>CM053031.1:245205487-246442987 GCA_028564925.1 Lithobates sylvaticus | reverse complement strand
AGAGGTGGAGAATCGGGGAGTGAAGAGGGAATGTGGGGGGATCTGAGGAGGAAAGAGGAAGATAATTAACTTCCTTGTGCCTCGTTCAGACCCCCCCAACACTGTAACCATGTCCCCCTATTTTATATATATATATATAGAGTATATATATATATATATATATATATATATATATATATATATATATATGTGTGTGTGTGTGTGTATATATATACACACATGTATATATAATGTGTGTATATACATGTATATATTATGTAGGGGGACTCTTTATTTTATTAACATTAAATCACACCGTCTGTCCGTGTATTGAGCGGTGATAATCTATCACTGCTTAATAAACTGACATCTGTGTTTCTGTGAATTTCTGGTGCTGTAATCTCGTAAAGTCTCACGAGATTCCAGTATCAGGGGCCGTTCTCCAGTGTTAGAAGCATTTGTAGATCTCTTCACTCCTCCAAGATCTACTCCGCTTCATAAACTGGCACACAGAAGAGAAAAATCTCCTCTGTGAATGCCGGAGAATGAAGCAGTGAATAGGATTTCACTGTTTCATAAATGGACACCTAAATGTCTTTTTTTATTTTGCAGCAGAAGAGGACGACCGTCAGCAGAAGAGGACGACCGTCAGCAGAAGAGGACGACCGTCAGCAGAAGAGGACGACCGAAGAGGACGACCGTCAGCAGAAGAGGACGACCGAAGAGGACGACCGTCAGCAGAAGAGGACGACCGAAGAGGACGACCGTCAGCAGAAGAGGACGACCGAAGAGGACGACCGTCAGCAGAAGAGGACGACCGAAGAGGACGACCGTCAGCAGAAGAGGACGACCGAAGAGGACGACCGTCAGCAGAAGAGGACGACCGTCAGCAGAAGAGGACGACCGTCAGCAGAAGAGGACGACCGTCAGCAGAAGAGGACGACCGTCAGCAGAAGAGGACGACCGTCAGCAGAAGAGGACGACCGTCAGCAGAAGAGGACGACCGTCAGCAGAAGAGGACGACCGTCAGCAGAAGAGGACGACCGTCAGCAGAAGAGGACGACCGTCAGCAGAAGAGGAGACCGTCAGCAGAAGAGGACCGTCAGCAGAAGAGGACGACCGTCAGCAGAAGAGGACGACCGTCAGCAGAAGAGGACGACCGTCAGCAGAAGAGGACGACCGTCAGCAGAAGAGGACGACCGTCAGCAGAAGAGGACGACCGTCAGCAGAAGAGGACGACCGTCAGCAGAAGAGGAGGACCGTCAGCAGAAGAGGAGGACCGTCAGCAGAAGAGGAGGACCGTCAGCAGAAGAGGACGACCGTCAGCAGAAGAGGACGACCGTCAGCAGAAGAGGACGACCGTCAGCAGAAGAGGAGGACCGTCAGCAGAAGAGGACGACCGTCAGCAGAAGAGGACGACCGTCAGCAGAAGAGGAGGACCGTCAGCAGAAGAGGAGGACCGTCAGCAGAAGAGGAGGACCGTCAGCAGAAGAGGAGGACCGTCAGCAGAAGAGGACCGTCAGCAGAAGAGGAGGACCGTCAGCAGAAGAGGACGACCGAAGAGGACCGTCAGCAGAAGAGGAGGACCGTCAGCAGAAGAGGAGGACCGTCAGCAGAAGAGGAGGACCGTCGTCAGCAGAAGAGGAGGACCGTCAGCAGAAGAGGAGGACCGTCAGCAGAAGAGGAGGACCGTCAGCAGAAGAGGACGACCGTCAGCAGAAGAGGACGACCGTCAGCAGAAGAGGACGACCGTCAGCAGAAGAGGACGACCGTCAGCAGAAGAGGACGACCGTCAGCAGAAGAGGAGGACCGTCAGCAGAAGAGGACGACCGTCAGCAGAAGAGGAGGACCGTCAGCAGAAGAGGAGGACCGTCAGCAGAAGAGGAGGACCGTCAGCAGAAGAGGAGGACCGTCAGCAGAAGAGGAGGACCGTCAGCAGAAGAGGAGGACCGTCAGCAGAAGAGGAGGACCGTCAGCAGAAGAAGACCGTCAGCAGAAGAGGACCGTCAGCAGAAGAGGGAGGACCGTCAGCAGAAGAGGAGGACCGTCAGCAGAAGAGGAGGACCGTCAGCAGAAGAGGACGACCGTCAGCAGAAGAGGAGGACCGTCAGCAGAAGAGGAGGACCGTCAGCAGAAGAGGAGGACCGTCAGCAGAAGAGGAGGACCGTCAGCAGAGAGGAGGACCGTCAGCAGAAGAGGAGGACCGTCAGCAGAAGAGGAGGACCGTCAGCAGAAGAGGAGGACCGTCAGCAGAAGGAGGACCGTCAGCAGAAGAGGACGACCGAAGAGGACCGTCAGCAGAAGAGGAGGACCGTCAGCAGAAGAGGACGACCGAAGAGGACCGTCAGCAGAAGAGGAGGACCGTCAGCAGAAGAGGAGGACCGTCAGCAGAAGAGGAGGACCGTCAGCAGAAGAGGAGGACCGTCAGCAGAAGAGGAGGACCGTCAGCAGAAGAGGAGGACCGTCAGCAGAAGAGGAGGACCGTCAGCAGAAGAGGAGGACCGTCAGCAGAAGAGGAGGACCGTCAGCAGAAGAGGACCGTCAGCAGAAGAGGAGGACCGTCAGCAGAAGAGGAGGACCGTCAGCAGAGAGGAGGACCGTCAGCAGAAGAGGACGACCGAAGAGGACCGTCAGCAGAAGAGGAGGACCGTCAGCAGAAGAGGAGGACCGTCAGCAGAAGAGGAGGACCGTCAGCAGAAGAGGAGGACCGTCAGCAGAAGAGGACGACCGTCAGCAGAAGAAGAGGACCGTCAGCAGAAGAGGAGGACCGTCAGCAGAAGAGGAGGACCGTCAGCAGAAGAGGAGGACCGTCAGCAGAAGAGGAGGACCGTCAGCAGAAGAGGAGGACCGTCAGCAGAAGAGGAGGACCGTCAGCAGAAGAGGAGGACCGTCAGCAGAAGAGAGACGACCGTCAGCAGAAGAGGAGGACCGTCAGCAGAAGAGGAGGACCGTCAGCAGAAGAGGAGGACCGTCAGCAGAAGAGGAGGACCGTCAGCAGAAGAGGAGGACCGTCAGCAGAAGAGGAGGACCGTCAGCAGAAGAGGACCGTCAGCAGAAGAGGAGGACCGTCAGCAGAAGAGGAGGACCGTCAGCAGAAGAGGAGGACCGTCAGCAGAAGAGGACCGTCAGCAGAGAGGAGGACCGTCAGCAGAAGAGGAGGACCGTCAGCAGAAGAGGAGGACCGTCAGCAGAAGAGGAGGACCGTCAGCAGAAGAGGAGGACCGTCAGCAGAAGAGGAGGACCGTCAGCAGAAGAGGAGGACCGTCAGCAGAAGAGGACACCGTCAGCAGAAGAGGGACCGTCAGCAGAAGAGGAGGACCGTCAGCAGAAGAGGAGGACCGTCAGCAGAAGAGGAGGACCGTCAGCAGAAGAGGACGACCGAAGAGGACCTTCAGCAGAAGAGGAGGACCGTCAGCAGAAGAGGAGGACCGTCAGCAGAAGAGGAGGACCGTCAGCAGAAGAGGAGGACCGTCAGCAGAAGAGGAGGACCGTCAGCAGAAGAGGACGACCGAAGAGGACCGTCAGCAGAAGAGGAGGACCGTCAGCAGAAGAGGAGGACCGTCAGCAGAAGAGGAGGACCGTCAGCAGAAGAGGAGGACCGTCAGCAGAAGAGGAGGACCGTCAGCAGAAGAGGAGGACCGTCAGCAGAAGAGGAGGACCGTCAGCAGAAGAGGAGGACCGTCAGCAGAAGAGGAGGACCGTCAGCAGAAGAGGAGGACCGTCAGCAGAAGAGGAGGACCGTCAGCAGAAGAGGAGGACCGAAGAGGACCGTCAGCAGAAGAGGAGGACCGTCAGCAGAAGAGGACGACCGTCAGCAGAAGAGGAGGACCGTCAGCAGAAGAGGACGACCGAAGAGGACCGTCAGCAGAAGAGGAGGACCGTCAGCAGAAGAGGAGGACCGTCAGCAGAAGAGGAGGACCGTCAGCAGAAGAGGAGGACCGTCAGCAGAAGAGGAGGACCGTCAGCAGAAGAGGACCGTCAGCAGAAGAGGAGGACCGTCAGCAGAAGAGGAGGACCGTCAGCAGAAGAGGACGACCGTCAGCAGAAGAGGACGACCGTCAGCAGAAGAGGACCGTCAGCAGAAGAGGAGGACCGTCAGCAGAAGAGGAGGACCGTCAGCAGAAGAGGAGGACCGTCAGCAGAAGAGGACGACCGTCAGCAGAAGAGGACCGTCAGCAGAAGAGGAGGACCGTCAGCAGAAGAGGAGGACCGTCAGCAGAAGAGGAGGACCGTCAGCAGAAGAGGAGGACCGTCGTCAGCAGAAGAGGAGGACCGTCAGCAGAAGAGGACGACCGAAGAGGAGCGTCAGCAGAAGAGGAGGACCGTCAGCAGAAGAGGAGGACCGTCAGCAGAAGAGGAGGACCGTCAGCAGAAGAGGAGGACCGTCAGCAGAAGAGGAGACCGTCAGCAGAAGAGGACGACCGTCAGCAGAAGAGGACGACCGAAGAGGACCGTCAGCAGAAGAGAGGACCGTCAGCAGAAGAGGACCGTCAGCAGAAGAGGACGACCGTCAGCAGAAGAGGAGGACCGTCAGCAGAAGAGGACGACCGTCAGCAGAAGAGGACCGTCAGCAGAAGAGGAGGACCGTCAGCAGAAGAGGACCGTCAGCAGAAGAGGACCGTCAGCAGAAGAGGAGGACCGTCAGCAGAAGAGGACGACCGTCAGCAGAAGAGGACGACCGTCAGCAGAAGAGGACCGTCAGCAGAGAGGAGGACCGTCAGCAGAAGAGGAGGACCGTCAGCAGAAGAGGAGACCGTCAGCAGAAGAGGAGGACCGTCAGCAGAAGAGGAGGACCGTCAGCAGAAGAGGACGACCGTCAGCAGAAGAGGAGGACCGTCAGCAGAAGAGGAGGACCGTCAGCAGAAGAGGAGGACCGTCAGCAGAAGAGGAGGACCGTCAGCAGAAGAGGAGGACCGTCAGCAGAAGAGGAGGACCGTCAGCAGAAGAGGAGGACCGTCAGCAGAAGAGGAGGACCGTCAGCAGAAGAGGACGACCGTCAGCAGAAGAGGACGACCGTCAGCAGAAGAGGACGACCGAAGAGGACCGTCAGCAGAAGAGGAGGACCGTCAGCAGAAGAGGAGGACCGTCAGCAGAAGAGGAGGACCGTCAGCAAGAGAGGACACAGAGAGGACCGTCAGCAGAAGAGGACGACCGTCGTCAGAAGAGGAGGACCGTCAGCAGAAGAGGACGACCGTCAGCAGAAGAGAGGACCGAGAAGAGAGGACCGTCAGCAGAAGAGGAGGACCGTCAGCAGAAGAGGACGACCGTCAGCAGAAGAGGAGGACCGTCAGCAGAAGAGGAGGACCGTCAGCAGAAGAGGAGGACCGTCAGCAGAAGAGGACGACCGTCAGCAGAAGAGGACGACCGTCAGCAGAAGAGGACGACCGTCAGCAGAAGAGGACGTCCGAAGAGGACCGACAGCAGAAGAGGGCAGAAGAGGACCGTCAGCAGAAGAGGACGACCGTCAGCAGAAGAGGACGACCGTCAGCAGAAGAGGACGACCGTCAGCAGAAGAGGACGACCGTCAGCAGAAGAGGACGACCGTCAGCAGAAGAGGACGACCGTCAGCAGAAGAGGACGACCGTCAGCAGAAGAGGACGACCGTCAGAAGAGGACGACCGTCAGCAGAAGAGGACGACCGTCAGCAGAAGAGGACGACCGTCAGCAGAAGAGGAGGACCGTCAGCAGAAGAGGAGGACCGTCAGCAGAAGAGGACGACCGAGAGGACGACCGTCAGCAGAAGAGGACGACCGTCAGCAGAAGAGGAGGACCGTCAGCAGAAGAGGATGACCGTCAGCAGAAGAGGAGGACCGTCAGCAGAAGAGGAGGACCGTCAGCAGAAGAGGAGGACCGTCAGCAGAAGAGGAGGACCGTCAGCAGAAGAGGACGACCGTCAGCAGAAGAGGACCGTCAGCAGAAGAGGACGACCGTCAGCAGAAGAGGACGACCGTCAGCAGAAGAGGACGACCGTCAGCAGAAGAGGACGACCGTCAGCAGAAGAGGAGGACCGTCAGCAGAAGAGGACGACCGTCAGCAGAAGAGGACGACCGTCAGCAGAAGAGGACGACCGTCAGCAGAAGAGGACGACCGTCAGCAGAAGAGGAGGACCGTCAGCAGAAGAGGAGGACCGTCAGCAGAAGAGGAGGACCGTCAGCAGAAGAGGGGACCGTCAGCAGAAGAGGAGGACCGTCAGCAGAAGAGGACCGTCAGCAGAAGAGGAGACCGTCAGCAGAAGAGGACGACCGTCAGCAGAAGAGGAGGACCGTCAGCAGAAGAGAGGACCGTCAGCAGAAGAGGAGGACCGTCAGCAGAAGAGTAGGACCGTCAGCAGAAGAGGAGGACCGTCAGCAGAAGAGGAGGACCGTCAGCAGAAGAGGACGACCGTCAGCAGAAGAGGACGACCGTCAGCAGAAGAGGACCGTCAGCAGAAGAGGACCGTCAGCAGAAGAGGAGGACCGTCAGCAGAAGAGGAGGACCGTCAGCAGAAGAGGACGACCGTCAGCAGAAGAGGACGACCGTCAGCAGAAGAGGAGGACCGTCAGCAGAAGAGGAGGACCGTCAGCAGAAGAGGAGGACCGTCAGCAGAAGAGGAGGACCGTCAGCAGAGGAGGAGGACCGACAGCAGAAGAGGAGGACCGTCAGCAGAAGAGAGGACCGTCAGCAGAAGAGGAGGACCGTCAGCAGAAGAGGACGACCGTCAGCAGAAGAGGAGGACCGTCAGCAGAAGAGGAGGACCGTCAGCAGAAGAGGACCGACCGCAGAAGAGGACCGTCAGCAGAAGAGGAGGACCGTCAGCAGAAGAGGACCGTCAGCAGAAGAGGAGGACCGTCAGCAGAAGAGGAGGACCGTCAGCAGAAGAGGAGGACCGTCAGCAGAAGAGGAGGACCGTCAGCAGAAGAGGAGGACCGTCAGCAGAAGAGGAGGACCGTCAGCAGAAGAGGAGGACCGTCAGCAGAAGAGGAGGACCGTCAGCAGAAGAGGAGGACCGTCAGCAGAAGAGGAGGACCGTCAGCAGAAGAGAGGACCGTCAGCAGAAGAGGACGACCGTCAGCAGAAGAGGAGACCGTCAGCAGAAGAGGAGGACCGTCAGCAGAAGGAGGACCGTCAGCAGAAGAGGAGGACCGTCAGCAGAAGAGGACGACCGTCAGCAGAAGAGGAGGACCGTCAGCAGAAGAGGAGGACCGTCAGCAGAAGAGGACGACCGTCAGCAGAAGAGGAGGACCGTCAGCAGAAGAGGAGGACCGTCAGCAGAAGAGGACGACCGTCAGCAGAAGAGGACGACCGTCAGCAGAAGAGGAGGACCGTCAGCAGAAGAGGAGGACCGTCAGCAGAAGAGGAGGACCGTCAGCAGAAGAGGAGGACCGTCAGCAGAAGAGGAGGACCGTCAGCAGAAGAGGACGACCGTCAGCAGAAGAGGACGACCGTCAGCAGAAGAGGACGACCGTCAGCAGAAGAGGAGGACCGTCAGCAGAAGAGGACGACCGTCAGCAGAAGAGGAGGACCGACAGCAGAAGAGGAGGACCGTCAGCAGAAGAGGAGGACCGTCAGCAGACGACCGAAGAGGACCGTCAGCAGAAGAGGACGACCGTCAGCAGAAGAGGAGGACCGTCAGCAGAGGACGACCGTCAGCAGAAGAGGACGACCGTCAGCAGAAGAGGACGACCGTCAGCAGAAGAGGACGACCGTCAGCAGAAGAGGACGACCGTCAGCAGAAGAGGAGGACCGTCAGCAGAAGAGGAGGACCGTCAGCAGAAGAGGACGACCGAAGAGGACCGTCAGCAGAAGAGGAGGACCGTCAGCAGAAGAGGAGGACCGTCAGCAGAAGAGGACGACCGTCAGCAGAAGAGGACGACCGTCAGCAGAAGAGGAGGACCGTCAGCAGCAGAGGACGACCGTCAGCAGAAGAGGACGACCGTCAGCAGAAGAGGAGGACCGTCAGCAGAAGAGGACGACCGAAGAGGACCGTCAGCAGAAGAGGAGGACCGTCAGCAAGAGAGGACGACCGTCAGCAGAAGAGGACGACCGTCAGCAGAAGAGGAGGACCGTCAGCAGAAGAGGACGACCGAAGAGGACCGTCAGCAGAAGAAGAGGACCGTCAGCAGAAGAGGAGGACCGTCAGCAGAAGAGAGGAGGACCGTCAGCAGAAGAGGACGACCGTCAGCAGAAGAGGACGACCGTCAGCAGAAGAGGACGACCGTCAGCAGAAGAGGAGGACCGTCAGCCGAAGAGGACCGAAGTGGACAGAAGAGGGCAGAAGAGGACCGTCAGCAGAAGAGGGCAGAAGAGGACCGTCAGCAGAAGAGGACGACCGACAGCAGAAGAGGGCAGAAGAGGACCGTCAGCAGAAGAGGACGACCGTCAGCAGAAGAGGACGACCGAAGAGGACCGACAGCAGAAGAGGGCAGAAGAGGACCGTCAGCAGAAGAGGACGACCGACAGCAGAAGAGGGCAGAAGAGGACCGTCAGCAGAAGAGGACGACCGTCAGCAGAAGAGGACGACAGTCAGCAGAAGAGGACGACCGTCAGCAGAAGAGGACGACCGTCAGCAGAAGAGGACGACCGTCAGCAGAAGAGGACGACCGTCAGCAGAAGAGGACGACCGTCAGCAGAAGAGGACGACCGTCAGCAGAAGAGGACGACCGAAGAGGACCGTCAGCAGAAGAGGACGACCGTCAGCAGAAGAGGAAGACCGTCAGCAGAAGAGGACGACCGTCAGCAGAAGAGGACGACCGTCAGCAGAAGAGGACGACCGTCAGCAGAAGAGGACGACCGAAGAGGACCGACAGCAGAAGAGGGCAGAAGAGGACCGTCAGCAGAAGAGGACGACCGTCAGCAGAAGAGGACCGACAGCAGAAGAGGGCAGAAGAGGACCGTCAGCAGAAGAGGACGACCGAAGAGGACCGTCAGCAGAAGAGGAGGGCAGAAGAGGACCGTCAGCAGAAGAGGACGACCGTCAGCAGAAGAGGACCGAAGAGGACCGACAGCAGAAGAGGGCAGAAGAGGACCGTCAGCAGAAGAGGACGACCGTCAGCAGAAGAGGACGACCGTCAGCAGAAGAGGACGACCGTCAGCAGAAGAGGACGACCGTCAGCAGAAGAGGAGGACCGTCAGCAGAAGAGGACCGTCAGCAGAAGAGGACGACCGTCAGCAGAAGAGGACGACCGTCAGCAGAAGAGGAGGACCGTCAGCAGAAGAGGACGACCGTCAGCAGAAGAGGACGACCGTCAGCAGAAGAGGACGACCGTCAGCAGAAGAGGACGACCGAAGAGGACCGACAGCAGAAGAGGGCAGCAGAGGACGACCGTCAGCAGAAGAGGACGACCGTCAGCAGAAGAGGAGGACCGTCAGCAGAAGAGGGACCGTCAGCAGAAGAGGACCGTCAGCAGAGAGGAGGGACCGTCAGCAGAAGAGGACCGTCAGCAGAAGAGGACCGACGTCAGCAGAAGAGGACCGACAGCAGAAGAGGACCGACAGCAGAAGAGGACCGACAGGACCGACAGCAGAAGAGGACCGACAGCAGAAGAGGACCGACAGCAGAAGAGGACCGCAGCAAGAGGACCGACAGCAGAAGAGGGCAGAAGAGGACCGACAGCAGAAGAGGGCAGAAGAGGACCGTCAGCAGAAGAGGACCGTCAGCAGAAGAGGACCGACAGCAGAAGAGGACCGAAGAGGACCGACAGCAGAAGAGGACCGACGAGGACCGACAGCAGAAGAGGACCGACAGCAGAAGAGGACCGACAGCAGAGGACCGACCGACAGCAGAAGAGGACCGACCGACAGCAGAAGAGGACCGACAGAGGACCGACAGCAGAAGAGGACCGAAGAGGACCGTCAGCAGAAGAGGACAGAAGAGGACCGACAGCAGAAGAGGACCGACAGCAGAAGAGGACCGACAGCAGAAGAGGACCGACAGCAGAAGAGGACCGACGAGGACCGACAGCAGAAGAGGACCGACGAGGACCGACAGCAGAAGAGGACCGACGAGGACCGACAGCAGAAGAGGACCGACGAGGACCGACAGCAGAAGAGGACCGAAGACAGAAGAGGACCGAAGAGGACCGAAGAGGACCGAAGACAGAAGAGGACCGAGGACCGAAGACAGAAGAGGACCGAAGAGGACCGAAGAGGACCGTAGAGGCCCGAAGACAGAAGAGGACCGAAGACAGAAGAGGACCGAAGAGGACCGAAGACAGAAGAGGACCGAAGACGAACGAAGACGACCGAAGAGGACCGAAGACAGAAGAGGACCGAAGAGGACCGAAGACAGAAGAGGACAGAAGAGGACCGAAGAGGACACAAGAGGACCGAAGAAGACACAAGAGGACCGAAGACAGAAGAGGACCGAAGACAGAAGAGGACCGAAGACAGAAGAGGACAGAAAGGGACAGAAGACAGAAAGGGACAGAAGACAGAAAATGACAGAAGACAGAAAATGACAGAAGACAGAAAATGACAGAAGACAGAAAATGACAGAAGAGGAGAGGACCGAAGAGGACCGAAGACAGAAGAGGACCGAAGACAGAAGAGGACCGAAGACAGAAGAGGACAGAAAGGGACAGAAGACAGAAAGGGACAGAAGACAGAAAATGACAGAAGACAGAAAATGACAGAAGAGGAGAGGACCGAAGAGGACCGAAGACAGAAGAGGACCGAAGACAGAAGAGGACCGAAGACAGAAGACAGAAGAGGACAGAAAGGGACAGAAGACAGAAAGGGACAGAAGACAGAAAATGACAGAAAATGACAGAAGACAGAAAATGACAGAAGAGGAGAGGACCGAAGAGGACCGAAGACAGAAGAGGACCGAAGACAGAAGAGGACCGAAGACAGAAGAGGACAGAAGAGGACAGAAGAGGACAGAAGAGGACAGAAGACAGAAGCCAAATAGAAATACATATAAAAATGTAAATACCCCTATTACAATAGATTATTAAAATGATTTAGCAATATACAACATGTCTTTAAAAATATACCCATTTCCTGTAGCATTAGGATCAGAAAATATTAATCGGGGACCTAGGTTACTATAGGGCATGTTTATCACTAATAAAACTTTTCTTCTTTTTCTATCAGATATATTGCTGCGGAGGTGCTGTGTGCCATACAATGTCTTCATAGCAAGCGCATCACACATTGGTAAGTAATCCAGCCATCATATTTTATTGTTCTACCTCATTGGTCTCCAAACTGTGTCCTGCAGGCCAGAGGCAAACCTTTGCTTGTCTTATATCTGGAACTTGGAGGGCTATTCCTTCAACTGATATAAGGCACCATTCCTCACAGAAGAGAACAGAAGAGAGAGAAGAGGACAGAAGAGAGAGAAGAGGACAGAAGAGAGAGAAGAGGACAGAAGAGAGAGAAGAGGACAGAAGAAGACAGAAGACAGACGAGGACAGAAGAAGACAGACGAGGACAGAAGAAGACAGACGAGGACAGACGAGGACAGAAGAGGACAGACGAGGACAGACGAGGACAGACGAGGACAGACGAGGACAGACGAGAGAGAAGAGGACAGACGAGAGAGAAGAGGACAGACGAGAGAGACGAGGACAGACGAGAGAGACGAGGACAGACGAGGACAGACGAGGACAGACTAGGACAGACGAGAGAGAAGAGGACAGACGAGAGAGAAGAGGACAGACGAGAGAGAAGAGGACAGACGAGAGAGAAGAGGACAGACGAGGACAGACGAGGACAGACGAGAGAGAAGAGGACAGACGAGAGAGAAGAGGACAGAAGAAGACAGACGAGAGAGACGAGGACAGAAGAGAGAGAAGAGGACAGAGAAGAGGACAGAAGAGGACAGAAGAGGACAGAAGAGGACAGACGAGAGAGACGAGGACAGAAGAGGACAGACGAGAGAGACGAGGACAGAAGAGAGAGAAGAGGAGAGAGAAGAGGACAGAAGAGAGAAGAGGACAGAAGAGGACAGAAGAGGACAGAAGAGAGAGAAGAGGACAGACGAGAGACAGACGAGGACAGACGAGGACAGACGAGAGAGAAGAGGACAGAAGGACAGACGAGAGAGAAGAGGACAGAAGAGGATAGAAAAGGACAGAAGAGGATAGAAGAGGGAAGAGGACAGAAGACAAAAGCCAAATAGAAAAACATATAAAAATGTAAATACCCCTATGACAATAGATTATTAAAAGGATTATTAAAAGGATTTAGCAATATACAACATGTCTTTAAAAATATACCTATTTCCTGTAGCCGATGATCAGCCAAAACATTATGACCACCTCATGAAAAAAAATAAAAAATAATAATAAAAACAATTTTGAAAAAGAAAAATCAGCCAAAATATTATGACCACCCCCATGAAAAAAAAATAATAATAAAAAAAATAAATATTTTAAAAATCATGATCAGCCAAAACATTATCACCACCTCATGATCAGACAAAATATTATGACCACCCCATGATCAGCCAATACATTTTTGTTTGAAAAAAACTAATTTTATTTTTTTATTTGAAAAAAAAATTTTAAAAAAAAATTTTTTATTTGAAAAAAAAATGTTTGTTTGAAAAAAAAAAATTTTTGGGGAAAAATATGTTCAGCTCTTTTAGCTAATGATGGAACTTCAACTTTTTTACTACTATTTATACTTTTTAAAATATACTTTTTAACACTTTTCACAGTTACTCCAGCCACTCCAGTAGGTGGAGGCAAGAACACTTCACACAATTTCCCCAGAAATTGTAGCTTTCCTAGTTAATCTATCCATCTTATTTTTGTCAATTTAACCACTTGCCGACCGCCCCATGTACATATACGTCGGCAGAATGGCACGTACAGGCAAAACCACGTACCTGTACGTGCCATTCGTCCGGCGGGGACGGTCGGCATCGCTTCAGGAGCGATCATAGACGAGGGGCCGGCCAGTGGTTTCTGGCCACCCCCTTGCGATCGCTCCTGGCGAATCAGATGCTTCCTCTTGCCTGCGTATTGTAAACACAGGCAAGAGGAAGTGATGTCACGCTCCTCGTGCCGGTCTTTCTGACCGGGACGCCGAGTGGAGAAGACATCAGGTTAGTGCACCAACACTACACTGACACCAGTCACACATAGGCACACATTCCACCCCCAGATCACCCCCCAGATCACCCCCTGCCCCCCCAGTCACAGTGTCACTGATTGCAGGGATTATTTATTTACTGATCACTGCATTTAGTGTCAGTTGTGACCAGTGATGGCACTAACGACGTTAAAGTAAACTGCGTTACTTTAGAGGGTAACGAGTAATCCAACTGATTACTCTTCCCCTCGCGGTAACGCCGTTCCCATTACTGGGGCGGCGTTACCGCAATTACCCGCCGCGATCGCGGAGCCATCCGCGGCCTCAGGAAAGGCCGCGGCTTCGGCCTAGCTCCGGAGCGGCGGCCGACGGGTGCACCAAGATGGCCGCCGCTCCGGCCTAGCTGCGGAGCGGCGGCCATCTTGGTGCACCCGTCGGCCGTTTACAATGTGATTGCTCCATCAAATGACGGAGCGATCACTTTGTAAACAAACCGGCGTCAAGATGACGCTGGTCTCCCCTCTGTGTACAGATCTGTACAGTGGAGGGGAGAGATCGGATGGCAGCAGCCATCCCTCCATGCAACACCCTGCTAATACTGCGCAACACCCTGCTAATACTGCGCAATACTCTGCAACACCCTGCCAATACTGCGCAATACTCTGCAACACCCTGCCAATACTGCGCAATACTCTGCAACACCCTGCCAATACTGCGCAATACTCTGCAACACCCTGCCAATACTGCGCAATACTTTGCAACACCCTGCCAATACTGCGCAATACTTTGCAACACCCTGCCAATACTGCGCAATACTCTGCAACACCCTGCCAATACTGCGCAATACTCTGCAACACCCTGCCAATACAGCGCAATACTCTGCAACACCCTGCCAGTGCCAATACTGCGCAATACTCTGCAACACCCTGCCAATACTGCGCAATACTCTGCAACACCCTGCCATACCCTGCAACACCCCGCCATACCCCGCAACACCTGGCCATACCCCGCCACACTCTGCAATACGCGGTAATACCCAGCCATACTCGGCGATACCCAGCCATACTCGGCGATACCCAGCCATACCCGGCTATACCCAGCCATACCCGGCTATACCCAGACAATATTACAGTTGGGGAGATGACGTGGATATTACAGTGGGGGCTTTATGGTGGTGGAATTTTCAAAGGTTTTTGCAAATTCAATTATTATTTGCTGATCCGAAAAATGATCCGATCCGTGACTCTGCAACGATCCGATCCGTGAGTTTGGGGGGGACAGATGTACAGGGGGGGGAACAGATATATGTGTGGGGGGGGGGGGACAGACGTGTAGTGGGGTACAGAGGGGGAACAGATATATGTGTGTGGGGGGGGCAGACGTGTAGTGGGGTACAGAGGGGGAACAGATATATGTGTTGGGGGGGAAATAGACGTGCAGGGGGGAACGCGCCCCTTGCTTACAGTAATACTAGACCCGCCCCTAAGAATATTAAAAAAAAAAAAGTCAGTTACTTTGCTGAGTAACTAATTACTTTTCCAATGTAGTAACTGAGTTACTAACTCAATTACTTTTTTGGGAGAAATAATTTGTAATGTAACTAATTACTTTTTTAAAGTAAGATGACCAACACTGGTTGTGACTGCAATAACTGTCAGGGCAGTTAGTTTTAGGCCCCTTTAGGTCTAAGGTAGCCCCCTACCCCCCCCCCCCCCTTAATAAAGGTTTAACCCCTTGATTGCCCCCTAGGTAACCCTTTCACCCCCTTTTGCGAGTGTCACTAAGCGATCGTTTTTCTGATCGCTGCATTAGTGTCACTGGTGCCGCTAGGTAGCCAGTTTTTTTCTAGGTTAACCGCCAGGTTTATATAGGTTCATAAATAGGTTTATAGGTCAGGTACCCCCATATTACAACCTAAATAAAGGTTTTAAACCCTTGATTTCCCCTAGAGTTAACCCTTTCACCAGTGATCACCGTATAAGTGTCACTGGTGACGCTGGTTAGCCAGTTAGTTATTTAGGTTCCCCGTCAGGTTTTTATATAGCGTCAGGTACCCCCATATATTACCCAATAAAGGATTTAACCCCCTGATTGCCCCTAGTTAACCCTTTCACCAGTGATCACCGTATAACTGTTACGGGTGACGCTGGTTAGTTAGTTTGTTTTTTATAGTGTCAGGGCACCCGCCATTTATTACCCAATAACAGTTTAACCCCCTGATCGCCCGGCGGGTGATATCAATAAGGTCTGCGTCGCCCCAGGTTAGTGTCAGTACCACAAACACCCACGCGCAAAGCATACACCTCCCTTAGTGGTACAGTATCTGAACAGATCAATATCTGATCTGATCAGATCTATACTAGCGTCCCAGCAGTTTAGGGTTCCAAAAAACGCATTGTTAGCGGGATCAGCCCAGATACCTGCTAGCACCTGCGTTTTCCCCCTCCGCCCAGCCCACCCAAGTGCAGTATCGATCGATCACTGTCACTTACAAAACACTAAGCACACATAACTGCAGCGTTCGCAGAGTCAGGCCTGATCCCTGCGATCGCTAACAGTTTTTTTGGTAGCGTTTTGATTCAGTCGCCAGCAGCCTAGGAGCTTTTTTACCCGTGAATCTCACTAGTGTACTACTAAATTTAGAGCCCAAAATGGCAAATCGCAAGTACACTAGTGAACAGGCCTACTTGTTTCTGAGTATGTCAGATAGTGAAGAGGAGGTCACTCATCTGTCAGAATCAGGCTCAGAATACGATCCAGTAGACGATAGCGGCTCCATGACAGATAGCTCTGGCGACAGAGGTGAGGTCCCTGCTAAGGTCAGGCGTACCCGATCCCGATCTTCTGCTGTTGTTGAGGTGCAGGAACCGCAGGTCTCTCGTATGGAGCAGAGAAGTACTAGCGCCGCTATTCCTTCTGGTGAACTGGCAAGCACCAGCGGCCTAGTACACCCTGGACATCCAGCACTGCAGTAACACGTGATGACGTGGCGAGTCCCATAAGTGCAGTTCAAGCTGGCGAGGTGGCAAGCACAAGTAGTGTCCCGCTGCCACCAAGAAGAAGACAAAGGCAGGCCCGTCGATCACATAGTGCCCTTCCTGCAGAATTTGCCAATCCTGATTGGGTGCCCACCACTTCTGCAGAACCCGTACTTCCCCCATTCACTGGCCAACCCGGTATTCAGGTGGAAACAGCTGATTTTAAGCCATCCGATTTTTATTCGCTGTTTTTCACGGAAGATCTCTATAGATCTATTGTGGACGAAAGTAATATATAAGCTGGTCAATACATCGCCGCTAATCCCCAGTTGCCTTCCCTTGCCAGAGATTGGAAACCAATTACGGTTTCCGAATTTAAGTCCTTTCTGGGCCTTTCCCTCAACATGGGCATACATAAATTCCCGACTCTGAGGACTTATTGGTCCACCTCACCAGTCCACCAAATGCCCGTGTTCACTGCCTCCATGTCCAGGGCACGATACGAACAGATCTTGCGGTTCATGCACTTCAGTGACAATGAACTTTGTCGTCCTCGTGGAGACCCTGAATTTGATCGGCTCTACAAAATTCGGCCCCTCATAAACCACTTCAACCAACGTTTTGCAGCCTTGTTTACGCCCAATCAAGTTGTCTGCATTGACGAGTCCTTGATTAAGTTTTCTGGCCGCTTGTCTTTCAGACAGTACCTTCCCAGCAAGCGTGCCAGATACGGGGTCAAGCTCTACAAGCTCTGTGACAGGGCAACAGGCTATACGTGGAGCTTTTCGGTTTATGAGGGAAAAGATAGTTACGTAGAGCCGGAGAACTGTCCAGATTACATAGGGAGCGCTGGCAAGATAGTGTGGAACTTGGTGTCACCCTTTTTCGGAAAGGGGTACCACTTGTACGTGGACAATTATTACACGAGCGTGCCACTGTTTAGTCATTTGTTTGATCAGCAAATTGGAGCATGTGGCACTGTGTGACCTAATCGCCGGGGCTTTCCCCAGCGGCTTGTAGATTCCCCTCTTAGGCTGGGGGAGAGAGCCTGCTTCAAGTGTAATAATTTGCTCGCTGTGAAGTGGAGGGATAATAGGAATGTTTTCGTTCTTACCTCCCTTCATGCAGACACGACAGTCCAAATTCGTACGGCGGCTGGTGTTGTGACGAAAACCCCTCTGTGTCCACGAGTATAACCTTAATATGGGAGGGGTGGACCTCAACGACCAGTTGTTGGCGCCGTACCTAGTTGCCCATAAGGCTAGACGCTGGTACAAAAAAGTGTCTATTTATTTGTTCCAATTGGCTTTGCTGAACGCTCATGTGCTATACGGAGCTTCAGGCGGGACTTTACCCTTCCTTGAATTCCAGGAAGAGGTTGTCACAGAACTCCTGTATCCAGGCGGTTCTGCACCTCAACATCCCCTGCCAAATGCAGTAAGCCGGCTGCATGAGAGGCATTTTTCTTATGCCCTCCAGAGTACCCCTACCCAACGAGCCCCCCAAAGAAGATGTCGTGTCTGTACCAAGCGCGGATGTAGGCGTGACACCCGTTATTATTGTCCACGCTGTCCTGACAATCCTGGTCTCTGCATTGGTGAATGTTTTGAACGCTACCACTCACTAGTAAGGTATTAGCGTAGGGTACAGCATTTCACAGGCTAGGATACACTTTCAACAAAGCCTGGGGAATGCCCAGGAAAAAACCCAAGCCTACTTACCACCAGCTCGCAGAAAACCAAATTAGCCTGTCTAACAGTGCGTTAAAAACAGGGGTTTAGTCCGCACGAGCTGGCTATAGATGAGGGTGGTGGCAAGTTTTTTGTATCATTATCACGTTGGTGTTTGTATTGGTCCAGCAACGCACCAACACCTTTGCAGCCATTGTGCAATCTGCTGGGTGCTTGGTGTGCTCCTGTACCTTTAAGAAGGAGTGGGCTCCCCTTCAGTCCACCTGCCCTCATCTATCCATTAGAATGCATGTGCCTCCACTGTGGGGACACTCATAGTTTAGTGTTAGGACCACAGATATCAGGGTGCCGTGACGTGGCTCTGTGGCTTACGCATGCGTTTGCAAATGCGTGCGGACTAAACCCTGTTTTTAACGCACTGTTATGCCTCGTACACACGTAGGGACTTTTGCCGGCGGACCTAGTCCAGCGGACAATCCCGCGGGACTTTCCGGCTAGGTCCGCTGGACTTTCCGAGGGTGTGGACTTGCCCACACACGCACGGACTTCTCCAGCGGATAATCCGCCGGCCAAAAGTCCGCGGGACTTTTTGAAAATGAACGGACTTGCCCACACACGGAGCAGTCCGTTCATTTCGAACGTAACTTCAGGTTACGTAGCTAGCGTAGGCAGTAAATGCCGCCGCGCTAGCTCCGCAAGCTGGCATGGATTTAAAGGGAATCCCCACGCCGAAAAAAACGGCGTGGGGGTTCCCCCCAAATCCATGTCAGACCCTCATCCGAGCACGCAGCCTGGCAGGCCAGGAAAGGGGTGGGGACGAACGAGCGCCCCCCCCCCCTCCTGAGCCGTACCAGGCCGCGTGCCCCTCAACATGGGGGGTGCCCTGGGGAAAGGGGGCCGTGCGGCCCCCCCACCCCAAAGCACCTTGTCCCCATGTTGATGAGGACAAGGGCCTCTTCCCGACAACCCTGGCCGTTGGTTGTCGGGGTCTGCGGGCGGGGGCTTATCGGAATCTGGGAGCCCCCTTTAATAAGGGGGCCCCCCAGATCCCGGCCCCCCCCACCCTATGTGAATGAGTATGGGGTACGATGTACCCCTACCCATTCACTAAGGTGTAAAATGTAAAGTAAAAAAAAACACCCACACTTTTGAAAAAATAGTTTATTGCACTGCTCCGGGGGTCTTCTTCCGTCTTGGGGGTCTTCTCGCCGGACTCCCCCCGCCATTTACCAAGCTCTTTTACCGAGCGGGGGAAGTCCGGCTACCTTCTTCGTCGTCGCCGCCGTCTGGGGGTCTCGATCCGCCTTCGGGGTCTTCTTCCGTCTTGGGGGTCTTCTCGCCGGACTCCCCGCTCTCTTCTGCTCTTTTTACCTAGCTCTTTCACGAGGGGGGGAGTCCGGCTACCTTCTTCGTCGTCGCCGCCGTCGTCTGGGGGTCTCGATCCGCCTTCGGGGGTCTTCCGGGGTCTCTTCTGTTCTTGCGGCGGTCGTCGTCTTCCGCGCCGCCGGCGCCTTCTTCTTCTTGTCCTTCTTCTTGTCCTTCTTGTTCTTCTTCTTCTTCCGATGTTGACCCGACGCTCTCTCTGCCCGGAATGCCTGTGCCGCTCTGCGCTCGGACTTATATAGGGACATGGGCGACAGGGTCACATGTTCATGTCACATGGTGACCCCGCCCCCTTGCGATGTCACAGTCCCAGCATCCTCCGGGACTGTGACAACACAAGGGGGCGGGGTCACCATGTGACATGTGCATGTGACCCTGTCGCCCATGTCCCTATATAAGTCCGAGCGCAGAGCGGCACAGGCATTCCGGGCAGAGAGAGCGTCGGGTCAACATCGGAAGAAGAAGAATAACAAGAAGGACAAGAAGAAGGACAAGAAGAAGAAGGCGCCGGCGGCGCGGAAGACGACGACCGCCGCAAGAACAGAAGAGACCCCGGAAGACCCCCGAAGGCGGATCGAGACCCCCAGACGACGGCGGCGACGACGAAGAAGGTAGCCGGACTCCCCCCCTCGTGAAAGAGCTAGGTAAAAGAGCAGAAGAGAGCGGGGGAGTCCGGCGAGAAGACCCCAAGACGGAAGAAGACCCCCGAAGGCGGATCGAGACCCCCAGACGGCGGCGACGACGAAGAAGGTAGCCGGACTTCCCCCGCTCGGTAAAAGAGCTTGGTAAATGGCGGGGGAGTCCGGCGAGAAGACCCCCAAGACGGAAAGAAGACCCCCGGAGCAGTGCAATAAACTATTTTTCAAAAGTGTGGGTGTTTTTTTTTTACTTTACATTTTACACCTTAGGTGAATGGGTAGGGGTACATCGTACCCATACTCATTCACATAGGGTGGGGGGCCGGGATCTGGGGGCCCCCTTATTAAAGGGGGGCTCCCAGATTCCGATAAGCCCCCGCCCGCAGACCCCGACAACCAACGGCCAGGGTGGTCGGGAAGAGGCCCTTGTCCTCATCAACAGGGGGACAAGGTGCTTTGGGGTGGGGGGGCCGCACGGCCCCCCTTTCCCCAGGGCACCCCCCATGTTGAGGGCACGCGGCCTGGTACGGCTCAGGAGGGGGGGGGGCGCTCGTTCGTCCCCACCCCTTTCCTGGCCTGCCAGGCTGCGTGCTCGGATGAGGGTCTGACATGGATTTGGGGGGAACCCCCACGCCGTTTTTTTTCGGCGTGGGGAGTCCCTTTAAATCCATGCCAGGTCACGGAGCTAGCGCGGCGGCATTTACTGCCTACGCTAGCTACGTAACCTGAAGTCACGTGCTAAATGAACGGACTTGCCGATGAGCGGCAAGTCCCTTCATTTCAAAAGTCCCGCGGACTTGCCCACTAACGGCGGGATTATCCGCTGGACTGCCAAGTCCAGCGGATAATTTGAAAACAAAACTTCAAACTTTAGTCCGCCGTACTTTGGCGCCAAAAAGTCCGCCGGCGCCCACACACGAGGGGATTATCCGCTGGACTTCAGTCCAGAGGATAATCCCGCGGGATTGTCCCTTCGTGTGTACGCGGCATTAGACAGGCTAATTTGGTTTTCTGCGAGCTGGTGGTAAGTAGGCTTGGGTTTTTTCCTGGGCATTCCCCAGGCTTTGTTGTTAGGATACACTTTCACAGGGTCTCAAGAATACCATTGCATTTTGAGACCCGACAGTTAAAATTATAGTTACAGGGTCTCAAGAATGCCATCGCATTTTGAGACCCGACCGTTACAGTTATAGTTTAAAAAAAAGTTTAAAAGTTTAAAAAAAAAAAGTGTCAAAAATAAAAATAAAAAAAAAGTACGAAAAAAAAAAACCCCCAAAAAAATATAAAATAAAAAAAACAAAAATAGTTGTCGTTTTATTGTTCTCTCTCTCTCTCTCTCTATTCTCTCTATTGTTGCTCTTTTTTACTCTATTCTATTCTGCAATGTTTTATTATGTTTTATCATGCTTGCTTTTCAGGTATGTAATTTTGTTTACTGTGTTTTATTGTTAGCCATTTTTTTGTTTTCAGGTGCGCCATTCAGTTGCAGCGCGGATTTATTTATCTTGACAGCAACAGCGTTTGCTCCCCCGATACATAAAGCCGCGACTCCAACGCTGTAGGAGGTGATTTCACCACCACAGTTAAAAAAAAGAGCATATATGCCGAAGCATGGGGGCAGCAGGGGCGGAGGAGCGATTTTGCTCCTAATGCCACGTACATACGGTCGAAATTCCGACGGAGGCTTGCCGTGGAAAAGTCCGACCATGTGTACGTGGGCATAACTTTTTTGCGGGAGGATGCCCCATGCTTCGGCATATATATATATTTTAGGCACCGGTTGCGTTAACAAAATGTTTTATTTTTTTACTATTTTTTTGGGGGTATTTGCTTTGCAGGTATGGTATGGTAAGGTCTTACTGTTATACTGTAATGTTACTTTGTTTTAATGTTAACCATTATTTGCTTAGCAGGTACGCCATTCAGTTGCAGCGCGGATTTATTTATCTTGACAGCAATAGCGTTTGCTCCCACGATACATAAAGCCGCGACTCCAACGCTGTAGGAGGTGATTTTCACCACCACAGTTAAAAAAAAGAGCATATATGCCGAAGCATGGGGGGCAGCAGGGGCGGAGGAGCGGTTTTGCTCCTAATGCCACGTACATACGGTCGAAATTCCGACGGAGGCTTGCCCGTGGAAAAGTCTGACCATGTGTACGTGGCATAACTTTTTTGCGGGAGGATGCCCCCTGCTTCGGCATATATAAATGGTGCATGTATGCCCACCATTAGAAGTGGGTGGATGAAGGGAGGTATTCTAATGGTGGGCATACCCACCAATCAATCTCTTTTTTTTCGTTCAGCCAAGAGGCTGCATGAAAAAAAAAGATTACAATATATGTCCAGTATGTTGCTGGACTTTGAATGGTTATACCAGAATGATGCCTGCAGGTTTAGGTATCATCTTGGTATCATTCTTTTCAGCCAGTGATCGGCTTTCATGTAAAAGCAATTCTAGTGGGTAATTAGCCTCTAGACTGCTTTTACAAGCAGTGGGAGGGAATGACCCCCCTCCCAGATATAAACCGCGCCATTGGGAAATTGAGAAAGCGTTTTATCACACCGATCTTGGTGTGGTCAGATGCTTTGAGGGCAGAGGAAAGATCTAGGGTCTAATATATTTTTTCAAAAAAAGAGTACCTGTCACTGCCTATTGCTATCATAGGGGATATTTACATTCCCTGCAATAACAATAAAAATGATAACTAAGAAAAAAAATGGAAGGAACAGTTTAAAACTAAAATAAAAAAGCGTTGGTCTGGCGTCATATGTAAACAGCAATTGCACCATGCATGTGAGGTATCACCGCGAAGGTCAGATCGAGGGCAGTAATTTTAGCAGTAGACCTCCTCTGTGAATCTAATGTGGTAACCTGTAAAGGCTTTTAAAAATGTATGTAGTTTGTCGCCACTGCGTTTTTGTGCGCAATTTTAAAGCATGTCGTGTTTGGTATCCATGTACTCGGCCTAAGATCATATTTTTTATTTCATCAAAAATTTGAGCAATATAGTGTGTTTTAGTGCATTAAAATAAAAAAAAAGTGTATTTTTCCACAAAAAATGCGTTTGAAAAAATCGCTGCGCAAATACTGTGTGGAAAAAAAAAAAATGCAACACCCACCATTTTAATCTGTATGGCCTTTGCTTTAACAATATATATAGTGTTTGGGGGTTCAACGTAATTTTCTTGCAAAAAAAAATATGTTTTCATGTAAACAAAAAGTGTCAGAAAGGGCTTTGTCTTCAAGTGGTTAGAAGAGTGGGTGATGTGTGACATAAGCTTCTAAACGTTGTGCATAAAATGCCAGGACAGTTCAAACCCCCCCCCCCCCAAATGACCCCATTTTGGAAAGTAGACACCCCAAGCTATTTGCTGAGAGCCATGTTGAGCCCATTAAAATATTTTTTTTTTTTTTGTCCCAAGAGATTGAATAATGAAGAAAAAAAATAATTTTTTTTTTACAAAAAGTTGTCACTAAATGATATATTGCTCACACATGTCATGGGCATATGTGGAAATACACCCCAAAATACATTCTGTTGCTTCTCCTGAGTACGGGGATACCACATGTGTGGAATTTTTTGGGAGCCTAGCTGCGTACGGGACCCAAAAAACCAAGCACTGCCTTCAGGCTTTCTAAGAGTGTAATTTTTTTATTTCACTCCTCACTGCCAATCACAGTTTCGGAGGCCATGGAATGCCCAGATGGCACAAACCACCCCCAAATGACCCCATTTTGGAAAGTAGACACCCCAAGCTATTTGCTGAGAGGTACGGTGATTATTTTGCAGATCTCGCTTTTTGTCAATTGAAAAAAAAAAAAAAAATATTTTTTTCTTTACTTTCTTCATTTTCAAAAACACATGAGAGCTGTAAAATACTCACCATGCCTCTCAACAAATAGCTTGGGGTGTCTACTTTCCAAAATGGAGTCATTTGGGGGGGGGGGGGGTTGTGCTATTTTGGCATTTTTATGGCCTTCGAAACTGTGATAGGTAGTGAGGAGTGAATCAAAAATTTGCACCCTTAGAAATCCTGAAGGCGGTGCTTGGGTTTCGGGGCCCCGTACACGGCTAGGCTGCCTAAAAGTCCCACACATGTGGTATTCCCGTACTCAGGAGAAGCAGGAAAATGTATTTTGGGGTGCAATTCCACATATAACCATGGCATGTGTGAGCAATATATCATTTAGCGACAACTTTTTGTAAAACATTTTTCTTTTTTTTTTTGTCTTTATTCAATCACTTGGGACAAAAAAAAAAATATTCAATGGGCTCAACATGCCTCTCAGCAAATAGCTTGGGTTGTCTACTTTCCAAAATGGGGTCATTTGGGGGGGTTTTGTGCCATCTTGGCATTTTTATGGCCTTCAAAACTGTGATAGGTAGTGATAGGTAGTGAGGAGTGAAATCAAAAATTTATGCCCTTAGAAATCCTGAAGGCGGTGCTTGGTTTTCGGGGTCCCGTATGCGGATAGGCTCCCAAAAAGTCCCACACATGTGGTATCCCCCGTACTCAGGAGAAGCAGCAGAATGTATTTTTTGGGGTGTAATTCCACATATGCCCATGGCATGTGTGGGCAATATATAATTTAGTGACAACTTTGGGCAAAAAAAAAAATGTTTGTAATATTCCCGCAACTTGTGGCAAAATATAAAATATTCCATGGACTCAACATGCCTCTCAGCAAATAGCTTGGGGTGTCTACTTTCCAAAATAGGGCCATTTGGGGGGGTTTTGTGCTATTTTGGCATTTTATGGCCTTCGAAAAACTGTGATAGGTAGTGAGGAGTGAAATCAAAAATTTGCACCCTAATGCCGCGTACACACGAAGGGACAATCCCGCGGGATTATCCTCTGGACTGAAGTCCAGCGGATAATCCCCTCGTGTGTGGGCGCCGGCGGACTTTTTGGCGCCAAAGTACGGCGGACTAAAGTTTGAAGTTTTGTTTTCAAATTATCCGCTGGACTTGGAAGTCCAGCGGACAATCCCGCCGTTAGTGGGCAAGTCCGCGGGACTTTTGAAATGAAGGGACTTGCCGCTCATCGGCAAGTCCGTTCATTTAGCACGTGACTTCAGGTTACGTAGCTAGCGTAGGCAGTTAATGCCGCCGCGCTAGCTCCGCAAGCTGGCATGGATTTAAAGGGAATCCCCACGCCGAAAAACGGCGTGGGGGTTCCCCCCAAATCCATGTCAGACCCTCATCCGAGCACGCAACCTGGCAGGCCAGGAAAGGGGTGGGGACGAACGAGCGCCCCCCCCCCCTCCTGAGCCGTACCAGGCCGCGTGCCCTCAACATGGGGGGTGCCCTGGGGAAAGGGGGGCCGTGCGGCCCCCCCCACCCCAAAGCACCTTGTTCCCCATGTTGATGAGGACAAGGGCCTCTTCCCGACAACCCTGGCCGTTGGTTGTCGGGGTCTGCGGGCGGGGGCTTATCGGAATCTGGGAACCCCCTTTAATAAGGGGGCCCCAGATCCCGGCCCCCCACCCTATGTGAATGAGTATGGGGTACGATGTACCCCTACCCATTCACCTAAGGTGTAAAATGTAAAGTAAAAAAAAACACCCACACTTTTTGAAAAAATAGTTTATTGCACTGCTCCGGGGGTCTTCTTCCGTCTTGGGGGTCTTCTCGCCGGACTCCCCCGCCATTTACCAAGCTCTTTTACCGAGCGGGGGAAGTCCGGCTACCTTCTTCGTCGTCGCCGCCGTCTGGGGGTCTCGATCCGCCTTCGGGGGTCTTCTTCCGTCTTGGGGGTCTTCTCGCCGGACTCCTCCCCTCTCTTCTGCTCTTTTACCTAGCTCTTTCACGAGGGGAGGAGTCCGGCTACCTTCTTCGTCGTCGCCGCCGTCGTCTGGGGGTCTCGATCCGCCCTTCGGGGGTCTTCCGGGGGTCTCTTCTGTTCTTGCGGCGGTCGTCGTCTTCCGCGCCGCCGGCGCCTTCTTCTTCTTGTCCTCCTTCTTGTCCTTCTTGTTCTTCTTCTTCTTCAGATGTTGACCCGACGCTCTCTCTGCCCGGAATGCCTGTGCCGCTCTGCGCTCGGACTTATATAGGGACATGGGCGACAGGGTCACATGTTCATGTCACATGGTGACCCCGCCCCCTTGCGATGTCACAGTCCCAGCATCCTCCGGGACTGTGACAACACAAGGGGGCGGGGTCACCATGTGACATGTGCATGTGACCCTGTCGCCCATGTCCCTATATAAGTCCGAGCGCAGAGCGGCACAGGCATTCCGGGCAGAGAGAGCGTCGGGTCAACATCTGAAGAAGAAGAAGAACAAGAAGGACAAGAAGGAGGACAAGAAGAAGAAGGCGCCGGCGGCGGCGGAAGACGACGACCGCCGCAAGAACAGAAGAGACCCCCGGAAGACCCCCGAAGGCGGATCGAGACCCCCAGACGACGGCGGCGACGACGAAGAAGGTAGCCGGACTCCTCCCCTCGTGAAAGAGCTAGGTAAAAGAGCAGAAGAGAGGGGAGGAGTCCGGCGAGAAGACCCCAAGACGGAAGAAGACCCCCGAAGGCGGATCGAGACCCCCAGACGGCGGCGACGACGAAGAAGGTAGCCGGACTTCCCCCGCTCGGTAAAAGAGCTTGGTAAATGGCGGGGGAGTCCGGCGAGAAGACCCCCAAGACGGAAGAAGACCCCCGGAGCAGTGCAATAAACTATTTTTTCAAAAAAGTGTGGGTGTTTTTTTTTACTTTTACATTTTACACCTTAGGTGAATGGGTAGGGGTACATCGTATACCCCATACTCATTCACATAGGGTGGGGGGCCGGGATCTGGGGGCCCCCTTATTAAAGGGGGTTCCCAGATTCCGATAGCAGAGCGCACAGCACAAAAATGCTGTGCGTCTTCAGCTGCATTTCAGGGCCGAATTCAGGCAAAGATTCAGCCCTAATTCGACCCTGAACCGGAGAATGGAGACGCACAGCTTTCCTGTGCGATCCTCAGCCGGTTCCAGTGTGAACCGAGCCTAAATTCTGTGTTGGCACTTTGAAAGAAATAAGTTGGTTTTGTGTCGCGATTTGGACACTCAGGCTTAAAAAGGTTCGCCATCACTGGTATAGAGACAGGTGGGGGCCATCTTAGCCTCACTTGTCTCCATACCCAGGACATGGAAGGACCCAATAGCCTCCGCCGCTATCGACGGCTCCGGTAAGCGGCGGAGGGAACGGGAGAGCGGCGGGAGGGGTGGTGGCACCTCTCCCGCCGCCGATAACGGTGATCTCGCAGCGAGTCCGCCACAGAGACCACCATTATCGTAATTACGACCGGTGCCTGAAGAGATGGATAACTCGGTTGTGGCAGCAGCTGCTGCCATTACCGAGATATCCCTCTTCAAAAAAGGGACGTACATCGTCGTGCGCTGGTCGTAAAGTGTTTTTTTCCCAAACAAATGCGTTTGAAAAATCGCTGCGCAAATACTGTGTGAAAAAACAAAATGAAACACCCACCATTTAATCTGTAGGGCCTTTGCTTTAAAAAAATATATAATATTTGGGGGTTCAAAGTAATGTTCTTGCATGTAAACAAAAAGTGTCAGAAAGGGCTTTGTCTTCAAGTGGTTAGAAGAGTGGGTAATGTGTGACATAAGCGTCTAAATGCTGTGCATAAAATGCCAGGATAGTTCAACCCCCCCCCCCCAAATGACCCCATTTTGGAAAGTAGACACCCCAAGCTATTTGCTGAGAGGTATGGTGAGTATTTTGCAGATCTTGCTTGTTGTCACAAAGTTTTGAAAATTGAAAAAAGAAAAAAAAAACATTACCATCAAAAGAAAGCTCTATTTGTGTGAACAAAAGGACGCAAATTTCGTTTGGGTACAACTTTGCATGATCGCGCAATTACCAGTTAAAGCAGCGCAGTGCCAAATTGTAAAAAGTCCTCTGGTCTTTGGCCAGCCAAATGGTCCGGGGCTGAAGTGGTTAACACAGCTGCTCCCCATTCACACCTGAGACCTTGTAACACTAACGAGTCACATGACAACGGGGAGGGAAAATGGCTAATTGGGCCCAATTTGGACATTTTCACTTAGGGGTGTACTCACTTTTGTTGCCAGAGGAGTGTGTTGAGTTATTTTGAGGGGACAGATAATTTACACTGTTATACACTACTACTACTACTACTACTACTACTACTACTACTACTACTACTAGCAAAGTGTAATTTCTTCAGTGTTATCACATGAAACGATATAATAAAATATTTAGAAACATGTGAGGGGTGTACTCACTTTTGTGAGATACTGTAAATGATATAAGTGGATGATTTATGCCAATTGACACTGTTTAGTATCACTGTAATGTCCGATCCAACCATTTCTGGATAGTGGGTAAAAATTAAAGCCCAGCTGAATTCTTGCTTTTCCTTATATTTATGCAGCCAGTTATAAATTGTCTAAAACAATTTTGAAGCCCTGCGAATGCAGTACGTTTGAAATCCGTATAAAAAAATGTATTTCAAATGTTTTTTTTTTTTAAAAAAAAATACATTGTATTTTATAAACCAAGAAGTATGCATTTTTTAAATGATAAAAGACTATTTTGCTATACTCAAACCCACAAAAATCTAAGATAAAACTTGCACAATTAAATATGATAGAACTGACTTCCTTGCAATTGTGGTTTGATTGTATCCTGGCAGACCAGTACTGTGGAAATGCACCCTCAAGAGGACCAGCCTCTCCATATACTGAATACTGTAAGCAATCAAATATGTGCTATTTTTCTGTTCTCCTCCGTGGAAAGGCACAGTCTTGAGAACGACAATGAATAATAAAGATTAGTGAACTGAACTTTATGGTATTTGCTTGTTTTGATCCCAACATGTCTACTTTTTATAAAGAAAAAAAAAAAAACAACAAGTGTCCACAAGGTGTCACCCTTGTCTTCTGGAGGCTATAGGTTGCTCTGTTCCTTGCCATTCACTTGTCAATTTTGGTCTCTGTGCATCAACTTTATTATTATTATTATTTTATAGGATTTATATAGCGCCGACAGTTTAAGCAGTGCTTTACATTAGGGCAGACAGTACAATTACTATACAATTCAATACAGGAGGCAATCAGAGCCCTGCTCGTTACAGCTTTCAATCTAGGAACTTTATTCTAACATATAATTGCAAGACCCTTATCTTTTTTTTTTTTTTTTTTTTTTTTAGCTAACCAAGCAGCTGAAAATAAGAACCCTTTTGATCAGTTTCTATAATTGTTTCAGTGATAGTTGGAAACAAAAACATTTTTTTTTTAAGCGACAAAAAATTGTCAGGATTCACCTTGGATGCATGTATGTTTCTGATGCAATTTGAGAAGGATGGAGGTTGGGGGTGGTGAACGTCCCCATTCCATGCCCTTTTATAAAAGCTAACACAGTTTTTCTTGATCCAGTTGTGAACTAATGCCCCGTACACACGAGTGGAAATTCCGCCAGCAAAAGTCCAATGAGAGCTTTTGGTCCGAAAAAGCAGCCGTGTGTATGCTCCATCGGACTTTTGCTGGCGGAATTCCAGCCAGCAAAAGATTGAGAGCAGGTTCTCAATTTTTGAGTTGAAAAAGTTGCAATTGGAAATTCTATTCTAATCGCCTGTACCAATTCCGACGCTCAAAATTGCTACACATGCTCGTAAAAAAATTGACGTATGCTCGGAAGCATTGAATTTCATTTTCTCCGCTCATCGTAGTGTTGAGCGTCACCACGTTCTTGACGGTCGAAAGTTTAGCAAACTTTTGTGTGACCGTGTGTATGCAAGCCAAGCTTGAGCGGAATTCTGTCGGAAAAAAAACATCCAAGATTTTTCCGAAATTCCACTCGTGTGTGTACGTGGCATAAGTGTTTACAGTAACTGTGATTTTATTTCTTTTTTTACGTTACATCCTGCGTAGAATTTTTAGAAGGGTTTACAGACATTGCAAAGACAAACTGAATTATGCTTGTAGAGTTGTACCATGCTGCCATTCTAAGGCCCCAAAAAAAGCAAAAAGCCGCCTTTGCCCACGCGATTTGCAAACGTTTGCATGCAGGCAGTCCAATTCAGGTCGATTGGGATGCAGCAGCTGCGTGGACACAGCCGCTGCTCCCAATATGGTGTGGGTATGTGTGTCTGAACTCACACAATCTGCACTTGGGGACCCGCACCGACACAGATGTCAAATTGAGAGCAGCGGCTGTACGTGTCCTAACGGACATTAACATGACACCTGTGCATCCCATGCAGGCACAAACCCCTTGCATGGTCTGTATGCCCAAAGAAGATCTTCAGTCCCCCTCCCAAAAAAAAAAAAAAAATGAAAGGTCAGCTTCTACAAATACCATAGCTGCTCACTTTTAATAAAAGGACTCAGACTTTGTCTTGCTGGTCTTTGGGTCCATGGCACCAACATGTTTACTTTGGGAGTCTGGTTGTGACTCCTTGTGGCTTCACAGCCAACTTCCCGCTGTGCAGACGCGAGCCATGCTGTGCTTTGTGAATGGTCCCGCAGCTTTGTGACATGTCCCAGAAGGCTGCTGGCAAGGGCGGGGAAAACTTGCTAGGATTGCTGTTGTATCACGGTTACGTTACCGTTTTGGGGTTATATTTGGGATGAGCAGAAAGAAATCACACAAATGCTTATAAGTATAACATTTAATCAAGTAATGACAGCTACAGATAACAAATGTAATATGAATACTTAAAGTTGTTTGTTAACCCTTTTTTACAACTTTATGCTTCAGGTAAGCCTATATTAAGTATATCTGGTTGGTTGGTATTCCAATTTGCCGCTACTAAATTATCACACCTCCACCGCGCCAATGATTCCAACAAGGTGTAGATATGTGCGTGTATATGAGAAACACCACTATATCTATTAAACTAATGTAGTGTACCAGCTGCCACTTTAAAAGTGTATCAAATGAAAAAATAGATTAAATTAAAACGTGTAATGTACTCAAGTGTTTGAAAATATAATCAAGTGGCGCTAAATGATAAAAAAATAAAAATGAAAAAAATAAAAATATAAAATGTGTAAATCAAATAGTGAACATAGTGAAATGAAACTATTCAAATATATAACACCACGTGAAATAATGTTACAGTGAATACACATAAAAGTCCATTGATAACTGTGTTTGAAAAATAAATCGATCTTCAAAGGAAATATGTCCACCTCATTAAATCCAATAAAAAAAATCTTTTCTATCTTCCACCACACCGACGTGTCTTGTGATCCCTCTCCCAATGAGACCGCACTCACCAGATGGTGTTGCCTCCCACTCTCGTGGTTGGCAAACGATCAATTTAACCACACCTGGGTTACTGAAACGATTACTTCCAACTCTAACTCTCCATATGTGAAAATATAAAGTAAAGAGTGCTCCACATAGCGTAATTCGACTTATAAATCAGTTTATTCAAAACAATGCCACACTCACACTTCAATAATTACACTCACATTTTTCACAGTGAAAATCAGCAAAATCAAAGTAAAACTCCACAGCAAACTGGAATGGAAAGGCGACTGGCTGAGCGCAGATATGGTCACTTAAAGATGCCAAATTCAATTGAAATAGATCTCACCACATCCCTACAGGCTGCTCCTGATGTGGATCCTCTCAAAAAAAGTCCCCAACAGTAGAGGTGCAGAGCGGTGGATGAAGCAGTTCTAAGGGTAACAAAACGCCAGCAATGTAAATAGGTATTCAGTGTCCGTGTAGCCACGGCCCTGACATGTTTCGTCATAAGAGACTTCTTCCTAAGAAGCCAATCCCTTAGGAAGAAAAAATGTAACATTATTTCACGTGGTGTTATATATTTGAATAGTTTCATTTCACTATGTTTACTATTTGATTTACACATTTTATATTTTTATTTTTTTCATTTTTATTTTTTTATCATTTAGCGCCACTTGATTATATTTTCAAACACTTGAGTACATTACACGTTTGATTTTAATCTATTTTTTCAAGCCTATATTAAGGCTTACATGTAGCTACCTAGGATATCTCCTAAACCTGCACGGTTTAGGAGATATCCCCTGTCCCTTGCATTTCACTACAGGTCAGACTTGTTGTCACCGAGCTTCACACAGAAGATGATACATTATCATAAGTTTAAACACAGGACTCCTTCTCAATTGCAGGGTTAATTAGCCCAGAAAGCAATGGCTGAAAGAGAAGCCACACTAGACTCATTTACGTTATAGAAAACAACAGACAGGTGGCTGGAGTTGATGACATTAGCATCTAACAGTATGTGTCCCAACAGTAGGAATCAGTCACTATTTGTAATATGGCAAATACAGGGTTCCCAGAGTCTGTGTCTCTTGGGGGGATATGGACCTGAATCCAAAGTAGCACCACCTCAAGGGTCCCCAGGCATACAGCTCACAAAGAACACCATTCCCCCAAATGCCAGGGCCCATAATCGGTCGGCAAGAGGCTAGCATTCAGTCCCCTCCAAAAGCCTCTGTCCCGGCTAGGTCTGTCACAGTTTGTAATATCAATCCTTTGATATGAGGTCAGCTGAGGTAACAAGGCTTTGGAGGCTTTATTAGATATCGGGAGATAACTTTATTAAGGAAATATGAAATGTCCTCATCATACGGCTAGGTGATCTAAGCAAACATAGGAGCTGGTACCCTTTAAAACTAGGGACCCCCCCCCCCTCCTAAAAAAAAACTGTATGAAGTTTTGCTTTAAGCGTGCTCCGTCGTGTGTACAAGGTTCTACATTTTAATCTTGTAGTTGATGAAGATATGCTGCACATCAAACAAATTAAAATGCATCTCAAATAAAGGAAACTTGTACAGAGAATATGTAGGCTGCCACTGCTAACCTCTGTGGCTCAAAGTATTAAAGCTGAAGACAGCCGGGTAACTAGAATGAATGGATGAAGAAAAAGAACCTTGACAAATTGTAATCCTAAAGTAAACCGCTAATGAGAAAAATGTGTTTGCCATTGCTGACCTGTTCTGAAGAGTCTAGAGAAGTGGTCTCCAAACTGTTCCTGAAGGGCCGCATGTGGCCCTTTGCCTCTCTCTGGCCCTTGGGCACTATTTCTCCCACTGTGATACAAGGTACTCTTACCCCACTGATACCAATGATGGGGCACTATCCCCCCAACCCCCCCTCCACTGACACCAATGAAGGAGCACTATTCCTCCAACTAATGCCAGTGATGGGACAATGATTACTTCCACTGACATCGGGGCATTTTCTACTCCCACTGACCACAGTCTGGCCTGTCCAAAGGACAGTAAATTGGCCCTTTGTTTAGAAAGATTGGAGACCCTTGGTCTAGACTCTGAAGATGCTCGTCTGTTCTGTGAATTATCGGGCAGAAATACTTTTTGGGTCACTGATCTGAAACAGGTATGAAGATCAGGGATGTCAAGGAAAGGCCAATAGTCCTCACGTGAATACTTATTCAAGGTCAGTGACTGAAAGTAATCAGGGCCAGATTAAGAACATCATGGGCCTGGTGCTGAGGATTTTGGTCGGGCCTTTTATAAATAAAAATGCAAACAATTTTTTGTTATAACAAATTAAACTAAAGAGAGAGAGGGAGGATGAGAGAGAGAAAGAGGATGAAAGAGGTGTGAGGGGTAAGGGAGGGAGGTTGAGAGAGAAAGGGGGGGGTGAGAGAAAGAGGGTGCACATGAGCATGTGTGGGAATGACATCAACGCAGCCCGGCCAAGGCAAGTGACCGAAGGCACAGAACCCTGAAGGAAGACCGGGTGAAGATGGAAGCGCCCCACCGGATTGATCACAGCACAGCACTGGAGGGCTCAGTCTGACAATTTAAGTGTACTCTAATGTGCTAATATGCTGTGCATACTTGTACATTATGGCATAACCTACCTCAGGGCCTCTAAAAAGTAGTAATGTTAGAAAAGTTTACTACCGCTTTAATATCACAGGAGCCTCTCAAAAATATTTTCAGGGACACTTTTTTACAAGTGCTATATTTAGAGTAGCTGACATCCCCTATGTTCCTACGTACATCACAATAGTAATTACAAAATTAAATGCGTACTAATAATGGGGCAGAACAACTATGAGGACTGAGATTTCCTTTAGTTGAACTAACAAAAGTGTGCCCATTCTAGAGCTGGTAACATTGAGGATATTCACTATAATTTTAAAGAACTGTTTTTGTGGGTAAGAGGTATAGGGGAGGAGTATGGATGGTATAAAAGTGGGAAGTATGTGCAGGTGAGGGAGAGGAATGTGGAGGGTATGGCAGAAGGCACTATGTACAGCAGAGGAGTGTGGATGGTATGACAGTGGGCAGTATGTATAGTAGAGGAGTGTGGAGGGTATGACAGTGGGCAGTATGTACAGGAGAGGAGTGTGGGGGGTATGACAGAGGGCAGTATGTACCGAAGAGGAGTGTGGAGGGTATGACAGTGGGCACTATGTATAGAAGAGGAGTATGGAGGGTATGACAGTGAGTAGTATGTACAGGAGAGGAGTGGGGAGGGTATGACAGTGGGCACTATGTATAGGAGAGGAGTATGGAGGGTATGACAGTGAGTAGTATGTACAGGAGAGGAGTGTGGAGGGTATGACAGTGGGCACTATGTATAGGAGAGAAGTGTTGGGGTATGACAGTGGGTACTATGTATAGGAGAGGAGTGTGGAGGGTATGACAGTGAGCAGTATGTACAGGAGAGGAGTGTGGAGGGTATGACAGTGGGCACTATGTATAGGAGAGAAGTATGGAGGGTATGACAGTGAGTAGTATGTACAGGAGAGGAGTGGGGAGGGTATGACAGTGGGCACTATGTATAGGAGAGAAGTGTTGGGGTATGACAGTGGGCACTATGTATAGAAGAGAAGTGTTGGGGTATGACAGTGGGCACTATGTATAGGAGAGGAGTGTGGAGGGTATGACAGTGAGTAGTATGTACAGGAGAGGAGTGTGGAGGGTATGACAGTGGGCACTATGTATAGGAGAGAAGTGTTGGGGTATGACAGTGGGCACTATGTATAGGAGAGGAGTGTGGAGGTATGACAGTGAGCAGTATGTACAGGAGAGGAGTGTGGAGGGTATGACAGTGGGCACTATGTATAGGAGAGGAGTGTGGAGGGTATGACAGTGAGCAGTATGTACAGGAGAGGAGTGTGGAGGGTACGACAGTGGGCACTATGTACAGGAGAGATGTGTATGACAGCAGGCACTATGTATAGGAGAGGAGTGTGGAGGGTATGACAGTGAGCAGTATGTACAGGAGAGAAGTGTGGAGAGTATGACAGTGGGCACTATGTATAGGAGAGGAGGATGAAGTAATCTGGGAAGGAAAAATGTAAAAAAGGTTTATGGAAGGATGTTTAGGGACTGCGAAGTGGTTAAGCGGGCCATAAATGGATTGAAATTTCACCAATTAAGCAGAGACCAGCCAACGTCGATCTATGTATGGGCTAGCAGGTTTTACACAAGTCAACCTATTAACCGACTTGAGTACAACCAGCCTGTCAGGTTTTTCCCCAAAACAATCAGTGCTGCCAGCTATAGTTAGCAACACTAATCATTGTATTCACTGGCAGAACAGAATAACACTGCAGGAGTTATTCCCCCATCCACAGGTCAAGAGGTGAGAGGGTGTGTGGGGACAGGCTGGCGAGAGATACTAGTCAGTGGCTGGGTAGGCACATGTTAGTATCAGAGCCAGATACACACATGTGAGGTATCGCCACGATCGTTAGAGCGAGAGCAATAATTCTAGCACTAGACCTTCTCTGTACTCCAAAAAATGTAAAGCATCGCTTAGTACACAAAAAAAAATCATGTTAACTTTAGTGTTTTTTTTTTTATGAATGAAACGGTTTCTTTCCAAAAAAAAACTTTTGAAAAATTGCTGCGCAAATATCGTGTAACATAAAAAGTTGCAAAGGCCACCATTTTATTCCATAGGGTGTCTGCTAAAACAATATATATAATGCTTGAGGGTTCTGAGTAATTTTCTAGCAAAAAAAAATTATGATTTTTACATGTAGGAGAGAAGTGTCAGAATTTGCCTGGGTGGCAAGGGGTTAATTATCATAAGTAATATACAGATAATTATTATAAGCACTGTGAGTTCATCCTCTCAGTCTGCTGCAGAGTGTTCCAGATTGTATTTAAACTGGCTGCTCTGTATGTAGCTTCTGACAGGCTGCGCAAGCAGCCCCATATCTCCGGAACCATAGATGATAGCAGCCCCATATTTTAACCAGTGTTGAAGTAGGGCTTTAGCTACCTACCCCCCAAATGGGGAGTCTCTATGACTTCTGGTCGCTGAACTACAATCCTCAAAATCGATCTTTTTTTTTTTTTTGGGCAAATGGGCCTATCTTGAGAAAGGGGCCTGGAGCTGCAGCTCCAATAGCCCCTATGTTAATCCGGCCCTGAAAGTAATAAAACGAGAAGGACAGCAGGACAGACAGGCAATTAGTGTATTTATCTCTTGACAGGCTAATAGCACAACCTATTTGGACGGTCACCAGTGCCAAATCCAGTATATTGAGCAGTGTACCCACGCCACACATGACCCCATGACTAACTCCGGAAACATGGCCTATTCCAGCTACTGCTTCAACCACACTGGGTCACTCAGCCTGCTACCAATGCTCCGCCGTCCTTTGGTATATAGAAGGGTAAGACCTATGATGTACTAGTAATCTTTTTGCTGGCAGAAACTCACAAGCAACAAGATTGCTTGGAGGGCAAAGACACAACACACCTGCTTCTGCAGCATTGTCCTCCCCCCCGGCCTGGACCAGCAAGGCATCATCCACTACTGCGGTGAAATTCTATAGCATTATGGCCAGCGATAGAGCGACACCATAGAAGCAGGTGCGCCCCTGTCCCTGGTGAGTTGCCGTCAGCAACAGGATTGCTTGTCTGGTATACTGTAGGCCTGTAGCAACCCAGTGCATCTCACCATAGGCAACATCCTCTTCCAAAATCACATCATTGCGATCAGCAAATATTTCTTTTGGTGAAAAAAAAACTGCTTTAGGGCTTCAAATAAATTTTACAAAAATATCTCTTTTATTCATGGATTAAAAAAAACAGAAGGTTCAAACGCTCCAGTATGACATTGTGAAAATGCAACATGCTTTTAGGGCCAGTTCACACTACATGTAGTCTAGTGCATTTTTGTTCTGCATCAATAACGCATGGAAAGTAGGTTATATGGTTACCAATGGCATAGTTCACACCAGTGGGGTCAGTTCCAGGGCGTTCCATTTCCAGAAAAAAAGTAGAACATGCTGCATTTTTCCTGCACTGGACTATACTGGAATGCTGTAAAACAAATCAAAAAGGCACCAGAATGCACCTAAGCACAACAAAAACGCACTAGAGCACACCTGTCCTTATTTAAGGTTAAGAAAAATGAGGGGGGGGGGAAATGCACTGCACTGGACTGCATCAAAAACACACCAAACACATCTGGAACGCATCCGGACTGCATTTTTATGGTGTGAACCAGCCCTTAGTGTATGTATCAAATTAATCAAAAATGCACCGGAACGGCATTAAGACCCCTTTTACACTGGGGCGGTTTGCAGGCGCTTTAGTGCAAGAAATAGCCTCCGCTAAGCGCTTGAAAACCGCCTCCCATTCACTGCAGTGTAACTTTTCACACTCGGCGGTGCGTTTGCGGGATATTACCAAAAGTCCCGCAAGCAGCATCTTTGGGGCGGGTGGGTAGCGCTGTATTTAACGCTCCCAAAATGCCCTGTCCATTGCAATGAATGGGCAATGCTTAAAAAGCGCCGCAATACGGCATATCTAACTCTTTTGTGGGGGGTTAAAAGCACCCAAAAAACGCTGCTAAAGAGCACTTAAACAAGTGGCACATTAGCACTAATGGCGGGCGCTGTCAGTGTGAAGGGGTCGTAGTGTGAACTGTAAGCAAAAACTCACCAGGAACATATCCGTAGTGCATTTCTGTGGGGTGAACTGGCCCTTAGGGCCAGTTCACACCACATGTAGTCCAGTGCATTTTTGTTCTGCATCAAAAACGGCTGGAAAGTAGTTTATATGGTTACCAATGGCATAGTTCACACCAGTGTGGTCAGTTCCAGACATAGAACATGCTGCATTTTTTCCTGCACTGGACTGTACTGAAACGCGGTAAAACACATCAAAAATGCACCGGAATGCACTGGAACACATCAAAAACGCACCGGACCCCAGTATGGTGGGGAAAAAAACAGGAAAAAATGCATCTGGAAACGCATCGAAAACACAGATCTGTAGTGAGGTTTTGTGGTGTGAACCAGCACTTAGACTATGTTCACATCTATGCATGTTAGGGTCACGTACAGAATTGTATACTTTGCCAACATGCAGAAAAATGCGCTGCCCCTTGAGGCCTGATTCACACTTGTGCAGGTTGCAGTTTGCATATTGCAGGTGCATTTTGCATTTTTCAATACACATCTTTACACCATTGAAGTCTATGGAACTAAAAACCAGAAAACAATCCCTGGGCCTTTCCATAAAATGCACAGGAAACCATGTTAAATGGACTGTAGTGCGTTTCTGCAAAACTGAAAATGCGCTAAAAAATGCATAGGTGTGAGCCAGGCCTTAGCAGACATGCAGCGGTGCCATTAATTGTTAACGGCAAACCTCTTCATCTGCAAACACGCAGGTATTTGTGTGCGCCAAAACGAATGGTGCTCCAACACCGTGCAGTTCGGTGCAGCGCGTTTTTGGAATGAATGGGCTGCCCTACACACGGGAATGTGCGAAAAAAGCACGCAGAAACCTGCCGTACCAAACCTACGAAGCTGTAGGTGTGATCCTGTGTTCAGGCTGGAAACGTCGCTGTCAGGATCTATATATATATATATATATATATATATATATATATATATATATATATATATATATATATTGGAGAGCCGCTGTCTTTTGAATAAAAGCTATTTCTGTATATTCTTATTGAAGCCCTTGCTGCGGGTAACCCTTTAGGCCTCATGCCCATGGACTAGGGTTGCCACCTTTTCTTCAAGTCAAACCCGAACACTTTAGCAGCGCACAGCAGTTTTTTTTTATAGTATAAACTATAGATATACTTTGTGATTAAATAACATTTCTAATTCTAATCATATGAAGTTAATCACCCGAGTCCCCCTTTACATCAGAGTCCACAGAGTCCCCCTTTACATATGAATCCATGTATCTGTGGCGGCTGGGCTTCAAATTTTCATGCCCCCACTTTTCTTTTCCGAGGCACAGCGCCAGGGATTGGAGTGTGGACAGACACACAGGGGTAGGGGTGGGAGGAAGAGGTGCAGATTGATCCCTCTCTCCTCTCTCATCTGTATGTGGGGTGTGGGGGGGGGGGGGGTGTTAGTACTGGGCAGTGTGAGAGAGAGAACAGACACTTCCGGCTTAGACAACTGCAGCCGGCAACCCTGCTGGGAAGTCATAGTCCAGTGTGAATAATGTGTCCAGGTTTCAGACAGTCTGAGACCCAGACGCATGATTACAAACCCAAACTGTCCGGGTGAATCTCGGACATGTGGCAACCCTACCATGGACGCTTAGCAGCTCCTGTATGCTGAGGCATAAAATCCCTGGTGCTTTCTGGCACCCGCTACCAAAACAAGTAAATGGCTTTACACAGCAATGGCTCCTGTCTTGGCGACTACCTGTACAAGAGCAAATGGAGTTCTCCCTGAACACAAAAATTTAGAAAGAAGCACCATACACAGATTCATTGGCAAGTACCAATGCAGAAGCTATTTACCTGTATTGGCAGCTGTACTCAGCACAGGCAGCTACCCAGGTGCCAGGGATTTTATAGCTCAGCACACAGGAGCTATTAAGCGTCCATGTCAACAAGGGCCTTATTCCAAGGACTGGGAGCCCAGTGCATGCTGACAAGCAGGAGATCACTGTACAAGGCACTCTTTGTGACTATTATAGCAGTGTGCATCTTACACATTCAATATATTTATTTCTTCCTGTGACTCCATTGGGGAGATTTTCCCTCTCGTCCTGTCCCTTTGACACCAGGACAAGAAATAGGAAATGCTTCCTTCTCAGGGACAGACACGGTAGGGCCTTGTTCACACGTGGCATATCAATGTGTAGTACCCTGTGTGAGGGCCGTGTAGGGTGCACACCACTAATGCTTCAATCACATGGGGGTCAGTGTTGCCAACCGTCAGTATTTTTAGTAAAATAGGCAATTTTCTCCTGCCAGTAAAAAGAAAAGGTTGCCAGTAAAAAATATGGCTGTGACGCTCGGCCTGGAGCCAACCGAGACCATACAAGTGCCTGCTACATTGTGTTTGGGCGGCTCTGGTAAAGGCGGTGCCTGAGCATGTCCTGTGATGTCATGGTGCAAGGGAGCCAAGCAGAGCGGCCAGAGCCTTGTGTGTGGGTCTGCGGGATGGGAGCAAGGCAGGCCAGGAGCGGGACCTTCAGTACTGTTTGACTGTCACTGTGACTCTGGAGGGGACGTGTCATGTCGGTAATCTGTACTGCTGCACACTGCTGTCAGTATCACTGTGAGAGTCAATTTCATGTGTGTGCCGCCCATTCTAATTTCTTGCCCTCCTGAGTCCTGTCCCTGAGCTACTTACTCACTATATCAAAAATAAAATAAGAAATATGTTTTTTGCCTTATTATCTACCTTAAATCACATTGCTAATTACATATTGTATTTGTTTGTAGCCTAAATAGTGAAATTTGTACTTAAAACTGTAATTTTGTATTTTTTGGAAATGCCAGTAAAAACTTGGCTGTGCCAGTAAATTTTGCATTTTGTGTCAGTAAATTTCAATCTGTTAGGTTGGCAACACTGATGGGGGTACTATAATGTCCACCCATGTGAGCATAGCCCCCAACTGTCCCTGATTTTGAGGGACTGTCCCTAATTTGGAACAAAGTCCTTCATTTAGGTCTGGTCTATATAGTTGTATTTAAAGTGCACTATATTTATCTTTCAAAAAGTGTTTCCCAGTACTAAACATTTCATCCAATTTCTACATCGCTGCATTTGTAAATGTCAAAAGCCACTATAAAGGAATAGTAAGGGTTAAAAAAAAAAACACTTGTGGCTTTAACTAATATTTTTTTTTTTAGCAGTGTGCACCCTACACGGCCCTCACACAGGTGTATAGTACGCCCATGTTTGTGAAGCCTTAGCAGTGTGCACCCTACACGGCCCTCACACAGGTGTATAGTACGCCCATGTTTGTGAAGCCTTAGCAGTGTGCACCCTACACGGCCTTACACAGGTGTATAGTACGCCCATGTGGGTGAAGCCTTAGCAGTGTGCACCCTACACGGCCCTCACACAGGTGTATAGGTATAGTACGCCCATGTGGGTGAAGCCTTAGCAGTGTGCACCCTACACGGCCCTCACACAGGTGTATAGTACGCCCATGTGGGTGAAGCCTTAGCAGTGTGCACCCTACACGGCCCTCACACAGGTGTATAGTACGCCCATGTGGGTGAAGCCTTAGCAGTGTGCACCCTACACGGCCCTCACACAGGTGTATAGTACGCCCATGTGGGTGAAGCCTTAGCAGTGTGCACCCTACACGGCCCTCACACAGGTGTATAGTACGCCCATGTTTGTGAAGCCTTAGCAGTGTGCACCCTACACGCCCTCACACAGGTGTATAGTACGCCCATGTGGGTGAAGCCTTAGCAGTGTGCACCCTACACGGCCCTCACCCAGGTGTATAGTATGTCCATGTTTGTGAAGCCTTAGCAGTGTGCACCCTACCCGGCCCTCACACAGGTGTATAGTACGCCCATGTTTGTGAAGCCTTAGCAGTGTGCACCCTACACGGCCCTCACACAGGTGTATAGTACGCCCATGTGGGTGAAGCCTTAGCAGTGTGGACCCTACACGGCCCTCACACAGGTTTGTCGTACGCCCATGTCTGTGAAGCCTTAGCAGTGTGCACCCTACACGGCCCTCACACAGGTGTATAGTACGCCCTTTTGGGTGAAGCCTTAGCAGTGTGCACCCTACATGGCCCTCACAGGTGTATTGTACGCCCATGTGGGTGAAGCCTTAGCAGTGTGCACCCTACATGGCCCTCACAGGTGTATTGTACGCCCATGTGGGTGAAGCCTTAGCAGTGTGCACCCTACACATTCAGTGTATTTATTTCTTCCTGTGACTCCATTTGGAACAATTTTCTTCCTTTCCTGTGACATTAAGAAATAGTAAACACTTCCTTCTTGGAGCGAGAAAGCCATACACAATATAAATGTGGATAGAGCGTGTTAGGTGTGACTGTGTCCCTATGGAGATTTCCTAATACTCCCTGAGGAGAAAATATTTGTACAGCACCCCAGAGATCACTGTACCCCTTATTTCTGGGTTTACAGATTCAGGAAGTGAGAGAAAATCCTGTGTTACTAGAATGCGGCAGGTTTAGGACTTTTTTTTGTTGCTGGAGTTAGCCTTTATTTCTTTCAAGTGATTTCAGTTGTGTGAAAATAAGTAACAGGTTCTCTTAGAACCCCTCTTATAGAACCCGGTCAGGCGCGGCTGTTCTCTGAACTCCCGCCAGGTGTCACCACCCTCTTGAGGCCCAGAGCTGAGAGAACAGGTCTAACAGCCCGACCAGATCCTCCTCATCCACTGCGCCGTCGCTCGGGGAAAGGTCACTCAAGATGGCGGCGCTGGCTGTGCTGAGGAGGTCGGCTCCCGCCCGGCTTCTATCAGGTGCGTGACGAGTTCCCGCCCCAAACACCCGCCACTGCCCGCGCGCCCGTTTCCCGCTCTGGTGGCGCGAGGCGGCTGGGCGGTGTCTTTTCTTCCCCCCTCTGCAGTTTCCCGCGCAGACAGGCGCTGCTGTCCTCTGTGAGGGAGTCATGTGAGGACGGCGGGAAAGGACGTGACCCCCCCCCCCCTCCTCAGTGTGGGGTCTCCTCCTCACAGGAACACTCACACTGACAATGAAGTCTCTGTGTGTCACTGTGCAACATATCATTATACACAGCTAATCTCTGTCATTCATATATCACCTTTCCTCACACCCCCCATTAGACTGAGGTGTAATAATTCCCTCACACCCCCCCATTAGACTGAGTTGTATTTATCTAGTGGGGCATTCTTGGAATTTTTCACACTTTATTTTTGCTAGAAAATGACTTACCCCAAACTTGATATATTTTCAGGGCATTAATTGGTGGCTGTTGCATTTTTTTTTGTATTTGTGCAGCATTTATCAAATGCACGTTTTCAGGTTAAAAATACAAATTTTTTTTTATATTTGGGCAGCATTTATCGCAATTTTTGATAATTTGAAAAAAAAAATCATTTTTTTGATATTTGTGGAGCATTTATCAAACGCACGTTTTCAGGAAAAAAAATACACGTTTTAGTGCCCAAAAAAAAAAATATAATACCCGCTTTTTTGGTAAAATATAAAAGTGGATGTTGTGTCAAGTAAATAGATGCCAAACATGTTGGGATTTTAAATTTTAGGGGGTCCCCTGAGGGTTTGGACTTTTAAGGCATATAAAATATATAACCCCAGATAGAACATAAGATAATGTATATTAGAAAAAACGTTTATTACAAAAATTATATAAAAAAAGGGTTTGACAATATGACAATATAAAAACTTTTGAAATATTCAAACAATACTTGATTCGTAGAGTACAGTATGTAGATATATGTTGTAGGCGTTAACTCACACCAGGTATTGTTTGAATATTTCAAAAGTTTTTATATTGTCATATTGTCAAACCCTTTTTTTATATAATTTTTGTAATAAACGTTTTTTCTAATATACATTATCTTATGTTCTATCTGGGGTTATATATTTTATATGCCTTAAAAGTCCAAACCCTCAGGGGACCCCCTAGTCTTTTTTCTGTACTATAGGATGTGGCATAAAACACAAAATTCCCCTCCCCTCTACATGTGTGTTCTCTGCTAAGCCTACAACCTTTTCGGATTTTAAATTTTGCACGTCCATAAAATGGCAACAAACTACAGTAATTAAAATTGTTCTCTGAAAGCTTTTACGGGTTATCAGTTTAGCGTTAATCATTAATTAGGCCCTAGAATTAATGCTCCCATTCTGACCTTCATGGTGATACCTCACGTGTGGTGGAATCATTGTTTACATATGTGTGTGGGCACAAGCGGAAAAGTCGTTACATCTGACTGAAAATTATATTGTACTTCACTTTTTTTTTTTTTTTTAAATCTGTTTATTTTTCAAATAACATAACACAAAATACGTTGAAAGACATAGGTACATTATTGAAACCCTCAGATGGTCGTATCGTTGAGGTTAGGACAAATCTATAGACTAGACAGGAGAGTGACAACAGATGTATAAATGGCATTGTTCCTTACAGACATCACAGTGGAAAGAGAATCGAGCAGTCTGGTATATAAATCCAACCATCGCATAATATGACATCGGCACCGTTCACCCAACATTCAAGTAAATATGTTATAGCGTCGCTTTTCGGCCAATAGGACGATTTTAACGGAGATAGGGTCAAAAGTGCCCACGTTGCTGCTGATGCGCTTTCCAGGCTCTTCGGCAGTGCTGCCCATTCATTTCAATGGGCAGGGTGTTTTGGGAGCAGTGTATACACCGCTCCCGCACTGCCCCAAAGATGCTGCTTACAGGGCTTTTTTCCCGTCCTGCAAGCGCACCGCCCCAGTGTGAAAGCACTCGGGCATTCACACTGGGGATTGAGGCATGAGAGGCACTATTTTTAGCACTAAAATGCTTGAAAAGCACCCCATTGTGAAAGGGGTCTTGGCATAGGTGTCCTTATAGAGTGGCAAACTGTTTATTGACCAGTTTCCAGAATGAAAGCGTAGGAGGGGTGGATTTTTTCCAAATCAGGGCGATGGCCTTTCTGGCATAAATTAGTGTAAGGTTAACCAGCGTCTGCTCTGCCACTGTGGACAGAAGGTCCTCCACCAGGCCTAGTAGACACACAGACATTGATGGCTGCAGGGGGGTAGAGATGATGGCTACTTCCTCTTCCCAAAAATGGACTGTGACGGATCCTTGTACTCAAGGTGTCCGCCGTAAATGCTTCCTAAGTCCTGGAACATGAGTCCAATGGATCTGGTTATAGGAACCCCCAGGAACTAGACAACACCAGTCTTGGAGTACATCAGGAATGACTTTTATTTGAGATGTCACACAAATATATACAGTAAACCCCCCTCCATCGCTGGGGTTATGTTCCGGACCCACCCGCGAAAAGTGAAAAACCGCGAAATAGAAAGACCCTATTTAAATACACCCTAGGCATGTTTTGTTAATTTCCTAATAGCATTTAAAGGTCTTTAAACACACTTTTATGCAATAGAAACACATTAAAGATAGAGAGAGAGATCAAGAGGATTTTTAAAACACAAAAATATTGTCTTAACAGTACAGTAAAAAATAGAGTACATAACTGCGAAAATGGCGAAATATTACCACAATATCAGAATAACAGGTCCTAATTAAAATACTGCGATATACCGGGACCGCAAAAACTGAACCGCGATATAGCGGGGGTTTACTGTACAGCCAGATGACTAAAACCCAACCTAATTAGCATGAGCTAATTATCTTAATCAACAATGAACTCCTTCATTCAATTGCAGGGTAAATTAGCACATACAACAATAGGTGAAATACTCTTTAGAATCTGTGTCAAGCCAGAGTATCCTCATTTACATTATACAAGACAACAGACAGGCTGGCTGGAGTTGATGATATTAGCATCTGACAGTGTGTGTCCCAACAGCATGGGACAACACACATTATATATACAGCATATACATATCCAGAGTCTATGTGTCTTGGGGGGGCCAGCATGAACCTGAATCCAAGTAAAACCAGCTCATAAACAGCACCGTTCCCCCCCCAAATGCCAGGGCCCATAATCGCAAGGCAAGAGGCTTGCATTACGTCCCCTCCAACAGCCTCTGTCCCGGCTAGGTCTGTCACATGGACAATGAGTGGACAGGTCCAGAATATGTGCGAGAAGTCCCCCGGAAACCGCTCCGCACCGCCAACACTCGGAGGGACATCCAGTTAGCATAGAGTATTTAGATGTGATCCTGAGAGGTAATGTGGAGGATGGTCTAGTTTCCACTGAAACGTATAGAAAATCGTGTGCTGGAAGATCTTTTACTGGTTTCCAGCTGCCATCCTTCACTCACCGTTGGGGATCTGCCTGTGGGGGAGTTTGTCAGAGCAAAGTGAAATGGTTCTTCACAGCATAACTATATACAAGAATGCAACATTGTTTCAGATGGAGTACGAGAAGGTAATTTTAGTGAGCTTTAGATAAATCGGGGCAGGCTGATACAAAATATTGTGACACTGATTCAGGATTCCCCCACTTCTAGAGTTAAAGCGGAGTTCCACCCAGAAATTGAACTTGCGCTTATCGGATTCCTCCCCAGCCCCCCCCCCCCCCCCCCTCGGTGTCACATTTGGCACCTTTCACGGGGAGGGGGAAGCAGATACCTGTAAAATCCAGGTATTTGCTCCCACTTCTGGGCATAGATCGCCACACTTTTTGTGGTGAACTACATCTGCGGCCCCTTACACAGGTCCTAGAAGACAGCAGGGACCATTCAGAACGCACAGCGCGACTTGCGCAAGCACAGTAGGGGAACCACTAGTGAAGCTGAAAGTCTTCACTTTCTGGTTCCCTTACCAGGAATGGCGACGGCAGCACCCGTGAGCCGACCTGAAGATCGGCTTCAGGTGCCCACATCGCAGGCTCCCTGGACAGGTGAGTGTCCATATATCAAAAGTCAGCAGCTGCAGTATTTGTAGCTGCTGACTTTTTTTTTCCCCTTAGACTGGAACTACTTTAATAAGCAATACCCTTGCAGAAAAGGGAAAGGCATACGTTTTGCCACCACTTATTCAATGCAATATGATCGATTGGTGAAGAGTATAAAACGTTGCCTTCCCATATTATATGCAGATAAAACACTTTATGAGATTCTGCAACAAGGTTGCCTTTTCTCTAGTAGGAAAGCCCCCCCAACTCGAGGTACTATTTTATCGTTCCCAGAACCCCCTTATTTCAAGTTCATGGCTGAGAGCAGTGGGATCATATCCTTGTGGTTTTACCACATGCAGACAGTATATTAGACACAAGAAAAGTAAGCGAGTTTACCTCTTTCTACAGGAAGATCCTACACCCGACCCTTAGGAATGATATCAACTGCCATTCCAAGATGGTCATTTATGTTATTGAGTGCGGCATTTGCCAGTTACAGTATGTTATATCAAAACATAATGATACGTGTAATGTGAATGCAAAGAACATCTTTAATGTATCCAGAGATTTTAGAGATATGCGGAGGAAGTTTAAAATCCTTTTTCTTTCTTTGGTTTGGAACAGGTTTAAAAACCAGCAGGAGGAGGTGACACCGACCACATCTTACTACAACGTGAGGTGTGGTGGAGACACAAGCTTAATACGAGAGTACCAAGTGGAATGTATAAAAGAATAGACATTAACCTTTTTTTAACCACTTCAATACCAGACACTAAGGCCCCTTTCACACTGGGGCGTTTTTCATGCGGTGCAGCGCTAAAAATAGCGCCTGTTCACCGCATGAAAAAATCCTGCCCCTTTAACTCCAGTGTGAAAGCCGGCGGGCTTTCACACTGGAGCGGTGCGCTAGCAGGATGAAAAAAAAAGTCCTGCTAGCAGCATCTTTGGAGCGGGATAGGAGCGGTGTGTTCACCGCTCCTATACCGCTCCTTCCCATTGAAAAGAATGGGAGACCGCGGTAAAACCGCGGCAATACCGCCGCAAAGCGCCGCTACGGCGGCGCTCTGCGGGGGTGTTTAACCCTTTTTCGGCCGCTCGCGGGGGGTAAAAACCGCACCGCGATCGGCCGAAAACCGCGGTAAAAACGACGGTAAAGCAGCGCTAAATATAGCGCTGCTTTACCGTCACCGCGGCTCACCGCCCCAGTGTGAAAGGGGCCTTAGACACCTTTCTGCCCAGACCAATTTTCAGCTTTCAGCGCTGTCGCAAATTGAATGACAATTGCGCAGTCATGCTACACTGCACCCAAACAAATTTTTTATCATTTTGTTCCAACAAATAGAGCTTTCTTTTGGTGGTATTTGATCACCTCTGCGATTTTTTTTTTTTTTTTTTTGCGCAACAAACAAAAAAAGACCGAAAATTTTGCAGAAAAACAAGTTTTTCTTTGTCACTGTTAATCTTTTTTGTAAATAAGTGCATTTTCTTCTTCTTCAATGACGGGCACTGATAGGCGGCACTGGTATGTGGCACTGGGCACTCAGGCGGCACTGATGGGCACTCAGGCGGCACTGACGGGCACTCATGGGTGGCACTGATGCATACAGATAGGTGGGCACGGATGGGCACTGATAGGTGGGCACGGATGGGCACTGATAGGTGGCACTGATGGACGCTGATGGGTGGCACTGATGGGTGGCATTGCTGGGAATCCCTGTTTTATAACATAAATATGATGTGCCAATCAGTGCCCATTTGTGGGCACTGGCATATTTTGGGCATTTTTTTTTAACATGTGGATGGCCATGGGGGGGATCTGAGGGGGGGCTGCGCTGATAAACAATCAGCGCATACCCCCCCCAGTCAGGAGAGCCGCCAATCGGCTCTCCTCTACTCGCGTCTGTCAGACGCGAGTGAGGAAAAGCCGATCAACGGCTCTTCCTGTGTGCATGGTGATCAGCCCTGATTGGACACGGCTGATCACGTGGTAAAGAGCCTCCGCATCCACGAAGCGTCCATGTTCCTTCCGGTTATCGCTGCTCCGGCACTGTGTGGCTGGAGCAGCGATGACGTCACTCCTGCGCATGCGCGCGGGAGCCGTAAGTGACTGCATGTTTGCCTTCGCTTGCCGCGCACCCAGTGCGCCTGCGCCGTTGTCTGCGGTGCCGCTATTTCTGAAAATATCTCCTAAACCTTTTTGTTTTGGGAGATATTTCTTGGACCTACAGGTAAGCCTTAATCTAGGCTTACCTGTAGGTCAAAGTGGTCTGTAAGGGTTTTTCATGTTAACCCTTCCTAAGGTCAGGGGGCCATTACATGCAGGGGCCATTATGTTACACACACACTATTTTTGTGTATTTTTTGTTTTTTAGCTGTTTATAAATATATATGCCAATATTGAGACGGTGACTTGTGTATAAAATGCCATCTACACAAACTTGCTACAGTTAAAGCTTGAGCTTGTATATTTTAAGATTTTTTTTGAGATTTGTCTTGCATTATTGCACTAGAAAAGCTGACCTCTGTAGTAATGGAACTGATATTTTAAACTGAGATATAATTTTATTCTGCAGGTACTCTGTGTGTCCATAGCAGGGTTCTGGCACCATGGAGGCAGCATCAAAGTAACCGGCAGTTCAGTAATGATAAGATCCTGGTGGAGATGGATGAATCTACTGGTAAGAGAAAAAGAAATATATTCCACACATTGTACAGGCTTTTGATTTGTGATCAAGTGGCAATTACATTTAATCTGTGCCTGCTTCATTTTCCTAATGGAAAATCACCCAAATATGTGAATTCTTTTTTCAGAATGTAGGACTACCAAAGTGTGTTCTCCATGACAGCAATCAGCACAGATTTAATAATTAGAAGCTATCTGGCTCATGACTTTGGAGCTATGCTGCACTTGTCAGTAGTGATGCACCAAAATTTTGTCCACCAAAAATAGCGTTGTGACGAAAGAAAACAAAGTGCAATAATGGCTGCCGAAAGCGCCCGTGATTTTGACACATGTTTATCACGATTTTATTGCAACATCGTTGCATTGTTGATGCGTTCTTGCTGAATTTTCAATGAATATCAATGGGAGGTGCATTTTTTTGTGCAGTTTGCCAAATCTTTACCAAAAATGCAGCAAGCAGGATTTTTTAATACAAGTAAGTGGCGCAACAACCAAAACACAATAATCCAAATTTTTCTTCCGGTGGTTGGAAGTGTGTGTGTGTGTGTGTGTGTGTGTATGTATGTATGTAGGTATGTATGTATGTGTGGGTGTGTATGTATATGTATGTATATAAATATATATAGATATATATATATAGATATATATATTTATATATGCATATATATATATAAATATATATATATATTTATATATATATATATATATTACACAATGCTAGATACACAGAAGCTGGTATGTACGGATACACCTAATATCAACTATAGTGCATGGGGATTCATCAAGATTCTCTGGATAAAATAAATCAAATAAAAATGACCAGGGATATGACAAAGCCCGACAAAGGAGCGCGGTCGTCACATGATACACGGCCTTGCCAGCTCAGGAAACGCGTCGCATGCTGTGACGTCATCACTGCTCGCCTGGATTTCATGCTTGAGTTCCAAGCCTCGCTTTGGCTCCCCATCCACCACGGACGGCCAGGAAGACATCTAGCTCATCTTCTGGACAAGAATCCCTGCACAGATCCAGTCCCAGTGTTTGACTCCATCCGCACAGGACACTTTATATGCTCAACACTCACCTACCAAATGTGAGTGTATTTTACCATTGTCTTTTGCACAATATTAAAACTGTTATACAGTCTGCACCCAGAGGCGCCTCTCTTTCTTGAGAATTTTTTAACACTGCTTAAAAAGGTGCTGGTAATGGCTGACAATAAATTCATATTTATTTAAATTCATGATATTAAAAATGTCATCTCTCTCTATATATCTATATCTATATCTATATCTCATTTTATTTATTTTTTTGGCCAAGTGCACCCAAGATTTTCATTTCGGGGCACCACTACCTGTCAGCTTACCTTAAAACCAGAGTGACCACTGACATCATGCTAATTGGATAGTGGGCCCCTGAGGGTAGAGGACTGCTCCAAATTGGGGAAATGCACATTTGAGCCCAATTATGCCAGATTTCAGGTTATATCTTTATGAATTGTAGAAAATGAAAAGTTAATTGGTTACTGTTGAAGCGCTAACAGGTTAAAGTGGTTGTAAAGTCATGTGCATTAATAATTACTTTGATTCTCTCTGTTTTAGGTCCCTGTTCAGTGTGTGTGTGTGTGTGTGTGTGTGTGTGTGTGTGTGTGTTTTTCCTAAAATTATAATTCTACCTTATTTGCAGAGCCCTGCTGTCCTGTCATGTGACCTCCCTCTCCCTCTGCTTCTCTTCCTGAATAAAGCCTAATGCACACAGGCTTAATGGCAGGCAGCATTCGGCCCGTGTGTATGGTAGCCAGTCCAACAGAAGGGTCTTGACCGAAAAAGGTCTGCCGATCGACGCTGCCCAGAGTATTCTGGCGGGGGGGGGGGGTCTGTCCCTGTCAGAACACATTAGCACAGCGGAGGAGATTTGCACATATGTGAGCCCAGCCTAAAACTGCCCCATCATTGGTGTCGGTGGCAGTACAAACTGCCCAGTCAATGGAAGTAACAAATGACTTATCAATGGGAATAAAAAATGCCCCATCATTGGCGTTGATGGCAGCATAAAACACCCCATCATTGGTGTTTGTGGGAGTAAAAAATGCCCCATCATTGGTGTCAGTGGCATAGGTATAAATGCCCTGTCATTGGTATTCGCGGGGCCCTAAAATGCCCATTGGTGTTGGTAAGAGTAAAAAAACGTTTCGCCATTGGTGTCAATAGGAGTATAAAATACCCCATCATTGATGTTGGCATGAGTATAAAATTCCTGTTCATTGGTGTCAGTGGGAGGAGGAAATGTCCTATCATTGGTGTCGATGGAAGTAATAAATTCCTCATCATTGAAGTTGGTGGGAATAGGGACCACCGTACCCCAGCATTGACATTGATGTTCAGTGGCCCTTACCTTTTTATGAAGGCTCCCTGTCCCACGCCGCCCCTTGTCATGGTGTCATACCTGGGACTATACAAGCACAATTAAAGAGGAACTGCAGTCTCCTCACATAATTTGTAATAAAAACATCTTTGCCATTCTGAAGCTTCCCTCCAACCACTTTGCGTATTTTATATATACTGTGATTCTGTACTTGCCAAATATGCTGCAGAAATCTCCCTCCACTGAGTTTGGCTGCAACCACTTTAACTGGGCAGCTGAAGCTGCTGCCTCTTCACTTCCTGGATTTACACAGACACACAGGAGGCACACCTGCATCTCTCATTGGCCCTCTTATGACTCATCCCTTTTCCCTGGCTGGCAAACTCTCATGAGAGTGAGAGAGAGCTGTCCATAATGCCATAACCACCGTTTTACCAGACAAGAAACAGGTAGTGGGCTGTATAAGGTATTTTACTGGCAGAAACAAAAATTTTACTATCCAAAGTTAAAGCAACAAGGGAAGAAGATTTAATAGATGGAAAGATGAAGAAAATGACTGAAGGTGATAACTTTCTGATAGTGCCTTTGGTAAATTCCTGGGTGCTGGCACTCTACATTCAGCAGCTTTCTCAGCTTGCAAAAGAAAGCCCTGCGTGTGTCCTTATCATTGCAGGGGCGTGCTTTACAGCAACCAGCAGACTTCAAACTTTCCATGGGAGATAGTTTGAGGACCACTGCTATAGACCATTTCATCGTTGACATTCTCTTCTCAAGTATCTAAACATTAAAATCTATGAAGTAACATAAAGGAGATATTTATTTGTAAACCTTCCAGGTTTAAAGGATAACAAAATGTTTATAAAATGAGGCTAACTGTCCTTCCATGTATAATGCCCAATACAGACCTTTAGAAAAGGGTCATTCTTTATGAAAGGGCCATGGCGTACCCCGTCTAATCAATCTGTAACTGGCCTGTAAGTATTTGGTGTCTGTATTACAATCTAGGGAGAAAAGGCAACACATACAAAGTTCAACACACATTCTGATGTCTAAAAGAGGTTTACAGATGAGTAAAAGAAAAAGAAAAATCGCATTGTGTGTGATGGTTAGCTGGTGTCCAGAACCTCCACAAAGAGGACATTGTTGGAAGAGGTTTCTTTTTTTTTTTTTTTTTTCCTTACTCATTCCACAAGCCAGACACAATAAATACCTTTTTAAATTCTATGGTCAATGATGAATTTGTGTTTTTCTTATTTAAACTAAATTTACTGCATTGAATTTTGTTCCTCTAACCGCCATTTTTAAGTTGTCTTCACTGAATTTAGCAGGGCTCAGTTCTACTTGAGTCATGGAATATAGGCCACAGAAGAGCTCGTGGGTGTATTCAGATCACATTGCTTGGAAAGGTGCCATGCTTTTTTGATCAAAGGCCCCAGTCAACCCCCTTATGTTACTGATAACGAGAAATAATGGAGCTTTGTTTCTTTTCCCAGGGGTGGCAGTCATGAAAATGAAAAATCCTCCCGTGAACAGCCTTAGCTTGGAGCTCCTGACAGAATTCTCTATCAGCCTTGAAAAGCTGGAGATCGACCGAGGCTGCCGGGGGCTTATCCTGACCTCCGTACGTGATCATATTTACTACACCCGTAACACATTGTGATTGCACTCATTGTTCCACAACAAAGGAACACAATTGCATCAAATTGGATTTATTACTGATGCGCATTGTGTTTTCTTGGCAATCTCTGAACCGCGGTGGGACATTTATGTTGACATGGGCCGACAAGTTCACATTGGGCCAACTCTAAGCCTAATGCCAGCAACGGCACCGACTGAATCGGTGCGACTCCGACTTTGCAGCGATTCCCAAAAGTAGTTCCCGCACTACTTTTGGCGACTTCAGGGGCAATTTCAATAGACATCTTTGCATGAACCCGCACAGATGTCTCTCAAATCGCCCCTGAATTCGGACTGAAATGCTGGTTTGAAACTGTGCGAAATCAGCTGAACATGCACGATTTCAAACCCATATTCAGTGTGAACCTAGGCTTAATGCCTGTGCTGACATCATTGTGCCATGAATCCCATCTGCAGTGGGTGAAACCACTTCTTTGACCCAACATGCACAGCTCATAATTTTTTGACAAGCAAAGGAAGCAAGGGGTAGCAAGTGCTTTAAACTTGTTTCTATATTTTTGGCATTTGATGATTTATTAAATTTTTTTTTCCATTACTGGCAGAAAGGTGATACATTGGTTGTAGTCAATAGTTTTAGCTACAAAAGTGAAATATATGAATGCAGCAGTTGCCTAGAACAGACAGTTGGTGCAGGGTTCTCCATATAACCTGTGACTTTAACAAATACTGCAGGTGTTCTGACAAAATGTCGAACCTGGCAGAATGAGCAACACGCGTCACTTCCGTTTTCTTTAAACCATCATGAGTTGCAGGTTTTGCCGAATTGCTGTTTATTTTCACAAATTGGTGTTTGGACACAACACCGGCAACCGAATAGAGTCCGGTGCACGATGTTACTCCGCTCCGAAACTAACCAAGAAAATAGCCTCCGAGGAGGAGGCGACAACTTTGTCCTCGTTAGCTGCTGTGCTGCAAAAACATCGAAATCTTCCTGTACTGGACTGTATTTGGTAGCCGGTGTTGTGTCCAAACACCAGTTTGTCCAAATCAGCAATTACTGATGGTTTAAAGAAATCGGAAGTGACGTTGTTCGATTTTCTGACGTGTTGCCTATTTTGTCAGGACACAGGCAATACCTCAGCTTGCTATTCTTTCCAGCTTTCATTAGTCAAGTCTCATGTGTCTGCTACCTCCTGATAAGCACCCAGGACCGTGTTGAATAGAGACAGCAGTGGGAGGTTACCAAAAGCATTATCTTGTGAAATATGTGATCAGGATATTTTATGTAATAATTTTTCATATTCTGCTATGCCTTACAGAGTACATAATATATTCACATCAATCCCTGGAGCTTGCAGCTTGTCCCTGCCACTGTCATACAGAGGCACACACTAGTACCCATTTGCAAATTAACCAATTCAGGGATCATGCAAATTCGATAGGTTTGGTGTCCTTGGTGAAAATTGAATCCAAGCCTTCTGTGCTGCAGAACTTGAGACAGACACCTTACCCATTCCCCAGTATATTTAAAGCAAAGATTGATTAGTGCTATGGCATTTTGTGATGGAGGGGAGGGGGTGATTATAAACCCTGTAACCGAGTTCTCAGAATTATAAGCAGTTCATGGAAAGCCAGGTTTTAATCCAGTCTTATGATGGCTACACAGGAGCAGCATATTTGTTACACTTTGATTTACTAAAACTGAAGATTGCAAAATCTAGTGCAGCTCTGAATAGACGCCAACCAGCTTTCTGATTTTATTGTTAAAGTTCAGGCTGGGTTTACACTGCAGTACAGAGCGGCTCACAGCAGGGGGTGCGGTGCGTCCCCATTCACCATTTCAGGTCCGATTTCAGGCCGAATTTTTGGCTGAATTCTGACCTTAAACGGACCAGAAGACTCACAGCACTCCTGTGCTATTCGCACCGGAGCCGCTCCAGAGATGTGTGAACCAGCTCCATAGAGAGCCAGTCACAATTTCCTGACATGCAAATTGGATGCGGAGAAACCCCACATCCAATTCGCACTAGTATGAACCTAGCCTAAAGTGTTACTAAACCCACAACAGTAAAATCGGACTGTATATGCATTAAAGCATGCTCATTATACTCACAGTGGAAGCTAAGGGGCTAATCCTCTGCATTGTGTATAAAGGCTGTTTGATCCTGTCTTCTCTGATCCTCTCCTTCCACTGTCCCCAATCCATCTCCTGATAAGACAAAGCCTTTGGAGTCACTCAGTTTGGTGGGCATTTCTAGAGCATTTTTTTTTTGTTTTGTTTTTTGGAGAGTGCATGTGATCAGCACTGTCCAGACAGAGGGTCAGGGGCCCTGCAGCCTCATAGGACAGTCGGGGTAGAATGAAAACTTCTCCCATGAGATATACTATATACTGTTGAAAATGTATTTAGCAGTTTATATTTACTAATGGCATTGCCATGCTCTTTGTACTGTGGGAGACCAGATATAGTGAATGCAGGGTCCTGTGTTTTAGTAACACTAACTGAACAAGCTGAAGTTGGAAGCAGATTGGCTACCATCCACAACTGCACCAGATTTTGCACTCTTCAGGTTTAGTAAATCAGCCCAACAGTGTGGTTGATTTACTAAGAGCCGGTTCACACTGGGACGACTTGTCAGGCGACTTAGCCGCCTGATGAGTCGTGTCACGTTCTGTAGTATGAAACCATTATAATAGGAGCAACTCTTGAAAAAAGATTCCTGTACGACTTTGGGGGCGACTTGCATTGACTTCTATACAGAAGTTGTTTTGCAAGTCGCCGCTGCTGCGGTGTCCAGGTCGCCTGAGGCAGTCGCGCTGCAAGTCGGGCTGCCTCAGTGTGAACTGGCACTAAAACTGGAGAGTGCAAAATCTGGTACAGCTGTGCCAACTTCTACCTTCAGCTTGTTCAATTAAACTTTGACAAAAAAACAAAACAAAAAAACCTGGAAGCTGATTGATTTCTATGCAGAGCTGAAACTGATTTCGCACTTTCCAATTTTATTAAATCAACCCCAGTATGAATGTTTTCTGCACATTTCTATCTGGTTTCTTTATATAAACAGTAGTCCGGTATATACTCAAAAGTTTAGAGCCCGACATCAGCATGTTGGAATATCTTATCGATACAGTAAAGTGGAACCAAACAGAGGTAACCCAGCAACAGCATTATGACCGTACATGAAGCGTGTGCATATTGAGTTAGGGAAGCCAGGTTTGAATATTCCTTACGGGAGAGAAAAGCAGTTCATTAACAAAGAACAATCACTTGTTTTGTCTACCTTATGAGATTCCTTTGAGTTTTGCATGCTTTATCATGTTTTGTTCTGTACCCAGGCTTCTCCGAAGGTTTTTTCTGCTGGGCTGGACATCACAGAGATGTATGGAAAGAGTGCTGAGCACTACGCAGCTTTCTGGAGAGCTGTGCAGGAAATGTGGCTGAAACTGTTCGGATCCAATATGGTGACAATCGCAGCTATCAATGCAAGTGTTTCCTGTTTTGCTTAACTTTATTGTATTTTATGAAGTACATATTTTCTTTCAAGATATGAAAAATGACAATACAAAATAACAAAAACCCCACATTTATTAGTTGGTTTGGAGAAACTTCAGAGCAGTTAAAAAGATTTGTCTGAGGTGTTGGTAAAATGTTGATTTTTATTTTCTTGGGGATGACAGTTCAGTTGCCCTCAAATGAAGTTCCTGTCCTGTATCTATGCAATTTGTATGCATTGCACTCCTGCCAAATGATTGGTTGATTAGACAATTGCATAATTAAGCAAATGTTCTGGTTTTCCTACTAAATTGCTTGATGAATGTAGATTATGTAGGTTCTGCTCACCTTCAAGCATATAGGAGGCATGCATGACTCCTTGTATTAGGACAAATGTATGTACTGAACACTCAATGCTTGGAGACAAATTATTATTCATTTTCAGACCGCAATCTCCTGTGGCAATGTACATGCTACATGTACAGACTATCCAATCACATAATACCATTACTGATGACAAGTGCATACAATTGTTTAGCAATATGTATACAAGCCTACACAGCTGAGTAGGGTAGACATCTACCTGAATACATGGAAGGGGTCAAAGATCACCAAGGTACAGCATCTTTTTTAAGGAGATAATCTAGCAAGCCCCTAGTAAAAAGTATGGAAGGTTTGAAGAGTTCAGAGGTCAGTATTACATAATACAGAGCAGGGTGGGTTTGATTTAAATCGCTAGTAAAAAAGGCTTGATTTTGGTGGGTTTGATTTAAATCGCTAGTAAAAAGGCTTGATTTAAATCATAATTTTTAAAGAGCAACTGTCATCTCCGTCCTGCAGCGGCTCCACCTCTGACCCGCTGTTGACTCACTGACAATCCCATTCACTTTAATGGGACGGCTGGTGATGCGGCAGTGACACAACAAGGTGAGGGACATGGCGGCAGCAGGTGAGTGGATGTCTAACAGGCGCTGCCATCGTGGATCTGAAATGACAGGTGCTCTTTAAATGTAAGGACTCATTCTTGCTGGTAGTTAGAATCTTTAATATTTGCAAACAAAATTAAGGTTTCCTATTTAGAATAATAAGCTGTCAGATTAGTAAAACGGAGATATCAGAACTGATTCAATCATACAGTTTGTAGTGTACATAGATTTGCAAAACAATGGGATAAAGGAATATTCCTGAACTTTGTTTTATCTCATGGTTACTGTGAAATTGTTTGAATGCATCAATACAGTGCATGTTATCTCAGCTTACAGAGCTTGGATTCATTGAATGTAAAATAAAAATGTAAATATTGCAGAATATACAGCCTCATGCTACACAACTAAGCTCCGTTTCATGCTGAATAAGCTAAATTAGATTATTAATGTATTTTAAATAGAAAACTATCTTTAGATAGATTTTTTTTTTTTTTTACTCTAAAAGCATTTTATTAAAATAAATGTTATATACAAAAAAAATATAAAATTTTAAATCAAAAAATTGGATTGAAGTAAAAATCCTTCTTTTTTTTTTTTTTTTTTTTTTTATCATTGATTTTTAGCCACCATGGTCAGAAGTATGTAACATAGAGTTCAGGGGTCTGAAGAGTGCAACTCAAAGTTCAGAGATCAGTAGTATGTAATTCAGAGTTTGGAAGTCTCCTGCTTACAAAATAAGATTTAATTGGATTTCAAGAGCGTCCTTATTGTATTCTGCAGCCAAAGCCATTAAGCCTTTACGGCTTTTAGAAAGCTGCCACTATGATACAGAATAAATGCTGATAACTATGGCAGGTACACAAAAATGCATTTGCATTGTAGGCAGCAGAAAACTGTTGATTTCTCTTATAACACTGCCAGCCTGGAACTAAGGACCTGTCAAAACAGCCAGCACCCTAATGCCCATCTGTCATTCTACTCACTGTCAACTCTTGCTGCCCTTTTACCCACTTCTAGCCAGCAGGCACATACTCTGCAGCATGTGTCTCCCTTCCCCCAGCCCTCTGGACTGTCCCATCTCAACTTTAATAAATCTGCAATCTAGTGGTTTGGCAGGGGCTATCCTCATGCTGCTCACTGAGTAACGGCAGCTCTCTAGTTCCTGGAATCCATCTTTTTACCCCTGGCCTAGGACTTTCTCACCTCTGTTCTGAGAGGTGACATGGCAGGGTTGAAATGTACCTGTCAGATGGCCATGATTGATCAGTTGCCAACCACTGATCTAGAGGAATAAAGGTCAGAATCGTGAAAAAGAGGCTGATTGAAAAGATCCCTTCGCTTGATACTTTTCATTCTCTTTTTTTGTTTTGTTTTTCCTTCTTTTTGGAAATTCAATAAAAAAAATAAAAACCATTGTGTCAGATATTCATGACATCCATAGTGACAGCATAGAAAAGTGTTTGTTATTTCACTTGCTCCTTTTCACTTTTCTACATAGGGTTCCAGTCCCGCTGGCGGGTGCCTTATGGCCATGTGCTGTGATTACAGGATCATGGCAGACAACCCAAAGTATGCCATTGGCCTGAATGAGACGCAGCTGGGCATAGTTGCTCCCTTCTGGTAATGTAGAAAATGCTACGTAGTCTGTTTGTGTTTCTTCACTTCTTTTCCATCTGATCAACAGTCAAAGTGTGCCAGAAATTCTACCTAACCCTTTGTTCACATACTGTAATTAACAGGTGTGCTTGTACTGTGGATCATTGTGTTTAGCTATGAGGCAAACAATTATTTCATTCTGTATACTGAATAGTTTCAGATAATGCATTGATGAAGAAATGTTTTCCATACCCTCAGACGTAAATAGGTATCAAGTACACATTTTTCCTGTGGTTGGGGAGCCTCAGGTCGAGTGTACAACTAACCATAGAAGTGAATGGCTGTATGCCCTTGTACTTGTGTAAACACCAATGCTTCTTACCCGCACCTGTGTGTACGGAGTCATATCTTGAATGCAACACTTGCTGATTTAATAAAATGCTGATGCAGAGACCATCGTCATTTACACAAGTACAGGGGCGTACAGCCAGTCACTTCTATGGCCGGGTGTACGCCCCACCTGCAACCCTGGCCATGGGAAATGTTTTTTTCATGCTAGATGTATTTATACTGAATTATGTCCATGCAGATGTGACCTTAGCAAGTAATTTGTAAACACTTACAGATATTTACAAAAAAAAAAAAAATCCACCCATGCGACCACAATTAAATATTTAAACCACAGCGCAAACAGTTACAAATTGAAGTGCAATTAGTGCAAATAGCATATACATAATACAATAAAAAAAACATAAGTCCGAAGTGAATGGGTAAGTAGGTAGCCAGTGAAAGTCTGCGTTTAGAAATTTGATACACATTTTCTTTTCAGAAGTGCTTCTGTGCAAAATTATTCTAAAGTGATGGGGTGCAACAATAATATCACACGGTGATCTGCGCTCCACACACCCCCTTGTTCTTTCCATCACCAGATGGTATGGACCCCTTAGCAATACTGCATGTGGGTCTATCAGGCTTAGGCTGGTGAGCGGGGAGATGGCACTTCCTCCAAGTCTTCCTATGTACTTCCGCTTCATGCATAGATGGAGAGAAAGTCCATATAGTATAGTATGTCTTGTTTGTTGTAAGAGAGGATTAAAAAACATACTTACAATGTTCCAGATTAAAATCGCCTGTTAGGGCAGTCCGCTCGCACTTGGTTCTCGCACAACCTTACGTGTTCCACCGCTCGCCGGACATGGCTTTGTTGAGGAACTGGAATCTGCGTCAAGTGACTTAGATTTAGATGTATTTTTTCATAAGTGCATGAAAGCTAAGTAATGTGTAAACACTTATTACCTTTCATAAGAATTGCAGTATTTCCCCTGACAATGCCTTTATCTGCTATGGTCTCTATAATCCCAGAATCATCTAGGTTTAGACATTATCCATTTATGTAGGGTTAGCTTCTACTTTCTGGACAAAGATGCTCGTTCAGAGAGGACACAATCATGTTAATCCTGAGGCCCCTATACTTCTTGGCTAGGTTTACAAATGCCTGATACGGATCAGACTCTGCTGCATCTCACCTCGGCATTTTCTACAAAGTTGCAGTCTGATCACTGGGGGAGGAAACTGAGGAAATGCCTCCTCCTGCCTGCAGCAGGATAATGGTAAAATTGCAGCCTAGGCAAAGTCACTGACTGGAGCTCAAAGGCTGCTTATATTTTTTGAATTTTTTCCTTCTGGTTGGATCGGTGTCGCACCATCATGCAGACTTGTAAAGTTATTGAAAAGTCCTCTTTAATAAGAGAGAGAGGTATACTGTGAGTGGTTCAGCAGTGCCATTGAGCTTATCTCTAGCATGAAACCGTATGTGTTTGTTCAAACCTATGAAATGAATATGTAGGTAGACATGAAGTCAGATATGGTGACAGTTGAACCATACATATGAATACTATACAAGTGTTTAATGCTGTTTTTCTAATTTTTGGATAGAGTTGGTAAGAGTTAGAACCCCTGTTATGTTTTATTGATGTCCCTGTCACTTCTAGAGAGGTGCCGTCCTCCCCCAACTTCCTGTAGGGTCAACAAAATGGCAGTAAAACCTGACATAGATCCTTATTCCACTTAAAATGGAACCTTGAAAGCAGTCAGCAGTTGATACCTGGAAGCAAGTCAGGTCAGCGGGGAGCTACGGGACGTCACGTCGTTTGATTGAAACGGAGTATAGCTTTGCTTTAAGAAGGTAGATTTTTTTTGCGCCCTTTTCCAGTTCTTGTGATCATATAGGTAGTTAAGGGAGTTTTTTCTGAACCGCACTATCCTAACCCTTCCACACTATCCAGATTAATTCTACTTTCCACTGCAATGTTTCAGGATTTTGATCTGCTGTCTGAACTGCACAAGCACTGATCTCATATAGGCCCCTATAAACTTTGTAGAAGTGTTGAAGAAGTACATGACAATTTTTTTAATTGTCTTATTTGGACAGCTATGAATCTGCCGTTATGTGGCTTTCTAAGGCAGGAGTTAGCCGAGACCAAAAAAGGCTTTGTTAGTGTTCATGTTCTTACAACTGGCAGTTTTTACCCTGAGAGGAATTCATTTTAAAAACAGAACATTAGTCTGTAGTGTGTTGTGCTCATGTTAAGTTTTTGCTTTTGAATGCAGTCACTGTTCTTGATTTATACCTTTTTTGTATGTAATGTGCACATTTTAATTTAATTAATTTTAACAAGTGTGTCGTATAGACTGTTCCTGAACAAGTCTTTGTATCCTTTTCAGGTTCAAGGACACGATGACACACATCGTAGGGAGCCGTGTGACAGAGCAATCCCTCCAGCTGGGACAAATGTATCCTGCCCCCGCTGCTCTTAAAATCGGTCTTGTGGATCAGTTGGTTCCAGAGGATAAGGTACAGAGCACAGCAGCAACCGCCATGGCTCAATGGCTGTCTGTCCCAGGTAAGAACACTACGAGCAGAGTCCAAGAATCTGCCCTGCAGAAATAGATGCCTTTCTATTGCATCTTAAAGGATAAGTTCACCTTTGGGAACATGTTACATGTTTTTAGGGTGGAACATGTAACATGTTCCCAGTGCCGCAGTCAGTGCCTGCTGCCCCCTCTCCCTGTGGCAGCAGTACAGAGAGAAGTTTTTTGAAAGCGCACACCCGCATCATTCATACTCAGACCGCTGTGTAAGAATGAACTACAAGTCCTGACATCCTTAGCAGCTGTCGGCTTGTAGTTTTTAATGAACTACCAATGTGCTGTGGTAGTTTATTGAGTCTTCTTGCCAGTGAGTATAAGCTTACCCGTATGGATAAGCAGATACACGGACAGTGTTGAGGAGACCTGCATGGCATCAGCGATCTAATACAATAAATCAGCGACCTAATGCAAAAAATAATGCATTTTTTTTTTTTACCTGCAAAAAGATGTGCATTTTTTGTATAAAGGTGTATCTTTAATGATTTAATGGCATGGAAAGTGTATCAAAGCTATGAAATCTACCATGCAGTAACCATTAAAATACCTATGGGAGAACTGGTTTTCTCTTGCTGAAGGATTTTAACCCCTTGGTGCCGGCAGCTCCGGGGCCCTTTAGGGGATTAAGATGCCGGGAGGCGGGGTTTATGATCATGTGACTGCCGTGATTAGCTGACGGGAGTGCGCAGGGCGCACGCTCTTGGCACGGCTTTTTTTTGCAAATATGCGGCCTGTCGGAGGGTGGGCTTTGGTGCAGAGTGGCCGCATATTTGCAAAAAAAATATCTGCATGCTTTTGGCACTAACAGGTTAAAAAACGAATTCTGTGCCGTTTTGGGATCTGGGCTTGCTTTCCAGACAGCGGATCCAGCACAGCCTTATCGAGACCACATCCCCAGTCTGCTGGCTGAACAGTGAAAGGAGAAGCCACACACTTCTAGTCACTCCTCTATGCACTGTATTTCCTGTCAGCTGTTCAGCACAGAATACTGCTGTATAGGGGCTTACATATATATATATATATATTATAATCTCTTACAGATGTTGTTTTTATTATTATTATGTATGATTTGTCTCCAGCTTTAAAGAGTATCTTTTAAATTATTTTCTAAATGTAACTTCAACCTTATTTACTATTTAAAATGCCAAACCCCTTATTAATGCACTGAAGTCACTTGCAGAATAGACAGGAGCGCTATTAACCCTTTCTTGTCCTGGGTAGTTCTAAGAAGAAAGTCAAATTTATTATCGCTGTACCTTTAACAAGTGAGGCTCCATACTCGCTAGTGTTTTGGGGGTTTTTTTTTGTTTTTATTTATAAATTTTTTAGCTGCTGTTTTTATTGCTCTTAGAAGCTAAACCGTGTTATCGTATGTGTCCGTGCACACTACTTTAGGCTGTTAGCTTTTTGTATTTTTTTTTTGTAATGTTTTTTCAACAGAAAAACACTAAATGCTACTGAAAGGCTCCTAAGAGCTTTTTTCGAACATTTTTTTTCTCTATGTACTATAAACACGCAAATAAAATGCTAATGCTTCCAAAACACTAATACAAGTTGGCACAAAAAACGCTGTTATCAGCATCTTTCATCCTGCGTTTTTCCCCAGCATTTTTTGAGCTTATAAAAAACACTAGTGGGAATAGAGCCTGAATGAAGAGAGGCAACTCTGACTGTGTCATACATGGCTTACAGGAATGCACCTCATCCATGGAAACAGACAATGCAGCGCTTTTACAGAAAGGCTGCATCTTTAAATTATGTGGAGTGCAGAAAGTCCCTACTGCAATGATATAATATTGTTACTGTAACTTGAAAGGGAGCTAAAAGTTACATTTGTTACGTAAAGGGGAACTGTCATATCTATTCCATTTTTCTGTTGCATACTACAAACATTTCTATATTATATGCTCTGTTTGTCATGTTTATTTGTCCTATACAAATCGTTAGGCTCTAGTGGAATATCTGTGCAGAGAGTATAAAGTCAGCAGTATACTAAAATTCTTGTGCTGCTCTCCTAACTGGGAAGTGCAGATCGCTTATCTAATCAGCAGGTATGGCTGCCCCATATACCGTACTTGTTTCTAAATTTTAAATCAGTTTAAAACCCCACACATGAATAAAATTGTTTACTTTGGAAGAAACCTGAGAGAAGCACAGAGGCTACCATTGCTTATCACTCCTTTGTAAAATAATAGTTGCCTGGCTGTCATGCTCACCCTATTGCTTTACTACTTTGAATCGCTGACCCAGAGTAAAGCTGGCCATAGATGTCTGGCTTATAAAAAAGTAAAGTGCCCCCCCCCCCCCCCCAATCATCTACACATTCGAAGTGGATGAAGGAATCTTCTTCCCTGCTCTTTTGAACTATTATGACAGCAGGGACTCCTCCGCTGTCAGAATACACTGATCAGAGCTGCAGCTGGTTGGCTGCAAGCCACTACTAATCATGAACATTTTTTGACATTGTTTTAATGTTTTCAGGAAATTATGATGTGATGTTTTCAGGAAGCTATATACAGCCACTGCATTGCGTAGAGAAATGCAGAGTCCCACTGTTTAAGTCATAGGGACTAAAATAAGATGTATAATGAAAACAGATTTTATTTTAAAAAAAACTTTCATGAGCATGGTGATTGAAGGGGGGCGGCAATCAAGGGAAGGCAAAATATAAGCAGACTAAGCAAAGTGTAAGTAACACTACATTTGCTATTGCACTCTGTAACAATAGACCTAAAAAGAAGGTATATCTCCACACACACACACAAACGGGGGAAAAAAAAAAACCTGACACACATTCTGGCCTTTCCTCACTCAGTCCAAAATTAAAAAACACTTTTTGACTGGAGTTCTACTTTTAAACTATAGCTTGCGATTTAACATTTTTTGAAATATTATTTATTTTATTTTTTTTCTCTTGCAGATCACGCCCGTCAGATCACCAAGTCTATGATACGTAAGCCTATCATAGACCGGCTAGTCAAACAGCGAGAGGCTGACATCGACAATTTCGTCAGCTTCATCTCCAAGGAATCCATCCAGAAGTCTTTGCAGATCTATATGGATAGGTTGAAGCAGAAGAAGCAATAACATGCAGAGTAAATGTTGAAATGTATATGAAAGCCATAAACTACTGTAATTCACAAAGCCTATAGTATTAAAGAAGATGGGACCTGGACTTGTGTGGTGATCTGGATGACAAGCGTGTCTTTACAGCTGCCTTTGTACATTCTTAGCGTTCCTACTAATCTTTCTGCAGGGGTATTGTAGGGTAGCTATGTTTTTGTATAGATTTTTTCCTAATCAACCTAATAAAATATTTTGTGAAGATTACTGTATAAGATTTTTGGATTGAATATGAAAGTCACTTTGAAGCTGTAATCTGTGCAAAGCAAATATGGCCTAAATACAAGACACGTGTTTGATCTTAGTCTTGGTGTTCATCTTGTATTTCTTCCAGATCTAGGTGGTATTTAAGCATTTAAATCAGTGGTGGGCCACCCTCTTGATGCAGGGGGCCGCAGGCGTGGTTCCTGACATCACCGAAGGGCTGCACATAACACACAATGTAAGGCTACGAGATGCAGACATGCAATAGGGGACCATCAAAGACTATAGGCATGCTACAAGGGATGGTTAAAGACTGCAAACATGCTTTAGGGGCTGTTGGAGATTAGAGAGTCATAGACTGGGGACTTGAGCCTAGGTACACACTGTGAAACCGCATGTGAATCACACAGGAATCACACCACATTCCTGTGCAAATCGAATGGGATTCTGTGCAGTGCGATTTGAGTCCATTAATTTTGGATGTCTCAAATCATTCCACATCCACATGTTTTTTTATTCGCTCCTGGAACCAGATCGCATAGTTTATACTCATGTGATCCAGTTTAGGCAAATGCACTGCGTTTGCAACCTGCTTTTGGAGTATCGTTAACTTTCCATTGACACCCACAGCAGATCGCAGAACTAGCCCCTGGGATAGTAAATTAGTTGAGTGCAGGAACACTGTGCCCCCCCCCCCCCAGCAGTTTACGGGTTAAGGTGCCCATTCGGTGTGTGTCCTGTATGTGGTCTCACCTGAATTGATTCAGTTGAGCTTAGTCTGGTGCTCCCCTCCACAGCAGACAGGTGCCAGTCAGGCCTGTCAGTGTGGCCACAGGGTGGTATGCAACACTTGCTGTGTGGTGAAGGGATCGCACACTGTCACAATAGAGCCTTGGGGTGGGAGGGCAAGGAAGCTGACAGCTCCAGACTCCCAGCACGTGGCAGCATCCCCAGTGGAAGTGAAGCTGTGTGAGAGGAAGAGGACGGATTACTCGGCTGTGACAGGGCTGCAGTCGGCACTAGAGAAGGCAAATGCGGCCGTCTGCCCCTTCTGTGGCTGGTGCCATAAACCCTGGACAGCAAGGGAAACCAGCAGCTGTGGCTGAGCCCTAGGCGGCTGCCTGGTTTGCCTAGTGGTAGCGCCGGCACCACCCCTAACTATTCTGCTCCTCCCCCTTCTCGGTCAGAATTCTCCTATCTTGTTTCATACACAGAGATTGAATGAGTCTCCTCCCACATAAAATCCCTGGCTCCACCCCCTGCACAGCCTGATAGGCTCATCGAGCCTTCACTAACATGGTGGAGCACCCACAAGTCCTGGTCCAGTGAGCAGCGGGGGGAGAGGGGTGATGGTTGGGAAGATGTTCGTGATGTCCTTAACTGGTGTCTCTGCATTTATTGGTTACCACCGTACAAAAACTTGTGCTGGACTTTTTTTAGAAGCAGGCAGACATGTGAAGTGCACATGTTTTCTTTGGATGGAAATGTTGGAGGAAAGTTCTTTGTCTCCTTTACTCCTGAGTATGAAGAGCTGTAAAATGTGGTGTGAATGTGAGCCGACAGGGAATGTTTATGGCTCTGATCAATGAATACTGGACCTTCTACAGATGAGTCCAGGGGAAACCACAAAGCTTCCCAAAGCTGCAGAAGAAAATGGCCAAGATTGCTACTTGTCAGGGAGAGGGGGGCACATTTTCTTAGAGGTGGCTCCCCACAATTTTTGGGTTATGGGGATAAACCATGCAAACTCCAGGCAGGTAGCATTGTGGTTGGGAATCGAACAAATGACCCCAGTGCTGCTAGGCAGAAGTGTTAACTACAGTAAAACCTTGGTTTGAGAGCGTTTTGCAAGACAAGCAAAATGTTTTAATAAATGTTGCCTTGATATACAAGCAACGTCTTGATATAAGAGTAGCGTCATGTCACAACTGAGTGTATAAAAAAAAAAAAAGAGAGGAGCCTCTAAGTGTAGCAATATGGTTACATTTAATGAAGGTCCAACATTTAGCAACTTATTGCTACACTTAGAGGTGACTCTCTTCTCTTTTATACCCTGTAAAAAAAAATGCTTTGATATACAAGTGCTTTGGATTACAAGCGTGTTTCTGGAACGAATTATGCTTGCAAAACCAGGTTTTACTCTACTTAAGTCTGTTAACTTATGGTGGGACTGTGGCTTCTTGTATGTTTCTGTGCAATGTAATGGCTCCTATGCTCCACTGCATATGAATTAAAACGGTTCTGCACTCGTTTTTTTTTTTTTTTTTTGGGCTATATGCCAAGGGCATATAGCTCAATTGGGGGACTTACCTGTTCCATCTTCCATCTCGATCGCCGCTGGTTTTAATCTTCATCTTCTTCTTGTGTTCTACTTTTGTGCTGGGGGCCATCTTGCCTGTGGGCATGTGAAACCCCACAGGCACTTTAGATGGCCCAGCATGCACCGCCGTTACTCGCGCGTGCGCAGTAACGGCACATCTGCCGACATCTCGCGAGATTTCGGAAGATGTGGCCGAAATCTCGCGAGATTTCGGAAGATGCCCGCACTGACTCCTGGGATCAATGACACCAGATCCCAGGAGAGTGCGGCGTGACGAGGATCCCCGCAAGACCCCGCCCACCCCCGGAAAAAAAAGAGTACCTGTCACTGCCTATTGCTATTACAAGGATCACCGCGAAGGTCAGATCGAGGGCAGTAATTTTAGCAGTAGACCTCCTCCGTGAATCTAATGTGGTATCATGTAAAGGCTTTTAAAGGCTTTTAAAAATGTATAGTAGTTTGTCGCCACTGCGTGTTTGTGCGCAATTTTAAAGCATGTCGTGTTTGGTATCCATGTACTCGGCCTAAGATCATATTTTTATTTCATCAAAAATTTGAGCAATATAGTGTGTTTTAGTGCATTAAAATAAAAAAAAGTGTATTTTTTCCACAAAAAATGCGTTTGAAAAAAAAAAAAAAAAAACACATTTCATTTAGTACTCAGTTTCGGAGGCCATGGAATGCCCAGATGGCATAAAACCCCCCAAAATGACCCCATTTTGGAAAGTAGACACCCCAAGCTAATTGCTGAGAGGTATTGTGAGTATTTTGCAGATGTCGCTTTTTGTCACAAAGTTTTGAAAATTGAAAAAAGAAAAAAAACACATTTCATTTAGTACTCTTTGCCTGATTTGCATCCTATTGTGACTTCCCATAAGTCACCAATTCATTTTTAAACTTTTCTAACAAAATATCAATATATTTTCATTTACATTTATTTGTCAATAAATTTTTGCCTTTAAGTACCACAGAGGAACCTGCTTGTTTTTATATAAAATGTTCAGGGATGTGGGCAGCAATTCTGGTTTCCATCTACTCTTTACTCAAGTACTCTTTGCCTGATTTGGAAGGCAAAGAGATTTACTAAATGAAATGGGTGCAGAACCGCTTTAAGCTGGACTCGTAGAAACCTCGTAAGTCTGCCTTTTTAAAGCCAAGCAGTTACTCATTGGGTAACTGTTCCACGGAAGGTGTATTAGAGGCCCTATAAGGTGCCAGATGGAGACTTAAAGTGCAACTCAAGGCAGTTTTGGATGGAGTGGAGAGGGATCAGATCCCCTGTCAGTTTTTATTGCAGTCTGTGCCCCCGTTAGGGTCAGTTGCACTCTCCATTTGTCCTATTTTCTATTGTCATTGCAAGTGAAAGGAAAAAAATCACAAATAGTGGGTTGTCCCCAGAAAGATAAGAGGGGATATTCTTCCAATGGGGACACTAGTTGTGGTGACGTTGGGGGGCCCCCAAGGGCTTTCCTTCATTGGTAGAGATTTTCTCTAGCTCTTGGGTTTGGTTTTGGGGCTGAAAGTGAAGGGAGATCTCCGGGAAAAATAAGCTGACTGGTTATGACCCTCCCTAATTTTTACTAGGAGCCTGTAAAGCATTGCACCTGTGAGGACTCCTGCAGACTGTTAAGCCCCTTTCACACTTGTGCGACTTCACCGCGATTTGCGGCTGCAATTTTTACACGATTTTTGCCGCGATTTCAAGGAAAGCCTGTGTAAGTGGCATCAAAATCGGGCCAAAGTAGTGCAGGGACTACTTTGAAGTCGGAACGACTTGAAGTCGTACTAATATGAATGTCTGTCATTGAAAATCATGGGGAACGCCTTTTAATGCTACTTTGCAGTCCCAAATCGTGGAACAAGGCGTATAAGTGTGAAAGGGGACTTAGGCTTCTTTCACACCTGAGCTCGTAAAACGTTCATCACAAAAGTTCCAAAATGCCCAACAAGCAAAATCCAATTCATTTAAATGGCCCGTTCACATCTGAGCGTTCTGTCACCTGAAGCTCAAAAATAGTACATGAGCTTTTTTTTTTTTTTTTAGGCAGATTACTGGCATTTTACTGCTTTTTTTACATTGGTGACCTTTTAGACCTCAAACCGCCTGTACAAATATACACCCGATAAGCTCCGGTGTGAATGCAGCCTTAGTGTAGTGGTGTGCTTGTACCCCGTACAGGCTGCAAGTTACACACTGACAAGGAAGAAACAATGAACTACCCCAGCACTCGACAGCGCTCTGGTAGCTCATTGAGAAATACAAGCCAACAGCCGCAAAGGTACTTGTAGTTCATTCACAGAATGAATGACTCGGCCGGGTGGGCAGAGCCCCTCATGGCCATTTGGGGTGTTTTTTTGTTTTTGTTTTCTTCAACTGACAGCGAATGCGGGGAGAAGATCGCTGTCACTAGAGAGCGATGGGGGATCTTTTGTTGCATGTTCCCAAAACATTTGTTTGCTGTCACAACAGGGGATAAGAGGGGTGTGGGGGCTGCTGCATCTTTAACATGTTACACCCTGAATACAGGTCTAACATGTTAAGAAAGGTGAAATTATCCTTTAACCAATTAGTGACCACCCTGTAGCAGTTTTCCTGCTACAGGGCGTCAGCTGTGCGCTGGATCACGTGTGTGTATGTGTGTGTATATATAATATTAGTGTATATGTGATTCCGGACCTCCTGCCTGCAGGGGGCGCATACTGCTAGTGGGCAGCTTCTGCTGTGAATAATAAAAAATCTAATTTCCCCAGCCTTAAAGATAGAGACAAAGAGGACCCAGAAGTGGTAGGTTGGGGTACCTGCGAGGCACTATAAGTATAATGCATCCAAGTGGTCCAAACCTCGAAACGCATTGGGCATCATCTGACCCAGTTTACTACTGGCCATTCTGAAGTGGTTATATACACATGTTTCTTGTTATTGTATTTTTGTATAATATATGCATCCTATTGTGACTTCCCATAAGTCACCAATTCATTTTTAAACTTTTCTAACAAAATATCAATATATTTTCATTTACATTTATTTGTCAATAAATTTTTGCCTTTAAGTACCACAACAGAGGAACCTGCTTGTTTTTATATAAAATGTTCAGGGATGTGGGCAGCAATTCTGGTTTCATAGACCGATGGTACTATCACAACTTCTCATGAACAGACTGCTTATGATTGAACAATCACTTTTTAGATGGACCCACCCAACAGTACAGGTGGCCCAAAGGACATGGCAGTGTGAGTGTATGTAACCCCCCCCCCCCCCCCCCACTGCTGCCGGCGTATGGCATACATTTTTGGATTAAAGGGTATATAAACCCTAACAACGAACTTCCCCTTATTGGTCCCATTAAAAAAAAAAAATGCCTGCCCAAAATCCAGTAAGCATGTAAGTTCCCCTGCTCTATGCCTCTGCTGCGCTGAAACATCAAGCAGTATTATCAGCCCTGCTGAGTTCTCCTCTGGACTAAAGAACACCTGCCTCTTATCTTCTGAAGATCGGGAGGGGGTGACCTATAGTCCTAATACACTTTTTGCCCAGGGTTGACTATGATGCTCTTCCATACATACAGTATGGTGAATGAGCTTTGTCACCCCCAGAGCAGGGATTATCTTACTGGCGGGGTCATCAGATGAATACAAAGGAGTAAAAAGTAAATTAATGCAGCCATGCTGAGCCTCCACATTTAATAACTGGCAGGGGCGGACTGACCATTCAGCCACTTGGGCACTTCCCGAGGGCCCCGGGCCACTAGGGGGCCCCATCAGGGTTGCCAGCCTCAGTAAAACCAGGGACAGTATGTAAAAATCTGTGTTTTTCCCTTATCGTATTTCAGGACAGCCACCTGAGACCTTGGCTCCTCCCCTCTGTAGGAAACACCTGCGCCAGCTTGCTATAAATTTCCTCCTCCCCTGCTGCTCCTCAGTTATTTGTGTTTCCTCCAGGAGGGGAGACACCTTTTTGGAACCAGCCAGGAGAGTCAGGATCCTACCAGGGGGTATGTAAGGCTCAGGCGAAAAAACGTCTGCAAAAAAAGCAGCAGAGGCTCCTTTTTGGACACAGACCAGGCAACTAACCTGGGAGAGACTGCCACCCCCGCATCCCTGAGCGCAGTCGGAGGTCGGGGGGGTTCCTTCTCAGCTCCGAGTATGGAGCATGGGTATATATCCTGCCGTCCCATACCTCCAGCAGCATGTATCGCTCGCAGCGCGGAACACGCTGGGTATTGGGACCGGCGGTGACGTCACGTCCGGCAAAAGGGGGTGTGTACTTCCGGGTTCGCGGCTTCCGGTTCCGGCTGCGAACTATGAAAAGGAACCAGGCATGGGCTGGAGAGGAGCTGCAGATGCTGTAGAGACAGAAGAAGCTCCAGTGGTGACACAAACATGTCGGACGCAGAAGGGAGGGACCAGACTGCTCCAACAGAGACCAGCTCCAGCCATGTGAAGGTAAGGGGAACCTGGGGTGGATCTCCCCTGGCCTAAAACCACCACCCATCCCCCTCCCCCTCAAGGGTTCAGAAAAGGGGGGGGTGGGCAGGTCCCTCCTGTGTCAGAGGGTTATTTCAGTGGGCCCCTAGTGAGGCAAGCCCACATGAAAGGCGCTGTGCACCTGCAATTATTTAGGGAAGCTTATGTCAGTATTAATGTGTGTGGGGTTTTTTCTTTGTCTTTTCAGAAACCTGACAAGTCTAGGCCCTCTCATAATTCAAAAAGCAGGTGCCCTTCTTGTAAAAACACACTTAAAGATTCCTGGGGGAAAGCATTATGTAAGGAATGTATTCACAAGTTAGTGCAAGAACATTCCACGGAGCAGGGCAATGATTTAGCGGCATCTGTCAAGGAACTATCTAGTACCTTTTGAATCTTTCAAGACCTTTTTTGAAGGATTTCAGATCCCTCAACTGCAGACTGCTCCTCCACCAGTACTACCGGTGTTAGCAAAAACACAGGCACTACCCTCCACTAGTGCCGGTCCTTTAGTAACTCCTAGAGAGGGGGCAGAGGACGAGCCTGACAGCGCAGCGTCCGGCTCCCAAGAATCTGAGAGTGAGACACTGGAAGGGGATTCCAGAAGACCCTCCCGATACAAACTCTCATTAGAAGAGGTAGATCAACTTTTGGGAGCCATTCATACCACGCTGGGTATACAGACTGAAAAGAAACCTTTATCCTTGCATGATCAGATGTATGAGGGTCTAGGAGAACAGGAAAAGAAGAATTTTGTTCATGACATCTTAATAGAGGCAATTAAGAGAGTGGCAGGAACCCGAAAGGAAACCATTCTTTTCTAAAGCCTTAAAGAGACGGTTCCCATTTTCAGATGATGAGTCATCAGTGTGGAACAAAACCCCAAAACTAGACGCTGCCTTCTCACAAGTCTCCAGGCACACCGATCTAGCTTTTGAGGATATGGGGGTCCTTTCTGAAGCAATGGACAAAAGGATGGATGCCCTATTAAAAAAGTCATGGGACTCCACAGTGGGAAGCCTAAAGCCAGCCATGGCGGTCACGGTGGTAGCCAGAAATGTAGAGTTCTGGTTAAACCGTATACAGGCACATATTGAGGAAGGAACTGCAATGGAGCAGATTTTGTCCTCTTTTCCCACTCTCCTTAAAGGCATCGTGTATATCGCAGATGCATCAGCAGAGCTGGTACGCATGGCAGCCAGATCTTCGGCTCTAGCCAATTCTACCAGACGGGCCCTATGGCTAAAGACTTGGCAGGGGGACGGCGCATCCAAAGCCAAGTTATGCGGGATCCCGTTTACGGGAGACCTGCTATTTGGGCCAGGATTAGAGAAAGTGTTAGACCGTACAGCGGACAAAAAGAAGGTGTTTCCGCTGAAACGGAAAGCACCTTGGTCCCAGCCTCAACAAAACAGAAAGAGGCAAAAAAGGGACGCTAAGTCCCGTTTTTCAACACCCAAGGCAACTAATCAAAAGAAACCTTGGGGTCAGCGAGGGAATAGCAAAGGAGGAGCAATTTTTCGCCCTCCTGAGCAGACCCGCAATAAAGAATGAAGTAGTCTCAGTGGGAGGAAGACTGGGGGCCTTCATCTCACAATGGGAAAGAATATCCTCCAGTCAATTCATTTTAAGGACGATAAGAGACGGGTATTCACTAGAATTCTCAAAATTCCCCCCAAGCAGACTGTACATCACCAGACTGCCGAAAAACAAGGAGAAAGCCAGAGGGTTAGTGAGATCCATAAAGGACCTCAGGAAACAAGGTGTAATCATCAAGGTACCAAGGGCAGAAAGAGGTCAGGGTTTCTACTCCCATATATTCGGAGTACAGAAACCCTCAGGAAAGGTCAGACCAATCCTCAACCTCAAACCATTAAATCTATCCATAACCTACAAAAGGTTCAGGATGGAGTCCATATACTCAGTGAAGGCTCTGTTACCCCCAAACTGTTATATGGCGTCGCTAGATTTAAAGGATGCGTACCTACACATACCCATACACCTAAGTTATCAGAAGTTTCTAAGGTTAGCAATAGAAACAGGAAAAGAAACCGTACACCTTCAGTTTCAGGCTCTACCCTTTGGCCTATCATCTTCGCCAAGAATCTTTACCAAGGTTCTGGCAGAAGCTCTGGCACCACTACGACTAAAAGGCATATCCATTATTGCTTATTTAGACAACATTCTCCTTTTTGCAAAGACACCCGAAAGGTTATTAGAAAACCTCAAGTACACTCGGGCATTCCTAGAGAGTCTAGGTTGGTTGGTGAATGTGGAGAAATCAAGTCTACAACCCACGCAACAAATAAAGTACCTGGGGTATATAATAGACTCAGTCCAGCAAAGTGTTTTTCTACCCAAAGAGAAGATAGGAAAAATTAAAAAAGAAATAAAAGCAATACAGACCAATGTACCCTGTTCTATAAGGAAAATAATGTCAACATTAGGGTTGCTAACATCTGCGATCTCAGCAGTACAGTGGGCAAACCTGCATTTCCGACCACTGCAAATGTTCCTATTAAAGGTATGGGATCACAGGCAGGAGTCTCTGGATTCACAGGTATTAATACCAGCAAAAGTAAAAGAGTCCTTATGGTGGTGGAGAAGGACAGAAAACATAAACGAAGGACGGCTATGGATTCTACCTATCTCCCGAATCCTAACCACAGATGCAAGTGGCATAGGGTGGGGAGCACACTTAGACTCCCAGATAGCACAAGGGGCTTGGGGGAGAGAAGAGTGGACAAGATCGTCCAACTGGAAGGAGTTGAAAGCAGTATGGTTTGCACTCCAGTACTTCCAGAAGGAGTTGAAAGGACATCATGTACAGATCAGATCAGACAACTCGTCAGTTATAGCTTACATAAGCAAACAAGGGGGAACCATAAGCAGAGTTCTGTTGGCCCTAGCAGAAGAGATCCTGAAATGGGGAGAGAAAAACATACTCTCCTTTTCAGCAGTCCTTTTAAAAGGAGACTTAAACATAGTGGCAGACTTTCTCAGCAGGAAGAAAGTAAGAGAAGGAGACTGGGTGCTAAAACAGGAGGTATTCGACCAGATTACACAAAAATGGGGAATACCTCAGGTAGACTTATTTGCTTCCAGAGAAAGCAGGAAAGTCCAAGCCTTCTTCTCCCTAAAGAGGGAGGAGGGAGCACTCGGAGTAGACGCATTAGCACAGAAGTGGGCGTTCAGCAGATGTTATGCCTTTCCCCCACCAGTGCTAATACCCGCAGTAATAAGGAAATTACGTACGGAAGACACATCATTAATCCTCATAGCACCTCACTGGCCCAGGAGACCATGGTTCTCTATGCTCAAAGAACTCGCCATAGAGCCTCCTTGGTTGCTACCAATCCAAAAGGATCTGATAGACACACTGCTGAAAAGCAGGAAGGTTGAGACACGTAATATCTACCAGAGGGTATGGAAGTGTTTTAACAGATGGTGTTCAGAGAACAACTTTCAAACACAAAGCTCAGTAGTAGTCCTAGAGTTTCTACAGAGTGGTGTAGACAAAGGGCTAAGCCTCAGCACGTTAAAGAGTCAAGTGTCAGCACTGTCAGTTTACCAGGAAAGAACCCCTGGATAATCAGACTCTTTAGATCCATGAGTAGACAAAGGCCGCTACAGAGTATAGCCTTTCCAAAGTGGGATCTGTCATTAGTGTTGCAAACTATGACAGCAGCCCCTTTGAACCACTAAAGGATTGTAGCCTGAAGATGCTGACGCTTAAAGCCATCTTCTTAGTAGCAATTACTACAGCCAAAAGGGTCTGTGAGATGGAAGCCCTATCTATCAGACCTCCCTTTTGCCAGATCTTCCCGGACCGTATAATCTTCAAAATGGATCCGGGGTTTCTACCTAAAGTGGCCTCAAAGTTTCACAGAGATCAAGAGATTGTATTACCATCATTATGCCCAAATCCTTCTCAGGAAAAAGAAGTGAAATTCCATAATTTAGATGTCAGGAGATGCATCTTGCATTATTTAGAGGCAACAAATTTTATATTCTGGAGCTAGGCAAGGGCACAAGGCTTCAAGGAGTACAATAGCCAGATGGCTAAGAGAAGCCATAGGACAGGCTTACAAGTTAGGAGGTATGCAGATCCCAGAAGGAATCAGGGCACACTCCACGAGTGCAATGGCAGCGTCACAGGCAGAGTGAGCTTGAGCAACGCTGGAACAGATTTGTAAAGCGGCAACATGGTCCAGCTTTGCCACTTTTGTAAGACACTATAGAGTGGACTTATGGTCAGCTAAAGATCAGACCTTTGGACGCAAGGTCTTACAAGCTGTGGTCCCGCCCTAAGGGTAAGTGCTCGGTTATCCTTTCAGGTGGCTGTACTGAAAGACGATAAGGGAAAAACGAAGTTACTTACGGTAACGTTCTTTCCGGGAGTCTTTCAGGACAGCCGGGTACCCACCCAAATGTATATCAAAGCATAAGGTTTCCTTAAAGGAAATGTGATATAAATGATTATATGTGTATCATATGTTCTTGTGTCTCCCCAGCAAACTGGAGGTGCACTTTAAAGAACTGAGGAGCAGCAGGGGAGGAGGAAATTTATAGCAAGCTGGCGCAGGTGTTTCCTACAGAGGGGAGGAGCCAAGGTCTCAGGTGGCTGTCCTGAAAGACTCCCGGAAAGAACGTTACCGTAAGTAACTTCGTTTTTTTTTTACATCCGTTTCTGAAATGTCCCTTACCGACATCCTTTTGCTCTAAAAAGCCCAAGATTATAGCTGCCCCACCTCTCCAGTACCTTCTCAGCCAATAGAAACATGTCTGTGTATACTGTGTGGCCCCATAATCTCTGATTGCCTGGGGGCCCCATAATCTTCTATTGCCCGGGGGCCCCATGAGTTGTCAGTCCGCCCCTGATAACTGGTAAACGAATATATTAAATTTTTATTGCCATCCTCTTTTGCTGCTCCATTAAAGCCCAAAATGAACCTTTATTTTAAAGAGGAGGTCCAGCCACTCCACTTAGGGAAACCAGCTGTGAAGCCTTTCGGCATAACGGCCGGTTACCTACTGCACATGCGCAAAGCGCGCTGCACATTCTGATTGGCACAGCAGTGAAGGAGAAGGGGGGGCTGAACTTCCGACTGGCTGCGCCGTCTCCCAGAAGTGGGGACAGGGACCTGTAAAACCAGGTCCCCATTCCCCTCTCAAATGTGGCACCGGGTGGGGGAGGAATCAAATAAGTGGAAGTTCCACTTTTGGGTGGAACTCCGCTTTAAATCAGCTAAATATTGTATATTCTAGGTACATAATGACAAGAAGACATTCAATGTACTGCAGTTTAAAAACAGCTACAGCTTGCCAGGAGCTGCAGAGTGGGGCTCTTGCTCTCTGTGTAGAAGCAATGATCTCTGTGCAGAGATCTGAAACACCCCTTGCTGAGTCTGACCTACAGCACTGCAATTAATAAAACTCATGCTCCCTGTTGATTGCATATCTCTAGTTCTGACCCTTTAGGGAGCAAGTTGGACAGCCCACCCTTCTGGAACCTGAACAGCCCACTCTGCTGGAGCCTGAATGGCCCACCCTTCTGGAGTCTGAACAACCGACCCAGCCTGAATGGGGACGACGCACTCTGCTGGAGCCTGAGCGGGGCGACGCACTCTGAACGGCCAAACCTTCTGGAGCCTGAACAGCGCACACTTCTGGAGCCTAAACGGACCAACCTTCTGAAACCTGAATGGCCCACTCTTCTGAAGCCTAAATGGCCCACGGGAGTGTCACACTCTGCTGGAGCCTGAATGGGAGTGTCACACTCTGCTGGAGCCTGAATGGTAGTGTCGCACTCTGCTGGTGCTTGAACTGGAGTGTCGCACTCTGCTGGTGCCTGAACAGGCGTGTCGAAACTCTGCTGGAGCCTGAACGAGAGTGTCGCATTCTGCTGGAGCCTGAACGGGGGAGACGCACTCTGAATGACCCACTCTTCTGGAGCTTGAATGGCCCGCCTTTCTGGAGCCTGAAGGGCCCACTCTTAAGTAGATCCTGGAGGCAGGCTGTGAATATTGTGGCACTACAGCACCAAACATTCTCAGTTTTCTGAAGCCTAAACGGCCCACAGGAGTGTCACACTCTGCTGGTGCCTGAACGGGGGCGATGCACTCTGCTGGTGCCTGAACGGGGGCGACGCAGTCTGCTGGAGCCTGAACGGGGGCGACGCAGTCTGCTGGAGCCTGAACGGGGGCGACGCACTCTGCTGGAGCCTGATTGGGGTGATGCACTCTGCTGGAGCCTGAACGGGGGCGACGCAGTCTGCTGGAGCCTGAACGGGGGCGACGCAGTCTGCTGGAGCCTGAACGGGGGCGACGCACTCTGCTGGAGCCTGATTGGGGTGATGCACTCTGCTGGAGCCTGAACGGGGGCGACGCAGTCTGCTGGAGCCTGAACGGGGGCGACGCAGTCTGCTGGAGCCTGAACGGGGGCGACGCAGTCTGCTGGAGCCTGAACGGGGGCGACGCAGTCTGCTGGAGCCTGAACGGGGGCGACGCAGTCTGCTGGAGCCTGAACGGGGGCGATTCTCTCTGCTGGAGCCTGAACGGGGGCGATTCTCTCTGCTGAAGCCTGAACGGGGGCGATTCTCTCTGCTGAAGCCTGAACGGGGGCGATTCTCTCTGCTGAAGCCTGAACGGGGGCGATTCTCTCTGCTGAAGCCTGAACGGGGGCGATTCTCTCTGCTGAAGCCTGAACGGGGGCGATTCTCTCTGCTGAAGCCTGAACGGGGGCGATTCTCTCTGCTGAAGCCTGAACGGGGGCGATTCTCTCTGCTGAAGCCTGAACGGGGGCGATTCTGCTGGAGCCTGAACGGGGGCGACGCACTCTGCTGGAGCCTGAACGGGGGCGACGCACTCTGCTGGAGCCTGAACGGGGGCGACGCACTCTGCTGGAGCCTGAACGGGGGCGACGCACTCTGCTGGAGCCTGAACGGGGGCGACGCACTCTGCTGGAGCCTGAACGGGGGTGACGCACTCTGCTGGAGCCTGAACGGGGGCGACGCACTCTGCTGGAGCCTGAACGGGGGCGACGCACTCTGCTGGAGCCTGAACGGGGGCGACGCACTCTGCTGGAGCCTGAACAGGGGGCGACGCACTCTTCAGGAGCCTGAACGGGGGCGATGCACTCTGCTGGAGCCTGAATGGGGACAACGCACTCTGAATGGCCCAACATTCTGGAGCCTGATGGGCCCACTCTTAAAGCGGGACGGTACCTGCAAAAAAAAAATGAAAAGCCAGCAGCTACAAATACTGCAGCTGCTGACTTTTAATAAATGGACACTTACCTGTCACAGGTTCCAGCGATGTGGGCAGCAGAGGCCGATCAATTGATCGGCTCTGCTGCTGCCAGCGCCATTCTCAGTGAGGGAATCAGGAAGTGGCTTCACTTCCCGGTTCCCTGCTGCGCATGGGCGAGTCACGCAGCGCAATGAGAATCGTCAGCGCTGTCTGCCGGGACGTGTGTGTCCCAGCAGACAGCGCGCCGGGACAGGAAGTGGCGTAAACTCATGTGGGAGTTTATGCCCGGAAGTGGGTGCAGATACCTGTCTTAGACAGGTATCTGCACCCCCCTCCCCCCTGAAAGGTGCCAAATGTGACACCGGACGGGGGGAGGGTTCCGAAAAGCGGAAGTTCCACTTTAGGGTGGAATCCCGCTTTAAGTGGATCCTAGAGGCGGGCTGTGAATATTGTGGCACTACAGCACAAAACATTCTCAGTTCAAGTACATTCCTCTACATTCTGGCAGTATTACAGTACAAAGAGCCAGCATTTGACATGTGAACAACTCAGGCCCTCCCAGACCCGCACCGTTGTTGATATAGGGATCTTGTCTGTTTATTTCCATATCAGTTGATTCAAAGTTCTGTCAGTGATACAAACTTTTAAAAAGTAAATGATTGCAGCACTTTAATGTAAACGTCAATTGTATTCAAATTGAATGTTCTATTATAAATTATAATAACATTTGGCTTTACTTCTCAGGATAAGACCAAATCCCTGCCAAAATACACATCGCCATTATGTTGTAATCAACTCAGCACCAAATGTTTATCAAATCTTTTTCATCTTATTTTTTTTTTAGTTTGGTATAAAATGGAAGGTGTTGAAACCCTTGTTCAGGTTTTCATTTTTTCTATGTCTGAGATTCACCCACTCTCTTCATGGTGACTTTTTTCCCCAGGACAGAAAGTGTTTTCACTGGAGTGGGAATAGAAGGGAAATTTTGAAATAGGACTTCTGCTCTGGTAACTTTTTGGGAGGGTATTTTCCTTCACTTTCCAGAGAAGGAGGGCGGGCTCCTGAATTTGCTGGCCGGCTTTTTTTTTAATGCGATTTTGATCTTATTCAACATGTAAGTGCAATACTATATTTTTTTATTAAACATATGAACGTTATCGCACTATGGGCAGTTTCTCTTTCCTTTGAGCCTATTGCAATATCATCTAAGTATGGTACAATCCTGTGAAATACCAAGGTGACTTTCCCTGTCATGATGTTCCGTTCCTGTATGATTCAAGTGTCTTCGGTGCAAGCTAAAGGCCGCGGCTGGGTCATTGCCAAACGCTGCTTGCGCTTTGCCATCTGGTAAGCGGATTCATATCTCAGTGGTCGGGCACTTTTTGTATATTTGTGGAATCACCGAGGTGTCATTGGATGATTAACCATTGTGGACTTAGTTACATTCATTTTTGCTGCTAATGACTTTTTCATACAATATAATTTTTTCTACTAATGATTATGTCAGTTATTAATCACTGGCGCAGCTTCATATATGTCCTCCATCCTACTTTCTGCTGTGTTTCTGGGACAAACGGTAAAGCAAAATCTCCCCACAGCAAAAAAAAAAAACCTGTCAGGGGTTTTAATTATTTCCTACTCTAACCAAAACCAATTGTATTTTTGAGAGAAAAAATTGTAAGAATATGTTTGGATATTATTTAGTTCAATTTAAATACATTGCAGATGCATCCAAACAAAAGGTGTGCAGAGTCTTAGTTAACCACTTCAATACAGGGCACTTAAACACCTTCCTGCCCAGACCAATTATCAGCTTTCAGCGCTGTCACACTTTGAATGACAATTGCGCGGTCATGCTACACTGTACACAAATTAAATTAAATCATTTTTTTCCCACAAATAGAGCTTTCTTTTGGTGGTATTTGATCACCTCTGCGGTTTTTATTTTTTGCTAAACAAATAAAAAAAGACCGAAAATGTTTTCTTTTTTTGTTTCAGTTTCAAAACTTTGTAAATAAGTAAGTTTTCTCCTTCACTGATGGGGCTGCACTGATGGGCACTGATAAGGTGGCACTGATGGGCACCGATGAGGTGGTACCAATGAAGTGGCACTGAGGTGGCATTGATGGGCACTGATATGTGGCACTGATAGGCGGCACTGATAGGCGACACGGATGGGCACTGATAGGTGGCACAAATTGGCACTGATAGCTGGCACGGATTGGCATGGATAGGCGGCATGGATGGGCATAGATAGGTGGCACGGATGAGCATGGATGGGCACTGATAGGCGGCATGGATGGGCACTGATAGGTGGCATGGATGGGCACTGATAGGTGGCATGGATAGGCACTGATAGGTGGCACGGATAGGCACTGATAGGCAGCATTGTTTTGTACTGATGGATGCCAATCAGTGCCAAACAATAATGCATGCCAATCAGTGATGCCCATTGTGGGCACTGATTGGCATCCATTGTGGGCACTGTGTGTCATCCCTGGTGGTCTAGGGTGGCATACCTTGTGCTGGGCATCCCTGGTGGCGTCCCTGGTGGTCCAGCGTGGGCATCCTCGGGGGGGGGGGGGTCTCCGTCTGAGACTCCTTACCAAGATCGTAGTTGCGGGGTGTCAGACTGACACCCCTCAACAACGATCGCCGCGATGCACGCCCCCGGGGCGCGCAGCGGCTTAAAATCCTGAGGACGTCCTATGACGTCCGGTCAGGATGTTAAAACCACTTTGCCGACGTCTTTTTACAATAGGGCAGGCGGCAAGTGGTTAAGCAGATATACAGGCATTTCTACTCATGCTGTAGCTGATTTGTAAAGAAAGACTTTGCACAACTTGGGCCAGATTAACTATTAGTGGGGGTGCACCAAGAATTTGGCGTACAGAAAACTGATTCATGATAATGCACCAAATAACTCTAATGCCCCGTACACACAAGCGTTTTTTCCGCTCAAGCTTGTCTTGCATACACACGGTCACACAAAAGTTCTATGAATTTTCGACCATCAAGAACGCGGTGACGTACAACACTACAATGAGCCGAGAAAATTAAGTTCAATGCTTCCGAGCATGCGTCGAATTGTTTCCGAGCATGCGTATAATTTTTGTGCGTCGGAATTTGTACAGACGATCAGAATTGCTGCCAGCAAAAGTCCGATGGAGCGTACACACGGTCGAATTTTCCAACCAAAACATCACATCGGCCTTTTGCTGGCGACATTTCCGATCGTGTGTACGCAGCATAAGTTGTTAGTCTAAGTTGAAGGGTTGGAAAAGTAAGATGCGACTAGTGCGCAGTGAGCTGTTTTAAGATCAGATTATATGCAGCTTGTTCATTCTGAGTTTTTTTTATTCAGAGAGTACAGAATAATGCAGTATATGGTTCAAATAAAAGCCAGAACCATAATATATGTAACTTGCTCCAAATATAATGATGGCACTGCACGACCACATCTCAGACAAGGGGAATGTATTCTTTCCCCGACAGCCATCCACACTTCAGTCTTTCACAACCACACAAATCATGTCATTTTTACAAATTGATTTAATATATACATACTTTAATACATTTATGGAGTAATCCAGCCGACAACATTTACATTTTAAACCTCAATAGGCTGTATTCACACTTGCGGCCAGGGTTTTACCACCCTCGGACCACCCACCCTAAGCTACTATGACAAGGTTCACATGTCACAGCAGCAATGCTTTGTAGCCATGACAAAAATTATACCCCATGTCCTGATTGGCTGGCAGCACTGCTGCCAAACGCAAACCATTTAAGTAAATGGGGCAGCACCACAGCCACCCTGTAACTAGTGAAATGTAGGTGCTCTGGCTTTTTAACATTTTACCTCCCAGCCGTGTGTCAACCACCTTCTGAAAAATGGATCTGCTTTTCAGTGGGGAGGCAAGGGCTGCTGCACGTGTAAATGAGCCCATGCCCTGTCCTAATTTTTTTTTTTTCCCCACAGATTTTTCCTCATCTACACTGTGAGAGTACACATTTGTAGCATGTACCCTGTAGCAAGCACACCTTTAAGCAAGCCATAGATGATGCTAATTTTCTTTCCTGCGACCACAGGTTGCAGGAAAGAAAATCGCTGGATTCACCTATCAACACTAACTGTGTAGATGGGGGAATCAAGTGATATTCTTTCCTGTGTTTGCAGGAAAGAACATTTGCATAATATTTGATTTGCTAGTTGATGGATAGTAAAAACTAGGCTAGTACCCCACCAGTGTCCCTCTTTTTCCTTTCCATACTAGCCTAGCTCCATTCCCCCATCAACACAGTCAGTGTTGATGGGGGGAATCCCTCCCATAGCACTATTGTGCTCTGCCAGCGGGGAGTCTTCCCTGCTGGCAGAACATAATGATCACTGCTAGCGGCTAAAACCACTTGCAGTAATCGAATGCCAAAAAATCTGACAAGCTGGTTGTACTGAAGTCGATCGGCTTTACTCGTTAACATGATTAAATTAAGTTACGAACACAATATATATGGTACAAAATATTTCAATATAATACTTTTATGTAAACAGGCTGTCATCGCCGCCTGTTTTGAGTTGCCAGAATCTATTCCCCATTGATCTTCTGATCTCTTCCTGTCTCAAATTATACATTTTTTCAAGAAACCTATCACAAAAAGATAATGTTGAAGGCGGCCATTATTATCTCTCCTTCTGAGAACATTAGTTCCCTGAAATGTAATTCTCCAATGCTCGATTCACTGACTTGGAGTAAACATGCATAAAATACTTTTCTCTCACTTTCCTTATTGGCATACTTATAGAGTCAATGTGGTGGCCGATTTACTGAAGTAAAGCCTGTTCATTTTGAAAAGTAAATAATATAATGTGCATGCAAAAATCCAGGGGTGGGGGGGGGGTGTCCTTTTTCAAAATTTAGGATGCTTTGCCAAGTGAATTTCCACCACATTAACTCACCTCATTCACTAAGGAAAGCGAAAATCCTCCTGCAAAATTAGCAGGCTTTAGCTTTACTCATTTGATAAATCGCCACAATGACCTTAGAAAGTAATGAAGCAAGTGGGACAGTAACAGCAGCCCCCATACATTTCTTATGATAGCTTTATTGTAAAGATGTTTTATTTTTAATTAAAATACCAAATGTTAGAATTACCTGCTCTGTGCAATACCATTACACAAAGCTTCCTGGAACTTCCTTTTCAGGGGTCCCCTGCTGGTGATCTTGGCTATTCCTCCCAGGTGTCTCCCCCCCAATAGCAAGATACTTTCTATGGAGGCAGATGTGCGAGGTCGGTCCCAAGCTGGGCTGTGTGCATCTGCCCCCCCCCCCCCCCCCCCCCCATTCCCTCGTCACTGGATTGGTTGACAGCAGCAGGAGCCAATGGTTGGTTATGCAGAGGTTGATCAGTAGATCAAATTCTCTACAACCACCCTACCTCCCAACTTTTTGAGATGGGAATGAGGGACACCTATCAGCAAACGTATGCAGGCATAGGACACACCCCTGGCCATGCCCCCTTAAAGGAGAATTGTACAAACAACAAGATTGGTTAAACCCACAAGTGCGATCAGACCAAAATGAGGGACAAAGGAGTAAGAATGAGGGACAGAGGGACATTGCTCCAAATCAGGGACAGTCCCTCGAAATCAGGGACAGTTGGGAGCTATGCAACCACTGTCCACCTACGTGGATCAAAATTTGGCCTCTCCTTGCTGTAGCGGACAAATTTCAGTCCATGTATGGTCGGCTTAACTAAGGAAGCTACCAAACCATAGCTCCCAACTGTCCCTGATTTGTCCCCCTGTCCCTCTTCCCCCCTCATTTGTCCCTCATTTTGGTCTGATCTATATAGTTGTTAATAAAATGCACTTTTTATCTTTCAAAAAGTTTTTCCCAGTGCTAAACCTTTCATCCAAATTCTAAATTGCTTTATTTGTAAATTTTAGAATAATATAAAGGAACAGTAGTGGTAAAAAAAAAGAAAAAAAATGTAATTAAACTTTTTTTTGGTAAATTCTCCTTTAATCACTTAAGCCCCGGACCAATTTGCAGCTAAAGGACCAGGCCCCTTTTTGTGATTCGGCACTGCATCGCTTTAACTGACAATTGCGTGGTAGTGCGACGTGGCTCCCAAACAAAATTGGTGAACTTTTTTTCCCACAAATAGAGCTTTCTTTTGGTGGTATTTGATGACCTCTGCGTTTTTTTATTTTTTGCACTATAAACAAAAATAGAGCGACAATTTTGAAAAAAATGCAATATTTTTTACTTTTTGCTATAATAAATATCCCCAAAAAATATATAAAAAATTTTTTTTTCCTCAGTTTAGGCCGATATGTATTCTTCTACAAAATAGGGGATAGTTTTATGGCATTTTTATAATAATTTTTTTTTTTTACTAGTAATGGCGGCGATCAGCAATTTTTTTTTTGACATTTGACAATTTTGACAAATTTTTGGACCATTGGCATTAATACAGTGATCAGTGCGATAAAAAATGCATTGATTACTGTAAAAATGTCACTGGCAGTGTAGGGGTTAAGTGTGACCTATGTGTTTTTTTTTACTGTAGGGGGCGTGGCTTGGCGTGTGACATGACTGTCACTGATCGTCTGTTCCCTGTCATAGGGAAAGAAGATCAGTGACAGCCTCACTAGGAAGCACGGGGAGAGGTTTGTTTACAGTTACCTTGCCCCGTTCTTCAGCTCTGTGACCCGATCGCGGGACACCGGCGGCGATCGGGTCCGCGGGTCCCGCGACCACGGTCACGGAGCTCAGGACCGGGTTGCGAGCGCGCCGCCGGCGGTGCGCACGCGACCCATGGCTGGGCTCTTAAAGAGCAACGTACCTGTACGTGCTTGTGCCCAGCCGTGCCATTCTGCCGATGTATATGTGCAGGAGGCGGTCCTTAAGTCGTTAAGGGGGTGTGACAGGGGGCGTGTCCTATGCCTACATACGTTTGGTAGTAGGTGTCCCTCATTTCCATCTCAAAATGTTGGGAAGGAAGGCCAAAGGGTATTTTTTTACAAGCTGGCAGGGGTTCAGCTTCAAAGAGATCCTTTCTCCAACTTGAAAAATTGCAGATGAAAGCACAGAAAAATCAAGTAGTTTAAAATGGGTCTAAAGGCAGAAGGTTTTTTACCTTAATGCATTCTATGCATTACGGTAGAAAACCTTCTAGGTGCAGCTCCCCCTCAGTTCCCCCCTTATACTTACCTGAGCCCCATCTCGATCCAGCAAAGTGCATAAGAGCAGCGGCTCTCCCGGGTCTCTCTCTCTTCATTGGCTCCCATAGCAGCAAGAGCAATTGGCTCCTACTGCTGTCAACCTCAGCCAGTAAGCCAATGAGGAGAGTGGCGGGGGTCTGGGGCGGTGCTGAGCCATGCTTTGCATGTAAATGGACACACAGCCCGCAGCTCAGGAGCGAGCCTGCTTAAGTGCGCCCCATAGCAAAAGGCTTGCTATGAGGCAGTTGGCAGGGGGGAGAAGCCAGGACCGCCGACGGGGGACCCAAAAAGGAAAGGCTATTGAACAGAGCAGGTAAGTATGACATGTTTGATATTTGAAATAAAAATGTTTGCTTTAGAATCCCTTTTAATGATTAATTGCAGTGTTTTACATAGATTTTTTTTAGCCACTTGCAATGTGTCTTTGAACTTGTTAGAAAATTTGACTACTTCATGAAGAGTCGATTCCCTTGCTCAGCCCCCTCCTTGCACATTATAGCCATCTCCTCTTCAGGGAGTATCTAATTACTCTCTGTGTTGGCCCAGCTCCTCCACCCTTCACCTCCTTCTATTTGAGTAACAACTCTCAGTCTGCTGGGGCTGCTAAAATCACATCCAAGATGGTGGCAAAGCCCAGTCTCAGTTTTTGGATGTTTACACAAGGGAGGCTTTTACATGTAAATATCATGCATAAAAAACTTTAAACCAATATATAATTTAGAAGGAAGATTGTCGTTGAAATAAATGGTCTGGCGACAGAGTCTCTTTAAGTAAACTGCTTCGATACATATGCAATGTACAATATATTCTTTTTCTTCCATGATAGGATAGGATGTGATTGCTCCTTGGTAAGTTGCATGAGTCATTCGAGGGTCTCGGTGCCTGCGCAGATGACGAAGCATGACGTCCTTTACTGTTTTCCTTTTAAGCTAGCGTTAGTTCCAGCTCCACAGGGTAGTGGTCACTCACAGCTAAAGCCTGCAGAGAGTTAATTGAGAATCCATGAATGTTTTATGATGTTCATTGTTCCACTGTACAGCATTAAATGTCAATGCCCCGCCCCAAATTATTCTACATATATTGCAATAAAGTATTGCTAAATCTTATTTGCTTCTGTTCTGGAAACAGACACCCCTATGGGTTGCTGAATTTTAAAAAAAATTCTGCCAAAGGAACCAAAGATCTGCAAGGAAGATTCTGTAGTCAAACCATAAGTTTCGTATTAGAAAATATATCTGCATTAATGAATCAGTGCTCTCAAGCAATGGGGTTTATTTACTAAAGCTAGAGCATGCAAAATCAGTCACATTTCTGCAGAGAAACCAATCAGATTCCAGGTTTTATTGCCAAACTTTTAAGCGGAGTTCGACTGGTTGTTAAGTTTATTAAAAGTCAGCCGCTACAAAACAGACACTCACCTGTCCCAAGGTCCAGTAATGCGGCCACCCGATGCCTCGCTCCTCTCCCCCGCCGGCATTGTAGGTGTGGGCGCCCGGCTGTAACAGCATGCGGCTGCACAGCCGGGCGCGCACTGCGCATGCGCGGGTCGCCCTGCGCATTGTCAGTGGCCAGGCAATCTTCTGGAACCTGTGACATGTCCCAGAAGATTGCAGGAAGGGGTCGCTTAGGAGGCCAGGCGACTAGACCAGGAAGTAGGAGCTAGGTTCCACTTTTGGGTGGAACTCTGCTTTAATTGAACAAGCTGAGGTTAGAAGCTGATTGGTTTCTCTGCAGAAGCGTGACTGATTTTGCCCTCTCTAGCTTTAGTAAATAAACCCTACTGTGCCTGTTGCAGTCTAAATGATAATGCTGCACAATGATGAATTTACTTGCCGACTGGCTCCTGTACATATACGTCGGCACTTTAAAGATGGATATCTCGGTAACGGCAGCAGCTGCTGCCATAACCGAGATATCTATCTTTTCAGTCAGCTGTCCTGTTAACGATAATGGTGGTCTTTGCAGCGGATTCGCCGCAAGATCACCGTAATCGACGGCGGGAGAGGGCCCCCCCTTCCCGCCGCTCTCCCGCGCCCCCTGCCGCTTACCGGAGCCGCCTGTAGCGCCGGAGGCGATCGGGACCTGTCCGTGGCTGGGTATGGAAACGAGTGAGGGAAAGATGGCCCCCACCCGTCTCCATACCATAGCAGGGTGGAAGCGACGTCAAAACATCACTTCTGCCAATACGTCTTAAATGCACATTTTTTTTTTTTCTTTTATTGCATTTAAGTCCAAATATGAGATCTGAGGACTTTTTGACCCCAGATCTCATATTTAAGAGGACCTGTCATGCTTTTTTCTATTACAAGGGATGTTTACATTCCTTGTACTAGGACTAAAAGTGACCCAATTTTGGAAGTGAGCCCACGAGACGGCAATATTTCACAACTCCACAACATGGTGTTTATTGTTCTTGTTGATACTGTTAGCAGAGACTCTATGTTGTATCACCAGTTTTGTCATTTACTTTGTATGTTATGTGGAAAGTATGTAACCTACTGGTCCATGTGGACCCATTTCCTGATATAAATAAACAATTTAAAAAAAATAAAATAAATAAAGTGACCCAATTTTTTTTTTTTTTTAAACAGTGTAAAAATAAATAAAGTCAAAGTAAAATAAATAAGAAAATTTGGCTAACTTTACTGTTGTCTTATTTTTTTATTCAAAAAAGTGAATTTTTCCCAAAGAAAGTGCGCTTGTAAGATCGCTGCGCATTTTATTCTCTAGACCGCCATTATACAAAAATGTATAATGTTTGGGGGTTCTAAGTAATTTTCTAGCAAAAAAATTGTTTTTAACTTGTAAACTGAGTCTGAAAAAGAGGCTCAGTCTTTAAGTGGTTACATCCTTCTGAATAAATCTACAATAAACCCACCCCAGCTGCTTACTAACATCAAAGAGTTGAGGAAAGTGGAAAGTTTGTTTAAATTACCAATTTACTGTTGGTGTAAATGACCTAGTACCTGGGCAGGCGGCTTCTACACCCCTGAAGATCGCCACAGTCTCCTTGGCATGTAGTGAGTTGAAATTGAAGCACCACACCATGGCTATGAGGTCCAGATGCAACTTTATTAAATTAAAGGTTAGGGTTACAATTCAAAAAGTAGCCAACTTTTACCTCTTCATCAGGGCTTGACTGGCAACAAAGTGAACAAACCAGAAGTGAACTCCTGCTAACTAGGTCTGTGCTTACAATGCTGTTTTTTTTCCCGTGTGAATTGAAAGTCCAGTTCACTTCTGGTTGGTTCACTTTTTTGCCAGTCAAGCCCTTATAAAGTGGGCAATTAGACCGCCAAAATGCGTAGGCTACTTTTTGAATTGTACTCCTGACCTTTAATGAAAAAAGTTGTATCTGGACCTCTTAACAGTGATGTGGCGCTTCAATTTCAACTCTTTTTACATCATACTAACCTCAGAAAGACAACTGTGGCTTGTTCAGGACAAATATCCAGTCTGGGAACATGATCTTAATAAAGGCAGACAAACTCTCCTGACCAATCTCTCCTGCCGAGAGCCCCCACAGCAAGCAGCTTGCTATGGGGGCACCCAAGCTGAGCCGCTGCTCTGTGTGTCCATTCAGACACAGCTGCGGCTCAGCCCCACCCCCTCCATCTCCCGATTGGCTCACTGGCTGCGATTGACAGCAGCAGGCGCCAATGGCTTTAATCTTAATTAAAATCTCAGCATTTTATGTGTTGTACTGTTTGTAATCTATTGCTTTATTTTATGCGCCTTGAAATATGATGTAATATCTATTATTATATAAAGCTTTATGTTTGCATGTGTTTGTATATGAAAATATATCTCCTTTTGGAGATAAATAAAAAAAATTCTGTTAAAAAAATAAAAATAAGAAAACCAACAAACGTTCTTTTAATGAAAACTTTAGAAAAACAAAATTCTACTTGTGTATGGCCAGCTTAAGCAATTGCTTTCTTAGAACACTTTGCAAGTTACAAGAAATATGACACAAATCAGCACAGAAACACTCGAAAAAAGACTAAACACATTTTTCCCTAAGACCCCTTTCACACTGGGGTTGCCCGTGCGTTAGCGGTAAAGCAATGCTCGATGTAGCGACACTTTACCGCTGTTTTAGCAGCGCTTTTTGGCTGCTAGCGGGGCGCTTTTAACCTCAAAGAAGGGGCTAAAAATGCCCATGTTGTTTTTTTTTTGTCGTTTCGGAAGCGCTGCCCATTCATTGCAATGGGCAGGGGTGTTTTGGAAGCGCTGTATACAGCGCTCCCAAACTGCCCCAAAGATGCTGCTTGCGGGACTATTTATAACGTCCAGCAAGCGCACCGCCCCAGTGTGAAAGCACTTGGGCTTTCATACTCAAGCAGCATGGGAGGCGGTTTTCAGGCGCTATTTCTAGTGCTAAAACACCTGAAAACTGCCTCAGTGTGAAAGGGATCTAAACACTATAACATCATATTAACATTTTTTCCACTGACTTACCTGTTCTAATGTCAGCTTGTACTGTTTATGAAAGTTGAAAACTTGAGCTGAGTCTTCTACTATGGCATTCTGAAGCTCTGCACCGCTGACAACTATTCTGAATGACAAATAAAGGTTACTTTTTACTGCGATGATCAGGATCAATAAACACACTAAGGCCGCATTTACACTGGCACTCCTGGATTTAGCTTATCTAAATGCAGGAGAAGTCATCTAGGGATGACATTTTTTTTTTAGGGTTTGTTCACATAAACATTTATAGGCATTTTCTATGCCTTCCATAGATCCTCAGTGCCCTGGGAATGGCTGTATGTGGATGTACTTATATAAATGGTGATGCTTCCTGGACATAAGATGTATTTCCTAAACTAGTACACCTGCGTTAGGGTGACCATGTGTCTGGCGGTCCCACATTTTGCAGGTCTGTCCCGGGCACCTTCATTTCAGGACAATACAGTGTCCTGGAATGGAACTGACACAGCCCCCAACCCCCCCCCCCCCCCCCCCCAGGCTGATCTGATGCTCCCAAAAAAGGCTGTAACTTTACTCACTGACAGTACTTGGTCCTGGCCAGCCGAGACCCATTTTACCTTGTTCCCCTGCTGTCTCTACATTGCCCAAACTGGTTGCTAGGGCCGCCTGGTGTCTAGCAACCAGTTACATCACATTACCACAGAGCAAGGTCGAGGCTGCAGCATTCAGACCGGAGGAGGATTTAACTTCTCCCCCACCGCGCCTAGTGCTTTAGCTCCACCTACCTCCTCCTCAATCTTCCCTGGCGGCATGCTCAGAGGGTAGGGAACTACCAGGATTTGAGAGCAACTCTCAATACTCCAAGGTGAGGCCGGGCGCCAGGGATGAATGGAACACCATGTGTGTCATGAGGCACTGACTGCAGAGAGGGGTTCATGCTGGGACTTGTAGTCATTCAAAAAAAATTTTAGGGGGGGATATCACACGGGGGTGTTCCTGAATGGCAGTTTGGAAATGTGGTCTGTCACCCTAATCTGTGTACAGCCATCCTTTTGAATGGCAGGCTGTGCACAGCCACTGTGGCTTAACAGGCTTGGAGCAGACTGTTTGTGCTCCTGCCATTCGTCCCTGGGCACATACTGCTCTAAATGTAAGTACCGCTTAGTGCATTGTTTAGCTGCAGCAGCTTTTAGATATCATTCGTATGGGCGCACCTGCGAAAGGCTGTCTTTGCCCGCACAGGTGTTCCATGCCTCCACATGCAAGCAGTCCCTGTGTTGCATTTGATATGAGATATATATATATATATATATATATATATATGTATTATTTTTCTCAATCAGTTTTTACAGAAACAGAAATCAGGTTTTGTTTGAGTTTGTTTGTTTCTCAAACAAATGTTTTGGTAACGAATACATAGGCTGTCCTAAACAATGGGAATTGTTGACAGTTTCAGCAGTCCATTGTCTCTACAGCTACAGTAAACAGGTATGTTTTCTGTTGTTTGGTAACTATGGTAAACCGCCTGACATAAAAGGGGGATTCAGGCATAAGCTCGGAGGACTCATCATGCTTTAACACCAAAAGACTCATCTGTAACCAGCCATTGAAGAAAAAAGATACTTTTGCCTAATTCTTCAATAACTACCAACTGAGTCCTCGTTTTCACTGGAGATCACGAACACAGTAACCAGAGTTAAGTAACTTTTAAGTGTATTTCTACTGTTACAAACCATAGGCTGTTTATTTTCTAGGCATTTTGCTTGTTATAGATATCTGTCAGTCTAGATAGACACAAGAAAAACAGTGCCATTCATGTCTATTGCTGAATAGACGCAGATTCTGGTCCCAATATGATAGCTGAGCAGGTGTGGGTGCGTGTACCTAAACGCACATTGTTACTAGTACCCAGACCAGCTGCTTTAATTTTAGGAGAATAGAAACTAAACTGCCTTTTTTCTTCCACTTACCTGTCATATGCACAATGCGTTTTCCCCGCAGTGGTGTCCATATCATGAGGAATCAGCCAGAGAAAGTCCTCACAGGTGTGCAGACGTATGCTGTCCCAGTCAGATTCTTTGACGTAGTTGCAGCCAGCATTGAAATCTCCCAGGAAAATAATATTCTAGAAAACAGCGTAAAAATACCACAATTATTTCCTACAGTACAGAGCATATAACCCATAGCCCTTTAATTATATTTTTATTCTGTCTCTTGTGGAAATAACTTTTTAATGTACAGAAATTGATGAGCTTAACTCTTCCTGTGCATCTAACCTACTGAACATTACAATATAATTTTTATTGATCACTTCACTATTAGGCTGCTTTTACACTGGCACGTTGACGATAAAATGCTGCTATTTTTAACGGTGCTTTACCGATGTTTTTGCAGAGGTTTTCGGCCGCTATCGGGGTGCTTTTAACCCCCGCTAGCGTCCGAAAAAGGGTTACAGCGGCACTTTGCAGCACTGCCCATTCATTTCAATGGGCAGGAGCGGTGAAGGAGCGGTGTATACACCACTCCTTCACTGTTCCAAAGATGCTGCTAGCAGGAGTTTTTTTAACGTCCTGCCAGCACATCGCCTCAGTTTGAATTCACTCGGGCTTTCACACTGAGACTGCAGGGGAGCCGTTTTTCAGGCGCTTTACAGGCGCTATTTTTAGCCCAAAAGCGCCTGAAAAATGCCTCAGTGTGAAAGGGGCTTTAAAGAATCCTTGATGCTGTCTTCTCTTTACAATCTATTATTGCCCATTTTTCATAGATTTTGTGACTCCTGTAATGATGGATGTGTAATATTCGGATTACTCTCTATTTTACCTTCTATGTTCTTTCTCTTTCTGAATATGTTAGTTAGCCTTTCTATAAAATTATCTTTTCTTAACTTTTATCTTTTTACACTTGCTCGCTTCTTATATTTCATTTCATGTCTGCCCTCCCCTTTTCACTATCAGAGCACTAGGACCAACATCATAGAAGGAGACTCAGGGATCGGTGCCAGCCCAGATAGACCACATCCACACGGCAGGATGCCAGTGGCCGAATTTCCCAGTGAGGTTAAGCATACATTAGGTACGACTAGTCAAATACATACATTTATAAAAAACAAGAAAATAATAAAGAAAAAAAAAGAACATCCCCCCACCCCACGAAAACTGGGAGCGGTATATCTTCCCAACCCAGGCACGACAGCTTGCCATGCAACGGAGGCAACATGTGCAAGAGGCATACAGTGCATAAATCTGTTAATCCATAACAGCTAGGGTCATCAATGGATAAATGGAGTGCAGGTCACTCAGCAAGCTGGGGGTACAGAACTTGTTACAGTTCACACAAATGTCCTGGGTAGCTAATAAACATCTGGGAACAAAAAGAAAAATAAAAGGTAAAAAATGTAGCTCAGCTTCCACAAGGTTACAGGTGCTAGGACTTAGGCCAGACATACATACATAGGTCGACAGGATCATATAAACTGAGTGATCATGGGTCAATTACCCCCACCGGGCCCAGTGAGAGCAGCAAAGAGGTGATGAGGATCAGTTCCCACCTCGGGCAGCGATCTGGTGAGCCGCAGAGCGTCCCCAAAAGAGCAGGATCTAGTAGTTTATGTAAGGCCATAGGTAGTCCAGGAAAGTAGGAGGTAGCAGCCAACATCACCCTTAATGAACAGTATCCAGCGAGGAGAACGCCTCCTCAGGTGACGTGAAGAAGCACACCCGTTCTCCATCTTGAACCCAGAGTCTCACTGGGAAAACCATACTAAACTTAAAGCTTTTTGCTCGGAGGCGGGTTCGGACATGGTCAAATGATTTCTGTAATCGTTGAGTTTCAATAGAGTAGTCAGGGAATATGAGGAGTTTGGTATTTTAAAAATTCAGCTCACTCCCATTACGGGCCTCCCGAAACACCAGATCCCTGTCCCAGAAGTTCCAAAGTTTAAATATGAGGGCCTCTGACAGGGGGAATACGGTGAGCTCTCTCCACCACAAACTGAGGTGAGAAGGAGGCTCAGGGGAGAAGGGTATGCAATAAACTTTCAGTAAAGGAAATGGGGTCATTACCTTCCGCTCCCTCTGGCAGTCCCAGAATCCGCAAGTTATTGCGGCGGTTCCGATTTTCAGCATCCTCCGGTCTAGCCTTCCAGGTGCTTGACCTTGACTTTCAACATGTGGAGGTCTGCCTAGTGGTCCTTTTGCACATCCTCACCCGAGGAGACTCGCTGCTCCACCACTGCCACGTGTCCAGGTCCCGACAGATCAGTCCAAGCTCCATGTAGACATGATCGATTTTGTTCGTTAGTGTTGTACGGCAAGCAGTAATAGCCTGCATTATGTCAGCAAACTCTGAGAATGACGCAGAGGGCTCCAGTGCTGGAAGAGACTCAGCCTTCGTGCACATCTCCTCAGTCTACTCCGTCTGCGTGGCCAGGGTATTACAGACAGTGGCTGCTGCTTTGCTCTTGACTTCTGGTCGATCCTTCAGCCAGTTGTTTTTCCAGAAAGAGACACGTTTTCTGTACCCAGGCATGGAGGAACAGAAGGGGGTAGTTAAACACAGCTCCCTAGGGAGATAATGGTCGTCATGCACTCAATATGATCAGGATAAAAACACCGGATGGCGGAGCAGCTCTAAAACACGTCCGCTCCCTATGCCATCATGGACACGCCCCCATCGAGTAATACAATTTAGTAGACATTTTTACATTGCTGGGGCTATCAAGAACAGTAAAAGCATACAGTATTATCAAAATCAAGGGATGCCAGTATAGTCCCATATCTCAATCAGGTAGTACTGGCAACCTTTAGACTACTAGAAGCAGGGGACTAGCCCAGGTGTACAACCCCAAAGTGAACCCATCAAAATTATTAATATAAATTCGAAAGATATAACAGGTTCCGTACTGTGACCCAACATTATTAATAAAAACTATTTAGAAAGAAAGCCTTCACAGTGAGTACAGTCAACAGCAGATTCGTTTTGAAGATAAGCCTTGTTTACAGCACACATATTTGTTGAAAAGCATGAACATTTTTATTTATATAAAAAACTCACATGACTACTGCTCCTCTCCAGTCAGCAATGTGTTCAATTGAAATCAAGTGATTGGTTACAAATTGTCAACAGATGTGACAATGACAAGTGAGAAGCGAATAGTCTAGCTTTAATACAACACATGAGATACAAAACATACGTATCTTGTGAGGAAATACATATATTAAAAGCTCTATGAGAGAATCTTTAATAAAAAAATATAGATTTAAAAATTCATAAGATGTGAAATGTAAAGACTATACATAAAAGATAGTACACATTCAAAGTGTATCACAAGCAATGGGCATAATACAATGCCCATAACTCACTGTAAAGGCTTTACAATAAATACGCTTGATGTTATGGAGTTGCCGGCTGCTTCTTTTTCTTGATGACCATTTGTCTATTGGTGTGTGGGAAGACACCTCGGCTTGGACACCCTGACTGCAAACTTCCAAAGTAAGACTTTGTTTCCCACTGTTTTGAGCCATACAACCTTTGATCCAATTTTGAAACAAAGTCTCAAAAGAGAGAAAACAGTAAGAGAAGGGGAACAAGGAATGTCTGTCCAGAGATCCAGGAGTTTGACGCCATCTCACCAAGGAGACCACCTCTAATGCACCTTCCAAAACATTCAACTTTTGTCTCATTGGTCCACAAAATACTTGATGTTTTTTGACAAATTTGAGGTGAGCCCTTGTGTTCTTTTTGGTCAGCAGTGGTTTTCGCCTTGGAACTCTCCCATGGATGCCATTTTTTCCCAGTCTCTTTCTTATTGTTGAATCATATAAACACTGACCTTAACCGAGGCAAGTAAGGCCTGCAGTTCTTTAGATGTTGTTCTGGGTTCTTTTATGACCTCCTGGGTGAGTTGTCATTTTGCTCTTGGAGTAATTTTGGTAGGCCAGCCACTCCTGGGAAGGTTCATCACCGTTCCAATTTTTTACCATTTGTGGATAATGGCTCTCACCGAGGAATCACTGGAGTCCCAAAAAATGGTTTTGTAACCCTTTCCAGACTAATACATGTCAATTACTTTGTTTCTTATCTGTTCCTGAATTTCTTTAGATTGTGGCATGATGTGTTGCTTTTTGAGATCCTTTAGCACGCTTCACTTTGTCAGACAGTTTCTATTTAAGTGCTTTGTTGATTCAACAGGTCTGGCAGTAAGCAGGCTTGGGTGTGGCAAGTGAAATTTAACTAATGTTTCCAAAAAATTCGGTTTATCACAGTTCATTCATGATTTGAATAAAGTAATTTGAGCAATTTGTTTTTCACATAGGGCCAAGCCGGTTTGAGCAGCTTTTTTCCCTTAATAAATGAAATCACCATTTAAAAAACGCATTTTGTATTTACTCGGGTTATCTTTGTGTAATATTAAAATTTGTTTGATGATCTGAATCATTTAGGTGTGACAAATATGCAAAAAAATTTAAAATCAGGAATAATTTTTTTCACAGCACTGTATGGATCTAGGTCATGAAAGAGAGATTTAGACTGGTGGTTAGTAGCAGCACAATCATTCCTTTACAGAAAACAAAACATAACACCCATTTGTATACTTTCTTAGAAAGCAGCCAATGAGATTGGTGCTCTATGGGCAATACCACCATTTACAATACAGCACTATAATCACCCATGTGGATTTCTCTTCTAGATGTACATGGAAGGTAAATGTCAAATCTTTCTATAGTACATACTATAAAATGGGGAATATTGTTTTATATTAAAAATAAATAAATCATTATACATGCAGGGTCACAGTGCTTACATCAGTTTGCCATTTGTCCAACACATCACGGTAAACATCATACAAGGCATCTATTTCACGAACAGCATCCTTAGGTGCAGAATGTAGAGGAACCAGCACAAAATCTTGAATTACTGGGGAAAAAAATGATATCATGACATATATGGTCCTGTATTGGTATTTATTTATGGCTTCTGGCTTACTTAAAGATTTAGTCCACTTAAAATAATATGTAGGTTTTTTTCTAGAGATACCACAGAGACAGTCCACAAAACAGTTTCTTATATCAGTCACAAAATTAATTTTCCCATAGCTAAGTTTTAGTTCTGTAAATAAAACCATGTCTCTAACTTTATTTTTTTAAATTAAGATTCAGACTAAAACATCTGACAACTTTTGCATCTTCCTGTATCCTTCAGATTTTCCCTCATTTGTGATGGTGTGTGACTAGGACATTGGGGTAAATCTCCAAGAGAAACAAGGAAGGTGATTATTACATTCACTTTTAGTAGAGTCGGGGAAGGCTAGTACCCATGTTAACATTTTGTTATTTTAGCACAATTGCTGTTATGTGGGAGTCACCTAATCCCCTAACCCATAAATGGTGGTGATGGGAATTTAGCATGTGCTCCTGGTGGTTCCACTTGAACCTCTTGTATTGCTCTGATGTGCAAATTACTGCTACCAAGCGGAATTAAGAGGCAACTATTTTAGATTTATGAGTTTAGGTCACATGGTTACAACTTATGACAGGCTTGCATTAAATTCAGTTATGCACACCTACCATGGCCATTCCAAGTAGATTCCACTCTACCTGTTAGATTTCTAATTCATTTTATATTAGATTGTAAGCTCTAACGAGCAGAGCCCTCTGATTCCTCCTGTATTGAATTGTATCGTAACTGTAATGTCTGCCCTTGTGTTGTAAAGCGCTGTGCAAACTGTTGGCGCTATATAAATCCTGTTTCATAATAATAATAATAATATTACAGAGAACACAAAAGAAGTCATTGTAACACACCAAGGTGGCCAAAAACACAAAATACAGGGTACAAATAGGGACAGAGTCAGTTGTCTTAGCTAAGAAACTCATTCTTGAGGGTCCTTAGTATATATGAGAACCCACTTGGTTACTCAGCTCATCAGACTCTAAACCCAAAATTTCTAGGTGCCCTGGCTTTTATGTAATGAAAATTCAGTCACATTGTGATTATGCAAAACATGAAGCAACTCATAAAACCACCTGAATTTCACTTTTTCTTATAAGCCAAGACCAATGAAATTCATAAAAAATGAGTGCTAATTGATCACTAGGGTCTACAGCACTTTGCACAGTGTTCTCTTCCATATTAGATGAACCTAGACATGTGCGATTCGTTTTGTTACAAATTTAAATTCGGATTTTCATTATTTGAATGTATCCAAATTTTCCCATAACAAGTAACGAATGTCAACGAATACAAAATAAATTATAATGAAAATAAATAATGTAACGAAATTATGAATTATCCAAATTCGCAAATGAATTTGAATTGGAAATGGAAACAAATTGCAATAAATTCAGTAAGGTATAAAAGTGAAAAAAGATGATTCCTTCTCAGGGCTCGTTCACACCATAGGTGTATGAAAAGTGATAAGGAAACCGCACAGATTTCACTTGCAAAAACACGAGTTTACATCAGTTTACATCAGTTTTCATGCACGTTTCAGTGAGTTTTTATGCATGTTGACATCAGTTTTCATGCGCGTCAGTTATGTGCCCTGTTCACACTAAAGTGGTGATGTCACGTCAGTTTTTTTCAGCTCAGAAAACTGCATACACGTTGCAGATTCCTGCGCAGATAAAAATCTGCACGTGATACCAGTGTTGTGGTGTGAACAGTGCACATAGAGGACATTGTTGTGCTCTTGCAGAACACATGCAGAAAAATTTACGTCTCTGCACATATTGTGAACGAGACCTTAGGCTGCTTTATAGATTAGAATATAAAAAAAGAATAGAATTGAAAGGAATAGAATAAAATAGAACATAATAGAAAATAATAGATTAGAAAATAAAATAATAAAATAATAGAATAGAAAAGAATTGAATAGAATAAAAAAGAATAGAATAAAACAAAATATAGTTGAATAGAATAGAATAGAAAAGAATAGAGCAGAAAAGAATAGAATAGAAAAAAATATCTAATAGATTAGAATGGAATGGAAGAAAATAGAACGAATATATCCTTTAGATTGTAAATTCCACGAGCAGGGCCCTCCGATTCCTTCTGTATTGAACTGTATTGTAATTGTACTTCCCCCCTTTTTATTGTACAGCGCTGCATAAACTGTTGGCGCTAAATAAATCCTGTATAATAATAATAATATAGCCGTCTTTTGAAATTTGAAACGTTTCGAAAAGAATAGAACAGAAAATAAAATAAAAGAATAGATTCCACAATTGGAATCAATTCAAAAAGAAATAATATACTAACCAAATATAATAAGCAAATTCCGAAAACAAATTATTCTAACATAATGAATATGACAAAACAAAATTATTAACTTATTAACAAATCCAAAACAAAACACATTTTCACTTCGTGCACAACTCTAGATGAGCCTGCTTCCTGTATCATGCAGTTTATTGGGTAGTGAAATTAAGAACATCACTCTGACCTGTCTTTGGGCAATTGAAGTGGACCACAAATGGTTCCCTGCTGAATGTGTCTTCTCCAGTGTACAAGTTATGATCGTGGTAATGGTAGGAGTTCTGTGCAGTGACCTTGTCATTCCTAAAAGATGATGTAACATTCCAGGAATTAAAGTGCAACTCCAGATATAGCACATATAAAATCTATACGAGCTAATAAACATTGCATTAACATTACAATTATCCTAAAAAATAGTTTTCCTTTCAGCCATGACTGCAGTTTTCAACTAGTCAGTAACATTTCCCAAAATCCTCTCCTACCCGTTCCAGTAATGGCTCACTGCTTCTCCTAGAGTTCTATACACAGTGTGATATTAAATTATAGACACCTACAGCATGGAATAAAGCATCCACTTATGTCAATAGGTTTATAGCATATGTACGAGGGAAATTGCTGCCATTGCTGACCTTCTGAAAATTCCTAGTTATCTGGCTGCTATCCTCATCACTTTTTGAATCATTGACCTAAACTAGACATGTGCAATTTGTTTCATTAAAAATCAAAATTTGACTTTCTGTTAAAAAAAAAAAAAAAAAAAAAAATTTGCACACATTATTCGTTATTTGGAAATTTGGATGTATCCGAATTCCAAATCACAATAGTAACGAATGTAAATGAATCCTCCGTCCGAAAATAATGAAATTCGAAGTTAAATTCGATTTCAATTTGAAAACTAATATGAAATGTAAACATATTGCAATTCTCACATGTGAAAAATTCAGCAGGTGCATTCGAATTAGAAATTAGATTTAGGTTAGCAGGATGATTTTAGGGGGGAAAACAATGGAGGACAGACACACACCTTTCATCCAACATAAAGAAGGGGAGGAGCTGGCTAACTTAAAAAGACAGAGTATACTAATACAGAGACAGGGTCCACAAGATGGTTGTTGTGAATGCTTACACATAGTAACACAGGTATACCAATAGTGCACTAAAGCAAGACAAGGTCATGGGAAGAAAGTTTTGCACAGTATTTAATAAAGACAAGACTTAGTTTTTGTTATATAGTTTCAGGAGCCTTGTAAAGCTTAATTTTAGACTGCATAGTCTCTGTTATGTTGAAATTATAACTGTACAATGTGATTGTTACCATGTAAATTGTGCAAAACGAAAAATAAAAACTTTTTCTTGATTAAAAAAAAATTTTTATGCCAAAAAAAAGAAATTAGATTTAGAATTTTCCAAATTCTATTGAATTGAATTCAAATCGGTCAAATTCTGAAAATTCTAATTGTATTAGAAAGCACATAATCGAAATGAAACTAAATGAATTCTGAAAGCGAATTTAACTAATTTAACTAAACAAATGAAGTTAATTAACTAATCAAAACATTTTTTTCATTCTACACATGTCTAACCAAGACATAATGCAGATTGAGTAATAACTTGTCTCTTTTGATGCTCAAAAGTAGCAGAGTGCCATTATAAAATATTCCTTGAACCAGGGTTCTTAACTATGTTTGAGCCCTGCAGTGAAAATCCTGGGGACCCCAATTTCTTCAATCTCCATCTGAAAGGCCATTACTTTAAAGGCCATTCGCACCACAACAGAGTGTGTTGTTGCAGCACACACGTTACCATGTAAAGTGTGTTGTGTTAGGTAACCTATTCATTTTGAGTGGGCTGTCAATGCAGTTCTGGGCCCTGCAGAAAACACATGGTCTGTGATGTTTAGAGTTACTCCCTTGCTTGTGACCTTTCTCAAAGGGAACTTGTGCTTTACCCATGCGGGCCAAAGAAGCAAGATCACTTTAATGCAATCCACCCCAGCAGGACAATATTACATTTTATGCCCCCACCACTCCAGTCAGCATCCTGGGAATAAGAAAAGAATCCTCTGCGAAAGCTCCAATTCGCTATAGTCATTTTTTTTACAGAGATGAAGGACAGCCTTAATCCTATCACCAAGCACCGGGGCTGTCACATAGCAAAAAGAAGATAGTCACATGCTCCTTCATTCATACAGTATAGTAATAAGTGAACCAGCATCTGTAGCATTTTAGTGTGACCAGCCAAAATAATACATAGACCTGTTCACTGGTAGATTGTGTCCTTGGTAAAATGCAAAAAGACGATACTTGATTACAGCCTTCTCAAAGGTATATCTCACCTAAAGACAAACAGGTAGCGTTCCTTGTAAGCATCCCGTCCCAAAGAATCACTGACCACATAGGAATACTGAGGTTCTTCACAATGGCTGCAATTAAAGTAAATAATTTTTAATATAAAACTAAAACATACACACACACAATACTGTATAAAGTGTCTTAAAGTGTTTGTAACCCTAAAAAAATATATATAATAATAATCCTGTGCCCATAAAGCATGCAAAACAGCACAGTGATTGTGCTGTGTAATTTGTCTTTTTCTATGATCTAAAATACCTGGCTGATCCTGCCTGGTTCTGCCATCCCCCTGTAAACTGACCATGGTTTATCATGGCTGCTGAGCCCTGACAGTGTAGTCAGTTTACATGCCTCCGCTAATGTGACTGCCCGCCTCTCTCCTCTCGGCTGACATGAATGGGAGATCTCGGCCCCTCCCACTGCGACTGTCAGATTGGGAGAGGAGAGCGGCGAACAGTTACATGAGCACCGAGCGGGGCTCTGAAATAAGGTAGAAATCGGCATATTTGTTATACAGCACATACAGTGGGGCACATATCGCTATCTACCAGATGGGAATGTATAATCATGACAAAGTGGCTTTACAACCACTTTAAATCATGATTATCTTATATTTAGAGCAAACTATTCAAACATTAAAGCCTAGTACACAGGGGCTGAATGTTGGGTGGCATTGGCTGGTTCAATAGAAACCGGCCAACATTCGGCCTGTGTGTGCTGCAGCCTGTCTGACAGAAGCGGGTTTCTGTCGAGGGGGCATGACCAAAAAAGTCTACCTATCTGCTCCCGATCAGCGCCCTCAACCAATGGCTGAGAGCGCTGACCAGAGCGTTCTGGCGTTCAGGCCTGTCAGAACACAATAGCACAGCAGGGGAGATTACTGTACTAACATCGGATAGTTAGTACAGTAAGCTCCTCCCGTGCTGTCAGTTTTTTTTTCCATTCAGCCTGCTAGTAGTGTGTACTAGTAGTGTGTACCCCACCTGCATGACCTAACTTATAAATTTGACTCTCTCAGGCTGGCATTTCTTGCTTTTCTTCCTCACCTCGTAGGACCAAGCAGCTCCCATTACTTGGCTGCAATAAACTTGTAGCCTACCACCTGTTGCTCCCCAGGTGCTGTACGCACCCTTAAATAGGCTTCTTGTGTGGGTATTGTGGCTGGCATTTGTAATTAATGTCCTGCTAAATGCATGGCTGTTCCCAAGGGTGACACCATGGCTGTGCAGCTATCTGGTATGCAATGCTACCTGATTGTAATGCCTTTTTATTTGTCTCCGTGATGCATGCTGCATCTTTCTTTCATTCAATGATGTTTCTCTGGATTGAATGGATTCCATTAAGACAGCCGGGATGCTTTTTCAGTTTCACAGCAGCTTGGGGTGGAATGAAGGCACGGCACCTGCCTGGATGCATGTGGGCTATTTAAAGTGTAACTCCAATTTTGTAAAAAAAATGTGTGCAATGACGATCTTTACAGTTCCCTTGTGTGATCTGTGTACAATGCCTCTTAAAAACGTCAGGCTAATGAAACACCACGTCAGGGTGGGCCAGGAAGTGACAACATCTCACACAGTTCACCTGGTGACCCATCATACACCCCGGGAAGAGTAGGCTCGTGGCCATAGCATATGGAGCAGATATCCTATTACTCTTGATGTCAGCAAACATGCAGATGTACCTTCGTGCAAGGCATAGCATTTTTTAATATGAGTAGGAAATGTGCAAGTGGTTTTCTGGCTTTTTAAGGTTTCACACTATGGTGGTTTTCCTCTATTTCTTCCTGTTGTATGGGTCTATATGATTATATTATCACCAGTAAGAGGAGAGAAAAAGAGTTGGTACAGATCAGTGGCGGTGCGTCCATTAAGGGTGCACGTGCGCCGACCCCTCTGTCACGCCACCCCCCTCTATGAATAATGGGATAGATTCCTGCATAGCATGAATCTATCCATGGCCACCACCTCCTACCCGCTGCCGCTACCGTCTATTCAGGTGCCTGAATTACAGTGGCGGTGGTGTTTTTTTGAAGCACCTGATTAGAGCCATAGGCTCTAATAGGCTTCAAAAAAGGTAGACTGCGAGCACAAAGCATTACGCTGGCAGTTCACCCAGGTGTGTTAGAAAAGCAAATGAATATTTGCTTTTTTAACACTGAACCACCTCTCACTCACTGAGCCAATCAGGAGGCGCGAGTCTAATACCCGTCACCTGATTGGCTGAAGGCACAGGCGATCCGACTGGATGCCTAGCAGAAGGAAGAAGAGACGCATGGGAGTAGGGAGAACAATGTAGGATGCAGGAGCCGTCGCCTGACCTGTTGCCTGACCCACCACCAGGATGGGGTAAGTGCGTGCCGGTCAGATGGCGAGCAGGCGAGCCGGGGAGGGGGGGTCACAGTGGCTGCATAGGATGGGCACAGGCTGCATATGATGGGCACAGGAGCTGCATATGATGGGCACAGGCTGCATATTATGGGCACAGAGGCTGCATATTATGGGCACAGAGGCTGCATTTTATGGGCACAGTGGCTGCATTTTATGGGGCACAGTGGCTGCATTTTATGGGCACAGTGGCTGCAATTAATGTCATATGCATATGATGAGCACAGTGGCTGCAATTAATGGCACAGTGAGGCTGCAATTGATGTTTTTTTCAGTATTTTTCAGAATTTTTCAGTTTGTTTGCGCCCGCCCAAAAATTTTGAGCACCAGCCGCCACTGGTCCAGGTGGAAAGTTTATGGTGTTTAACCACTGTGTAACAAGCTTTTTTTGACCTACCTGTAGTAGATGGTCATATAAATCTGGTGAGTTTTTCTGTGTTGGTGATGGAGGATCACTGGGACACTGCGTCCTTTGTCTGCATGTATTCAAGAGGTGAACATGAGTGCACTTGGGATCCATGATATGGACACTGTATCAAGGGAAGAGCCTGAATTTGTTGGAGATATCTGCACTACTGCACTTTTTGTGGAATTTGGATAAATGGACACTTTATTTTTGCAGTTTTTTTGTATAATATATCCACTTGCTGACTGCAAAACATGTATATATACAATGGGGTTGCCAGCAGTTTACTGGGGTTAGGACTGAAGCTATCAGCCCTAACCCTTCAGCCATAACCCGGGTATCTTATTTATTTTTTATTTTTTTGAGCCGGCTTTCTCATGAAAGTGCTCTGAGCGGCTCATTAGCCACTGGATCGATTTCAGAAGCTCACTTCCCGGTGTTCCTCAGGCTCACTGTTTTTACTGGCATGCACAAGGAATGATACGACAGTATGGCTGGCTGGTCACAAAGGCTAACAGAGACCAGATTGTTTCTGGTCGCACTCTATGGATGCTTCGAGTAGAGTGATTGCTTCTTGGCTTGTGAAAGTGATATCCCTGGCATATAAGGATAGGGGGTTGGCCCTTCCAGAAGAAATAACGGCGCACTCCACAAGGCACATCTCAACCTCCTGGGCAGTCGTCTGTAGATTCTCACTGGAGTCAATATGCAAGGCAGCAACGTGGTCATCCAAACACACCTTTAATTTTCGTTATTGCATAGATTCGTCGTTTTTGACAACTGTTCATTTTGCAAAATGGTTCTCTCTTCAGCCAGAGGCCATAATTAACCTTATTTTGTTTCTGCATCATCCCACCCTGGTTATCTAGTTATTTGCCAGTGGTAGGCTGACATTGAGCTGTCAGGAATATTGAATATCAAATAATTACTGCAATTTTATTTTCCTGAATGTCCGCACAAACTCCCACCCAGCAACATAACGCCGGCCTGAGGGTGGGAGTCAAATTTATAAGTCCTGCAGGTAGGGGTGTGGGCGAGGCATACCCAGTGATAGGCTGATCTGGAGCTCCTCAGGAAAGGAAAATTGCAGGAAAAAAAATAAGAAATTAATCCACCTTCTTCAAAAGCTGTATGCCACATCTATTGGGGGTTCGGTATTTTGCTTAAATAGGTTTGGTCCTAAGTAAAAGAGTCAACTCTAATTGGAAGGGAGGTACACTTAGCTAGCATGATGTCTGTCCTGGTAGTAAAATTCAGTTACTTTAGAAGAAGCTTTATGTAGAATGGAAAAAGCAAAGTGTAAAAAGAACAGCTTAATGGTGACAAGTACATTCTTACCTATTCAGTTCACTCATCATTGTTTCAACAGCACTGAGATCAGAGTCCCTGACCTCTTGAATCAGCACAATATCATAGCGAGGCAATATCTGTGAATGCAAGAAGGAACCATCAAGACAAGCCCAGGCCAGCAACCTGCCAATTCTGGAAGATGGGAAACTAAATCTGAGCGCAATTTACAGGCTATACCTGTTGGCTCCTAAGCTTTAATTAATACCCAAACAAACCTTCATTTTAAATTAGCTAAATTAATCCCAGCTGCAAAAAATGAAAGGTGTACAAAGTAGAGTTTTTTTTCGGCAAAAAACAGCCACAGTAGAAAAGCCCATCCCCTGCCAGCCACATGCAGAGTGGGAACTTTGCTCTTTGTGTGCAAGTAGTGATGTCCTTGTAGAGGTCTGATATGCCCCCTACAGAGTCAGGCTGCATTCACACCTCTGCGTTTTGAATTGCCGCAATTCTGCCCACGATTTCAAAGCAGTGAGGTGTGAAAGACAAATCGCAGAAAGCACATTTGACATGTCATTCATTTGAATGGCACCTAAATTACTCTGCAATCGAGGTAACCACTGACAGAGTTGCTTACATGGTCAGCTTTTATTTATTTATGTAATACCTTTACCCCAAAAAGTTAAAATAAAAACAGTTGCTGTAATTGCTTAAAGAGGTGCTTTAGTCATATTTTGAAATATTAAAAGGCAGCAGCTACAGAAACTGCAGCTACTGACTTTTAATAAATAAACACACACCTGTCCCAGGATCCAGAGATGTCCTCATGCAGGCGGTTTCTTCACCGTGCTTCGGCCACTGGTGCCGGCTTGCTAACTGTGGGCAGCCGGCTGTGACTGCTTGTGGCTTCACAGCCGGCTTCTTACTGTACATGTGCGAGCCACGCTGCACCATCTGACTGGTCCACAGCTTTCTGGGACCTGTGATGTGTCCCAGAAGTCTGCAGAGGAAGGAGGGAGAGGGGGAATTGTGCTGGGATTTCTGCTGCGATCCGACCAAAAGTGGGGGAGCGTGTTCCTGTCAAAACCAGGTACCCACCCAAAAATATGTGCAAAATGTGAAGGGGGGGCGGAGGAGGAGGAAGAGCGGAACTTGGCGTTATAGCAAAACAAAAGTCTAATAGTAAAAAACTGTGAGCAATGTCTCTTCTACAATAAGCTAAACCTACCTGCCTGCTTACTGTCATTCTGTAGAATGTACGCTGAGCTGCACATGTGTTGCTCAGTTTCCATTCCGGCACAGTGCCTGTGTGCCGTGTTGACTACAGTCCAGCACATGAGAGGGAGTGCCATCTTTATGCCCCCAGAAGAACTAGGGGAGAAGATGCCAGCGAGGGACCTTGCGAGTGTTGGACCACTGATATAAAGGTAACAATAGCTGAGTTTAGTTCCACTTCAACTTGTTAGTTGTTGGCCAAAAGTTGGACAACAATTGTCAAAAGGTAACAGTCTGTCAACAGACAATCCCCTACCAACAATCGTACCATGTGTACGAGGCTTTAGACTTGTCTTCAGTTCAAGGTGAGGGGAAATTGTCCAATGGGGACACCTGTCCAAGAGGGGAAGTGAATGGAACACCCACAGCGGAAAATATAACCTGGCAGGTGCTTTAACCCTTCCCTGTTCTATTCAAAACAAAAAACAATATGTTTTGGCTATACATTCACTTTATTCTTAAGTGAAATTAATCCTCACCTTCATAATGATTGATGTCACTTCAGGATTTGACATCTTAGAGTCCCCAAAAGACTGGATGTTAAATGCTCCGATCTTCAAAGCCGAAACAGAACTCAGGGCAAGCGTTAGTCCAATAATTATACAAATCATGTCTGCAATGGGATCAAAACACACACATATATATTATAATTCAGAATGTTTTATTGTATTTGAAAATAAATTAATACTCCATCCATCATTGGTGCCAGTGGGAGCAATAGGGCCCCCATCATTGGTGTCAGTGGGAAGAATAGAGACCTATTATTGGTGTCAGTGGGAAGAATAGTTCCCCATCATTGGTGTCAGTGGGAAGAATAGAGCACCATTGTTGGTGTAAGTGGGAGGAATAGTGCCCCATCATTGGCATCAGTGGGAGGACTAGTACTCCCCCCAATGGTGTCAGTGGGTGGATGGGTGCCCATCATTGGTATCAGTCGGAGGAATAGCCCTTTATTGTTGGTGTCAGTGGCAAAAATTATGCCCCCATAGTTGGTGTCAGTATGAGGAACAGTGTCCCAAGGGCAGGATAAAGGCAAGTAGGAGAGAGGAGCGGGGCCGTAAGGCTACACTGCCGGGTACCCTTACCTGCAATGGAGGCGGCAGCACCCGACAGCTGATGGAAACATCAGTTGCGGTGCCGACGTCGCTGGACTCGCTTGTTAAAAGCCAGCAGCTGCAGTATGTGTAGCTGCTGGCTTTTAATTTTATTTTTTTGGGCGGAACACCGCTTTAACCACTTCAGCTCCGGACGAAAATTTTGAAAAAGAAACAATATTTTTTACTTTCTGCTATAAAACGCACCCAAAACAAAAATGTAAAAAATCGAATTTCTTCATCAATTTAGGCCAATATGTAATTGTCTATATATTTTTGGTAAAAAAAATCCTAATACATGTATATTGATTAGTTTGATCAAAAGTTATAGCCAAACTATGATCCAAAAAATAAAAAACCTAGTGGGGATCAAATGCCACCAAAAGTAAGCTCAATTTGCGTGAAATTGTCAGTAGCACAGTTAAATAGCAAAAAATGGCCTGGTCATGGAGGGGGAAAATCTTCAAAAGGTCAAGTGTTAAGTTGATTTTAATTGTTCTCACACGTTAAAATAAAATAATAAAATAATGTTATCGAAGAGTTATTTTAACACGTGTGAGAACAATTAAAAAAAAGTTAAGTTTAGAAAATCTACTTGTATGTATGGGCAAAAAATAAAAAAATTATATATATATATATACCAGTATGGTGGCGTGAATTTATGGGAGGAGTCCGGGGGGGTATTTAAGCAGCCCACTCATCTGTGGTCTTTGTTGGTTCTTGTGCGTGATTCGTTACATCACTAGGATGACTCTTTCAACTTATTCGCTGTTCGTGAGTTGCGTGCCCGAACTTCCTGAGGCTTTCAGTTCTCCGTTCGTGGTTTTTTGTAGATCGAGTCTTGCTCAGCTGTCGCAGGTAGGATTCGTATATCATTTCTTAATTTCACACATCGTTGTTTACCCGGTACCCCGTATCACCGAAACCCCGCTACGGAACTCACGAGTCATTCGTTAAGTCTCCGCATGCAGCCCTATTTAGCCTCATGCAAAACCACAAACTCGTGGCTCAGTTTGTGAGCACAAACACCAAGCCGTTTTTTCATCGGTTTCATTCGTACATTCTTGTACTTTGTTCTTACACGCCACATAGTCGGCCCATTTTCACTTAAAAAACACTGTCTATCACTTCAGTTATTTTAGTTCGCATGCTACCCTACACGCCGCTCTAAATCCAGTCGCATCAGCGACTCACCGATTTGTCCCGGCTAGTTTATCATGTCATCTCATGCCATGCTCCGCAATCCGGTTCGATGTCAGTCGCAATCGCTGTACACCGATTCGTGTCTCTGCCATTGTTATTTCGCATACCTGTCACCTCGGTTCGAATCAAGTCACATCAGCGATGCACCGATTCATGTCAGCTCAGTTTGGTCATCTCATTCCGTTCCATGCGCCACAGTCCGGTTCGTTGTCAGTCGCAATTGCGGCACGCCAATTCATGCCTCTGTCATGGCAAATCATTTTGTTCGTTACATTTCACATACCTTTCACTCCCATTCGAATCCAGTTGCATCTGCGACGCACCGATTCATGTCGGTTCGTTCTAGTCATTCCATCTCTTGCAATTCCATGCTCCACAGTCCGGTTCGTTGTCAGACGCAAATCGCGGCGCATCGATTTGTCTCTCTGCCATGGCATCCATTGTTATTTTGCATACCTTTCACCTCAGTTCGAATCAAGTCGCATCAGGGATGCACCGATTCATGTTGGCTCGGTTTAGCCATCTCATTCTATTCCATGCTTCACAGTCCGGTTCGTTGTCAGCCACAATTGTGGGACACCGATTCGTGCCTCGGTCATGACAAATCATTTATTCGGTACATTTTGCATACCCTTAGCTCCGATTCGAATCTAGTCGCATCTGCGATGCACCAATTCATATCAGCTCATTCTAGTCATTCCGTTTTATGCAATTCCATGCTCCACATTCCGGTTCATTGTCAGTTCATTGTCAGTCGCAATCGCAGGCACACCGACATTTCGCATACCCTTCACACCGGTTTGAATTCAGTTGCGTCTGCGACGCACTAATTCATGCCGGCTCATGTTAGCCATTTTTTTATCTCATTTCGTTCCATGCTCCACAGTCCGGTTCGTTGTCAGTCACAATCGCTTCACACTGACTCATGCCTGTGTTAAGGCAATCATTTTGTTTATTCTATATACCCTACACTCTGATTCGAATCCAGTCACGTCAGCAACGCACTGATTCGTGTCAACTTATTTTAGTCGTTTCACCTTATTATCATTCCATGTTCCACAGACAGGTTCGCTATTGCGACACACCGATTCATGCCTCTGTCATGGCAAATCATTTCACTCACTTCATATACCTTACACCAGGGGTAGGCAACCTTTTGAGCACAGTGTGCTGAAAAATGTTTTCAAAGAAATTGAGAGTGCTGATTTTCTAACAAAAAAATGTCAACTTCACCCTCTCAATCACGAAAAGGATTTTTTTATAAAGTAAAGGCTGTAAACTACTTTAGTAATGAGAAATTAACATCAGCCCCAATTCCTGCAACTCCACACCTCAGATCAGCCCCAATTCATTCACCTCAGATCACTGTTCATCTGCTCCCCCAGTGTAACCCCCTGTACATCTGCCCCACCACTGTTCCACCCTGCTCATCTGCCCCACCATTGTACCACCCTGCTCATCTGCCCCACCAATGTAACCCCCTGTTCATCTGCTCCACCACTGTAACCCCCTGCTCATCTGCCCCACCACTGTACCCTTCTGCTCATCTGCTCCACCACTGTAACCACCTGCTCATCTGCCCTACCACTGTAACCCCCTGTACATCTTCCCCACCACTGTACCGCCCTGCTCATCTGCCCCACCACTGTAACCCCCGTACATCTGCCCCACCACTGTACCACCCTGCTCTTCTGTCCCACTACTGTAACCCCCTGCTCATCTGCCCCACCACTGTATCTCCATGCACATCTGCTCCACCACTGAACCATCTTCTCATCTGTCCTAACACTGAACTTATCTGCTCATCTGCCCCACCACTGTAACCCCCTTTCTCATCTGCCCCACGACTGTACCTCCTGCATATCTGTCCCACCTCTGTTCCCCCTGCTCTTTTGCCCCACCACTGTAACCCCCTGCTCATGTGTTCCACCAATGTATTTCCTTTCTCCTCTGTACCCCTTTGCACATTTTCCCCACCTCTGTACCCTCCTGCTCGTCTGCCCCACCGCTGTAACCCCCTGCTCATCTGTCCCACCAATGTACCTCCTTTCTCCTCTGCCCCAAAACTGAACCCCTCCCTGCTCATCTTTCCCACCACTGTAACCCCCTTCTCATCTGGCCCAACACTGAACCCCCCTCCCGCTCATCTGTCCCACCACTGTAACACCCTGCTCATCTGCCCCAACACTGAACCCCCCTCCCGCTCATCTGTCCCACCACTGTAACACCCTGCTCATCTGCCCCATCACTGTAACCCCCCTGCTTTTCTGTCCCACCGCTGAACCCCCTTCTCACCCCTCCCACCACTGTAGCTCCTGCACATCTGCCCCACCACTGTACCCCCTTGCTCTTCTGTCCCACCACTGTAACCCCCCTGCTCATCTGCCCCATCAATGTACCCCTTTTCTCATCTGCCTCACCACTGTACCTCCTTGTACATATGCTCCACCGCAGTATCTGCATGCTCTTCTGTCTCACTACTGAATCACCTTCTCATCTGTCCTAACACTAAACCCATCTGCTCATCTGCCCCACCACTGTAAACCGCTTTCTCATTTGCCCCACCAATGTACCTCCTGCACATCTGTCTCACCTCACCATAGCCAACTCCAAACGCTTGCCCATCACGAGTACCATCTTCAGAGACATGTCGACTAGCCTCTCTCATTCCCCGTTTGGCTTTATTCCCAGCTTAGTCATTCAATCGGCCATCGACCTAGCCTACTACGTTTTTTTGCGGCCTAGCGAGTTTACCTGTGATACCCCTGCCGGCCAGGTACTGTGTAGACGTCACCTGGCTCGCTTCCAAGATCATTTCATTCTCCACCTTGCAGTATCAAAAAACCCAGCAATCTGGCCCCAGGGTCCCGATCCATCTTTTCAAGACAAACAACATATGGTGTCCAGTAGCGATACTCGAACGCCTACTGACGCTCCTACCCAGCCAGTCGAACACTAGTCCCCTACTACCTTTCCTGACCAACCCCTTGAGTGGCTGCCAGTTCATCAAACACATCAGAATCCTCCTGCGCAACCTAGGCCTCGACCCCAGTCGGTACTCTGGACACTTCTTCCGAATTGGAGCAGCCTCGGCCGCATCCCAGCACGGGGTTCCAGACCATATCATCAAGAGATTAGGCAGGTGGAAATCTGCCTGCTTTGCCTGGTACATCCCAAATCCTCAGGTAGCAATGTTGCAAGCATTTACTAAACTTGCTCAGTAAATAACATTAAACCAATAAAGAGCTTTCTCCCCTACCTAAATGTTTTTGCCCCCTTTTTTGGTATGCCGACCAGTAGACCAGGGCACACTTCAGGTCCATTTCATGTCCAGCAACGCACCAACACCTCTGCAGCCATTGTGCAAACTGCTGGGGGTTTGGTGTGCTCCTGTACCTTTAAGAAGGGGTGGGCTCCCCTTCAGCCCACCTGCCCTCATCTACCCATTAGAATGTATGTGCCTCCACTGTGGGGACACTCTTAGTTTAGTGTTAGGACCACAGATATCAGGGTGCCTTGACGAGGCTCTGTGGCTTACGCATGCGCTTGCAAATGCATGCGGACTAAACCCCTGTTTTTAACGCATACTGTTAGACAGGTTAATTTGGTTGTCTGCGAGCTGGTGGTAAGTAGGCTTGTTTTTTTTCCTGGGCATTTCCCAGGCTTTGTTGTTATCGGCTTCAGCCTTCCAATGCCTCTTACTGCGATAGCCAGCTGTAGATGGGGGCGGTGGTAAGTTTTTGTTATCACATAGTGTTTGTATTGGTCCAGCAACGCACCAACACCTTTGCAGCCATTGTGTAATCTGCTGGGGGTTTGGTGTGCTCCTGTACCTTTAAGAAGGGGTGGGCTCCCCTTCAGCCCACCTGCCCTCATCTACCCATTAGAATGTATGTGCCTCCACTGTGGGGACAATCTTAGTTTAGTGTTAGGACCACAGATATCAGGGTGCCTTGACGAGGCTCTGTGGCTTACGCATGCGTTTGCAAATGCGTGCGGACTAAACCCCTGTTTTTAACGCATACTGTTAGACAGGTTAATTTGGTTGTCTGCGAGCTGGTGGTAAGTAGGCTTGTTTTTTACCTGGGCATTCCCCAGGCTTTGTTGTTAACCATTTCATGTTGTACGGTAAGTCTTGTGGCGTGTTTATGTGGTTCACATCAATCCCGGTTGAAGGGCTTCGACCATAAATAAGAAGGCCAGTATGGTGACCTGAATTTATGGGAGGAGTCCAGGTGGTATTTAAGCTGCCCACTCATCTGTGGTCTTTGTCGGTTTCTGTGCGCGATATCCTCCCTCCCATTCCCTTTTTCAGGCCATTTCTCAATTCATTTATCTCCACAAACATCTATTACTTATCTTGGGTATGCCCTCTTTTTTGGTATAATGACCAACTGACCAGGGCACACTTCAGGTCCATTTCATGTTGTAAGTCTTGTGGCGTGTTTATGTGGTTCACATCCATCCTGGTTGAAGGTGGCAATGGTAACAATTGTAATATCTGTATTCTGAACAAACCACGCCACGGGTGCATTAGGGGTCACCAAGAGGTTGATTTTCTTATTAGTTTGTTTACAAATTGCAAAATACTCTTATGTCATAAGCAGTTGATTAAATTGGCAATTTGTATTGATGTATATGACCCCTATTATTTTATGCAAATTTTAAATGCTATCAATGCTATATATATATTCGCCCCCATAGACTTCAATAGGATTTGCCTCTAAGTTTGGGTTTGCCAACTTTCCAACAAGATTCATCAAATGCTTGGCAAATCAAAACTGGGCAGATTTGCCAATCTCTATACAGTGCATTATATCAAAAAGGAGAGAAGAGATTGACAGAGGGATTCTGTTCCAAATTAGGGACAGTACTTCCAAATGAGTCATAGTTGTGACCCTTTACTATTCAAACAGCCGTGATAAAGGGGGCACTATTATTGCCCCAAAACGCATTGACTATATATTCCCACATATAAATATATCATCCATAATCTAGATTTATTTATTTACCTTTTTCTTTTGAGGTTAGACTCTCCTACGTGGAGTTGAGCGTTCACTACAGCTTTTTTAATTTTGTCTCCTGTCCTGTTGCCCCCCCCCCCCCCCCCCACACACACATTTTTTATATTGGAATTCTAGGCATAGGAAGTGAAGGGACATATCTTCAATGGGGACAAAGAAATCAGCAATAAAAACCCAAACAAAGTTAATGATCTTCTGTATTCTAACCAAAACCAACAATATAATCCTTTGATTTAGTTTAACTTTAACTACAGCAGCAAAAATGTTAATAGTGGTAATAATAGAGGGTATGGCCGTAAAAAATCAAATGAAATAACCATTAAAATTATTTGTCATGCAGCAGGCATCAAGTACACATATAACGACCAGCTGTCCCTGATTTCCAGGGACAATCTCTTGAAATTTCTATCTCTGGAGATCTGCCTGATTTCTCAACATAGACCAAATGCAACATTTTACATGTTTAATTAAGTTGTTTATTCTCTTTTATTATCCCCTGAGCATTTCAACTAATTAAAAAAAAAAAAAAACGGCAGTAATTTGGGTTTGATTTAGCCTATTATAAAGATCTCTAAATATATCTAAAATAAAGAGACAATACTGCTTAAAGGGTACCACCCCCTTTTCTGGCAATGGTGATAATCATTAAAGTGAGGGCAGCAAAACGATCATCTTTGTAAGTGAATATTTTCCTTTTGTACCCAACCGGAAATTTTACCAGTTTTTCTTGTTGCCGTGTGGGAACTTCAGACACATTGTAATGCTGTGTCTACATTTAACAGATAATAGTAGATTGTAGATATATACTAGATCAACAGCATTATGTCCTAAATTGTTTTAGTTGGTCATTATGTATAATCTATTATCTTCAAATTTATTTTGCAGATTATAAAGATAAACTTTGGTCCTTTGGATTAATACATATATAATGAAGACAAATGGAAACCATCAGTAAAACACATGATAATAATATTTAAGCCAGTAGGCTCTGTATACTCACTGCTTGGTGACAGCTGAGCCTGGTACCTGGGCTGTTTCTCTTTTGTGTTAGCCAGCTGATAACTTTTCTATAGGTATAATAGGAGTTCCTTTACAGCAGGTTAAATACAACAGGTCCTCCCACATGACGGAAGGTGAATTAACCTTCAGCAATGCTGCTCCTCCCAGAATGACTTTATCTCTCGTCCATCACACCTGTACTGTACAGTTCTAAATGCCGGCTGATTTTCTAAAATAAGGATAGACCAATAAAGATCTGAATTGAATGCCTAAAATCTCATCTAAGCTTTTACATATTAAAGTGTTATTTAAACCCTAATATGCAGAGGCAGCCCTTTTCCAGAAAGCCTATGGAGGTTGCTAAAAAATTAACAAAATTATTTGTCTATATGCTTCTGGCAGTGAGGATCACTGTTGCTAAACACTGGAAGCGACTGGTGGTGCCACTCGACTGCATTAACAGTAAATTGAAGTGGATCATGGTTAACGACAAACTTACCAACATTCTTCATAAAAACATGTGGAGATTTGATAAAACGTGGGACCCATGGATTCAATCCTTGTCTAGCGGGGCTTTGGTTGACCCTCTTCTACTTCTTCTTCTCGTTTATTCTCCTTCTTTTATTCTCTTGTTCTTTTTTTTCTACCACACTCCCAATAACGGTATGGGGTCCCGCCATGCACCTAGCACGAACTCCATTACATAGTTACATAGTTTAGGTTGAAAAAAGACACAAGTCCATCCAGTTCAACCATAAAATAAATAAATAAATAAAATAAAAATAAAAATATCGTACAATCCAATATACCCAATTCTATACCCACAGTTGATCCAGAGGAAGGCAAAAAACCCCAGCAGAGCATGCTCCAATTTGCTACAGCAGGGGAAAAAATTTCTTCCTGATCCCCCAAGAGGCATTTCGGATTTTCCCTCGATCAACTTTACCTATAAATGTTAGTACCCCGTTATATTATGTACATTTAGGAAAGTATCCAGGCCTTTCTTAAAGCAATCTACTGAGCTAGCCAGAACCACCTCTGGAGGGAGTCTATTCCACATTTTCCTCTAGACGTAAAGAGTGCCCCCTTTTCCTCTGTGTTGACCGTAAAGTGAATAACTCAACACCAAGTTCACTATATGGACCCCTTATATATTTGAACATGTTGAGCATATCCCCCCATATCCATTGGTTCACTTAACTTAAGTCTTCTGTACCTGTGTACCTCTTTGGCACAAGTTTGCTCCCTTTGCTATGGGAGAAAGATGAGCCACTCGCGGATACAGTGCAGACAACAGATTCCTCCTGCAAGAGGATATCCCACTTGGCACATGTTTACTGATAGGCTGCTTGGTGAACTTCCATTACCCTGGGTAACCACTTGCTTGTACTCCACACTGTTTTAATTCTTACAGAGCTGTCTTCATACCCCAATGTGCTCAATGACCCAAGCCATAGACTATATGTGCTGGTTACTTGCATTACACCCCTTGAGTAATTTAAAACCAGGTGGGATCAAGGTTTCAAAGCTTTACTTGAAAACCTGAGTCCAACATTCAAGAACAGTGCAAAGGTATGTATGAACAGGGAATCCATAAGTGGCACTTCTCAGTGTTGGAATCTTCGGGGATGAGTCCCAGGTACAGAGAACCTTCTACCTTACAGCAGGATCAGACGATATTCTTGTGCGGCTTTCCGATCTTCTCCCTTATAGGGTTTTCTCACAAGCCCTCGGCTGCCACCCCCCACTCTCACTTTCTCAGGGGCTCTCAGGCGTTCCCTGTTCCGGACCAATGTCTCTCTTTTATAACACAGGACCCGTGGGTCGGACCTAGAGATAACCGGCAAAACCAAAGACCCAGGAAAGGCATTAACCCATACCCTCCAGTCCAGTCCAGAGCAGCACCTAACCAGCTTACAAGCTGGTCCAAAGATCTGTGCTTCTGGTTTTATTTCTTAAGTGGCTCCATTGCCTTGCAGGGTCCAAAGGAGCCACCCTTTTGTGTACACTCTCAGGAGGGAGACTCAGACGCTGCCAGTAGAATGCTGCCTGCCTCAAAATTCACAGGCAGCCAGAGAAGACCAGATAGATTTAGCATGCACACAGACTCTTGGAATTATGGGACTGTAGTCCTGAGGAGTTGGATTGGGGGACTTTGCAGCTTTGAGTGCCCTCTCCCTGGTGTAAAGTTAGCTGGAGGCCAGCAGGTGCAAGCACAGCAAGTATTAGGTGATCTGATTTTTTTCTAAAAGAAACATTAAAACATCTATTTCAGCCTCTCTCTGCCTTTTCACCCCAGAGGAACCCCTAAAATAATGTTCAGGTCTCCAAAACTAATTAATTTGGGGTCTATGAGGAAAATTACACTTACATTGGTAGTCAGTAGGAAGAACGCAACCCTTACAGTGGTGGCCAGAATGCCACCATTACAGACAGCTAAAAAGGTAAAGCGGTGTTATGCTGTTACCTTTGTCAAGTGTTGTTGGCCCTGGAACTATGCAGGCACCAGCAGATGAGAGGTCTATCAACTCTCAAAAATCAAGCTCAAGAAACCCCTGGCAACCTCTGGAGAAATCCTGGGGTTCCACGGAACCGTGGCTGAGAATGGCTGATCTATTCTAAACTGGCCAATATCAATCTAATTATTTAGAAAAAGGTGAGCCTTTTAGTGCTACCTTAACCGCTTGCCGACCACCGCATGTACATATATGTCGACACAATGGCACGGACAGGCAAATGGGCGTACAGGTACGTCCCTTTAAAAATGCAGCTGTGTCATTGTGTGCACGCCACCGCAAGCTCCGTGAGTGTGATCGCGGGTCCCGCGGACTCGATGTCCGTGGGGATACCTGCGATCGTCTTACGGAGGGGAAGAACGGGGGAAATGCTGATGTAAACAAGCATTTCCCTGTTCTGCCTAGTGACACTGACACTGATCACAGCTCCCTGTAATCAGGAGCGGTGATCAGTGTCATGTCACACATAGCCCCCCCCCCACAGTTAGACACACTTAACCCCTACAGCGTCACCTAGTGGTTAACCCCTTCACTGCCAGTCACATTTACACAGTAATCAATGCATTTTTAATCGCACTGATGGCTGTATAAATGTGAATAGTCCCAAAATAGCGCCAAAAGTGTCCGATATGTCTGCCATAATGTCACAGTCATTTAGGGATATTTATTATTGCAAAAAATTTAAAAATAATGTGTTTTTTTTTTCAAAATTGTCGCTATTGTCGAGGTGATCAAATACCACCAAAAGAAAGCTCTATTTGTGGGGAAAAAAGGGCGTCAATTTTGTTTGGGAGCCACGACCGCGCAATTGTCAGTTAAAGCGACGCAGTGCTGAATCGCAAAAAATGCTCTGGCCTTTGGCCAGCCAAATGATCCGGGGTTTAAGTGGTTAAAGCAAATTAAAAAAATAGTTTTCAAACGTTTTAAAACTGCAGCTTTTATTAAACTAATACTGGTGATCCCACCATGAAGGTCCTTGTTCAGGTCCTGTTATAGGGTGACAATGCTCTGTCCCTTGAAGGAATGGATAAGTAGTAACGGAACCTCCAGGATTATCCTACGGGTATTATTAGCTAAGAGTATCTCAGAAGTGTTTGAGCAGGGTGTCTGGATTCTAGGCTGGCGGCTTCTACACACTTACAGCAGAGTTCCACCCTGAAGTGGAACTTCCACTCATTTGTCTCCTCCCCCCTCCAGTGCCACATTTGGCACCTTTCGGGGGGGGGGGGGGGGGGAGCGGATACCTGCATTACGTGAGCAGCTCAGCTCCCTCCTCCTCCTGCCTCCTTCCCCTGCTGCCAGGCCAGTAGGAGAGCGCAGTGGTGCATCGCGCATGCACAGTAGGGACCCGGCGTGAAGCCGTAATGCTTCACTACTGGGTTCCCTTACCGGAAATGGCGGAGGCAGCACCCGACAGATGATGGAAGAAACATCGCTGGACTCCAGGACAGGTAAGTGTCTTATTATTAAAAGTCAGCAGCTGCAGTATTTGTAGCTGCTGGTTTTTCATTTTTGCAGGGGTGGGCGGACATTTGCTATAAGGAATTGCATTATTTTCCTTTGATCCATAGTTTTTAGTTGATCTGAGACTGAAGTGCCATGCCAAGATTTAATAGTCCTGATACAAATTTATCCTAATGTAAGATTAAATAGAAGATTTTATAAAAAAAGCTGCTCTACACAGCTGCTAACGTGATCCAAAATACTAAACAAATTGTACCTCCTTCTAGTCCAGTCTGTTTTTTTCTTATCTTGGAGCTCTGATGAAGGGAGCCAGTTCCAGCCCCTGAAACGCATTGGCTCTTTAATGAATTCTTCCATGTGATCTTACATTGGAATACATTTATATCTAGACTTTTAACTCTTGATGTAGAGCTTCAACCTCAGATCCACTTAGGTAAACACTCTCTTACCTTCTCATAGCACATCTGGTGGAAGTGGGTGTGCCGATGCATGGTGCACAAGTATGTTGTCATTATCAAGAAACCCACCTTGAAATGATGTAAAGCAATTTATTGGATGACATATATGTAGATATGAAGTGTTTCCAAAGAGCTTCCAGGACATCAGCAGTACTGAGATGTAACAAAGGATTTAAAAAAAGGGAACAGTGTTGTCACCATAGGACTACAGAACACCTCACGACATATCCTTCTTCTATAATGGGGGGTGTGGGGGGGGTATCTGTAGTCAAGAACAAAAATGAAGGAAGTCCTCATCTCTAATCATTATGCAGATCAATTGCATAAGGTATTGAAGCAGGAGGATTGGTACGAGAACCAGGCAACTAGTATCTGCAGAATGAGACAGCAGCAATGGCAGACTCCATGTTACTCCCAGTTGCAGTAACAAGCTAGAATTATAGCCAAGGGATGAAAGATTGATGAAGGATGACTATGGGCTCTAAGGTAACTTGTAAAATATATGACTGTTGTAAAAAGAAGGATGTGTAAACATTTATCAGTCAACAAGCCCATCTGTAACAACCGTAAAACACACCTCACTGGGCGTACAGGGACACTGCTGCTTTATATGATATTTGTATTTCAAAAATATTCTGTAAGGAAGGACCGGAGCGATATGCAATCTACAAAGCAGAAACGAGGAAGCACCAGCATATTGTGAACCTGTGCCTCTGTAAACCCATTCATCTAATGCCGCGTACACACGAAGGGACTATCCCGCGGGATTATCCGCTGGACCGAAGTCGAGCGGATAATCCCCTCGTGTGTGGGCGCCGGCGGACTTTTTTTGGCCAAAGTACGGCGGACTAAAGTTTTAAGTTTTGTTTTAAAATTATCCGCTGGACTTGGCAGTCCAGCGGACAATCCGGCCGTGTGTAGTATGGTCCGGCGGACCAAAAAGGACGCATGCTCAGTAGCAAGTATTTTTCTAGTATTTTTCGTTTTCTAGTCCCGTCGTACGTGCTGTACGTCATCGCGTGAACCGTCGGACTTTTTGCGTGATCGTGTGTGGTCAAGTCCGTTCGCTTTTTAGTCCAGCGGACCCAGCTGGAAAGTCCAGCGGATTGTCCGCTGGACTTAGGTCCGCCGGGAAAAGTCCCTTCGTGTGTACGCGGCATAACTCTTATTTGATCCATTTTGGTCTTTTAAATATATTATTGAACATGTTATGTTATATCTGTTCAAGAAGTACAAAAAAAAAAAACAGTTGATCCTGCCAGAAACCCAGTTCTGTCTTGTGCACCCAGTAATGTTATCACAAGCAATCTTATTAGTCCTCCCAGTTCATCTCTGAACCACAGAAGTCCTCCCCTGTGAAGAGGAGGAGAGGGGGGAACAAAGGTCACCCAGCAGCAATCATCGCAGGTAAATGCTGGCAGTGTGAACATCCATGAACAGCAGTGTCCGCCGACAACCAGTCATTAAAGGGCAAGGGCTTGGCAGTGGTAGCTGGCCGCTCGCACCTGTCAAAAAGCTGTGGCAGAAATTAGTAGATTCCTGCCGTTGCCATTCGCACCATGGCATAACGCCTGTGTACCCTAAAGTAGGGATCAACCGATATAGTTTTTTCAATGCCGATACGATACCGATTCTTCAGCAACCTCTTCTGCCGATAGCCAATATTTTTTGCCGCTATATTGTAAATTTAAAAAAATGAAATTTACCCAACAGAGATTGTAGCTTCCGATCTGAATCTTGCGTAGTCCGAATATACCAAGAATCTCCATCTTGAGTGCCACCAATCTATCCTCCGGCAGGCGACACTCCATGTCGCCCGAGTCGAGAATTATGCCCAAAAAATTAAGCATGGTAGTCGGGCCCTTCGTCTTTTCCACAGCTATCTATCCGTAATCTGCTACAACGTGGATAGAAGTATAGCACACACATTAGACGAAGGTTGCCCCAAGCAAAGGAGCTGAACGTCACGAAAAAGGCACAGGAAATGAAGCAGCCCATGGGCAGGCAACGATCCACGTAATATTCCTCTTGCCAGCAGCACCCAAGCAGTCGGAAACTGTCTGGATGGACTGTACACGCTTCTGGATCTATGACATCGTTGACTGAATCTCCTTTTGCGACCCATTGGCACTTCCTTAGCCAATTTTTCAGAGACCACGCCAGGATGCTGCAATGCAGAAAGCAAATTCCGCGCCATAGGTGGGATGGCAGCCAAGGAACAAGGGATCCAAAAACCCTCCAAGAATCCCACGCCCAACACCCGCGCAGCGTCCCGGTCCGGATACCTATTTAGGAAAGGTTGCATCCTTTCCCCCCTCACTGGCATCATCCCTCTTGTTAGCAAACTCTCCGGCATAGCCCTTGTCTTTTTTGAAGCAGCGGGACACAGGATGAGAACCTCCACAGCCGGAGCACACATGTTTAAAATGGCATGCCCCCCAAACTTACATGATCCCTTGTTGTACTGCCAGCAGAAACCCAATTTTTTTAGCGGCTGGTTGTCCAGGTGAAGCTGCACCACTGGCCCCCCCTGGAAAAAACTGGTTCAGGGGCCCGCACTGAGGACATCATTCGCATCCAGAGGCTTATGTCCTTGTGATCCCAGCGGAGGGACGGAAGGATGACCCTACGCTGCCGGAACTGCTCATCGTACCGTAGCCATGCAGATCCCCCGTAGACTCTGTGAGCCTCACCGATGGCATCCATGTAACAAAAGAGCACTGAACAGTGTTTTGGGTTCTCTTCCCCAATGACACTCGCCATAATGGCAAACGCCTGCAGTCAGTCTGCGGAATCAATCTGTACCACAGTTGTTTCACCATCCTCATTCTTGGTGTCGTCGGGCTTGAGCCTATCCAAATGAAATTTCTTTAGAGGTAGCAAAGAGAAGATCTCCACATACTCACCCTTGCAAATCTTTTCCCGGACTTCCTGTTTTAAATGTGCCCCCCACAAAGCACAGTGCCGGCAATCCGAACAGAGTCTGTTTTTCCTGTGACATCCTGCGACGATCCGGCCTTCTCCCCTGACGCCGCACCTACAGACACAGAGGCAGGGGGCAATACCGTAAGCCCTGTAGTGGCAGGGGCTGGTCGGGGGGGGCCACCTCACTGGACGACGTTCCTGCACCAACCCGCCACCCGGCAGAACCCACAGTGACACCTGCAGGACTTTTACCTCCTTACCCCCCACAAATCGCTGCACTAAATCCCTCAGACCCCCCTAGCAAGTCTTACAGCTGCGCATCTGTTCCGGAAGGGCAGGTGGAGCACCCGCCACTTGGGGGCCAGCCGATGCGCCCGCAGCTGACTGTGGCGCGGCTCTGGTAGCCACTGTATCACTCCCATCCTATTCAACACTTCTAGGAGCGTCAGTTGCTGTGGTTACATTCTCCACTATAGGACTCAGTAGAGATGTAGGGAGTCAGAAGGAGGAGCCATGGTGTGCCATGGGGGACACAGACATCTGACACTCCTGGAAGCGTCAAATGCAAAGAGTTGAATGACGGCGGCAGCGCTAAAATAGAGGGTAGGTTCGAAACATGGGGTTCCAGGATGGTGCATATAGCTCTTCTATTGGAGTAATCTTTCATCTGGAATTTTTTTTTTAACCTTATTATGTCGCTTTAGGTAAAACATGGAGTAATGACTCAAAATATATGGTTACTGCATATTATGTCTATAATTTACCTTTAACTTTTTTCTTTTTACATAGATAAAACAACAATAGGTGACATCAAAAGGCAGCAAAGAGACATGTGCAAGTCAACATTTGTGCTTAAGGTCAGGGGTCTCCAAACTTTCTAAACAAAGGGCCAGTTTACTGTCCTTCAAATTTTAGGGGGGCTGGACTGTGCCCAGTTGGAGAAGAAAATGTCCTGGCATCAGTGGGATCAAACAATGACCCATTAATTGGTATTAGAGGGAGGAACAGTGTCCCATCGTTGGTGTCAGTCGGAGGAATGTCAGTGACAGTTAAGCCCCATACACACGGTCGGAAAATCCGACCACCAAATCCATCGGATTTGGTCCGACGGATTTAGTCCGACACTGGTGTTGCATACACACTGTCGGACAAAGTTGTCGGAAAATCCGATCATTCTGAACGTGGTGATGTTTGTTGCCTACGACGGGACTACGTAGAGGCTAGTAGCCAATAGCTTTGGTCTTGTAATGTGATCTGAGCATGCGTGGCACTTTGTCCGTCGGAATTCGCTACACACGATCGGAATTGGTGTGATCGGACTTTGTTGTCGGAAAATTTATCCAGCAGGAGATAGAACTTTGTCCGTCGGACAATCCGATGGAAACTGTCGGATGGTGCCTACACACGGTCGGAATTTCCGACAACATTGTCCGATAGGACAGAATCCATCGGAAAATCCGACCGTGTGTATGGGGCATAACACTGTTGCTGACAGTGGAGGGAATAATGCCACAAGGGCCAGATAAAAGCAAGCAAGGGAAGGGTCGCATCCCCAGGCGGGTCGCATCCCCAGGCTGCAGTTTGAAGACCACTGCTTTAGGTCATACAAAATATAAACAGTAAATGGAAAAAAAATCAGACAATTTAAACCAAGAAATCAAGGCAAAGACGAAGAACGCTTTCAGGGGACAACTTTGTACCTCCAGGGTTAGATAGAACATAATCCCCAACTCTGTAACAACTTCTTCCCTTTATATAAACACTTGTTTTTAATACTACTTTAATACTACATCCAAGATCAGGATTCTGTTAAAGAAATTTATTTTTTAATAAAGACAGCTTGCAATTAGATTGTGTGAAGAAAATCTTTATTGCATAACATTTATCCATAGCCACATATGTTCTTTACATTTCAGCAATTTAAATGGTCCGCCTGAAAAACTGACAAAAGTGAAAGGGGCCTTACAGTTTGTGTTTTTTAGAAAACAACCACCTGAGGAGAAAAGGCTGGCCCCTGCTAGCATACTACAGTGAAGGACACTTGCTCTCTGTATTGCCGCAGTGGTCTCTGCCGAGGTCTGGCATGCCACCTACAGAGTCATAGCTAGAACTCTCCCATGAGCAAAACACATGCCCACAGCTGTGTTTCGGACATCTGAAATTTGTCCACTGCTTCCATACAAAGAGCAAGGGTTTTCCTCTACAGCAAGCTGGCAGGGGATAAGCTTTTCTACTCATGCTGTGTGTTAGGGTCAGTAGCATGGAGGAACCAGCATGTTACACCTGTTTAATAATTTTTACCATGCATTGTGTGAGCTAGTGCCCCTGATGACCAGAGTCCAAACTGCTACACTGGGCCCCACACCAGGAGGATAATTAAATCAAACAGAAAGCTAGCCACTCAATGCTTCTTCCTTATTAGACTTATTAGACATATTAACGCGTTTCGGCTGTAGACCTCCTCATAGCAAGGCTACGGCCAAAACACACTAGCAGATAGGGATTCTGTCATTGCTGTTGTGCAATAATAAAGTCTAATAAGGAAGAAGCATCGAGTGGCCGGCTTTCTGTTTGATTTAAACTTGCGGTGGACTTTCCATCCAGAGCACCGATACTCTGCTCATACATTGATGACTTAGCAGTAGAGCTTGGGTGAGTGCTTTTTGTGTTACACCAGAAGTATAATGTCCTTTCTCCCACCAGTGACACCTGTCCTGCCACTGACTACGGAGCTATTTTGAGGGAGATAGCACAGAACACTGATCTTTCTCCACCAGCTCTTTAACACATAGTTACACTTTACACTTCAAGCCGAAGTAATGGAGAAAAAATGCTGTGAGGCCTCACACACTTGGGATCCAGGCCCAGTCCATAGAAAAGCACTGCTACGCAGTGGACCCAAACCTAGGGTCCCTGCCGCTACACAGGTAGACCATACAGCCACCAATACACCCCTCCGTCAGAACCTCCATCACCGGCCACCACCATCTTCTTTCCTGGAATGGTTGCATCTCCTTCTTTTACTTGCTTCTCTTTAGTATTCAGAAAGATAACATTTATGCATACACTTCATTCCCCATTTCCATACACTGTAAGATTTCACCCATCATACACTTCCAAGAATCAGAACAAACAATTCACTTAACCAGTTCACTTATTCTGTTTACTGAGGAATGGGCATGTTGATACAGCTTTTCCTTCATACAGTTCACTTCATCAAGTTTATATATAAGCACGAAAAAGTTATTCAGTGAACAGCGGCCCTCTTTAGATTTTTGTAAACTCTTAAGCCCCATACACACGGTCGGATTTTCCGATGGATTCTGTCCTATCAGACAATGTTGTCGGAAATTCCGACCGTGTGTAGGCTCCATCGGACAGTTTCCATCGGATTGTCCGACGGACAAAGTCCTATCTCCTGCTGGATAGATTTTTTGACAACAAAGTCCGATCACACCAAATCCGATCGTGTGTAGCGAATTCCGACGGACAAAGTGCTACGCATGCTCAGATCACATTACAAGACCAAAGCTATTGGCTACTAGCCTCTACGTAGTCCCGTCGTAGGCAACAAACGTCACCACGTTCAGAATGATCGGATTTTCCGACAACTTTGTCCGACCGTGTGTACGCAAAACCAACATCGGACAAAGTATGACGGACATGATCCGACGGACCTGGTCCTCGGATAATCTGAGCGTGTGTATGGGGCTTAAGGGCTGTATCTTTAAGACATTTTCACATCATACATTTTCACTTATTGTATGTATGTTCCCATCAACTAGTAGTTCATTAGCAATTCTGCTTCAAAGTTCCGCCAAGGGGTGACCCACTTCAGAGCAGCAATACATCTCTTGACTGCTTTATAAAGAAAGCAACCTTTTAGGACCCTTTTACTTTTGTTTGGTCCCACAACGCAAAAGTGTGATTTGGCCCTTAGACTGTAAAATAAAATTTCAGTTGGGTATTAACCATTGGGCAGCTCAGATCAGTGTCACAATGTACAGAGCCATTAAGAGTGTCTCTGTACCTTGTAATTGCTGTAAACCAGTGTTTATAAACATTCAGCCCATTCACAACAGAGGAAGGGGAAGCAGGGGAGCACTGAGAATCTGTAAATAAAGCAGTAAGGAAGGCAACAGATCGAAGGTGAAGAGGAAGGTAGGAATGTTTTAAAGTACCACTGACCACCAATGATTGTGGGATTTCCAAACAAAAGTGATTGCACAATCATTGGTGATCTGGGGGTGGGGGAGGAAGGGGCTAAAGTGACACTGACCACCAATAATTGTGGGATAGTTTTTTTTATGGTGGGGTTTCTACTGTGCCACTGCCTATTGATGGTTTTTGGATTTTTTTTAAAGCTGGAGGGGTTACAGTTCCACAGACCACCAATGATTGTGAGAGTGTGAGAGTGTTTTTTTTACAGAAGAGAGTGTTTTTTAAAGGTAAATACGAAGGCAAATGTAAGAAATACATATTTTTTTGCTCTTTTTTCCTTTATAAAAATAAAACTCTCAATAGTTAATAAATATCATCAAAAGGTAGCTTTATCTGACTAAAAAATAACAATTAATTTGTGTACAGTGTTGCATTACAGATTAATTGCCACTACCGTAACACTGAAAAGTGGCATGGTAAACAAAATGTATTACAGGCTAGTGTTTAAATGGTGGATAATTTCTTAAAGAAAAAAAAAATGTGAATGATAATTATTTATGAAGACAAACAAATCAGTTAATGCAATCAATAATGACAGCAAATCCAGTGTTCACTCCAAGGCTGCCAGAAAGTGCCAATTCCCTTTGCCAACTGGTATGCCTCACTCATTGAACTGGTTGAACAGCCCAAAGGACCACTTACTAGTTCATTGGCACGAGGCACAACGGGGACCCGAACAAGAATCCAAGGCTATAAAGTGAGCAAATTGTCCTTTATTTCCTAATCTTTAATTATAAATGTATTACTGATTACTCAGCTGATTACCCACCCTGTTTGTAAACAAAGGGTAAACTAGGTAAAGTGTTTCAAAGAATAATTAAAGGTAAAGAGGCTGTCAAGCAACCCACGTGCCACCTTAGCCTAATGGGCAATCATCACATGAGCAAGACCCATTACTGTATTATTTGTCTGGGAATGGGAACAATGCCCATACTTCCTGGCACGTGTGCCTCGTAAGTGTCTATGGCATTCATACACATCACACTTTGGTAATTACAGCAAAACACATTCTTCGACTGAATCTTTTCCTATTAATCACTGTTCAAAGTGATCAATCATTGTTCATAGTGTATTGTCATCACACGCTGCCGATAAGCTTCTTTCCAAGAACCTTCTGTCCATATGGCCACACCTGCAGAGAACAATGTTCCTGAAGACATTTATCTGCTACCAAAACAAAATGACAAGTTTCTGAAATATGAGGGAAAAGCAGCTCCGCTTTTGTGTAGTACGCAAAATGTAAAAGCATCACACCTCAATTTCTCAATACGCCCAGACAAATGACAGCTGCTTTCAGTGACAAAGTAATTTCATAATTGAGAATGGAAATGACACCAATCTTCACTATTCTTCTCTTAAAGTTCTCGTTCCCATCATTGCAGCCAGAGGCAATGATCAAGTAGAAGATATCTTTAGGATCACGGTGTTACATTCTGGTGGCATTTATGTGGGCTGTAGGTGTTATTAATAGTGAGTAGATGTCATTAAGTGTGCAAGTTATATTTGGAACCAGGATCTGGAGTATTGCCATGTCCAAAAGGCTGCATTCACATATAAGTGAACCTGGGTTTTTTTTTTTTTTTGCACATTTTGGCACTACACACAAAGGGCAGCCCATTACTTTGAATAAGTAGCCATACATGCTGGGCCAGTGCCAGCACAAGGCACCCTAGGCAGCCACCTTAGGACTCCAGGATGGGAGGTGCAGTAAAATCAGAATTCCCAGCTACTTGCTAGGGATTCTGATTTTTTAAATACCTGTCTTGGGGGGTTGCATTGTGGAGGGGAGGAGGGTGGCGGGAGGAGGAGGATGAGGAGCAGGGCCGGTGCTCCTGCTGCCCAGAAATGGTGCTCCTGCTGCCCAGAGATGAGCCTGAAGGCTGGGCGTCCGCAGGTAGGGGCAAGGGGGGTCAAGTGCCCCCCCCTGGAATCAGGGATCGGATCTTAAATTCACCACAGTTGCGTTGCTATCGGGGTGCGGGCAAGCTCGCACCGGGGTGCCACCCGCCAGTGGGGTGAAACCATCAAGGTTCTGTCAAGCCCCCCCATCAGTGTAATGTGACTTTGGCTCTTTTCCCTGCTCAGTCCAGCAGAGAACTCGGCGGCGCTGTAACAGGAGAAAGGTGAGCTGCGGGCTGTCAGAGGTTTCCCCCGCTCGCCCTCCCTTTCTCCTGTCAGGGAGAAGAGACGGTGGCTCTCACCAGGTCCCCCGCCCAGCTTCCTGCCAACTCTGTTCCTTCCCTATTGGCCATAACTGAGGGCCATTCAAAAGAGACTAGGAGTGGAGAGCATCATGGGACATGTAGTTCCAAAGATTGGCAGCCCCATTTTCTACAGGGAGGAGGCTACAGCCCGATCGAGAGAGATTGAGAGACTGCACCCTGGAAAAAACTAAGGGAGAGAATGCTACAGGACAAAGAATGAGGAGTGTGCTGGGCAGAAGCCAGAGAGAGAGACACTCTGCCCAGCGCCACCAGAGAGAGAGCCACGCTGCTCAGCACCACCAGAGAGAGAAAGACTGAGCCACTACCAGGGTACAGACATGCTACACTACTGACAAGAGTCGCCCCCGGGGAACCCAGAGTGTGTGATCATCCAGCTGGAGGGATCACTGCTGTAGTTTCCCTGGGTCTGGTAAGAGGGCCTGTTGGCCATTATCCATTACTTATCCTAGGGACTGTACTACGTCTGCAGTCTCTGACCATGATAATGTGATAATGACATTGTTGAAAAGGGGCGGTGCATGGGTGACCCTAAAATGATGCCCCCCCCTGAAAAAAGTTCTGCGGACGCCCATGCCTGGAGCTGAATGCTGTCTCCCTGGACCCCGGAAAGCTGGAGTAGGACCCAGTCCAGCACCTAGGGGCCTTGCTATGAGATTGGCACTTAGCAGGGCTGGAGGAGGTCTGCTGGTTCTACAAAGAGGACTGGAAGACCTGGCAACCATTCATAGGCTATGACTTCCTACCGACAAAATGTACCTTCACCTATTTAGACAAAAATCCTTGCACTGGCCCTGCCTAGATACTACAAACACACTAAGCTCATGTACCTTTTTGGGCGTTAAGCTTCTCGTGTTTTTTTACTGAGCATTTTGACATGCGCAAAATTGCGTGTCTGCTGACCATGTTTGAGGTGCCATTACCAATGAATGACACCTCAAGCACGATGGTAGGTTTGAATGAGGCCTAACTGCTAAACTTGCCAAGAAAGAATATTGAAATATCCTTGGTAATACATTCTTTGCCCAGATCCACCCCCTCCAGGGTAAAGTGCCTCAACATTGGCCCATTGCTGATTAAGGTGTCTTTACCAACCAATAGCAAGGTGTGGGAGGTGTAAAGGGGACCATTCATAACCTATGACCATAGACTGTGGTCTCTATTTGCACATCCCCATCCTGTTGCCATGGGCACAGTGCGCATGCGCGGCATGCGTGGCACACCATGATTGGTGTCCGGGACTCCTGAACAGTAGTGTGACAACTGGGTCCTAGTGGCTGTTTGCTTTGATTGGGCGCATCTGGCTGGTGTGCTCGATCTAGTGCATATACACTGACTCCAGACATGCGGGCTGTATTCCGCAATATTAAAGTTTTATTGCCCCTGCCTGCTTTAAGTCACTTTGATGCCTGTTCGTTTTTAACGCTATCTGGTGGGATTCTGACGTCATATTGACGTCACAGGGTGGGGGTGTTACCATTTTTTCATTTTTTACATGTTTTGATTGGTGGCTAATGTATTTATATTCTGCTTTGACACTGCTGCACCTTATCACATGCCTGACAAAGGGGCCCTGCGTGGCTCTGAAACGTGGCACTTTTCTTTGTGATGTGATCTCTTTCATTAAAGAAACCTTAGGACGGAAGTTGTCGATCCATGGTATGCTGGCGAATATGTACGCTTGCTTGATGTTTCCAGGACCCAACTGGTAATCGCTGCAGCACCCACCATTTTATCAGCCATATTTGCCAGGAACGTGTGCGATAGGAAAATTGACCAAACTGATTCTAACCATACGTGCCAAATTTTGTCAAACTTGTCAAAATTTTCTCAAACTTAGCTGGCTTAGCTTAGCTTAGATAGGCCGCTTTGTATAATGGCACCACTGAGTTGATCAATGATTTCCATGAATTCAAAGTAAGTAACTCTGGTTGTTTCCATGTTATGTGTAAAGCCTTCCTGGCATAAAATAATATTAGTCCTATGATGCTGCGTACACACGATTGGATTTTCCGCCAGCAAAAGTCCGATGTGAGCTTTTGGTTGGAAATTCCGACCATGTGTATGCTCCATCTGACTTTTTCTGGCGGAATTCCTGCCAGCAAAAGTTTGAGAGCAGGTTCTCAATTTTTCGGTCAGAAAAAGTTCCGATCGGAAATTACGATCGTCTGTACCAATTCCGATGCGCAAAATTCCTACGCATGCTCGGAAACAATTTGACGCATGCTCTGAAGCATTGATCTTAATTTTCTCGGCTTGTCGTAGTGTTGCACGTCACTGCGTTCTTGATGGTCGAAAGTTCAGAGAACTTTTGTGTGACCGTGTCTATTTAAGCCAAGCTTGATCGGAATTCCGTCGGAAAAACCATCCAAGATTTTTCCGACGGAAAATCCGCTCGTGTGTATGCGGGATTAGAGTTCTGGTTGCTCAGTGGCTGGCCAGGGAGCAAACCAGACCCAGCAAGCAGATCGACACATTCAGAGGAACATGGATCATGAGCAAAGTTTCAATGAATTTTGTGACCTCCGTCCAAAAGAACTGGAACCTGGGACAGAACCAATGAAATCAGTATCTGCTATAAAACAGTTCCAACAGTTGGAGGAGGAATTTGGGTACATTTTGGATAGTCTTTGGGGTGACAAATAAACCCTGTGAATCAGTTTAAATTGTATCAACCGATCTCTGACAGAGATAAGTTGTAGAAAAGTATACAGTACTCCCAGGCGTCTTCCCAGTCTTCTGAATCCAGATCAGGGATCTCGCGCTGCCACTTAGAGAACAAATCCTCCAGACCAAAATGGACTGAGGGTTATAAAGCTTTGTAAATGGTAGAGGTGGGGTTGACCAGAGGGACATCCCCTAATGTGGATTCAAGGTTGGACCGAAGGAGAAGCACTGGGGTGGATGCAAATTGGGTAGCGAAAGCGTGGTGAATTTGAAGAAAGTCAAATAAATATTTAACCACTTCAGCTCCGGAAGGTTTTACCCCCTTCATGACCAGGTCATTTTTTTGCTATTCGGCACTGCTCAATATTAATTGGCGATTGCGCGGTCATGCAATGCTATATGCAATTGAAATTTATATAATTTTTTCCCCACAAATAGAGCTTTCTTTTGGTAGTATTTGATCACCACTGGGATTTTTATTTTTTGTGAGATAAATGGTTTTTATTCCCTACTTTGCAGGAGAACAAAAAACGGCACATCGCTGCTGTCAGAAGAGAGCTTTGTTTTACATACACAAAGCTCTCACCTATCACTCGCTCCAATGATCGGCGGTTCCCGGACATAAATCATTGGCCCAGAACCGGTGATCAGCATGTGCTAGAACAAATGGAAATGCAGAATCACGTATATATATATATATATATATATATACACATGATTCTGCTCATGCCGGCACTGTATCAGTAAAATTACGATGCACGGTCAGCAAGTGGGTTATACATGACAAAGGACTCCCAAAACTCTTTTTGGTGGGTCGAATGAGATAAGTTGTAGTTTCTAAAAGAGCACAGCAGTAATTATATTCTTTCAGTTAGGCTGTTTGTCATTGACAATGTATACTGTACTAAGCCAACCAATTAGGAGTCATTACTTTGACTCATTCCCTTGCACATGTTAACTTCCACTTGAGCTACTGAAATGTAAACCTATATGCCTAAAGCATTTTTAAATGCTAATTTTAAAGTGATTGTAAAGCGTACATTTTTTCCTAAAATAAAAAAGCATGTCATGCTTACCTGCTCTGTACTGTGGTTTTGCGTCTCCTCTTCTAGCGCTTGCTGTAGGGGCACTCATGTGGGTGTCTCCACAGACACACACAGCGTAGCTCAGCCCCGCCTCCCACTCCCTCATAAAATGCTGGGGGGGGGGGAAGTTTTTTCCCCCTACAATGTCCTACAGAACATGCATGAGATGAAGTGCATGACATTTTTAAAATGCCGGCTTAGAAACCCAAGCAGCACAGAGGCAGGACAAAAATAGTCACAAGGATATAGGTAAGTATGCTTGTTAATTTCCCCCTATTGATTATTGACAATTTTATAAATAGTAAGGACATGTTGGGCCTCTTTAAGTGCCAAAAAGCTAAATACTTATCTCTCCTCTGGGCAGCGAGTCCAATCCTCGTTGTCTTACAAACCTCACAAAGGGTTTAACCTACAATGTGTGCTTATGCCCACAGAATGCTGTGCAGTGTATTGCCGTATGTAAATAACATTTATAAGACGTAATTGATGTAGCACCAGGGGCGTACCTAGTGCATTTGGCACCCGGGGCGGATCCTATATCTGGCACCCCCCCACCTTAAAACGTAAAAACACCCCACTGTGCCCCTTCAAACCTCTGCATCCTTAAATATCTCTTTGTCACTACTGTGTACATTACACAGCACCCTGCACCCCTTTACAATACACAGCACTCTGCACCCCTTTACAATACACAGCACTCTGCACCTCTGGACCCCTTTACATTACACAGCACTCTGGACCCCTTTACATTACACAGCACCCTGCACCCCTTTACAATACACAGCACCCTGCACCTCTGGACCCCTTTACATTACACAGCACCCTGCACCCCTTTACAATACACAGCACTCTGCACCCCTTTTCAATACACAGCACCCTGCACCTCTGGACCCCTTTACATTACACAGCACTCTGGACCCCTTTACATTACACAGCACTCTGGGCCCCTTTACATTACACAGCACTCTGGGCCCCTTTACATTACACAGCACTCTGGGCCCCTTTACATTACACAGCACTCTGGGCCCCTTTACATTACACAGCACTCTGGGCCCCTTTACATTACACAACACTCTGGGCCCCTTTACATTACACAACACTCTGGGCCCCTTTACATTACACAGCACTCTGGGACCCTTTACATTACACAGCACTCTGGGCCCCTTTACATTACACAGCACTCTGGGCCCCTTTACATTACACAGCACCCTGGGCCCCTTTACATTACACATCACCCTGGGCCCCTTTACATTACACAGCACCCTGCGCCTCTGGACCCCTTTACATTACACAGCACCCTGCACCTCTGGACCCCTTTACATTACACAGCACTCTGGACCCCTTTACATTACACAGCACTCTGGGCCCCTTTACATTACACAGCACCCTGGGCCAATTTACATTACACAGCACCCTGGGCCCCTTTACATTACACAGCACCCTGCGCCTCTGGACCCCTTTACATTACACAGCACCCTGCACCTCTGGACCCCTTTACATTACACAGCACTCTGGACCCCTTTACAATACACAGCACCCTGCACCTCTGGACCCCTTTACATTACACAGCACTCTGGACCCCTTTTACATTACACAGCACTCTGGACCCCTTTACATTACACAGCACTCTGGACCCCTTTACATTACACAGCACTCTGGACCCCTTTACATTACACAGCACCCTGCGCCTCTGGACCCCTTTACATTACACAGCACCCTGCACCTCTGGACCCCTTTACAATACACAGCACTCTGGACCCCTTTACATTACACAGCACCCTGCGCCTCTGGACCCCTTTACATTACACAACACTCTGGACCCCTTTACTTTACACAGCACCCTGCGCCTCTGGGCCCCTTTACATTACACAACACTCTGGGCCCCTTTACATTACACAGCACTCTGGACCCCTTTACATTACACAGCACTCTGGGCCCCTTTACATTACACAGCACCCTGGGCCTCTGGACCCCTTTGCATTACACAGCACCCTGCACCTCTGGACCCCTTTACATTACACAGCACTCTGGACCCCTTTGCATTACACAGCACCCTGCACCTCTGGACCCCTTTACATTACACAGCACTCTGGACCCCTTTACATTACACAGCACTCTGGATCCCTTTACATTACACAGCACCCTGCTCCTCTGGACTCCTTTACATTACACAGCACCCTGCACCTCTGGACCCCTTTACAATACACAGCACTCTGGACCCCTTTACATTACACAGCACTCTGGACCCCTTTACATTACACAGCACTCTGGACCCCTTTACAATACACAGCACCCTGCACCTCTGGACCCCTTTACATTACACAGCACTCTGGACCCCTTTACATTACACAGCACCCTGCGCCTCTGGACCCCTTTACATTACACAACACTCTGGACCCCTTTACTTTACACAGCACCCTGCGCCTCTGGGCCCCTTTACATTACACAACACTCTGGGCCCCTTTACATTACACAGCACTCTGGACCCCTTTACATTACACAGCACTCTGGGCCCCTTTACATTACACAGCACCCTGGGCCTCTGGACCCCTTTACATTACACAGCACCCTGCACCTCTGGACCCCTTTACATTACACAGCACTCTGGACCCCTTTACATTACACAGCACTCTGGATCCCTTTACATTACACAGCACCCTGCTCCTCTGGACTCCTTTACATTACACAGCACCCTGCACCTCTGGACCCCTTTACAATACAAAGCACTCTGGACCCCTTTACATTACACAGCACTCTGGACCCCTTTACATTACACAGCACTCTGGACCCCTTTACAATACACAGCACCCTGCACCTCTGGACCCCTTTACATTACACAGCACTCTGGACCCCTTTACATTACACAGCACTCTGGACCCCTTTACATTACACAGCACCCTGCACCTCTGGACCCCTTTACAATACACAGCACTCTGGACCCCTTTACTTTACACAGCACCCTGCTCCTCTGGACCCCTTTACATTACACAGCACTCTGGACCCCTTTACATTACACAGCACCCTGCTCCTCTGGACCCCTTTACATTACACAGCACCCTGCACCTCTGGACCCCTTTACAATACACAGCACTCTGGACCCCTTTACATTACACAGCACTCTGGACCCCTTTACATTACACAGCACTCTGGGCCCCTTTACATTACACAACACTCTGGACCCCTTTACTTTACACAGCACCCTGCGCCTCTGGGCCCCTTTACATTACACAACACTCTGGGCCCCTTTACATTACACAGCACTCTGGACCCCTTTACATTACACAGCACTCTGGGCCCCTTTACATTACACAGCACCCTGGGCCTCTGGACCCCTTTACATTACACAGCACCCTGCACCTCTGGACCCCTTTACATTACACAGCACTCTGGACCCCTTTACATTACACAGCACTCTGGATCCCTTTACATTACACAGCACCCTGCTCCTCTGGACTCCTTTACATTACACAGCACCCTGCACCTCTGGACCCCTTTACAATACAAAGCACTCTGGACCCCTTTACATTACACAGCACTCTGGACCCCTTTACATTACACAGCACTCTGGACCCCTTTACAATACACAGCACCCTGCACCTCTGGACCCCTTTACATTACACAGCACTCTGGACCCCTTTACATTACACAGCACTCTGGACCCCTTTACATTACACAGCACCCTGCACCTCTGGACCCCTTTACAATACACAGCACTCTGGACCCCTTTACTTTACACAGCACCCTGCGCCTCTGGACCCCTTTACATTACACAGCACTCTGGACCCCTTTACATTACACAGCACCCTGCTCCTCTGGACCCCTTTACATTACACAGCACCCTGCACCTCTGGACCCCTTTACAATACACAGCACTCTGGACCCCTTTACATTACACAGCACTCTGGACCCCTTTACATTACACAGCACTCTGGACCCCTTTACAATACACAGCACCCTGCACCTCTGGACCCCTTTACATTACACAGCACTCTGGACCCCTTTACATTACACAGCACTCTGGACCCCTTTACATTACACAGCACTCTGGACCCCTTTACATTACACAGCACTCTGGACCCCTTTACATTACACAGCACCCTGCGCCTCTGGACCCCTTTACATTACACAACACTCTGGACCCCTTTACTTTACACAGCACCCTGCGCCTCTGGACCCCTTTACATTACACAGCACTCTGGACCCCTTTACATTACACAGCACTCTGGACCCCTTTACATTACACAGCACTCTGGACCCCTTTACATTACACAGCACCTGTATGTTACACAGACCCGCCTGCAATACAGCCCCCCCCTACAATTCAGACCCCCCCTACAGCGGAGACCCCCCCTACAGTACAGACCCCCCCTTCAGTGGAGACCCCCCCCCCCCTACAGTACAGACCCCCCCTTCAGTGGAGACCCCCCCCCACAGTACAGACCCCCCCCCTTCAGTGCAGACCCCCCCTACAGTACAGACCCCCCCTTCAGTGGAGACCCCCCCTTCAGACCCCCCAACTACAATACAGAGCGCCTCCCCCCCTTCAGACCCATAATGTACCTCGGGTCGGGTCGGGAGTGTCAGCGCGGGACACACAGCACAGTATAGACTACAAGGAGGAGGGGGAGGCGGCGCCGGCGGCTTCACTCTGCTCGGCTGTTTGAGCCAGCCGAGACAGAGCGGCGAACACCCCCCCTCCCCCTCACCTCACTCACCTCACCTGCCGCTGTGTTACCGCGCCGCTGCGCAAATTAAATCCGCGCTCGGCGCGCTCAGTCTCGGCTTCAATTGTGGAGGGGGGTGCCGGCCTGACACCCCCGCCAGTGTGTGGCACCTGGTGCGGCCCCGCCCCCCCCGCACCCCCCTTAGTCCGCCACTGTGTAGCACCCTGATGTGTAGGCAGGGTTGCTAGTAAATTTATTTGCCAAGTGATAGTTGCCTTGGCCAATTGCTAGGAGGTCAATTGACTTCACCCTAATTCTGGAATTGCTGCACTTCTCTCTTCTGTCGCTAGGTGGCCAGGCATCTGGTGACATTAGATAAAATAAGGGTGATGCAAGGACAGATTAGGAATGGATGGGGTGTCTCAGCCAATGGGCAGGGATTTTCTTGGATCCCTTAGCCTGCTGGGAGAGCCTATATAGTCGTGTTGGGTCAGGTGATCTCTGTTCTGTGCCACCTGGCCAGCTGTCTGAGGGCCTATTCAGAAGCAAGAGAGCAGCTCAGGGTTGGGATTGCGGCTTGCAGTCCAACCAGAAGTGACAGCTCTGCCGGCCAGGAGAACCTGACGTGGTCGGAGGTAGAGGGGAAGCTGTCGCCACTAAGGGACCAACCACCTTATTACCAGGGACCACTGCGAATAGCTGAAGCAAGTACCAGTTACAACCAACCGGGGATGGTGAAGAATTGGGAAACTTCAGCAGGTGCCAAGCCAGGGACCCAGCCAGTGTAGGTGACGCTTGCAGAGCAGTCTTTTGTGCCAAGAAAGGGACCAAGCAGTCCAGCGGGGTGACACTTGAGGAGTATCTGTAAGTGCCAAGCTAGGGACCCAGCAGGGTGACGCTTGAGGAAGATACTGAGTGAGAAGATTGGAAGAGCTCAGGGGATCCAGTGGCAGTTGATCAGCAAGTCTAGTGAGAGAGATTGGGAGCTCAGTTGAGTGAAGATAGAGGAAGTTCATTACAACTTGTAATGTATCCCCTTCCTGCCCGGACCATTTTTTGCAATACGGCACTGCGCCGCTTTAACTGACAATTGCCCGGTCGTGCAACGTTGTACCCAAACAAAATTGACGTCCTTTTTTTCCCACAAATAGAGCATTCTTTTGGTGGTTTTTGATCACCTTTATGTTTTTTTGCGCTATAAACAAAAAAAGAGTGACAATTTGGGAGCGGGGCGTTTTGGGAACCGTCCCAAAGATGCTGCTTGCAGGACTTTTCCGAACGTCCCACAAGCACAAAATCCCAGTGTGAACAGTCACACTGAAATGAATGGGAGGCGGTTTTCAGACGCTATTTAGAGGCTATTTCTAGCGCTCTGAAAACCACCTCAGTGTGAAAGGGGTCTTAAAGGGGTTGTAAAGGTTTGTGTATTAAGGTGAAAAAACACCTGTCAGTGACCGGCCCCACAGCCCCCACCCCCGGTTTACTTACCTGAACCCTCAAACTTGTCCCATGGAAATGCTCTTGATTGGATAGATTGATAGCAGCGCAGCCACTGGCTCCCACTGCTGTTGATCAAATCCAATGACACGGGCGCCGGGGCCGAGTCCTGCATTCTGCCTCTATGGACGCCGAATGCTGGACTCAGGAGCATGCCCGCAAGGTAACCCCCGGGAGAGCGCTTCTCCCGGGGGGGTTATCTGATGCGGGGAGGAGCCAAGAGAGCCGCCGAGGGACCCCAGAAGACGAGGTTCGGGGCCACTCTGTGCAAAACGAGCTGCACAGTGGAGGTAAGTATATGTTTGTTATTTAAAAAGAAAAACGAACCTGGTTAGTACGGTGCTTTCGACCGAGCCGATTTCACTTAGACTATAACATTTTTGTCGGATGTGAACTCAACGTCTGATTTTCGTTTCATTAGTACGAAAAAAATTGTAAGAGCAAGACTACGCATGCTCAGAAACGAAAGAATACATACAAAACTATTGAACACATTACATCACTTCTGACATTGTATTCTGTCATACAAAAATTTTCGTATTGTGAGTAACCTCTTCACTTTCGACATGAGACTAGCATGCCGCAAAAAAGGGACATTCGGTCATCCGAAAATCAAAGCGTGTGTACAAGGCTTTAGAGTAGATGGGGGAATTGATTGGATTTCTCTAGTCCATACCTCCCAACATTTTTGAGATGGGAAAGAGGGACACCTATCAGCAAAAGTATGCAGGCATAGGACACACCCCTTGCCACGCCCCTTAAAGGAGAATTGTACAAAAAAAACAATATTGGTTAAACCCACAAGTGCTTTTTTTACCACTACTTTTCCTTTATATTGGCTTTTGGAATTTACAAATGCAGCAATTTAGAAATCAGATGAAAGGTTTAGTGCTTGAAAACCCTTTTTGATAGATAACAAGTGCATTTTATATACATCTATATTAAGGTGACCAGATTTTTAAAATGAATTTCGGGGACATATATATATATATTTTTTTACTAGTAATGGCAGCAATCGGCGACTCTTTGCCCATCTCCACCGCCGCCGCCCGCCTCACAGCCTGTAAATTCTTACACTCCGGGCCCCAGGTACTACTGGGTGGGGAGCAGAGGAAGATCAATCCACCAGGGAAGGCAAGGAGATAAACAGGCAGACGGCTGGCCGGAATTGAGCCAAGGCAGAAGAACATGCGAGCGGAGCTGAATGAGCATGTGCCTGAAACTGAAGAAATAGTCCCTCCGCTCCGACCAGAACATGATCATCAGAAAGGGGCACAGATAATGGAAAAAAATAAACCCCCATAAGCTAGTAGGAGCGGCAGAGGAGGGAGGGTGCAATTCAGATTTATTTATTTTTCATTCTGCACGGGCTGTCTTTGAAATTGCCCCAGCCCCTGTTCAAATTCCAATCCGGGGACAAAACCGGGGACAAACTTAGTCCGGGGACAGTGTCCTCAATCCGCGGACTGTCCCCGGAAACCGGGGATGTCTGGTCCCCCTAATCTATATAGATCAGACCAAAATGAGGGACAAATGAGGAGGAATGAAGGACAGAGGGACATTGCTCCAAATCAGGGACAGTTGGGATCTATGCTAGTCCAACCTGCGAGCTGAAAAAGAAAACTGAGCTGACAATGTCTGTTGCTTTATTTATGTGAATAAAGGAGGAGTTATCATTAGACTAACGTCTGCTAGTGAACATTTTATTTTAATCAGTGCAAAAATAAAAAATAGTAGAGACAGATTTCCTAATCCAACATTAGAGCCTCATGTGCTTTGGTTGCAGCATCATTGGATTAGCATCTCAAAAGAGTCCGGACAGCAGAGTACCAATAGCCCCTCTTTGCTTATAAATAAAGTTTTTCAACTTTCCGAGTTATAAAAAATAAAGTCTCCGTCGATTGGCTGAATCACATCGAGGCTTGGTTAGACGCACCGCCTCCTCGGGCTACGGTGGCCGGGTGGGGATGAATTGGGCCTCGTTGTAATTGGTGTGCTTCCCCTGAGTGGGAACATTCGCGGCAGAAGGGAGCGAGGCCGGGGGACACAAGGTGACGGGTTAGTGAGGGAGCAATAATGATAATATGGCGGGCAGTAGATGGTCAGGGCAGCTCGGGGTAACCCTTTCGTGTTCGGCATGCAGCAGCTCTCAGTCCTTTCATTGATCATAATCACTTCCTGTACTGATTCCAATGTGACCTCGTTCTGGTTTTCTTTCCAGCTAATGTGGATCCAAAAGCAAACGTATTTTATTTATATATAGAGTAGGGAATGTATAAAACCCCTGCCAGTGTATCTGTGTCTCCTTGGAGAGATGTGCCTTCACTTCCTGTCTTGTTAGCACAACAGGAAGTTAGAGGGAATCTTTCCACTGGTCTTTTAGACCAGGAATCCTCAAACTACGGCCTTCCAACTGTTGTGGAACTACACATCCGCATTGTAAAACTCTGACATTAACAGACATGACCAGGCATGATGGGAATTATAGTTCCTGAACAACTGGAGGGCCGTAGTTTGAAGACCCCTGTTTTAGATAGTTGTCACCCCCACAGGGGTCTGCACTGGAGGATTTCACTTCTGTTTATGTTACAGGGACGATAGTGACCAGGAGAGGGTGAATCTTCCCAGCGGGCACACAGGCAGCAGTAAGAACCTGACCGATGCCCCACCACTCATGGCTGTGGAGACCCTCTAAAGCCCAACTCTTTTTTTTCAGGTTTTGGATGGAGCAGGGGATGTTAGAATCTGTCAGATATTAACCATTTCAGCTCCGGAAGATTTACCCCCCCCCCCTTCATGACCAGGCCATATTTTGCCATATACAGAACTACGTTACTTTAACTGACAATTGCGCGGTTGTGCGACATTGTACCCAAATAAAAACTATGTCCTTTTCCCACAAGTAGAGCTTTCTTTTGATGGTATTTGATCACCTCTGCGGTTTTGTTTTGTTTGAGCCATGAATGAAAAACGAAAGATTTTAAAAAAAAAAAAAACTTTTTTTTTTTTTTTTCATTTTTTGCTATAAAACATTCAATAAAAAATGAAAAAAAAAATCAAATTTCTTCATCACTTTAGGCCTATATATATTCTGCTACATATTTTTCGTAAAAAAAAAAAATTCCAATAAGAGCATCTTGATTGGTTTGCGCAAAAGTTATAGCATCTTTAATGCTATATATATATATATATATATATATATATATATATATATATATATATATATATATATATATATATATATAAAATATTTTTTAGTGCAAAAAATAAAAACCGCAGAGGTGAGCAAATACCACCAAAAGAAAGCTCTATTTGTAGTACATCAATTTTAGTTGGGTATGGCGTCGCATGACTGCACAATTGTCAATTAAAGTAACGCAATGCTGTATCGCAAAAAATGGCCTGGTCATATATATATATATATATATATATATATAATATGAAAAAAAAATCCATAAATCTTTCCCATAGTTTGTAGACGTGATAACCTTTGTGCAAACCAATCAATATACACTTATTGGTATTTTTTTTATTTTTTTTTGTTAACCAAAAATATGTAGCAGAATACATATTGGCCTAAATTGATGAAGACCTTTTGATTTTATACATTTATTTATTTTTTTATTTTTTATTGGGTATGTTTTATAGCATAAAGTAAAAAATATAGCTTTTTTTTTCAAAATTGTCGCTCTTTTTTTGTTTATAGCACAAAAAATAAAAACTGCTGAGGTGATCAAATACCACCAAAAAAAAAGCTCTATTTGTGGGGAAAAAGGACAGATTTATTTTTGATACAGCGTCGCATGACCGTGCAATTGTCAGTTAAAGTAGCGCAGTGCCGTATCGCAAAAAAATGGCCTGGTCCTTCCGGGGCTGAAGAGGTAAAATATAGGTTTTTGAAAGAAACAAAAACCCATACTTGCCTCCATGTTGCAGCATCTGTCCCACTTTGACTCTAATGCCGCGTACACATGAGCGGATTTTCCGACGGAATTCCGATCAAGCTTGGCTTGCATCCACACGGTCACACAAAAGTTTGCAGACCTTTCGACCGTCAAGAACGCGGTGACATACAACACTACGATGAGCCGAGAAAATTAAATTCAATGCTTCCGAGCATGCGGCAAATTGTTTTTCTGAGCATGCGTAGGAATTTTGCGCCTCGGAATTGCTACAGACTATCGAAATTTCCGAGCAGAACTTTTTCGGACCGAAAAATTGAGAACAAGCTCTCTTTTGCTGGCTGGAATTCGGCCAGCAAAAGTCTGATGGAGCATACACATGGTCAGAATCTCTGACCAAAAGCTCTCATTGGTCTTTTGCTGGCCGAATTTCTGATAGTGTGTACAGGGTACTAGACTCAGAACTGAGCGGTCACATGACCGCTGATCACTAGCTTCTCAGTTCACTCAAAGCGGAAACCTGTTAGGGTTCTTTCACACGGGGCGGATCAGCACTGCTCAGTGGGGATCGCCGGAGCGATCTCCGCTGAGCAGGAAGATGACAGGTCCGTCTCTGCACACAGCACAGGGACGGACCTGTCAGAGCGCCGCTCTCCCCTATGGGAGATCGGGTGACGATAGACCGTAGAGTCCGTCGTCATCCGATCCGCTCTGCAGACGAATGAAAAAATAGGGTTTTCCTCCGTCTGCAGAAACGGAGCATAGCGGACACGGACGAGATCGGGTGTCAGCGGATGCTCATCCGCTGACATCCGCTATCCCATAGGGATACATGTATGTCCGTTTTTTCATCCGAAAACGTAAGGATAAAAAACGGACATACGAACCGTCCGTGTGAAAGAGCCCTTACTCTCTGCTCTGCACCTCTGCTAATGAGTGTCAGCTGGGGAGGGGGTGGGTGCAGCTGGCTCTGCTTTAGCCATGCACTGAAAGGCAGAGCCAGCTGTCAATCGGGCAGCCAGGTGGATCCTGACAATATTGTCAGGATCCCTACCAAGTCTGGCGCAGCTCTGCACAGCAGCTGGTTTTCAGCTAACTCTGGGTCATAGGAGGATAATGGTATATGCACTGTTATGACAAACAAGAAATGTGGTCATAGAAGCTTTAGACATACTACTTTAAAAACCAAGGACCCCAATGCTGCAAGGTAGAAGTGTGAGCCGCTGTGCCAATGTACAAAACATAGAACAATCCAGTTTCGAATGCAGCAGTTTTTATAGGTAATGATGAAATGTTCACCATAAGAATTCCTGAACACAGAATACATATAGATGTAACAGCTTGTTTTTTGTTAGATGCAAATAACACTTGTGCTCTGCAAGTTTCAACAAAACGTTGCTGTAGATACAAATTGCAGGGAAACCTGCCCCCAGCCATACACAGGCTGTCTGCAGAGCGTCTCATTGTCCATGATATTCTGTATATTATTACTGAACAAGGCCAGTAGTGTCCTCTACTTGCTGGCATATGTGGAAGCGGTCTTAAAACAAGGATGTTTGCTTTACTTTCCAGGGGAACGATGAGCGACATTCGCCATTCTCTCCTGCGGCGTGACGCTCTTAGTGCAGCAAAGGAGGTTTTGTACCACCTGGATATCTATTTCAGCAGTCAGCTCCAGAATGCTCCTGTGCCGCTGGTTGAGAAAGGCCCCATCGAACTGCTTGAAGAGTTTATCTTCCAAATACCCAAAGACCGCAGTTCTCATGGCAAGGTATGTCTGGCATCTGACACACAGTCATAGTAGTCTGTAGTATGCTGAATCGTTTATATGATTATTTTTGCGAATTGTCAAAGTGGTAGTAAATGTTTAACTATAATCCTATCCGATCTATGCAGCATAGCCTGTATAAAAAAGATCATTGTAAAAACCTTCCTCCTTTCTTCTTTTTTTTTTTTTTCCTTTTTTATCCACTCCAGTGTAGTCACATGCTCCAGCAGCTCTGGCTCCTGTGTAAGGGAACGCTAGACGAAGGCTCTCCTGTGACCTCACCTGCAGGCTCCCATTGTCCACACTATTTCCTGCAGCAGCCGCTCTCTGACACAGGGGGCGCTGTAGCTGCTTGATCACATGACCACACCAATGTGGATTGGTATGTAGAGGGAGGGAGAAGCGGCATATTTAAGAATACTAATGGTTAGCCTTATCTTCCACTTCAATGTGCTGTAGACCAAAAATAACACCAAAACTGTTTAGATCCCCATTGGAAACATGTTGACCACTTTGTTTCCAGAGATCCGCAAATGAAATGTTTCGTCAAAGCAGACACCTACATGTGGATTTAGGTCTTGTTCACACTTGTACCTCTGAAAAGCGTTCCACCTCCTCACTACCTGTTTTACCCGGGGAATGCTGACCCATCGCGTTGCAACTGCGTGTGCTGCATGTGGCTGCCGGGCAGTTGTGATTCAGAGCCTTCATTTGAATCCATCATGTTCTATAATGGTACCAGTCTATTTTTGTTGTGACCACGAAGCAAAGCAGTACAGCCATGGCGTGTGTACAGCCCAGAGGGCCCGCATTTCTTTGTTTAGCCACCTCCTGACCATGCTATGGCCGAAAAGACGCCTACAGCGTGGGCTCACATTGCCGGAAAGGGAATCTGTGGACATCCTCCCATGATCATGCTTCCCGCGCACCCCCTGCGGTAGTGCACTTCGGCACGGATCTGTTATCTCTGTGTCCTTAGGCCCCAACTGATCACATATTGGGGTAAAGAGCCAATCTCAGCAGCTCTTTTAACACAGCTGATCACAGTGTAAACAGGATTTGCCGGTTATCAGCAGTCCTCCCTTCACGCTGACAGCGGGTGAGGAGAGCCGATAACCAGCAAATTCACACAGGGTACATCTACACTGATAATCAGGGCACTGATCATCAGTGCAGTCTCATCAGCACACATCAGTGAAGGAGTAAAAATTTCTTCTTTAGGAAATTTTAACCGTTACTAAGAAGACCTTTTAATTTTTTTTTTTTATTATTTTCAGACTTTTTTTTTAGCAAAAAATAAATCCTGTGCTGATTAAATACAACCAAAAGAAAGCTCTGTCTGTTTCAAAAAATTATACAAATTTAGATTGGGTACAGTGTTGCATGACCACGCAGGAAGGGGGTGAAAGTGCGCAGTAGGCAAGTGGTTGAGTGGGGGGCGTAGAATCATTGTTCAACTGCCTGCTTTTGCTGCTCCCTGGCAGTACGTGTGAACATGCCTCAACACCTTTTGATGTTGGTTGGTGACCAGTGCCACCTTTTTCAGTAACCTCATGACTGACACATGAAGCAGAAGAACACGTCTGTTTCATGGAAAGCTGGATAAAAAAAAAAAAAAGTGCTGTTTAAATCACTAACTAACCAAATACTGTAGCTGCTCCTCTAAGGCTGGGTTCACACTATTGCGAATTTGATGCTGGCTTCACTGCATGTAAGGAGATTGTGACCGGCTCTCTTTGGAGCCAGTTCACACATCTCCGGAGTGGCTCCGGTGCGAATTGCACAGGAGCCATGTGTGTCTTCTGGTCCATTTCAGGTCCGAATTCATGCTAAAATCGGACCTGAAACGGTGAACAGGGACGCTCGGACCTCTGCTGTGAGCCGCTCTGTGCTGCAGTTTGAACCCAGCCTTAATACCTGTCCAGGGATCCCACAATGTCGGCACCCCAGCACGAAGTGCGCTGCGCTTTCTAACTGGCGCGGTGGCGGAGAAAGGAGGAGGGGGGCCGAGGTCGCCACTGTGTAGTCTACCGGAAGTGGGTAATGGTACCTGTCAAAAACAGGTACCCGCTCCCCCTTCCTCGTCTAAAGGAGGGGGGGAGGAGACTGATAAGAGGATCTTCCACTTTTGGGTGGAACTTCGCTTTAACCTACTCCCCATGTAGTGGGTTATCAGTTCATTTAGGTCCCTGTAAAATGTTGTGTCTGTCTCCAGCCTTTACATTTCAATATGCTAATTGGAAGCTAAGGTTACATAAACCAAACAAAAAATGATTTCTTAATGGCATCCTTGTAGCTGAGGTTTTCCAGATTGATCCAAAAAGGAGGAGTGACAAACGCAGGTTCCTAAATTAATCAATTGAAAACACAAATAGCTGATCATAAGACACCCAATATGTCAGTTTTTATACCTCCCACACCAGCTTTCCACTGATCACCTCAGAGCAAGAGGGCCGACACAGAGTATCATCTGTGGGACACTTGACAGATATGAGGAAGGCACACTGGATACTTCCATTCGGGGATCATGCACATGGGGCCCTAGGGCAATATTACACCACTGCATTTTTTTTGGCTGCACTGCATTTCTAATGTAAGAGATGCTAATTATGCTTACAGAAGTTGGATTTGCCAGATAGCAAACCAAAAATGCAACAAGCAGAATTTTTACAGAGCGACATAATTAAAACTCCTAGCAGTTATTTGTACTTCTCACAATACAGAAGAAGTGTTTTGTTTAATTTTATTTTTTTCTTATGCATTTTCTGCATTTCCATTGATGGGCACTGATTGGCATCACTGATGGGGCAGCACTGATCAGGGTACTGATAAGTGCCCTGATTATCTGTGCAGATCTCCCCTGTGAGGAAATGCTGCTGATCGGCTCTCCTAATGCTTATAACTGGAATTTCCTTGTTTACATGTGATTGGACACAGCTGATCACATGGGTGAGGAGCCTCGTCATCGGCTCTTTACCAGTATCAGTGATGCGCTGTGTTCCAGGTACAGAGTGCACCACCAATGGGCGCACAAGCGTGGCGAGAGTGGGAAGACATCGTATGACGTCGTCCCAGAATGAGAGTGCTCCTGTCTGTCTGTCATTTGACAATACTGTGGACGGGAAGCAATTAAATAGCACATTGCAAATTCTTTGCATTCCATTTTCAATTGGACTTTGTATATTTACTGCCAGTTTTACCAAATCTTGCTTTTCTTGTTTCTTTCCAGCGACTTGGCGCCATACAAGAGCTGCAGCTTTTGGAGATACTGTGCAATTACTTCCACGAACAAACCAAGGAGCCAGTCCGGCAAGTCATTTTCAACTCCCTGTTCAGCCCACAGGGAAATAAAGCAGATGAGCAGCGCATGGCTCTGCTAGGAAAATTGACCTCTATGGCAGTTGCGGTGTGCAGGCTGCCTGTGCTGGAGAGTGCCGCTTCCTGGCTGCAGGTAATTCTCTATAGAAGATTTGAAAATTTTAAATGAATCTCCTTTCTTCAATTTTTTTAGTTTTAGAGCAATGGGGAAGGAATATATACAATGGCAAGATTTTTATTTGAAATCCCTAAACTATTCACATTTTTATTGCTCTTTTTGTTCCTCTTTAGAGAGGTTTTCCTTTGGTTCCTGTCCAATAATATATCAGGCAATGAAATTACAAATAAAACAAACAAAAAAAACAAGTCCATAAATCAAATAAAAACAATCCGTGTAGTCTTCGGGGATGAACTACAGGTAATGCATGCAGGTGACTTTGTGGGAATATTACACCTCCACCAACGGTAAAGATGGCAGCTCACCTCACTGTATGGGCCCTTTCATTATGGAGGGTCTGCCAAGCCTTCCCACTCGGGGTGTCAGATGGTAAATCAGCAAGCATTTCCTAATGGGTCCCCTTTTTGGCTGGGTATACCAATCAGCACTATCCACTCCAAAGCCACATAAGTCATGAAAATAAAAAGCAACACATAGTGTTCTCTGCATGTATATATAATTTAATGTTGATAAAATTAGTAAAATAAAACTCACAAGAATGGCACTTCAAACCGAGTGCCTAGTAAAACAGCATGTATGTAAACAATCAACGATGACTGCAGGTGGCGTCACGTCCATGATTTTGAGAAGTGATTTAGTGGGAAATGGCTACACTACCTCAGGTCCTCTCAGTTTTTAGGCCCGAGGCTCCATGCTAGCTGATAATACAGGTGTCACATGAGGTCTTTAGTTGTTTTGTCAAAGTAATGACATTCCCACATTGGATTTTGATATGTAATAACAGAATTGCTTGGTTGGTGACGTTTTCAATTCCAAATTGACTCAGTTTGGTCTTCTTTCTCCTTCCAATTGATCGGCAGCGCACTCCAGCTGTTTACTGTGTCCGCTTGGCCAAAGCACTGGTAGATGACTATTGTGGCCTGGTGCCAGGCTCCATCCAGACGCTGAAACAGATCTTCAATGTCAGCCCCCGCTTCTGCTGTCAGTTTATCACTGCTGTAGCTGCATTATATGACATGTCTACAGGTGAGAGTCCTTTATCAATGTGGTATTGTTGGTATGCTTTTTTGTTACATATGTCTAACCAAATTGAAGCAGGTAAGTGAAAATGCCAAACTGATGTGTATGATTCTGAACTGTGGCTTTGGGCAACCTGCTACCGTCCAGCTGTTGAACTCAACAAGCTATTGTGCAGGCCATTCAGTCCCAGATTCAAGCTATAATATCCAGAAATATGAGAGTGCTGAAGCACTGTTTTTGCCAGTTACTCTGCCCATCTAACTCAGCAGAGTATGTGCACAGAGCCTGTTAATGTAAAGTTAATGTGATGTTTTGTTTTAATGTACACCATTGTAATAACCTCATGATGACATTAAATCCTGTGTACCTTCCGTGTGTGTGACCACTCATCTATACCTTCTTCCCACTTGGCTGTATAACGATCTGGCATAAACGCTTGCTTGTCAATGTGTTTTGGAGGTCTCATTCACATTCACCCGCATCCACCAGATTCCAGTGGCAAGAATCAGAATGTTCCTGTGGCTGGATAATGGGTACATGCGAATACCGGCAGCTGCTCAGCCTGTACAAAGTAATGAAAGCAGCTGTTGCTGTTCACATGTAGTAGCACAACAAATGATTGTCTGTAGTTAAGGATGTGTTTCTGAGCCTGGATGCATCCAGAGTCAGACATCCGTCCCTAACTACAGATAACCGCTTGGTGTGCGGCTACATTGGGTACTTTTTACAGGCTGAGCGGCCCTCGCAATTTCACATGCACCTGTCATTCCAGCCACAGGAATACGCTGGTTCTTGCCGCTGGAATGTTTTTCCCCAGTCATGAAATTTGGCTTCTCCCACCACATAGCAAATGCAAGCCCCTGAACACTGTAAAACTAGATCTCCTCATTGCTGCTTTAGTTTTATTTCCTGTACATCAGCAAGCACTCTGCTCTCTTTGGCATTTTTATTATGGGTCGGTAATCGGGTGTGCCCCTTCCTCCTTGCTGATGGTCATGTAGGGGCCAGGGTAGCTCTGAGGCTGATGGGAGGGAACCCTGTTTTTACAAAACATGGCTCCTGGATGTGTTGGGTCTATTGGCTACCTCACTCCTGGGATAGTCCAACCTAATAAAATGCATATATTGTAGTCCGATTTTAAAATTATTGTATACTCTGTATACTGAGTTGTAGGAATATATATGATCAGTTTGTAGAAATTTCAGTTTCCTTGACATGTTTCCTTTCTTAATCTGTTGCAGAGGACCTCCTGCCCCCTCATGATCTTCTGGAAATGATCGTATCCTGGATTTTTGAAGATCCTCGCCTCATTCTGATCACCTTTCTCAATACCCCCATCACAGCTAACTTGCCAATTGGTTTCTTGGACTTCTCCCCACTAATGGGTCTGGTTCACTGGTGTATAATTGCGCCTCTAGCCTACAGACGCAAGCAGAAAGCAGCTGGCGGAGAGCCAATTAGAGATAATCAGAACCTTTACTCCAAGCTCCATCTGAGTGTGCTGCAAGGGCTCATGGTCCTTCAGACTCACCTTACAGAGAAAGGACTATATGGGCGACTGGCACTTGTGCTGTTTGAGCAGCTTGTACCATTAGTTGAAGAGTTAGGACAACTTTGTGAAGAGCTTAACCCACTTAATGCTGAGCAAGAGATGGAGTTGGCATTAGATCGTCTGGCCCAGGCGTTACAGGTGTCCATGGCAACAGGGGCATTGATTTGCACCCGTGGTAAGTTATACATGAAAAGACACTAATTGGACTAACGATAACCACACAGATGAGGCCTCTGGTACATTCAGCCCAGGTGCATGAGGCTACGTTGTTTAGTTGCAGGTTGGCTGTACAGGCACACTGTCCAGCCCCATTGCACAGAGCCTGTCCCTTTTATGAGAGGCTGATAGCTGCTGGGGCTGGATGGTGCACCAAGCAGTGCTTAAGTTTGGTGCAGTATGTGCCCAGGATTTGATGCTTGGAACATAAGCAGTCTGCACTCCAGGCATTCTTCCCTGGGTGCATACTGCACTAAACATCAATACTGCCCTGTGCACCGCCAAGCTACAGCAGCTGTCAGCCTCTCATAGAGTCTACCAACCATCTGTGCCTAAATTCCATAGCCTCATGCATGAACAATTGCCCAGTGTGCATGAGGCCTAGGAGTTTAGATAAAATCCAGTACAAACGTGACTGAACAGGCTATATTAAAATAGTTAAATTGCTCGTATGACCATACGTGATGGATTTCTGCTTGGTGTAATCCAAGTCCTAGCAAGGAGGGTTATGGTGTGGACAAGTTGGAATATCTGTAATGGTTTAATTGCGCTCTGTGTACCCATTGGGCGTTTTTTATTTTTTATCCCCCCCCCCCCCCCCCCCCAACATGTCTTGGCGACACTAAGACAGGAAGTAATGGGAAATCTCCCAAACTGGGACACATTTGTCAGTAGAAACCTAACAACGACTCTAGGAAGCCCGTGACACTTGTGATGGCTTTTATTTGCGTCAAAGCAGTTTCTCTTTTCCCAAGTCAATAGGAATGCAAAACAAGAAAGAAGGAGGTCAACTGTAGATTAAATGCACCGGTCTATGAACTGTAAATGGTCTCAGAAGAGTATCAGAACAATTCAAGCCCAAAGTCTGTTCGACCCTTCTACTCTGCTTTTCATTTTTCTTTGTTGCCAGTGTTCCCATTGGAGAGCTTTTCCTGCTTTTTATTTTTTATTTATTTTTTTTGTCCCGGTGATAGAGGTGCAAAAAAATGAGGCCATGCTCTGCAATGACACAGACAGCAGTGAAAAAGTGAGAGGTTTCAATGCATAATAAACATGTGTATGACTGTGCTCAAAATATCAAGTGTTAACGCAGAACCCTGTCTCAATCAACATTGATTATTTGTAATCGTTATGCTGCTAGCATTAACCACTTTCAGACCGGACCATTTTGCTGGCCAAAGACCAGACCACTTTTTGCGATTCGCCACTGCGTCGCTTTAACTGACAATTGCGCGGTTGTGCAACGTGGCTCCCCAAAAAATTGACATCCTTTTCTTTACCCACACATAGAGCTTTCCTTTGGCATTTGATGCCCCCTGCGTTTTTATTTTTTGTGCTATAAACAAAAAAAGAGCGACAATTTTGAAAAAAAAAAAACGCATTTAAAAACGCAATTATTTTTTACTTTTTGCTATTATAAATATCCCCCAAAAATATATAAAAAAACATCTCCTCAGTTTAGGCCGATACGTATTCTTTTACATATTTTTGGTAAAAAAAATCGCAATAAGCGATTGATTGGTTTGCGCAAAATTTATAGGGGATAGTTTTATGGCATTTTTATTAATTATTTTTATTTTTTTACTATTAATGGCGGCGATCAGCGATTTTTATTGTGACTGCGACATTATGGCGGACACATTTTTGGGACCATTGTCATTTATACAGCAATCAGTGCTATACAAATACACTGACTCCTGTGTAAATGACACTGGCAGTGAAGGGGTTAACCAGGAGGTGGCAGTGTAGGGGTTAAGTGTGTCCTAGGGGCGTGTTGCTAACTGTGGGGGGAGTGGCTGTGTTTTACACATCTCTGCTCCAATCACAGGGAGCAGAGATCAGTGACACTGTTGCTAGGCAGAATGGGGAGATGCTTGTTTACTATAGCATCTCCCCGTGAGACGATCGCGGGTATCCCCGCTGCGATCGAGTCCGCGGAACCCGCGATCCAACTCACAGAGGTCCCGGCCGGTGCGCCGCCGCACACGCGATGGCACGGTGGCAGATTTAAAGGGACGTACCTGTACGCCCATTTGCCTGTCCGTGCCATTCTACCGACGTACATCTGTGTGCACCGGTCAGGAAGCGATTAAAAAAATTGATATTTGCTGGTTTTAAACTTTCTTTTGCATTTCTTCGGTTACTTCCTGGTTTCCAGGCCTAGGCAAATGATGTCATACATCCCAGGAGTCTTCGGGAGGGAAGGTGGGGTTTGCTGAGCTAAGCACACTCTAGCGGGGCTAGCCTGTGCCCTGAGCTAAGGGCAGATGGATTCCAGGAAGTAACAGCTACATGAATCATCTGTCCTTAGTCCAGATGACCTCAGCCAGAAGTGCTAGGGTGGTGTTTTTCAAAGTAATTTCTCAGCAAAATAAACCTTTTGGTTATGAATGAATGGCTGAGTTTTCTTTGAATAACAAAAATGTATTTAAGTGGTTGTAAAGGCACAAGGTTTTTAACCTTCATGCATTCTATGCATGAAGATTAAAAAAAAAAAAAAAAAAAAACACCTGTGTGCAGCATCCCCCCTAATACTTACCTGAGCCCCCTCTTGATCCAGCGATGTCCACAAGAACCTTGGCTCCTTAGGGACTCGCACTCACTGATTTTAGCCTTTGGCAGCAGCAGGAGCCACTGGTTCCCACTGCTGTCAATCGCAGCCAGTGAACCAATCGGAGGATGGAGGGGGAGGGGCCGAGCCACGGCTCTGTGTGTAAATAGACACAAAGTCGTGGCTCATGAGCGTGCCAGCCAAGCTGCTTGTTGTGGGGCTATCTGACAGGAGAGAGGGGCCAGGAGTGCCGGCGTAGGACCTGAGAAGAGGAGGATCCGGGCTGCTCTGTGCAAAACCACTGCACAGAGCAGGTAAGTATAACATGTTTGTTATTTTAATGTAGAAAAAAAGAAAAGTTTAGTAACACTTTAACCACTAGCAGACCACCCTGTGTACGTTAATCTGTGGGGCAATGGCTCCCATGTGAAAAATCACATACAGGTACGTGATTTCACTCTTGCGGGTCTGATTGGCCCCTGCTGTGTCCAATCAGCAGGGCCTGCTAATCGTTCACGAGAGAGGCAGAACCGCAGTCTGCCTATGAAAATGAGGCTACTAGTAGGGGAGATGGAGATCTCCGTCTTCACACACACAGTTATGAAGCACTCCCTAGGGACACATCTAACCCTTTGATCGTCCCTGATGTTAGCCCCTTGCCTGCCAGTGTCATTAGTACAGGGACAGTGCATATTTTTTTAGCACTGGTCCCCAAAAATTGTCACTTGGTGTCAGATTTGTCCGCCGCAATGTTGCAGTGCCACTAAAAATTGCTGATCGCCTCCATTACTAGTAAAAAAATTCAATAAATGTATCCCATAGTTTGGTTTGCGTAAAATGTATCGCATCTACAATCAATACACGCTTATTGGGATTTTTTTTTTTTACCAAAAACATTTAGTAGAATACACATTGGCCTGATTTAAAAATAAATAAATAATTAATTGGGTATGTTTTATAGCAGAAAGTAAAAATGTATATATACCGCAGAGGTGAGCAAATACCACCAAAAGAAAGCTCTATTTGTGGGAAAAAGGGGACATCAATTTTATTTGGGTATGGCATCGCACGACCGCACAATTGTCGGTTACGGTAATGCAATGCTGTATCGCAAAAAATGGCCTGGTCATGAAGGGGGGTGAACCTTTTGGTTTGTGATGCTCAGATACAGTGTAGTTCCGCTTTAAACTATCTAAAAAAAGAAAGTGGTAAAATACTATATATAAAAATGTATCAACAAAATATTCACTTTCAAAATATTGTGCATTATTTTAACACTTTTTTTTGTTGTTTTTAGGTAGTTTAACACTTGATATTTTGAGTGCCGTCATACACATATTTTGTTTCTTTGCACACTCCACAGTGAGCTTAGTGACTGCAGCTGGATAATTATTTATTATATCTTTGGCACAGAGCTTTTCACATTTTATATTTTTCATGCATAATAACCACCTGTATGGGATCAGTTAATTGTATGCAGAGATTTTATGAAATGTATGGCTTGGGATTTACCAGTAGGTGAGGCAGGCCACAGACCTGGAATTGACAGATGTAACGACGGGAAGTACTGATAACCTCTGTTAATTGTCATCAGCATTTCTTGTAGAACTCCAGACACTGTGACGGACCTTTCCCTACCACTTTTCTCATTACAATAATGGATCACTGTAAAAGTTATCTGTTGCTTGCAGAAATGCATAATAGGCATTATATTATATTATATTGTTGCTACTGTTGGACAATAGAAAAAATTGGAATTGGGCTTTAGACTGTGTAGAGCAGGGATATGCAATTAGCGGACCTCCAGCTTTTGCTGAACTACAAGTCCCACGAAGCATAGCAAGACTCTGACAGCCACAAGCATGACACCCAGAGGCAGGAGCATTATGGGACTTGTAATTTTGCAACAGCTGGAGGTCCGCTAATTGCATATCCCTGGTGTAGAGGATAAAATATCTTTAAAGTGGAGGGCCACCCTAAAAAAAAATATTGCATCAAAATGTTCCTAAAAATTAAGAATTTTTTTAACTTACCAGAAATGGCTGTTGCTAGGCAGATCGTCCTAATCTGCCACTTCCTACACCGCGGTGATCTTCAGTCTTCTCCTCGCGTTGTCTTCTGGGGAATGGGGCGCACTGTGTTCTGGGAACTGTGTGTGTCCCACAACACAGCGCGCCCCATTCACAAAGCGCTGCACAACTTGCGCATGCACAGTAGGAAACGGGCAGTGAATCTGCAAGGCTCCACTGCCTTTTTCTCTTAGTTCGAATGGCGGCGCCGGGACCCGAGGGCACCCTGGATAGGTAAGTGTGCTTATTAAAAGTCAGCAGCTACAGTGTTCGTAGCTGCTGACTTTTAAAAATGTTTTTCTTCAGCTGGCCCACCACTTTAAGCAAGCTGTTGCATATATACATCATTTTCATATGGAATACCTTTTTTATAAACCAACTTTTTATTTTTTGCAGATGACCTAAGGACTCTCTGTTCTCGTCTCCCCCATAACAAGTGAGTGTTTTGAACAGTTAATTCTATTCATATATCTTCTTTTGTCAAAAAAGTGAATCCGACAACAAAGACTGTACTTGTTTTGGCATGCCATCGCTGTCTCCATATCTAGTTGAACTGCTCTATGGTAGCAACTGAGGCGCTGCATCAAATGTTTGGAAGAAAAGGGGGGTGGTGACGGGCGTACCAAAGCTCCAGGACAAAGGCCTGGTTTGGCAACATACATAGGCTGCCATTGATGATCTCCTCAAAAGTATACTTTTTGGCTGTTGTGCTCTGAATTACTGACCTTAAACAGGCATACAGAACAGACTCCGGTCTGACTTCACTTTCTGCATACTTGTTTCATATCAGTGACTCTTATATTCACCTTTTAATTAACCCCTTCACGCCGACCGCACTCGAATATGTGGCCCCACTGGACTGGGCTTTTTTCCATGAGGCCGCCTATTTGCGTATCTTCCTTTGTGTATCACCCAGAGCTCTCTGGGCCCCATTCTAACCATTGGTACCCGGAACGCCTGATTCCAGGTCACCTGATCGCTGTGATAGCCTCTGATTAGCTATCACAGGGATCATTCACGGTGAAGCCCGCCCCTGTGTTTTCTGTCTTTGTGAATGGTCGAGACAGATGCATTGTATCTTTCTCTGTCCTTGCAGAGATAGGCCCCTTTTTACACAGGTTTTCCGATCAGGTCCGCCTGTCAGATTTATAAGCGGACCAGATCGAAGCCTCCATTCATACCTATGGGTTGGCGGATGTCTGCTGACATCCACTGATATCCGATCCTGTCTGTAAAATCCAGATGGATGGAGATCCTATTTTCCATCCGTTTGGTGGATGGGATCGGATGAAAACGGACATGCAGTCTGTTTTCATCCAATCTCCAATAGAGGAGAGCGGGACTCTGACAGGTCAGATATGGAGATATTTAAATTTTTTCATTTTATCTCTGACAGGTCTGTCTGCACAGTGAGCGGAACCAGACCTGTCATCCGGCTGCTCAGCGGGGATCAGCGGATCGATTCCCCCACTGAGCAAAGTGGGGTCTGCCGGCTGGACCGCCTGTGTGAAAATACCCATAGAGGGAAAAAAATAAAAATCGTATATAAAAAAATTAAAAATGCCTAGCTCAAGGTTTGATCTAGGTCAGCCGCAGGGTTAGTGTATGGATCAAGGTGAGTATTTTTTGGACAGGATTTTTATTATTTTTTTAAATTGGTGTCAATGTGTTTTGGGTAGGATAAAAAAAAGCAACATACTGGGCTGTACTATGGGTACAAACAACAAATATACACATCCCTGTGATCGTCAGAAACAGAAGAATTTATTTTGGGTTCCTTGGTGGAAGGTTATGGTAGTAGCAAGAAATATACAGTTAAAATAACCACTTGCCGTCCGTGTTGCATACATTTACTGCAGCACAATGGCCAGGGGGTGCGCCCCCGCCGCGCTCGCGACCATCTGATTTGTTTCAGAACCGATCAATCTTCAGGTCCAGGAAAGGTCCTGGAAAAAAATGCACTACAAAAGCAGTTGTGATGATATGTTCGCTTTTATTAACACAGTTGCAAAACTGGGCTTAGGCATTAAGATTTGTTTTACACTTGGGGGTAAATGGCTTAACATTGCCACTCCCAGAATTCCAATGATTGTCCAGAGTTGTATTTTGAACAAGCTTCAATTTTAATCACACAATGCTAGGTGGTCATCTTGAATCTGATTGGATAATATAGTATAAGTGGGAGACGTCTTCAATTTATTGTTCAGTTAAAGTGAAACACCTTTTTTTGCGTTGCTTATATCCTTATGGTTTGTGAGGGGCAGTGTTTTTAATGGGCAATTCTAGGAGCCATTCTGTTTAGTATACAGAATCATTTAGGGGCTTCCCTGTGTACAGTAATGGCCACCAAGTCCTCAAAATGAAAGTTATTGAGCAGATATGCTGCAAGTAAACATATGAAAGGGAATCATTTGTGCTTTAACAGTTTCTTTTTATTTTCTCCCTCAGCCTCATGCAGCTGGTGATCTCTGGCCCGGTTCAGCCTCAGCCTGCTCACCCCACTTTGACACCTGCATATTACCCCCATATTCACACCCCACCTCTAGGTTACCCTACTCTCCCAGCTCATCCAGCTCTTCCCGCTCACACAACGCTACCGACTCATGCAGCACTACCAGCGCACACAGCACTCTCATCTCACGCGACACTGCCGACACATGCAGCATTGCCTACTCACTCACCCTTATCAGGGCATCCTGTGCAGACCTTCATGCCTGGCATGGCTTTCCCATTTCGGCCAATGCGCTGAGTTACCTGAACTTACAGAGACAGACTGTCATTGTTACAGAGGAAGTGAAAAAACTCAAAGACAAAGTACAGAACCTACAGGCTGTTGTCGTTCCAGCACATCGAGGATAAGGGCACAGTGCTGGTGGTCATTTGATGTAATATCGCACCTGACATGGACATGTGTCTAGTAACACAGTGTTAGTACTACCAAATGGGTCAGACTCTTTTATAGGCCTGGTTCGCACCAATGCGATTTTTAATGCTTTTTGCAGATACGCACAACAGTCAATTTTACATGGTTTCTTATGGGACATGTTCACATCTATGCTTTTTTTTTTTTCTCAGCCGTTGTGGTTTTGGAAAGGATCAGCAACTTTTTTAAATGCAAAATGGTGTGTTTAGAGCAATCAGTAGACTTCAGTGGAGAAGCTGCAGAAAAGTATGTAGTGCGTTTTTGCTGCCTGTTGCATTTTTAATCTGCCCAACAACAAATTTGCAAAAAGAAAAAGGCAGAAAAACGGTGAAACTCGTGTGCAAAAAGTACTGCAGAAACTAATCAAAAGCAAACTGCATAGATGTGAACCAGACCAAAGAGTGTGTCCTTTTAAAACTGCCATCTCGGTGAATCACCCACTGCTGTCTTAGGCCCCTTTCACACGAGGCGGACTCCGCTTCCACAGAGCCCGCCTCTGCCCGCCGGCTCAGCGGGAGATCTCTCCGTTGATCTCCGCTGAACCGGCGGATGACAAGTCCCTCTCTGCTCACTGAGCGGGGAGGGGCTTGCGAGCGCCGCTGGTCTCTATGCAGAGATCGGATGAAAACGGACAGTGTGTCCGTTTTCATCAGATCTCACCCGATTTGATCCGCCAGCGACGGATCTGGACGTAGAGCCATACGTCTGCTTTTGGCGGATCGGACTGGGTCGGATGTCAGCGGACATGTCTCCGCTGACATCCGACGCTCCATAGACTAACATGGAGCGGCCGTTCAGATCCGCCGTCAAAACTGACAGGCGGATCTGAACGGTCCGATCGTGTGAAAGGGGCCTTATACTTTTGGAGACCTCTTAACTTCCCCTAAATGCTATAATTAGACCCCTTTCACACAGAGGCGCTTTTCAGGCACCTTTGTGCTAAAAATAAATAAATGCCTGAAAAGCTCACGAAAAATCTATTGTCATGAAGATCAATGAATGCTTTCACCCTGGGGCGGTGTGCTGGCGGGGAGCTGATATAACTCCTGCAAACAGCATGGAGCATGTTTGGAGCGCTAAAAAAAAAGTGCCTCAAAAGCACCCCTCTCCATTGAAATTAATGGGAAGTGCTTTAAAAGCGTCTCAAAATTAGTTATTTTAAATCACATGACCTTCAAAAAAAGCATACCGCTAACACCTCAAAAGCACCCAGCGTTTTCTGGGCAGTTTTCAAGTGCCTCAGTGTGAAAGGGGTCTTTACATAGCTGTTCTCACTCAGGTTGTGTCTCTATGGATTCCACATAATGGCAAACATCAGTGGGCTTCATAGAGGATGCGGCAGTGAGTAGATTTGGGTATGTGGAATCTTTCCTCTGGAGTTCCAAAGAGATACATTGATAAACCAATGAAGGAAATAAAATAGATCAGTTTTGAGTGGGCCTTTAGCTGTTCGGCACAAACATAGGTGCTGTGTTATAAATCAAACAAGCAGAGTTATGCTATATGACTTACAAGGTTTGTACACACCTACAGTAGCAAACAAAGTATGTGAACCCCTTGCAATTAACTGGTTTTCTGTAGTAATTTACCATAAAATGTGATCTGATCCTCATCCAAGTCACAACAATAGACACACACAATGTGCTTAAGCTGATGGCACACAAACAATTTTCATTTATTGTGTCTTTATGGAATGCACCCATTAAACATTTGCAGTGCCGAAGGAAAAAGTAAGTGAACCCGTGGCAATAATAGCTGGTCGAATCTCCTTTGGCAGTAATGACTTCAAGCAAGTGCTCTGGATTGGACCTGCATAACATTCAGGAGGAATTTTTGACCAGAACTGTGAGACTGTATGCCCATTCAGCCACTAGAGTATCTGTGAGGGCGGGTACTGATGTTGGACGAGAACCTGGCTTGCAATCAGTATTCCACTTTATCCTAAAGATGTTCAGTAGGGTTGAAGTCAGGACTCGGTGCAGGCTACTTGAGTTCCTCCACATCAAACCATGTCTTTATGGAGCTGGCTTTGTAGACAGGGGCACAGTCCTTCAAAAAAGGGCCTTCCACAAACAGTTGTCACAATGTTGGAAGCTTACAGCTGTCTGCATTTGTATGCTACCCTTCACTGAGGACATCTGATATTAAAGTAATTTTTCCTTTTTAATAAAACAGATCCTAACTTGCATGCATTAGCTGTTTTGTTTTCTATAAATTTCTTGTATTGAGCCACACTGACACACTCCAGTTCTATTTGTTCCTCTCGTGATGTCAGGGCCTATGCATTCCCATAGCAGTCTCCTCTGTGTGGGCTTACGCTTTGACGTATAGCTGTACGTTCAGCCATTCAGAGCACTGCACACACATGCAGCATGAGAGGGACACCCAAAGCCATACCGCTCCCCCTCTTCCACAGCAGTGACTGACAGCGGCTCTGCGTGTACCGAACGGCGGTACGTGGAGTTCATATCATGAGTGCACACCTAGAAGAGACTGCAAGAGGCTCCATAGGGACACAAGTAGAATGTATGTCGGTGCAACGGATCAAAAAACTCAAGGATCGGATCATTTTTCGGATCAGCAAAATATTGAATTTGCAAAAACCTGTGAAAATTCCACCACCATATAGTCCCCACTGTAATATACATCTCCCGCACTGTAATATTGGCCGAGTACGGCTGGGTATTGGCAGGGTATGGAGGGATGACTGTGACTGCAATTGTCAGAGCAGTGCTGTGGGCACTTACAGATCCAGCCCACAGCGCTGCTGCCATCCGATCTCTCCCCTCCAACGTACAGATCTGTACACAGAGGGGAGATAGGAACTGGCGTCATCATGACGCCGGTTTGTTTACAAGTGATCGCTCTATCATTTGACGGATCGATCACATTGTAAACGGCCGACGGGTGCACCGAGATGGCCGCCACTCCGGAGCTAGGCTGAAGCCGTGGCCTTTCCTAAGGCCGCGGAGCGCGACGTGTGCCAATCCGAACAGGGTGACCCGTTCGGATCACGGATCGGTGACGATCCGTTGCAGCCATTATAAAGTAAGCTTAGAGGAGGAAATTGAAGTGGTTCTAAAGCCTAAACATTTTTTACCTTTTAATCCATTCCTCACATTAAGGTAAAAAAAAATTAAACCCATCAAATCTGCCCCACCCCCCTATACTTATCTGAGCCCTTCATTTGATCCAGGGCTGTGCATGTCTGCAGCTCTTCTCTCCCCTCACTTCTGTGTCTAACTGTCTTTGCTGCAGCACCAGGAGCCATTGGCTCCAAGTGACGTCAATCAAGGCTAGTAACCGGGGGGGGGGGGGGGGGGCAAGGCCGAGTCTGTGTCAATGGATGCAGTAGCGGGCTCGGAAGCGAGCATGCATGAGTGCCCCCATGGGAAGCGGCTTCTCTTGGGGCACTAGATGAAGAGGAGGAGCCAGGAGCGCCGGTGGGGGACCTGAGAAGAAGAGTTTTGGGGCCTCTCTGTGCAATTCCATTGCACAGAGCAGGTAAGTATAGAGATGTTTGTTATTAAGAAAAAAAATAAAAATTTACCATACAATCACTTTAATAAAAATAGACCGCTAATGCACGTTGTATAGTATTAGTATCTGTTTTATGGGGAAAAAAATACTTTTATGGTCATATCATTTAGAGGGGTGCCCACTTACTGTTGGCCATACAGCAGTGTGATGGTCAGGTTTTCATAAAATTATGGTCACACCGTATATCATAAATCATTAGGTAACGCAACTCTCCAACATCTACCAAAAAAAACTGAAGTATCAGTGTGCAGAGACTGACCCTTTAAACAGCCATAATCACAATATTGGGCTTTTGTTCCCAGTAGAAACATTTAATTTTGGTAGGTTGAAAATATTAAACTGTCTCCTGAACTAACCAACTTAGGACTGCGTGGCAGTAATGTTCCTGTAGCTGATGTTTGCTCAGAACATTTTTTTTTAAAATTGGCAATTATACATTGAGAATACAGAACTTTATTCTTTTTTTTATGCTGTTGGTGAATTCCTTGTTTAGATTCAGATTTGTAAGGTATTTTCAAAATTCATTACTGCACGCTGACAAGTGTCAAACACAAATTCATAGACATGGAAAAGAAACGCACAGATGCACATCGATTCTGATTGGATTTGAGTTACTCCTTTTTTAAGACTTTTTTTTTCAAGCACATCTGGAAAAAAAGAAAATATATTGTGTTTATGTGTTTTTTTTCTAAAAAAATAAAAAAAAGTTAATAAAAAGGGTTAACAATGATACACTCTATCAGCACTGCAGAAAGTGTGTACACTGCAAATATAAAGGCCCGTACACACGATCGGACTTTTTGACAACAAACATGCAAATTAGCTGTTTTGGACCAACATCCGACCGTGTGTATGATCCATTGGACCTACTTTTTCAGTTTTCATCGAACTTTTGTTGGCTGTGCGAACGGACCAACTTTCTGCCAACAAAAGTCCGATGGAGCAAAGTCTGACCGTGTGTACACAAAACCATCGGACTTTTGTACAAAGTATAAACACGTATGCTCAGAACCAATGCAAAAGATCAGACAACAATATAGAGGTTAACCAAAGGTGGCGCTGGAGTATTCGAACGTCCTCTTTTGAAGTGTCGTCAGTACGTTGAAACGTCACTACGTTCGTGTTTGTTGCCTAAAAAGTCAGATCATGTGTATGCAATACCAACTTGGGGCCAACGCCCTTTGTACAAAAGTCCACGGGAAAGTTGGTACAAGGTCCGATTGTGTGTATGAGGCTTAAGGGAGATTGGCAGATGGGCACATTGATTGTTTGTTTTATCTGACCATAAAAGAACAAAGGTAACACTTGCGCCATGTGTGAACGCTCTGTAGCTGTGGTGCATGCAAATTAATGGGAGCATTTTCTGCAGTGTAGGTAAAAGTAGGTATTCCTGCGCTACTACAGCAGTGTACCCAGGAATCAATAAAATAGTGAGTATATAAATAAGGGTAACAATTGGTTGCAGCAAACCACCGACAGGGGTGCAAACCCCGCCCTTTACAATATGTGAAAAATCAATGTATGGTCTAGCGCTCCAGATAAATATAAGCAATAAAATCTCTAAATGTAAATATATCAATGCAATCCTCTAAATGTACCTGAATGTGGAGACTGCTACGACAAATAAATATTGTGCTCGAAACAGCAAAATAAATGAATGTGCTAAAACATAGGATAATAGTATATGCAACAAATAAACACCAGGTTTGAAAGATAAGAATATAAATACCGCTCTGAGTCTGGAGGCAAAGTGATGTCCACCCTGATTCGGTACAGCTGGTGCAGGCTCTGCTCACAACAGAGAGGAAAAAGGGAAGTCTGGATGGCCGCACTTCAGCAAAAACTTCTTTATTAGGCAAAAGATAAAATCCAAAGTAGTGACATCTCATGCGATACAGCAAAACAGCAACAGTAGCTTACGCGTTTCACGCCTCAAAGGCGCTTAGTCATAGCTAAAGATAGAATGCAAAAAACAAAACATATATAGCTAAAGTCAGGTGACCGACATTGACTAAACAGCCAATCAGGGCACTACAGCTTGATCATTCTGGTGATTGCATTCAAAAGATCTCACCTGGCTGCAGCAGCCCACACCCAAATCCCAAAAGAAAAAAACATTGGAATAAAGGTATGGGTGGGACAGCCAGGATAAAGACCAACAACAAATTACATGCCAATAAAATGTATATAAATGTGTGGTTAGTACAAAAATACAGAAGAAATACATACAAAGAGAATAAGTATGTGTACAAAAACGTAGGTGTCAACATTGTGGTCCACTGTATAAAGGCTGCAAAAACAAGGGTATATGCACAATTCAAAAAAGAAAAACATAATTAAATCTGAAGAATATGTACATAACATCCAAGATGGGAATGGGTAAAAGATGATACAAAAGAGACCGGCACAAACTTCCAATATGAAAAAACGGGATACCGTATACAATGAAGAACAACCCACGTAGATGTTTGAGGTAAAACCAAAAATGGCAAAATTCCAAAATGCAGCACAACACAAAATCGCATTAGGAGTGTAAAAAAGGAACCCACATCTGTCACCGCAATAAGATTTAAAATGGCGGTAGATGAGGATCTATATAACCATTCAGGCTGTGCTGTGGCATATGGAACATAGCATGTAAAAAGTAAAAAATATATGTAAGAATATATACACGCATAGAATATATATAAAAATACATATATATAGGTACCCTGAAGGAATTCAAAATATGATGATAACACTACATTAATTAGAATTGAAACCCCAAATAAACCTATATAATGAAACCTGCGAGTCTGTATGGATGAACTGTGTATATGACACAGAATGCAATGAATGTAATAAAAAGGAACGGGATGTACATACAGCGATTCAATGTGAATCGCAAGCAAATATGTGACCAAAAAATATATATGTATATGATCAGGAAATATATGTATATAAGGAGTTCCCGTGTTATTAGCGACACATGAATGTAAAAAAATGCAAAAAAAAAATGCAAAAAAATGCAAAAAAATGCAAAAAAATGCAAAAAAATGCAAAAAATGCAAGAAATCTGAGCAAATAGAAACCCCGTGTTTATGGCACTGAAATGAAACCTAAAGAGAGAAAGTCCAATGTAAAATATACTGTGTAATAAAGTATATAATATATAGAAGTCTACAGAATAGACCTCCATTTATAATATAAAATCAGTAAAGCCCAATAGTAAATGGAGGAAATGGATGTCAAAGCTGGACTATAGAACAGCAGTAGAGCCTTATTAATACTATAGATCTAGAACAGATCACAAAATCGTGGTCCATAGATGTATATAGCTTGTGTAGCTAAACAGTTTTATATTAATCTCTCTCTTCGGTGGGATGCATGGCGAACCGTTAAAGTACCTATTGAATCAACGGTGATGTCATGTGACATGCGACATGCAACCTGCGACTAAAGAAAGGTGTTTTTACTAGAAGGATAATAATGACAAGTGCTAATTGCAAAGAATGTCATTATGATTGTCAGTGCCAACAAGGAAGGAAACAGAAAGAAAGAAAGAAAGAATAGTAGTGAAGGGGGAAAAAAAAAAAAAAAAAAAAAAAAAAAAATGCAGTGATAGGAAGCAAGGAAAGTTGTTACATAAAAAGATATAGTGGGCAGAGGGACCCCAAAAGAATTGGTGCTATTCGTAAAAGTGGGAAACATCCCACTCAAAGTTCATTCCTGCAGGCTGTCTAGTGTTTAAATTAAAAATCCATTTAACCTCTTGCTTACACAAGAGCCCAAATTTGTCCCCTCCTCTAGGTGGTTGTATGATTTTATCAACGCCCTGAATGCGCAAACTAGATGTGTCACCTGAATGAAACTCATTCCAATGTCGGGCTACATTGGTACCGTGTTCTTTGTCAATGTCATAAAGATGATCATATAAGCGGTCCTTTAATCTACGGATAGTTCTGCCAACATATTGAGTTGAACATGTGAGACAGGTAATCACATAAATGAGATAGCGTGTATTACAATTAATAAAGGATCCAATTTTAAAGGTTTTGCCTGTAGAGGAGGAGGTGACGGTGTCACCACCCTTAATAAAGGGACAGTATACACAGGAATTGCCTCCACATCTAAAGGTACCCTTAAAATGCATCCAATGGGAAGGGGGATTTTTGCTGCAAAAGTAGCTAGGGGACAAAAGACTGCCTAAGGACGGTGCTCTCCTAGAGACCGTACGTATGCCTTTAGTGAGGATTTTAGAATAAATTGGGTCATTGGACAAAATTGGAAGGTATTTAGTTACAATTCTACCTATTTTTTGAAATTCCAAACTATATGGGGTAGAAAAAGTAGGGATGGATTGAGATTTATCCTTACTGTTACATAAAACCGGTTTGTCAGCCAAAAGCTCCGCCCTGGATGCCTGACTGGCAATGCGAGAAGCACGATCGATAATGGACTTGGAATATCCTCTAGCTAGAAACCTCTCTGTCATTAGGCGAGCCTCCCGGACATATACATCCTGTCTAGTGCATAAACGGCGAAGCCGTAAAAATTGGCCTACCGGTATGCTTTTAATGGTGTGTGGCGGATGGCTAGAACTGGCAGACAATAGAGTATTCCCAGCTGTGGGTTTTCTATATAAGCTACTCACGATCTCCTGGTTATCTCCCAAGAGCCTCACATCCAAAAAATCAATGGTGACAGGATCATGATGTCCCGTAAATTTTAGATTCAATTGGTTGTCATTCATGTAAATTAACCATTGTTCCAAAGTGATGTGAGGGTCAGAGACGATAAACAGGAGGTCGTCAATGTAACGACAATAAAACTCTGTGTCTGCTCGACGGGGACTTTCAGGTCCAAAAATGCGGGACCTCTCCCACCATCCCATGTATAGGTTGGCTAGGGAGGGTGAAAATTTGGCTCCCATAGAGGCCCCGCATTTCTGGAGGTAAAAGTCCCCGTCGAACATAAAAAAATTATGTGTTAAAAGATACTCCAAACATAAAACGATGAATTCCTGTGTAGCTAGGGAAAATCTGCCCGACTTTTTAAGAAAAAAGGAAACTGCTTGTAGACCTAGATGGTGAGGTATGGAAGAATACAAACTAGACACATCACAAGTAATCCAGCTGTAACCCTCTCCCCAAACCATGCCATCAAGTCTGGACAACAAATGTTTAGTGTCACGTAGGTATCCGGGTAGCTCCACCACCAAGGGTTGTAATTGTTGGTCAACCCATTGTCCCAGTCTTTCATTAAGAGAATTAATGCCAGCCACAATGGGTCTACCAGTAAGGGGTGTGAGGCCCTTATGGAGTTTAGGCAAATGGTGAAAGACTGGCACAACGGGAAAAGAAGGTATAAACATATCTTTCTCTCTTTCAGTAAAGAGACCCATACAAACTGCACGATCCAACAAAGAGGACAGTTCAGCTTTAAAGGTGGTGGTGGGATTCCCACTGAGTTTAATGTAAGTAAGGGGGTCGGAAAGTTGTCTAATAGCCTCATTGCGATAAGAGGTGGCGTCCATAACGACTACCGAACCCCCCTTATCAGCATTTTTTATGACTAATTCACGATCAGCCCGTAATTTTTGAATGGACAATTTTTCATCTGAAGACAAATTATTAGCCACTTTGTTGGAGGTGTTGCGTGCCAGCGTAGTGAGGTCTCTCTCTACCAAGGTTTGATACATATCCATGTTTTTACCTCGAGAATTAATAGGATAAAAATCAGACCTCATCTTAAATGATACTGTACTATGGCAAGCATCACCATCCTCCAAAACCGGATTGGACTCACTTGCCAAATCAACAAGGTCATTAAAGGCACAAACATCTTTGAATGATATGAGAGGGGAAAGGGAAGGGGAAGGTAGGGGGGAAGAAGGAAGAGACTGGGAGGGAGAAAATGGTTTCACATTCTCAGATAAAACATTAGTAATGTCATCCAAAAACGGACTGGCATGTAAATCAGACTCACACTCACCGCTAGAAGGATTGTCAATAGATGAAACAACATTTAAATCAACATCGGTGAAAAAGTGTTTTTGTAAGGTTAAAGTCCTTGCTAGCTTATTAACGTCCAAAATAGTATCAAACAAATTGAAATGATTAGTAGGACAAAAGTTCAAGCCTCTTGATAGTAGCGCAGTTTCAGATAAGGATAAAGATTTCTGCGATAGATTAACTACATTGAGGTTAGCGTTTATTTGCGATCCCGCAGCTGATAGCGACCCTCGCTGATGTCGTTTGTTTCTTTGACCTCCCCTCCTCGTTTTGCCTTTTTTCTCCTGAAGCCTCTGTTGTGTCCAGTGCTGCCCGAGTTTAAAGACAGAGTTCTCTCTGGATGTGTATGGCTTGAATTAGATCTCGTATCCGGTGAAGAATCAGAAGCAGTGATGGCGGTAGTGTCATGGAGAGACTCACCCTCCGTATCAGAGAAGCTGACTCTTTTCTTAGAGGAGGATCTCGGCCTACGGCCAGAGCGGAAAGCAGGTTTTTTCCAGGTGTAAACCTGGTTGGTGTCATAATCAATTTGGTCGCGAAGTTTTTTATCTTTCTTAGTTGAAATAACATTGCGTTCTAGTTTATCCAATTTTTTATTTAGCAGTTCATCAAGCTCCACAAAACAAGGAGAATTTTGTGAATTGGTAAGCTCGTTTTGAATAAAAGACATCTCGCTTTGTATGCGATTTAACTCTTTGGTCCTTGATTCAATGATGATTTTCATGAGACTAAACGAACAGGTGGTAAGTGTGTTAGTCCATAGAAGTTTGGTTTCTTCATCTGGGAAATCAAAGGTGGGAAATTTCTTTATGCGGAGACCCCGTGGGATTTGCTCCAATGCTAAATATTCAGTGAGAGAATGAATATCCCAAAACACTTTGATCTCCTTTGCCATCAAACTCTCAAGTTTTCTAAAAGTCTTTTTTAGGATAAAGTCATTAGTATCTGCTTTAAGCAGAGAGGGAGTTTGCTGGCTTAGACGTAAGGGGTTGTGTGAAGGGTCCTTCAGGGTACGGCTGTAGCTTGTATCTTGGCTGAGAGAAGCAATACTATTTTCGGATGTAGTAGTCCCAGAAGCCATGACAGGTAAGAGGGTGACAGTGGTGTGAGATAAACCACTAGATAATAAACAAAAAAGCACAAGACGAGCAGGTATGATGAGAAGAGCAAAAATCCAGGTTTGAAAGATAAGAATATAAATACCGCTCTGAGTCTGGAGGCAAAGTGATGTCCACCCTGATTCGGTACAGCTGGTGCAGGCTCTGCTCACAACAGAGAGGAAAAAGGGAAGTCTGGATGGCCGCACTTCAGCAAAAACTTCTTTATTAGGCAAAAGATAAAATCCAAAGTAGTGACATCTCATGCGATACAGCAAAACAGCAACAGTAGCTTACGCGTTTCACGCCTCAAAGGCGCTTAGTCATAGCTAAAGATAGAATGCAAAAAACAAAACATATATAGCTAAAGTCAGGTGACCGACATTGACTAAACAGCCAATCAGGGCACTACAGCTTGATCATTCTGGTGATTGCATTCAAAAGATCTCACCTGGCTGCAGCAGCCCACACCCAAATCCCAAAAGAAAAAAACATTGGAATAAAGGTATGGGTGGGACAGCCAGGATAAAGACCAACAACAAATTACATGCCAATAAAATGTATATAAATGTGTGGTTAGTACAAAAATACAGAAGAAATACATACAAAGAGAATAAGTATGTGTACAAAAACGTAGGTGTCAACATTGTGGTCCACTGTATAAAGGCTGCAAAAACAAGGGTATATGCACAATTCAAAAAAAGAAAAACATAATTAAATCTGAAGAATATGTACATAACATCCAAGATGGGAATGGGTAAAAGATGATACAAAAGAGACCGGCACAAACTTCCAATATGAAAAAACGGGATACCGTATACAATGAAGAACAACCCACGTAGATGTTTGAGGTAAAACCAAAAATGGCAAAATTCCAAAATGCAGCACAACACAAAATCGCATTAGGAGTGTAAAAAAGGAACCCACATCTGTCACCGCAATAAGATTTAAAATGGCGGTAGATGAGGATCTATATAACCATTCAGGCTGTGCTGTGGCATATGGAACATAGCATGTAAAAAGTAAAAAATATATGTAAGAATATATACACGCATAGAATATATATAAAAATACATATATATAGGTACCCTGAAGGAATTCAAAATATGATGATAACACTACATTAATTAGAATTGAAACCCCAAATAAACCTATATAATGAAACCTGCGAGTCTGTATGGATGAACTGTGTATATGACACAGAATGCAATGAATGTAATAAAAAGGAACGGGATGTACATACAGCGATTCAATGTGAATCGCAAGCAAATATGTGACCAAAAAATATATATGTATATGATCAGGAAATATATGTATATAAGGAGTTCCCGTGTTATTAGCGACACATGAATGTAAAAAATGCAAAAAAAAATGCAAAAAAAATGCAAAAGATGCAAAAAAATGCAAAAAATGCAAAAAATGCAAGAAATCTGAGCAAATAGAAACCCCGTGTTTATGGCACTGAAATGAAACCTAAAGAGAGAAAGTCCAATGTAAAATATACTGTGTAATAAAGTATATAATATATAGAAGTCTACAGAATAGACCTCCATTTATAATATAAAATCAGTAAAGCCCAATAGTAAATGGAGGAAATGGATGTCAAAGCTGGACTATAGAACAGCAGTAGAGCCTTATTAATACTATAGATCTAGAACAGATCACAAAATCGTGGTCCATAGATGTATATAGCTTGTGTAGCTAAACAGTTTTATATTAATCTCTCTCTTCGGTGGGATGCATGGCGAACCGTTAAAGTACCTATTGAATCAACGGTGATGTCATGTGACATGCGACATGCAACCTGCGACTAAAGAAAGGTGTTTTTACTAGAAGGATAATAATGACAAGTGCTAATTGCAAAGAATGTCATTATGATTGTCAGTGCCAACAAGGAAGGAAACAGAAAAAAGAAAGAAAGAATAGTAGTGAAGGGGGAAAAAAAAAAAAAAAAAAAAAAAAAAAAATGCAGTGATAGGAAGCAAGGAAAGTTGTTACATAAAAAGATATAGTGGGCAGAGGGACCCCAAAAGAATTGGTGCTATTCGTAAAAGTGGGAAACATCCCACTCAAAGTTCATTCCTGCAGGCTGTCTAGTGTTTAAATTAAAAATCCATTTAACCTCTTGCTTACACAAGAGCCCAAATTTGTCCCCTCCTCTAGGTGGTTGTATGATTTTATCAACGCCCTGAATGCGCAAACTAGATGTGTCACCTGAATGAAACTCATTCCAATGTCGGGCTACATTGGTACCGTGTTCTTTGTCAATGTCATAAAGATGATCATATAAGCGGTCCTTTAATCTACGGATAGTTCTGCCAACATATTGAGTTGAACATGTGAGACAGGTAATCACATAAATGAGATAGCGTGTATTACAATTAATAAAGGATCCAATTTTAAAGGTTTTGCCTGTAGAGGAGGAGGTGACGGTGTCACCACCCTTAATAAAGGGACAGTATACACAGGAATTGCCTCCACATCTAAAGGTACCCTTAAAATGCATCCAATGGGAAGGGGGATTTTTGCTGCAAAAGTAGCTAGGGGACAAAAGACTGCCTAAGGACGGTGCTCTCCTAGAGACCGTACGTATGCCTTTAGTGAGGATTTTAGAATAAATTGGGTCATTGGACAAAATTGGAAGGTATTTAGTTACAATTCTACCTATTTTTTGAAATTTTTTACACTCCTAATGCGATTTTGTGTTGTGCTGCATTTTGGAATTTTGCCATTTTTGGTTTTACCTCAAACATCTACGTGGGTTGTTCTTCATTGTATACGGTATCCCGTTTTTTCATATTGGAAGTTTGTGCCGGTCTCTTTTGTATCATCTTTTACCCATTCCCATCTTGGATGTTATGTACATATTCTTCAGATTTAATTATGTTTTTCTTTTTTGAATTGTGCATATACCCTTGTTTTTGCAGCCTTTATACAGTGGACCACAATGTTGACACCTACGTTTTTGTACACATACTTATTCTCTTTGTATGTATTTCTTCTGTATTTTTGTACTAACCACACATTTATATACATTTTATTGGCATGTAATTTGTTGTTGGTCTTTATCCTGGCTGTCCCACCCATACCTTTATTCCAATGTTTTTTTCTTTTGGGATTTGGGTGTGGGCTGCTGCAGCCAGGTGAGATCTTTTGAATGCAATCACCAGAATGATCAAGCTGTAGTGCCCTGATTGGCTGTTTAGTCAATGTCGGTCACCTGACTTTAGCTATATATGTTTTGTTTTTTGCATTCTATCTTTAGCTATGACTAAGCGCCTTTGAGGCGTGAAACGCGTAAGCTACTGTTGCTGTTTTGCTGTATCGCATGAGATGTCACTACTTTGGATTTTATCTTTTGCCTAATAAAGAAGTTTTTGCTGAAGTGCGGCCATCCAGACTTCCCTTTTTCCGCAACAAATAAACACACTGGTGTTCAAATCCTAATCACAGTGAATCTGTGCAATAAAAAAATGGACTACGTCGGTGATCCAAAGCATAAGGCCCCTTTCACACTGGGGCAGGGTCGGCGGTAAAGCAGCGCTATATTTAGCGCTGCTTTACCGCCGTTTTAGCTGCGGTATTCGGCTGCTAGCGGGGCGGTTTTAACCCCCGCTAGCGGCCGAAAAAGGGTTAAACCCCCGCAAAGCCCTGCTGCAGCGGGGCTTTGCCGGCGGTATTGCCGCGTTGTCCCATTGATTTCAATGGGTAGGAGCGTTGAATACACTGCTCCAAAGATGCTGCTAGCAGGACTTTTTTTTACCGTCCTGCTAGCGCACCGCTCCAGTGTGAAAGCCCTCCGGCACTGGAGTTAAAGGACCTGCTTTTTTCAGGCGCTATACAGGCGCTATTTTTAGCGCCTGAAAAACGCTTCAGTGTGAAAGGGGCCTTAGCGAAATGTGCAAAAAAGTACAGAGATAAATATGCAAAAGTGCAGACAATATAATATATATAAGAAAATATATATATAAAAAAAATTTAAATATCTTTATATAAAATATATATATATATATATGCAGTTCAAACAGTGATTGTCCAAAGAAGGATAAATATAAAGTGCGACAAGAAAAATACATCCACTGGGGTGTAATGTGGCTGTGTCAAACTGAGTGACAATGTCCACAGCGATGGCAAAACTCCGTTTTAAATGGAGTGTGATGGATAGAATCCGTCCAGAGATGCAGGGGAGATATCACTCTATAACTTGATGTGTGTGAGGTGATCCAAACCGTACTCCTCTGGGTGCCCGCAAATATCAGATGCAGTGGCTCCTTACCTCACTGCTGTAAGGTAAACAGCATAAATCAAGATTGCTCTCCTGAGCTCTGTATCCTGAGTGTATGTTGGGGCCTGGTTTGTCACTTTCACCACATCAAAGGTATTATTTCACTTGCTGCACATTAGGGGTATTATTTCACTTGTAGTCCTCCCGGGGTATTATTTCACTTGTAGTCCTCCCAGGTAATAAGCATGTAAATCGTGGAGGGAAGAGGAAGGAGCCCCAAATAGTGAAGTATGTACAGTTTATTCAGTAAAACCACAAAATAAAACACAAGGGTACTCCCAATTGACAATGAGACAGAATTCAATGTAAAAACGAGCGCCGTGCTCGTGTTCTGGACGTCACTTCTGGTGTCCTAGTGTATTCTATTTTCCTACTAGTGTCTTCACGTCACATGACTTCACCAGGGAATAGGGTATAGACACAGGACATGTCTTTAAATACTCTATTCACTGACGACCATTTTGTTGTAGGAGCCTATAGTTAAATAGAGCGGTGGCCATGTTTCGGTGGATTAGGCTACAACCGCTGCCATTTTGTGTATGACCAGATCGCAGATATACTGTGAAGGGATATACTGATGAATGAAGTCATGTGATGTGACGACACTAGTAGGAAAATGGAATACACTAGGACACCGGAAGTGACGTCTGGAACACGAGCACATCGCTCGTTTTTACATTGATTTCTGTCTCATTGTCAATTGTGAGTACCCTTGTGTTTTATTTTATGGTTTTACTGAATAAACTGTACATACTTCACTATTTGGGGCTCCTTCTTCTTCCCTCTCTCCAGCCCCCACCCCAGTGCTCTCCAGCCCCACAGTGCTCTCCAGCCCCCCCAAGCTCCCCATCCCTGTTCTTTCTGCCCCAGGTGCTCTCCAGCTCTCCCCATCAGTCTCCAGCCCCCACATCATTGATCTCCACCCCCACAGTGCTCTCCAGCCCCCCCAAGCTCCCCATCCCTGTTCTTTCTGCCCAAGGTGCTCTCCAGCTCTCCCCATCAGTCTCCAGCCCCCACATCATTGCTCTCCACCCCCACAGTGCTCTCCAGCCCCCATGGTAACCATCCTCGTCTGTGATCTGTTTGCTTGTAATTAGTGTGTGTGTGTATAAAATGTCAATGAGTTTCTGGACTCCTGACAGACCCTTGCATCTTTCATCCAGTGCTGCACTGACGTTTCTGTATTCTGAGTCATCGGGAAAGCATAAGAATTGTCGAAGGATCTGCGGGAAAAGGTAGTTGAACTGTATAAAACAGGAAAGGGATTTAAAAAGTTATCCAGGGATTTGAGAATGCCAATCAGCAGTATTCAAACTCTAATCAAGAAGTGGAAAAAGAGGGGTTCTGTTGAAACCAAACCACGGTCAGGTAGACCAACTAAAGTTTCAGCCACAACTGCCAGAAAAATTGTTTGGGATGCAAAGAAAAACCCACAAATAACTTCAGGTGAAATACAGGACTCTCTGGTGTGGCTGTTTCAAGATGCACTTTAAGAAAGATGGGCTGCATGGTCGAGTCGCCAAAAGAAAGCCATTACTATGCAAATGCCACAAAGTATCCCATTACAGTATGCCAAACGGCACAGAGACGAGCCTCAAACCTTATGGCACAAAGTCATTTGGAGTGATGAGACCAAAATTTAGCTTTTTGTCCACAACCATAAACACTACATTTGCAGAGGAGTCAACAAGGCCTATGATGAAAGGTACACCATTCCTACTGTGAAACACGGAGGTGGATCGCTGATGTTTTGGGGATGTGTGAGCTACAAAGGCACAGGAAATTTGGTCAAAATTGATGGCAAGATGAATGCAGTATGTTATCAAAAAATACTGGAGGAACATTGGCATTCATCAGCCAGGAAGCTGCACATGGGACGTACTTGGACATTCCAACATGACAATGATCCAAAACATAAGGCCAAGTCAACCTGTCATTGGCTACAGCACAATAAAGTGAAGGTTCTGGAGTGGCCATCTCAGTCTCCTGACCTCAATATCATTGAGCCACTCTGGGGAGATCTCAAACGTGCAGTTCATGCAAGACAGCCCAAGAATTTACAGGAACTGGAGGCTTTTTGCCAAGAGGAATGGGCAGCTTTACCATCTGAGAAGATAAAGAGCCTCATCCACAAATACCACAAAATACTTCAAGCTGTCATTGATGTTAAAGGGGGAAATACACAGTATTATTAACTGGGGTATGTAAACTTTTGAAAGAAATGTTTTTTGTGTTATTATTCATATTCTCTGAAAAATGGCCAAGAAATCATAAATTCTGCCAGGGTATGTAAACTTATGAGCACAACTGTATGTGTGTGTGTGTGTGTGTGTGTATACAGGATCTTACAAAAGTGAGTACACCCCTCACATTTTTGTAAATATTTTATTTGTATCTTTTCATATGACAACACTGAAGAAATGACACTTTGCTACAATTGCTATTGGACTCGGGCTCCCAAGAATTTTCTTCAGGACCATAGCCCTTCCATTTGATTAAAAACTGGTTCTGATTTCTCCTCTTCCTGAAGTTTAGGATGGCATCCACATCGAACTCTTCCTCGCCGTCTATTAGGACCGGGTCAGGGAGGACAGTCCTTCTGTTTGGAAATGGATTGGAAGTGGAGGGCTTCAACAAGGACACATGGAACACTGGGTGAACCTTTAGTGACTCTGGGAGTTCCAGCTCGTAGGCCACTTCGTTGATTTTCCTTTAAACCGGAGTCCTAAGAACTTGGGACCCAGTTTTTTTGAAGGACATGCCATCTTTAAATTCAATGTAGATAGCCACACTAATTCGCCAGGTACTAACACTAGTTCCCCTCGCCTCTTCCTGTCAAAAGTTGTTTTGTTGTGCTCCTGAGTTCTGGCCATGGTCTCCTGCAGAAGCTGGTTGTTGGTTGAGAAGAAGTCCATCTTTTCTTGAACTGCTGGCACAGTGCATTCAGGAAGGGAGTTGGGTAGAAATGAAGGGTAAAAACCATAATTGGCGAAAAAGGGCGTCTGTTTGATGGCAGAGTGGATGGAATTGTTGTAGGCGAATTTGGCTACTGGTAGCAGGGAGATCCAATCGTCCTGAGCAAAGGAGGAGAAGCAGCGTAGGTATTGCTCCAGGGTCTGGTTCGTCCTTTCAGTTTGTCCATTGGACTGAGGATGATAGGCAGATGAAAAGGAAAGTTCAATATCTAGAGCCTTGCAGAGGGACTTCCAGAATCAAGAGGTAAACTTCACCCCTCGATCTGAAACTATGTTCGCTGGTACTCCATGGAGCCTGATGACTTCCTTGATGAATACCTGTGCCGTTTCTGGGGCTGAGGGGGTAGCCTTCATGGGAATAAAGTGTGCCATTTTTGACAGGTGGTCAACTACCACAAAGATCGTAGTATGATCTTCTGCCGGGGGTAGTTAAACGATGAAGTCGATAGACAGCATCCTCCATGGTCGGTCTGGAACAGACAAAGGCTTGAGTAGGCCCCAGGCTTTGGTCCTATGGCTCTTGTTCCAGATGCATGTGGTGCAGGTGTCCACGAATCTCTTGCAGTCCTCCCGCAGCTGAGGCCACCAAAAGGTACGTTGTACCAAGTTGGTGGTCTTGGTGACACCAAAGTACCCGGCAAGCGCATGGTCATGGTACAGTTCCAGGACGGTTACCCGTAGGCTCTCTGCCTTGCAATCCGGGCTCGGAAGTGGGTATTTGCCCCATGGAGGCTTGTCTGAGTCGGGAGAGTAAGTCTTCCTGAAGCAGGAGGAAATTCCCGGGAGCGAGAATAGTATCCGGAGGGGAATCTTCCTTGAACTTGTGGAACATTCGTGACAGGGCATCTGGTTTTATATTCTTGGACCCTGGACGGTAAGTTACATGAAAAGTAAATCGGGAGAAGAAGAGTGCCCTACTGGCTTGTCTAGGTTTCAGCCTTTTTGCGGATTTCAGGTACTCAAGGTTCTTGTTGTCAGTAAATATTAGAATTGGGTGAGAGGCTCCTTCCAGTAAATAACGCCATTCTTCCAACGCAGATTTAATTGCCAACAATTCTCGGTCTCCGACATCGTAGTTCTTCTCGGCTGTGGATAATTTGCGTGAGAAGAAGGCTACAGGGTGAAGCAGGGCCTTAGCTCTTTGCCTTTGGAACAGTATTGCCCCTACGGCAATTTCAGATGCATCCACTTCTAGGACAAATGGCAAAGAGGAATCCGGGTGCCTTAGGATGGGAGCTGAGGTGAAGAGTCCTTTAAGGGTTTCAAAGGCCCCTTGGGCCTCGGGGGACCAACGGAAGCGGATTCCCTGTTTGGTGAGTTGCGTGATTGGTGCAACTATGGCCGAAAACCCCTTGATGAATTTGCGATAGAAGTTGGCAAAACCGATAAATCGTTGGATCCCCTTCTTGTCCGCAGGGGTTGGCCAATCTAGGATCGCAGTGATCTTCTGGGGGTCCACACTTATACCCTTGCTTGAGATGATCAGGCCCAGGAACGGTATGCTCTCCAATTCAAATTGACATTTGTCGGCTTTTGCATAGAGACCATGTAGACGGAGACGACTCAATACACTCTTGACGTGCCTGCGATGGAATTCAAGGGAGGAGGAAAAGATTAGGATGTCATCTAAATAAACAACAGCAAACAAGTCTAAAAAGTCCCGGAGCACATCATTTATAAAGTATTGAAAGGTGGCAGGGGCATTACATAGTCCAAAGGGCATCCGGCTGGGAACTGACAAAGATTATATGCATACTCACCTTTCCCATTGACACCAATTACAGTTTCTGCGGTATTTGCATTGAGGGCAGAGACTGTCCAACCATGTGAGCGGAGACTGTTACACTTGTCATCATTGCCCCAATTAATCATCAGGACTGCCCACCATCTCCCCAAATATGGTGGACACATATTTGAAGGTGGTGGAGAGTAAAGACAAACTTGATTCCACCCCACATCACACAGATATTGCAGAGGAAGTTTGATGTCAATAGACTTTTTTTTTTTTGTACTTTTCTTTTGTTAATTTGTTTTTAAAGCAGAGCTTTAGAGAAAAAATATTAAAAGTCAGCAGCTACAAATAGTGCAGCTGCTGACTTTTAATAAATGGACACTTACCTGTTCCTGGTTCCAGCGGTGTAGGCAGAATGTGACGAGAGACCGCTCGTCTCTCGCTGCCCCGCCGGCATCCTCTGTCAGGGAATCAGGAAGTGAAGACGCAACGTCTTCACTGCCCGGTTCCCTACTGCGCATGCGCGAGTCGCGCTGCGCGCCTCTCTTGGTCCCCGCTGTGTCCTGGGAACTGTGTTTCCCAAGACACAACGGGGCAGCTCCAGAGAGGGGCGGGGCAGCTATACGGAAGTGGGTGCAGATACCTGTATTATACAGGTATCTGCACCCCCCTCCTCCCTGAAAGGTGCCAATTGTGGCACCGGAGGGGGGTTGGAATCCGATAAGCGGAAGTTCCACTTTAGGGTGGAACTCCGCTTTAAAGAGAACCTTTGAGGTTAAACATGTGGGACCTGATGTTAAAGAGGTGTTCCCGTTAGAAAAAAAAAATGAAAAGTCAGCAGCTACAAATACTGCAGCTTCTGACTTTTAATAATCGGACACTTACCTGTCCCAGCGATACGGGGGATCGAAGCCCCGCTCGTCTCCCCTCCGTTCGGGCACCCACTGCAAATGTGCGAGAGAGGATGCGCGCCGCGATTGGCCGCGCAATCATCTGGGACCTGTCACGTGTCCCAGATGATTGACAATAAAAAAAATTTCTCTAAATGTTTTTTTTCTTTATTTTTTTATGCACATAAGTAAAACATTTTTTGGGGGGGGGGGTTTCCAAAAAAAATCAGTTTGAAAGACTGCTGCACAAATATAGTGTGACATAAAATATTGCAATGATCGCCATTTTATTCTCGAGAGTCTATGCTAAAAAATATATGTACACATATATGTAAATAATTTTGGGGGGTTCTAAGCAATTTTCAAGCAAAAAAAATCGGATTTTTACTTGTAAACAAATGTCAGAATAAGTCGATATTTGCATACAACATGTAGTGTGGTGTTGGCTGCTCTACAACAGCACCAAGGCAAATTGTTTTACATGCACACCACAGTGCCCTGATAGTATGTTGCTTCATGTTTTTAAGGACAAGTTCACTTTACACCGGAAGTGCTCTGAACTGCCATCTTTGCTTTATTTTATGATGAATCAACCACCGCCTGTAACTTCACTACCCTGCCATGGGGTGGTGAGGGGCGCGCATGCGCACGGCGCCCTGCTAGCTCGCTGCTAGTGTTGCTATGGAGCCTGGTTCGGGGGGCGCGCCTGACAGGCAGGACGCGCGCTCCCGGCACAAGGAAATAGCCCAGCTCACCAGTTCCTGTTTCGGTGACAGCAAAACAACGAGCAGAGCGGAGCCGCCTGTACAGTGGAAGTCCCGGGGGGAGGCCGAGCCCAGCACCGACAGGAAGGTAAGTGAGCAAGGAGGAGGAGCCTGGGGCCCCTACATTGTACAATGCTGGGGCCCCTGCTGCTGGAAGGTCATTACATAGCTTTGCATACATTGCACAGAAAATCCTTGTGCTGCTGATCTGGTGTAAGCAATAATTGTGTAATATGTGGGATTTTATTGTTTAATGAATTACAAAATATTCTCTGTATTTTAAAGAGGACCTGTCAGTGAAAGCGGAAACATGGGAGCCGCCATTGATGACGTAACAGAGCGCGCTCCGGGGCTGACCTCTGAACTCATATCCGCCATGTGTGTTCCGGGGGTCACTGCCTGCTCACTAGATGGCCAGGGTCCGGATGACGTCTACAGAGGTGGCACCTACATTTTTGCACTTGGGGCAGTAAAAACAGGCGATTGAGCCGTGTTCTTAACACCCCCAAGCTGCAAAAGCACTTGTATGAGGGTGTAATCATGCCGCGGCAAACATGATCGCCTGTGCAGCATTGCCCATGGAACGTGACACATTCAAGGGAATTGGGCCACGCCGCAATCACATGCAATGCTTTTATGGGTTATAACATGTCTCCTGTCTGTCTGTCTGTCTGTCCGTCCAGTGCCCCATAAAGCAATCCACTGCAGATCACTCTTCAGACGGCAGTGCTTATGTAAACAAGCTCTAAGAGCTCATTCACACATGCATTGGTCGATGAAGAGTGAACCAACTATGGATCAAAGAGCATTTGACAGGCAGTGAGGAGGCGTTGTATCACCCCCTTTAACCCCGTACTAGTGCGCTGCAGGGCACACGGGTAGAGTTGCCACCTCATCCCTTTAAACCTGAACACATATTAATCACACAGGTTCTGATGCTAATTTAAAGCGGATAAAGCACTAAGGCCCCTTTTCACACAATCGGGTCTGCCTGCCCATTTTTCAGGCAGACCCGATCAGGGCCACCTATTGTCCTCTATGGGGAGGCAGACACCCGCCTGGCATCCGATCCGACAAAATCTGCTGAAAACAGACGTATGGCGATACGTTCGCCATCCGCCCAGCGGGTCGGATCGGATGACAATCAGATGGAAATGGACATGCAGTCTATTTCCATCTGACTGCCCCATAGAGTAGAGTGGGCTCTGTCCTTGTCCACTCTGCATAGCAGACGGGACCTGACGTCCACCTGCTAGCCGGGATCAGCGGAGAGATCCCCCACTGAGCAGGTGGATTTCGCTTTGACGGATCCGCCCCGTGTGAAAGGGGCCTTAGGCTAGATTCACACCTATGCATTTTTAGGGCTTTTTGCATTTTGTAGATTTGCAGTACAGTCCATTTAACATGGTTTCCTATGGAACACGTTCTGTGGTGCAAATCTGCAAAATGCAAAAAGCACTAAAAATGCATAGGTGTGAATCAGGCCTTAGTGAGTGATTGTAAAGGCTCGTGTTTTTTTTTTTTTTTTTAATTTATTTATTTTTTCTAAATAACAAACATATCATACTCACCTCCACTGTGCAGCTCGTTTTGCACAGAGTGGCCCCGAACATCCTCTTCTGGGGTCCCTCTGCGGCTCCTCCTCCGCACCAGATAAATCCCTAGGAGAAGCGCTCTCCCGGGGATTGGGGGGGGGGGGGGTTACATTGCGGGCACACTCCTGAGTCCATCATTTGTGTCCATAGACACGAATGCTGGACTCTGCCCCGCCCCCCGGCACTCGCGTCATTGGATTTGATTGATAGCAGCGTTAGCCCAATGGCTGCGCTGCTATCAGTCTATCCAATCAAGAGCCGAGAACCCCGGGCAGAGGGGCTCAGGTAAGTAAAACTGGGGGCTGGGGGGCCGGTCACTGCCAGGTGTTTTTACACCTTAAAGTGGAGCTCCGTCCTGGGGAAAAAATTATTATTTTTTTTTTAAAGTCAGCAGCTACAAATATTGCAGCTGCTGACTTTTAAAAATCGGACCCTTACCTGTCCCCGGGGTCCAGCGATGCGGGGGAACAAGGACCCCCCCTCGTTCCCCGAGCCGCTCACGGCGCCGACATTCCTAAAGTGGGTGCCCGGCTGTGGCTTCACAGCCCGGCACCCACTGCGCATGCGCGAGCGGCGCCGTGCGCCGTGATTTGACGCTCAGTCATCTGGGACACGTGACAGGTCCCAGATGACTGTGCGGCGCCGAGGGGGGAAGTGACGTTTTGCCCGGGCAATGAAGGTGGCAGACTTCGAGGGACCCCCTAGCAACAGGCATTTAGAGGTGAGTAAAAAATTTTTTTTTTTCCAATTATTTTTTTTTAATTATTTTTTATGATTTTTAAGCCCCTTTTGTTTTTTTGACCGCAACCCCACTTTAATGCATAGGATACATTCATGCATGTATTTCTTGAATGCATACATGCATTTACAACCCCTTTAAATACCACCTTATCAGCCACAACCTGTGTAAATAACATGTTTTCAGTTTTAAAGGGATGCAGTGGCAATCCTATGGGGCACTTGCAGAACAGCCCCTTTTACTTGGTCACATTCAGCAGACACTACGCCCGGCGACAAGAATATAATTCCAGTTTCAGCCACTGCATGTGTACACTCCCTAACGCTGCTGCTGCAGGGGGGTAGCGGTTGGTGGGCAGTAAAACCTTGGGGTTTGTGCAATGCTTTTACTGCCCCCCCCAACCGCTACTCCCTGCAGAGGCAACCTCTAGTGTGAATGCACCTTAAGGCTCATTCACACCTGTACTGATGGGTGCTGCATAGCATTGCCCAATGCAGTCCCAACGTAAAGACATGGCAAAAAGTCAGTCATTCTTTGTAAAGGGGCCAGTTCATACCAATGTCTGCAATAAAATGTTACAGGCATACATTTTATTACAAGACATGGTAACACACTGCCACACAGAGAGGTGAGTGTAGCGTAAAATCTAAAAAAGAATTAAAAAAGCAACGGTGCTTTATAAACTACGGTGCTTTGTAATAAGCACACATTATGTGCACCATCAGGTGTGCCCACTGGTGTGAATGAGGCCCATACATCTGTGCTCACAGATAAAAAAAAATGTGTGATAAACTTGGCGCCAACAATGTAAACTCGTGACAAGTGTAACAATACATTAAATAAGCAGCTGTCCCTTTAAATGAAAGTCACTTTTGACAAACAAAAAAAAAAAAAAAAACATAGAAAGGTAAAGTGCTACTGTTTGTGTAAAAAATGCAGTAAATCAAATAATTCCCAATGCTAAAAAAAAAAAATGAAAATATTTTTTAACCACTTGCCGCCCGCCCATTGTGAATAGACGTCAGCAAAGTGGTTGTCAAATCCTGACCGGACATCATAGGACGTCCTCAGGATTTTGGGGCGCGCATCGCGGCGATCGTTGTTGCGGGGTGTCAGTCTGACACCCCGCAACTACGATCTTGGTAAAGAGTCTCCGTCGTCTGATCACAGTGTAAATAGGAAGAGCCGGTAATCGGCTTTTCCTCACTCGCGTCTGTCAGACGCGAGTAGAGGAGAGCCGATCGGCTGCTCCTCTGACAGGGGGTGTCTGTGCAGAATAATTATCAGCACAGCCCCCCCGAGGATGCCCACACTGGACCACCAGGGATGCCCAGCACAAGGTATGCCACCCTAGACCACCAGGGATGACACACAGTGCCCACAATGGATGCCAATCAGTGCCCACAATGGGCATCACTGATTGGCATGCATTATTGTTTGTCACCGATAGGCAGCATTGTTTTGTATTGATGGATGCCCATCTGTGCCGCCTATCCATGCCCATCTGTGCCGCCTATCCATGCCCATCTGTGCCGCCTATCCATGCCCATCTGTGCCGCCTATCCATGCCCATCTGTGCCAGCTATCCATGCCCATCTGTGCCAGCTATCCATGCCCATCTGTGCCACCTATCAGTGCCCATCAGTGCCGCCTATCAGTGCCCATCAATGCCACCTCATCGGTGCCCATCAGTGCCGCCTTATCAGTGCCCATCAGTACAGCCCCATCAGTGAAGGAGAAAACTTACTTATTTACAAAGTTTTCAAGCTGAAACAAAAAAATGTTTTTTCAAAATTTTCGGTCTTTTTTTATTTGTTTAGCAAAAAATAAAAACCGCAGAGGTGATCAAATACCACCAAAGAAAGCTCTATTTGTGGGGAAAAAAATGATAAAAATTTCATTTGGGTACAGTGTAGCATGACCGCGCAATTGTCATTCAAAGTGTGAGAGCGCTGAAAGCTCAAAATTGGTCTGGGAAGGAAGGTGTTTAAGTGCCCAGTATTGAAGTGGTTAACAAAACATCAGTGTAAACAGTCCTTCCAAAGGTCCTCCAATCACCCTGCCTTAAAGTACATGGTGACTTCTTGTACTGTAGAGGTGCTCCACCACAATGTGAGTAAAATGCACACTCAACCAACATAAGCCTTTAAAAAGCCTCAAACATTTATAATGGTGCTCAAATGTAATTCCTCAGGTCGCTCTTCAGATGGCCACCAGATGGTAAAGTGATGGATCCAAAATAAACAGACACTCCAAATCTCGCTCACTCTATTTGAAAGGGGATAAAATAGTTTCACTTACATCTCCGGGTGCTTCAGTTAGCACCAACACATACAGCCTCAGAAGTAAACCTGTCCCGCCACTTGTATGGAGCCGGCGTGCGTTCCAAAATCTGTGCTCACAGGTTCTCTTAGGCATCGTTCACATGGGCATACACGCGTACACCTGTGTGACGGCCATGTTTTGTCTGCACAGTTGTTCCGAGCATCTGCATGCAGACAGTCTCATTCATGGCAATCGCAGCGGCTGCACAGACACGGCCTCTGCTCCCAATTTACATGGGTGTGGGTGCATGCCTCCCAACGCAGACAGTGTGAGTTTGGGGCCCCCCACACAAATGTATAATTGGGAGCAGCCACTGCGTCTGAGTAGCCGTTCAGTCCCAATTGACACGAATGGGACTCTTTGCACGTGGATGCACTGAACACATGTGCAGGTAAAACACGGCCCTCGCAGGGGTATACATTTAAAGTGGTTGTAAACCTATTTTTTTTTAATTGTGCCTACAGAAAAGACTATAATAAGACTTACTTACCTGTAGATACAGCGAATATCTCCTAAACTTGCACTGTTTAGGAGATATCTCAGAGTGCATGCAGCTGGTGACATCACTGACGCATGCGCTTTGAAGGTGCTGCATACTGTGCCAGACCTTCAGAGCTGGCGCCGTAAATGAGGGCAGGGCAATGTTATTGCGGCCCCGCCCACTCATGTATTCGGAGGCTGCGAACCCGGAGGGAAGACCGGGTAAAGATGGAAGCAGTGACAGCTTGCCGCTGGAAGGCTTTGTTTTTGGGTAAGTCTCGCATTATGTGCTAGTATGCGATGCATTTGTCTTACAAAGGAAATTTTTTTTTTTTTTTTTTTTTGCAGCAGCAGTTTACTACCACTTTAAGTACCCACCATGTGAACGATGCCTTAAATCTGTGTCGCTTGAACTTATGTAAAGCTGGAGCAAACACTATTTGTGTCCCCATCTTTAAAATAACTTTTTATGCATTCCAACAGATCTGTGTTGTTGGGTATGTCTGGCTTCACACATGTCTCAGCTGCCTGTATGTGTAGAGTGCAGCTTACACAAAAGCAACTTTACCTAAGGGCTCACGCACTCCTGCGATTAAGGTCGCGCTGCAGGTTCCTGGAACTGGAATGGATGGATTCCTGCGGCAGAAATCCCAGGTGTATGCGAACAGCTGCAGATGGGAAGCCTGCACAAATGACAGGCTCACAGCGTCCCTGGCTGTCTGCTGCTGTTCACATGTATCCAGACATCCAGTGGTCACCTGCAGGGACAAATGACCGATGCAGTCTGCAGTCTGTCTGCGCCTATACCTGATCATCTGTCCCTGACTGCAGCTAACTAGTAAATGTGTAGCTACATGTGAAGAGCGGTGGGCAGCCTGTCATTGCTTCATACGGACTTCCCATCCAAATCTGTCTGCATACTGTGATTTCTGCTGCAGGAATTCGCTGGCTGGTCCTAATCGCAGGTGTGAATGAATCACTATGTTTGGGACCAACTAAGCATTTCACATCCAGAATAATACAGAGATCCCCCTGTATACATAGGTGTCAGTCTGAGTGGTCCAGCATGCTTTCATAGGAACCGCCATTCTTTAACGTCCCCTTTTACATTTGCTTTAGCGCCGTTTTTAATTTAAAATTAATAGGCGGCCCTCAATGTGTGACAAGCCACACCTGCAGCATTTTCAGGAAGGCGGATCATCGCAGTGAGCTGTGCATGGTATGTGTGTTGGCGGGTAGGTTGGCAGTTATTGCATTGGCATGAATAGTAGATGCATGAAAATATCCCTTATTCCCCTATTTATATCAAGATGAGAAATAAACGGACAATCGGGTAATAATAGGCCAAATAGGGATTTAATCCAGCAGGTTACCAGAAAAAAATGTGTATACATGGAAGTAGCGTCAGACCAAAAAATAAGAGACCAATTTAATTGTTGGCATTATGCTAAAAAACAACAAATGCATTTTTTTTTTTGGGGGGGGGGGGGGGTCAAAGGATTCTGTAAATGCACTGATGTCTTTAAGCACAATACCAATGAATGAAATTGGGCTCTTTGATCTTTTGGTCTGCCGCTCCTTCCATGTGTCATACATTAGAAAAGTCTTAGTAAAGCCAGAACTCCTATCTAGGGGCTCCGAAGCCAGGAGATAAGGCTACTTTCACACTGGAGCGGTGGGGGCGCTGGCGGTAAAGCGGCGCTATATTTAGCGCCGCTTTACCGGCGTTTTAGCGGCGCATTGCGGCCGCTCGCGGGGTGTTTTTACCCCCCGCGAGCGGCCGAAAAAGGGTCAATACCGCCCGCAAACCGCCGCTATTGCGGCGTTTTGCGGGCGGGTTCGGCGCGCTCCCCCATTGTTTTCAATGGGACCGGGCGCTATAGGAGCGGTAAATTTACCGCTCCTATAGCGAGCCAAAGATGCGGCTTGCAGGACATTTTTGAGCGTCCTGCAAGCGCACCGCTTCAGTGTGAAAGCCCTCGGGCTTTCACACTGAAGGAACAGCAACAGCTGTTTCGGGTCGGTTTGCAGGCGCTATTCTTAGCGCAATAGCGCTTGCAAACCGCCCCAGTGTGAAAGGGGCCTAAGCCTATCAGTCAGAGAACTAGTATTGTTGCAAATGAAAAAGTAAGAAATGTGGCGCTTGCAAGATAAATGAACAATACCAAAAATCACAGTTAAAATGCACTACAATTAAATTATGTGGAATAAAATAAACTATATATATATATATATATATATATATATATAAAACACGAGTGCTTGAAACAATTATTTAAAAATTCTTAATAAAAATGATTCAGAAAAATTCTAAGGAAAATGTGGCGCTTTCATCCAGGCCCAGAAACCAATCCTAAGGGGGAGGAAACTCCACAGAAGCGTCTACTTAAAGCGGTTCTACACCCATTTCATTTAGTAAATCTCTTTGCCTTCCAAATCAGGCAAAGAGTACTAAATGAAATGTTTTTTTTTTTTTTTTTTTTTACTTACCTTGTAATTGAAGACTTCCGGTCTTCTCCCTCTGCGGCGGCGGGCGGGGTCTTGCGTCGATCGTCGTCACGCCGCACTGTCTCCTGGGATCTGGTGTCATTGATCCCAGGAGTCAGTGCGGGCATCTTCCGAAATCTCGCGAGATTTCGGCCACATCTTCCGAAATCTCCCGAGATTTCGGCCGCATCTGCCGAAATCTCCCGAGATCTCGGCAGATGAGCCGTTACTGCGCACGCGCGAGTAACGGCAGTGCATGGTGGGCCATCTAAAGTCCCTGTGGGTGTTTCACATGCCCACAGGCAAGATGGCCCCCAGCACTAAAGAAGAAGACGAGGAACTTCATCGGACGAAAACCGGCGGCGATCGAGATGGAAGATGGAACAGGTGAGTCCCCTAATAAAGGTAAGCACACTTTATATTACATCCTTAAAAAAAAAAAATTTTTTTCAGAGTGCAGAACCGCTTTAATAATATCAATATTCCAGTATATATAGCAACAATGTATTGGACCGTGCTATATTAATAAGTATGAGATAATTCAAATAAATCAATCCAAAATGAGGAAATAACACATAAATTCGTGAAGTGAATAAATAAATAAATGATAAAGTGTATGAATATAGGTGGTGAAAACGCCCAACACGATGCGTGAATTAATAAAAAATGGGTATAAAGATAAATTAATTTCTGAATGGTACACAAGTAACTATGTGCTAATATATGTGCAAAATGCAAAAAAATGCAATTAATGCAAAGATTATAGACAGGTGCAAAAAAGGGGGTTCATCCAATTAAAAAAATGCAAAAATAGCAAAAAAATGTGCAAACAAGCATGTGAGAAAGAAACAAACACACCATCTAAAAATGTAAAAATCCAAATAGTGACTGAATTAATAAATAAATGTCCAGTGTGTTCAAAATTAATATACTACAATAAAGTGTCCAGTGTTCAAAATTAATATACTACAATAAAGTGTCCAGTGCAATCAGGATTGCCATTAACAATAGAACTCCCATACACGATACAATCGACAGCTCCTGTGTAATGGTTCCTCCTACTCAGAGTGCACTCTTTGTGTGGTGGTAGTGATCTCTTCCATGCAAGAAAATGCCGAAAAAAATGTTTTCCCCAGCCTCTTACCTTTTTAAGCAAGAGGATAACAGCCTTTCAGTGACAGGAAGAAAAGGAGACAAATCCCTTCCTTGTGGTTTCTCCAGATACGTGTCCTTACTGCCCTCTTAGATTCTCTCCATAGGTCCCGCAGACATAGGGGCAGAAAGAGGGAGACATTCCATTGTGTAGAGTTCAAAAATAAATTTTATTTAAGAATAAAATAAACTTACAGTTGGAAATTACAAATACAAGCAGCGGTATTAACAAAGCCCGACCCCGGCCGAGATCGTGCTTAGGTCACCTGACTCTGACTCCTCACGCGTATCGCCACGCCCACGTGGCTTCTCAAAGAAAGTATTGTTGCAAGCAGTGGTCAGCAATGGCAGCATCCATGCTTCTTCAATACAGGTTTCGCTAAGGGCTAGTTTACACTTGCTTCAAAACAAGGGTTATGACAATCTGTGTTAGAGCTCTCTGAACGCCAGTCAAAGCCCCTGTCACAAAATAAAATGGTTAGCTTACAGTTCTGTTTACACCTTGTTTTTGCTTGGGCGTTGGTGGGGGCTTCGATGGGGCTTCGATGGGGCTTTGATGGGGCTTTGGTGGGGCCTTCGATGGGGCTTTGGTGGGGCCTTCGATGGGGCTTTGGTGGGGCCTTCGATGGGGCTTTGGTGGGGCCTTCGATGGGGCTTTGGTGGGGCCTTCGATGGGGCTTTGGTGGGGCCTTCGATGGGGCTTTGGTGGGGGCTTCGATGAGGCTTTGGTGGGGGCTTCGATGAGGCTTTTGTGGGGGCTTCGATGGGGCTTTGATGAGCCCTAATAGAGAAAAAGATTTGTTGGGATTCTTAGCTCTCCAGATGGTCACTGAAGATGATTGTCATTTTCAGGGACAGATTATAAGACTGTCCATGGTAATCGGGGCCAACTGGTCACTATGCCATAATATGCCAGCACTAATCATATATTAAAATTAGTGTGTATTTAGTAGCTGCTACAATAGGATATATGAGAAGGGACACATATCCCATAGAGAGCAATGTGATCCTGTGGCCAGACAACTCCAGCATGTAATAATACACCAGCGTTGTACAGCGTGCAGCTTTACCAGTTGTATCCTGTGTCCAGGCACCAGAATGAATGGCCGTAGAGATTTGATTTATTGTGGAACACCACACATTATCCAGATGTACCTGCTGTGTGCTGCTTCAATAGAGGGAAATTACCGCATACAGTCCACCATGGTGTGTGTGTGTGTGTGTGTGTGTGTGTATGTGTATTCAGTGTACCCAGCACAGTGGCTTAGTGGTTAGTATTTGCACCTTGCATCAGTGGAGTTCTTGGTTCGAATCTTGGCCAGGACACTATCTGCATGGAGTTTCTGTGGGTTTCTTTTGAGTACCGTACTTCAGTTTCTTCCCACACTCTGAAGATGTGTTGTAGGTTAATTAGCTCCTGTCTAAATTGGCCCTTTTATGTGTGTGTATATATTTGCTATGCAGATGTGTTATCACATGCCAGTCCCAAGACCGAGAAACTAGGGAGGGTAGATGCATACATGCATGCACACAGTACTTTGTAAAAGTTTACATACAGTTGTAGACCCACAAAAATATATATTTATATTTATATTTATATTTATATATTTTTTTTTTTTTTTTTCTCGTAGCCATGTTGTATGAATACAGCAGTCTACAGTGGAAAATCTACATCGACTGGTTCTAAAGCCTTAAGGTTTTTCGCCTTAATGCATTCTATGTACTAAGGTGAAAAACCTCCTGTACTGCAGCTGCCCCCCAGCACCCCCCTTTTTCCTTATTTGAGCCTGTACCGATGCAACGATGTGCATGACCGCAGCGGCTCCCCCTGCTGTCTTTCTCCTCATTGGACAGATTGATGGCAGCGGGAGCCATCTGCTGTCCCACTGCTGTCATTCAAAGCCAGTGACACGGGGGCGGGGCTGAGTCCCACTGTCTGTGTCAATGAACGCGGCAGCAAGACTCTGGAGTGAACATGCACAGCACCCGATATAGAGGAGGGGGCCTGGAACGCCAGCAGGGGACCACAGAAGAAGAGGATTGGGGCTGCTCTGTGCAAAACGATTGGATAAGTATAGGCATGTTTTTTTTTTTTTTTTTTTAATACAAAAAAACAAAGATTTACAACCACTTTAAATGGCATACAATAATATTGACTGATAGGCCACTTTAGCATGCCTGAGGTCAGGGGGGTCAAACTGAATTTTTTTCATGGGCGACATCAGTACATGGCCGGTTGTATCCAAGTCTAGATCCGTGGCCTCCAAACTGCGGTCTGGGGGCCAGATACAGCCTTTTGCTTGATTTTATTCGACCCTTGGGGCACTATTTCATCCACTGATGCCAACAATGGGGCATAATGACACTAATGAAGGGGGCACAATTCTGCCTACTGACCTCTGGTCTAGATGTCCAGAGCACCTCCCCCACCCAACAAAAGTCAAGAGTCCACCACCCTCCCTTACATCATAGTGCACCCTCTACTTCAGAGGTCTTCAAACTACGGCCCTCCAGTTGTTCAGGAACTATAATTCCCATCATGCCCAGTCATGTCTGTGAATGTCAGAGTTTTACAATGCCTCATGGAATGTGAAGTTCCGCAACAGCTGAAGGGCCGTAGTTTGAGGATCCTTGCTCTACATGCTGCCGGGAAGAAGCTGGGAGTGGAGCTGGGAAGGAGGAGGGCTGGAGTTTTCCCAAATGCTGAGACCAGCAGGGTGGCTGGCAGGGAGGGTCCCCCTCACCCATCAATAGAAGAGAAATGCTCCCTTTATTGATGGTTGTGGAGAAAGGCCTTCTTTATGGTATGTGAGACAGGGGGGTCTCTTACATTGTTAGACGATTGGAGGAAGAATGTCCTTTACTTTACTGGGTACATTTTTGGTTGGTCGGGAAACCCCAAGCAATCTCTGGAGGAACCCTAACCTTCTACTTAACCCGATTGAGAGAGGCTGACCTATAAAATATGTACAGATGATCGCTGTAACTTTTTGTTTTCCACTGATGGTTTAGGCTCGTTCATGTCTTCACTCTAGTCTCTATTTTCTCTATCCTCCAGCTCATGGATTTTCTGTAAACAGTTTGGGGGCTCAGTCGGGGCAAGCCAGCCTGAGTCTGGTCAGCTCTGGAAACAAGGTAAGAGCTTTAATACCTTTTCATTTACCTTTTTATGCTTTACTTGTCGTGGAACTTCATTATCAGTCTGGTTTTATGAACATGGCTGTATATGTGATCACATGTCGGCACACAGTCTAAGGGCACAGTACACCTTATGGCAGGGTACAATGTCCAGTGAAATTATCAGTAAAACTGAACTTCAGGCAGATGAAAAAAAACACCAAACACCAAAGTTTATTTTAGTAAAAAAAAATATTAAATGCATTTTATAATCCAACTAGTATAAGTAACTGATTTTAATTGGTAGTAGTCTTTGTGTGAACAGAGGTATGACTAATGCCCCGTACACACGGTCGGAAATTCCGACCACAAAATCCGTCGGAATTTTTCCGACGGATTTTGTCCGACACTGGTGTTGCATACACACGGCCGGACAAAGTTGTCGGAAAATCCGATCATTCTGAACGCAGTGACGTTCGTTGCGTACGACCGGACTACGTAGAGGCTAGTAACCAATAGCTTTGGTCTCGTAATTTTATCTGAGCATGCGTGGCACTTTGTCCATCGGAACACGATCGGAAAAAGTCTGATCGGATTTTGTTGTCGGAAAATTTGAGAGCAGAATCTCAAATTTTTTCCGTCTGAAAAAGTCCGATGGAGCCCACGCACGGCCGGATTTTCCGAAAACATGGTCCGATCGGACATTTTCCGTTGGAATTTCCTACCGTGTGTACGGGGCATAATGCTGTTCAGTCAAAGATTGGCACAGCATTGGGGTGACCAGGCCATCTTGCTTTACTGCAGAGGTAGGCAACCTCTGCACTGCAGCTGTGGTGAAACTACAAATCCCATCATGCCTCTGTCTCTAGGAGTCATGCCTGTGATTGTCAGGATCTTGCAATGTCTCATGGGTCTTGTAGTTTCAAAACAGCTGGAGGGCCGAGGTTGTGTACCCCTGCTTTACTGCAATAGAGTAACAGATTAACGACTCCTGAGCCCAAGTTGCACCTATCGTTTACAGTTTCATGTGTTGTGCACGCACTTTAAAGACGTAAAGCAATGACTTATACCCCCCCCCTCCTCCCTTCCACACCTACCCTCCCCCTCCCCCCCCCCTTTTTCCTCCGTCCCCCCTTCCCCTCTCTCTCCCTTGATAAAACCGTTTATATGTTTTAAGCTTTACGGATTTGTTCATACTGAAGATATGTATATATTTTGTATGTTTGAAACTTTAATAAAAATATATTCAACCTTACTGCAATAGAGTAAAGTCAGATCAGCAACCTGGCTCTGCTATGTGGTAGGGCCATGTATAGCTCAGGACTAGATTCACAGAAATACCAGTATTTTTGTAGTGAAATACATACAGTATCTCACAAAAGTGAGTACACCCTTCACATTTTTGTGAATATTTTAAATATATCTTTTTTCATGTGACAACACTGAAGAAATTACACTTTGCTACAATGTACAGTAGTGAGTGTACAACTTGTATAACAGTGTAAATTTGCTGTCCCCTCAAAATAACTCAACACACAGCCATTAATGTCGAAACTGCTGGCAACAAAAGTGAGTAAGTGAAAATGTCCAAATTGGGCCCAAAGTGTCAATATTTTGTGTGATCGACATTATTTTCCAGCACTGCGTTGACCCTTCTGGGCATGGAGTTCACTAGAGCTTCACAGGTTGCCACTGGAGCCTTCTTCCACTCCATGACGATATCACGGAGCTGGTGGATGTTAGAGACCTTCCATTTGAGGATGCCCAACAGATGCTCAATATAGTTTAGGTCTGGAGACATGCTTGGCCAGTCCAGCACCTTTACCCTCAGCTTCTTTAGCAAGGCAGTGGTCATCTTGGAGGTGTGTTTGGGGTCGTTATCATGTTGGAATACTGCCCTGTGGCCCAGTCTCTGAAGGGAGGGGATCATGCTTTGCTTCAGTTTGTCACAGTACATGTTGGCATTCATGGTTCCCTCAATGAACTGTAGCTCCCCAGTGCCGGCAGCACTCATGCAGCCCCAGACCATGACACTCCCACCATCATGATTGACTGTAGGCAAGATACACTTGTTTTTGTACTCCTCATCTGGTTGCCTCCACACACTCTTGACACCATCTGAACCAAATAAGTATCTTGGTTTCATCAGACCACAGCACATGGTTTCAGTAATACATGTCCTTAGTCTGCTTGTCTTCAGCAAACTGAATGCGGTACACTCACTACTTTACATTGTAGCAAAGTGTAATTTCTTCAATGTTGTCACATGAAAAGATAGAATAAAATATTTACAAAAATATGAGGGGTGTACTCACTTTTGTGAGATACTGTATATGAAAAAATAAGGTGTAAACCAGAGAAAATCTCCAGCAACCTACTTAAGTGGCCAAAGCAATGGAGGCAAGTAATAATATAAAAAATGTTTTTTACCTTCATTATACAATGTTTAAAAAAGGATAAAAATCACGGTATCCTACACGAATCCTTGGGGGGGGGGGGGGGGGATAACACCCTATAGGTATATATATTATCAACCAACTGTGTTTACTCTTTTTTTAAATCATAATGGCAACAGAAACTACCCAAATGACCCTGATCAAAAGTTTACACACCCCAGTTCTTAATTCCGTGTATTGCCCCCTTTAACATCAATGACAGCTTGAAGTCTTTTGTGGTATTTGTGGATGAGGCTCTTTATCTTCTCAGATGGTAAAGCTGCCCATTCCTCTTGGCAAAAAGCCTCCCAGTTCCTGTAAATTCTTGGGCTGTCTTGCATGAACTGCACGTTTGAGATCTCCCCAGTGGCTCAATGATATTGAGGTCAGGAGACTGAGATGGCCACTCCAGAACCTTCACTTTATTCTGCTGTAACCATTGACGGGTCAACTTGGCCTTGTGTTTTGAATCATTGTCATGTTGGAATGTCCAAGTACGTCCCATGTGCAGCTTCCTGGCTGATGAATGCAAATGTTCCTCCAGTATTTTTTGATAACATACTGTATTTATCTTGCCAACAATTTTGGCCAAATTTCCTGTGCCTTTTTGTAGCTCACACATCCCCCAAAACATCAGCGATCCACCTCCGTGTTTCACAGTAGGAATGGTGTACCTTTCATCATAAGCCTTGTTGACTCCTCTCCAAGTGTAGTGTTTATGGTTGTGGCCAAAAAGCTCAATTTTGGTCTCATCACTCCAAATGACTTTGTGCCAGAAGGTTTGAGGCTTCTCTCTGTGCTGTTTGGCATATTGTAAGCGGATACTTTGTGCATTTGTGTAGTAATGGCTTTCTTCTGGCGACTCGACCATGTAGCCCATCTTTCTTCAAGTGCCTCCTTATTGTGCATCTTGAAACAGCCACACCACATGTTTTCAGAGAGTCCTGTATTTCACCTGAAGGTATTTGTGGGTTTTTCTTTGCATCCAGAAGAATTTTCCTGGCAGTTGTGGCTGAAATTTTAGTCTACCTGACCACTGTTTGGTTTCAACAGAACCCATAACTTTCCACTTCTTGATTAGAGTTTGAACACTGCTGACTGACGTTCTCAATTCCTTGGATATCTTTTTTTTACAGTTAAACTACCTTTTCCCGCAGATCCTTTGACAATTCTTATGCTTTCCCCATGACTCAGAATCCAGAAACGTCAGTGCAGCACTGGATGAAAGATGCAAGGGTCTGCCAGGAGTCCACAAATGCATTGAATATATATATATATATATATATATATATATATATATATATATATATATATATATATATATATATATATATATATATATATATATATATATATATATATATATATATATATATATATATATATATATATATATATATATATATAATATAAAAAAAATATTATACATATACACACAAACTAATTACAAGTAAACAGATCACAGGTGAGGATGGTTACCTTTTAGTAGCCATTCAAACCCCTTTGTGTCAACTTGTGTGCATGTTATCAGGCCAAAATCACCAGGGTATGTAAACTTTTGATCAGGGTCATTTGGGTAGTTTGTGTTGCCATTATGATTTAAAAAGAGTAAATGCAGTTGGTTGATAATAAATGGCTTCAGCCATAACAATGAGTGAAAGAAAAGTTTTAGTTTTTTATCATTCATATTCTCTGAAAAATAGCCAAGAAATCATAAATTCTGCCATGGTATGTAAACTTATGAATATACACACACTCTAAATGAGGTACGTTTAGCCTACTCTGTTACAACGAATTATAAGTGATGTGCGTTTAGCCTGCTGTCTGTCTGGTCAATGCGTTTCGCCTGATATTAGGCTTCTTCAGTACCCAGACAAGAAGAGGGCAAGCTACCTAGAACAATATAATATTAGTACCACCATACAACAAATCAGTTTTTAAGACAACAATACAGGGGTGTAAATAGTCTAAGACCCCTTTCACACTGCCAGCTTTTTCAGGCGCTACAGCGATAAAAATAGCGCCTGAAAAAAGCTGCTCCATGCACCCCAGTGTGAAAGCCCGAGGGCTTTCACACTGCAGCGGTGCGCTGGCAGGGCGTCACAAAAAGTCCTGCCAGCAGCTTCTTTGGAGCGGTGAACTCACCGCTGCTCCCCATTGAAATCAATGGGGCAGCGCTGCGATACCGCCGGCAAAACTCTGCTTCGGCATTTTGCGGGCGGATTTAACCCCTTTTCGGTCGCTAGCGGGGGTTAAAACCGCCCCGCTAGCGGCCAAATAACACCGCTAAAACGACGGTAAAGCGGCGCTAAAATAGCCGCAGCTTGGTGTGAAAGGGGTCTTAGTTTTAATTCTGACCAAAGAAGACCAAAGGTTGTCTCTATTGTCTAAGTCAATCGGATCAAAGTCCATTCTTTTATCTAGGGATGCACTGATACCTCTTATTTTTATTTTTTTAACGGTTGAGTACTGATATATGTGTGCAAGTACTCCCTGATGCCGATACCTTTTTGAATGGGCTCAAATCGCACTGTAAAGAATCGCATGTGATTTGAACAGGAATGTGGTGCTTCCTTCATCAGCCTTCTGATTGGCCACAGCATCCTGGACATCTGACAGCTCATTTGACAGAGTCTTCTGTGGCATCTCCCCATGGCTTGCCTGGATTCCTGCTTCGGTTTCACAGCACTTTCTCCAGCAGTTCTAGTTCACACTGAGCTTGTTTAATGCCTGGCACCAGTGATGTCTGAGAGCGATACAGTTTCATTTAAACCTTTTGTTGAATAAACATCGCTACACCATATAAAATTATAAAAACATATGAACTATGATTTTGCAATAACTAAATTCGCCCTTCTCATGAATCATGTTAAGACAAGGATAAGAAGGAAGGCCTCAAGGAACTGGTTCATCAGATAATCAAGTTAACCCAATGTATTCAATGCAAAGGTAATGTTAAGTTTACACAAATACTCAATCCCAGCTGAAAATGCTGGGATAACCTGATGTTTGAGGTCAGTAAGTAAAACTCTTTGATCAAGGGAAACCCAGGTCAAGACATTACAGCTCCATACGAAAGGCTGAACTGAAAGTGGTTGTAGACATTTACACACCACTTGTACCTACAGGTAAGCCTATAATAAGGCTTACCTGTAGGTACTGGAAATCTCTCTTAAACCTGCACGGTTTAGGAGATATTTACCATCTATGCTTGCGGCGACATAATTGGTGCATGTGCACTAAAGAGAGGGCACGTTCATGCCGTTTCTATAGGGCCAGCGTCACGAGCAACAGCTCCCGCACGACTCCGGACAGTCAGGCCCCTTTCACACTCGGGCGGTTCGGGTGTCGGCGGTAAAGCGGCGATATTTTTAGTGCCGCTTTACTGTAGTTTTAGAGTCGCTATTCGGCCACTAGCGGGGCGGTTTTAACCCCCCCTAGTGGCCGAAAAAGGGTTAAAACTGCCCGCAAAGTGCCGCTGCAGCGGCGCTTTGCAGGCGGTATAGCCGCGCTGCCCCATTGATTTCAATGGGTAGGAGTGGTGAATACACCGCTCCTTCACTGCTCCAAAGATGCTGCTAGCAGGACTTTTTTTACCGTCCTGCTAGCGCACCGCTCCAGTGTGAAAGCCCTCCGGCTTTCACACTGGAGTGAAAGGAGACGCTTTTTTCAGGCGCTATACAGGCTTTAGCACCTAAAAAAACGCCTCAGTGTGAAAGGGGCCTCACGGAGCCGGAGTCCACGGCCACGGAAGGAAGAGGGGTGAAGATGTATATATAATTGTACTTGGATTTAAAAAAAAAATTATATTTACTTATTAATTTAATTGGGAGATATTTATACATTGGTAAGAAATCACCGCAGATTAAAGAACTCAGGAAATTGTTGTGGTATACCAGTGATGGCGAACCTCAGCACCCCAGAAATTTCCCATGATGCTCATGCACTCTGCAGTGTAGTGGAGCATCATGGGAAATGTTCCAAAACATCTGGAGTGCCGAGGTTCACCATCACTGTGCTATACTATTGAGCGTTTGAACAAAAATTCATGTTCATATTGTTAAGTTATTGCCATAATCGGCTGGAGGCACTCAGTTTATAATTCAGACACCCCCCCCCCCCTTTTATTTATAATTTACCATTCGCCAAAAACCCTTTTTATTTAATAAAATATTCTCCATATTTATTATCATTACAATTTTAATACCACACATTTACTACAATTCGCACTGCATTCATCTTCAAATTACATGCGATTCATGGAGTGTGATTTGAGCCCATTCATTTAGTATGGGCTCAAATCGCACCGCAAGTACTCGTGTAAATGCTTCGTATCGGTGCAACCCTATTTTTATCCAAAGCTCCATCAGACTAATTTTCATTATCGGGTTCTTATTTTATAGTGCAGGCTTGACTGTCATTGGTGGTCCTGGAACAAGTTCTGATTTCAGACCCTGAGATGTTTACTAAACCCAGTGTTGGTGCATAGTGACTTTTCAGGTTTGTGAAGGGGCTAGTGTGCTCCCCCCCCCCTTTTTTTCCCCAACCCTAGTGGTATTGGAGTAGAAGTTATGAATGGTGTTAAAGCACACCATCCAAAAGGTCTCAATACCTTTCTGTGTTTTGGTGCACAGGTGCAATCGTAAAGCTGCTGCACTGGAGGATCATATTGATACAAGAAACCTAGATGGTGAAAGCAGAATAAGGCTCCATGCACACTGAAGCTCGAAAAAGCTTTTTCTGGACGCCAGATTGCTGGCAGAAAACGCTGGTTGAAAAACTTGCTGTTAACAGCGTTTTGTACTAGCGTTTATTAGCGTTTATGGGCGTTTTTAATAAAAATACATAGACGACTCTCCAAAAATCCCACAATGCATTCCAAAACTCCCACAATGCTTTGAAAAAATAGAACGCCGAACGCTAATTAATGCGCGTTCATGAGCGTTTGGCTTTTTTTGGCGGTGAAAAATTGCACTTTGAACACGAATTTCTGGCGTTCAGAAAAAAGCCCATAAACTCCACTGCTCATTAAAGCTAAAAAACGTCCATGTGTGCATGGACACATAGGCTAGCATAGAGTGGAGTTTATGGGCTTTTAAAAAAAATGCCCAAACTACAATAAACTGCAGTTTATGAGCTTCAGTGTGCATGGAGCCTTAGGCCTATGTCACACGGGTGATTTTTTTGGCAGCTCTCCTTAGCATTTTTTTATTTGTAGGGCAATGGTTATTGCAGTCAAGGAAAGGTTTTGTGTTGCAAAAATTCCAAGAGATTTGTATCAATCCCTGAGCATTTTACTTGTTGCAGCATTTGGAGCTACAGAATTGAAAGTTTCATTAGCTGCTCATGTTATTCAATGCAGCTGCTGATAACCATGGCACACCAGTGATTTTTGTAGTTGGCTACAGCAGCAATTTGCATAGGATGCATTAAGGTGAAAAAACACGAGGGTTTACAACACTTTTAATCCAAGGATCCCAAACACGGTCAAACTTAGCAGTCTTATCCTGCAAGATACTGACCAGCATGATCCATGTCAGTTTATTTTTCATAATAGCTAAATCTACCACTGGTTTCTTCCAAACGGTCGCTATACCGTTTTTTGCCGCAAGAAACCTGAAGTGGATTAAAGTTTGAACATGCTTGGGAGCAACAACGACAGGCTCGTTGAGATACCTTAGGGTTTTTAACTATATTCGCCATTGACACAGAATAGATTAGGGAGTGAACTCTAATCCAAAACTGGCGAACCTTGGCGCAGGTCCACCATATGTGAAACATCGTACCAGGTTGACCACATCCCTGAAAACACAGAGAGAAAACCCCCTGGTACGTTTTCGAGAGGTGGTCTGGCACCAGATACCATCTAGAAAGCACCTTTATATCCTCCCTCCGCCAGGCCTGTGTTCATGATACCCTTATATGTACGAGGAGACCATTTCAACAACTTTCTCCTGATTTTTCAGGTGTTATTTTTATCTATAAATAAAGCGATTTTTGTAGGCCGTGGTTTGTAATACTTCCTTCCTTGAAGATGCTGCTGGAGAAGAAACACTTTGTGATGGTCCAGAAGCAGCAGAAAGACTGTTTCTGGAATGAGAACTCTGGAGGGAAAAGCTCCTCGCACTTTCATTCTGGTCCTCATTTCATTTCATAAAGTATTTTTTAGTGTCTTTAGGGCACCTCTGGCATGCCAGGATGTGTTTTGTCTTCCTTGTAGTATTTGGAAAAGAATATTTCTTCCTACACAATATTTGCAAATTGCAGCTTTGCTCTCATCAGACATCTGTGGAAATGTTTCCAAACTTTAGATGTTGGTCTCACCATTTTACTGAAAGGAGGGGGAAAAAAACGAATTTACTGACCAGACAATAGGGAAATAATATGCTGTGATGGTGGAGGACATTTAATATAAATAATTTTAAAGGTTAAATAAGATTTACCAAATTTGTCGGACAAATTTACCCTCTTACCAGTCAATTAAAGCCTGAGAGGACAGAAACTAACATCTACTATATCCCAACAATCACCCAACTGAAGGAGGTACAAGATGGAGCCCCCAAGCAAATTAAACTGGAGCCTTTCCCTTCCAGTGCACCCTAGTGGCAGAAATGCAGATTTCTCTTATTTGAGAAGTACAGTGTTACTTGAACTGTATTCCAGGATTTGCTTGTCTTCAGCTGAGAGAACTTGCAATAATTTAAGACTTTACATGTTATATCGTTTGAATACCATGTCATAGATATATTACTTACTATTGTAAAAGAACATATTCCATACTTCCCCCTCCCTTTTTTAATTTTTTTTTTCCTTTCAAAATTTTCTAGGGGGGAAAAAAAACCGCTTTGAAAAAAAACTTTTTTTTTTTTCCCAGGCCTTTCAACCTCTTGTCCCTGCCCTCAAAGCACTTTGCCAGTTGCCAATTAATGTACTATTTTAGAGTTTGGGCTATAGGAGAAAGCCAACAGAGAACCAGATTAGTGGCATACAGATTGTGTTCCTGCAGGGAATTGAACCCAGAAACTCAGTATTGCAAGGCGAGCATGCCATGGTGCCACGTGGCTTCAAATTCTACTTTTATTCATAGTTTGATCAAGCTGTAAAAGAAAAGACTGTTCCTTATTCACAATATTTTTTTTTTCCTTTTGATCTCCTTCAGGTGTGAATGAGCGAAGAGGAGCTTCCCACTGCCGTCGCCGACACAGTTCTGCGGTTTCTTTGCCACGATGACATAGACACTGTGAAGGAGCTATGTGCCGATTGGTTCCCCATCGAGTAAGTGTATTACCGCAGAAGCTACACTTTTCTACACCAACAGATGAACACGCATAATCATTTCTCCTCGTATCCTTCAGGTATCCAGACTCATGGTACAGAGACATCACTTCCAACAAGAAATTCTTCTCATTGGCAGCCACATATCATGGACAAATAGTGGGCATGATTGTGGCAGAAATAAAGAGCAGGACCAAAGTACACAAGGAGGCAAGACCATGCTTGCAGTGCTTTCTCTGCTTGTCAGGAAGGACTGTAGTGTGACTGTTTTCTGTATGTTTTTTGTTTTAAAGGATGGGGACATCTTGGCGTCCAGTTTCACAAGCGACACACAAGTGGCGTATATTCTTAGCCTGGGTGTGGTAAAGGAATTCAGGAAACAAGGGATTGGTGAGGACCAGATTTTCCCCATTGCTTTCATTCTATAATAAAGCAAAATTTTAGGCTTTCCTGTCTTGACTGGAGTTGGGATTTATTAATACACATTTTGGGCAACAGAAGGCAAGACTTTTAGCCAGTGCAGGAGGTCTACTAAGCCACTTTTGGTACAAAGCACTGAGAACTTGATTACTCTGGAGTATTGTACATGCGTAGTCACTGTAGAAGTGGAGACCCACTTACTAGCTGTACTGATGGTGCAGCAGAAACATACAATAAAATTTGATAGACCCAGGATTGCCCTACATGAACATGGAGCTACAGAATCATCATTAACTACCATTTATAATGTTCTCCTTCTATGATTTAAAATAAGCAATCCCCCCTGTGTCCCTATTTATTATTATAATTATTTATTACAAGTACTTTGTATAGCGCTGTCAATTTATGCAGCGCTTTACACGTATACATTCACATCAGTCCCTGCCCTCCAGGAGCTTACAATCTAAGATTCCTAACTCATTCATACATACACATACTAGGACCAATTTAGACAGGAGCCAGTTAACCTACCAGCATGTCCTAGTAGTGTGGTAGGAAACCTGGAGTACATGTAGGAAACCAACACAGGCTCAGGGAGAACATACAAACTCCAGGCAGGTAGTGCCGTGATTGGAATTTGAACCGACGACCCCAATGCTGCTAGGCAGAAGTGCTAACCACTTAGCCACTGTGCTATTTAATAGAATTTAACCACTTCTCCATGGGACGACAACATATGACCTTGCCGACTTTGAGTGGTGATATCTGAATGATGCCTGCAGTTACAGGCATCATTCAGATTTTTTTTTTTCAGCCGGCGATTTCCTGCACCATAAGAACAATCATAGTGACTGTTCAGCCGCTGGATTGTTCTTGCAGGCAGCGGGAGGAGACGACCCCCCTCCCGCTACCCTCCGGGGCTTCTACCGGCTCGCCCGCGTGATTGGCAAACCAGAGAAGGAATGCGCCGGTAGTTTACCATAGAGCAGGGATATGCAATTTGCGGACCCCCAGCTGTTGCAAAACTGCAAGTCCCATCATGCCTCTGCCTCTGGGTGTCATGCTTGTGGCTGTCAGAGTCTTGCTATGCCTCATGGGACTTGTAGTTCTGCAGCAGCTGGAGGTCCGCTAATTGCATATCCCTGCCATAGAGAATCCTGCAGGCCAGATTTTTTTTCAGGCTTCCCAGCCTAGAGGCGAGATCTGGAGACTTATAGACTTCAGATCTCGCTGTAAAGAGGACCTCTCATGTCCTTTTACAAGGGATGTTTACATTCCTTGTAATAAGAATATTTTTTTCTTTTTAAAAGCGCCCCCGTCCTCACGTTTTGCTCGCAGAAGCGAACGCATACTTAGGTCATGCCCACATATGTAAATGTGATTCAAACCACACATGAGAGGTATTGCCGCAAAAGTTGGAGCAAGAGCAATAATTCTAGCGCTAGACCTCCTCTGTAACTCTAAACTGGTAACCTGTAAACCATTTTTAAATCGTCGCCTATGGGGATTTTTAAGTACCGAAGTTTGGCGCATTCCACGAGTGCACAATTTTAAAGCGTGACATGTTCGGTGTCTATTTACTCTGCGTAACATCATCTTTCACATTATGCAAAAAAATTGGGCTAACTAGTGTTCTCTTTTTAATGCATGTTTATTTTCGGAATACTGCGCAATAACTGTGCGAGATAAAAAGTTGCAACGACCACTGTTATTCCCTAGGGTCTCTGCTAAAAAAACAAGTGTCAGGATTGGCCTGGGTGGCCATTCTCCAGAAAAGAGTTTACCTTTTTTTCACCTGCTTACCAGTAAAGGTCATGCAGTGATAAAGACCGGTTAATAGACTGGTTGTTCAGAAGATCCTCATTGCTTCTATCTACTAGTAAGTCTTAACACAGCTCATCTTTAAAAAAAATAAAATAATAAAAAAAAAAAAAAAGGTCTGTGACTTCAACCCACAATTCTCCTGTGAAAAATAAAGTAGAATGCCAGAAAAACTAGTTTTTCATATAGGTTCTAATTCTTCTCTACTATCTCCTGGTGTTTTTTTTTTTTTTTTTTTTTTAAATAACAGCTGTGTTATGTGAATTGGAATGTCCCCAGAGTGTGAGAAAATTCTACCTTTTGACTGTAGTTATCACTAGAACCCCAGGACTAACCCAATAAGGGTAAATGGAATGAGTTTAAAGGGTTACTAAAGGCTTAATTTTTATTTTATTTTTTTATTACAAACATGTTCTACTTGCCTGCTCTGTGCAGTGGTTTTGCACAGAGCGTGCCATCAGAGACCCCTTTCACACTGGGCGTTTTTCAGGTGCTTTAGCGTTAAAAAAGCGCCTGTAAAGCACCTGAAAGAAGCCGCAACTGCAATCCCAATGTGAAAGCCTGAGTGCTTTCACACTGAGACCCCTTTCACACTATGGCGGTTTTCAGGCGCTTTAGCGTTAAAATAAGTGCCTGAAAAACGCCTCAGTGTGAAAGGGGTCTAACAACCACTTTAAATAATTCCTAGAGAATATAATTTACATAAGCAAAATGGTTAGGTTTATCAGCCATTACTAAAGCAACCAATGGAGTCCATCTGTGGACCTATCCTTGTTTGTGGATCTACTGGGACAGTGAGGCTAATGTTATATCATCTCCTTGGCAGAATATCTAACTGTTCCTTTTGTATAATGGTGGGAGATTTATTAACCGAGGAATTTAAACCTACAGTGAGCCCACAGTGCCACTTCTGCTTCTTTTTGGGTTAGACTTGTCAAGAACATTGTATAACGATGACCTGTCTTGCTGCTTTATCTTGTGTTTCTCCTGTCAGGTTCCCTGCTGCTGGAGAGCTTGAAGAGTCACATTTCCAGCACTGCCCAGGATCTGTGTAAAGCTCTGTACCTGCATGTCCTGACTACCAACAGCAGTGCAATCCGCTTCTACGAGAACCGCCACTTCCATCAGCACCACTATCTGCCCTACTACTACTCCATCCGTGGGGTGTTACAGGACGCCTACACTTATGTCTTATACCTTAATGGTGGTCACCCACCCTGGACTGTAATATATCCTTCAGTGGACATTGCTAACAAAACGGTCTTCATGCATTTATTCCTCACTTGCGTCAGCCTGGTCAAATTTGTTGCACCCAAATATATATTTGTCAGCTGTGTTTCTTTACTGGCAACTTTTAATAACAGAAAAATGGCACATTTTACTGTTCACTTTAACCGTTTAACCCTTTGGAGGAGCGGGCGCCTCCTGGCCCTTTAAGGGGTTTAGGATGCTGGGAGGTGGGGTTTAGAATCATGTGACCTCCGTGATTGCCTGTCACATGATCAGAAAGCTCTCTAACGCAAGCCACGATTGTGAGCTTTCCATTAGCCGCTGATAACTGTGGCAGGAGAGAACAGGGAGCGCGCTCTTGGCACAGCTGTATTTGCCCTAATGAACGCAAATATGTGGCCGCTCAGCACCGAGGCCCGCCCATCGAGAGGCTGCATTTTTGCGTACTGTAGGAGCATGGGGGTTAAAGCTGAACTCCAGGCAAAAAAAATGATAAATACATGGATGGATTTGCTTTAACCACCAAAGGGTTTGAATTTCTGTCAATCCAGTTTCTGAGATTTTTATAGGCCATGCCAGACCGCACAGTCAGGTAGATGACAGCACTTAAAGTTAAAGGGGTTGTAAAGGTTTGTTTTTTTTTATTTTCTAAATAGGTTCCTTTAACCACTTCAGCCCCGGACCAATTGGCAGCCAAAGGACCAGGCCCCTTTTTGCGATTCGGCACTGCGTCGCTTTAACTGACAATTGCGCGGTCGTGCGACGTGGCTCCCAAACAAAATTTGCGTCCTTTTTTTCCCACAAATAGAGCTTTCTTTTGGTGGTATTTGATCGCCCCTGCGGTTTTTATTTTTTGCGCTATAAACAAAAATAGAGCGACAATTTTGAAAAAAATGCAATATTTTTTACTTTTTGCTATAATAAATATCCCCAAAAAATATATAAAAAAACATTTTTTTTCCTCAGTTTAGGCCGATACGTATTTTTCTACATATTTTTGGTAAAAAAAATCGCAATAAGCGATTATTGATTAGTTTGCGCAAAAGTTATAGCGTTTACAAAATAGGGGATAGTTTTATAGCATTTTTATTAATATTTTTTTTTTTTATTAGTAATGGCGGCGATCAGCGATTTTTTTTTTTTTTTTTTTTTTTTTTTTTTTTTTTTTTTTTTTTTTATTGTGACTGCGACATTATGGCGGACACATCGGACATTTTTGACACATTTTTGGGACATTTGTCATTTATACAGCAATCACTGCTATTTAAATAGCACTGATTCCTATGTAAATGACAGTTGTAGTGACAGTTGTAGCCACTAGGGGGCGGGGAGGAGTCAGTGTGACGTGTTGTGTTTTTTTTTTTTTACAGTAGGGGGGCGTGGCTGTACGTCTGACGTCATTGATCGGCGTTCCCGATGACAGGGAACCGCCGATCACTGACAGTCAGTGTAGGGAGCGCGGGGAGAGGTTTGTTTACATAGACCTCTCCCCGTTCTTCAGCTCCGTAACCTGATCGCGGGATACCAGCGGCGATCGGGTCCGCTGGTCCCGCGGCCGTGGTCACGGAGCTCCCGACCGGGTCGCGCGTGCGCCGCTGGCGGCGCACGCGCGCCCCCCGGGCAGGCAAATTAAAGGGGACGTACAGGTACGTGCTTTTGCCTGCCCGTGCCATTCTGTTGACGTATATCTACATGAGGCGGTCGGGAAGCAGTTAAGCTAGTGCATTGATGGTTCACTTACCTTTTTCCTTCGGATTTCCCTTCTAAATGTTTTTTTTCTTTGTCTGAATTCCTCACTTCCTGTTCCTCCTCAGTAAGCTGTTCTGGCTGACTAAACACCGCTCGGAAGATGGGGTGAAGTTTACTGAGGAGAAACAGGAAGTGAGAAATTCAGACAAAGAAAAAAAAAAATTTAGAAGGGAAATCGAAGGAAAAGGTAAGTGAACCAACAATGCACTAGCTTAAAGGAACCTATTTAGAAAATAAAAAACAAACCTTTCCAACCCCTTATTATAGGAAGGAATATAGTGGACACCATCTCGAAACCCCAGCCTTCTGACCAGATAGTGAAAGAGTAGCAGCAGTGTGAGGTCATCCCTCTCTGCGCTCTTCTCCTATCAGCATGTTCCTTGGCAACACATTTGCAAGCAGCGCACCTGATTGGCTTCTAGTTTTGCCCCTCTCCCTGTCCTAGTCTGGGTATTGCTGTACGGGGGATCTTAAGAGGTAGATACCAAGTCAAATTCAGGCACTTGATGCATTTAAAAAAATACATTTAATGTTGTAATAATGAATATTGAGCTGTTGTAATTTGTGTCTTTTATATCTGCCTGAAACTCTGCTTTAACCAAAGCATCCAATCGGATGTTAGCTTTTTCTAGACACATTTTCCAGTGTTTTCAGCACAGTGTACATTGCGAACAAACAAATAAGAATACTTTTAATACAGAAGAGACATAGTGGGGAGATTTACTAAAACTGGAGAGTGTAAAAATTCACCTTTTTGGGAAAATGTTCCATCTGTTGTTTGGGGTGAAACATGTAACATGTTCTGAGTGCTCCAGTTTTAGTAAATATCCCTCACTATGTCTCTTCTGCATTAAAACATTCTGCCTGTTTGCAAATTTTAATATTCTGAGTAAAAGTTTAATTTTAAAGAAACTGTGTCATTTAAGAAAAATAGGCACTCTTGAAATGTATACTTTTCTGGAGGTCTCTGGCTTTAGTACTTTGACTGACCAAAAGCAGCAAGGGTAATATGAAGTCTTGACTTGAATAACTGTTCTGGGCCAGCGTTTAAACCATGGGTGCTCAATCTGTGGCGCTCCAGCTGTTGCGGAACTACAAGTCCCATCAGGCATTGCAAGCTGCTGACAGTTACAAGCATGACTTTCAACGGCAGAGGCATGATGGGATTTGTAGTTCCACAACAGCTGGAGGGCCACAGGTTGAGCACCCATGCCAATCAGTGTGGCAGCAGTTTCAGAAGAAGAGTTCAGAAACGCACACTGCATATGTGCCTTACCATTCATTCTAAATAGATCCTTAAAGCTCATGCACACAACCACAAAAAAAACTGCATGTAGACTGTATTTTTTACACTATATGCATGTAAACCTACAGTATGTACGAACATTTACATGCCTACAGCAGACAGAACAAATGTACTCTTTTTGCATACAATCACTTCCTGCATGCTAGCAGCAGAGACACTAGGCAGAAGTCCTAGCAACCAGTAGGCTGCATTATTGCTATATGCTTGTACATATGTAACTATTACACGCTTACAGCATTTGGACAACCTAAAATGCTGGATTTTTTTTTTTTTTTTTGATCAAAAGCTTGAGCCCTTCACACACATATGAAACATAAACAAACCACCTGCCCTTCAGTGTACTGCAACAGATGGGTGTGAATGCTCTGTGCATTGTGGTGAGCTGCCTAAAAAAGTGCAGGTATTTTATTTTCGGGGTGTTAAAGTGGAATTCCAGGCCAGATCTTAACTAAGCTTAAAACGGCTCCCACCCTCCTTTTAACTACTATACTAACTACTAGGGGTGCACCTATACAATGTTTTTTTTTACAACGAGTATGAGTACTGATACTTTTTTTTTTTTTTTTTTTTTTTTTTTTTAGTACTCGCCAATACCAATTACCGATACCTTCCGCAACTGTTTTTGTTTTCACTTTAGCTGTCAACAATGGTACAAAGCATTGAAAAGTTATTTACAAATTAAATCAATTTTTTTATTTTTTTTTATTTTGCGCTTTTTCAATGTGAAATGTGTAAATATATGTTTAAAAATTATTCACTAACACAGCAAACAAAAAAAGTTTTCATTGTTTATCGTTTATAAAATAGACGTGAACAAAAAAAGAAAAGCAGGAAAATAATAATTAAATGGAGGAGAATAGGGAGTTAATTAAGGCTGATTAGAGTAAATTAAGGGTTAATAAGGGGTTAAACAGAGGAACATTTGTTCATCCCTTTTGATCTGCAGATGAAGAAACAGAAAGATACAAAAAGAAACAATGGGGGTTCTTTTACGAAAGGCAAATCCACTTTGCACTGCAAGTGCACTTGGAAGTGCAGTTGCTCTAAATCTAAGACCCCATACACACTATTAGATTATCTGCAGACTTTTGTCTTCATATTTAACAAAACCATATAATATGAGGTCAAACCTTAAGATTTTCAATTTGTATGCAATCAGGCAGGCCCTTGCACTACATGGTTTTGGTAAATCTGAAGACAAAAGTCTGCAGATAATCTGATAGTGTGTATGGGGCTTAAGGGGTAGATCTGAAATGAGTGGAAGCGCTGCTGATCATCCAATCATGTGTAAGCTAAAATGTTGTTTTTTTTATTTTCCTTGCATGTCCCCCCTCGGATCTACAGCGACTGCACTTCCAAGTGCACTTGCAGTGCAAAGTGGGGTTTCCTTTAAAATTAAAAGAAACATTGGGGGTTATTTACTAGTGTTTCAGGTTGAGCAATGTTGTTAATAAACATTGCCGGCTGCTTTTTTTTTTTTGACAGTTACAATTACCGGACTTCTTTAACACTTCAGCTGTCAACGGGGGAGACCCACTGACAGCTCAAAGAGCCGAGCCTGAAAGTATTGGTGAATTTGCTCGGTATCGGCACCGATACCAATACTAGTATCGGTGCAACCCTACTAACTGCCCTATAGAAGGAAGATGCTTATACTTACCTATTCTCAGGGTGCTCTGGTTTGGCCACATGACTGACTCCCTTCAGGGAAGAAGAGGGACAGCCAACAACGTTTCCCCCCTTAGAAAGCCTATGGGTGGCATCACTGCCTAGGCATTCCATCTGTTACCGATTCTTTCCTCTACCCTGAAGCCGGTCGCTGGGGAGATCACGTGACCAGACTGGAGCACCCTGAGAATCGGAGAGTATAAGCATTTTCCTTCTACAGAGTAGTAAGACATAAGCATGCTGCAAAATTCAAGGCATGCCTCTGTTGCCATACGCTGCACATATTCTAGTATGCAGAATGTGAATGAAAACGCTGCAAAAAAACATCCATACTGAACTTTTTTTTTTTTTTTCTCTTGTGAAATCTCTTAATCTGTTAGTTCTGCTTTAACACAACAGGCATCAATCCAAAAAATCTGCATGTGATTTAACTTCCCAAGAGCTTTCCAAAAATGGTATCTGTTTTCCAATGCTTTTGATTTAACAATATATCATTCCTGATTCTTGGCTTGTGTCAGCCTCCTGAAATAGATCGAAAGATCGATATATCCCCACTACAAGAGTTTCCTTGCTTGTCTTTTGTTTTCCTTGACTGCTATTCACGGACTATATTCAACATCTAGGTTCTGCGCTGGCCGGTCTCAGCCCCTGCTCTCTTCCTCAGAGGATATACCGTCAGGCTCACACCCTGTTGCGAAGTTTGTTACCCTGGTCTGGCATCTCTGCCAAGAGTGGCATCGAGTACAGTCGTACCATGTGACCACAGGTAAAGCTACTCACTATTAGCTGGGTAGAGCTACTGTTCTGTCCCCATTATTCATTATTTTACTTAGGTGAGATGTTTTACAGTCTCCTCCACCTTGTCCTCAACTGTATGTGGCATTCACCTACTCCATTACTTCCTGCCTACTATGTACTCTCCTCTAGATGTAGGGATCTCCAAACTGTGGCCCTCCCAGATGTTGTGGAACTACACATCCCATGAGGCATTGTAAAACTCTGATATTCACAGACATGACTAGGCATGATGGGAATTGTAGTTCCTGAACAACTGGTGGGCCATAGTTTGGAGGCCCATGCATTTAATGGGAAACTGTCTTTTCTGTATTTTCTGTAAATACTTCTTTTGAATCCATGTTGTCAAGATATACAAGATGGTTTTTCTTTCGGAAAATTAGGTTGTCAGACATGGTAAAATCGGCCTCTGGAAACTGATTGTTCTGTAGATAGCAATACAAACTTTATATGGCTGCACACTACGATTCCAGAGTTTCTCAGACAAGTCGAACACAGCTGGCTTCCTCTAGTACATTTCTCCCCCTATTGGGGCTTAATCATAGAGTCTGCAAAAAAGTCCTAGTAGGGGGCAAAATGCGTTCAGGAAGCCAGCAGGTAGAATGTTCTCTCTCCTTGTCTTAATAAAAGTTTTATCTGAAGAACTGTGAAAGAGCGTTGCGAAGCCTTACAAGTTTGTATTTCTTTGCAGGGAGATGAGTCTGGAGAGGATTGAGTGCAATTTATGGGGTGATGTTGCAATTGCCACTTAGATTTTAAGTTTACACTTATGTAATCCTCTTTTCCTGTATGAAAATTAAGCTGTCAGTCATTTTAAACTTTTGAAAAGTCTTGGCAACAAGTTGGTACCACAAGGGCTGGTCATAGGTTGTTTGATTAAAGTAATTGATGCTCCCTATTTAGACCATCACCAGCAAATTATAAGGCCAATTCTACACCGAGGGCACTAATGATTGGGTCCTTCTCCATTGAAGGCTGAAGAAATAAGACAAAGTACTTTACATTCCTCAGTGTTGGCACTGGATGACATAGGAGGTATCTCACAGACCTTAGGAAATGTATCTGAATTTAGTCCCATTGAGCAAATTTTTAATTCTTCATTGCCTAATTATCTTTTTTTTTATTTATCCTACAGATCCTTGAAGCTGAACCTTTCAGTGTGTGAGCATCATAGTCTGCTCTGCCCATCAGGATAAGATGATTGTCATCGTAGAGGTGTCACATGACTTCCAATACAGAGAACGGCAACACTTCTAACATTTAGGATACAGGGTCTGTGATTTATATCACCTCTCCCGGCATTCTGGGATATGCTTTGCACCCATGCACAAAATAAGAACTCAATGGGATCTTCCTTTTTACATTTTCATGATTTCTGGCTGCTGCTTTACCCCTAGTCCCTCAATACCCTCCTTTAGAGGATCCCATTGTCCAGTGACACAGGAAAGCAGCCTAAGTGTTTACTGTTTTGTAGCCTGGAGCTGCATGTTTTTTTTTTTTTTTTTTTTTTTTTTTTAAAATTTATTTTTTATTTTTAAGCTATTGAAAATGTCTTCGGGTCTCAGCAAAGGTCAGAGAATATCTGCTGCAAGTGTAACCACTTGCTTGCTTACGAGAGTGTTATTCACGGGCACACAGCACTATGCAGCAGTTTATAAGGCCTCTGCTATGTAGAGGACAGTTTCGCCCTTCTCCGTCTTCCTGATGTACTAGCTGCAAGTAGAGTCTGACCAATATACTGCTTGTCTGGCAGACTAGAGCCAATACCTGTCCACTGCTGGGTGTGTCTGATACTGGTGTACTGTATATAATTATCTAATCGGCGATGATGGTGGTGTATGTGGTTCTGTGAGTTTGTTCCCATGTTTTATTTAATTTTAGACCATTGGAAGGGCAGAGAAGCCTGTGTTTGACAAGATTGGGTTAGTATTTGAGAACAGATATTAATATCCCATAAAAAGACTGTAACTGATACCCCAGTTCAGCCTAACATAATTACATTGCTAGTGGCTCTGTGTGGCCATACAGTATAATTTATGTATCTCCTATATCATTTTACAATCACGTCCCTGTTTCGTTTTGCCCTTACTGCCTCTAAAACGTCTCAAGATTTCAGACACAATAAGTTTATTGGCAGAGGAGGAAAGGCTTGCTGACATCATCCATCATAGTTCACCAAGAACCCTGTCTGGGTGCCATGAAATGCCTTTATGAATACAAGCTTGGACATGGTCTCTGAATCACATAATGCAATATTCAATCCTTACAGGATTTAGGGCCAACGGAGGTTTTTAAAGTTTATATGCTAAGGCTAATTTCATGCAATCATGGTATTCAATCAGAATTTATATTTCAAGCTGAATGTAACCACAATTGATTGGTTGCTATGGATCAGTACATTGGCATAGTTACTGGTCTTTTCACTGCCAGTCCTTGGTGCCCTCTTATCCAAACAACTAGCTGGCAACGTGAGGCTGAAGACCTCCTCTTTTTTTTTTTTCTTCAGAATTGATAAGTAAATGTTCTTCATCTTTTTTCACTTTTTGATAGTGGGGACATGTAAGTGTCTCTATAAAGTTTTTAGTGCTGTGTGTCCCCCGCTGGGAAGATTCATCCCTCTTTTTGTACTTGTGCCCAAAAAAGAAGTAAGGGGAAATACAAAATTCAAAAATTTTCCCCAGAACGAGAAGTTCTATAAAGGGGAAATCTTCCAGTTGAGATACCTCCTTCCAGTGACTGTTGTTTAGGATGGGAATTCCCGTGAGTTTGGGAGATTTCTTCTTAAATATCTATTGCCTCTCTGGGACAGCAGTACACAGCAAAAAATAACACACTACACTGTAAAGGCTCCTTTCTGCAAAATGACGGTTTGAAGGTAACAGGCTCACTTTACAAGTGCAAACTACATGTGCAAAGTGCACTTGGAAGTGCAGTCGCTGTAAATCTGAGGGGTAGATCTGAAATGAGGGGAAGCTCTGCTGATTTTATTATCCAATCATGTGCAAGCTAAAATGCTGTTTTTTTATTTTCCATGCATATCCCCCCGCAGATCTACAGCGACTGCACTTCCACGTGCACTTTTAGTGCAATTTTAAGCACTTGTAGTGCAAAGTGGATTTGCCTTTAGTAAATAACCCCCCCCCCTGTGTATTGAAGCTAGAGACAGCCAGGCAATTGGCATTTCAGACAGAAGTCAGTACAGGTTTTATTTTAATAAGCCTTGTTTTTCATCAAGCCTAGTCTTTCTCCCCAGCATGCGGAGTACAGACAGATGAATTTATCATTTTATTTGGTAACCTTAGGATGCAGTTTGCACCTCCCGCCAGTATGTGTGGATATGTGCACTGTGTATGCACTAGTAAAACTTCACATAACCTGTCTCTTGTATAAAAACAAATAAATGCACAATCATCAAGTGGCTTTCATTGTCATAAACTTGATATGGGTTGATATTAGTTTTTCACTTTACTGCAGAAAGTTTTTTGTTTTTTTTTCATTTCATTAGAAGGTGTCGCGCACACTGGTGCATTTGCCCGTACGTTGTAATAATCAGAAGTATTCTGGCACAGGTGCTGCATACAGCCCACTTCAGCAGCCTCCACAAATACACAAAGAGGTTGACTGCACTCCAATTGGCAGGAAATCCAATGAAGTTTATTGATATAAACCCATAGTTTAAAAAAAAGAAAGCTCTTTCTTGTTTAAAAAAAACAGGCAGGGAACAAGATGTTAATGCAGTTCACGCAACATGCGTTTAATCATAATGATTATGAGTGAGAGCATGTTGCGTGAAACGCGTTACCATCTTGTTCCCTGCCTGTTTGTGCTGTAATTTTTTATACCAGGGGTCTCCACTTTCTAAACAAAAGGGCCAGTTTACTGTCCTTCAGACTTTAGGGGGGCCAGACTGTGGCCTTTGGGAAAAGAAAATGTCCTGATGTCAGTGGGAGTAAATAACTCCATCATTGGTGTCAGTGGAAAGAATACTGCCCTATTGTTGGTGTCAGTGGGAGGAATAGTGTCTGCTTATTGTCATTGAGTGGAATAGTGCCCCATTGTTGGTGTCAGTGGGAGGATCAGTGCCCCATTGTTGGTGTCAGTGGGAGGATCAGTGCCCCATTGTTGGTGTCAGTGGGAGGAACAGTAACCCCAGGGGCCAGATAAAGGCAAGTAAAGGGCCACATCCGGCCCCCAGGCCACAGTTTGGAGACCACTGTTTTATATTATGGGTTTATATCCATAAACTTCATTGGATTTCCTGCCAATTGATGTGCGGTTAACCTCTTTGTATATTTGTGGAGTATCTGATGGCTGCAAACTAGATCTGCACCTGATTATATGGTTTTGGGGTGATTTACAGGTGGACTTACCTGGAGCAGTGTGTTTTTTGCTATGTGTTCACTTCAGCAGCCTGTGAAGAGCAATAACAGGCTGCAATATGCTTTGATTGTACTCTCTCTTCTGAGAAGTACTGGCATACAGGACCATATGCCCGTACACAGAGAGCCCGTGTCCGGGGCATCAGCCATGTACATCAGTACAATTTAGAAGTACGTACAGCCAAAGTGTATTCATTATGACAGGCTGCTGGCAGCGGGATGTTCATGCCACCTGTGCTTTCTTGGAACCAAAATAATACAACATTTTTGTGCTGTTTGGGTAAATGCACCTGGATGCATGAGGCATATACATTTCAGTTTTTTTTTTTTTTTTCTGTTTTGATTTTTGTACATGTAGATTACAATACTGGTAAAGGATCTTAAGGTTGTGGCAGTGGTAAGGGGTTGTAGTTAAAGTGGTATGAATATGTTTATTTTCCTTTTTTGCCCAGGTTATGTTAATATTAGCCAGATGGCACTTCAGTCCTTGACACAGATTAAAGAACAACCCCAGGCAAAGGATGTTTTCAAGGTTTTTTTTAAAGTACCCCCGGTATTTTTCCTAGGAAGTCATATTTCCTGTGTCAGCTGAAACATTTTATCCATGGTTATTGCTTTAAGAAGCTGACCCGCACTTTTCTACAAATAAATTCTGCTACATGTGTGTCCTGCCTGACACATAATTTATAGGGATGCACTGACACCGGTGCCAATACCAAGCATTTGGGCGAGGATCAATACGCTCCAAAATGCTCCGTTACCGAAGCCGATACTTTGCAGTGCGATTTGCAGAAATACAAAATGAATGGGCACAAATTGCACTGCAAAGAATCACATCCGATTTAAACAGGAATGCGGTGCGATTCCTGTCCGATTTGCATGCGATTTCTGTTTTATTTTTTTCCCCCCACCGCTTTGTGTGTGTGTGTGTGTGTGTGTGTGTGTGTGTGTGTATATGTGTATGTATGTATGCACACACACACACACACACACACACACACTATAACATATATATTATATATATATAATTATGAAAGATTAAAGCGCCATCTAGTGGGCAGTTTTGAAAAATGCTAGAACTGTACATAGAGCCTGCTTACACAGGCGGCTGGAGGTACGCACAGGGCTGGTGGAGATGTAGAGGCAGTTTGCCCCCAAGTTGACATCACTTCCACCATATACCCACGGGGTCCTGGACCATCTCCTCCAGCACTGTGAGCACCTCCAGCTACCCTGATTTGATACCATCGGCGGACCAGGACACCTATGTAGATTATTTTGCATGTGGCCAGATATGTACGGTGAGTTCTAACATTTTTAAATTGCCCACTAGATGATGCTTTTTTTTTTTTTTTTTTTTTCCTTTCTATACACGTGCGCACACACAGGAGCAGTGGGAGAAATCGTATGCGATTCGGGCAGGAATCACACTGTATTCCTGTTCAAATTGGATGCGATTTGTGGCAATTTTAAATTTTTTTGTATTGACTCAAATGGCAACGCAAAGTATCGGTACTTGGTATGGGTGAGTACTTGACCGAAAGTATCGGTACTTGTTGATAGAAAAACAGTATAGGTGCAACCCTAATAATTTATGTTTATAACTACTCCCTTTTTTGCCCTTTCTTTTCACCATTAGCAGCCAGACAGGGCCCACCCACTGTCAGCCTTGTACACAATTTCAGCAAGTGTGCAGCGGGTGATAGAAATGTTCTGGATCAGTCCATCCAAAGGTGATACTTCATATTTAAGTAGAGGCTGCAGAGGTCTTCCATCGCGTGGTTGCTAATGTCTCTTAAGGGTTAAACCTTTGGGTTTCCAGGCCCATGCACACGATGTGGCAATTACAATAAACTCCCACTCTTCTTGTTTGACTATTTTAATTTATTTTATATTATGGGAAAAGTCTGCAGGAGGAGCTGAAGAAAAATCCTGTTGTAGCAGACATTGTGAGCTTACTAGGTAGACGGTAACTATGGTGATTATGGCGATTAATGGTAATGAGGTCTCATCATTGGCTGCCCCAGACTCCATCTGCAGCATCGGTTTTGGTTGGATCAACATTTGATATGAGGAGCACAGTTTAAGAAGGACTTAACTGAAGATATTAAACTGCCCCCCAAATCCTACAATACAGTTTAGAAAAACATGGGGTCTACCTAAAAAATGTTTTATCTATTTTTGCTCATTTGCCTGGAGCAGTTCTTTAATGACATATATATGTAAACATTTTATATATTAGTCATACTGGATTTCTCCATATACAATTACACATCATATGCACAACCATATTGGTTTTACGTGTGTCCATATATATATATCTTTAAGATGTGTGAGTGTGAATGGGCGTCTGTACACCAGCTTTCCATGTTCTTTCCTGAGTTTCATCTAGTTACACAATTTTCATCCTTCATTGTGAAATCCATTCAGATGTTTATTTATGGAAAATGTGTTGTAAAATAATAAAAAAAATACTAGAATTTATAATGGTTTTCTTTGTCCGTTTTGTTGGTCTAACCCAGGGGCCTCCACAATTTTGAAACAAAGGGCCAGTTTAATGCCTTTTGAAACTTTAGGGGGGCCGGACTGTGACCAGTGGGAGTAGAAAATGCCATGTCAGTGGTGGTAAAAAAGTTGTATAATTTGGTGTCCGTGGGAGGAACAGTGCCCCATCTTTAGTGTCAGTGGGAGGAATTGTGCCCCATCATTGGTGTCAGTGGGAGGAATAGTGCCTCCATCATTGGTGTCAGTGGGAGGAATAGTGCCTCCATCATTGGTGTCAGTGGGAGGAATAGTGCCCCGTCATTGGTGTCAGTGGGAGGAATAGTGCCCCGTCATTGGTGTCAGTGGGAGGAATAGTTCCCCATCATTGGTGTCAGTGGGAGGAATAGTTCCCCATCATTAGTGTTAGTGGGGTGAATAGTGCCCATATCAGCAGAAGAATAATGCCCCATGGGCCAGATAACGGCAGGCAAAGGGCCACATTCGGCCCGCAGGCCATAGTTTGAAGACCCCTGGTCTAACCAGTTGACCTGAAATTGTGTTTTCAGGTTGTAGGAGAGGACCCAGACAAACACACAGAGAACATACAAGATCCGTTTAAATATTGCCCCTGGTAGTAACTGAACCCAGGACTAGTGCAGCAAACCAAGAGGGCAAAGTCACTATTTTGTTCTCCTAACTAGCCATGTACAAAATGCTCCTATACAAGGAAGCCATGTTTAAGAGCCTATTTACTTACAGTATTTGCAGTGTGTTAATGTGCATTGCATTAAGGTATTGAAGATGAATGAGCTGCCAACATGTCTTATCACTTGAGCTCCGGAAGATTTTACCCCTTCATGACCAGGGCATTTTTTTCTATTTAGCACTTTGCTACTTTTTAACTGGTAATTGTGCGGTCATACAACGCTGTACCCAAACAAAATTTATATAATTTTTTTTTTTTACATACAAATAGAGTAGACGTGCACCGAAATGTTGTCTGCCAAAAAACAGTTTCTTTTCATTCGGCCTAAAGAAAAAAACAGCCGATACCGAAAAGGGGCAGGGTCCGCGCTGGGTGCCGCCCATTGCGGGAGTGTCACCCTGGCGCGCCCAGTCCTCCACTCCCTCCTCTCCTTGCCGCTATCTCCGTGTGTTGCGGAGCTGAATTGTCCGGGCCTTAGTAACAATGTCCCACCTCCTGTGATAGATGGCACACTGATCCAATGCCGGGACATTGAATCAGTGTTATGTGATGACAGGTGGCGGGACATTGTTACTGCGGCCCAGGCAATTTAAATCCAGCTCCGTGACATGCGGAGATCGCCGCTCTGATCGGGGCACAGGCAGGCTGCATATGACAGTCAATGGTGAGGCTGCTGGGCACAGGCAGGCTGCATCTGACGGGCACTGGTGAGGCTGCACTGATCTTTTATCATCTCCTGTACTATATCTGCAGTCTCTGACCATCTCCTGTACTATGTCTGCAGTCTCTGACCATCTCCTGTATCATATCTGCTAGAGGTGCACTGAATGAAAATTTTGCTAATACTATTAGCAATGTGTTTAAGTTTAAGAGCCTTCTTTCGGTGGTATTCGATCACCACTGGGTTTATTTTTTGCAATATAAATGAACGAAAGACCAAAAATTTTTGAAATAAAACAATATTTTTTTTCTCTCTGCTACAAAACATATCCAATAAAATAATTAAAAAAACTAAATTTCTTCGTAAATTTTGGCCAAAATGTATTCTGCTACATTCATGTTGTAAAGTGCTGCATAAACTGCGCTATATAAATCCTGTATAATAATAATAATAATGTCTTTGATACAAAAAAAGAATCCCAATAAATGTATATTGATTGGTTTGCATGAAAGTTATAGCATCTACAAACTATGGTGTGTGTATATATACTGGAATACAAACGAATGCCCCCACCCCCTAATTATAATAAGACTCCGCCCACATACAAAAAAGTGTCCCTATAAATTTTTTGACATCGTCAGGCATCAGATGCATAGTTGCCAACAAAGGGGTCCTGCATGGCTCCGAATCATTGCACTTGTCTTTGTGATGTGATCTTTCTGGACTAAAAACCTTTGGACAATAACTGGAGATTCCTGGTGTGCTGGCGAATGTGTACAAATGCTTGTCATAGTGACTCCAGCCTAAGTTCTCACACAGGAGCGGTGCTGGAAGTGCGATTTGAGCCCATTCATTTGGATGGGTTGAAACCGCACCGCAAAGGTATTGGTACTCTGTATCGGCAAGTACTTAACCAAAAGTATCAGTACTCTTACTTGCTGGTAAAAAAATATTATCGGTGCAACCCTAAGCTGTTAAGTATATTTGAACCAGATTTCCCACTCATTGGATCCTCTCCAAAAAAAATGTTTGTCTCAGCATTGTTCTTGCAATTTAGTAACTTTATCGTTTTCACCAGAAACTATTTCCAGGCAGCAAGTGGTTAAGCCAGTGTGAAGGAATGCAAGGAGTGACACAAGGAGACATGTCTGGGCAGGCCCAGGTGACAGCGCACTTTGTGTCCCTGCCAATCACAATGCCCTGGGAGGTAGAGAAAGGAGGGGGGTTGTCATCCGCCCAAGTTCCCGGGCAGGTCCATTCATGCTGAACATTCCTTGGAGGTAACAAGAAGGGTTAAAAGTTGCTGGGCCTGTTCCTAATAGCTGAGCCTTGTGTGGCCAGTGAGTTTCTTCCTTGTGAGAGGGAAAGCTGGGCCTCAGCGAGGACGCGGTTAACTCAGCGATGGTCAGCACATGTCGAACCTGCCAACCCAGCATGCCCTGTCCTGCTGTCCTCATCTTGAGTTAGGATGCTCAATGGTGTCACTTGTTGTTCAAACCAGCTTACTTCACATTCACAAGGCAGGTCTGTGGGGGTTGTATAAAAGATGTTTACGCATGACTGGAGCAATAGCTAGAAAAGAGCTGTTCTGCAGAGATGGAGGGAACAGAGGAGCCATGGCAGACAGCCCATTGCTTTTCAGCTTCTGAGGGATTACAAGGCCCAGTATGTGTTCCCTGCCTCTCATTATTCCTTCCACAAGTTCTGGAGAGCCCTGTGGCCTAGACTTGTAGGATTGTCCGCATACAGGGCCTGTTATATAAAAACAAGATGGCCTCTGTTAAAGAGTTACAAGAAACATTTGTAAAAATGAATATGAGGCAGTATAAGGGCCCTTGAACATGGGGCTTTTAGTTGCAGTGTGTCCCTCTCGATGCTTTAGGCCCCTTTCACACTGGGGCGGTTTTCAGGCGGTACAGCGCTAAAAATAGCGCCTGTACACAGCCTGAACAAACCGGCCCCATTCACTCCAGTGTGAAAGCCGGCGGGCTTTCACACTGGAGCGGTGCGCTAGCAGGACGGTAAAAAAAGTCCTGCTAGCAGCATCTTTGGAGCGGTATAGGAGCGGTGTATTTACCGCTCCTACCCATTGATTTCAATGGAATACCGCCGCAAAGCGACGCTACGGTGGCGCTTTGCGGGGGATTTTAACCCTTTTTCGGCCGCTTGCGGGGGGTAAAACCGCCCCGCGATCGGCCGAATACCGCGGCTAAAACGACGGTAAAGCAGCGCTAAATATAGCGCTGCTTTACCGTCGCCGCGGCTCCCGCCCCAGTGTGAAAGGGGCCTTAGTGCAGTGTTTCTCAACTCCAGTCCTCAAGGTGCCCCAACAGGTCATGTTTTCAGGATTTCCCTCAGAGGAAACAGCTGTGGTAATTACTAAGTCAGTGAAACTGATCAAATCACCTGTGCAAAATAATGGAAAGTAGACATGTGCAATTCGTTTTGTTTTTTTTCGTTTTTCTATTTTTTTTCGTTATTTTAGTTCGTTAGTTTTCGTACGAATGAACGAACGATTCGCTAAAAATTTTAACGAATTGTTCGAATTGAACGAATCCGAAAAAAACAAACTAGAAACAACGAATGTACGAATGAAAAAAATCCGAAAAACGAAAACAGGAACAACGAAAATTAAAATGAACGAAAAAATTCGTACATTCCTAACTTTTTTTTTTTTTTTGTTGAATTGGTAATTTTCCGTGTCCCTTACAATGGCGCTGCTTAACGTGCTTCGAATAGATTGAACGAAAAAATTCGTACATTCGTAACTTTTTTTTCGATTCGTAATTTTCCGTGTCTCTTAAAATGTAATAATAGCATAAACATTACATAAAATTTTGAATTATGCTCCGATTACGAATGTACGAATAACTACGAATGCGTCCGAATTTCGAATGAACGAAAATTAAACTAACAGGAAAACTAATCAACGAAAAATAACTCTTACGAATGTACGAATCGTTACGAATACGAACACCGACGACTTACGAATGTACGAATCTTTACGAATATGAACACCGACGACTTACGAATTTACGAATCGTTACGAATGAACGGAAACTAAAAAAGCGAAACGAAAAAAACGTATTTTTTTCGGAAACGAAAAAAACGAAACGGAAATAAACAAATTTTTTTGTTGTGCACATGTCTAATGGAAAGCCTGAAAATATGGCTGGTTGGGGCACCTTGAGGACTGGAGTTGAGAAACACTGCTTTAGTGCGACTGGGGAGGGGCAGGTTCAGGATCCAACCTGTTGTAGACCACTTTCAAAGTCTATTGCAGGCTGTGGGTGGGGCTGAACACTACCAATGGTACTGGTGCTTAGGGCCCTGCCTGTTCAAGGATGAGTTTCAGGAACACAGATCTTCTACATTCTGGAACCTCATCCCTGAATAGGTAGGCCCCTAAACACCGGTAAAACAAAACCAAAGAGAATTCCCAGCTCAATTGGCCAGCCAATCTGCTACCAACCGAATTGTCCTGTCTAACAGTTTGCGTTAAAAACAAGGGTTTAGTTAGCACACATTTGCAAATACATATGTAAGCTGCAGAGCCACTCCAAGGCACCCCAATATTTCTGCAGTCCTAACCCTGGTAAATTTATGAGAGATAGGCCTGAAGAAATATTGGTGTCCTTTGGAGCGGCTCTACAGCTTACACATGTATTTTCAAATGTGTACTAACTAATCCCTTGTTTTTAACACAAACGTTTAGACGGGATTCGGTTGGTAGCAGATTGGCTGGCGAGTTAAGCTGGTTTTGGTTTTATTTAGCATGCGTTGCCCTTCCATGTGCTCCCTGCTGTGAAGGCCAGTTATAGGTGGGGGCAGTGGCCAGTTGTTACTAATGTATGGGTAGGTGAGGAGACACACTTGGACACCTTTGCTACCATTGTACTATGTGCTGGGTGTCCAGTGCACCCCTGTGCCTTTTAAAGGAGGGGTGGGCTCCCTCCAGGCTCACTTGCCCTCTGTCTATCCATTAGAATGCATGTGCTTTCACTGTGGAGGCTCTCATAAATTTACAAGAGTTAGGAATGCAGAAATATTGGGGTGTCTTGGAGTGGGTCTGTAGCTTACGCATGTTTTTGCTAACTTAAACCCCTAAACACCAGTACCACTTGTTGTAGCGTTTATCCTTGTTCCTATATACAGATTATGGTCTGAAAGGATTAGGACTTGGTTCACATAGACATACCTAAGCATACGCCCGTGCAGGAGCCACATGTACTTGCACAGGTGTTCTGTACCCACACCCGTACCACTTGTTTGAGCTTTGGGGTCCACACGCCAATGCAATAGGCTATGCGCTAATGCGTCCCCGTGTGGGTAAACAAGGTCCTCCCATGAGCGTAGTACACCCATGTGAATGTAGCCTAAAGCAATCTAAAACCACTTAAACTGAAAGAGTGTGTAGCACAATAAAGCCTTCCTAAAACAGAAACTGGGGAATTCATAAAGAGTATCTACAGCTACAACACTATACAATTCCATAATGGCTCTGCATGACAAAAGGCGACAGATTTGTGTATGGGTTGGACAGGGGTACATGAATGTGGAGCAAGCACTGCATATGGAGGAGCAATGAGGCTGGACATACATACTGTACATTTCATCATCAGTGCAGCTGAGCTCTCTTCCCGCAGCTGCAGCTGTCATACAGATAATACAGAGCCTAATGGGGATTCAGAGACGCTAGTTCCCCATCAGGTCTACTCCACCTGTGATTGATAGCAGGAAGAATCCTTAGTCAAAAGGCAGCCTGCTATTGGATATAAAATCCACCCTCTGCCTGCTGTCAATTATGAGCTGCCTCAGCTTTCTAATCAGGCTCTGCCCATGGTTTGTATCATAGGTTGACAGGAGGGATGGGAAAGGGACAACGGCGGTAAGCATGCCACTCTGTTACACAGCGTACAGAGATAGGCACTCTGCCTGTTTCTATACGCCTAGTTAGATTTGGTCTGAATTACCTCCAGTTTTGTTATCCAAGAACTGAAAAGTGGTAGAGGGGAAATCTTCCTAAAGGAACACCAAGGGATTCCCTCATTTTGGAGGTTTTTCCTTTCACTTCCTCTTCTTTTGGCTATGGAACAGGAAGTGAAGGAAAATCTCTGCAATCGCACACAAATGGCAAAAAAATCCGACAGAGGTTTTAAACCTTCCTTACTCTATCCAGGAAAAAAAAAATGTTTTGCCGTTATATTTGCAATATAACTATGTTTCAAATAATAATAAAAAAAAAAAAACAATCCCAACTGTTATGGCCCTAGTGCTTTAATACTTTGGGTCACAGACCTAGAACAAGTATGCAGAAAAGGAAAGCCATAGAGAATCCACTATTCCTCTCTGCAAACTTGTTCTAGATCAGTGATTCAAAGTTATTAAAGTATTTCTAAACATAAAACCACAAAGTGTAATATATTGCAGTTTAGCGGTTCTTACATGTGGTGGCTGCATTAGCTTCAGACTTTTTCCCTGTGCTGAGGGCTCCTGCACGCATACAGTTGGAACCCGCAAACCCAGAAAGAAGACTGGGGGAAGATGGAAGCCCTGTGAGCAGTGACTGCGTGCTGCTGGAGAGCTTCGTTCTAAGGTAAGTATTTCATAATGTGCTAGTACGTGATGAACACTAGCACATTATGCCATTACTTTGCAAGAGATTTATTTTTCTGAACCACTTGCCGACTGTATAATTTACATATACTGCGGAAAGGTGGCACTGCTGTGCTGGATCACATACCTAGTAAGAGATCCAACAATTCTGGGTAAGGTGGCACATGCAGCCCACTCTCGCTGTGATTATACATAGCGGGAGCTGATCTGTGTGTACTCAATGTCCGCCGGCACCCACCGATCATTCGGTACAGAGGCACTCACCGATCATTCGGTACAGAGGCACCCACCGATCATTCGGTACAGAGGCACCCACCGATCATTCGGTACAGAGGCACCCACCGATCATTCGGTACAGAGGCACCCACCGATCATTCGGTACAGAGACAGAATGACTGTCTGCCTATGTAAACAAGACAGGTTGCTGTTCTCAGTACGGAAGCCATGGATCCTGTGTTCCTGCATAGCATTTACATATACAGTATCTCACAAAGGTGAGTACACACCTCACTTTTTTGTAAATATTTTATTCTATCTTTTCATGTGACAACACTGAAGAAATGACACTTTGCTACAATGTAAAGTAGTGAGTGTACAGCTTGTATAACAGTGTAAATTTGCTGTCCCCTCAAAATAACTCAACACACAGCCATTCATGTCTGAACCACTGGACTGGACCTGGACCCGAAGCCAACGCGTTTCAGAAATATTATGTAATTTTCCTTCCTCAGGGAAGAGGATGAGGGTGCAATATGTCTACAAAAGTAATCATCATGGGTATAAATAACAAATGTATGTTAGTAGTATGTTCCAGCAGCATATACAGAACGGCTTAGCATACCAAAGGTAGGTGCGCCCAAAAAGACCAGATCCGGGCAACATGCGGGGACCGTAACAAGTAGGCTATGAGTAAGACACCTCATGCATAAAGAAGGTGGACAAGTTGTGGAGAGATGTCAAGCCGCCTAGTCTGGAGTTGATGGGTAATCATCTGGGGTGTTTTGGGAAAGGTTATTCCTATAAAGTCCCATGTAGACTCATGCCGCGTACACGCGGTTGGACTTTCCGATGACAAATGTGCGATCGGAGCTTGTTGTTGTAAATTCCGACCGTGTGGAGGCTCCATCAGACAGTTTCCATCGGAATTTCCATGACACAAAATTTAAGATCTGGTTCTCAAATTTTCCGAAAACAAAATCCGTTCTCGTAAATTCTGATCATGTGAACACAATTCCGACGCACAAAGTGCCACGCATGCTCAGAATCAAGCAGAAGAGCAGCACTGGCTATTGAACTTTTTCCCGGCTCGTCGTACGTGTTGTACCGTGTGTATGCAAGACAAGTTTGAGCCAACATCCGTCGGGAAAAAAAACATGGGATTTTGCTGTCTGAATGTCCGATCGTGTGTACAGGGCATTAGAAATGATGTTTCTAATGATCATCCAGATGATTCCCCATCAGCTCCAGACATCTCTCCACAACTTTTGATCAGGGTGCTTTTGCATATATGTCGAATCATGCTGTGATCCTTTTTGTACATATGTCCCCATTTTGGGAATATTTTACTTATTGTACCTAATAAACTTTTGTAATACTTTTTTATCATTCTATTATATGTTTCTTACTCTCAACCTCCCCCTATCTGTCCTCAAAGTCCCTATTGGGTTTAAAATTATTTTAAAGTGTCAGTGTGCGATTTGACCACTGCAATATTGCAGTGCTGCTAAAAGTCGCTGATTGCTGGCATTAACAGTAAAAAAAAAAAAAAAAACGTATAAATATATCCCATAGTTTGAAGACACTATAAATTTTGCTCAAACAAATTAATATACGATTATTGGGATTTTTTACCAAAAATATGTAGTAGAATACATATTGGCCTAAATTGATGAATACATTCGATTTTTTTTACTGGATGTGTTTATAGCAAAAAGTAAAAAAAACATTTTTTTTTCAAAATTGTCACTCTTTTTATAGCGCAAAAAATAAAAACCACAGAGGTGATCAAATACCACCAAAAAGAAAGCTCTCTTTGTGGGGAAAAAAAGGATATACATTTTAATTTGGGTGCAGCGTTGCATGACCGCGCAATTGTCAGTTAAAACAATGCAGTGCCGTATCACAAAAAATGGCCTGGTCAGAAAGGGGGGTAAATAAGGTCAAGTGGTTAATTCTGCGGTTTACTACCGCTTTAAATAGTGTTCTGTTCATGGTGCTCAAATACAGTTTAGTTTCACTTTAAGGGTACTTGCAGATGGTACTACTGTTTTAACATCCATATTCCTGGGCAAAATTTCTTGCGTTAATTTTGTGTGTACATGAGTAACATAAATTCTAGCTCATAATGAAATTTCAAAGGAGAAGTCCAGCCTGAGCTCGTTTGGCTGTACTATGGATCACAGGAGGGCAATTCGTTTTGCACTCCTGTGACCCATTTTCAGCAGAGAGCGGTCTGAAGTCCGATCACCACTGACGTCACCAATGTCAGTCCATGCACCGCATCATCTCGACAATGGAAGTCTGGATCCGCCCACATGCCTGGACTGTAACCCGTCTCAAGCTCTCAGCGAGCTGCTGAGAGCCTGAGATGCCCGCTCCGCCCCCTCCACAGCTCAGCTCCTCTAATGAGCGAGGGGGGAGAAGAGCAGAGAATTGTGTAAAGGCGTCGGGGGACAGATGCTGCATTAGACTGATGCTGCATCCACCTAGGCAAGTATAAATCTAAAAAAAAAAAGATTCCTTTCCTTTTCTTTTAACCTCTTCAAATTAACATTTTACACACATGTGCATATTTGTGTAATGCACTACATGTGCATTAAATACTGATCTGCAATTCAGATTTCTGTATTGTTTATGCGCCTGTGTGTACAGGTACCTTGAAAACAATGGGCTGCATTTACAGTGCCTTGCAAGAGTATTCACCCCCCTTTGTGTTTTCTTGTCTCACAACCTGGAATTAACATGGATTGTTTGAGGATTTGCATCATTTAGTTTAAAGAACATGCCCACCACTTTGAAGATGTTTTTTTTTTTTTTTTTTTTTTTAATTTGAGAAGCAAACAACAAATAGGACAAAATAACAGAAAAAGTCAATGTGCATAACTATTCACCCCCCTAAAGTCAATACTTTGTAGAGCCTTTGGATAAGTCTCTAGGAGCTTGCCACATCTTACCACTGGGATTTTTGCCCAGTCCTCCTTGCAAAACTGCTCCAGCTCCTTCAAGTTGGATGGTTTGCGCTTGTGAACAGCAATCTTTAAGTCTGACCACAGATTTTCTATTGGATTAAGTTCTGGGCTTTGACTAGGCCATTCCAACACATTTACATGTTTCCCCTTAAACCACTCAAGTGTTGCTTTAGCAGTGTGTTTGGGGTCATTGTCCTGCTGGAAGGTGAACCTCCGTCCTAGCCTCAAATCACACACAGAGTGGTACAGGTTTTGCTCAAGAATATCCCTGTATTTAGCACCATCCATCTTTCCCTCAACTCTGACCAGTTTCCCAGTCCCGACTGGGAAAAACATCCCCACAGCATGATGCTGCCACCACCATGTTTCACTGTGGGGATGGTGTTTTTTGGGTGATGTGATGTGTTGGGTTTGCGTCAGACATAGTGTTTTCTTTGATGGCCAAAAAGTTCAATTTCAATCTCATCAGACCAGAGCACCTTCCTCCATACATTTTGGGAGTCTCCCACATGCCTTTTAGAAAACTCAAAACGTGTCATTTTGTTTTTTGCTGAAAGTAATGGCTTTCTTCTGGCCACTCTGCCATAAAGCCCAACTCTATGGAGCGTGTGGCTTATTGTCGTCCTATGTACAGATACTCCAGTCTCTGCTGTGGAACTCTGCAGCTCCTCCAGGGTTACCTTAGGTCTCTGTGCTGCCTCTCTGATTAATGCCCTCCTTGCCCGGTCCGTGAGTTTTGGTGTGCGGCCGTCTCTTGGCAGGTTTGCTGTTGTGCCATGTTCTTTCCATTAGGTCATGATAGATTTGATGGCGCTCCTAGGGATCATCAGAGATTTGGATATTTTTTTATAACCTAACCCTGACTTGTCCCTTACTTGTTTGGAGAGTTCCTTGGTCTTCAAGATGTGTTGAAGCATGTTCCCGCTGCTGCCAACCAGTTGTGAAGAACCCTTGTCCTCAACAGGACTATGTCCGCCGTAAATACTTCCTCTGTCCAGAACCAGCACTATCCAAGACCCTTTAGCTCACCCAGTCACCAGCCGTAACTCAGTGTAGGGTGAACAACAACATCAAAACTCCTTTATTCAAGCACATGTTACAACAGATATACAACTCAGGGACACCCCCCCCCCCCCCGCCCTTGGCCTTGGATTCAGGGCGGGCTAAACTGTCCAATCACAATAGACACACAGGTCAGGTGTATTCAAATTTCTCATCAGTAAACAGTCTTATCAGTAGGGAGAGATGTTGGAGAAATTCGCCCCCACCAATCTCACAGCTAATCTACATACACATCCCATAATATCCAAGGCAGATAGACACAATAGAACATTGGAATACAACCCCACCCCAAACGATCACAGCAAAGAGTCCACAACAGCATGAGACAACACACAATATATACAACATTCCAGTGTGGCTGTACAGTCTGTCTAAATAGCACAGATCATAGTGGGGTTCTCAGTAGGGTTGCCACCTTTTCGTCAAGCCAAACCCGAACATTTTGCGGCGCACAGCTATTTTTTTGAAGTGCACGCTATAGGATTGTAAAATACCTTGGGTTACCCAAAGAGAGTAGTAATGAGGTGTGCTAAGGTGAACAGTGTCTGTTGCCAAATTGCATTAACAGTGTGGGGGGGGGGGGACTTAAAGGGGCATGGTTAAATAAAACAAAAGCATTAGTGTACCCATAAAATATGATTCCATTAATAAAAGAAATGTCAGTGAAAATAGCCTACCTTAAAAGTGGACACTGTCAGCCAGTAGAGCAGTGGATGGTGTCAGTAGGACAGTGGATGGTGTCAGTAGAGCAGTGGACGTGTCAGTAGGGCAGTGGACGTGTCAGTAGAGCAGTGGACGGTGTCTGTAGAGCAGTGGACGGTGTCTGTAGAGCAGTGGATGGTGTCTGTAGAGCAGGGGACGGTGTCAGTAGGGCAGGGGACAGTGTAGAGCAGATGACGGTGTCAGTAGGGCAGTGGACGGTGTCAGTAGGGCAGGGGACGGTGTCAGTAGGGCAGGGGACGGTGTCAGTAGGGCAGGGGACGGGCAGGGGACGGTGTCAGTAGGGCAGTAGACAGTGTACAGCAGATGACGGTGTCAGTAGAACAGTGGACGGTGTCAGTAGGGCAGGGGACAGTGTCAGTAGGGCAGTGGACGGTGTCAGTAGGGCAGTGGACGGTGTCAGTAGGGCATTGGATGGTGTCAGTAGGGCAGGGGATGGTGTCAGTAGGGCAGTAGACAGTGTAGAGCAGATGACAGTGTCAGTAGGGCAGTGGACAGTGTCAGTAGGGCAGTGGACGGTGTCAGTAGGGCAGTGGACGGTGTCAGTAGGGCAGTAGACAGTGTAGAGCAGATGACGGTGTCAGTAGGGCAGGGGAGGGTGTCAGTAGGGCAGTGGACGGTGTCAGTAGGGCATTGGACGGTGTCAGTAGGGCATTGGACGGTGTCAGTAGGGCATTGGACGGTGTCAGTAGGGCAGTAGACAGTGTACAGCAGATGACGGTGTCAGTAGGGCAGTAGACAGTGTACAGCAGATGACGGTGTCAGTAGAACAGTGGACAGTGTCAGTAGGGCAGGGGACGATGTCAGTAGGGCAGTAGACAGTGTAGAGCAGATGATGGTGTCAGTAGGGCAGTAGACAGTGTACAGCAGATGACGGTGTCAGTAGAACAGTGGACAGTGTCAGTAGGGCAGGGGACGATGTCAGTAGGGCAGTAGACAGTGTAGAGCAGATGATGGTGTCAGTAGGGCAGTAGACAGTGTACAGCAGATGACGGTGTCAGTAGAACAGTGGACAGTGTCAGTAGGGCAGGGGACGATGTCAGTAGGGCAGTAGACAGTGTAGAGCAGATGACGGTGTCAGTAGGGCAGTGGACGGTGTCAGTAGGGCAGTAGACAGTGTAGAGCAGATGACGGTGTCAGTAGAGCAGTGGACGGTGTCACCTGGTGAGAACTGTATATATGGATGGTGTCTGGGGGGGTGGAGGGGGGTGTATGTATGTATAGTGTATGGTGGGGGTGTATGTATAGTGTATGGTGGGGGAGGGGGGTGTATGTATAGTGTATGGTGGGGGAGGAGGGGTGTATGTATAATGTATGGTGGGGGGAGGGGGTGTATGTATAATGTATGGTGGGGGGAGGGAGGGTGTATGTATAATGTATGGTGGGGGGAGGGGGGTGTATGTATAATGTATGGTGGGGGAGGGGGGCTTGTATGTATAGTGTATGGTGGGGGGAGGGGGGTGTATGTATAATGTATGGTGGGGGAGGGGGGGTGTATGTATGGTGGGGGGGTGTATGTATAGTGTATGGTGGGGGGAGGGGGGAGTACTTTGAAATCCTGACATGGCAAAAACTTACCTTAAAAGCTTGGCTGCAGTCCCAGCGCGATCTCTGCACACATTCCAGAGCAGCAGGGTATGGGGAGGCTCCGCCCACCTCCTTGTCCCTTCTGCAGCCAGCCAGAGGATTCGAGGAGAGTACCCGGCCAGCATGGAGGCTCCGCCTCTGCGTCCCGACTCCCGTCCTGCACGCTGACACCCGGCCAGCATGGAGGCTCCGCCTCTGCGTCCCGGCTCCAATCCTGCGCGCTGACACCCGGCCAGCATGGAGGCTCCGCCTCTGTGTCCCGACTCCCGTCCTGCGCGCTGACAGCTGAGCAGGAGCAGAATGAAATCAAGCAGGGCTGCGCCCGAAATGGAAGAGGCACGGCCGCACTAATGAGACAGGGAGCCACTGGCGGGTCTGAAATGAACAATGTGTCCGGGTCTCAGGTGGTCAGAGACCCGGGCACATGTTTCAAAACCCGTACTGTCCGGGTGAATCCCGGACAGGTGGCAACCCTAGTTCTCAGTCACCCTGTGCCCCTAATGGACGCAGGGTGATTTACATATAAGAGGGGCCAGGGGAGCTGGACACGGAGTCTCCAGAGCTCTCCAAGGTAAGCTGAGTTCCACAAACCCCCCACCCAAAGTGACTCCTGCTACAGGGATCATCAAAGACTTAGATATTTTTTTTATAACCTAACCCTGACTTGTACTTCTCAACAACATTGTCCCTTACTTATTTGGAGAGTTCCTTGGTCTTCATGGCAGTGTTTGGTTAGTGGTGCCTCTTGCTTAGGTGTTGCAGCCTCTGGGGCCTTTCAAAAAGGTGTGTATATGTAATGACAGATCATGTGACACTTAGATTGCACACAGGTGGACATCATTTCACTAATTATGTGACTTCTGAAGGTAATTGATTGCACCAGAGCTTGTTATGGGCTTCAAAACAAAGGGCCAATTATCATTTATTTATTTCTGAAAAATAGTTTTATGTATATATATTTTTCTAATTTTACTTCACCAACTTAAACTATTGTGTTCTGAGCCATCACATATAATTCAGATTAAAAAAAACATTGAACTAAAGGCTGTAGTGTAACAAAATAGGTAAAAAGCCAAGGGGGTGAATACTTTTGCAATGCACTGTAGATCTGTAAAGAAGATGCCTAAAAACACAGAGTTTTGTGCCTAGGCAAGAAAGTCATCATCCCAGCATGTTGAAAGGGATACATCAGCAATGGCGGTCTCCATGTTTCTCTTTTTCATGTGTGTATCCTATGGGTGACAATAGTGAAGAGATATGGTAGGGTCTTGCTTGCCATGCGGTTTTTGCAGGTCGTCCTGGAGTCAGGCTCCTAGTACTGGAGTGACAGGGTTAAGGTCCCCTCCCAGACACCTGATCCGCCGAGCGGTAAAAGATGAGGTTACCTTGCTTTGTTCTGTCACATGTAACACAAGGAAGGGATCAGGGAATAAGTAAAGCAGCGTCACGCCACACTCTCTGCCTTCTTCTACTGTAATAACACGTAACGTATCCACTGTACATACAGGACATTATTTCTGTTCTGCTAATCGCTATACACCAGACATGTGACAACCTTTGTGGAAAAGTCTTCTGGGCCGAGGTCTAAATGGGCGATTTTTGGGGAAAAACACTACCCACTGATTTCCCATTTTTCTTGTGAAATTCTACAGACTGTAAATTGTTAAAAAATAAAAGCTGAACTCCAGGTAAACAGCTACATACATATATGAGAGGGTGCTGAGCTCTGAGATTTGCACTGCTCTGCCACACAGCACAACCTTGTCTGGCAGGACAGAAGACCTGATCTTGCTGGGTGCAATAAGGTAACACTTGCAGGTCTTGTCCCCCAACCTGTGACTGGATAGTGGAAGGAGTAGCAGCAGATTGATTAGCTCATCTCTCTGCTCTTTCTGCCTATCAGCACTGCAGCACAACTGAGTGGCTCCTTGTGCTGCTTCCTCCTCTCACTATCTGAGCCCTGCTGCACAGGGACTGCAAGAGGCTGATACCAAGCTAAATTCAGTTACTTTGCTCTCTCATCCTATCAGCATGCTCTAGGTTAGCACATGAGCACTGAAACACAACTGATTGGCTCACAGTGCTGCTTTTCCCTCTCCACATCTGATCTCTGCTATACAGGAAACTAACAGGAGGCTGAGACTCAGGCCCCTTTCACACTGGGGCGGGAGCCGCGGTGACGATAAAGCAGCGATATATTTAGCGCTGCTTTACCTTTGTTTTAGCTGCGGGATTCGACCGCTCGCGGTGCGGTTTTACCCCCGCGAGCGGCCAAAAAAGGGTTAAAATCCGTAGCGGCGCTTTGCAGCGGTATTGCTGCGGTATTACCGCGGTGTCCCATTGATTTCAATGGGTAGGAGCGGTATAGGAGCGGTGAATACACCACTCCTATACCGCTCCAAAGATGCTGCTAGCAGGAAATTTTTTGACCATCCTGCTAGCGCACCGCTCCAGTGTGAAAGCCCGCCGTCTTTCACACTGGAGTGAATGGGGCTGTTTTTTTTCAGGCGTTGTACAGGCGTTATTTTTAGTGCTGTACCGCCTGAAAACCGCCCAGTGTGAAAGGGGCCTAAAGCAGGTACTTACACTGTTTGCGTTAATAAAATGAATTTAACTCCTTTACACCACCTCCCGATGGCCCTTTAGTGCTGGAAGCAGCGTTGCTCCTCTATCAATGACCGCTGTGATTGGTTTCACAGCAGTCACATGACCAGAAGTTCATCCCGCTGGCTCTTGATCAGAAGCCGTGAATGCAAGGTGTTGCAGACCTCTCTCGCAGCAGTCAGCACAGAACCTCAGGCTGTCATGGATGCATACATGCAGCAGCTGGGTGTTGAAGCCCACTTTTCCTGCAGCTGCATATATACGTTATCAGGGCTGTTTTTCAGCAGGAATGCATTTCCGACACCTCCAGCATTAAATGTATCTAATGGCAATGGGTGCTGGAGAGTCTATGATGCTGGGGGATCTATTGTTACTGGTGGGGATCTATTGTTGCTAGGGGGTGTCTTATGTTGCTGATGGGTCAACTGTTGCTGGGAGGGATCTATTGTTGAGGGAGAGGCTTATTGTTACTTGCTGCTGGAAGATCTGTTTTTGCTACTGGGGTGGTGTTTTTTTAACAGGGGGTCCATTGTTGTTTGGGGGGGGGGTATAATGTTGTGTGAGGGATCTATTGTTGTGGGGGAATAAATTGTTGCTGGGATGGGGTCTTTTGTTGCTAGGGGGGTTATTTGTTACTGGGTGGGGTCTATTGTTGCTGGGGGATCTAGTGTGGCTGGGATGCAGTCTAGTGTTGCTGGGGATCTAGTGTGGCTGGGATGGGGTCTATTGTTGCTGGGGGATCTAGTGTGGCTGGCATTGGGTCTATTGTTGCTGGGGTGGATTCTAGTGTGGCTGGGATGCAGTCTACTGTTGATGGGGGATCTAGAGTGGCTGGGATGGGTCTATTGTTGCTGGGGGTGATCTAGCGTGGCTGGGATGGGGTCTATTGTTTCTGGGGGGCGATCTAGTGTGGCTGGGATGGGGTTTATTGTTTCTGGGGGGGCGATCTAGTGTGGCTGGGATGGGGTCTATTGTTTCTGGGTGATCTAGTGTGGCTGGGATGGGGTCTGTTGTTTCTGGGGGTGATCTAGTGTGGCTGGGATGGGGTCTATTGTTGCTGGGGGATCTAGTGTGGCTGGGATGGGGGTCTATTGTTGCTGGGGGATCTAGTGTGGCATGGGATGGGGTCTATTGTTTCTGAAGGGGGGATCTGGTGTGGCTGGGATAGGGTCTAATGTTGCTGGGGGATATAGTGTGACTGGGATAGGGTCTATTTTGGCTGGGGGATCTAGTGTGGCTGGGATAGGGTCTATTGTTGCTGGGGGATCTAGTGTGGCTGGGATGGGGTTTATTGTTGCTGGGGGGATCTAGTGTGGCTGGGATGCGGTCTACTGTTGCTCGGGGGATCTAGTGTGGCTGGAATGCAGTCTACTGTTGCTGGGGGGGATCTAGAGTGCCTGGGATGGGGTCTATTACTGCTGGGGGGATCTAGTGTGGCTGGGATGGGGGTCTATTGTTGCTGGGGATCTAGTGTGGCTGGGATGCAGTCTAGTGTTGCTGGGGATCTAGTGTGGCTGGGATGGGGTCTATTGTTGCTGGGGGATCTAGTGTGGCTGGCATTGGGTCTATTGTTGCTGGGGTGGATTCTAGTGTGGCTGGGATGGGGTTTATTGTTTCTGGAGGGGCGATCTAGTGTGACTGGGATGGGGTCTATTGTTTCTGGATGTGATCTAGTGTGGCTGGGATGGGGTCTATTGTTGCTGGGGGATCTAGTGTGGCTGGGATGGCGTCTATTGTTTCTAAAGGGGGGATCTGGTTTGGCTGGGATAGGGTCTAATGTTGCTGGGGGATGTAGTGTGACTGGGATAGGGTCTATTTTGGCTGGGGGATCTAGTGTGGCTGGGATAGGGTCTATTGTTGCTGGGGTATCTAGTGTGGCTGGGATGGGGTTTATTGTTGCTGGGGGGATCTAGTGTGGCTGGGATGCGGTCTACTGTTGCTGGGGGAATCTAGAGTGGCTGGGATGGGGTCTATTACTGCTGGGGGGATCTAGTGTGGCTGGGATGGGGGTCTATTGTTGCTGGGGGATCTAGTGTGGCTGGAATGGGGTCTATTGTTGTTGGGAGGATCTAGTGTGGCTGGGATGCAGTCTACTGTTGCTGGGGGGATCTAGAGTGGCTGGTGTGGGGACTATTGTTGCTGGGGGTTGTCTAGTGTGGCTGGGATGGGGTCTATTGTTGCTGGGGGATCTAGTGTGGCTGGGATGGGGTCTATTGTTGCTGGGTGGGTTCTAGTGTGGCTGGGATGCAGTATACGGTTTCTGGGGGATCTAGAGTGGCTGGGATGGGGTCTATTGTTGCTGGGGGCGATCTAGTGTGGCTGGGATGGGGTTTATTGTTTCTGGGGTGGCTGGGATGGGGCCTATTGTTGCTGGAGGTGATCAAGTGTGGCTGAAACGGGGTCTATTGTTTCTGGGGGGTGATCTAGTGTGGCTAGAATGGGGTCTATTGTTGCTGGGGGAATCTAGTGTGGCTGGGATGGGGGTCTATTGTTGCTGGGAGATCTAGTGTGGCTGGGGTGGGGTCTATTATTACTGGCGGGATCTAGTGTGGCTGGGATGGGGTCTATTGTTGCTGGGGGGATCTAGTGTGGCTGTGATGCGGTCTACTGTTGCTGGGGGATCTAGAGTGGCTAGGATGGAGTCTATTATTGCTGGGGGGATCTAGTGTGACTGGGAGATGGGTAGGGGGTGGAATTATCACATAAACATGCGTTTCATACAACATTGCAGCCACTTCGGCTCTACATGTTTCGCCCCAAAGAGCTTCCTCAGGAGTCTTAAGAGTGTTACATACCAATATATACAGTAAATTACATAACATTAATCAGTATATTATTTCATGATATTAAATAACTTTTTACATAGATCATTAAACAGTGAACCAAAGGGACAGGCCTACCAGATGCTTAAAAACCAGGACTTGACGAGTTAATTATGTACAGAAGTGCATAACAAGGTCTGTGGGACCTAGTTTAACTAAAAATTAAACCAGAGTTTAATGTTCTATTTAATTGGCTAGTATTATTATCACTTATTGTGTATTAATGGTCCTGTCTATGACCTGTACTGAGCCCCTCGCTGCGTCTTATGTACAATGTGCATTTGCACAGCCCTGGACTCTGTATGATTTAATGGAGGAACGGGGATTAGCAGATGAGGGAGGTATTGGCTAGTGTGCGCCAGACAGCTGCGTGAGAGGTTCTGACAGGCGAGGTGATGGTATTAATAATTCACCGGGTTCTGGGAGTATTTATCCGGCTCATGTTTACTCACAGCTTGGCTGATTTAAAATAGTACAGAGAGAACTGAGTGACTGTACAGCACCAAATACACCAGAGGAACGCCAAACTTGACATATTCACCTACCTGTCACCTATCAGAATGGAAGAGCCAGCTTAGGCCTGAGCCTGGATTCCTGAAATAGCTATCAAGACACTTAGGCTCCATTTCCACTTGTGCAACTTGTCCTGCAACTTGGAACTACAAAGTCTCATGGCAAGTCGTACCCCATGATTTCAAATGAGTACCGTTCATATCTGTGCAACTTCAAAGTAGTCCCTGCACTACTTTGGTCCGACTTTGATCCATAGACCTCAAGAATACACAGGCATTGCTTTAAGATGCATAAAAATTACGACAAAAAAAATGCTGCTAAATCGCATGACTTTCAGGTTGCCATAGTGGAAACCTAGGCTAATACCAACAACTTTCCCATGGCACATAGCACCGAAAACATTATCATGTCAGGAGACACTTTGCTACAAAGCTGGTTTCAGCCACCAATATTGTCGTTGAAGACCACAGCATCATAGCTCCATAGACCTTTTTTTCCCCATTTGACATAACTCCACAGATCTCTGTTTTCATTTTAATATCTTAACTCCACAAACCTCTGTGTTTCTCATTTTTATATAACACCTCCCTTTACAACACAAAGCAACATCCATGCGTTATCCAGTGCATAACTCATGTGGGCTGGTGTGAAGGAGTCCTTATCATCATAGCTCCACAGACATTTGTTTCCCATTTGATATACTGTAGACCTCCTGCTCTCTAGCTCCCTTGTCACCTCCAGGGCTGTTTTTTAAGGCAGGGCAAAAGGGGCAGCTGCCCTGGGTCCTGTCATTGTTGTGGACCCCAAAGCAGCTGCCTCATACTTGCCAACTATCCTGGTTTAAATTCCCTTGCCCCTTGAGGTTTTAGTCCTGTGCTGTGTCCCAATATCTCAGTGTGAAGTGCTGCTACTAATGCTGCCCAGCTCTGCCCTATTGTTGTGTACAGATGACTCACCTGCAGACCCTGTGTTTACATGTTTACCGGCATTCATATGTAAATAGTGGTGGCATTCATATGTAAATAGCGGCGGCCGGCGGCATTGATATGTATATCATGCCCCCGAGATCATATCCACATTAATCTCTAGTAACCAATCAACAAGCAGAAATCACGTGCTGTAACCTCTAACAACTAACCAGTGAGCTGTAATGTGTTCTGTAACCTCTAGAAACCAGTCAGTGAGCGGTAATGATACCTCTGGCAACCAGCTATGGCAATAGCTGCCTGATCTGATTCAGTAAACTGATTTTGAGTCTAGCTGCTATTTATTGTATGTCTCAGAGCAGGTAGAGAGCGAAACTGCATGGGGAGGGGGCCCCAAGAAAAGTTTTGCCCAGGGTCCAATCAATATTAATGACGGCCATGGTCACCTCCCTTGTTTCACCCATCCTTTAGAACTCCCTACCCCAATCTGTCCGAACTCCTAATTTATCCATCTTTAGACGATGCCTGAAAATCTGCTTCTAAGACCCCTTTCACACTAGGGGCGTTTTGCAGTCGTTATAGCGTTAAAAATGGCGCATGCAAACCGCCCTAAAACAGCTGCTCCATTCACCCCAGTGTGAAAGCCCGAGGGCTTTCACACTGGAGCGTTGCGCTGGCAGGGCTTCAGAAAAAGTCCTGCCCGCAGCTTCTCTGGAGCGGTGAAGGAGCGGTGAACTCACCGCTCCTCCACCGCTCCTCCACCGCCCCTCCACCGTTCCTTCCCATTGAAATTAATGAGGCAGCACTGTCATACCGCCAGCAAAACGCTGCTGCGGCCGCGTTTTGCGGGCGGATTTAACTCCTTTTCGGCTGCTAAAACGACAGTAAAGCGGCGCTAAAAATAGCGCCGTTTTACCACTGACGCCCTAGGCGGCTCGGTGTGAAAGGAGTCTTGCTAATACACTGTGTTTTTACTTTCTCCATCAGCTCATCCCCCACAGTTATTACCTTTTGTGTCATTGACCCTCCGTCTTAGATTGTAAGCTCTAATGGACAGGGCCCTCTGATTCCTCCTGTACTAAATTGTATTGTAATTGTAATGTCTGCCTTCATTTTGTAAAGCACTGCGTGAACTGTTGGCGCTATATAAATCTTGTATTATAATAATAATAATAATATCCACAGCCTTTTGTGTTTCCTTTTTTATATCACAACTCTACAGATCTTTGTAGTTTCCTTTTTATATCACAGCTCCAAAGACCTCTGTTGTTTCCCCATGCAGGCCGTCCCATTCATGTCAGTTGGCACAGAGGCTGCAGGGACACAGCCGCTGCTCCCAATCTGACATACGCATACCTCCCAACTTTTGGAGATGGGAATGAGGGACACCTATCAGCAAATATATGCACACATAGGACACACCCCCTTGCCACGCCCCCTTAAAGGATAATTGTACAAAAAAACAAGATTGGTTAAACCCACAAGTGCTATTTTACCACTACTATTCCTTTATATTGGCTTTTGAAATTTACAAATGCAGCAATTTAGAAATTGGATGAAAGGTTTGGTGCTGGAAAACACTTTTTGATAGATAAAAAATGCATTTTATATACATCTATATAGATCAGACCAAAATGAGGGACAAATGAGGAGGAATGAGGGACAGAGGGACATTGCTCCAAATCAGGGACAGTCCCTCCAAATCAGGGACAGTTGGGAGCTATGCATCCATGCGGGTGTGGATGAACGGCCCCAAACGCACACTGTCTATGTCTGGGGCCGCGCACCCGCACGGATGTCAGATTGGGAGCAGTGGTTGTGTCCGTGCACCCGCTCTGTCCCAACTGGCATGAATGGGACTGCCTGCACAGAGATGCATGCAACACCTGTGCATCCCCATGCAGGTAACCACTTCCTTCACATCTGTGTACGCTGTAGTATGCCCATGTGAACGAGGCCTAAATCATACTTCTATGTGTTGTACCTATTAGCCTATTATTTATTAATATCATAACCCTACAGACCATTGTGCTTCCAATTTGATATCCTTTTTTTTTTTATAACTCCAAAGACCACTCTGTTTCTTTTTCCATATCATAGTTCCACAGACCTCTGTTTTTAATTTTTAGTCCAAAAAGGAAGAATTTGATTGAGCGCCCCGGAGAAGACTGATCAGGGACATTTCTGCATCTAAACTGCATGCAACAGTATATATATATATATATATATATATATATATATATATATATATATATATATATATATATATATATAGAGAGAGAGATATATATGTATATCTCTATATATATATATATATAGATATATATATATTATATATACATATCTCTATATATATATATATATATCTATAGATATATATATTACACATACAAAATATATATATATTATATATATAATATATATATATATATATATATATATATATATATATATATATATTTATATTTATATATATATATTCCCATCAAATATACTTGATGGATTGAAACACTGATAGAGACCGCAGATAACCTATAGACCCTTAGAGGTGGCTGGTCAGGGTCTGCCAGCCTCATCTCCCACATACTTTAATTAAGGCCTAGGTCACAGGGGTCATATGGTGCCTCCTATCCACCCCCATGGTGCGCTCCATCTCCTACACACAGATCCCTCCCCTCTGGTGTAATTATTCCACGGGTAACTGAGCCTCTGCTGGAAATAATTAGCTGTCATCTGCTGAGAGAAGAGATGACACAGAATTCTAGGATTACACTGGGAACCTGGTAATAGGGCTGGGCCGCTGCGCTAGCTTCCCGTAAGTCATCATCAGAATACCCTAACTTACCCGCCGTAACTGGAGAAGCTGAATGGGACCCACGGCTGGCATCACACTCTCTAGACTAATGCCCGGTACACACGATAAGATTATCGGACGAATGATCGTCCGTTTTTTTTTTTTGGATGATAATTGCAGATCGAATCTGATGAGTTTACTAATGTCATGAAAATCATGTGTTGTAATGCATTTGTATTGCATTTTCGAACGACAGCTGTACTGATTAAACGAAAATTGTGCGATCTGGCATCATACGGAAAAAATAATTGTTCATGTCCGATAGAATATTATTGGATGATATTGGATGAACTGCCATGATCGTCTCTCGAAAGCTCTGTACTAACAATGTGATTATCGTTTCGAAAGCGGTATTTTTTTCGTACGATTTTCTGATCGTGTGTACGGGGCTTAAGGTGTGGGACCCCTAAACTTCCTTGTAGCTCACACCGTGAAACTCTACCTCTTCACCTCTAATAATGTATATAGGCAGTTGTTTTCATGTACTATATATATATATATATATATATATATATATATATATATATATTTTTTTTTTTTTTTTATATATATAAATATATATATATGTGTGTGTATATATATATATATATATATATATATATATATATATATATATATATATATATATATATATATTTTTTTTTTTTAAAACAGTTTTCTGAATTTGCAATTTACATTAGTGTTTTATTTTTTTTTAAATATTATTTAAAAAAAAAAATTAAAAAAAATAAAACACTAATGTAAATTGTAAATTCAGAAAACAGTTAAAAAAAAAAAAAAATTAAAAAAAATAAACAGTTTTCTGAATTTGCAATTTACATTAGTGTTTTATTTTTTTGTCCCCTTAAAGGAGGGGCCAGATGTCAGATAGGATGGGAAAACAGGTCTTCTCTATGGGATTACAGTATTTAAAGCCCTCAGAGGTTCTAATCTTGTTCCACTAATCCCCAAAAAAAAGTTTTCCCTGGAGTTGAGCATTAAAGCTGAAGTTTAGTGTATACAGTATATCTATATAGATATGCACTATATTGCCAAAAGTATTGGGACACTTTTGCCTTTACATGAACTTTAATGCCATCCCAGTCTTAGTCCGTAGGGTTCAATATTGAGTTGACCCACCCTTTGCAGCTATACAGTGAGGGAAAAAAATATTTGATCCCCTGCTGAATTTCTACGTTTGCCCACTGACAAGGAAATGATCAGTCTATAATTTTAATGGTCGGTTTATTTTAACAGCGAGAGACTGAATAACACCAAAAATATCCAGAAAAATGCATTTCAAAAAAGTTTTAAATTGATTTGCATTTTAATGAGTGAAATAAGTATTTGATTCCCTATCAATCAGCAAGATTTCTGGATCTCCAAGGTGTCTTCTATACAGGTAACGAGCTGAGATTAGGAGCACTCACTTAAAGTGAGTGCTCCTAATCTCAGCTTGTTACCTGTATAAAAGACACCTGTCCACAGAAGCAGATTCCAATCCCTGCACCATTACTAAGACCAAAGAGCTGTCCAAGGATGTCAGGGGCAAGATTGTAGACCTACACAAGGCTGGAATGGGCTACAAGACCACCGCCAAGCAGCTTGATGAGAGGGTGACAACAGTTGGTGCGATTTTTCGCAAATAGAGGAAACACAAAATAATTGTCTATCCCCCTTGGTGTGGGGCTCCATGCTAGGTCTCAGCTCGTTGAGCTTCAATGATTATGAGAACGGTGAGGAATCAGCCCAGAACTACACAGGAGAATCTTGTCAATGAGGCAGCTGGGACCATAATCACCAAGGAAGAAATTGGTAACACACTACACCGTGAAGGACTGAAATCCTGCAGTGCCGCAAGGTCCCCCTGCTCAAGAAAGCACATGTACAGGCCCCTCTGAAGTCTGCTAATAAAACATCTGAATGATTCAGAGGAGAACTGTGTGAAAGTAACGTGGTCAGATGAGACCAAAATCGACCTCTTTGGCATCAACTCAACTTGCCGTGTTTGGAGGAGAAGGAATGCTGCCTATGACCCCAAGACCACCACCCCCACCATCGAAAATGGAGGTGGAAACATTATGCTTTGGGGTTGTTTTTATGCTAAGGGGACAGGGCAACTTCACTGCATCAAAGAGGCCCATCTACCATCAAATCTTGGGTGAGAACCTACTTCCCTCAGCCAGGGCATTGAAAATGGGTTGTGGATGGGTATTCCAGAGAGACAATGACCCAAAACACACAGCCAATGAAAAAAGCAGTTCAAGAAGAAGCACATTAAGTTCCTGGAGTGGCCTATCCAGTCTCCAGACCTTAATCCCATAGAAAATATGTGGAAGGAGCTGAAGGTTCGAGTTACCAAACATCAGCCTCGAAACCTCAATGACTTGGAGAGGATCTGCAAAGAGGAGTGGGACAAAATCCCTCCTGAGATGTGCAAACCTGGAGGCCAACTACAAGAAACGTCTGACCTCTGTGATTGCCAACAACAGTTTTGCCACCATTACCAAGTCATGTTTTGCAAAGGGGTCAAATAATTATTTCACTCATTAAAATGCAAATTAATTTTAAACTTTTTTGAAATGCGTTTTTCTGGATTTTTTTGTTGTTATTCTGTTTCTCACTGTTAAAATAAACCTACCATTACTCTTTTCTTTTCAAACCTAACATTACAATTATAGACTGATCATTTCTTTGTGAGTGGGCAAACATACAAAATCAGCAGGGGATCAAATACTTTTTTCCTCACTGTAAGGCCCCTTTCACACTGGGGCTTTTTTCAGGCGGTACAGCGCTAAAAATAGCGCCTGTATACCGCCTGAAAATCCGGCCCCATTCACTCCAGTGTGAAAGCCGGAGGGCTTTCACACTGGAGCGGTGCGCTAGCAGGACTGTAAAAAAAGTCCTGCTAGCAGCATCTTTGGAGCGGTATAGGAGCGGTGTGTTCACTGCTCCTATACCGCTCCTTCCCATTGATTTGAATGGGACACCGCGGTAATACCGCAGCAATACCGCCGCAAAGCGTCGCTACGGCGGCGCTCTGCGGGGGGTAAAACCGCACCGCGAGCGGCCAAATACCGCGGCTAAAACGACGGTAAAGCAGCGCTAAATATAGCGCTGCTTTACCGTCACCGCGGCTCCCCAGTGTGAAAGGGGCCTAACAGCTTCAACGCTTCTGGGAAGGCTGTCCACAAGGTTTAGGAGTGTGGTGTGGGATGGTTTGACCATTCTTCCAGAAGCATATTTGTGAGGTCAGGCACTAATGTGGACGAGAAGGCCTGGCTCACAGTCTCTGCTCTAATTCATGCCAAAGGTGTTCTATCGGGTTGAGGTCAGGACTCTGTTTAGGCCAGTCAAGTTCCTTCACCCCAAACTCGCTCATCCATGTCTTCATGGACTTTGCTTTGTGCACTGGTCCAAATCATTTGGTGGAGGGGGGATTATGGTGTGGGGTTGTTTTTCAGGGGTTGTGATTGGCCTCTTAGTTCCAGTGAAGGGAACTCTTAAGGCATCGCATACCATATATATATATATATATATATATATATATATATATTTATTTATTTTTTGCTTGGTATGCAGTAGGGGTGCAACGGATCGTCGCCGATCCGTGATCCGCACGGGCCACCCCGTTCGGATCGGCACACCCCGCGATCCGCGGAGCGATCCGCGGAGCGCTCCGCGGCCTCGGCCTTAGGAAAGGCCGCGGCTTCGGCCTAGCTCCGGAGCGGCGGCGGCCATCTTTGTACACCCGGCGGCCTTAGGAAAGGCCGCGGCTTCGGCCTAGCTCCGGAGCGGCGGCCATCTTGGTACACCCGGCCACTGTTTACAATGTGATCGCTCCGTCAAATGACGGAGCGATCACTTGTAAACATACCCTGCATTAACTCTGCATTAACTCTGCATTAACTCTGCATTAACCCTGCATTAACCAGCCAATACTCTGCCATACTCTGCATTACCCAGCCAATACTCTGCCATACTCTGCATTACCCAGCCAATACTCTGCCATACTCTGCATTACCCAGCCAATACTCTGCCATACCCAGCCAATACTCTGCCATACCCAGCCAATATTCTGCGATACCCAGCCAATACTCTGCGATACCCAGCCAATACTCTGCGATACCCAGCCAATACTCTGCGATACCCAGCCAATACTACAGTGGGGAGAGGATGTGGATATTACAGTGGGGAAATGACGTGGATATTACAGTGGGGACTATATGGTGGCGGAATTTTCACAGGTTTTTGCAAATTCAATTATTATTTGCTGATCCGAAAAATGATCCGATCCGTGACTCCTGATCCGAGGATCGATCCGATCCGTGAGTTTTTTGATCCGTTGCACCCCTAGTATGCAGCACCATACCATTATCTGCAGGTGTCTGCTTCTGCTAAAAAAAAATCTTCCGCTCAGTGCCTCTTCACAGCCACCAGATACTGTCCTCATCAGCTGTCTTCCGGTATTATGAGAGTTAACAGCACTGTTTGCACCGGCTGCTCTCTCCACCATTAAAGCGTAACTCCACTTTTTTTGATAAAAAAACATTCCCCTCTGGGTGATCTATGTACACTGCAAGGATTATAACAAACTTTGTTACAGATTCCTACCTTTTGTTATTCTGATGTAATCCATGTGTGTTTGTCTGTGCCTCTGCACCGAGTGGGTCTAATGGGAGTGGTTTCATAATTAACTGTCAGGTGTGCAGCTGCAGGGCACTAATGAGGAAATCTGCTGGGCCTGCATCCCTTTAGACGTGCTCCTATTGAAAGTATCTCTCCAAAAATGACATTTTTGTTGCAGGGAATGCCTGAAATCTGACTTATATCTTAGGCAGACTTCTGGGAAAATTGGTGAGCCAATCACACAAGCAGGAAATGATGTTTCTGGGAGTGGTCAGTACACACTCTGTGTACAGAACAACTCCATGTAGCCATATTGCAATGCATTATTGCAAAATTACAGTGGCTGCAGATTGAAAAGGAAAGGTAATTTTTAATAACATTCAATTACAATATGATTAGTGTCGCAATTATATGTGGTATATTATTTTTTCTTTATTTGCTATATTTTTCCCCCCACAGAAGTGGAGTTACCCTTTAACACAACATGCCATACTACAATCCCACAATGCATCATGTTCTATGAATGGTAAAGGAGGCATTGATGGACAGGTCTCCCATGCCCATTCACAGAACAGGATGCATTGTGGGATTGAAGTATTTTGTGTTGTGTGAATGAGGAGAGAGCAGAACGGGGGCGGGTGAGCGGCGCAACTTTTCTTGGTAGCAGTGTCTGCAGTTACTGTCATTATAAATGATATACAGTATATTTTTTTAAATAACTTAACATTTTTAAAATGTTATACTTACCTTCTCTGTGCAATAAAATTGAGAACGGCCCCAATCCTCCTGTTCTGGGGTTCCCCACCAGCACTCCTGGCTCCTCCTCTTCTTGGTGTGTCACCATAGGAAGTCACCTCCTATGGTGTCACACCTGCAGGCTCGATCCCAACCCCTTCATACTGACCGTTCGCAAATATGCATTCTTGGCTTGAAGGGGTTGTACTGGGGTGATGCCTGCAGCTTGGTATTGTTTTTTAGAGACGGTGGTTGGCTGTCTTGGGATAACAACCGATTTGGCTAAAAGCAGCTCAGATGTTATCCTAAGGAGTGGGAGTGGGAGGGGACGCACCCCCAACCCTCCCACCACTTTCCACGGCTCTCCCGTCCCATCAGGAGGCCCAAGCGACCAGCTGACACATCTGCAGGCTGTCTGAAGACCTGAAGCTTTGATCGGGTCTCGGATCTAGTAACCCGGAAACAATGTCATGACATCACTTCCGGTTTACTCGGCTGCCAATTGTGACGATTTTTAAAAATCCCTAGTATTTTCCCTAATGAAGCCACAGTCGGGCACAGTTGGAGAGGTGCGGGGCTTCCTGCGCCCGCATCGCTGGACCGTGGGACAGGCGAGTGTCTGATTATTAAAAGTCAGCAGCTACACTTTTTTGTAGCTGCTGACTTTTAATTGGGTGGAACTACGTTTTAAGTACCGTAGTTTGTCGCCATTCCACAAATGTGCACAGCTTCAAAGCATGACATGTTGGGTATCTATTTACTCGGCGTGACATCATATTTCACATTATACATAACAATTGGGCTAACTTTACCTTTCTGTTGTTTTTTTATTTCATGAAAGTGTCTTTTTTCCCAAAAAATTGCGTTTGAAAAACCGCTGCGCAAATACCGTGTGACATAAAATATTGAAATGATCACTATTTTATTCTCTAGGGTCTCTGCTAAATATATAAACATATATATGTATATATATATATATATATATATATATATATAATGTTTGGGGTTATAAGTAATTTTATAGCAAAAAATACGGATTTTAACTTGTAAGCAACAAATGTCAGAAAAAGGCTTAGGCATGAAAGGGTTTAACTATGCTCCCTATGTCCATAGACATAGACAGTGCAGTTTGGCCCCACACCACAGTCCTGCACCCCACTCCCTTGTCACAAGATTTCACTGACAGCAGCAGGAGCCAATGGCTCCCACTGCCTGAGCAAAGCCTGTGAGAGTGGGGAGAGCCACTACAGATAGGCACAGAGCTTGAGCGAGTGAGGGTTTAGGTAAATGTAAGGGGGGGGGGTAACGAGTCCAGGTACTGGGACATTTTTTACCTTAATGCAAGGAATACGTTGAGGTAAAACATATTTGGGCTTTAGAACCACTTTAACTCTTACAGAGCTGGAATACAGCCGCAGAGGACATCTGCAGACATGTCATTTCTCTGTTGGCACCTAACAGGCTTTAGACCTCCGGTTCCAGGCCAGTCCCTACTATATCCACTATCACAACCCTATGGAAGGTGGAGGCACTTACTCTGAAACGCGTTGGCTCTACTCATTACATGTGAACTGTGAATTGCAATAAACAACTTTTAATAAACAACCCCAAGTGGGATGACCTTTGATACTGAGCGCACCTCTTTACCCATTCCAGTGTAGCCTGCAGGTAATGGGATACACCATTGCACTGTAAATAACTATTGTGTACGGTTCTGTATCCCCTTAGCTGCCAACTATCCCTGATTTCGGGGGACTGTCCCTGATTTGGAGCAATGTCCCTCTGTCCCTCATTCCTCCTCATTTGTCCCTCATTTTGGTCTGATCTATATAGATGTATATAAAATTCACTTTTTATCTATCAAAAAGTGTTTTCCAGCGTTAAACCTTTCATCTGATTTGTAAATTGCTGCATTTGTAAATTCCAAAAGCCAATATAAAGGAATAGTAGTGGTAAAAAAAAGCACTTGTGGGTTTAACCGATCTTGTTTTTTTGTACAATTCTCCTTTAAGGAGGCGTGGAAGGGGGTGTGTCCTATGCCTGCATACTTTTGCTGATAGGTGTCCCTCATTCCCATCTCAAAAAGTTGGGAGGTATGTATCCCCCCTCCCCCAAAAAATATATATACTTTACTACACAAGCTTTAAGACTGCCTCATAAGCGGGTAGGGGAGGGCTAAGGTCACACAGGCACAGAGATCTCACTACTGGAACCTTTGACAGATATAGATAACCAGTGGATGATTTAACCAAGCAGTATTTAACTAAAACCGTTAGGCCTCATGCACACAGAGCAGTAATAAAAACACGCTGCAAAGCCAGTACCAACGCCAGGAAAAAGCAGCTGTAAAAACGTGCTTTTAGAAGTATTTTGCATTGGCATTAATGCGCGTTTAGCCGCGTTAGTGCTTAGCAGCGTTTCTCTGCCGTCTTCTATTCTCCACTCCCAAATCCAAATACTACAACTTAAAAAACGCTTGACATGGCTTAACACTGTATCCAGCATTAACACGCATTTAGCCGCGTCAGGGCGTTTTTACAGGGCTGCTCCAGAACGCGCTGGCCCTGGGGTTTTTTTTTTTTTGCAGCTTTAAAACACCTATGCCACTTACAGCTCCTTAAAGCCTGTGTGTGCATGGACACATAGAATAACATGGAGAGGCGTTTTTAAGCTGTAAAAATAATGCCTGACGCTCCTAAAAGCGACAGGAATAACGCCCTGTGTGCATGAGGCCTTATAGATCAGCTTTTTTTGTAGACTAATTCTATGCCTTTGCAAATTAAACAGGGTTATGTAGTACAACTGTGCAAAGGTCATAAAATATTTCTTAACTATTTTAATATATTGCAACTTGCCTGTCCTTAGATGTGGTGCCTGCATTTGTTTTCTTTTTTTTTACTGCAAATAAAACAAAATACCTGTTAATCCTGCCAGAAATCTTGTATCCCTGTAACTGGCTTTGGATTGAACTAAAATCTCAAACAATGAAATAGGATCATTTATACAGGTCACATGGTCCTGCCAGCACATTCAGTCTTTCTGAGATGGAGTACTCACAGATATTAACTCGATAAGCAAGCTACATGTCCCACGAGACCCAATCCCTCTACTCTACTCAAAACCACCCAATCCAAGAAATTGTTTGTGTTTTACACTGCCTTCTACGCCAGAAAAGCGATACTTCTGAAATGGATAGACCCCGCCCCCCCATCAGTGCAACAATAGAGATCATTAGTAGACACAGCTCTTCCCCTATATAAATTAACAAACGCAGGACGCAACTGTCCCAAAATATTTGATAAAATATGGGCGGCATGGATTGAAAAAAGGAGCTTGAATTTAGACTAGGTTTGGAGTCAGGCACTGAATGCTCAGAACCCAGCGAGGTAGTGAAATGACAATGAGGAGGTCCCCCCCCCCCCCCTCACCTTTTAATAGCTACTAATATCCTTTCAATAGGATGACCGAGATTAGTGCCAACCAATGGGACCCCCCGTCTATTAACCCTGCTACTCCTAGGCATAACCTGGTGGGCCCTTGGGCAACGCAACGTCACTCTAGAATACAATGATAAGCTACCTATGACAATATCTGTACTGCATATGTGTAATGCTGAGAATGTTCCACTGTATCTGTTGTTTTATTGTTTTTTCTTTACAAAATAAATAAACTTTATTGTTAAAAAACAAAAAACAAAAACAAATCTCAAACAATGTTATCAGCTTTCTAAACTATCTTCTGTGAACTACAAAGCAACAACCCTCTATGGAATTGAGAAGGTAGGTGTTTAGTACATAGCTCCCAAATGTCCCTGATTCCGAGGGACTGTCCCTGATTTGGAGCAATGTCCCTCTTTTCTCCTCATTTTGGTCTGATCCATATAGCTTTATATAAAATGCACTTTTTATCTTTCAAAAAGTGTTTCCCAGCGCTAAACCTTTCTTCCAAATTCTAAAATTGCTGCATTTGTACATTTTAAAAGCCACTATAAAGGAATAGTAGTTGTAAAAAAAAAGCCCTTGTGGATTTAATTAACGTTTTTTTGGGGATAATTCTCCTTTAAGGGGGCGTAACAGGGGGCGTGTCCCATGCCGACATACATTTGCTGGTAGGTGTCCCTTATTCCTATCTCAAAATGTTGGGAGGTATGTTAGTAGTCAAGTTAGGGTGACAACACTGCTCCTCAATAGTTACAGTGCAGTGAGTTAGCGTTGACACCATATGTAAGGCCTAGTTTACATCTAGCCTAAGGACTGATAAGTTGTAGTATATTACATTTTTTTGTTTGGCTTCAGATAACATTTAAACATTAAGACTCAATCAGATTTTAGTGGGCTACAATCTGACCAGTAAATATGTGAATTTTGATTGGTTACTATAAGTTAATGCTCTTTGTACTCAGTGACTACACATTGTGCAGCACCTAAATTGTTTTACTGATGGGCATTATTGACTATTTTTTGAGTAAGCTGCATCCCAATCCATTTCCTGCTTCTCTACATTTTTCAGCTGCTGCAAAATGACAGTTCAAACAAAGGAAGCATGCACAGGTGTGAAAGGTTACAATTATATAACAATACCTGCTGGTTCAAAACAAAAATCCCTTCCACTATAATTAAAGTGTAAGTAAACCCCTCAATTGTTTTAAGCCAAGGAAGCTGCCATATTTACCTCTGTTTAATCTAAAACTGCCAGGATGCTGCACATGTGATCAGTTAAGACACCAGCCATTGGATGGTTTTACAGTTTGGTTGAGAGCACAACCAATGGGAGTGTTACATTTCTGGTACGTGCCAGAAATTAAACTGTTTCATGGATGGGTTTACTTCCGCTTTAAGCAATATGCAATGGCGTTACCAAACTTTTTTTTTTTGGGTGTTGCCCATAGCAAGCAGTCAGGATCCAGTGCAAGATGAAATTGCCCACATTCACGCCAATGCACATAAAAAGGCAAGACAGATTAAATATTCTCTCTTTATTTTCAACAGGCTAATTAGGCCTTAAAGGCTTCACATTTGGAGCCAACTATCTTTCAAATCACAATAAATCCATAAATTCTTCATATAATATTAGCTGCATAGATACTTCAGTTTACCAAAAACTCTCATCACCCACATTTTTTGTCAATAGTCTGTTATTTTATAGAAAAAATATATTTCCGCAACATAGCGGATGTGTTAAATGGCTGTGACTATCCACTGTCCATAGCTGCTTGTAACTTCAGCATGCCAAGCTGGTCCATGAATTAAAGATCATATGTCTTCTAGATGAGATGCCCCAACATCTGTAGAAGCTTGGTGGCCCTAGTATGGCATCAGGCACACTGCACCACGAAAAGGCGAAATAGAGGTCTCAGTCCTTCTTGCCCTCTTTTTCCATCACTACTAGTCTCTTTAAGTCATTCTTAAGACTGGGACCTATCTACAATGCAAAATCCAACAAAAACCTTGACTAACTGTAGATCAGCAAGGTAAAGCCTCTGAACAATACCTCAGGTCCACTTCCATCTTTATTTCAGTCATTTAAAGGGCAGTTCAGCTAAATTTCTGGTAATAACTGAAGAACCTTAGTCATTGTAAAAGGTCATAACAATGTCTCTGCCCGTTCCCAAGGTGGGCATTCATACAAAACGTCTTCAGCATAGCCATTTTCACTGTACCACTGCTCTGCCACAGGTTCTTCCTTCAACTCTTGCCAAGTTGGGTGGTGATCAGGAAGCATAAACCATTGGCTATCCACTATGGCAGGGTCTTGCTGGGCAAGTTCCAGTCCAGGGTTGGTCACCACTGAGGCATTGGGACCAGAAGAGCCCATATCTCCCTCCCACCACAAGGATATTAAGGCAGTCTGCAGATCGAGGTCATCAAAGTTGCTGCCATTCAGAGGATCTTCAGGAGGAAAGAGGTTGTCTCCATGTCTTTCAGGGACTCTCAGAGCTGGAAGAACAGGATTGGCTTTTTCTTGTCTCCGAGGCTGCTTGTATCCGCAGGAGGAACGCTGTGTTTGGTGGTTATTCGCTCGAGAAGATGTTTGGTAGGGATGGTGGAGTGTCACCTTGTTGCACCTCGGAGGGTCAAGGTGAGGAGCTGGCATTCTTCTCCTCTTCAGGACTCCATTTACAAACATATCTGCATAACGGGGGTCCATCTGCCAAAATCCACCCTTTCCAGGTTCATCTTTTCCACGAGGGACCTTCATGAAGCATTTATTCAGGGACAAGTTGTGACGGATGGAGTTCTAAAACACAAATCAGAAGAGAAAGAATTGTAATAAGTATGAAACAAAAAAGAATTGTAATAAGTATTAGGGTATAACCACAGCCAAAACATTTTTATTGGTTTAGGATAAAGCGAGGAAGGCTCAGAACCTCTGTCAGGTTTTGATTAAAGTAGAACTTTAGGCAAAGCTTTTTTTTTTAATTTATGTTAGAGTAAGGGAGGCTTATAACCCCTGTAAGGTTTATTTCTGCCATCTGTGTCCCATTGGGATATTTGCCTTCACTTGTCAGATAGTCAAACAGGAAGTGAGAGGAAATCTCTGCAAATTAAGGCAATACCTTGGGGACCCCCAGGTGACCAAATCTAGTGTCCCCATTGGAATATGTCCCCTTTATTACTTTTCTGAGGAGAACCCAAAATTTGGGATTTTCTTTAACTTTCACTTTCAATGATAATGGTAAACAGAACAAATAGAGAGTAGGAATCTCCCTGACGGGGGCACAGACAGCAATAAAATCTGACAGGGGTTCTAATCCCTCTCCACCCTATCCAAAACTAAAAAAAAAATCCTGGTTGGAAAGAATTCCCCTGTTTTCTGAATTCTTGACCCAGTAACTATTCCAACAAGAGAAAGATATCCCAAGTGAAGATGCAAGCAGCAATAAAATAATCTGACAGAAGTGTAAAACCAATTATTAAATTACTGTGTCCCTATTGAAGGGATATAGTGTCTTGAAAAAGTATTTATACCCCTTGAAATTTTCCATATTTTGTCATGTTACAACCAAAAACGTAAATGTATTTTATTGGGATTTTATGTGATAGACCAACACAAAGTGGCACATAATTGTGAAGTGGAAGGAAAAAATGTTAACAAACAAATATATGAAAAGTGTGACGTGCATTTGTATTCAGCCCCCCTGAGTCAATAATGTAGAACCACCTTTCACTGCAATTACAGCTGCAAGTCTTTTTGGGGATGTCTCTACCAGCTTTGTACATCTAGAGAGTGACATTTTTGCCCATTCTTCTTTGCAAAATAGCTCAAGCTCTGTCAGATTGGATGGAGAGCGTCTGGGGACAGCAATTTTCAAGTCTTGCTACAGATTCACAATTAGATTTAGGTCTGGACTTTGACTGGGCCATTCTAACACACAAATATGCTTTGATTTAAACCATCTGCATCGCATACTAGCACATTATGAAATACTTACCTTAGAACAAAGCTCCCGCAGCCTGATCCGGTCAGTGCCTGGGGTAGCAGACATGTTGCCTCGCTGCTTCTTCTGGGGTCGCTGGCTCCGGCACTGTGAGTGGCCAGAGCCGCAATGATGTCACTCCTTCGTTCCGGCAAGGTCCGGCGCGATATGCCGGACCTTCACTGTGCATGCACCGCTGACGTCAGCAGCTGCATGCAGGGTAAATATCTCCTAAACCGTATAGGTTTAGGAGACATTATTTTACCTACAAGTAACCCTTATTATAGGCTTACCTGTAGGTAAAAATGACCAATCGGAGTATACAACCGCTTTATTTGGCTCATGAGCCAGATTTTAATAAACAGTCACCTTGAGCCTAAGTTCATACTGATGTGATGGGTGAAATGCAGCGTTTCCCACACGGCATTGAATTTGCCTGGAATTCATGCGATCTAATGTGGGTGTCAATGTTAAATTAAGGGCACCCCGAAACAGCTCGCAAAACGCAGTGTGTGAACACCCATGCGATCCGATTCAGGTGCAGCAAAAACAAACAAAAAAAAGGGTCCTGTACCATTTTGGTGTGGATGCGGTGCAATTTGAGCCATACAAAATGAATATCTCAAATTGCACTGCACAGACATCGCATGTGATTTGCACAGGAATACGGTAGGATTTCTGTGCGAATCAAATGCGGTCTCCAGCACCGCACAAGTGTGAACCCAGATTGAATGTGACAGACAGAAAATCTGGTTTTGGACTTGTCATAGACTGTTATGACAGCAGATAGGATGGCACTAACTTGAGTCACTATTTTGGAATGGTAGATAGTTTGGAAGTGGACGTGATAATTGTGTAGATAAAAAAGTCCCTAAAATGATTTTGCTATGAGGCCTGCTCATTTACTGTTACTCCTATCCTGGAATCATCTCTCAAGGATACTTTGATAATCACTCAACAAATGTTACGATTCATATACAACACAGTTACATAAAAAAAGACACAATTCCATCCAGTTAAACCAATAGAATAAAAAAAATAAAAAAAAATACATAGAAAGCCTCAATATGCAGAATCCTATACACACAGTTGACCCAGGCTGAGGAAGACAAAAAAAAATTATAAAATATGGTCTAATATACTTTAGCAGGGAAAAAAGTCCCTCCTGATCCCCTGAAGGCAATTGGATATTCCCTGTATCAGCCATCTCTGCTGCTATTACCTAAAAATGTTAATATTGTTATATTTTGTGCATTTAAGAATGCATCCGTCTCTTTTTCAAAACCATCTAACAAACTGGCCAAAACGATGTTGTGAGGGAGTCTATTCCTCATTTTCACAGCTCTTACTGTGAAGAAGGCTTTCTGTATGTGGAGATTACAGTTCTTTTCCTCCAGGTGTAAAGTCTACCCCCTTGTCTGTTTTGTTGACCCTTAACACATAAAACCTATTGTATTAGAACCAAAAGAAGTGTCTGTGTTGACCATACCAACCAATCACATGTACATTTCTCTAAACTACAGTTAAAGACTGTCAGGTGGAATGTGATTGGTTGTATCAGTAACTCAGAAGAAATTTACCGTCTATACACAATGCTTAAAGTGGTTGTAAATCCTTACACACCACTTTTCCCTACAGGTAAGCCTATAATAAGGCTTAACTGTAGGTACTGGAAATATCTCCTAAACGTGCATGGTTTGGGAAATATTTACCATAAATGCTTGCGCCGACATCATCTGCACATGCGCACTGAAGAAAGGGCACGATTGTGCTGTTTCTGAAGGGCCCATGACGTAAGCAGCAGCTTCCGCACGCATGCGCAGGAGTGACGTCACGCGACTGCGGACAGTCACAGAGTCAGAGTCCATGACCCCGGAAGGAAGAGGGGTGAAGATGGATGCGGCCACCAGCGGGGACATCAGCTTTGTTTGCAGGTAAGTGCAACATAATAGGCTAGTATGCAATACATACTAGCCCATTATGCTTTTACTTTGCAGGGGAAAAATCAGGGTTTACTTCCTCTTTAACAATACTAAATATCTGACATATTCGTCGCTGACATGCACGGATGAGGAGGGCTGTTCCTGAGAATAAGCAAAAATGCAGATACATAGGGATTGATTTACTAAAGGCAAATAGACTGTGCACTTTGCAGTTGCTCCAGAGCTTAGCAAATGAGCAGAAGCTCTGCTGACTGCCATCATCCAATCATGTTCAAGCAAAAATGCTGTTTTTTTATTTTATTTACCTTGCACGTGATTGGGTATTCTTTGTAAAGTGAAGCCTTACCTCATTTACTAAGCTCTGGAGCAACTGCACTTTGCAAAGTGCATAGTCTATATGCATTTAGTAAATCAACCCCACAATGTGGTGGTTGTTTCCTTTTCTATGGAAAAAATTAGAAGAATTGTTGCTGTCAGAAGATTTTTCCAGCATACAGGGAAATCTCTCTTATGAAGCTTACTAGTACGTCTAGCAATTAGGCCTCAGAATGAAAAAGACTGTTTATTGCCAATTTTACCACCCCAGGGTGTCATGATAAGCAGAGAAAATTCCCATGATGTACTAGAAGCTACTACCATTTTGCCTTATGCTGTCGAAGAGCACACTATGGTGGAGGAGGAGAACACAATGACAAGATGTTTTAATGTGACAAGCACTCAAATCATAGCTGACACATGCTCAAAGAAAGAAACCCTAGGCTAGGGCTATACAAGAGATATTTACCAGGTAATTCACGCTACCAGCATTTTTTAGGAGCAGTAATTGATCTAAGCCAGATCTTCTCAACCTGGGTTCCATGGAACACTAATGGTCCTCCAGAGATTGTTAAGGGTTTGTCAAGCAATGTGCAGTTTCTGACTCTCAGATAAGCAACCACTGACAACAATGATTTTTTTTAGCTACTTCTTCCCAATGACCTCCAGTCTTCCTCCAAAATATTAACAGTCAGTAACTACAAATACTGTAGCAGCTGACTTTTACAATATGGACACTTGCCTGTCTAAGGATCCAGCGTTGTCTTCACCTGTGCCCATTCTTAAATCGGCTTCAGGTCCAGGTGCCGGTATTTTGACTTGTAGCTTCACAGCCGATTTCTCACTGTGCATGCGCGAGCTGCGCTGCACTTGGTCCCACAGTCTTCCGGGACCTGTGATGTGTCCCAGAAGGCTGCACGAAAAGGGGGGCAAGCTTCCGCTCACCTTTTGGGTTCCGCTTTAAGGAGTGTTCTTTCCAGGGACCATCACATTAATTTACCCTGAGCTGTAGACAGTGCCGATCCTGACCTCCCTGGGGCCCTAAGCAAAATTCTGCTAAGGGGCCCTCTACTTGACCCGTGATGCCGTGAGCTATGTAAACCATTTGCCATTGCCACACAGTCACACCTGACACTTCAGTGCTCCCAAAACAATCCTCCCTACTTTAAACAAAACAGTCAAAGAATAAGTACAACAATATAGAACAGAATGAGGTCCCCAGAGAGCCCCCCTTACATCAGGGTCCTCAGAGAGCCCCCCTTACACCAAGGTCCCCAGAGAGCCCCCCTTACACAAGGGTCCCCAGACAGCCCCCCTTAAATCAGTGTCCTCAGAAAGTCTCCCCCTACATCAGGGTCCCCAGAGAGCCTTCCCCTACATTAGGGTCCCCAGAGAGCCCCCCTTACATCAGGGTCCCTAGAGAGCCTCCCCCTACATTAGGGTCCCCATAGAGCCTCCCCTTACATCAGGGTCCCCAGAGAGCCCCCCTTACATCAGGGTCCCCAGGGAGCCCCCCCTTTACATCAGGGTCCCCAGAGAGCCTCCCCCTACATTAGGGTCCCCAGAGAGCCCCCCCTTACATCAGGGTCCCTAGAGAGCCTCCCCTTACAGCAGGATCCCCAGAGAGCCTCCCCTTACATCAGGATCCCCAGAGAGCCTCCCCTTACAACAGGATCCCCAGAGAGCCTCCCCTTACATCAGGATCCCCAGAGAGCCTCCCCTTACATCAGGGTCCCCAGAGAGCCCCCCTTAAATCAGTTCCCTCAGAGAGTCTCCCCCTACATCAGGGTCCCCAGAGAGCCTCCCCCTACATTAGGTTTCCCAGGGAGCCTACCCTTACATCAGGGTCCCCAGAAAGCCCCTCCTTACATCAGGGTCCCCAGAGAGCCCCCCTTACATCAGTGTCCCCAGTGAGCCTCCCTACTTACATCAGGGTCCCCAGAGGGTATCCCCCTACATCAGGGTCCCCAGAGAGCCTCCCCTTACATCAGGGTCCTCAGAGAGCCTCCACTTACACCAGGGTCCCCAGAGAGCCTCCCCTTACACCAGGCTCCCCAGAGAGCCCCTCCTTACATCAGGGTCCTCAGAGAGCCCCTTCTAACATCAGGGTCCCCAGAGAGCCCCCCTTACACCAGGGTCCCCAGAGAGCCCCTCCTTACACAGGGTCCCCAGAGAGCCCCCCCCCATCTGACATTAGTGTCCCCAGGGGGCCCCCTCTTACATCAGTGTCCCCAGAGGGCCCCGTCTTTACGTCAGTGCCCCCAGAGGGCCCTGTCCTTACATCAGTGTCCCCAGAGGGCCCCGTCCTTACATTAGTGTCCCCAGAGAGCCCCCCTCTTACATTAGTGTCCCCAGAGGCCCCCTTCCTTACATTAGTGTCCCCAGAAACCCCCCCCTCTTACATTTGGGCCCCCAAACAGCTGACTCCACCCCTTGCAGAGGTTCCCCTGCACCTGGCTGGTGGAGGTGGGAGGCGGCGATCGGCAGCTATATGGTGTTCACAGGCAGGGGGATCTCCCTGGGGCTAGTAGTTCTATCTCCGAATGTATACAGCGGAGAGGGGAGGGGCCTCTGACCCGAGCATCAGCAACAGTGTTCAAGCAGAGTGAAAGTGAAACTGATACCTGCCTGGGTCAGAGGCCCCTCCCTTCTCTTCTCGCTGTATACACTGAGAATACTACAAACCCCAGGAGATCCCGCCGCCCACTCAGGCACCATAGAGCTGCCGATCGCCGACTTCCACCTCCTCCCACCTCTCCTCACTGCACTCTAAACAGCCAGCCAGAGGTGCAGGGGGGGATGCTGAGTCTTGGGGGGCCCCCCCACACCGGCGGGGCCCTAAGCAGCTTGCATAGTGTGCCTATAGGGCCGATCGGCTCTGGCTGTAGATATGGTCATTTAGAGCAAGGGTTCCTTGATACTTGAAAGTTATTTTTAGTTATTTATATAGAAAAGATTGAGAAAGGCAGATGGAACAAATGTCTGCCTCTGGAGTAAACTACACAAGTAGCATGTAGTAGTGATTACACTCACACAATGTAACAATGTTCCAATCCTGTGTTTTCAATCTCTACAAATGGGGTCTCCAAATTTTCTAAACAAAGGGCCACTTTGATGTCCTTCAGGCTTTAGGGGGGCTGGACTGTGCCCAGTGGGAGAAAACAATGCCCCATTTTTGGAGGGAGAAATAGTTGGTGTCAGTGAGAGGATTAGTTCCCCATCATTGGTTTCAATGGGAGGAAGAGTGTCCCATCGTTGCTGTCAGTGGAAGGAATTATGCCCCATTGTTGGTGTCAGTGGCTAAAATAACGTCTCAAGGGCCAAATAAAGGCAAGCAAAGGGCCACATTTGGCCTCTGGGCTGGAGTTTGGAGACCACTGCTCTACAACATGCTATTTTTGTGGCTTAAGTTGGCCACACTTTACACAGCATGGATGAATCTCCAGCTGTGCCTATTGAATTTTGGTTGCTTTCGGGCTGACAGTTTCCGCCCAATTTCTTCAATTTTTCAATCAAGGGATCTCAGCCAGGAGGTTGCCAACAGGGCCACCTACTAATGAAAGGAAAATCTGGATGGCTGCACACCAAACTGAAATCCAAATGCCTTTAATCCCATAAAACCATGAACATGAGGAGCACTACATGTACAAGCAAGGGAGGAACGGCTTACACGAATTGTGCTTCATCAAAGCCACCTACTAAGTGAATTTTGGCCAGGTCATCACAAACTGGATACAATTTGTACAGTGTATGGCCAGCCTTGCTCCATGGGGGGACATTTGTTTCCTATAGACTGAGATACTACAAATCCCATGTAGCTCAATCCTACCCATGGCACCCTCATGCTACCACTTACCATTCAATTGCCCGCCCTTCTACTATTACCTCGAATATGGTACACAAATACCAACTTTCTGAAAGCCAAGATCTGCACAGGGCTGGGGATTCCTTCACCCTATATGATAGTGGTCAGGCACTGTAATGTGGAAAGGGGAAAGAAGATGGGTGCAAGTTTGCTCCACACCTGGAAGTTAAAGCTGATTTCCTGACCAAACTCTTCACTAGTTTGGACCACCCCCCCAAACTAATGGTAAAAGTCAAATGCTTGTTAAGTCTAGGACAGTGATGGCGAACCTTGGCACCCCAGATGTTTTGGAACTACATTTCCCATGATGCTCCTGCACTCTGCAGTGTAGTTGAGCATCATGGGAAATGTAGTTCCAAAACATCTGGGGTGCCAAGGTTCGCAATCACTGGTCTAGGAGATTAAAAAGCTGAGAAAAGCTTACCTTATTCCTAACTCCCACGGACTTGCTCCCTGCCATATGATCAGTCCTATGAAGTTGCTTCTCTTCATTGGTCATGCAGTCACGGCCTCTCCAACGTCAGTACTTAGGACGTTGAGGGCCTGTCCACATATTGGCAGCAGAAATAAGGTAAGTATTTCTTTGTTTAAAACCTCCTCTAGACCAAATTAGCATTTAACCCTTGCTATACTGGGGGGCTCACACTAGTGAAGTTTTATGGCTAACTGGAGTTTAGGTCTTCTGGCATGATATGGTGCATTCAGGAGGCAGACAATCTGATCCTGGCCATACACTAAGCTTTCAAATACAATCATTTTCACTGAGTAAATCATTGGAAAGGCAATGGAAATCAATTACAGTATTTATCGGCGTATAACACGCACTTTTTCCCCCTTAAAATCGGGGAAAAGTCGTGGGTGCGTGTTATACCCCCCCCCCCCAAAAAAGTGACAAAAATAGAAAAATAGCGAGCGCCGCCCAAAAAGACAGAATCGCCGCCGAAAAAAAACGAAGCGCTGCCGGAAAATACTGAAGCGACGCCGAAAAAGACCGAGCCGACTGTTTGGCTCCGCTCGTAGTCCCGCCTCCCTGCGCTCGCTCCGGAAACAGCAGGGAGGCGGGACCGCGAGTGGAGCCGAACAGTCGGCTCGGTCTTTTTTGGCGGCGCTCGGTCTTTTTCGGCGGCGCTTCAGCCTTTTTCGGCGGCGCATGCACGGTCTGTCTCGGCGGCGGGAAATTTAAACCCGGGCAAGGCTGCAAATGATGCTGGCAAGCTACAATGACACTGGGCAAGCTGCAATGACACTGGGCAAGCTGCAATGACACTGGGCAAGCTGCAAATGACACTGGGCAAGCTGCAAATGACACTGGGCAAGCTGCAAATGACACTGGGCAAGCTGCAAATGACACTGGGCAAGGCTTCAAATGACGCTGGGCAAGCTGCAAATGATGCTGGGCAAGCTGCAAATGACGCTGGGCAGGCTGCAAATGACGCTGGGCAAGCTGCAAATGACGCTTAAATGTAAGTTTTTTTTTTTTTCCCTAAACTTCCCTCCTAAAACTTTTTTTGCTTAAAATGCCCTCCTAAACTTGGGGTGCGTGTTATACGCCGATAAATACGGTACCTTTATTGTTTGGTCACATGAACCAGAAAAAGTTTTTGGTTGAAATAAGAGTGAAAGCAACAAAACTGTCTTATGTATTGCCAACATAAAGGTAAGATGTGGCACATGAGGGTGCCTGCTTTGTATCTGCAGGGTTATTGTTTCCTTTTATGAGCATGTGAGAGGTCCTTTAATGTCTACTAATGGATCTGCTATTCAAAGAAAAATAGGTCATAGTGATAATGTGTTTATTATTTTTTTTTATTTTACGCTACTTGTTTTATTACAACATTCTACTTTCTCAGTTCTTCCTTATCTGACAGGTGAGGGTGAGGATATCCTTCATCTGTGTCTAGCCTGATCTAGTTATCAGGCCTATCATGATTGTGGAACATAAAGGGATGACCTATCTTCTTTGGTCCCTGCCCCCTCCTTAATAGCTCAGGTGTCACTTACTGGCCAGGACAAAGTGGCCCATTATGCAGCTGTTTCTGGGAGCAGGCAGGAAGCACACAAATGACTATAGACAGACACCTGGCGCAGTCCTCGCCATACACCGAGCATAGCCATGAATAATGCAGTGTGTCACAGACACTAGAGGATTCCCACTGGAGCTTGTCACTGCTCTTCTTTTACAAAGATTCCCCTTATCTCCCTGACCAGGGATAAACCAGGTCCTGCCATGTCCCAAATTCAGATAAGAAGGCACAGGTGCAACCCACATGAAAGAAAGGACTGCAGCCTGGGGGCATTTCCATCTACACTGGCCTGCTCTTCTATAAAGAAATACTAAATAGCTGCTACACAGATGGCCCTGCAACAAAAAGAGACGGATTTCTAAAAAAGTGGAGGAAAATTGGAACAGTTGCCCAAGTTGCCTGTGATTGAATGCGATAGGCAACTAAAGTTTGCTGCAATATTCCAAGAGAACACTGCTATAGCACCCAATCGTGGTGTTCTAAAGACAAGAAAAAAATGAAAATCCGATTAGTTATAAAAAAATAAAAATATAAAAAAAAAGGTTTTATCCTTCAGCAAATTTTGATCATAAGATGTAGCCATGTGGAAATCCTGTCTGTGGAGGCTTAGGTCCTCTAATATGACCCACTCCATAAGGTTCAGAATACTCCACGCCTGGGAATTTCTGGTATGGTGTCTTAGTGTTTAGGCAGGATGGGGCCGATCTCTACAGCGGGAGCTTTTTGGGCAGGCTTTGGGAGTGCATTGTATGGCCTACAGCAGTGGGCTCCAAACTGTGGCCCGGGGCTGGATGCAGCCCTTTGCCTGCTTTTATCCTTTTCTTGTGGCGATATTTCATCCTCTGACCCCCAACAATAACTTTAATTTAAGGTGTGCCCCCTCCCTCCTGAGTGCAGCCTACCCTGTCCCTGTTCCTGCAAACTTTACTGTGGAGCCCTTCACTTTGCAGCCTTTCTTCTGAAAGTGTCCCCACTGGGTCCTTTCGTCCTACATGCCAAGGCCCCATGTGGATCAGTACTCACTGCAGCCTTTAGTAGTCTTGCAGGGTATGCCCAGTATGCCCCCCTCCACCCCCACACACAGGAATGAAAGAGGCTGGGGCACATATGTGCAGGAAGAAAAGGACCCGCCATTGGTGGTTTTAAAAAGATTGTATGGCCTCGGGCAGGGCTGCACAGTAAAGATCATCAGAATGGGGGCAGAGGTAAATGTTTGATGGGCTGTGATGTACTCAGTAGGGTGGGGGAGTGTGTTAAATGAACAACCTGCATCAAGATACATTTGTCCTTTCAATCAACTGACAGGTCAACAAACTCTTTTCAGGAATCCATTGAAAGAACCATCCGATGGTTAAACTGACTTTTTGAAAGACAATCAAGAGCATTTTGTACCTTGCAGAGCTGGTCCTGTTGGAAGGTATAGTTGTTGATGAGACATTTTGGATAAAAGAACTCATAAAAAAAAAAAAAAGCTATTGTATCTAAGTACCTGGGCAACCAATGAAAATACATCTTGTATTGGTTAGATTTCAGTAAAGCAAAGTCTGATTGGCTGCTTTGGGTTACTGTGCTCTGCACTTAGCTCTGCGCTTAGCATTGTTTAACATGTAAGATAACCTACAGCTGCCACTCTCATTCAGCACACATCCTACTATCGGCAACAAAATCTCCCCAACAGAAACACAGTTGACAATAAAAACATGATAGAGGTCCTAACCCATTCCCATGAAACCAAAAATATAAAAAGAGCAGGCTGGAGTTGGGCTTCAAGGCTCCATTCATACCTAGATGATTAGAATTGCGGTTGGAATCCCCGCAATTCTGCCCGCGATTCCAAATTGCGGCGGGACATGTATTTGTGATGCCATTACTCCTCAATGGCACCCCAATCGTGTGATTTTGCTGCGTTACGTCACGCTGCAATCCTGGCAAAATCGCAACGCGCAAAGCCTTTTAGCTAAAAAGGGAGCAGGAGCTCCTTAAGAAATCTCCCTTGAGCCCCTCATAGAGACCATATGATAAGGTCATATTTATTGGATCACCTTTTGCCCAAAACAGTTTCTACCAGTGCAGTATGGCAGAATAATAGGTAAACTTCGATTGGTCGAGAACACCTATTCTTGAGAAGGAAGGATTTCTGCTTGTTTAACAATCTACCCTAGGCTTGGGACTACAAAAACAAATGGACAAGAAGGCGCACGCACCTAGTGCATTACCAACAGTATTTATTTAGATAATGAAAAAGCAACTGATATAAGCCAATGAACCACAAGATGCCGTGCAGCGCAGGCGCACATACTCTAATTGGGTGCGCACTGCGCGCGATCTTGTGGTTCATTGGCTTATATCAGTTGTTACTTTGTGAGTATTCATCTTAAGCTTTATCATTATCTAAATAAATGCTGTTGGTAATGCACTAGGTGCGTGCGCCTTCTTGTCCATTGTTTTTGTAGTATCACTTTGGATTACCCCGTCTGAGGAGGGCTGCATCCGCCTAGCATTTGGGATTGCTGTTGTTCATCTTGCATCTAAACACAGAGGACCTCATAGCGCTGAAAGTGACTGCTTGCTTTTGTGTAGCTACTATGCTTGGTACTATATATAGAAGAACACAGACAGGAGTTCTTACCTGCCAGCTGGGGTCAGCGTGCCTGTAGTAGCAGAAGTTCTGGGTGATCCAGTTGTAAATGGCAGACAGGGTCAGTTTCCTCTGCTGGCTTGCCTCCATGGCCATACAGATGAGGCTAGCATAGGAATATGGCGGTTTTACATGAGGATTGGTTCTGTAATCCACATCCTGGAGAGGATTAGGGGCAGACGTAGGTAAAGAAGGCCAGGCGTTGCTTCCCAGGGTAGCTCTCTGTTTCCCATTACGAGGAGCCTGACAGGAGGCTATATCCCCAGCTGTGGGGCTACATGGACCCTGGTTTGTGTGATGAGGACGTGAAGTGGCAATGGACGACAAGTCTGAACTCCGGATGGAGAAGTCTTGGAGCCACTGAAGGTTGGTTAAACTGTCATCTTCTCGACAATTATCCTTCTCCATAAGCGTCAAGGACTGGTGGTGAGAAGAAAGGACTGGCATTGTCTTCTAGGAAAAGGGAGTTGATGAAACCTATAATCAGAAACATTTCATTAGAACTCTGTAATAAGTAGTGTAATCACAAACAAGAGCCATAATTGTTTCATTTAGAAAATACTAATTTCACTTTTTTTTAATCATTTTTTTTTTTGGCACCTCAGTCCTGCCGATGTCCTCCAGCCTCTTTCACGCACTTCCTATCTACATGTACTCATGCCAGCAACAGCTGTATGTCATTGCTATGTGTGGACTTCATGATGGTGACAACGGTCAAACAAGATAAGCTGACAAACCTGGAGAACAACTGGGAGGACACCAGGGCTTTTTTTCAGGGGGAACTTGGGTTCCACCACCTCTGGCTCAGACCCTTGGGGGGGGGGGGGGGGCTACTCACCACAATCACTTGTAAACACAGAAGTCCGGTTTCTGTGTTTACAAGTGACAGCTCTGCACTCTGTGTGTAACCCCCCTGAACTCTGCACTCTGTATGTAATGCAATCTTGGTATTTAATGCCCCTTTAAGATCCTCCTCATGTTCGTGAAATTTGACAGACCACACCCACTATTTGATGTGATTTGGAGGGTGTGTGTGGGTGGAGGGTTTTGGGGGGTCGTGGTTTAGTTCCAGCACCTATTGTTTGAGTAAAAAAAGCCCTGGAGGACACAGTATTTTCCCCTGAAGAGTATATTCCCCGGTAGAGCTGCAGATTGTAAAAGATTGAAAATAGTTTTTGATATTACATAAACATGTTACGAATTACAGGAGATTTGTATTTACATCTACTTTAAGCCTGAAGTTCCTATAGCCTGGTGGCTCCATAATTGTGTGCGGTAATGGACTATGCTGTCATCTAGATAGAACACATACAAGCATTGGTGGTTGTGGGAAATGAGCAAATTAAATATTTGCTTCTATGGCTTCTCCAAGTTTGACACCATGTGGAATGACCATAGAATACTAGAGACGTCAGGTTACCCTGTCAACAAATGTATAATAAATAAGCCACTCTTAAACCACATCCATACAGATGTTCAATCCTTTAGAGTACTCTTCATATTTAAAGAATATAGAATTCAATAGATAATAGAATTAAAGCTTTTTTTTTTTTTTTACCAGTGGGGAGATTTACCACCACTTCCTGTCACACAGCCAAACCAGGAAATGAGAGGACATCCCTCCAAAGTAAAGAAAATCCCTTGTTGTCACCAGAACTATTGTCACCATTGGCAGATTTCCCCTCAATTTCTGTCGTGGTGACAACTCAAGATTTGGGATTTTCTTTCAGTTTCACTCTCAATGATAACGGTAAACAGGACAATAAAGAGGGTGAATCTTTATAAAGGGGGCACAGACAGCAATGAAAAACTGAAACTGAAAGATGCCTTTATCCCTCTCCACTCTGTCCAAAACTAAAAAAGTTTTGCCTTTAGCTCTACTGATGAGATAAAAACTAGTTAAATTGATCAGTTGAAATCTTCCAGTGTATGTCGATCCTTTACTGAAGTGCATGTTCAATCTGCAAATGACTGTTTGAAAATAGAGTGTTTAATTCATTCTTTTTATAAAACTTGGATATAAATCTTCTCAGATCAATCTGTACCGCTCTGATCCCTCTTGTTTGCTATCTTGCTCTCCATTTAGCTGCCTCTCCCCTAATGACAGTAAATATAACCAGATAATTTCCCTCTGTGGGCTCTACCACAGCCGCACCACCTCCCCCAGGCCTCGCCCCAGAGACTGTTTGTTCAGAACAAATAGCGGTTGTTCCTGCTACCTGCGCTTGTCGCTGAGCCACTTGGGAACGCCGTTACCTGTTCAGATAACCACCCTTTCCTGGCCTGTCATGCAGAATCGCCTTACTTCCAATATAAGACCAACTCCATACATTGTACAGAATCCAGGAAAATCCATTCCCCTACTGATAAACTATAGTCAGTGATCTCTGGGTATCATATAGGATCAGCACTACCTGATCCCATCCTCATAATCTACAGTCAGTAAACTCTTGGTATTATATAGAACCAGCACTGTATGACCCCATCCTTTGGTGCAAGCCACCCTCCGGAGCATCCAGACCTAAGCAGACTTCTTTGCAGATAAGGCTGTGTCTACTTACTGAGACACTGGGTGGACATATATATTAGGAACCCCATTGATCCATCTACTGAGATTTATATATATGCCTTTCTGTTGATATTGCTTCAAGTATATAATTGAAACTACTGCCTCAATATTTTGGTGCTCTGGAATTAGGCTAACCAGCCCACCACATCTGGAAAGCCCAGGTGGATATCCTTGTCCTGGCTCATGGTGTGACGTATCCCCTTGGGGTGAGGTCCTGTGCTGAGCCTGAGTTGGGGCCTACTGCTCCCCTCTCTCTTGGACTTCTGGTGTCCCATGGCGGCAGTGTTCCTTTTTCCTAAATGATGTGGCTATGTAGGATATGACTGTATATCCATATGATATTATTGTGTAACTTTAACCACTTTCCCCTGAAGAAGAGGAATTACGCAATCTCTTGAAACACGTTGGGCACACTCTGACCTTGGTTGTACCATTGACAGAGAATTGTGGTTATTTGTTCTTTCATAATTTTGTAGTTACTGCAACCGTATCAATTTGTTATATGTTTTAATTCCGCACCAATCCTTTTAATATTTCTATTTAATACATTTGGAACTGTTTATACTATCAAATCTTACCTCCTTGGAGTTCATGCCCTACAAAGTCCCATTAGAGGGTTCTCTTTGCCCAATTGGTTAACAGGGGATGTGGGCATCCTCTCCTAGCCCCTTTCACAGCGGGCAGTATCTATATTCTGGCTATTATTTAGAATGTATGTCCCCATCCTCATAATATACAGTCAGTGATCTCTGGATTATTCCATAGGCAAGATCTGCTTCCTTTTTTGCATTGCTACACAATGGTTGACCCCCTCCTAATTATCTACAGTCAGTGATCTCTGGATATTAGATAGAAAGCTTCACTGTCTGATCCTGTCCTAATTATCTATAGTCAGTGATCTATGGATATTATATAGCAGCATTTCTGTCTGATCCTATCCTCACAATCTACAGCCAGTGATCTCTGGATTATTCCATAGGCAGGATCAGCTTCCTGCTTTGTAGTGCTACACAATGGCTGATTTCCTTACAATAATCCACAGTCAGTGATCTCTAGATTTATATATATATATATATATATATATATATATATATATATATATATATATATATATAAAAGCAGCACTGTCTGATCCCATCCTCATAATCTACATTCAGTGATCTCCGGATTATTCCATACGCAGGATTGGCTTCCTGCTTTGCAGTGCTCCACAACGGCTGATCCCATCACAATAATCTACAGTCAGTGATCTCTTGATAATATACATAAGCAGCACTGGCTGGTCCTGCCCTATAATTTACAGTCATTGGTTATTGTATATTTTATAGAAGCAGAACAGTGTGATCCTGTCCCTATAGACACACACACAGTGCTACCTGGAGCTGGCCTGCTTACAGTTATTCTGCTTTCCCTGTAATAGCTGATTTGCAGGAGGTGACAATCCCCCTGGGATGTGTGGCAGGATCAGATCACCTGGCAATTTAATCAGGATGCAGGAGATACAATGTCAGGTGGGCCTCTCACACTGGTGAGCTCTCCTGCAGACCAGCACAAAACAGTGTAAGCACCTACCTAATGTACTGCTAGAATTATTAACACACATCAAACTTCACACGAGGCCTAAGCACTGCATTTACAGGCCATTCATCTAGCATCGAATTCAGCTCACCATTAAAGCCCCATACACACGGTCGGACAATCCGCGGACCAGGTCGGTCGGATCCTGTCCGTCATACTTTGTCTGATGTTGGTTTTGCGTACACACGGTCGGACAAAGTTGTCGGAAAATCCGATCATTCTAAACGTGGTGACGTTTGTTGCCTACGACGGGACTACGTAGAGGCTAGTAGCCAATAGCTTTGGTCTTGTAATGTGATCTGAGCATGCGTAGCACTTTGTCCGGTCGGACAACCGTACACACGATTGGATTTGGTGTGATCGGACCGTGTTGTCGGCAAATCTTTCCAGCAGGAGATAAGACTTTGTCCGTCGGACAATCCGACGTACACTGTCCGATGGTGCATACACGCGGTCTGATTTTTCAACAACATTGTCCGATCGGACAGAATCCATGAAAAAGTCCGACCGTGTGTATGGGGCTTAACAGTTATGTTTAACAAGCAATGGGCAACTGCAACAACCTATAATAACCAAGGGGAAAATAAACTTTTACTTGGATGACTACCCTAGAATAAAATCCTGCTCAGGCATAGCTCCCAACTGTCCCGGATTTGGAGGGACTGTCCCGGATTTGGGGGGACTGTCCCGGATTTGGAGGGACTGTCCCAGATTTGGAACAAAGTCCCTCTGTCCCTCTTTCCTCCTCATTTTCGTCTGATCTATATAGTTGTATATAAAATGCACTACCTATCTATCAAAAAGTGTTTCACTGTGCTAAACCTTTCATCAAATTTTTAAATTGCTGCATTTGTATATTCCAAAAGCCAGTATAAAGGAATAGTAGATGTAAAAAAGCACTTGTGGGTTTAACCAATGACTTTTTTTTTGTACAATTCTCCTTTAAGGGGCGTGGCTGGGGGTGTGTCCTATGCCTACGTACTTTTGCTAAAAGGTGTCCCTCATTCCATCTCAGAAAGTTGGGAGGTATGTGCTGGGGTTACTGCATTATGTACATCATCATTGATCACATTGAACTGGTTTATAGCCTTTTCAATGTTATTTGGCTATAGATATAAAATGGATTTGCTTGATGTATTTATTTTCAATATGTTTAAATGCTTTAAAAGCCTTGTTTCTACATATGTCTAAGATATATATATATATATATATATATATATATATGGTGTCACTACATAATTACATAGGCAAGCTTGGCTTCTGGCTTTGCAATGCTAGACAAAGGTTGTGCTTTGCTGTTTCTTCTTCCAACTATACAAGCCTAGAGGGTTACTCTACTCTGCCTCTAGTGGCTAATCTACAAATCTCAATAATTAATGCAATAACAAGTAAAAATGTAAAAGACGCATCAAAAATTAAACTGCAAATAATAATGATACTGCAATAATAACTCAATATTCACTTACTGAAATTACACTACAGTGCCTTGAAAAAGTATTCACACCCCTTGACATTTTCCACATTTTGTCATGTTACAACCAAACACGTAAATGTATTATATTGGGATTTTATGTGATAGACCAACACAAAGTGGCACATAATTGTGAAGTGGAAGGAAAATTATAAATGGTTTTCCAATTTGTTTACAAATAAATATGTGAAAAGTGTAGCAAGCATTTGTATTTAGTCCCCTTTTACTCTGATACCCCTAACTAAAATCTAGTGGAACCAATTGCTTTCAGAAGTCACCTAAATAGTAAATAGAGTCCACCTGTGTGTAATTTAATCTTAGTATAAATACAGCTGTTCTGTGAAGCCCTCAGAGGTTTGTTATAGAACCTTAGTGAACAAACAGCATCATGAAGGCCAAGGTACACACCCGACAGGTCAGGGATAAAGTTGTGGAGAAGTTTAAAGCAGGGTTAGGTTATAAAAAAAATATCCCAAGCTTTGAACATCTCACAGAGCACTGTTTAATCTATCATTACCAAGACATGGCCGTCCACCTAAACTGACAGGGCGGGCAAGGAGAGCATTAATCAGAGACGCAGCAAAGAGACCCATGGGAACTCTGGAGGAGCTGCAGAGATCCACAGCTCAGGTGGGAGAATCTCTCCACAGGACAACTATTAGTCGTGCTCTCCACAAATCTGACCTATATGGAAGAGTGGCAGGAAGAAAGTAATTGTTGAAAGAAAACCATAAGAGGTCCCGTTTGTGAGAAGCCATGTGGGGGACACAGCAAACATGTGGAAGAAGGTGCTCTGGTCAGATGAGACCAAAATTTAACTTTTTGGCCTAAAAGCAAAAGCTGTGTGGGAAAAACTAACACTGCACAACACCCTGAACACACCATCCCCACCGAGAAACATGGTGGTGGCAGTGTCATGTTGTTTGGATGCTTTTCTTCAGCAGGGACAGGGAAGCTGGTCAGAGTTGATGGGAAGATGGATGGAGCCAAATACAGGGAAATCTTAGAAGAAAACCTGTTGGAGTCTGCAAAAGACTTGAGACTGGGGTGGAGGTTCACCTTCCAGCGAGACAACAACACTAAACATACAGCCAGATCTACAATGGAATGGTTTAGATCAAAGCATATTCATATATTAGAATGGCCCAGTCAAAGTCCAGACCTAAATCCAATTGAGAATCTGTGGCAAGACTTGAAAATTGCTGTTCTCAGACGCTCTCCATCCAATCTGACAGAGCTTGAGCTATTTTGCAAAGACGAATGGGCAAAAATGTCACTCTTTAGATGTGTAAAGCTGGGAGAGACATCCCTAAAAAGACTTGCAGCTGTAACTGCAGAGAAAGGTGGTTCTACAAAGTATTCACTCAGGGGGGCTGAATACAAATGCCCCCCACACTTTTTACATATTTATTTGTAAAAAAAAAAATTGAAAACCATTTATCACTTCACAAGTGGCACAATTGTGTGCCACTTTATGTTGGTCTATTCCATAAAATCCCAATAAAATAAATTTACATTTTGGTTGTAACATGACAAAATGTGGACAATTTCAAGGGGTATAAATACTTTTTCAAGGCACTTTATATTATACTATACAATGTATACACTATAATAGGTGGTCTCCAAACTGCGGCCCGAGGGCCGGATGTGGCCCTCTGCTTGCCTTTTTAAAGCCCTTGGGGCACTATTCCTCTCACTGATACGAGACACCTGACACCAACAACTGGGCACCATTTCTCCCACTGACACCAAAAATGGGGGTACTATTCCTCCCTATGATACCAATGATGGGGCACTATTCCTCCCCCTAATACTATATGTGGCGATGCTTACTCCCACTGATGCCAGGAAAATTTCCACTCCGGCTGACTATAGTCTGACCCTCCTAGATTCTGAAGGACAATAAACCGGACCTCTGTTTAGAATGTTTGGAGACCCCTGTACTATATGAGTAAACACACTATATGGCTAAAGATGAGTGTAATGATGTGGTTTAGGTTTCTGTACCCACAATCCATACATACACACCTGGCCTTCACATACTGCTACGCCATCTCCCTAATTGTCATGATTCTCCCCACAGACTACTAAGGGCCTTATAATTGGCACAAGCAGACAGAAGGAAGTGTGTGGCTATGAGAAATTTTCTGCTGAATCTCTCTGAATGTGACTAACACCATTACACTCACAATCCACCAATATGGGATTACTGATCTCTCACTTAAAATTAAGGTGTGTCTGCTGCCAAAGAAGGTCATGTGACCGCGCCAAAACACCGAAAACACAGAGAGACATTTCTGTAAAATAAATACATAAACCTTAAAATCATATCTATCAGAAATATGTAAAAATAGTAGTTAGGCTGCTATTGTATTATTTTCTTGGTACTCGTCTCAGTAGTAGATCTTAGATGGGCGTCGGAGAGCCAGAGGAACGTGCGATCATTTTGCATTGTGGCTCCATTATATATATATAGTGACTGCCTTTCCTTTACATGAATCTGTATGTGGTTTTAGTTTAGACTTGCAATGATTATAAGTAATGTGTACAAATACATTTCTTTTACTTGCTCCCATTTGGTCTGTTAAATATTACATTGGAAGTGTTTTTTTTTATTTATATCTGTTGATTATATTATATCTGTTCATTATATTATATCCGTTTATTATATCTGTTCATTATTTTATATCTGTTTATTATATCTGTTCATTATTTTATATCTGTTTATTATATCTGTTCATTATATTATATCCGTTTATTATATCTGTTCATTATATTATATCTGTTCATTATTTTATATCTGTTTATTATATCTGTTCATTATATTATATCTGTTTATTATATTATATCTGTTTATTATATCTGTTCATTATTTTATATCTGTTTATTATATTATATCTGTTTATTATATCTGTTCATTATTTTATATATGTTTATTATATCTGTTCATTATATTATATCTGTTTATTATATCTGTTCATTATTTTATATCTGTTTATTATATCTGACCATTATTTTATATCTGTTTATTATATCTGTTCATTATTTTATATCTGTTTATTATATCTTTTCATTATTTTATATCTGTTTATTATATCTGTTCATTATATTATATCTGTTTATTATTTTATATCTGTTTATTATATCTGTTCATTATTTTATATCTGTTTATTATATCTGTTCATTATATTATATCTGTTTATTATTTTATATCTGTTTATTATATCTGTTCATTATTTTATATATGTTTATTATATCTGTTCATTATATTATATCTGTTTATTATTTTATATCTGTTTATTATATCTGTTCATTATTTTATATCTGTTTATTATATCTGTTCATTATATTATATCTGTTTATTATGTCTGTTCATTATATTATATCTGTTTATTATATTTGTTTATTATATTATATCTGTTTATTATATCTGTTCATTATTTTATATCTGTTTATTATATATGTTCATTATATTATATCTGTTCATTATATTATATCTGTTTATTATATTTGTTGAACAAGTGCAAAATAATATCTGTTCACCCAGCCAGGAACCTTATGAGCTGATAACTACCTGTATTCTCTACCTCTAGCCATACACTATATTATTATTATTATTATTATTATTATTATACAGGATTTATATAGCCCCAGCAGGTGTGGTCACCTTTGGCATTGTTCCCTAGTCTACAAAACACCTCCCTTTTGTTATGGAGAAGAAAGGGAGGTGTTATGTAGTGTTATGTAGTCCTATAACACACTCTTCTTCTTAAGGGTGACAACACTGCTCAGTACCGTGTCCCCCTGGGACAGCAAGTGTGTTAATGGCAGGATTAGTAAGTAAAAATACATTCAAAAAAAGTGTAAATAAAAAGAAAATGAATGCAGCAATCACATCTAAAGACCAGTAAGCTGCAATCATATACATTTTTATTCTTGGGTTTAGGTACACATTAATGCAATCACCAATTTTGCAACAGTGACCTATGTGAGCAAACTATAAGAAGCTACTACTTAAAAATAAAAACCTACCTAATGCATGAGAAGAATACAAGCATCTGTTACATAATAACATTTGTGAACATCCAACTAACATGTTCTGATATCAGAGGGCTGAAAACATACAAAAGGAATAATCTCCCACTGCATAAAGACAACAATGTGACTCCTTCCCCACCATCATCAAAGAAGTAAAAATAATGATCCCCTATAAAAACAGAACCCCAATAAGGTAAGATTATACAAATCTATACTTTACATATTCTTTTTTTGCAGGCAGTAAGAATACAGCATGCAAGGATCTGTAGTTCTACTCCATTAGTAGGGATACATGTAACCAATCTATTAGCAATACAGAGAATCTATCATTTAATTAAAAAAATATATATATTTCTACAGCTTTTTAAATACAAAATAAAATGAAATGATACAAATGTAGCCCATATAAGGTAAGATTATACAGATCCCTACTGTACGTTCTTGTTTACAATACAGCAAGCTGGGATCTGTAGGGATGAATGTGACCAACCCATAAGCCATGCAGAGAATCTATCATTTAATTTAATTTTGTTTTTATTTCTACAGCTATAGAAATACAAAATAAAATGATAAAACATAGCCCATATAAGGTAACATTATACAGATCCCTACTGTACTTTACAATACAGCATGCTGGGATCTGTAGTTCTACTCCATTCGTAGGGATAAATGTAACCAATCTATAAGCAATACAGATCATTTCTCATTTAATTGTGTATTACTATAGCTACAGAAATACAAAATTAAGAATAAATGAAAAATAGAGTCTCTATAAGGTAAGATTATATAGATTCATACTGTACATATTTACATGTTTCCTTTACAGTCAGGGACAATACAGCATGCTGGGATATGTAGTTTTTCATTGGTAGGAATGAATGTTGCCAATCCATACGCCATGCACAGAATCTATAATAACATTTTCTACTTCTATAGCTACAGAAATGTAAAATTAAATTAAAAATGTTGTCCCTATTTGTGTTTACAATACATGCTGTATTGTATTTGTAGTTTTACTCCATTAGTAGAAATTAATGTTACCAATATATAAGTCATGCAGAGAATTATTTATATGGCTATAGAAATACAAAATTAAATGATGTTGTCCCTATTCTTGTTTACAATACAACATGCTGGTATTTGTAGTGCTACTCCATTAGTAGAAATGAGTGTTACCAATCCATAAGTCATGCAGAGAATTATTTCTACAGAAATAAAAAATGTAATTTAAATGAGAAAAATGTAGTACCTACAAGGTAAGATTATATAGATCAATACTGTACATATTTACAGAGGGAGTGGACATTACAGCATCAGTAGTTCCTAATTAGTAGGCATGAATGTTGCCAACCCATACCCCATGCAGAGAATCTATAATACAGTTTTGTACTTCTATAAAAGTATTTATAGAATACAGAAAACTTCTATATAGAATACAGAATTAAAATGAAATGATTCAAATGTTGTACTTATTCTTGGTTGCAAGGCAGCATGCTGGGATTTGTAGTTCTACTCCGTTGGTAGAAATCCATCAGCCATGCAGAGAATCTTTACAGTCAGGGATAACAGAGCATGCTGGGAGCTGTAGTTCTACTCCATTAGTAGGGATGATTGTTAGCAAGCTATAATATAACTGTGTACTTCTATGGCTATAGAAATAACTAAAAAACTTAAATGTACTGATGTAAATGTAGTCCTTATAAAGGTAAGATGATACAGATCTTACTGTACCATATGGTTTACAATACAGCATGCTGGGATCTGTAGTTCTACTTCATTAGTAGAGATAAGAGTTTCCAATCTATATGCAATGCAGAGAATCTATATAATAAGAATACAAGTAATAATAATAATAATAACAATAATAACATTTTGTATTTCTATAGAAACACAAAATAAAATGAGATGGTACAAATGTAGCCCCAACAAGGTAACATTCATACTGAATGCCATATTTTCTTTACAGTCAGGGACAATCGAGTATGCTGGGATTTGTAGTTCTCCTCCATTAGCAGAGCTGATTGTTCCCAATCCAGGATCTCCCATCACTTGGTGATGAGTTGCGCAGTTGTTAATTGCTGTGACTATGAATGTGAGTGCTGAGCACACAGCTCTCCTCACCTGAGATGGAAGTACCGGGGGTGACAGGCGGTGGGTGACGCTCGGACTCCTCGGTGATATGATGATCACATCTACATTGACCTGCTGCCTCTGCCACCTTACCTCCCTGGGGAGTTCAGACCTTTAAACATATCCTTGAAATCTCATTGGCTGCCGGTTGCCTGGTTCCCTTTCTCCGCGCCGTCCAATGGGCTGACGAGGATTGTGAACCGTCCAGGGGATTGTGTGTAAACTCCTCCCCCTGTGCTGTAGGCGGAGAGGGGCCGTGTGCGCTGCTTCCTGGCCAGAAGGAATGTGACTGTTGGGTGACGGTTCCTGGAGAGTCCTGTAACCGCTGGAGGCTTTTATTCTATGTATTGTCCTATAGCAATGAGCATGTCCATTCATTTCTATCTAATAGATAGACCACCACTTCCCACTGCATCCTGGTCTGCCTTATACCATAGCTCCCAACTGTCCCTGATTTGGAGGGACTGTCCCTGATTTGGAGCAATGTCCCTCCCTCATTCCTCCTCATTTGTCCCTCATTTGGGTCTGATCTATATAGTTATATATAAAATGTACTTTTTATCTTTCAAAAAGTGTTTCCCACTTTGTAATTTTAAAAGCCAATATAAAGGAATAGTAGTGGTAAAAAAAAGCACTTGTGGATTTAAAGAGGAATTTCCATATAAAAAAAAATTAAAAGTCAGCAGCTACAAATACTGCAGCTGCTGACTTTTAATAATCGGACACTTACCTGTCCCGGGGTCCAGCAATGCGGGGGGGGGGGGGGGTCGAAGCTCTGCTCGTCCCCCCATCCGCTCAGCGGCCCTGGCATTGCAACTGTGCTCAAGTCCTGCGGGAACGCATGGGAACGGAGTTCCGTACTTTTTCCACAACAGGAACTCAGTTCCCGTTAGCAGTCGTGTCCTGCAAGACTTTGAAGTATGTGAGCTGTGTGGCAGCAGCTGCCGACACAGCTCGCAATAGTAAGTGCAGCACACCTGACCATTCAGGCATTTCCAGTAGGGGGCCCCATGACAGCTTCGATCTACCTGTCAGTCATCTGGGACCTGTCACTGTGTCCCAGATGACTGACAGGAGGGAGGGAGCCCTTCCTACGCCGAGGGGAAGTGATGTCACCAGCCCAGGCACTGAAGGATCCCCTAGCAACAGGCATTTCGATGTGAATTTTCCAATTATTTATTTTTAATTTTTTTAGGAATTTTAAGCATTTTTTTTTTTTTGAGTGCAACACCACTTTAATTAACCTTTTTTTTTGGTTAATTCTCCTTTAAGGGGGTGTGGCAGGGGGCGTGTCCCATGCCTACATACATTTGTTAGTAGGTGTCCCTCAATCCCATCTGAAAATGTTGGGAGATATGATGACTCCCATGCATGCACGAAATTACATCATCCTGCACCAGCCATTTCCATAGCTCCCACTGTCCCTGATTTTGAGGGACTGTCCCTGATCTGTAGCAATGTCCCTCTGTCCCTCATTCCTCCTCATTTGACCCTCATTTTGGTCTGATCTATATAAATGTAGATAAAATTTACTTTTATCTATCAAAAAGCGTTATCCAGAGCTAAACCTTTCATCTGATTTCTAAATTGCTACATTTGTAAATTCCAAAAGCCAATATAAAGGAATAGTAGCGGTAAAAATGCACTTGTGGGTTTAACCACTTGCTTACTGGGCACTTAAACCCCCTCCTGTCCAGACCAATTTTCAGCTTTCAGCGCTGTCGCACTTTGAATGACAATTGCACGGTCATACAACACTGTACCCAAATGAAATTTTTATAATTTTTTTCCCACAAATAGAGCTTTCATTTGGTGGTATTTGATCACCTCTGCGGTGAGAGCAGGCACTATCCGACAGAACACCGGCACCACAAGGTCCCACACCAACATTTTTCTGGTGCCAGCCTTCGGATAAAAAATTTGCATAACCTGTGACCCAGACCAGCTTCCAATGGAGCGGCTTCACACATGTCCGGGATGGCTGCGGTTTGTTTTTAAAAAGGGTCCTGTGCGATGTTGGGTCTGGTTCAGGTGTGCATTCAAGTAAAATTTTGCACCTGAATCAGTGAACAAAACAGCTCTGGTCTCCGGACATAGACGGCTTTCACACCAAGCCGCCTATAGCGTTGGCAGTAAAACGCCGCTAAAAATAGCAGCGTTTTACCATCGGATTTGGGACGCATTTCGGCCGCTAGCAGGGCGTTTTTACCCCCGCTAGCGGCCAAGAAAGGGTTAAAACTGCCAGCAATATGCCGCAATAGCGGCGTTTTTGCCGGCGGTATTACAGCGCTGCCCCATTGATTTCAATGGGGAGCAGCGGTGGAGGAGCGGTAAACACACCGCTCCTTCACCGCTCCAAAGAAGCTGCTGGCAGGACTTTTCCTGACGTCCTGCCAGCGCACCGCTCCAGTGTGAAAGCCCTCAGACTGCAGACAATGGAGCAGCAGTTTGAGGGTGGATTGCAGGCGCTATTTCTAACGCTATAGCGCCTGAAAAACGCTCTCGGTGTGAAAGGGGTCATAGTGTCAAAGGTGCAGCGGTGGCGGAGCACTGTGTCTGTGTCCCAACTCCCGAATGAATGGAAGCAAGCAAACATTCACTGATGGGCGCTGGTAGGCTGCATTTGATGGGCGCTGGTGAGGCTGCATGTGATGGGCGCTGGTGGGCTGCATGTGATGGGCGCTGGTAGGCTGTGTTTGATGGGCACTGGTGAGGCTGTGTTTGATGGGCACTGGTGGGCTGCATTTGATGGGCGCTGGTGGGCTGCATTTGATGGGCGCTGGTGAGGCTGCATTTGATGGGTGCCTTTGGGCTGCATTTGGTGGGCGCTGATGAGGCTGCATTTGATGGGTGCTGGTGGGCTGCATTTGATGGGCGCTGGTGAGGCTGCATTTGATGGGCGCTGGAGAGGCTGAATTTGATTGGGGCTGGTGAGGCTGCATTTGATGGGTGCTGGTGAGGCTGCATTTGATGGGCGCTGGTGAGGCTGCATTTGATGGGTGCTGGTGAGGCTGCATTTGATGGGTGCTGGTGAGGCTGCATTTGATGGGCGCTGGTGAGGCTGCATTTGATGGGCGCTGGTGAGGCTGCATTTGATGGGTGCTGGTGAGGCTGCATTTGATAGGCGCTGGTGAGGCTGCATTTGATGGGTGCTGATGGGCTGCATTTGATGGGCGCTGGTGAGGCTGCATTTGATAGGCGCTGGTGGGCTGCATTGATGGGCACTTCATTAAAAAGGTGGGGTATACATGGGAAGGGCAAAGGGGGTGGGGTCAGGGGTGGAGCCAAGGGGGGTGGCAAAATGAGGTTTCGCTCAGGGTGTCAAAAATCCTTGCACCAGCCCTGCTTACTGGCACTGCGTTATAGATGTAAAGGAGTATGCACAGCTCTGCATAAATTCTGCATAGGATTGCAAACAGGCGGCTTATTTTATTACAGAAGAGAATTGCATTTAACAAAAAACCTGCCTGTGGACAGTTTTTTTTTTTTTTTTGCATTCAGTTATGCTTCCAGTACTGGTTCACACCCGGAATCACACAGGAACGTGCTCACAGATCAAAGTTGCTCCAAAGTTGTATTGGAAATTGTGCGAGTTTGGAGTCGAGCTAGTGTGAATGGACCCCTAAGGCTGGCCATACACTATACAATTTTCTTGTTCAACTTTCCTTTAGATTTACCAAAACCATATAATATGAGGTCAAACCTAAACACTTTCAACTTGTATGGAATCAGTCAGGCCCTTGCGCTACACAGTTGAAGGTAAATCTAAAGGAAATTGAATACGAAAATTGTATAACGTATGGCCAGCCTAAGGCCACTGCAGGAAAAGTCCTTCCATTTAGTGGAGCTGCCCCTGCACTGCAAGGGTTAAATGAGGGGACAGAAACAGGATCCCTGGACAGGTAAGTGTCCTTATATTAAAGGTCAGCAGCTACAGTATTTGTAGCTATATACTTTTCATTTTGTCTGAAGGAGCCTGGAGCGCCACTTTAAGTTGCAGTTAAGGAAGCCATATACATCATAGGTCAGTCAGATGTGTTTTCATAGAGTATCTGTATCTTACAGCCAATATTCACAGGGAAAAGGTATCATTAGCCCTCAACAGATTGTAAGGTTAGTAGCAGTTTACAGTATGTTAATTTAAAGGGTAACCTTACCTAAAACCAAAAAAATAGGAAATCAGCACAAGGGACATTATTTAGCTTCAGTGAGATGTGTCCTCCTTTTGCAGAAATCTTCCTCCTCAGAGCCACACCACTCCAAATTCAAATAATGACATGAGCAAGTAAGTAGAAGAACCCCTGGAATAATTACTTAATTAAGAGGGTCAGTTTGGGGGTGGAGGGCTGCAGACTGTGTTTCATGTTACATATCTAAATATGGGTGTAACATGAAACATGGTCATAAAGATAGACCTGTCTTTAAATCTGCATTGGTATATGCAGATTTTGTTAACTGTAGGACATTATTCTCAAACCACTGAGGGCTGCGGGGAAAGAGAGGACGTGCAGGCCACATGCTAGAGCTTTGCAGGGAGGTGGTGGGGTGTGCCTGTCAGTGGCTCGCCAAGGTGAGAGTGACATCACTGACATCACTGAGCCTCACCATGACATTCCGTGAGTGACAGTGCATCTATTTGCAGGATTTGGGATCTTCAGTTTTCCTAGGAGCCTACAATGAGGCCAAATAACATCACTAGTGTCTACAGGAAATTGCCAGAAGCTGAGGATGTTAGTTTTTATTTAAGTTTTTTTTTTTTTGTGAATGTTTATAGCTTGACCAGAAACAAACCTGGAATAGCTGCTCTTTCTTCAAGCTTCTTGAAAAAGGAGCAGTTACCTGGTGTGATGTCACTTCCAATCCTGCACAGTCCATACACTCTGGTGTCCTACACAGCTGCTGAAGAGAAGACATACTGAGCCTTAACATAGGGTGACAAGACATCCCTGGACTGAGGACACTGTTCCCAAACCAAGTCTGTCGCCAGTTTAGTCCCTGGATTTATGTCCGAATAACGTAGATAGGGCATAACGATCGCTGGACGATCTTACTGCCGCTCCTGTTGCTGTTGTTCAGTGGAGGAAAGGCAGATCCAAATCTGTGTATTATGTAGTCCTGTGCCCAATACTCTGTGTATTATGTAGTCCTGTGCCCAACGCTCTGTGTTTAATGCAGTCCTGTGCCCAGCACTCTGTGTAATATGCAGTCCTGTGCCTAGCGCTCTGTGTATTATGCAGTCCTGTGCCCAGCGCTCTGTGTAATATGCAGTCCTGTGCCCAGCACTCTGTGTATTATGTAGTCCTGTGCCCAGCACTCTGTGTATTATGTAGTCCTGTGCCCAACACTCTGTGTATTATGTAGTCCTGTGCCCAACGCTCTGTGTATTATGCAGTCCTGTGCCTAGCACTCTGTGTAATATGCAGTCCTGTGCCCAGCACTCTGGGTATTATGCAGTCCTGTGCCTAGCGCTCTGTGTAATATGCAGTCCTGTGCCCAGCACTCTGTGTATTATGTAGTCCTGTGCCCAGCGCTCTGTGTATTGTGTAGTCCTGTGCCTAGCGCTCTGTGTATTATATAGTCCTGTGCCCAGTGCTCTGTGTATTGTGCAGTCCTGTGTCCAGCGCTCTGTGTATTGTGTAGTCCTGTGCCCATCACTCTGTGTATTATATAGTCCTGTGCCCAGTGCTCTGTGTATTGTGCAGTCCTGTGTCCAGCGCTCTGTGTATTGTGTAGTCCTGTGCCCAGTGCTCTGTGTATTATGCAGTCCTGTGCCATTTGCCAATAAAAAAAACTATTTGTCCATGGATTTCATTTTAAAAATCTTTTTACCTTAACAGCAAACTGCGCTGGATGGATTACATGCTCTTACACACTTGTGATTTTAAATAAAGGCTTTTCCTATATACTGCATTTAGTTGGTGCCCTCTGCAGTTTCCTTCAGATTGGTTGATTCAGTCTTTCAACAGAGATCACAGGACCCTGGCTTAGAACCAGTGACGGTTATTTGTTACAATGGCAAATCCTGGATTTGTATACCTTCAAAAATATTCTGAATAAAAATCATTGGAAACGAGAGATCACACGACCATGTGGCAAGGGCTTCAAAGATATGGAGGAAGCCTGAAGTAGCATTTTCTTAAAGCAAGATTTTCAGTCTTCTATCACCTGCTAAGACCTTTAACGCAATTTAAAGTGAACTTGTACTTTACATAACCCATTCAGTTTACAGAATATCCTTGTCCTTCAAACTTAGTAAGCTTAAATAAAATAGTATAATCAGGTTGTGTATGTGTGGTCAGCTTTAGAAGAACCGGTACCGGTCTGAGACAAGAACATGATATTGCTACCTGTAGCATCATTTCAGATCCTCGCAGTGCTGCGCAGGGTGATCAAGAGAATCACCAAGCAAAGAATGACCCTAAAGGATAAATATTGTTGGTTTGGATACAAATAAGGCTGCTCAATGCAAATTACTGCATCATGCCAAGTGTGTTCACAAGCCATGGCTTATTAAAATATTAATGATCCAGCACAGTCAAGTGTCCAGAAGACTTGTATGTGTAGTAGTACACAATTCTGTATTGGAGAGATATACATTATTCAAACAGCCTCTGGACTGCCTTTGTTATATACAGGGATATAGCACCACCTAGTGTAGGTTATAGGGTACTGCCATGGCAGATGTTGCTTTCCAATTACCTGCAATAAAACCACATGAACCAGCAGTCCACAGCAATCTGTTTTTTTTAGATTTTAATGTGACAATGTGACAATTTGATACAGGAAGCAGCTATGGTATTTGTAAAAAAAAAAAAACTCCAAAAGGGAAATATTTTATTAAATTAAAACTGGTGTGGGCCAGCACCATCTTCCCACATTCATTATTTAGGAACATGAAAGAAAGAATATGATTGGTTGCTGAGGGCTCCAGTTTTTATCAATCGGCCAGGGGTCTGAAGGATAAAAGTTTGTGATTACATCCAGCCACCCACCACTTTGCATATGCAGGAAGTGACGCCATGTTCCATAGCTCGCAACTGTCCCTGATTTCGAGGGACTGTCCCTGATTTAGAACAATGTCCCTCATTCTTCCCTCATTCCTCCTCATTTTGGTCTGATCAGTATAGCTGTATATAAAATGCACTTTTTATCTATCAAAAAGTGTTTCCCAGTGCTAAACCTTTCATCCAATTTCTAAATTGCTGCATTTGTAAATTCCAAAAGCCAATATAAAGGAATAGTAGTGGTAAAAAAAAGCACTTGTGGGTTTAACCAATCTTGTTTTTTTGTACAATTTTAAGGGGGCATGACAAGGGGTGTGTCCTATGCCTGCATACTTTTACTGATAGGTGTCCCTCATTCCCATCTCAAAAATTTGGGAGGTATGCATGTTCTCTATTACAATCAGGACATACAAACCATAATAAAACAGCAATCAGTATAGTAAATAAATCAAATAAATAAGAATGCAATAATTGTGCTGAAAAAAGCTTCAGCATGAAATAAGTGCAAACGTATATTATGCAGAAAACCATAAACTAAAATCCAAAAACAGTGCTTCACCCAGCACTATGAATACAAGGCTCAACTATGTATAGGAGTGCACCACTAACTCCAACATACTCTATAATGTTTGCACCCATCCCCTCCATGTGTAATGACATCAGCATGCATTGTCCTCACTCTGTGGGGCTGATTCACGAACGGTTTGCGCCATGAGTTGCAGCGCATGGCGATGCGCAACAGCCGTTTTCGTATTTACAAAACATTTGCGCCTGTAACACAGCGCAATTCCCCATTTACTATTATGTTCTCGGCGCACGGGAGGCGGCGATTGGTGCGCCAATATAGACATGGCGCACGGCATCTTCAACTCAAAATTTAAAGAAGCTGGAAGTGCCAATATTATAGGGGTGATGTGAGGAAGTATAGTTATAACTGTCCAAGTAACAAACATTCCCAAAATAGAATGAGAAAGTAACTTTCTCTGAACAAGCCTGCTGCGCCTGCAAATACACTTAGAACTGTGTGAGGTCAATTTATGCACTGCTGCGCATGCGCAAGCGGCATTTGCGCCCGTTCAAGTGCTTTGGTTCACTGCGCCGGCAAAAGCTTAGTAAATCTCAAGCCACGTAAAGCATTTGCATAAGTTGAACAGGCACACCTCTCAACTTGACTTTTTTTTTTTTTATGCTGGTTCACTTCTATGGGTTTTTTTTAAGGCTATTTGCACATAGGTCATGTTAGCATTAACAAAAAAAAATTGAGAAAAAAAAAAGCGTTAGGGTCCCCCAAAATTCCATACCAGGCCCATTAGGTCTGGTATGGATTTTACGGGGAACCCCGCGCCAAAAAAAAATGGCGTGGTGGTCCCCCTCAAAATCCATACCAGGCCCTTCAGGTCTGGTAAGTATTTTAAGGGGAACCCCGTACTAAAAAAGAAAAAAAATGGCGTGGGGGTCCCCCTCAAAATCCATACCAGGCCCTTCAGGTCTGGTATGTATTTTAAGGGGAACCCCGTACCAAAAAAGAAAAAAAATGGCGTGGGGGTCCTCCTCAAAATCCATACCGGACCCTTATCCGAGCACACAACCTGGCAGGCCGCAGGAAAAGAGGGGGGGACAAGAGAGTGCCCCCCCCTCCTAAACCGTACCAGACCACATGCCCTCAACATTGGGAGGGTGCTTTGGGGTCCCCCCCAAAGCACCTTGTCCCCATGTTGATGAGGACAATAGCCTCATCCCCACAACCCTGGCCGGTGGTTGGGGGGGTCTGCGGGCGGGGGGCTTATCGGAATCTGGAAGCCCCCTTTAACAAGGGGACCCCCAGATCCCGGCCTCCCCCCCTGTGTGAAATGGTAAGGGGGTACAAAAGTACCCCTACCATTTTACCAAAAAAGTGACAAAAGTGTTAAAAATGACAAGAGACAGTTTTTGAGAATTCCTTTATTAAAGTCTTCTTCTTTCATCTTCTTCGGGTCTTCTTCCTTCTTCTTTCCTTCATCCTTTGGTTTCTTCCTCCATCTTCTTCTTCCTCCAATCCTCTGCTTCTTGCTCCGGCGTTCTCGTCTGGCATATTCCTCCTTATGACTCATCCCCCCTCCCTTCATGGCAAACTCTCACGAGAGTGAGAGAGAGAGCTGTGCATGATGTCATAAGCATTGACTAATGACCAGACAAGAAACAGGAAGTGGTCTGTATAAGGTATTTATTGGCAGTAAAAAAATGTTTTACTATCCAAAGTTAAAACAAGGGCAGAAAATTTAATAGATGGAAAGTTGAAAAAATGACCGCAGGTCCACTTTAAAAACATTTTTGAAAAAAAAAATCCTTAAAAGCATTTTTAACCTTTCTATGTGTATTGGTCACGTAGTTTCATGGTGTCATCTGTTGCCCTGTGGTTGTGTAAATCTTTACATTCTGGTGACAGAAGTTTCTGTTTGTGTTCAAACGTGAGGTATATGGCATGGCGCCACACAGATTATTGCATGACCTCTGTCTGTAGTTTGAGAACGGATCCTTCCTGTGAAGAAACTACATATCCCACAATCCCTAGGACCCTCAGTCTAGCACTGGTGCATGTGCAGTAATTAAATCTGAGTCTTTAACTCAGTCACCAAAGGCCACAATACATAAAGTAATAAAGTAAAGTAAAGTATCACCCACAATGTAAAATGTAAAGCCATGTATAGCAGAAGAGGGCAATGGCCTTTCAAGACTAAGTCACCAAAGGCCGCAGTATGAAACGGTACATGGTGAGACCTTACCCACCAGGGGTCACAAGACCCCCTGACGCCTGTGCACCATAGATCTGCCATGTTCGGAGCTACAGTGTCCCCAGAGGGATAGTCACAACAGTTGTAGTGGGGTGGAACGTTTAATGCTGTCTGTCCCATAGCTGCTAGAGCCCATGTAGTTTCCTCTCAATGCTGTGCTGCCTCCATGGCAGGAGCACACTGAGCTGGTCCTCTGTGCACCAGGAATAAAAAAATGGTACATGCATGCCCAGAAAGCTTGGTGAAAGTTTAACCACTTGACCCCCAGGCCTTTTCTGGCACTTTTTTGTTTACATGTAACAATCAGTATTTTTTGCTAGAATTTTTTTTTAGAGCAGAGGCCCTAGAGAATAAATTGGTGGGTTTAGCAAATTTTTATTTCATAGAGCAATTGCGCAGCGGTTTTTGAAAGACAATTAAAAAAATAAATAAAAAAAATACACTTTTTGGAATTTGAATGCAAAAGAACACAATAGATAACCAATTTTTTGGTAAAATATAAAAACGATGGTACGCCGAGTGAATAGATATCAAACATGTCACGGTTTAAAATTGTGCATGCTTGTGCAACGGCGACAAACGATGTAAAGATTACTATCCATAAGCAACACTTTCAATGCCTTTACAGCTTACCATTTTAGATTTACACAGGAGGTCTGGGGCTAGAATAACTGTCCCCGATCTGAAGTTTGCGTAGAACGATCACTGTTTGTGTGTGTGTACGGGACTGACGTGTGTTCGCCTTTGCACGTGACCACGGGAGGAATGGGAGCACTGTACATTTTTTTTTTACACTGTCAGCCAAACTCATTCTATACTCCTGGAGTAAAAATATACTAAAATGTTATTATTTATGGTATTAAAGTGATACTAAAGTCTCGTTTTTTTTTTTTTTGTTAAAAATAACAAACATGTTATACTTACCTCCTCTATGCAGTTGGTTTTGCACAGAGCAGCCCGGATCCTCCTCTTTTCGAGTCCCTCTTCTGTGCTCCTGGCCCCTCCCTCCTGTTGAGTGCCCCCACAGCAAGCAGCTTGCTAAGGTTTGAACATGCACAACAGACACAGATTTAGCTGTGATATATAACGTCTTTATAAAGAAAAACAATTTTCATAAACATAAATATTGATTTTTGCCAAACTGAAGTGCAACTTTAAAATACAAAAAAAAAATGTCAACTCTATTGGCTGTAATGCCATTGCACATATTACTTGAATATATTACCAACATTAATTAAGAAAAAAAAAAAAATAAGAAAAGCCTTTTCCTTATTTTTTCTTCTTTCAGCAGCATAGTAGATGCCCCCTACTTTTTCTTATGTGGTAGTGCAGTGTTAATTTCGATGTCAAATTTCAATTTTGTTTTATTCATAGTCCTTTGACTAAAATGTCATTTTAGTCATATTTTAGTAATCAGATTTTTTTTTTATTTTAGTCGTATTTTAGTTGACAAAAATAGTGCTAATTTAGTCGACAAAATTAATATTGGTTATGGATGGAGGGGGGGGGGGGGGGGTTAGCAATTTAAGGGCTAAAAAAAATACTATGTAATGTATAACTAAGAAAACAGTTTACATGTATGCCGTACTTTAAATGGACTGCATTTGCAATTATAAATCATACAGAAAACCAGAAGATTCTTACACAGCATAGGCATGAACTAAACAGTAGTAGTAAACAGAGCTGTTATGCATTTAATTTTCATACTGCGTTATAAACATTTTTATAAAACTATAATTGAAAAATAAAACTCTTCCTTTAAAACAATCAATAAAAACACAACTTATAAAAAAAGAAAAAACACTCAAAACTGTAATCTCAAGGTGAACAACAGTTGCTGTCCAGATACTAAAAAGTTTCTTCTGTATGATAAGTCTTGAAGCAGGTTCGTATACAAAGCGCTGGCTTCAAGGGGCAATCAGGGCAGTAGTAACGCGTTTCCCTGCGAAATCCGCGCCGAGCACATACCCGACATTTCCTTGCCGGGTGTGCTTTTGTGGTGGGAGGTATCAATTCAGGAAAGTGCCTCCCAACTAGTCTTTCCTCTACTTCTGACTCTGCCACAGTAACACTAAATTGATCATTCTCAAGAAGGCTTTTTATGATCGATTCCTGAAACTTTAGAAAAGATAGGCACTTCTCAGCTGTTTGGCGATACACCACATAGGCATTGAACATGGAGAGCTGAACCAAATAAAGTACCAACTTTTTATACCACACCATGCCCCTATGATGAGCAATAAATGGTTCTAGCATTTCCCCCGACCTTTCCACTCCAGACATGTAGTAGTTGTAGTCTAACAGACACTTTGGTTTGGTTACATTTTGTTCCACCTCCATGGCGAAAGCCAATGTGCTTTCGTCGTGTATCGTTGTCAGAAGCAGCTGATCTTTGCTTCCTTTGTATTTCACAGCAAGAAGTTCTTCACAGCGCTGTAAGGTGGTTTCACCTTTCTTCTGCTTTTTAATCTTGAGTTCTCGTGGAAACCCCTTCTTAGAAGGATTGATTGTTCCACATGCCAACGTTCCCTTAGTGTACAGCAATCTGAACAAAGCAGGATTGCAGTATGTTTGGTTCATGTACAAGTGGTAGCCTTGGTTGTAGAGAGGATGCAGAAGGTCATCAACAATTTTCTCATCGATACCAAAGTCCAAAGAGCATTTAGACAAATTCAAGTCAGGAACCTTGTTAATGCACACCCTAAATCGATAGGTGTATCCGGTCGAGCTTTCACAAAGTCTGTGTAGCTTACAAAATTTTTCATCCGTGGTAAAATATTCCCTGCATACTATACGGCCTTTATAACTGAGCAAAGACCTATCCACCACTAGATTCTGTCCTGGGATGTAGACCTCTTGAAACCTCGTCAGTAGGTGGTCAAGGACAGGCCGCACCTTAAACAGATCGTCAAATTGAGGATGGTCTGGAGGTAGAGCCAACGTATTATCATTGTAATGCAAAAACTTCTGCAACAGTAAAAATCTATTAAGACTCATTGTCGCCATGAAAATAGGGGTGGGTAGTGGAAGCTTTTCAGACCAGTAGGACTCAATACTTGACCTTTGGGTAATGCCCATGTTTAGAGTGAGACCCCAAAACTTTTGCATCTCAGAGAGATTGGTTGGTGTCCACTGGCTGGATTCAAGACCACCATCCTTTTCTTTTTCTAAAAAATACTGCTCTGCATAACAGTTGGTTTGTTTGACGACGTTCTCAAAGAACCCATCATCCAGGAACAACTGGAAATAGTTAATGGGTAAAAAACCATTAGTATTAACCCTACACCCCCAGGTTGCTGTGAAAGGAGGCAGCACAGGTTGGATTACATTGGGCACTGTCCAATTGAACAGAGGGTTTGACTGTCCATCATCGCATGCAACACCCCTAAATGTTTTTTGAGAAACATTGCTAAAGTTTGTATTCATATCTTCTACATGGCTTTGAAGCTTCACCGTGGTTCCGTGTTTTGATTTTTTGTGCAGGGGCTCATATTCTGCATCGCTGAAGACATCTGAGGATTCCTCGTGATAGTGATCTTGAATGTGCTCATTCAAATCTCCTTCGCTAGAGGCGGAGTCTGAGATCAGTAATACAATTTCAGCAGCAGGCGTGTGACGTTTTGCCATAGTCGCACACTTTTTCTGTAAGTAGAAGAAAATTGTGTAAGAAGAATTATAAGAGATGACTGAAATTATACCTTTTGGTAGGCGTGTATATCCAGCCCAATCTTTTTTCCTTGTTTTGGATTAGAACCCTTATGGGCACTGTTAGGGAGATTGCCCATACTACCTGTTGACATTTTACCAAATGTCCTGCTGACATTTTACCAGACAGGAAGTGAAGGGAACTTTCCAACAGCAACAGACAGAAATAAAAATGTCAAATCTGTACCTCTGTGTGTTTCCTTTTTGCAGTTTTTTCATCACTTCCTCTCTGGTAAAGCTGTTGTCAGCAAGACAGGAAGAGAGAGAGAGAGAAAGAGAACAAACATACTTTTACAGGCAAAGCCAAGACCTGCAACTTCAGCTGCCCTTCAGCACACTTCAATACCGGGCACTTTCACCCCTTCCTGCCCAGGCCAAATTTCCAGCTTTCAGCGCTGTCACACTTTGAATGACAATTGCGTGGTCATGCAACACTGTACCCGTATGACATTTTTATCATTTTTTTCACACAAATAGAGCTTTCTTTTGGTGGTATTTAACCACTTCCATACTGGGCCCATTCTGGCATTTCTCTCCTAAAAATCATAATTTTTTTGCTAGAAAATTACTCAGAACCCCCAAACATATATTTTTTTTAGCAGACACCCTAGGCAATACAATGGAGGTCGTTGCAACTTTTTATGTCAGACTGTATTTGTGCAACAATTTTTCAAACGTGTTTTTTGTTTAAAAAAAAAAACAGTTTCATGAATTAAAAAATAACAAAACAGTAAAGTTAGCCCAATTTTTTTGTATAATGTGAAAGATGATATTACACCGAGTAAATAGATACCCAACATGTCATGCTTTAAAATTGTGCACACTTGTGGAATGGCGCCAAACTTTGGTACTTAAAAATCTCCATAGGTGACGCTTTAATTTTTTTTACAGGTTACCAGTTTAAATTTACAGAGAAGATCTAGTTCTAGAATTGTTGCTTTCGCTCTAACGCACGCAGTGATACCTCACATGTGTGATTTGAACAGCGTTTACATATTCGGGCGTGACTTACGTGTGTGTTCGCTTCTGTGCACAAGCACACGGGGATGGGGGTGCTTTAAATATTTTTTTTTTTTATTGTTTATTTTACTTTCATTTTTTTTATTGTTACACTTTCTCTTTCATTTTTTTCTTTGATCACTTTTATTCCTATTACAAGGAATGTAAACATCCCTTGTAAAAGGAATGGTGTGTGACAGGTCCTCTTTATGGAGAGAAGTGGGGGACCCCCGCTTAATTTTTTTTTTTTTTTTTTTTTTTTTTTTTTACACACTGTGACCAGAGCAATTGTATTACCATAGTAACATTGTACTACTCTGGGGAAGTTAGCAGGATTTTTTTTTTTATGAGTGAATTTCACTGTTATATGCAACCATTTTTACTGAATGGAATTAATTCAGTGTGTATTGTTGTGATTAGCTGTGACTGGTCACAGCTAATCACATGGCACAGATGGGCTGTGATTGGCCCTGTCTGTACCATGTGATCACTGTGAGTGACAAATCACAGCTAGCAACACAATTGTACACAATGAATGGCATGTATGGAAGCCATACATTGTTTACAATTGTCATGTGATCTGCTGTGATTGGTCACAGTGATCACATGGTACTGGCAGCGGCCTGGTACAGTGATATTTCATCGGCTGTGACCGGTGGTAGATCGTGCTGCAGCGCGGGGCGCACTGAAGGCTCGTTTTCGGGAGAACATCATATGAAGTCCACCCAGAACGACGAATGTCCCGCCTGCCTATAGACAAAGACGGCTGGACGGTACTATTTAAATCAAGGTCACCTTCATTAATATATTTTTTTCAACTCAGGTAAGCAGGTAATCACACACTTGGCTGCTGTAAAAGGTACTCCGATCAGCCATAACATTATGAACACTGACAGGTAAAGTGAATAACATTGATTACTTTATTGCAATGGTATCTGAAAGTGGATGGGATATATTAGTCAGCAAGTGAACATGTTGTCCATGAGGCTGATGTGTCAAAAGCAGAAAAAAATATGTAAGGGTTTGAGCGACTTTGACAAGGGCCGAAATGTAATGGCTGGACAACTGGGTCAGAGCAACTCCATAACAGCAGCTCTTGTGGGATGTTCTTGGTCTGCAGTGGCCAGGACTGACCAAAAGTACCCCAGGGAAGGAAAAAATGGCGAAAGAGTCTTGGGCAGCCAAAGCTCATTGATGAACGTGATCCAATAGAAGAGCCACTGTAGCTCAAATTGCTGAAAATGTTAATGCTGGTTCTGATAGAAAGGTGTCAGAACAAACGGTGCATTGCAGTTTATTGTATACGGGGCTGTGTAGCCACAGACTGGTCAGGGTGCCCATGCTGACCTGTGCCCACAGCCAAAAATGCCTACAATGGGGGTTCTGAGTACAATTGCACACACACACACAACAGCCACCTGGATTGTGTGTGAACATGACAGGCGGGCTCCTGCCTGTCAGGTTAAAGCATCTGGGCCGCAGCGCTGCTGCCCAATTGCTAACACACACCCCTGCTACCAGAGCCCCCCCCCCCCCCGCCATGCTTTATGGGCTCCACTTGCCTACATCTGTGAGCCCAGGAGCAAGATGGCAGGTGCTGGCAGCTGGAGGGGAAGGAGTAGAGTGGACACACATCTGCTCCCCTCCCCTCCCCTTCTTGTTGTGACCAGGAAATCGGAAAGCAACGTCTCTGACATCACTTCCGGGTCAAGCCCTCTGTGTCTCCGGCTAGTTTAGCCAGGAAAATATGTTTTTCAATGTGATCTGCATTGCAAAAAATTCAGTGGAGCCCAGGGGAGACATCCATGGTCTTTTAAACTCTGAATGTCTCATTAAAGAGAACATGTCACCTAAAAAAAACCCGGGCCGTGGCCCACTCATCTCTCACGGCCCGCCCGCCTGCATCACCGCTGTTCCGTGCTCACAGCAGGGCTGCTATAATGCTGGAGGTGAGGCGGGGGAGCAGAGAGATGAGATCAACTCTCACTGCCCACCCGCATCACTGCTCCTCCGCCGACACAGCGCTGCAGAACACCGATACACTGCTGGAGGTGAGGCAGGGGAGCAGAGAGATGAGATCATCTCTCACTACCTGAGCCCCTCCTCCCCCCCATTACCGCTGTTCTCCCTCACTACCCACTACTCCAGGCTTGCCTCTGAACTAATATGCACACCTGTGCTGCCACCACTGCAGTGACAATCTTTATGTGGTGGCAGGTGACAATTCACATCTGGCGGCAGGCGACGTGGCAAATGACAAGCTGCATCTGTTGGCAGGTGATGTGGCAAGTGCCAATCCAAATCTGGTGGCAGGTGACGTGCAAGGGACAAAATGCATCTGGTGGCAGGCAACGTGGCAAGTGACAAGCTGCATATGAAGGCAGGCGACGTGGCAAGTGACAATCCGCATCTGGTGGCAGGTGACGTGGCAAGGGACAAAAAAGCATCTGGTGGCAGGCGACGTGGAAAGGGACAAAATGCATCTGGTGACAAGCGACGTGGCAAGTGACAAGCTGCATCTGAAGGCAGGCGACGTAGAAAGTGACAATCTGCATCTGGCGGCAGTCGACGTGGCAAGTGACAATCCGCATCTGGTGACAGGCGACGTGGAAAGTGACACTCTGGCACATTCTGCATTATGGTCAGTTGAACTATTTCATTATATATTACAATGTAATAATAGAAATAATGCGCTTCAATCATCCTGACATCATATCAATGATGGTGCCGGGATGATTGAAGCGCCAACACCAGCCATTTTCCTGATAAATTGCCCTTGAAAAGCCGCATACACCTCCCCGGGCCTTGGCACTATTTTCTTCAACAACGCCGGTCCCCGGTGCCAAAAAGGTTGGGGACCACTGTAGAGGACTTATTGTCCCCTATGTAATGAAAAAACAAAAAAAGTTAAAGCGGAGTTCCACCTGGGAATTTTTTTTTTTAAAGTCAGCAGCTACAAATACTGTAGCTGCTGACTTTTAATATATGGACACTTACCTGTCCAGGGAGCCCGCGCGGTCGGCACCTGAAGCTGATCTTCGGATTGACTCATGGGTGCTGCCGCCGCCATTCCTGGTAAGGGAACTAGGAAGTGAAGACTTTCGGCTTCACTCCTGGTTCCCTAATGCGCACGCATGAGTCATGCTGCGCGTTCTCTGCTGTCTTTTGAGACCTCAGTGTCTCCCAGAAGACAGCGGGGGGATGGAGGAGGAGCCGGACATGGCAGCCATCTATGCCCTGAAGTGGAAGCAAATACCTGGATTTGACAGGTATCTGCTCTCCCCTCCCCCCTAAAAGGTGCCCAATGTGACACTGGAGGCGGATGTTCCATTTCTGGGTGGACCTCCTCTGTAACACTAAACTGATGGCCTATAGGGGGCTTTTGATGCATCGTCTTTAGAAAATATAGGGCACTGAAGTGTGTCTCTATTTCACGGGCGCACACAAACCTAAGGTTACATATGTTGGGTATCTATTTACTCGGCGCAACCTTGTCTTTTATATTTTATGAAAAATTTGGGTAGTTTATGTATACATAAAGCAAGTACATTTGCAATAATGTCCCCCTTCCTTATTTCTTGCCTAGGGGAAGATGACATTTGCTGGGTGTACCCCAACCTCCTGAGATACGTCACACATGATCAAGAGGTCACAGCCGCTGTTCTGTCAGATTAGTGAACGGAAGAGATGTTCTGTTAGCGATCCACTGCTACCAGGTTTGCTAATCTGACAGAACATCTGCAGTTAGAAGGTGGCAGCGGACATCTTACTACACCCAACTGCATCTTGAATTTCAGAGTATTTTCAGCAATAAAGTGACCGTATATAAATATAGTATATTGACATGTGATGTGATGCTGTTTGGATGTTTAATTTTGAAAGTCTAAAAGTTTTGTGCTGCCACCTTCTTACTTTCAAAATTTCAAAATCAAAACATACGATATTTATTTATATAGGCTCGCTTTATTGCTAAAATTACTCTGAAATTCAAGAAGTAGCTGGGTGTGGTAAGATGTCCGCTGCCTCCTTCTTCTGACTGCAGGTGTTCTGTCAGATTAGCAAACCTGGTAGCGGTGGAACACATGCGCAGCTGATGGAACGTCACTTCCATTCACTGATCTGAAGGGTTTGCTAATCTGACAGAACAGTAAGGATGAGCCCCGGCGTGTTTACATAGGGCACGTGCAGAGCCCGCCAGGAAGTCAGCACTGCAGAGCGCTAATCACAGGCAGTGAGACATTTTCCCAATGCACCGGTGCAGAGATCATGAAATGTCTCACTGCCTGTGATTAGCGCAGCGCAGTCCCAACATCCTGGCGGGCTCTGCACGTACCGTATGCGAACACGCCAGAGCTCTTCCTTACAGAACAGCGGCTCCCGAATCCAATATGGCGGCATGCAACGACAGCACTAAAGATTTTGAGTTGTACTAAGATAGCGCTGGACTCCACAAGCTGGCAAGTATATGTTGTGTAAAAATCACAAACCACAGTACTTGTAGCTGCTGACTTTTACTTTTTGCGGACCCGGCTGATGACCCCCTTTAAGGACCAGCGTTGTCTTACAGGTGAGCCACCATAGGTCCTCCAATGTACTTATTTAGTAGGGGATACATCAGATTTCAGCATCTTAGAGAGGTTAATGTTCATTTGTGATGGCTTCCCTGTACTTACAGTGAGCAATGAATAATAAGCTCATCTGTATGGATGAGGCTCACCTTCCCGTGCTGCATAAGGCAGAGCAGGCAGGTCCTGCAGTCACACAGGTGACACAGCTCACCCTGTCCGGTGTATACAAGAAAATATAGCGGGAACTCAACATTGATAGTGATTCCTAGCTAGCCAGGAGCCGAGCTTCATATGTGTACACCAGTGTCCACAGAACCGCGCTTCAGGAAGCCATTTATCTGAAGACCATTTACAATGAAAATCAAGGCGGTCGACTACGCCAAAATGGCCCCGACGCAGGGACAAATGTGTCGTAGCTGATATGAAATGTCGCCCTCTAGTGTTTATATCTGTTAACAGCGCTGTCAAGGGCTGAGAAGTCGCATGCAGGGTACCGAGATGAGAACAGTGACACCCAGTGGTTCGTTTACATACTGCAGGAGATAGTTCTACTGATTGGACTATTTTATCCCAATAATTGACTGCATCTATAACAAACTATCCCCATAGGAGCAAGGAAACACCCTGTACTTATAAGTCATGCAGATTTGTGCAATTAATACGTAAACAAGTAATAAAAATGTTAGATCCTTTCTGGTTTCATACTTTTATTTAAATGATTTGTGATTACATTTGAAGGCACATACCATTACTTCGCACTAAGATGATAAATGTAGATTTTGTACTTGTTCAAACTGTCTGAATAAAAACATTGGAAAATAAATTTGATGGTACTGAAGTGGTTAAAACCCGGAGATTGGTAATAGTGTGCTAGATACAGCACACCATTAATGATATAAATTGAAGGGGTTAATGCACAGGTTGATGTGCAGGTCATATACAGTGGGAGGACGGAGACAAAGAGGTTCATGTACAGATGTGCAGGATAAGGAAGGCAAGGGGTTAATATGCAGGTCCTTGCAGAGACAGGATGGAGGTGAGATATACAGGGGAGGAGAGGAGGTGAATGGGTTAATATCAATCCAGCTATTTTAGATTGTAAGCTCCTCGAGTGTAGAAAAAAACTAAATTGGGGTCAGTGGCGCTACCTATACCCCGAAGAATGATCTATCGGGTCTCTATTCATATGGTTGTGTGAACCAGATACCTACTGTAGATGGGATAATGTGGTAAGAGAAAATCACATTGGTATAATTATCCGCTGACACCCTTGCCGTGACCTGCGTTCAGGGTTAAGCAGTATATAAACCACCTATGTGAGGACAAAACCTCTTAGACCCCTTTCACACTGTGGGGCTTTTCAGGCGCTTTCACGCTAAAAAAAGCGCCTGAAAAGCTCACGAAAAACTATTTCCATTAAAATCAATGAATGCTTTTACACTGGGGCAGTGCGCTGGCAGGGCGGTGAAAAAACGCCCCTCTCCATTGAAATGAATGTTAAGCACTTCAAAAGCGCCTGAAAAGCTCTTCAAAAGTGCTCAGTGTTTTACTGGCAGTTTAGAAGCGCCTCAGTGTGAAAGGGGCCTTATGCTGATGTAAGAGGGTAAGAGGGTAAGTCCGCAATCATCTGTACTGAGTAGTGTACCAATAAGACTGAAAATAAACAGATCAATGTTTGGCTGCTTTCACACTGGAGCGGTGGGGGCGCTGGCGGTAAAGCGGCGCTATATTTACCGGCGTTTTAGCGGCGCATTTCGGCCGCTAGCGGGGTGGTTTTACCCCCCGCGAGCGGCTGAAAAAGGGTCAATACCGCCCGCAAACCGCCGCTGCAGCGGCGTTTTGCGGGCGGGTTCGGCGCGCTCCCCCATTGTTTTCAATGGGACCGGGCGCTATAGGAGCGGTAAATATACCGCTCCTATAGCGAGCCAAAGATGCGGCTTGCAGGACATTTTTGAGCGTCCTGCAAGCGCACCGCTTCAGTGTGAAAGCCCTCGGGCTTTCACACTGAAGGAACAGCAACAGCTGTTTCGGGTCGGTTTGCAGGCGCTATTCTTAGCGCAATAACGCCTGCAAATCGCCCCAGTGTGAAAGCAGCCTTAAAGTGATAATCGGGAGATCTCCTCCCCTAAAAGTGAGAGTAAAAAATGAATATAATATATAATAATCAGTGAAATGCTATATGGAATTGATCATCCAAAATTATATCATATGTGAAAAAATATATATACGGTGTAGCAATGAGCAATCCTTGCGATAAATACTATAGATCGTCCAGACAACAAGCAAGTTGCATAAAAAATGCACAGAAAATTGCACAAAGAATTGCACAAAAAATGCACAAAAACGAAATAAAAAAACAACAGTTCCAATGTGAATAGTGTTCGTGCTCGCAGATTTTTGCAGGTGACTTGCGTGCTCCCCCTCTTAGGTCCCCACCCACCAGCTCCTTTAACCCCTAAAGGGGTATTGCGCATATAGATCCAAATCTTATCAGGTCAATCCTCCAGGTCCCAGCGTCTGACCCGTTAGACCACTCTTCGTGGTATAGGTAGCGCCACTGACCCCAATTTAGTTTTTTTTCTTTTTGTGTTAGAGCTCTCCAAGAGGGAGTTTCTTAGGGGAGGCTGCAACCTTAATACCTATCCTAAGCGCGGAACTTTATCTTCGTTCTATCCTTGAGGGTAGGGACCGATGTGAATGTACAATTTATATGTAAATCGCTGCGTAAATTGACGGCGCTATATAAGTACCTGAAAAAAATATAAACATAATAACCTTGAATATCTGCTGCCGCTGATCTGGAACTAATGAATGAATGTTTCGCTAGTTTCTCCTTCCTCCGTTGTAAGAAGAAGGGGTGGACTCTCCAGTGTAAGACTATACTGTTTACATTTGTGATCGATGTGATTGGTCATCACAGTGATCACACGGAACAGTGCTGCCTAGATTGGCTCAATACTCCAAGTCTGTGAAACAAGCCACCAGATGACCGTTCAGTTCTCAGCCATTACTGGGTGCTTTAGCCACCCGAAGGTGCTTTCTGCAGAGCCATTTATGAACAGCAATGCAAAAATAAGCATCCGCTGCTTTGCTTTTCATAAATAAAATATTTCACATGTAATATCCTTTTCTGAACAAACTTCATGGAGTATTTTATCATCTTCGAGACACTAATTCTTTGTCTGCCCTCAACAGACACAGCATTAGAGTTTACAACTAGTGTTAAAATGGACGTAAACCCTCCATATACCCAGTGAAGTGAACAGCCTCAGACGATACACAGGAATTAAATAAATCTCCCTATAGAAGTTTTAAATGTATATCTTCTGTCTTCACCTTGATATACTGTTTACAAAGTGCACGTTCCGTTCGAATTTTCACTTCCTGGTTCCCCTGTAGGAGGAGATCATTGCTAGACACTGAGAGAGACTGTGAGAAAGCTGATTGGAGGAAAGGCACACACCCCCCTCCCCACACATGCCTGTGTATAGTTTAGCTGGCTACTATTCTATTTATAGCAACCTCCTCCGACACACAGGTCTCTATATGGGAATCGGAGAGCTTTCCAAAAGTTCTTAGGCTGATAAGAGACAAACGGAGCAGGGCAAAGCTACGAGACACAGGGCTTTGAAGGGAGATGATAAAACACTACAGATATATGTGCCCAGCTCAAAATTTCATGAATCGGGTTTACATCCACTTTAACCCCTTCCCGACCGCCTCACGCCGATGTACGTTGGCAGAATGGCACGGCTAGGCAGAACCACGTACAGGTACGTGGCCTTTTAAGAGCCTAGCCGTGGGTCGCGTGCGCGCCGGCGGCGGCACACTCGCGACCCGGTCGGGAGCTCCGTGACCACAGCCGCGGGACCAGAGGACCCGATCGCCGCTGGTGTCCCGCGATCGGGTCACAGAGCTGAAGAACGGGGAGAGGTCTGTGTAAACAAACCTCTCCCCGCGCTTCCTACTCTGTCATCGGGAAAGCCGATCAATGACGTCACACGTTAGCCCCGCCCCCTAATGGTAAAAAAACACACACGTCACAGCCCATAACCCCCCCCCTCCCCCTAGTGGTTAACTTTCACTGCCAGTGTCATTTACAGTATACAGGAATCAATGCATTTAAATAGCATTGATTGCTGTATAAATGACAAAAAAAAAAAAAAGTGTCAAAAATGTCCGATGTGTCCGCCATAATGTCGCAGTCACAATAAAAACCATTGATCGCCGCCATTACTAGTAAAAAAAAATATATTAATAAAAATGCTATAAAACTATCCCCTATTTTGTAAACGCTATAACTTTTGCGCAAACCAATCAATAATCGCTAATTGCGATTTTTTTTTACCAAAAATATGTAGAAGAATACGTATCGGCCTAAACTGAGGAAAAAAAACGTTTTTTTATATATTTTTTGGGGATATTTATTATAGCAAAAAGCAAAAAATATTGCATTTTTTTCAAAATTGTCGCTCTATTTTTGTTTATAGCACAAAAAATAAAAACCGCAGGGGCGATCAAATACCACCAAAAGAAAGCTCTATTTGTGGGGAAAAAAGGACGCCAATTTTGTTTGGGAGCCACATCGCATGACCGCACAATTGTCAGTTAAAGCGACGCAGTGCCGAATCGCAAAAAGGGGCCTGGTCCTTTGGCTGCAAATTGGTCCGGGGCTGAAGTGGTTAAGCTAGCAGAAAAAAAAAAACAGGCAGAAGTATATTCAGTATATTCAGGCCATTGCGTTCCAGATGTCTATCCTGTGCTGGATAATATGCTGGTTATGATGTTTTTTTTATTTTTTATATATCATAAGGTTTTTATTGCAAAAGAAATAGCATAACAAATATACCACAATACACCTCAGTTTATCTTATTGAAACCAGTTACATAGCAAATGACCACATCACTCAATACCCAGAAAAGAGTAAATATTCATATCTTTGCAGACACAGCATCTATCTTCAATTGTAAAGTACTATCATCCCGGGCAGATATATTAAAGTGGATGGAAACCCGAAATTGTTTATTTATTTTTTGTCTGACACAATATAGAGTATGGGATTTCAGATCAGCTGTGCCCAGTCTTGCCACATAGAGTTAATCCAGCTCTGCAGTTTTTTCGGGTCTCATAACAGACAGAGGGGAGACATTTGACAGATAAGTATACATGCAGGAGGCATGTATATCCTTCTAGATAACCAATATTGCAGTAGTTTAGAAAGGATGAGAGTGGGTTTACATCCACTTTAACGTTTAAACTTTGCTTGTATTGGTACTTTCACATTTAAACTTCCTTTGTCCAATCATTACCTATGAGAACCCTCAGACCTATGGGCAATGCAGCAACCTCATCTGAACAAGTTCTTTGGGGCTAAGTCCCAGTGTATCAAGCCAGGGGGCCCATAATTTGTCAAATTTACCTGACTTCCCCCAGTGTTGGTATATGTACCGTTCCAGAATAAGAGTATTACCCATGTGTTGGATTCAGGATTTAACAGTCGGAGGAGTGGCAGATTTTCATTCCATCAGAACTGTTTTCCGCTCTTGGAACAAAGCTCTAGAGAAAGCGGTCCTGGTCATCTCCTCTGGGATTGCCCCCTCCAGAACTCCTAGGAGGCAACATAGCGGTTTAAGAGGAACATTTGTTTGGAAGACCAAAGTGTGGCAAGAATCCTGCTCCAGTATCTATGGAGCTTGGGGCATCGCCAGAGGAAATGCACCAGGTCACCTGGCACTATCTGTTATTTACCACAGAGCAGGTCAGGTGTGTTCTACCTTTTTAAATAAATTTCACTGCTACAGTTTTACACTATGTGGAGGTTTTTTGTATTTTTTTTGGTCCAATGGAATACACGATATGTGGAAGTGAGAGGGGACCCTATCGTGAGATCAAGACGCGAGACCCTCAGAATTGCCCTCCAAGCACCATACTTCTGATTTATACAAGCGTGATTGACTCAGTACTAAGGTATCTGAGTCTACGCGTTTCCGGAAAGTGCAACATCTCCTTTGGTAGGGGTTGTCTACACATTGGTTAAAATACATGAACTGTATTTGCCGTTATTCACAACCATCGTGATTGCACCGGGATCTTCTTTCTTTTTCCTGTTTTTGGATTCTGCTTTTCAATTTATGAACTGGCTTTTTCACAATTTTTTATATCTTTTTTGTATTTTGCACAATGCACTTTATTGTTTATGTTGAGATTTTATATATATATATATATATATATATAGATATTTATATATATATATATATATATATATACACAGGGCTTTTTTTCTCAGGGAATAGGTGCAGGAACTCCCCCCTTTTGAGTCACCCTTCGTCTCTGCCCCCCTACTCATCTCTGAGCACCATCCCTTGGTTCCACCCCCCTACCCACCTCCCATTACAGCACCTTTCAGAGAATACAAAAACAAGTATTTTGTGCTCCTCAAAAAATGTCTATGTTAATTTGTTAATGAAAACAAGAAAGATAGTAAAACAGATCCCTTGCAATCAGCAACAATAGACCCCACCCCAGCAACAATAGACTCCACTCCAGCAAAAATAGACTCCGCCCCAGAAACAGAGGACCCCCCTCCCAGCAACAATAGATCCCCCACACAACAAAAGACTTTCCCCCAGCAACAATGGACCCCCTACAACAAAGTACTACCCCAGAAACAATAGATCCTCCAGCAGCCAGCAACAATAGACCTCTCCCTCAACAGTAGATCCCACTAAGAAACAATTGACCCCCCCCCCCCCCCCCAGCAAGATAAGACCCCCCCACCAGCAACAGTAGACTTACCCAGCAACAATAGACCCCCCACACACAAACAGATCCCCACCAGCGACAATAGATACCCCAGCAGCCAGCATCAATAGACCCTCCTGCACCCTCTTGCCAGTACATACATTCAGTGCTGGAGGTGCAGGAACTTTTTTTTTTGTATTAATGTTGCCTTATAAAGATTGCAAAAGTCCCCCCTCTGCTGCAATAGAAAATGTGAGAAAACATGGCAGAAGTGACAAGTGTATTTATGCAATAGGAAAATGTCTCCAGCGCCCCCTAGGAAAATACAAAATACAAAGCCAGCGATTGATTTAACCCTACAGCATCAATCCGTAGCAATAATATTTGGGTGTATAAAAAAGCTCAATGACAATGAATGATATTTTAAGTTGACATCATATCCCCCCCCCCCCCCATTAATATGATAATTACATTTTTAAATAAAACCTTTTAGATGTCATCACTGGGTCTCTCTGCTTCTTTAGCCAATTCAAGCAGATCACTGCTGCCGGGCGGAGATGGTAGGGCGCTGCACATTGTTTCCTAAAAAAGCCACAGAACCCTACTCTGGTACTCGTTTTAAGAGCCTTCAATCCTGATGCAAGCAATTGGCTGGCTCTTGGTCAGTGTTTTTCAAATATCAAATTGTCTTGATGGATAACAGTCTGGAGGAGTGGGCATTCCTGTATTCCTGTATTTCTGTATTTGCACTCCAGCTACCCTAGGTAATGCCCACATGTGATGCTGAACCTCTATGATTAATACAACTGAAATCCAATGAAAAAAAAAACTGTGGACTAGGGAGAGGCTGGGGAGGAAGAACCTTGATGATGCTGGATGTCCTCTATCTGCAGCTTCTAATGCACACTGTGAAAAGCTCACAGATTGCGGTGAAATCAGAGTAAGCTTTTTCAGTACAGGAGAGGCTCCTGTACAACTCTGTAAGACTGGGGGTGAGGACGGCGTTTATGAGCAGATACTATATAAAAAGCTTCCAGTAACATATAAACCTGGAGTAAAGTACAGCCAATACTTGCATTGTTCAGGTATATTACTTTTTATTGCTATAGACAATGTAGCGCTTATTTTGTTTAAACATTGCACAGTTTGTTTAGTTTATATCATTCAGAAATATACAGTATTATTGTTGCTTATTAAAGGACATTTAAAGCAAAAATGTGTATTTATTTTTGGATACAGTAGTAGAGAATGCTTAAAGCTCTAAAGCAGGGATATGCAATTAGCGGACCTCCAGCTGTTGCAAAACTACAAGTCCCATCATGCCTCTGCCTCTGGATGTCATGCTTGTAGCTTGCTATGCCTCATGGGACTTGTAGTTCTGCAACAGCTGGAGGTCCGCTAATTGCATATCCCTGCTCTAAAGCTTAGTATACAGCACCAACTAATTCCTGCTGCTGGCTCCCCTAAAAACCAGCAGTGATCTTCTGGCACCGCGGGGGTTAAAAGCAATGGCTTGCGACAGTGCAGAGATCCTGTCATTCGCTCCTCCCCTTTCTCCCCCTCGTTCAATCACAAAATGCCTTGTTTCCTTCCAAACACCTCGTTATCCTTTCATAGAATGTAAGGCGTCCTGGGAATGGATGCGGGCAGATTCTATCATTCATCTACCCATTCTCTCCCCTTGTCCATTCACAGAATGCCTCACATTGTATGAAAAGATAACAAGGTGTTTTGTGAACGAATGGTGGGAAATCCTGTCATTTATTCCTTCCCTTCCTCCATTCACAGATTGCCTTGCATCCTGTGAAAAGAATGCTGGGTGTTCTGTGAATAGGAGAGAGAAGGCACGTCATTAAAGTGGAAGTAAACCCTCCTATCTTTTTCAGCAAAGGAAGCTGCCATCTTGGCCTCTGTTTGATCTTCAACTGCCCTGGTGCTGCACATGTGATCAGTTATGACACCAGCCATTGGATGGTTTGACAGTTTGGTTGAGAGCACAACCAATGTGACAGTTACATTCCCGTCTCCCAAAAATGGCACCACAACACACAGAGCATTCCAATCTTTATGCTGCAGGTGTGTTTATTTACAGTAAGAAAGAATGACGCAGCAACGCAAATATGCAATTTCCAGTGTATTAGCTCAAAAGGTGGAGCCACCCCAAACCAAAATATACCTTTGTACAGGTGCTGGTCATACACATATAGATTTTTTCCTGCAGGATTCCTCCATCCACACTATATGGCCACGGATCAAACAACTCTTCCACTGCGACTATTGTATCCAGCTGTCAAAATACCCGCAGCTGTGTGTTTGTCTGTGTCCATGTGGTAAGTGAATCTAATGGGAGTGGTTTCATAATTATCAATCAGCTGCTGCACCTGCAGGGCTCTAATGAGGAAAGTTGCAGGTTCTGCATCACGTTAGAAGGGATTTCTTATTGGGAGTATCTCACCAAAAATGTAATTTTTGTTGCAGGGGATGCTCAAAATCTGACTTGTATCTTAGGACAGAAAATTAGTAGGCCAATCACAAAAGCAGGAAATTATATATCTGGGCAATTGGGCCTCCTATGTAGCAATTTTGGCGAGGTCATCATCTGAAGTGTATGGCCAGCTTAAACAAATCAATCACTGTTAATCCCTTTCTGCCCACCCTGACGTCCCTTTAACTGGGCTTGTATACCCGGGCGAGCAGGAAGGTCAGCTCATCATGAGACCATTGTGATTGGCTGTCACAGTGGTCATAGGATTGGGAGCCGGTCCCTTCAGTTCCTGACCAAAAGCTGTCTATGATAGCTCAGACTATGTGCTGGGAGCGCACAGTGATCGTGCTCTCAGCACAGAAACCTCTGGCAACCATAGTCGCATATGTGTGGCGTGTGGGCATTAACTCCCACCCCCTTTGCCACCGCACATATGCATTACGTAGGCAGCAAGAGATTAACGACTCTATGCCAACTGGGCTAAATAAACACAGCCGTACATGGGGCCATATAGCATGTAGAGCCTGATTGATGACATCCCCGGGACCCGCTACCGCCATGTACAGCTGCTCATTGAGATAGATTAGAAGAGGCCAGACATGTGTTCCGTTACGAATTAGTTTAACGAATTTCGACAAATTCGGAATCATCCAAATTAAAGAAACCCCCTTTAACAAATTTCTCCAAATATTCATAAATTTGAATATTCAAAATTTAGCAAATTAGCAAATTGAAAATAATAACTTAACTATTAAATTATAGGTATTGGAATTTCCTTTCAAATTAAAAGTTTTCAATTATTATTTATTGTTATTTATTTTTCATTTTTTACATTCCATTATTATTATCCGAAATAACGAATGCCGTATGTAAACGAATGGAACGTAAAAAATGAATAATAAATAACAATAAATAATAATTTAAAACTTTTAATTATTATTAAAATTATTATTATTATTATTAATTAGTTCTGTTCCATTTGTTTAGATGCAGCATTTGTTATTTCGGATAGTTCGTAACTTTGGATAAATTTGTATTCGTTATGTTCACTAACAGCCAAATTTGAAAGGAAATTCCAATACTTATAATTTAATAGTTAGTTATTCTTTCGAATTTTCAGATTTTCTAATTAATTATAACTAACTATTAAATTATAGGTATTGGAATTTCCTTTCAAATTTTGCTGTTAGTGAACATAACGAATACAAATTTATCCAAAGTTACGAATTATCCAAAATAACAAATGCCGCATCTAAACAAATTAATAAAAAATAATTAAAAGTTTTTATTATTTATTGTTATTTATTATTAATTTGTTCCGTTTCATTTGTTTAGATGCAGCATTTGTTATTTCGGATAATTCGTAACTTTGGATAAATTTGTATTCGTTATGTTCACTAACAGCCAAATTTAAAAGGAAATTCCAATACCTATAATTTAATAGTTATAATTAGTTAGTAATGCGGTGTACACACGGTCGGTATTTCCGATGGAAACAGTCCGATGGGAGCTTTTCATCGGATTTTCCGACCGTGTGTATGCCCAACGGTCTTTTTCTGTCGGAATTTCCGACAGACTTTGAATTGAGAACCTGTTCTCAATTTTTCCGCCGGAAAACCTTTCTATCGTATTTTCCGATCGTGTGTCTGCAATTCCGACACGCAAAATTCCGACGCATGCTCTGAAACAATTCGACGCATGCTCGGAAGCATTAAACTTCCCTTGTTTTATGCCGCTGTGTTATTGACCGTCGGAATTTGGTGTGATCGTGTGTAGGCAACACAGCTTGAGCGGAATTCCGTCGGAAAAACAGTCAGAGTTTTTTCCGACGAGAATTCCGATCGTGTGTACGCGGCATTATTCTTTTGAATTTTCAAATTTTCTTTCTTATTTTCGTATTTTCTAATTTTACCATAGAAAAAAAATTTATTTACGAATTTTTTGAATTGCGATCATAACGAATGACCTGAAAAACAGAAAAAAAAAAAACAAAACAAATTAAACAAAAACTAAAATGAACACATTATTCGGCAGTGCACACGTCTAGAAGATGTCTATACGCGATTGTGTGCCAGGGTTTGCGTAAAACACCCACATGTGCCCTTACATACTGTAAGCTCTGAACATACACTATCTGCATTTGGAGCACATCAGTGCGCATGCAAGTAAACCCAAGTGCCAACCCCGTACCAATAAATGTCATTACACAGGCTCTGTACTCTGTACTTCCATGTGCATGAAGCCTTTAACCTCCCTGGCGATATGATTCTGTCTGGAATTTAGTGCTGAAAGCGGTACAATTATTTTGCATGGAAATTTGGCGTTTTTATATTGTAGGCATGCAATTCTTATGAATAACTCACTTAAATCTGTCCGAACCAGATTCTAGTAGACATCCCGGGTATGATAAAGTTTGAGAAAAAAATTATAAATTATAATATAATAAAAATATATATAAAAATGATTTAATAATGTAATCAAATCAAAAACACTGAAATTTACTCAGTTGCTGAATAGTCGCTGTCATTAAATGTATTGTTTGATGATAAATTGTGATTCTAATTTTTTATCTGTATTTTCTAGCTGGTCTAAAACCACTTTTGACATAAAGGGACACTTTTTGGTTGCTATGGACAATCTCCAGTTTCCAGGGCACTGGGCAGACCACTAGGGACAAAGGGGATGTGTATTTTTTTGTATACAGTACTGTAATCTGTAAGATGACAGTACTGTATGTGTATTGTGTTTTTAAACTTTTTTGAGTTTGGCGCCGATCTCCGCTCCCGTGCGTCATAACGTCGCAGGGAAACGGAGATCAGCGACACCCGGGCACTGAATCGAGTGAGCGGACGGCTCGCACACACAGCGGGGAGACATCGCAGGATCCAGGGGAAAAGGTAAGTAATTTCCCCCTGTATCCTGCAACGCAAGCCCGAGTCTGGCTCGGGGTTACCGCTTTTGGTACAAAAAACTCAACCCGAGCCAGACTTGGGAACACCGCCAGGGAGGTTAATCAACATGGGACATCTATTTACTGATGATCCCTGCTGTCGGTAGACTAAAAAACAAAACAAAAGGAAGAACTTTAAAAAAAAGTGACTGCATTTTCTCAGCACATTTATTATTGTAAGAATTGAAAGTATGAGCTGGGAATACAGTTCCCTATTGTCCGCCTAATCATGGTAGGTGTGTTTGCTGCGTGACAGTAAAGCAAAGTAATTTGCAGTCTAGGTGTGGTGAGATCAGAAATGTTACTTGGCTGCACACTGCAGGGCATATGACATTTAATAATACAAATAGGGTGCTAGTGTAACTTAGATAATGTAAGAGTAAAACCTCACCAGCACTCCTTCATCCAAGAATTTTCACATAAAGGTCCTTAGAAGGACAATCTGCAAGAGGCTGGGAGCAATAGAAGGGATTTTTTTGTTAATGTGGAACTTCACTCTCTCAATCAACTTTCACTATCCTTATGCTGCTAGCATTGGTAAATGGATAGGAAAGTAAATATATTTACTTGTTTTGAACTTTTTCTACTGTTTCTTCCTGGTTTGTTGCCTAGGCAAATTATGTCATACATCCCAGGAGTCTTCAGGAGGGGAGGAAATGTTTTCTCATCTAGGCACGCCCTCCTGGTCTGAGCTAAGAGCAGATGGATTCCAGGAAGTAAATGCTACATGCATCTACATTACTCAGGATGGCCACTGCCAGAAATGCTAGGGGGTGTTTTTTAGGGTGATTTCTCATCAAAATAAAGTATGGAGACCTGGATGGATTGGGCGAGTTTTCTTTAAATATTAAAAATTAATTAAATAGCGTTTTTGGCTTGTTGTGCTCAGATGCAGTGTAGTTCCTCTTTAAGAAAAAAATATATTCAAGTATGTATTCTTATGCCTCATACACATGATCGGAAATTCCGCCAGCAAAAGTCTGATGAAAGCTTTTGTTCGGAAAAGGCGACCGTGTGTATGCTCCATTGGACTTTTGCTGGCGGAATTCCAGCCAGCAAAAGATTGACAGCAGGTTCTCAATTTTTCCGTCGGAAAAAGTTGTGAACGGAGATTCCGATCGTCTGTACCAATTCCGATATGCAAAATTCCTACGCATGCTCGGAAACAGTTTGACACATGCTCGGAAGCATTGAACTTAATTTTCTCGGCTCGTCGTAGTGTTGTACGTCACCGCGTTCTTGGCGGTCAAAAGTTCAGCAAACTTTTGTGTGACCTTGTGTATGCAAGCCAAGCTTGAGCGGAATTCTGTCGGAAAAAACATCCAAGATTTTTCAGACGGAAAATCCGCTCGTGTGTACATGGCATTAAAGTCAGAGTTTGGTGTCACATAAAATTGGGACTTTATGTTCTATTTTCTGATGAAGTGAGTTCCTTCTTATGGAAGGAAGTGTCACGCTCAGCATGGGACAAACTTTTGAAACTAATAAAGTATCTTACCAACATCCTACAATAAAAAACGGCCAGTCACCGACATTTAGGTTAACATAAAGTAGAGTAAACCCAATCATAAAAATCTCATATAACCTTTAACATACTAATGTAATTTCAAAAATAATTTTCTTTGTTTTTAAATCAACAGCTTTCAATAAATATAAGCAGATCATGCCATGAAGGTGCTTGTTCTTGTTCAGGCACTTCCTGTTACAGGAAGACAACGCTCTGTCTCTGTGTCCTAGTTAGTCCCTTACATTGTCACCCTGTCATACAGGCTACCAATGAAGACTACAAATGGCCACTTCAACACACATTGGGGGTTATTTACAAAAGGCAAATCCACTTTGCACTACAAGTGCACTTGGAAGTGCAGTCGCTGGAGATCCGAGGGGGACATGCAAGGAAAATAAAAAAACAGCATTTTAGCTTGCACATGATTGGATGATAAAATCAGCAGAGCTTCCCCTCATTTCAGATCTACCCCTTAGATTTACAGCGACTGCACTTCCAAGTGCACTTTCAGTGCAATTTCAAGTGCACTTTGCACTTGTAGTGCAAAGTGGAACCCCCATTATGTAGGCATGGTCCTTTGTTGTCACCATAAGGAAACCCATCCTGAGATATTCCAGGCACCCATTTCTGCAGTGCATGTAGACAGGAAATAGCTGCAAAGAGCAGCCTGAAATACATGGAAAGATAAAAAAAGGTAAAAAATTGTTTATGATGAACAGATCTTTAGCAAACTAAATGACGTTCAGTTAGGGGTTACATTCATTTTAACTTCTGTCGATATGGTGCACCTTACACCTTGAAAACCAAAACAGAGAAGGGCTTGAAGTGAAGAACATTACCATTGCCTACTAAAAGCGTCAGCATCTAGTGGACTGATATGCAGCTATCTGGAAATACATAAAAAGCGGCATGAAGAGCCTCAGTAAAGCTGGCAGAAAAGGTATGTAAATGTCTAATCTGATCACACAGTTGATAAAATGAAAGCTCCCCAGTGTCCATGTTGACGTACACTCCAAGAAGCTGCATCGGAGTGCCCAGGGCCACATCTTCAGTTATGTTGTTGTGACGGGCAATTAGACCATTTCGGTATTCAAGGCCCCAAGATTTATCATTATAGCCTATGTAAGAGTCATTCCCCAGTGCTTTCCTCTCCATGCTGTTATAGGCCATACCTACTATCCACTCCTTGGCCTTGCTAACGTCCACTTCCAAGTAACATTTCCCTGTGCTGAAACTACGGCTACTTAACACCTGGCATGATGTAAACCGCTCTGGCCCATCTGGGTATCCTTGATCTACTTGCACATAAGAGGCAGACTTCAAATCGCACGAGACAAATATATAATTGCATGCCGTTCTGATATCCATCAACACACTGGAGACCTTAGGCATCAAAATGTTTTCTTTGAGTTCCATGGAAATATCCACCAGTCTTGACAGACTTCGATTTAAAACCAACTGGACGGGCATTTCATCCAAATAAATGGCAACATCGTGCACACGCCAGCTCTCATCTTTGTCCGGCTCTTCCATCAAGACAGTTAAAGGGTCGGATAAGTGGAGTAGCTCTTCAGTTTTATAAATCTTCTTAGACAGTTCATCCTTCCTTGTTTCTAGATTTTGCATTAGGTTTGTGACTTGAAGAAGCGCATGACCTTTCTGCCTGGAGATCTCAGTGAGGACTGTCTTCTGTAATATTTGAATCTCCTTCATCAACTTTGTAAAGAACACCTTCATTCCCTTTCTTAAAGTATCGGCTTGTTGTAGAACCTTCCTTTTCTGCTCCTTAAGTCTCCCAACTTTTTCTTCCAGCTCCTCTCTGTCTCCGATTAGTTTCATCAGAGAATTTTGAAGTTTCCTCTCAGAAGCTATGGTCAAAGGCTCTACTGGGTGATCCTTGTGCGAACCAACCTGGTAACAGGAAGCACAGATACAGGTGGAATCCCGGGAGCAGTAGTATTTAAGAAATTCCTTATGTAGCGAACATTTCCTGTTCTTTAAAAAAGTGGTGGGTTCAGATAACAAATGTTCCACCGACTTGTTGTGTTTCTTCAAATGGTTGTCACACAGGAATGTTTCACAGCGCAGGCAGGATTTAGTAGCCGGTATATCAAACTCACAATAGGTGCAGAATAGGTTGGTCTCCTCTTGCTGCGCTGGCTGTCTAGGAGACAGGTGCTCCACTATATTACACAGCTTCAGGTTTCTCAGCAATGTAGGACGTTGCTCAAATTCCGTTCTGCATTCAGGACAGGTGTAATCTGTAGACGGATTGTGGGTATCTAGCACCTGCACAATACATCCTCGGCAGAAGTTGTGCCCACAGAACAACATTACAGGGTCGGTATAAAGGCTCAGACAGATGGAACAGTTCAGTTCATCTCGTAGGAGCGCCATTGTTCGAAGGAAATGAAAGCAAACACCACATATCAGATCTTCGGATAGAAGGCGTGGTAAACAACCTACAACCTCCGTCACGCAGCTCAGAGTATGTACTGTATATCTGTGTGTGTGCTACACAAAGTATTAACTATTTGTGCTGTCTCCTACATCATACTCCCATGGCTGTAATTAAAGCCCCACGATAGTGAAAATTTAGTTTTCTGGTAACTAAATGGGGTAACAGAAGTAATGACGGTATTCAGTATATGAATTACCTTTTTTATGTTTATATTAACCTTTTATAGTTTAGTATTTTATTATTAATACTTTTGTCCACATTTGCATGCAGTCTAAGATATTCAACGAGAGTGACAGGACTATCTTGCAATTTTTTTTAGAGAGGCAACTTCTATCCTAATATTGATTAGTGGTTCCAAATTAATAACGACTGCAGCAAGAAACAGACACAAAAACACCCAGCATCTTTCCAAATAACTGTTCTGTTTATTCGGAATGTTGAGGTTGAGGTTTTTTGTAACCATGCTGGAGTAGGTATCGCATTAATATTACAATTGTAGCACATTAATGTTACAATTGTTAGCAGTACATAGGGGGGCTAGTTACTTATCAGAGGCTTAGGAATGTTAAATATGTGGCGGAAGAATTAGTATGATGCCAAGGACATTGGCTGAGATAGAAAAAGAATACAAAATGAAATACATGTGTTTATACAGAGTTTAAAATTTGTCGGGGTTACAAAGATCAACTTTTACTGGTACAGTGGTCAACAATTACGAGTAAAGTGGTCAACAATTACTCGTACCATGGTCAACTTTTACTCAGACAATGGTCAACATTTACTTTAGATTTAGAAATCTATTGCTGTAACAGCTTACAATGTGTTAGCTGGAGTTAGGTTTTTAATTTGTTTGTCACTTACTTAACCACTTAAGACCGAGCCTCTTTTTGAAATGTGTTGTTTACAAGTTAAAAACATTTTTTTTTGCTAGAAAATTACTTAGAACCCCCAAACATTATACTTTTTTTTTACCCTAACACCCTAGAGAATAAAATGGCGGTCGTTGCAATACTTTCTGTCACACCATATTTGCGCAGCGGTCTTCCAAGCGCACTTTTTTGGGAAAAAATTAAATTTAATTAAAAAATAAGACAACAGTAAAGTTAGCCCAATTTTTTTTTTTATATTGTGAAAGATAATGTTACGTTGAGTAAATTGATACTCAACATGTCACGCTTCAAAATTGCGCCCGCTGGTGGAATGGCGACAAACTTTTACCCTTAAAAATCTCCATAGGCGAAGTTTAAAAAATTCTACAGGTTGCATGTTTTGAGTTACAGAGGAGGTCTAGGGCTAGAATTATTGCTCTAGCTCTACCGATTACGACGATACCTCACATGTGTGGTTTGAACACCGTTTTCATATGCGGGTGCTACTCACGTATGCGTTTGCTTCTGCAAGCGAGCTCGACGGGACGGGTCGCGTTTAAAAAAAATATATTTTTTCTTATTTATTTTACCTTTTTATTTTTTATTTTTACACAGTTTTTTTTAAAAAAAATTCAATTGTGTCACTTTTATTTCTATTACAAAGAATGTAAACATCCCTTGTAATAGAATAAAGCATGACAGGACCTGTTAAATATGAGATCTGAGGTCAAAAAATCTCAGATCTAATATTTACACTAAAATGCAATAAAAAAAATCGTTGTGTCCCGCCGCCGATAAAATTGATCTCGCGGCAAGGAATCCGCCGCAGAGACTACTCTTATTGAAAAGCGGACCGTCGGCCGAAAAAGATGATACCGGGGTTATGGCAGCTAGCTGCTGCCATAACAACGATATTCCTCTTCAAACTTAGGACGTATATCGGCGTGCGGCAGTCCGTAAGTGGTTAAAGTCCATTTAAAACTGTGTGTTCAGGGTGCTCGATGTGGGGCTCCATGCTTCATATATGGTGGGAGTGTCCAAGAATTAGGGGATTCTGGAACAGGGTGTTTTACTTGCTCTGTTGAGTAACCAGTATCTCCTCTATCTTACAACAGCCTCAAATAGCCATGTTAGCATTGTTAAATAAAATACCTCTGGGAATCCCCCGTCCTACTCGATGTCTATTTTTTTTTGTTTCTTTAGCTGTTAAAGTTACTTGGAAAACACCCTCAGTATCTCTGAAGTGGATGAAATATAACCTTTCCTGGATTATAATCCATGAGAAAATAGCAATTGTTAATAACCACTTCAATACAGGGAATTTTCCCCCCCTTCCTGGCCAGACCAATTTTTTAGTTTTCAGCGCTGTCGAATTTTGAATGACAATTGCACGGACATGCAACACTGTACCCAAATTACATTTTTAAATTTTTTTCCCCACAAATAGAGATTTCTTTTGGTGGTATTTGATCACCTCTGCGGTTTTTTTTTTTTTGCGCTATAAACAAAAGAATAGCAACAATCTAAAAAAATAAATAAAAAAACACAATATTTTTTTACTTTTTGCTATAATACATATCTCAATAAAAAAAAAAATAATAATAATTTTTCCTCAGTTTAGGCCAATATGTATTATTCTACATATTTTTGGTAAAAAAAAAAATCACAATAAGCGTATATTGATTGGTTTGCGCAAAAGTTATAGCGTCTACAAAATTTAATTTTTATTATTTTTTTATTTTTTTTTACTAGTAATGGCAGTGATCTGAGATTTTTTTTTTGTGACTTTGACATTGCAACGGACATATCGGACACTTTTGACACTTTTTTTGGGACCATTCACTTTTATACAGCGATCAGGGCTATAAAATTGCACTGATTACTGTGTAAATGTGACTGGCAGGGAAGGGATTAACACTAGGGGTGATCAATGGGGTTAATTATGTTTCCTAGGGAGTGACTCTAACTGTAAGGAGTGGGAACTCACAAGGGGAGGAGACCGATCGGTGTGCCTCTGTACTGGGAACACACCATCGGTCTCCTCTCACCTGACAGCACATGGATCTGTGTGTTTACACACACAGATCCATGGTCCTGCTGTGTTCACCGGCAATCGTGGGTGCCCAGCGGACATCGCGGCTGGCGGGCACACACACCGGGTCCCGAGCCACGCGACGGGCGTAGGCCCCCTAGACGTCCGGGAAGCCCAGGATGTCATATGACGCCCGCCCAGGATTGGAGCTCCCTCCTGCGGGCATCATATTACTATAGTGAATAAATAAATCCCTCACGCTACTGTGAGTAACTAGGTGGTCAATAATTATGAATGGTGTGGTTTGCAGCAAAATGTAGCGTATTCACAGATACACAAAAATAGAGTAAATAAATAAAAAAAAATTAAAATAGTAAAAATTGATAAAGTGCAATACTGAAAGTATCCAGCAGGTGGTGCTGGTACTAAATGGGTCTGGAGGTATATAGTGATAATAAATATGAGCACAATACAGTGACTACAAGTAAATAAATAGTGACAGTTGTCTAATATTTAGATAAACAGTGACAGCATTCTATTATTTAAAGTGCCAAGTGGAAATATAAGCAAATATCAAATGCTAAATCACAATAATAAATGTGCAAATATATATAAATAAATCAAAGAATAAAATTCATATGAAACAAGTCCTACTGGTGTGGTAGCATATAATGCTATTCAATGATCTAAATAGATCAAACAGTAATGAATTGATTCTCCAAAGTTGCTCCAAAGTTCATCCAATTGATATTGAGCGTATTATGGATAATTCTCATTAGATAAATATTGGCCCTGGTTTTCATCTATTTTCTCATCCAGTTTCTGGTCTCTCAGAACTCTCACCTTAGGGATAAATAAATATCACCTTTTAGGGGTATCCTATAGCCCCAGAAGATTTAAAAGTCAGCAAAACCTTGCAAGAGATTCCTCCGGCTTTCTCACTGGAGTGAAAGAACCCGCTTTTTTCAGGCGCTACACAGGCGCTATTTTTAGCGCTGTAGTGCCTGAAAAATGCTTAGGTGTGAAAAGAGGCCTTACATTTAAATACAGTAAAACAGGCAAAAGGGTTAAAATTGTGCATTAGGCGTTCTCAGCACCTTCTCACGTCACCTTCCCGGTGTTCGTCTGCCTAAGGCCACTCCCTACGCGTTACGGTGTATAACCCACAAGTCTCTAATAACCAACATATAGAGGTATTTAAAAACTTGGTTCTACAAGACCTGGAGTCTCTAAAACTCAAGAAGATATCGGATCCCATACATATAAAGAAGGGTATTAAACTCCTCACGGAAAGAAAAGACCTAGTAATCCGCCCAGCGGACAAGGGAGGTGCTATAGTACTACAATCTATAGAACAATATCAGAATGAACTCAATAGGCAGCTACATGATGAAGTAACCTATATTAGACTTTTGGGCAATCCAACAATCAAATACAAAGAGGAGCTGGAATTATTGGTGAACCTAGGAGTGAAGAAAGAAATCCTCAATGCAAAAGAATTAAAATACCTGATACCAGAAACATGCAGAATCCCAATTATATACATTGTCCCAAAAATCCATAAATGTAAAGAAAACCCACCGGAAGACCAATCGTAAATGGGATAGATTCCCTTACATCACGAATGGGACAATACATAGACCACTATATCCAAACAGCTGTTCAACAGACAAAAGCCTACCTCAAAGATACCAAGCACATACTGCAACTTTTGGAAACAACACCAGTACTGGAAGGAAGAACCATACTAGCTACAGCAGATGTCACATTGCTATACACGATAGTACAGCACTATGATGTCTGCTCAGCCACTAAGTGGCTCCTCAGGAATTACAGCACCTTTGTATGTAAACAGAGGAAATACCTAATCAAATGTCTAGATTTCTGCCTCAAATGTAATTATTTTTGGCATAATCAGACATATTATAAACAAGCCATTGGTATTGCCATGGGTGCAAAATTTGCACCAGGAGTGGCCAATGCATTTATGGCCCAATGGGAGGAGAAAACGGTATACACTGATACCCCAGCAGAACTGACTCTGTACAAAAGATATATCGACAACGTGATAATTGTATGGAATGAAGACAGAAACTCCTTGGAATCCTTCCTAAAGAAACTGAATGAAAATGATAACAACATCAAGCTAGTATGGGAAATTGATGAGAAAGAGGCAGACTTTCTAGACCTCAATATTAGTCTAGATGGAACTAAAGTGGTAACTAAAACATATTTCAAAAATGTAGATACCAACAGTTACCTTTCAATAAACAGCTGCCATCATAAACCATGGCTGTATAATATTCCAAAAGGCCAACTGATAAGAATAAAACGGAACTGCACAGAGGAAGAAGATTATCAGGATCAAGCAAAACAAATAGGGGAAAGATTCTAAATAAAAGGTTACGACGACCAGTGGATAGAAAACCAAATCCAAGAATTCAACAAAATGGACAGGACCACCATGCTACAAACTAAACCTAAGAAGTCCTATCAAAACCAAGCACCCTGTTTAATACTCAACTATAACATCCAACATAGGGATGTAGCCAAGGTAATCCAAAAACATTGGCATATCCTGAAAAAAGATAAAGATCTTAAAACCATACTACCTCAGAAACCAAACATTATTTACAAAACGGCCCCCACTATTAGGGACCTTATAGTAAAATCAGTGGTTGAACCCCCGCCAAAACCAACCTTTTCATTTTTTTCAGGAAAGGGGTTCTACCCCTGCCGTAACTGCTATGCGTGTAGACATGCTCAGAAGTTCCAAAGGAAAAGAACTGAATTTACAGCCAACACAGGACAATCCTTCCAAATAAGAGACTTCATAGGATGCCACACTGAAGGGGCTGTTTATGTACTACAGTGTAGTTGCAACCTACTATATGTAGGAAGGACCAAAAGGGCCCTCAAAGTAAGACTGGAAGAACATGTGCAGAACATCAAAAATGGGTTCCCCAAACACAATGTGTCAAGACATTTTGCACAAATGCACAACCAAGACCTCTCCACACTTCAATTCTGGGGAATAGAAAAATATAATAAAGCGAGGAGTCACAAAATAAGGATGATTAGTAAAAAAGAATCCAAGTGGATTCACACTATGCGGACCCTTATGCCAGGAGGGATGAACGTAGAGTTTGATCTCAACAGTTTTTTAAGCAATTTTTAATCATCCCTGACATCCTAACTAACTATACCAGACTATGAAGATTGGACATATACCGTATATACTCGAATATAAGCCGAGATTTTCAGACCCTTTTTTAGGGCTGAAAGTCTACCCTTCTGCTTATATTCGAGTCACCGCCGTCTGCCTACATGAACAGCGTGTCATGCAGACAGACGGCAGTTTTCAAAAGCCGCGCCTCCTCCTCCCGCCCGTCCGTGATAGGAGGAACACTAATTTTCCCAGCAGTAAGTCAGTGCAGTGTTCCGCCTATCACGGATGTCCTGTCATTCTCATCTCATGGACGAGGATGAGAGGATGTCCGTGATAGGCGGAACACTGCACACTGACTGCTGGGAAAAAAGTGTTCCTCCTGTTTGGACCCCATCGGAGGACAAGACGCAACCTTGGAGGGTATTTGGGGGCGGGAGAGGGGTGGTGCCAGACGGACAGGGGAGCCGTAAAAGGGGGGGGGGGGGATATTGGAACCGCATCAAATTGTTCAGGACCATAAATTATTGTGGGGAACTTCTCTGGGGCGGGTGGGGGGGCGGGGCTGGATTTTGTGGGGGAATGATTAGTTGGCAGATGTAACCTATGCATTTAAGCTAATGTTGTTTTATTGATTCCATCTTTCTGGTTAAAGGTTTTTTTTTTCTTTTGTTAACTAGAAAATGAGCAAGTATTGAATTTACATGTCCTAGTGTCATATTACATATTTTAGCCTGAAATGTACAAACCACTCTACGACACACCATTGAGCACGCATGCCCACACACTCTTATACAAGCAGAGGCCAGGTGGTCGGGGAGGGACCGGGAGACTCTCAGGGACCCTTGCTGATTTCACCCCCACATAGGACGACGCACGATACCCAGGCTACCTGGAGAGCGTCTTTGCAAATATTTTGCACGCACATTAGAGCACCAGCTAAATCGGTAGGCAACCGCTAGAAGCACTAGGCTTCCGACGGGCGCATTTCATACCCTTTTAGTATTGGTAGAATATACCTACCTCCATCTACTACATTCTTCTCTCTATTCTATACCTCTCTCTAACTCTTTACTGTACTTTCTTACCCCCCCCCCCCACTCCCCGTCCCCCCACGAACATGGACGACATTACTATTGTCACTTTAAATGCGAAGGGACTCAACATCCCAGAGAAAAGGAGAATGCTACTTAATGATATGAGACACCTAAAAGCAGACATAGTTCTCCTACAAGAGACACACTTCCGAGAAAACACACTCCCGATCCTCAAGAATAGGTACTTCCCGACGGTGTATCACTCGACCTACAAGGAATCCAAATCACGAGGAGTTTCAATATTAATTTCAGCCAAAATCCCATGGTCCCTGACAGACATACTGACAGATCCGATGGGAAGATTTCTATTCCTCAAGGGCCAAATTGGTGACATCAAAATAACACTAGCAAACCTTTACGCCCCAAACACCCAACAAGATACGTTCTTTACAAGACACTTGATCAAACTACAAAACTTTACTGAAGGGCAACTAATAGTGGGAGGAGACCTGAATATCCCCCTAATACCCGAGGAGGATACCTCAACAGGGAGTTCGTCAACCCCCAGAAACACACGCAAGGCCATCCACATAGCACTTCAGAGATCACAATTGATAGATACATGGCGCCTCTTTCACCCTGGCGAACGAGATTATACGTACTACTCACGCCCCCACAACACATATTCGCGCATTGATTACCTGTTGATACCACACAACCAACTTCACGCCGTTAGAAACACCTCACTAGGATCAATCACTTGGTCCGATCACGCCCCAGCTATCCTGAGCTATGCTCTGACAGACTTCCAAAAAAATCAAAGGAAACCGTGGAGGCTTAATGAAAGCCTTCTGAAAGACCCAGACACACTAGCTGAGGTTACAAGGGAAATAACCAACTATTTTCAAACCAATAGCGACTCAGAAAGTGATGAAGGCCTAGTTTGGGAAGCGCACAAAGCGGTGATTCGCGGAATATTCATAAAACAAGGAGCAAGACTAAAAAAACAAAGGACAGCCCAATTGACCTCTCTCCTCAGCAGACTTCACACACTAGAAATCAGACACAAGCAAACCTCGACTGACCAGATAGGGAACGAACTGGACGCAGTACGCATGCAAGTAACTGACCTGTTAAATTTTAGAGCAAAGACGGCATTACAAATAACACGTAAAATGATTTACGAGTCGGGCAATAAATGCGGCAGACTGCTAGCACAGTCATTACGGGACCAAAGAACAGCGTCGTACATACCCTTCATACGCTCGCCATCGGGACAGAAGATAACCTTACCACAACATATAACACGGGAATTTAAATCCTACTATGAATCGCTCTACAACCTGTCCAACACGCCACCATCATTAGAACACATAACAGATTATATTACTACTTCCCATATGCCCGCCCTCTCCACCGACACCCGAGATCTGTTAGAAGCCCCTATCACATTATCGGAGGTACAACTTGCGCTGAAAAGCACTAAAGTTGGAAAAGCCCCAGGGCCGGACGGACTCACGCCACACTACTACAAGACACTACTACCAGTATTAGGAGGACGCTTGGTTAATGTGCTTAACGGCCTCACTAAAGAAGGGAAACTACACACCACCACATTACAAGCACAAATATCTGTTATCCCAAAAGAAGGCAAAGACCTGACCAACTGCGGAAGCTATAGGCCTATCTCCCTACTTAATTCGGACCTCAAACTATTCACCAAAATAATAGCGACTAGAATACAGACACACCTGCCCCTCCTAATACACTTAGACCAGGTGGGATTTGTCCCCACAAGAGAGGCAAGGGACAATACCACTAAGGTCTTGAATCTACTACATAAAGTCACCCGCACCCAAACGCCCAGTGTTTTTATAAGCACGGACGCTGAGAAAGCGTTTGATCGGGTTAGTTGGGCCTTCATGTTTGCCACGTTGCGCCATATAGGACTGGGAGACAACATGCTAAAGTGGATAGCCGCAACCTATGAAAAACCATCTGCCAGAGTGAGGGCTAATGGAGTGCTCTCAGACCCTTTCCCGATCACAAACGGGACAAGGCAGGGGTGTCCGTTGTCCCCCCTTCTATTCGCCCTCACTCTGGAACCATTCCTATGCCACATAAGACAAAACCCCAATATCTCAGGAGTGAAAGTACACCAAACGCAACATAAGGTATCGGCGTACGCCGACGACCTCATGTTCACACTTACCACCCCCTCAATCTCCCTCCCCAACCGCTTACGAGAATTTAAGATATATGGAGTCCTCTCCAACCTAAAAATCAATTTACTAAATCTGAGGCGATGGGAGTAGGAATACAACTAGCACAACTTACACAGCTACAATCAAGTTTCCAGTTGAAATGGACACAGACAGCCCTAAAATATTTAGGTACTTACATCCCTCGCACACTCACACGGCTATATGAGCTGAACTTCCCACCACTCTTGAAAACAATCAAAATATTACTTAAAAAATGGCACACCGGTCTACATTCATGGATAGGTCGCTGCAACATCCTCAAAATGATGATACTCCCAAAATTTCTTCATCTCATGCAGGCGATACCTATTCACATTCCCACACTCTACTTCAAACAAGTACAAACCATGTTTACAGACTTTGTATGGGCTAAGAAAAGACCACGACTCTCTTATAAACTTTTAGTTCTACCTAAACAACATGGGGGACTCGCGTTACCGAACATTCGCACATACTACCAGGCAGTTCACCTGGGCAGGCTTATAGACTGGTGCCGTCACCAGGAGACTAAGCTCTGGACACAACTGGAGCAACATCAAAGCGAAACCCCACTTAGTAGGGCTCCCTGGTGCTACCCGTCTCTGCCAGCGGAAATTAAGCGACACCCGCTAATAGGAACCACAACACAGGTCTGCGCACGTCTCATCACGACGACCCCCATATCATCCCCCAACTCACCCCTCTTCCCCATCTTGGGAAACCCCCGAATTTGCACCAGGATTACATGACGCGGAATTTAAAAGACTGAAAGACGAGGGCACACACCAGGCCTCCCACTTTAGCACCAATGGTCGTTGGCCCACAATAACAGAACTCTCAAATACCACAGGGCCTTTTCGGCTGGACTTATTGAGAGCCAGCCAACTGAGCCACTTCTTGCATTCACTGAAAACCCCTCCGACAACATCACCTCCCCTCACAACACTAGAAGAGCTCTGCAACACATCGGGTACCATAACGCACACACTATCACAAACCTACAGCCTGCTAAACATACCACAAACAGACTTTACCCCGCCAGGGCTGACTAAATGGGAAACAGAACTGAATTGCCACTTTAGCACAACTAAGAAACAAAGAATAATTAAATACACTCACAAATCCTCAATATGCGCCAAGATCCAGGAGACCAACTATAAGCTACTGTCAAGATGGTACAGAACTCCAGACCTGCTCCACAGATTCTTCCCGACAACGCCGGACCTTTGCTGGCGGTGTCGAGCAGAAAAGGGAACACTGCTGCACATATTCTGGTCCTGTCCTTTACTACACCACTTTTGGAAAGTGGTCCGGGAAGTTGTACAAAAATTTACAGACAGCCCCATACCAATAGACCCCGCTTTCTTCCTTCTTCACGCATCAGACACTCCTGAAAAAACATACAAAAAATCGGTGATCAGACACTAACTAGATGCAGCCAAGGCCTGCATACCGATAATGTGGAAATCCACAAGCCCACCTACCATAGCATCATGGATAGCGAAAGTGGAGGAGATAAGATATATGGAGGACCTCGTCCTCACAGCCCAGCATAGACAAGAAACATTCTCTAACACCTGGCAGTCGTGGATTATCTTTATCTACTCGGCAGAGGGCCAGGCGCTTAAGGGAACCACAACAGACACACAAAGTTGCACTCTGCCACCGCCAATCCCATCTGACACACATGTTTGAATTACTAATGACCCATGTTCGTGGGCCCGAGTACCCCCGTACCCCCACCCCCTACCCACCACCCACCCATCCTCCCACTTCAGCTCCCCCTCCCCTCTTCTTTTTCTCTTTTCGTACTACTCTCTACTCTAATATTCTACCTTTAACCAATCCCACCCTAAACTGGGTGGATCTACTTTACTCTCTAATTTCCACTTTTTTTCCAACATAAATAAGAAAAACCGAGGAACTGGGCCCATGTCCTCGGTACTGCACAACACGACAACCTCAAGCACAAATACCCTAACGGAGCAAATAAAACTAACAGTAGCTCAGGCACACTAAGTGACAATACACCATGGAGAGTAACCTCCAACAATTTGTCCACACTTAGATGTGTTTAAACACTGTTTCTCTCTCCCTTTCTACATTAAGACTGTGTAATGTAATGTATTCAGAATGTTTTGAATAAGTTGTTTGCTTGATACCCATACTATTTTGTAATGTATCGACCCGACAGGGTCCCTTTCCTTGTTATAAATAAAAAAAAAAAAAAAAAAGTGTTCCTCCTATCACGGACGAGGAGGAGGAGGAGGAGCGGTTTTTGTAATAGTGGAATGGCGCCTTACACGCTGTGGGGGGACAGAGCGGGACCTCATCGGCTGCACAGTTGGAAGCGACACAGGACACAGGACACAGGACACCGGACCCTGGACCTACAGATCGGCGGATCGGCGCAGATCGGCGCAGATAGGCACAGGGGACATGGGGTGCAATGGGGACACGGGGGTCTGTACAGGGGGCATGCAGCTGCAGATGGGCATTGCTGACCCTCTTTTCCACTTACAGTAGCTGCTGCATTTTTTACCCTCTGCTTATACACGGGTCAATACGTTTTCCCCATTTTTTGTGGTGATTTAAGGGCCTCGGCTTATACTCGGGACGGCCTATACTCGAGTATATACGGTATATCATACTTTGCCAATTCTACACATCTCAATTCATTAGGAAATCTTACAGACATGATTATCAGCATATACCTTTTATCTATCCACATAGTGTATATATTATCCAATACAAAATTGGATCATTTCCTTCTTTGAGATGTATATTATTATTTTTTTATACAATTTTTTATACTATGTATCTCAAGGCCTTCTCTCGTTGCACTGGGATGTACTATCATCATTATTTTAGTCTACCGTGACCTTTATTCTTTTACATAGTATCCATTTCTTAATCTTGATATTTTTTATCGTTTTTTATTATGACTTTTATCGGTCGTTCCTCCCATACATGTGAGATTAGAGGTCAGCTATGCAATTATTTGCTATAGCTGCAGCTATCCATAACCGCCGTGCCCTTAGTGCAATTCAACCACTTAATACAGCCCGTAATGGTACATTACCAGTTAAAACATTAGACACAATAGAATGAATAATTCCTTCCAGTAATTAACTGGTACAAATCAGGTCCTGTCTATCAGGAAATGGCAGATCGCGATCTGACTATGCCCACCAAACAAATGACCGACTGCATTAAGACATATATAACCAACAAAATGGTGGCGACTATTACCCTTTTTAAAATAGAAGACGCTACAAGAAAATGGCCACCATATAACATTATGTTTACCATCAACAAAATGTCCGCCATCAATTATACACTTGACCATAACAAAGATGGCCGAACATTAACTTCCGGCCCTCACGTCTTATATACCCACACTGCACAACCAATCCGGTTCCCCAGATGAAGACACCTGACGTGTCGTAAAGCATAGGGGGTGGCCGTAGGCAGACGAACACCGGGAAGGTGACGTGAGAAGGCGCTGAGAACGCCTAACTCACAATTTTAACCCTTTTGCCTGTTTTACTGTATGAAAATGTAAGTCCACTTTTAAGCATTACAATAAATAATTTATTAATTTCTTGGAAATACTACACTAGTGGAGGCTTCCCTTCTTCCGCTGGGGCTATAGGATACCCCTGAAAGGTGATATTTATTTATCCCTAAGGTGAGAGTTCTGAGAGACCAGAAACTGGATGAGAAAATAGATGAAAACCAGGGCCAATATTTATCTAATCAGAATTATCCATAATACGCTCAATATCAATTGGATGAACTTTGGAGCAACTTTGGAGAATCAATTCATTACTGTTTGATCTATTTAGGTCATTGAATAGCATTATATGCTACCACACCAGTAGGACTTGGTGTATGAATTTGGACAATTTTTTCATTTATTTATCCACTCTTGAACTACCTCATATTCATTTATTTTCACTTATCCATTCACTGATTTATTTTCACTTTTAGGTTTTGACCCATATGTTATTTAGTCTTCGATATTTATCACGTGTTTCATATGAATTTTATTTTTGATTTATTTATATATATTTATTTAGTCTTCGATACCTTGTCGGGTCAACATATCACTTACATTACAGTAGGTATTAGCCCTGGTACCCTTGGAGAATTTGGGTATCCAAAAATGGGGGAAGCGAATTGCGCAGTTTTTATTTTTTTTTGATTTTAGTGGGGGGGGGGGGGTGTGTTTTATATATATTTGCACATGGTTTGGGATAAGAGCCTCTGATAGTCAAGGAGGCCATGCTATATGTCATTTAGCATTTAATATTTGCTTATATTTCCACTTGGCACTCTAAATAATTGAATACTGTCACTATTTTTCTAAATATTAGACAACTGTCACTATTTATTTACTTTTTATATTTATTATCACTGTATACCCCCAGACCCATTTAGTACCAGCGCTACCTGCTGGATACTTTCAGTATTGCACTTTATCCATTTTTACTATTTTCATTTTTGTGAGCCCCGATATGAGCCAAGGCACATCGCCAATTTTTTGAAAAATTAAAATGCAGGTATTTTCCTTCAGTCACCCTTGAGGTGACAACAAAGGGACGTATACAAAGCGTTAATAGCCTATAATGAAAGGCACCTGCATTTGAATAGCTCAGACAGGTGGAATCACTGTTTGAGCATAGGAGTATATCCTTTTTCTTGAGGTGCAAAAAGCTACCTTCTTTCCCCCCCCCACTTTTCTCATTTAATTGATGGTACTGTATATGCCCTTTGCTCTTTCAACCAACAATACTTTTTTTTTTTTAAAAGCCAGTGGCGTGTGAAACACACCCAAAAACTCCACCCGGTGCCAAAAAAAGTGCACACACATAAAGAGTGAAACACAAAACGTGCAACGGGTGTTACACTTGTCCTCCCTAGGGATGGACCTTAACCCTGATCCCCCAGGGCAATAGGCTCCAGACGGGGACTGAGGTACTTCACTATGGTCCATCTGTCCGAAACCAGACGGACCTCTTTCTCTGGAGGGTCTACTGAAACAGACCCACCAAGTACTTGTTGGGGCTCCCCCGAAGGGAGACCCCATGAAGAAGGCGAACTAAGCCAGAAGGCCATGTCAACCTCCTCCCAAGACTTTCAGGGTTGGCCCGAGGACCTACACCCTACTCATCACGCACTGACAAACTGTGACCACACCAAACAAAAAAATACAAAAAAGTGACAAACACGGGGATAAATAAAAAGAAAGTGGGGAGCAGGAAGTGGGAGAGTGAGTGAAAGTGTCCATTGTGCAACACAATGGCCGGCCCTCCGGCCAGGAATAAAAAATTCCTCTGGTCCTAGCCAAAAGGCTCGGCCCTAGAGGCAGGTGTAAAAAAAGTGTGTATAGTGAAGTGTCCGTGGTGCCATAAATCGTAGTGACCCTCAGTCACAGTGATTTGTATGGCACCCCTGAACTGCCACTTCAGGGGCACATTCACCATAGGCTTTTCGTACAACCCTGACCCACGACCCAGACCACAGCGAACCCTAGCCCAGCCAGGAGGAAGAAGCTCAGGGGGCCAGCCTATCCCCATCACTCCAACCAATTTGCATCCAGGAGACACCAGCAACTCCTCCCCTTAGCGTAGAAGAAGCTACTGGCATACTCTCCTGAATAACCTGTCCGGAAGCTAGGTCCGCCACAATCTAGGCCAGAAGGCCAGGGACTCGACCCTCCGGGTCAGACCCAGTGGTTCTCCATCCTCGTCAGGAGCACCCTTCCAGACGGCTCAGACTCGACCATTGGCCAGCCCCCAGTATCTGTCGGGCAGCTCGGCATAGCCCCTGCTGAAACCGCCCTTCCAGGCACTATGACACCATTGGAATTGCTGGCCCTCCCCAGAGCGAGAGTAGCACAGCGCCTCCTCTGGAAACTGATAAGAACAGATACTACACTTGATCTTAGCCAAAAGGCCGAGAAGCAACCCCAGATCTCATATTTAAGAGTTCCTGTCATGCTTTTTTTCCATTACAAGGGATGTTTACATTCCTTGTAATAGGAATAAAAGTGACACAATTATTTTTTTTTTAAAACGTAAAAATAAAAAATAAAAAAGGTAAAATAAATAAGAACATTTTTTTTTTTTTAATAAACGCGCCCCTTCCCGCCAAGTTCACGTGCAGAAGCGAACGCAAACATGAGTAGCGCCCGCATATGAAAGCGGTGTTCAAACTACACATGGTATCGCCGTGATCGGTAGAGCGAGAGCAATAATTCTCGCACTAGACCTCCTCTGTAACTTAAAACATGCAACCTGTAGAATTTTTTAAATGTCGCCTATGGAGATTTTTGAGGGTAAAAGTTTGTCGCCATTCCACAAGTGGGCGCAATTTTGAAGCGTGACATGTTGGGTATCAATTTACTCGGCGTAACATTATCTTTAACAATGTAAAAAAAATTGGGCTAACTTTACTGTTGTGTTATTTTTTTATTAAAAAAGGTGTATTTTCCAAAAAAAAGTGCGCTTGTAAGATCGCTGCGTAAATACGGTGTGACAGAAAGTTTTGCAACGACCGCCATTTTATTCTCTAGGGTGTTAGAAAAAAATGTATAATGTTTGTATATATATATATATGGTGGTTCTAAGTAATTTTCTAGCAAAAAAAAAATGTTTTTAACTTGTAAACAACACATCTCAAAAAGATGCAGGATGATAATGCTGTTGCATGATTTTACTTAAAACCTCTAAACCCAGGACTCTGCAATCACTATATCTGGTCTGCCACAGTACACAGAACATCAGCAGTATATAGCAGAACTGACTTCTATCAGTGTCTGGTTAAAACTTGTAGGAGGAGTTTTCATTCTGCTCTGACTGTCCTATGAGGCTGCAGGACCCCTGACCCTCTGGCTGGGGCACACTAATCTATGTGCCAGCAGATTGAGAATGATCATCACGTTCTGACAATTGTGCAGGTGAAACAAAAATGTCATGTTACCTGTTCAATGAAAACTTGGTGGCATATAGTCATTATTTAAAGAAGGGGCACATTACCCTAGTAGATGTCAGATCCCCGAAGATATTTTGAATATATAGAGCCCCATTTGATAGGCCCATTCATTACAGTTGAGCCAACTGGGGCTATTAGCCACATACAACATGGCTACTTGTTGTACCCATATTTGTACCTTCCTTTTATACCATCTGTCAAGATGTGTATAGATTAACCACTTGCACTCTGAAAGGTTTTGCACCCTTTATGACCAGCCATTTTTTGCCATTCAGCACAGCTCTACATTGACTGACAATTGTCATGCAATACTGTGTAGGACCCTCATGTGATGGGAGTCACTTTGGGCGGGGGGCTTGTGGAAAATACGCAAATTAAAATTATATAATTTTGTTCACACAAATAGAGCATTCTTTTGGTGGTATTGGATCACCCCTTGGTTTTTTATTTTTTATTATATAAACAATAAAAAAAACAAAGATTGTGAAAAGAAAAAATAATATTTTTTTGCTTTTTGCTCTAAAACATTTCCAATAGAATAATCTAATTTGTTCATGAATTTAGGCCAAAATGTATTCTGCTACATTTCTTTGGTAAAAACAAAACAAAAAAACAGTGCCACTAATACAGTGAACAGTGCTAATACTATCCACTGTCCCTTTGCTAGTTTTTATCCAGCTATTTTCATCTACTGATACCAACAATGGGGCACAACCCCCCCCCTTCCCAGAGGCACAGAACTCCACCCAATGGCTCCAAAGATGGGGCACAATTCCTCCCAATTACATCAACAATGGGGCACAATTCCTTCCAATGAAACCAATGATGGGGCGCTATTCCTCCCACTGACACCAAAGATGTGGCACCATTTATTCCCATTGATGTCAGGACCTTTTCTACACCAAATGCCCGCAGTCTGGCCCCCCTTAAGTCTGAAGCACAGTAAACTGGCCATTTGTTTAGAAAGTTTGGAGAACCCTGATTACAATATATTAGTGCTCTTCAAAGAGAAATTATTCTTTTAGCTCCTATTTAGAGCATTCAAAGATAAGGCTTAAGGTTTTAAGATATCGCTTTAATGAATAAAAAGAAAAATGGTACAAGCAAAAATATTTATAGAAAAAGATAATACAAAATTACACAATAACCTTAAAGTAAACGGGATGAAGAATGAAAAAGTACTTAACAAGGGTCCTGGTCCTATGGGTCTAAGCCCCCGTACACACGGTCGGAAATTCCGAACACAAAATCCGTCTGATTTTTTCCGACGGATTTTGTCCGACACTGGTGTTGCATACACACGGACGGACAAAGTTGTCGGAAAATCCAATCATTCTGAACATGGTGACGTTCGTTGCATACGATGTAACTACGTAGAGGCTAGTAGCCAATAGCTTTGGCCTCGTAATTTGATCTGAGCATGCGTGGCACTTTGTCCGTCGGAATTCTCTACACACGATCGGAAAAAGTCTGATCGGATTTTGTTGTCGGAAAATGTGAGCGCAGGATCTCAAAGTCCGATGGTGCCCACACACGGGCGGATTTTCCTACAACATGGTCCGATCGGACATTTTCCGTCTGAATTTCCGATCATGTGTATGGGGACTTACAGAATCCACTCAATGTAGTTTAAAGCCTAAGTTTAGTTACATTTTTTTTTTTAAATCAGCAGAAGGGATGGCAATTACATTCACACAGCTGTAATTTTCTGGTGCAGTGGATGTTAATACAGCCTCCTCCATTCATAGAAGCTGTACCACAGCTTCCATCAGTGAAAAGCTCTCTCTGAATGGAGCTTGGGCAGATGAATGAAAGGCCCATCTAAAACTTCCTAAAAAGAGAATGAACCAAGGGGTGGGAAGTGGGACTATATTTGCTTATACGTTATCGACCACTACTTTAATGTCACTTTTATAATTCTATTGATATTTCCAAATGCCCATAATATATTGGTTACATAATTCTACTTTAAGGTTTATACTGATATATATATATAGCACGAGGGGCTCCGGGATGCGCATTGCATTAGGAGGTAACTGTCCTTGCAGTTTCCTCCAGGAATGGCAAATCCTAGTATGGGTTCTGGAGCCTGGAAGCTTGGTAGGATAAAGCTTCCAACCATAGGTCCATATTTTGATGGTGACCAGCATTTGCTTATTGTGCAGGTGTGCACAGGCCTCATGCTATGGGAAGTGAGCAGAGCTTAGGAAACCATCCAGGAGCTAGGAGGCCCCAGCCAGGGATGCTTTGTGAATGTAGTTGGCCTGTATTCCAGATTATAAGTCTGACCCCTGTCTCTTAGGCAGCCCACAGGCGGTGCAAATTTATTTCCTGCAACCACGGGTTGCAGGAACCAACTCTTGCCAAGCGATTGTCTTCTTCGGCCGGGTGGGGGGAAGCCTTGCCTGACAGGAGAAGAGGGTGCTTTTCGCTATCAGCTATTTCAGCCACTTGCGATAATCAGAAGCGAACCAGGCAGGCTGGTTGTACCCAAGTTGATTAAAAAATAAAATAAAATGGGTGTGGTTTGCGTTGCGCTAATTATTGGGTGTAGCTTAGAAGGGTGTGGTTCAGGTAAAATGAGTCTGAGACATCAGATATGTCTTGAAGTGTGTTACTGGCAGGATCTACTACATTTGTTAGCAAGAGTTAACTCTTTTTTGCACAGTTGTGTTATTTGCAATTCACTGATGTCAGTCAAGGAAGCTGTCAACAATCTTGCTAAATACTAAAAAAATCAGTTTGAACCATAACAAGGCACCAAGAAAGTAATGCCCCGTACACACGATCGGAAATTTCCCCAGCAAAAGTCCGTTGTGAGCTTTTGGTCGGAAATTTCCACCGTGTGTAGTCTCCATCGAACTTTGATTGAGATTGAGAGCAGGTTCTCTATTTTTCTGTCGGAAAAAGTTCAGATCGTAAATTCCGATCGTCTGTACCAATTACGACGCGCAAAATTCCTACGCATGCTTGGAAACAATTTGACGCATTCTCGGAGGCATTGAGCTTCATTTTCTTGGCTCGTTGTAGTTTTGTACGTCACCACGTTCTTGGCGGTCGAAAGTTCAGAGAACTTTTATGTGACCGTGTGTATGCAAGCCAAGCTTGGGTGGAGTCCGTCGGAAAAAACAAAAAAAACTTTTTTTCTGATGGAAAATCCGTTTGTGTGTATGGGGGATCAGGCCCGATTTACATCTATGCATTTTTAGTGCTTTTTACAGACTTGCACTACAGAACGTGTTCCATAGCAAACCATGTTAGGTGGACTGTAGGGAAAATATGCAAAAAGTGCTAAAAATGCATAGGTGTGAATCAGGGCTAACTGAATGGCATTAAAGCTGGCATACATTGATTGTAATTTAGACAATCCAGCAGGGACATGTTGGAAAATTTTCAGATGATCAGAAGCTGCAGTCACTGATCAGTGTGTTTTAATAGTAACAAGTGTCACTATCAGAATACAATGTCACCGTGGGGGGACTCAATCAATTCTACTGGTTGAAGGAAAAAAAAAAAGTAACCACCACTGTCCACTGCCATACTGCCACCAACCTCTACCCTACTGACAAGTCCATTGCTCTAAAGACACCATCCACTGCCTAATCCAGAAAAATTACATATTCAAGGTGAATTCATGAACGTGTTTTTTTTTTTTTTTTTCCTTTTTTAAAATTAATATGGACATTCTTTTTGAATATAAATATGTTTTTTTTTTGCATGAAATGAAGTCCAATCCTCTTGCATGGTGTATACCCAACATGAGGAATGTTTACTACATTTTGAGTCAGATAAAATGAAAAGCCCCTGGGAAGCATTGATGCAAATGGAATGTTTACTACATTTTGAGTCAGATAAAATGAAAAGCCCCTGGGAAGCATTTAGAATGTAACTGAGGAAATGAAAATGAAAGACTGCAAAAAAAAAAAAAAGTTAATAACTGAGGGTATGATGCAAATGGAAAGTCCCTTGGAGGTAAAGTACGGTGAAAATGGCTTGAGAAAGGGGCTAGATGCCCTGAAATGTGTTTCCATTGTTCCATATTCTGTTGACAACCTATTACATTCTGCGAGCTGTACCTCTTACCCTCAGCTTCCCAGCTCCAGTCCAGAGTCCCTTGTGTGCTACTATTGCTAGATGCCTGTATATATCCCGTAAAGGAGCTAAGACTGCGCTGCGGCAGCCGTCTGTAAATCCTGGATCTTTTCCTCCTCCACCTGTCACTATGTTGCTCCCTGTGAGCTGATGACCCCAGTGAATAAACATTAATACAACAGTATGGCTCTAATAATACACTTTATTGGTATGAATGTAAAGATAACATAAAATATGAAAAATTCCTGCTCAGTCTTAGGACTCGAGCAGATAATACAACTTGAAAACTGTAAAGTCACCCCTCCCCCAGATTCAGGGGTGTCAGACCACATAAATGTGCCAGTGACAAGGGGGCAGGTGGCTTATCAAAGTCCAGTGCCCAGCCAGCCGCAAGAAGCAATGGCTGCTGCTGATTTATATAGGGTCCAGGTGGGCTCCAGAACCTTCCAGCCGGTCACCTGCTTCACCTGGACCAGTCAGAGATCACCTTGTCCGAGGTAACCTGTAAATTTAAAGGAGAAGCGACACCAGAAACAAATATGCAATACAAATGACAATTTTTTTTAAATTTTATTTATTTATTAATAAAACAGAATACTGCAATACTCGCTAATGAGTTTTGATACAATGAGAATAAAAGAAAAGGATTGATTTCTTCCTGTTGACAAAATCACTATATAATTAACTATCAGACAAAAATGTCTGCGTTTTACAAGCTCTGCAAGTTACTCCTCTGCAGCGTAAGAGTTATGCCCCGTACACACGGTCGGATATTCCCATGAAAAAAGTCCGATCGGAGTATGTTGTCGGAAAATCTGATCATGTGTGGGCTCTAGCGGGCTTTTTCCGTCGGAAAGCAGGATCTCAAATTTTCCGACAACAAAATCCGATCGGACTTTTTCAAATCGTGTGTTGAGAATTCCGACGGACAAAGTGCCATGCATGCTCAGATCAAATTACGAGACCAAAGCTATTGGCTACTAGCCTCTACGTAGTTCCGTTGTACGCAACGAACGTCACCACGTTCAGAATGATCGGATTTTCCGACAACTTTGTCCGACCGTGTGCTTGCAACACCAGTGTCGGACAACATCTGTCGGAAAAAATCCCACGGATTTTGTGGTCGGAATTTCCGACCGTGTGTACGGGGGCTAAAAGTTAGATTACGTAAAAAAATGGTATGCTAATATAGCTCCAAACAAAAGATGAAAAAATGTAGAAAAACAAAAATAAAGTTAACCACTTCAAACCTGGAAGATTTGGCTGCTCAATGACCAGAGCACATTTTGCGATACGGCACTACGTTGCTTTAACTGACAATTGCACCGTTGTGCGACGCTGTACCCAAGCAAAATCTATGTCCTTTTTTTTCCCCACAAATAGAGCTTTCTTTTGGTGGTAATCATCTCTGCAGTTTTTATTTTTTGCGCTATAAACAAAAAAATGGGCGACAATTTTGAATAAAACACAATATTTTGTGCTTTTTTTATAATAAATATCCCCAATTTATTTAAAAAAAAAGCAAATTTTCTTTCTCAGTTTAGACCGATATGTATTCTTCTACATATTTTTGGTAAAAAAATTGCAGTTAGCGTATATTGATTGGTTTGCGCAAAAATAGCGTCTACAAAATAGGGGATAAATTTATGGTATTTTTATAATTTTTTTTTTCTAGTAATGGCGGCGATCTGCGATTTTATTTTTATTTTTTTATCGTGGCTGCGACATTATGGCGGACACATCAGCCACTTTTGACAAATTTTTGGAACGATTGACAATTATACAGCGATCAGTGCTATAAAAATGTACTGATTACTGTATAAATGTCTCTGGCAGGGAAGGAGTGTTCCCTGACTGTGTGTTCTAACTGTAGGGGGAGGTGACTGACTATAGGAGATGACAGATCGTGGTTCATAGCTAATAGGAACTCATTAACTGCCTCTCCTCTCAGAACAGAACAGGGATTTGTGTGTTTACATACACACGTCCCTGTTCTGCCTCTCATGACCGCGATTGCGCGTGGCACGCCTGCTGCACTACAGGGGTGCCGATGCTTGTAGCCAACGGTCGCAATGACCGCGGGCCACGAGCGATCGTGGGCATGAGAGGCAGAACAGGAACGTGTGTGTGTAAACACACAAATCCCTGTTCTGTTCTGTGAGGAGAGACAGATCATGAGTTCCTAATAGGTAGGAACCGCCACAATCTGTCATCTCCTATAGTCAGTCCCCTCCCCCTACAGTCAGAAACACACACGTTGAAAACAGTTAACCCCTTGATCGCCCCTTAGTGTTAACCCCTTCCCTGCCAGTGACATTTTTACAGTAATCAGTGCATTTTTATAGCCTGATCGCTGTATAAATGCCAATGATCCCAAAAATGTGTCAAAAGTGTCCAATGTGTCCGCCACAATGTCGCAGTCCTGATAAAAACTGCAGATCGCTGCCATTACTAGAAAAAAAAATTGTAAAAATGCTATAAATCTATCCCCTATTTTGTAAATGCTATAACTTTTGCAGAAACCAATCAATATACGCTTATTGCGATTTTTTATTTTATTTATTTTTTTACTTCAAAAATATGTAGAAGAATACCTATCGGCCTAAACTGAGAAAAAATCAGCTTTTTAAAAAAAAAAAATGGGGATATTTATTATAGCTAAATTTTGTTGCTCTTTTTTCGTTTATAGTGCAAAAAATAAAAACCGCAGAGGCGATCAAATACCACCAAAAGAAAGCTCTATTTGTGGGAAAAATTGTGTAAATTTTGTTTGGGTGCAACGTCGCACGACTGCGCAATTGTCAGTTAAAGCCACGCAGTGCCGAATCACAAAAAATGGCTCGGTCATTCAGCAGCCAAATCTTCTGGGGCTGAAGTGGTTAAAGTATCAGAGTATGAGGCGTAATGATGAGGGGTTAATGTGTTCCTAGTACGTGTTTTAACTGAAGGGGGGATGGGACTGTGTAGGGAAACTGTGTACTCTGTATGAACAGACAATCTGTCTGTTCACTCCTCAGAGAACCGGAAAGTGTGTGTTTACACACACAGCCCCCGGTTCTCTGTGTGCCCCGTGTGATCGCGGGAGCCCGGCGGTGATCGAGACCACCGGGCACTCGCATCGGCTCTGGGAGCGAGCGGGGGCGTGCCCTAGTGGCCGTTTATGGTACCGACGTACAATAACGGCGATTCGCGCAGCCGAGCCATGCTGCCGCAGTACAACTGCGGCGGCTGGTCGGTATGCGATTACGTATATGAGAGTGATGAGGTGTGTATAAGTTGTGTGTCTGTGTGTGAATTGTAATGAGTGTTCCAATGGCTTACTCTCCTGGTCCTATTAACAATTCTGGACAATAAGTTCATAAAAATTATAAAAGCCTAGCCCAGAAGGTGGAATTTCTTGCCATTTGTTGATGCAGATAAAAATGTACTTCCTTGTTCGATCAGGCATTTTCTCTTTTAATTAACCACCACGTGTCATCCTAAGACCAGGGATATATTTGTTCTAAATAACTTGTTGTAGGGCTGTGCACTTCTCATGATACAAGTGTTGTCATGTGATATTTCTAATATAAATGTAATGTTAGGAGATATGGTAAGAAGTCGCTAGGGGGTGGCTTTTGGGGCTATAGCCCCAAATCTGGGGTCCATAGCCACGAGTGTTTTAGCAGGTGGTGGATGCAGCTTTTTGAGTAAAGAGAAAGGACAGTCAGCCGCGGCGGTGTCAGCCGCATTTCACTTTCTGTGTGATACGTCTGGCGCGTCGCCTCCCACTGCACTGTTACCTACAGTCTGTGGAGTGATATGCCTGAGGGCAACAGCCGGAGAACGGCCGTGGTGCTGTATTACTCCTTGCATCCAGCTGGCGCAGTGCCGCCCACTATTCTTCTGCCTCCAGAGTTCCGCTGTGATTATGCCTGAGGGCAGCAGGATAACCGAAGAACGGCTGGGGCAGAAGAGCAAGGAGGTGCTTCTGGAATCAATCTCTCTCTCTCTCTCTCTCTTCTTCTCTGCTCTCTCTCTCTCTCTCTCTCAGACTCAAAGGACAAAGCAAATATTGACTTTGCATATCATCTTCCTACCCTAGAAAATATGTAAAAAAGATTAAAATTCGCTCCAAATAATTAGCCTTACAGCAGCCACATGTCAACAGCCAAAACTGACAAAATCAACCATTTCTAAATCAAACTTTCCCAAATAATTTAAAAAAGGATTTGTCCAGGGGTGGCCCGTCACATCCTCGGCAAAGGAAAACTATACCCCATGATAATTTCTACTTTCCAATTCTATATCTGTCAAATCATCTTACATCATTTATGTAGCAGAATCTCTAACCTCTTCCAGTCTAATGGGAACCTTCAAAGCCAAGGAGCCAAGGATCCTGCAATATGTGGTGGGTTGTGAGGCATAGTGGGTGCAAAGGTGGTAAAAGTCATTGGGCGCCAGACACTTCTTGGATGTAAAAGAGGTTTTATTACTTTGACAGTCCTTTTTATATTTTGCAAGGAAAACAGGTTTAGGTCCGGGACACCCTCATAGTTGCCATCAGAGGCGTAACTAGAACCTTCAGGGCCCCGGTGCAAGAAACCATGAAGGGCCCCCCTGACCCCCGGGGCGACCCAGCCCCAAATTTCAAGGGGCCCATGTGTCACCCCTGTACACCTGGATAGGAAGAGCGGCAGTGACGGCATATAGAGGACCCAATCCCCTCCATTTGCTTCCTGCAGCCATGACTTCAGGAGGAAAATGGAGGGTATTGGTTCCTCTATTTGCCGCCTGCTACCCCTCCTATCCCGGTGTACAGGGGTGACACATGGACCCCCTGAAACATGGGGCTGGGATGAGTGGCAGTGAGCGGTGGTGGCAGTGACGGGAGAATGGGATGGCATAAGTGGTGGCAGTGGTGGGGGGTTGAATGGGATGAGTAGCAGCAGTGGTGGGGGGATGGGATCAGTTTTGGCTGTGAGGGGGGCTAGATCACTGGCAGTGGTGAGGGGGGTGGGGGTGGGATCAGTGGTGGTGTGGGGGATGGGATCCGTGGCGGTGGTGGTGGCAGTGGTGGTGAGGGGGGTGGGATCAGTGGTGGGATCAGTGGCGGTGATGGGATCAGTGGTGGGGGTTGGTGGGATTAGTGGCGGTGATGGGATCAGTGGCGGTGGTGGTGACAGTGGTGGTGAGGGGGGTGGGATCAGTGGTGGCAGCGGTGATGGGATCAGTGGTGGGGGTTGGTGTGATTAGTGGCGGTGATGGGATCAGTGGTGGCGGTGATGGTGGTGGGATCAGTGGCGGCAGCGGTGATGGGATCAGTGGTGGGGGTTGGTGGGATTAGTGGCGGTGATGGGATCAGTGGCGGTGGTGGTGGCAGTGGTGGTGAGGGGGGTGGGATCAGTGGTGGGGTTGGTGGGATTAGTGGCGGTGATGGGATCAGTGGTGGCGGTGATGGTGGTGGGATCAGCGGCGGCGGCGGGGAGGGGCTCAGTGGTGGGGGTTGGTGGGATTAGTGGCGGTGATGGGGGTGGGAGCAGTGGCAGTGGTGGTGCTATCCTCCCCCACCACCACCTCTGCCTCATACTGATCCCATCCCCCCACCACAGATCTCATCCCTATCCCATGGGGGGATAGGGATAAGATCTGTGGTAGTGACAGGTGTCAGTAAGAGGCAGAGGTTGGGATCAGTTGCACTAGTCACTTACTTTGTCAGTCGCTCCATACCTCCAGGGATGCTCTTGTGTTATGGGATCTCCTGCAGAGGGGAGAGCTGCATTGGTGTCAGCTGACTTTATCTTCCAGCGTCTGCCCCTGGACAGCGGAGGACGTGCGGCGGGTCCCCGGCGGGGGAGAACGTGCGTGCGGGCCCCCGGCGGGGAGGACGTGTGGGCTGGCCCCTGGACAGCGGAGGACGTGCGGCGGGTCCCCGGCGGGGGGAGAACGTGCGGGCGGGTCCCCGGTGGGGGAGAACGTGCGGGCAGGCCCCCGGCGGGGGAGGACGTGCGGGCGGGCCCCCGGCGGGGGAGGACGTGCGGGCGGGCCCCTGGACAGCGGAGGACGTGCGGCGGGTCCCCTGGCGGGGGAGAACGTGCGGGCGGTCCCAGGCGGGGGAGAACGTGCGGGCGGGCCAGTGGGCCCCCCCACAGTGACGGAACTTCAGGGCCCAGTCGCAAGTGCGACTGGTGCGACCCTGGTTGTTCCGCCACTGGTTGCCATTTCAAATGGCAGACTCCGAGACTTCAACAGCCGTACAGGCAGGGCTGGTGCAAGGATTTTTGACAGCCTAGGCGAAACCTAATTTTGCCGCCCCCCCTTGACTCCACCCCTGACCCCATCCCCTTTTCCCTGTCTATGTAAACAACACCTTTTTAAAGAAGCAACCATAAAATGCAGCCCACCAGCGCCCATTAAATGCAGCCTACCAGCGCCCTTTAAATGCAACCTCACAAGCGCCCATCAATGAATGTTTGCTTGCTTCCATTCATTCAGGAGTCGGGACAAGGACACAGTCCTTCACCGCCGCTGCGCCTCTGACTCTATCTGTGAAAAGAGGGGCGGCTGCCTGCTGATGCTGAGACTTAGTTGCTTGCTGCAGAGAGAAGAGAGTAGGAAAACCAGTGGCCGGGCGCCCCCTAGGCAGCATGGCGCCCTAGGCGGCTGCCTAGTTTGCCTAGTGGTAGCACCGGCCCTGCGTACAGGGAAAGGCCCCAGCAAGGTACCACTTTTGCACGTGAAGGATTGCTATCTTCTATGGCAACAGTACTTAAACAGTTCCTAACTCAAAGTAACAGTTCTCTTAGCTGTACTACAACTTCTCCTTGCAGTTCTTCAGCCCATTGAGCTCCTGGTCTCTCACTGGACCCTCTGATTCACTGACTCTGAATCCTGTGAGCTCCTCAAGGCTTTTGCAGTGGTATCTCCCTCAAACTTCACCCACGCTTCCCTGCTGGGTCCCTAGCTTGGCACTTAAGATACCTTCAAGCTTCACCCCTGCTGACTGGCTCAGCCCCTAGCTTGGCACACAAGGCTGCTCTGCAAGTTATGGTTATGACTAAGGCCTCATAGGCTAAAACGCGTCAACTGACTTAATCAGCGTTTGTTCACTGTGGCTATTCAATAAAATTAAGAAATTTTAAGAGCAAAAACCAGCATGCAGATCATTTTTTCTATATTAATCTACTCAGCCAGCGACTGTGGATCGAGCACTTGGGAGCTCTGCTATCTATGTGGTGTATGGGTAGTAGCATTGACCTTTCTGTTTATGTTCTGCAAGCATCACCTCCGCTGGTTGGGTCCCTGGCTTGATCACTGCCTGAAGTTTCCAGATTCTCCACCGTGCCCGTTCGGTGAGAATACTGCTCTGGTTCTTGCTTCAGTTACTCACTGTGGTTCTTGGTAAAGGCGACTGGTCCCTTATTGGCAACAGCTTCCCTTCTACCTCCGTCCACGACAGGTTCTCCGTCCGGCAGAACCGTCACTTTTGGTTGGACTGCAAGTCGCAGTCCCAACCGTGCACTGCCTTCTTATATCTGGATAGGCCCTCACACAGCCTGGCAGTCTGATGCCCCTGGGATAGGCCCAATCTCCAGCCTAGCAGCCGGGGTGAACGACACACGTCCACCCAGACGGCGGTCTGGGTGGCACACAAGAACCTGGATCACCTGACCTCAACCAGATATATAAGCTCTCCCAGCAGGGCAAGGGAACAAAATCCCTGCCAATTGGCTGAGATACCCCATATACCCATAACCTGACCTTGAGTTCTCCTTCTCAATCTAATACCTCCAAATGCCCGGTCACCTGGTGGTAGAAGAGGAAAATACAACCAGGCCAAACTTAGGGAGAAGTCAGTGGATCCCTAGTAATTACCTACAGTAGCTACTCATGACAAGGAATTTGGTGAGGAAGCTTTCCTGACAAAACCGGAGGGTGCTACATTTATGATACATCCCTATACCAATGCATTCTATTCATTACACAATCAAACCTTCATTCTTCACTAGGCATATAAAAACATAACTACAACAATACCCAAACAACACAAAAAAAAGGGGGGTTGGGGTTGGAGGGGATATTACAGTCATGTTCATAGCTATTGTACATACAAAATAGTAAAATGTCCACAGGTACTTCAATAAGTGCCTCTGAATACTAAAGCAGCGCTACTGTCATTTACTTATTATGACTAGCTTTCATATGATGATAGTATATGAGGAAGTGGAATGACAGATGGTGATAAAAAGTCCAGAGAGACACAGATGGTGATCCTAATGTGGTGTTGGAGATGTGCACCTCACACCAGAATCCTCAAGCCGTGCATCACACTCCCCTTAGGGGTTCTCACTCACCAGAACGCAAAACACATCAAGCCTTGATATGTTTCAGATGGCCGTCATCCACATCATGGAGGGTGTCAGAGTTGTACAAGATCTCCCATGGGTACTCAGATAAAGAAAGAAGCTCCAAATAGTGTAATTTCCGTTTTTACCCTTTATTAATCTCAATGACAAACTCCATAAATCTGACAGTAAGATGGTTCTTATGTCATCGTCAAACAGCAGCATTATTCACAGCACAGGATGGACATGAGACTCACAAACATAAGGAAGACAGCGTCCACCGCTTACTTTCTGCCGTATTGAAGGTCCCAATGAGCACAGTGGCTTCCATCATCTGTAAATGGAAGAAATTTGGAACCACCAGGACTGAACTGAATGATTAGGGTAGAAGGGCCTTAGTTAGGGAGGTGACCAAGAACCAGATGGTCACTCTGACAGAGCTCCAGTGTTTCTTTGTGGGCTCTCCACCATACCATCTCTACCATACAGACCTGATTGGTGGTTATTTTTCTGGAAGGTTCTCCTCTCTGGAGAACCTTCCAGAAGAATAACCACCAATCAGGTCTGTATGGTAGAGCAGCCAGACGGAAGCCACTCCTCAGTAAAAGGCACATGACAGCCCACCTGGAGTTTGCCAAAAGGCACCCGAAGGACTCTCAGACCATGAGAAACAAAATTCTCTGGTCTGATGAAACAAAGATTGAACCTGGCCTGAATAGCAAGCGTCATGTCTGGAGGAAACCAGGAACTGCTCATCATCTGGCCAATACCATCCTTACAGTGAAGTATAGTGGTGGAAGCATCATGCTGTGGGGATGTTTTTCAGTGGCAGGAACTGGGAGACTAGTCAGGATCGAAGGAAAGATGAATGCAACAATGTACAGAGACATCCTTGATGAAAACCTGCTCCAAAGCGCTCTGGACCCCAGACTGGGACGAAGGTTCATCTTTCAAAAGGGCAACGACCCCAAGCACACAGCCAAGATCACAAAGGAGTGGCTATGAGACAATGTTGTTGAGTGGCCCAGCCAGAGTCCAGACTTGAACCTGATTGTATATCGCTGTGATCTGCAAATGGCTGTGCACCGACGCTCCCCATCCAACCTAATGGAGCTTGAGAAGTCCTGCAAAGAATAATGGGAGAAACTGCCCAAAAAAGACTTGAGGTTGTAATTGGTGCCAAGGGTGCTTCAACAAAGTATTGAGCCAAGGCTGTGAATACTGATGTATATGTGATTTTTTTTTTTTTTTTATAAATTTGCAAAGATTTCAAACAAACATCTTTCACGTTGTCATTATGGGGTATTGTTTGTAGAATTTCGAAGGGAAATAATGAATTGAATCCATTTTGGAATAAGGCTGTAAAATGTGGAAAAAGTGAAGCGCTGTGAATACTTTCCGGATGCACTGTATACTGCAGAAGGGTGCCATATATAGGTAATATCACGTACAGGCACATGACTGTGCCTGCTATGGTTTAGGAGCGTGCAGCACCCCTCAGCGCCCACTGCTGTGTCAGGTAATCACATGATCATAAAGTCAACAAAGCTGTTATGAATTAATTAATAGAGGGTCAGGGGTAAGGGTGAGCTCAGGCGTGTTCGCAAACAGCACGTGCAGAGCCTGCCAGGAAGTCGGTACTGCACAGCGCTAATCTCAGGCAGTGAGACATTTCCCGATCTCTGCAGACGCACATCGGGACAGTGTCTCACTGCCTGTGATTAGCGCTGTGCGGTGCCGACTTCCTGGCGGGCTCGGCAGGTGCTATTTACGAACATGCGTGAGCACATCCTTAGTCAAGGGTCCTGCAGCCTCATAGGACAGTCAGAGTAGAATGAAAACCCCTCCTACAAGCTTTAACCAGACACTAATAGAAGTCACAAGACTGTTATATACTGCTGATGAGAAAAGGTAGCCGTTTATATTCACTAAAATGGTTGCATTTCCATGTTCTGTATACTGTGGGAGACCAGATATAGTGAATGCAGAGTCCTGGGTTTAGTAACACTTTACATTAATGCATGTTTTGGGGGTGCCTTCGCATGAAAACGCTGATTGCAATACATATGTTACATATTGCCAAACACGCCAGAGTGGACGCAATATTTCTAGCACCAGACCTCTTCCAGAACAATAAACTGATGTCCTATAGGGGCTATTAAAATGTTGCCTGTGTTTCTTCTTCTCTCACCCTCTTGATTATCCAACATGTGTGGAGAGGTCGACGGGACTCGGAGCGGAGGTGGAGTCGGACGAGAGGCTTCAGGTATGCTCTAAACCACTTTTTTTTTCCCTTCTTTTTCTCCCTTAACTACTTTCTAATACTTTATGTCTTAACTGGTTATGGCTGCCTATTTGCAGATGGCCAATATGTTGAATGCCAGGTGACGGGCGAGGAATAGAGGAACTGGTTGGCCTAACAAGAACTGGCGGTCTGACGCCATGGGTCACCCTGACTAGGAAAGGGAAATGGCACCTCAGTGCCACCATGGCGCGGATGCCGGGACTGGGGGGGCGGGCGGGATGCGACCTGGGGAGAGGTTAACTGGAGGCGCAGCCCTCCCCCTACACGCGCTCGCCTGGGCCACCACCCGGTCCCACGAGAAGTGCCATACACATAAAAAGCCGACCAAGCGTACTATGCGCTAGAACCCCTCTTAGAAGGATAGTTATGTCCTATACCCAACGAAAAGGGCTGCGGGCTACCCAGCCCGACGAACAGGTTGAAACTATCCCGCCGACCCGTCACCTGATAAATACTTTCTCTATAACCTAAGCCGCACCAAGTTAATCTATGACTGTTTACTATTCATGTTCTTGTTTCCCCTACAAGTGAAAAACAAAACAGGAATGATTGGAGTATTACGTATCGCCATTACCTATGGCAAATGTTTAAATTTTTTTATTCTTTCTCATAAACATTGCAATGTAATACCCTGTCTTCCATAAATGAAGATTATTTAAAAAAAAAAAAAAGTTGCCTGTGGAAAATATAGGGTATTGAAGTTTGTCGCCATTTCACGGGCGCACGCATATTTAAGATTTGACATGTTGGGTATCTATTTACTCGGTGCAACCTGTTCTTTTAGATTTTACCCCAAAAATTGGGTAATTTATTGCGTTTGTGTGTCCTAAAATTTACTTTAGTGCAATTTAGCGTTTCCTAGACCTTTGCAGTAATATCGCGTGACATAAAAGATTTGTAAATACCACTATTTTATTGTCTAGGGTGTCTGCTTTCAGAAAATATATACTGTTTTCGGGGTTTTACGCAATCTTCAAGCCTAAAAAATTTTTTTTAGCCACTTGCCGACCAGCCACCACCTTTATACTGCGACAGGTCGGCACAATCCTGCGAACCGTAATAGCTGTACGTCGGCTCCTTTAAGTGGGATAGCAGGCGCAGGCGCATGCGCCCACTGCACTGCAGGGGTGCCGATCCTTGTGACGCGTGATCGTGGGCACGAGAGGCAAAACATGCCTGTGTGTGTGTGTGTGTAAACACACAAATCCCTGTTCTGTGAGGAGAGGAGATGCAGATTGTGAGTTCCTAATAGCTAGGAACCACGATCTGTCATCTCCTATAGTCAGTCCCCTCCCCCTACAGTTAAAACACACACTAGGGAACACAGTTAACCCCTTTATCGCCCCCTAGTGTTAACCCCTTCCCTGCCAGTGACATTTATACAGTAATCAGTGCATTTTCATAGCACTGCTCGCTGTATAATTGTCAATCGTCCCAAAAATGTGTCAAAAGTCTCTGATGTGTCCGCCATAATGTCGCAGTCTCAATAAAAATTGCAGATCGCTGCCATTACTAGAAAAAAAAAAATCATAATAAAAATTCCATAAAACTATCCCCTATTTTGTAGATGCTATAACTTTTGTGCAAACCAATCAATATACGCTTATTGCTATTTTTTTTTTTTCTTTAAATTTTTTTTTTTTACCAAAAATATGTAGAAGAATACATATCGGCCTAAACTTAGAAAAAAAATTTGCTTTAAAAAAAAAAAAAAAAAATGGGGGTATTTATTATAGCAAAAAATAAAAATATTGTGTTTTTTTTTTAAATTGTCGCTCTTTTTTTGTTTATAGCGCAAAAAATAAAAACCGCAGAGATGATCAAATACCACAAAAAAGAAAGCTCTATTTGTGGGAAAAAAAGGACGTCAGTTTTGTTTGGGTAAAGCGTCGCATGACTGCGCAATTGTCAGTTAAAGCGACGCAGTGCCGTATCGGAAAAAATCGCCTGGTCATTGAGCAGCTAAATCTTCCGGGGGCTGAAGTGGTTAAGCAGGTGTGCAAAAAAAAATAAAAAAAAATTGTCTCTGGCAGCAAAAGGGTTAATCGAAAAAATAATCGGCCAACTAATTAGTTATGAAAATATTAGTTGGAATTTGTATAAAGGAAGGTGTATTTGAAAAACAGGAACTGACGCTTGGCTTATTACAGACTTTAACCACTTCACGACCGCTCACTGTATATATACGTCATTTTTTTGAAGAGGGATATCTCGGTAACGGCAGCAGCTGCTGCCACAACCGAGGTATCCCTCTTTACAGTGAGCGGTCCCCTTTCCGATAATGGTGGTCATCGCGGCAGATTCGCCGCGAGATCACCGTTATCGGCGGCGGGAGAGGTGCCCCCCCCTCCCGCCGCTCTCCCGTGCCTTCCGCCGCTTACCGGAACCGTCGGCAGCGGCGGAGGCGATCGGGTCCGTTCCCTGCCTGTGTATAGAGATGAGTGAGGCTAAGATGGCCGCCACTCATCTCTATACCATAGGAGGGCGGAAGCGACGTCAAAAACGTCACTTCCGCCCATACGTCTTAAAGAGAAATTTACAAATGTCATTTTTTTAAATGACATTTTTTAAATTTTTTTTTTTTTTTTTTCCCATTGAAGTCCAAATATGAGATCTGAGGACTTTTTGACCCCAGATCTCATATTTAAGAGGACCTGTCATGCTTTTTTCTATTACAAGGGATGTTTACATTCCTTGTAATAGGAATAAAAGTGATCAATTTTTTTTTTTTTTTTTTTAAACTGTGTAAAAAATAATACAATTAAGTAAAATAAATAATAAAAAACAAAAAAAATTTTTTTAAAACACCCCGTCCCGACGAGCTCGCGCGCAGAAGCGAACGCATACGTGAGCAGCGCCCGCATATGAAAACGGTAGTCAAACCACACATGTGATGTATCGTCGCGATCGGTAGAGCGAGAGCAATAATTCTAGCCATAGACCTCCTCTGTAACTCAAATAATGCAACCTGTAGAATTTTTTAAATGTCGCTTATGGAGATTTTTGAGGGTAAAAGTTTGACGCCATTCCACGAGCAGCCGCAATTTTGAAGCGTGACATGTTGGGTATCAATTTACTCGGCGTAACATTATCTTTCACAATCCAAAAAAAAAATTGGGCTAATTTTACGGTTGTCTTATTTTTTTATTCAAAAAAGTGACTTTTTTCCAAAAAAAGTGCGCTTGTAAGCAAATACGGTGTGAAAAAAAGTATTGCAACGACCGCCATTTTATTCTCTAGGATGTTAGAAAAAAAACAATATATAATGTTTGGGGGTTCTAAGTCATTTTCTAGCAAAAAAAACAGTTTTTAAACATGTAAACACCTAAAATCCAAAACGAGGCTGGTCTGGAAGTGGTTAAAATGTAATTTGTAGAGTATTCAGTGTTCAGCAAAGATCTTTAGGTAAAATATGTTGATTTATTATAAACACCCTTTGAAAATTAACAGAAACAAATATTATGACAGATAGACATTGCATTGGTATTTCTCATTTGTTTTGGTTTGCCTCTTCTGCAAGATTCAAGTTGTTTCTAAAAATAGCTCAACGGACAACAAAGCCTGATTGGTCAGTGTGCGGCAGTTACTCAGCCAGAGCACTAGAGGGAGCCAAGGCAACACACTATGACGTCATCACACGCCTTTCTATACAGCAGCGCGCAAGAGACAGGCTCATTCTTGAGTAGAGAGTGCTTGTGAGCGGATATACATTTCGTTTCTCTGCAATAGGATTACATTGAACACTGAGAAAATGATTTCCATAATGTTAGGATTTATTTTTCTTCTTCTACCACTTGCAACATGTAAGTATAAAGATTTATTAAGATTAGGAAATGTAGATTACATTAAGGACAATAGGAAAAAAAAAAAAAAGATGGTTACATTAGAACTAAAACTGGCTTTGATATGATGGTTACTGGTATAAAATATAAACAGTATAAACGAACTGGTGATTTTTAAATCAAGGCAAAATACTGCAAATAGTATACATTGCAATCAGGACTTGCTGAAATGACATAAGATTAAAATCTGGTCCTGTTTACCAGATCTAGAGGTGTTTGGGTGGTAAGAAGTGGGGGTTTGGATGGCAGTTTTAACCCATTCTGTTCTGTATATGTAGAGGCTTCCAGCTGTTGCAAAACTCCCATCATGCCTCTGCCTGTGGGAGTCATGCTTGTAACTGTCAGCCTTGCAATGCCTCATGGGACTTGTAGTTTTGCAACAGCTGGAGGGCTGCCAGTTTGAGATCCCTGCCCACAAAATATGCTCACAACATCTATAATTTGTCATGTTCTACACAAACAGCTTGATTTATGAAGCTTTGGATAAAGATCATTATATCAGCAGCCTGCCTGTCATTTTCAGTTCTGATTAGACCCCTTTCACACTGGGGCACTTTGCAGGCGCTACAGCACTAAATCGCCTGCAAAGCGACCTGAAAGAGCCACTGCTGTGTCTCGGGTGCGGGCGCTGGTGGTAAAATGGCGCTATTTTTAGCGCCGCTTTACCATAATTTTAGCGGCGTTATTCGGCTGCTAGCGGGGCGGTTTTACCCCCCTGCTAGCTGCCGAGAAAGGGTTAAAGCCACCTCAAGGCGCTGCTGCAGCAGCGCTATGCCGACGGTATAACCGCGCTGCCCCATTCATTTCAATAGGCAGGATTGGTGAAGGAGCAGTATACACACTGCTACTTCACCGCTCCAAAGATGCTGCTAGCAGGACTTTTTTTACCGTCCTGCCAGCACACCTCTCCAGTGTGAAAGCCCTCAGGGCGCTTTGCAGACGCTATTTTTAGCGATGTAGCACCTGCAAAGCGCCCCAGCAGGGGATGTGCGGCTACCCCGCCGGCATAGCGCTGCTGCAGCAGCACTTTGCAGTGGTTTTAACCCTTTCTCGGCCACCGCTAAAACGATGGTAAAGCGGCCCTCGTCCCAGTGTGAAAGGGGCCTTAGACTCAGCTTAAAAATAGCTGTCACTTTATGCTGACACATTGGCTTTGTGAGTTGCTTGGCTTGGTCAGCTGGGGTGTGTTTAAAGCCCCATCGAACTTTAGGCACAAAAAAATATCTTTTATAAATTTTTAGGCTGCATTCACACTGGAGTGTAGCGTTTTTGGAAACACGCAAAAAACGCAATACCGTTATTTCTTTTAGAGAGCCCAAAAGCGGGTAGCAGTCCCGTGTTTGTTGTACAATAAAATGCGCAAAAAAATGTACAATGCAAAACGTTGCGCATTTTTGGCTTAGTGCCAAAAAAACGGTACTTGAGCTTTTCTGGCGTGTTTTTCGTATGTAAGCCGGCCCATTCAAGGGTAAACATGGCAAAAATATATGAATGCAGCTGTAAAAAATGAGGGTGAGTGGTGGCTGGTTCTCTGTTTTTTTTGGGGGGGGGGGCAGCAAGCAATCAACCGTTCGGTCGATCCCCCCGACCCCCCCCCCGTCGCTTGGTTGGCCCCCCCGAAGCTACTTTTGGGAATCGGTGCGGTGCTGCAGATGCGGCATCGCACCAATTTGGACGCTGTCATTGCCGCTAATATGACATGCGATTTGACATGTGAAATTGTATGCCAAATTGCATCAATGTGAACCAGGGCTTAAAAGCGAAAAATGTTGCTACACTTACATTTTGAAAATGCCCTTTTTTCAGTATTTTTTTAAATTTCACATAATGCATAAAGTCGCAATCTCATGTTGTTTTCTTTTTGTCTTTCCAGCCATGCCTGTGTACTATGACAATTTCCAAAACAATCTGGACTATAGCAATGATGCAAAGGACAATTTCCAGTACACCCTCCACAGACCGGATGATTCTGGCTATCTCCGAAGCATTCAAGGTATCCAAACCGATAATGCAAATGAGATAGGTAAGTTTAAATTTCCATTTACAGATGTTTTTTCTATCATGCATTGAATCAGAGGAGAATAGGCCAGGCATACCCTTTTCGATAATCTTGCCCATCTTTTTAAATATTTTTCCCCCGAAAGGGGACAACCCCTTAAAAGGAAATGTACAGTCAGTGTTTTTTATGTAATCTTTATTATGTGTACAGCTACAACAAAAAAATTGTCTGGCATGTCCAGCCAGCAGGAGGTGCTCTAGGCTCATTTGTAACTTGTTTATTCTTAGCTGCTCTGTTGACCAAAGTCTTTTGCACACAGCGCTTAGGGGCTCATTTATAAAATGGGGCCACGGATGGCCTAGTCATAAAATGTGGGTCATAATATGGAGCCCTGCAGCATAGCTACATAAACCTCATCTATGGGCAAGAACTGTTTTTATAGGGTTGTAAGGAATGTAATACGTTTTTAAGCTGTGTTCTTCTAAATAAGAATACCAGCTTTTTCCTGTGCAACCTTGTCATGAAGGCTGATCTTACAGCCTACAAGTCCTGGATTACCTGTCCAGGGGTGACCAAGCCCACTGTAGTTCAATCGCTAGCGCAAAACGATCTATATGGGATTGTTTAATATAATTAGGCAAATTTTGTCCCCCATCCTGGGCCTGTCTCTGCCCAGCTATTCATGACTCTGACTACTGCTATGTATGTCTGGGAAAAACTTTTAAAACTCATATGCAGCACATGTTTTGCCACATTTCCCCAAGTTTTGTCTTTTTATAAATGATGCATGTACAGAAAAATACCCGTTGAGCCTGCAAGAAATCGAGTGCGCTCCTAACTTCCTGTTTGAGCACACAACCCCACTGCTATTGCACTGATATTTTAGGCAGTGTTGGTGGTTCCCCCCCTAGTGGACTGCAAACAACTCCTACTTCCTTTTCTCCATAACATAGGAGGAGGTGTTTTGTAGTGCAGCTGAGAAGCACTCGGGTAGGGTTGAAAATACCACTTGGGATTTTGGTAGCAGTATTGTCTGATCACTATAGGAAGTTAGGAGCTCAGGCTTCTGGTAGCATCAACAAGTATTTGTCTGTACTTTGTTTTTAAAGTCACAAAACATTGTAGAAATGTACATAATATGTATATTTTTTATTTTGCCCAGACAAAAAAACTTTAAGCTGATTTTACACACTGAATGAGTCAAAGGCATGACTTGTCTCCCCTGCCTTTCCCTCCCTATCTGCTCTGTTCAGATGGGGGGCTATAGGGAGTTTCAATGAAAGAGAGTCCGAAGGCAAACATCTTATGTTACACCTTCTCTTTAGAAAACATATAATGTTTTATTAATCCGGTGTTATTAAAAAAAGGTTTAATGTAAATGATTAAATGAAAATGTATAAAACATCAGTTTAAAAATGTATAACATAACCAGGTATCTTTATCAATGTCTTGTGCTTCTTGCAGGTGTCACTACTATAAGTTATGACAAAACGGAAGACCAAGTTCCTGCGTCCATAGAGCCGCAAAAAGAACTGACCAATGAGGAAAACCAAGTCACTGCAGCCACAGAGCAGCAGGAAGAACTGACTGATGAGGATCTGCGAGAGGTTGAGGTCCAAAATCTCTTTAACGTAAAAGAGAACAGAATAGTAGCCATTATTATAGGCGTTGGAGCATCTGTCTTAGGACTGCTTATTGTTTTGTGTTTGGGTGGCCGACACATATACTTAAAGTAAGCTAATTTTATACTTTATCATCCTTTCTGTATCTTCTTACAATATTCTGTCACTCAGCTTAATGAAAAGAGAAATTTATGAACTCACTAATCTTAATTGTCTTTATCTCTACAGACATAAGAAGAGACGGTGGAAATCCATATGGAGGGAAGCCAAACTAAATAAAGGCAAACAGAGGGTACCAGAGGTAACAGTTGAGGAAGGCCTCCCAAATGATACTGATGCCATCCCTCCGCAGGACACACCTCAGGAGTCTCCGCCAACTACTTCTGAAGGAAGAAAGGTCACCTTCGACCTCCCTCCATCACCAGGCAGTTCCTCAGAACTAATCAAAGCTAAACAAAAGAGAGGCAAACTGAAGGTGCCAGAGGCAGCAGTTGAGGAAGGTATACCAAATGATACAGATGCCATCCTTCCACAGATCAGACCTCAGGAGTCTCCACCAACTTCCTCTATGAAAAAAAAGGTCACCTTTAACCTCCCTCCATCACCAAGACGTCCAAGTCTGCCCTCTTTGTTAACAAGATTATCTATAGTGCCATCGGTTGACACTAGGAACACATCACAGTCTGTTGCTAAAGTCCCATTGGTGGAATTTCCCATCGATCCATTCAATGCTGTGGCTTCAGCTACCATTTACTATGGGCAGTCAAGTGCAGCTTCATCTATCACTTTTCAGTTTATTTTGGAAAGTGACAAGTAAGGCGTCATTCACAGGGGCGTACCTACTTATGCACCTATAGAAAGGGCCATCTTCGCCTCATCGGATGCACAGGTGCCCGCGGGTACCACATTAAGAGGGGGGATACTCTGATGTAAGGCAAGCACATTGATGTAAGCGGGGGGGGGTACTGATGTAAGGGGTAGCTCTGGTGCATAGAAAGCACTTTTGCTGGGGCGGGGGGGGGGGGGGGTGGGGGACAATGATTTAGGGGGGCACACTGGTGTAACAGATTACTCTGAAGTAATAGCGGATACAGATGTAAGGGGGGCTTTAATGCAAGGAAGACACTATTGTAAGGGGGGACACTCATGTAAGGGGACATTGATATAAAGGGGGATTGATTAAAGGGGGAATTGATTAAAGGGGGAATTGATTAAATGGGGGACACTAATGTAAGGGGACACTAATGTAGAGGGGGACTCTGATGCAAGGAAGGCACTATTGCAAGGGGGGACACTAATGTAAGGGGACATTGATATAAAGGGGCAATTGACTAAAGGGGGACTCTGATGTAAGGGGGGCCACTGATATAAGAGGAGAGACTGATGTAAGTGGGGAGTCTGATGCAAGGAAGGCACTCTTGTAAGAGGGGACACTGATGTGAGTGGGCATTGATATAAAGGGGGAATTGATTAAAGGGGGGATTCTGATGTAAGGGGGGGCACTGATATAAGAGGAGACACTGATGTAAGTGGGGAGTCTGATGCAAGGAAGGCACTATTGTAAGGGGGGACACTGATGTAGGGAAGAACTCTGATGTAAAGTGGGGAATTGATGTAAGAGGGGGCTCTGAAGTAAGGGGGGCACTAATGTAGAGGGGGACTCTGATGCAAGGAAGGTACTATTGTAAGGGGGGACACTAATGTAAGGGGACGTTGATATAAAGGGGCAATTGATTAAAGTGGGACTCTGATGAAGGGGGGGGGGGCACTGATATAAGAGGAGAGACTGATGTAAGTGGGGAGTCTAATGCAAGGAAGGCACTATTGTAAGAGGGACACTGATGTGAGTGGGCATTGATATAAGGGGCAGTGTTGATTTTGACATCAAATTTTCGATTTCGTTTTAGTCATGGTCTTTTGACTAAATTGCTGCTTTAGTCGTAATTAAGTCATCTTTATTGTTTTAGTCACATTTTAGTCATGTGAATGGTTTTAGTTTTAGTCGTTTTTTAGTCATCTGCATTGTTTTAGTTAATATTGCACTGACACCCACTGCTGATTGCAAGTGCAGAGTGTTTTGACCATGGTGAGGGAAACACGCATGAAACGCGGGTATCCTGCACCACGTCCTGGGGGGGGAACTAGACCTAAAAGCAGTGGCTGTCACCCCCAGAGTGCAAGTACCCAGTGCAACCCGTGAAACCCACCTTAGTACGCCACTGGTGTAGGAACGCCATTCAACTGCAGCACTGATCTGTTAAGCCCCATACACACGGTCGGATTTTCCGATGGATTCTGTCCTATCGGACAATGTTGTCGGAAATTCCGACCGTGTGTAGGCACCATCGGACATTTTCCATCGGATTGTCCGACGGAGAAAGTTGTATCTCCTGCTCTAAAAATTTTCCGACAACAAAGTCCGATCACACCAATTCCGATCGTGTGTAGCGAATTTCCGACGGACAAAGTGCCAGATCACATTACAAGACCAAAGCTATTGGCTACTAGCCTCTACGTAGTCCCGTCGTAGGGAACAAACGTCACCGCGTTCAAAATGATCGGATTTTCCGACAACTTTGTCCGACCGTGTGTATGCAACACCAGTGTCGGACTAAATCCGTCGGACCAAATCTGATAGATTTGGTGGTCGGATTTTCCGACCGTGTGTATGGGGCTTAATACTCAATCTAGATTATGATCGATGTTTCATTGCATGTATGCCCATCATTAGAAGTGGGTGGATGCAGGGTGGTTTATTCTAATGGTGGGCATACCCCACACCTTTTCTGGCAGAGATTTCAGTAAAAAAAAAAAGGTTGTTGTTTTATTGTATTAATGTTCAGTTCTTATTGTGTTTCATTGTTAACAGTTGTTTGCTTTGCAGGATAGCCATTCAGCTGCAACACTGATCTGTTTATTCTGACAGCAACAGGGTGTGCTTTCATAATACATACGTCAGTGATTGCAGCGCTGTAGGTGGAGACTTCTGCACCGCAGTTAGAAAAAAAACAAAAAGAACGTATATGCTGAAGCATGGGGGCTGAGGGGGGTTAGTGGGCGGATCGTCCCATGCTTTGTGCATATATTTTTTCACTTTTTTTGGCAGAGATTTATTCATCTCCATCAATCGATGGGGCTCAGGTAAGTATTGGGGGAGAGGGTATGGGGGGGCTGATGCACACAGAAGGTTTTTTTACCTTCATGCATAGAGTATGGGGATACCACATTTTACAGAAACTTGTGGTAAAAAATAAAATATTCTATAGGCCAGGCCCGGACTGGCCATAAGGCAGACCGGGCATTTGCCTGGTGGGCCAGGACCGCGTGGGCCGGGGCCACCCGCTCTGTGGCCTGTTGATGTCCAGGCTGCACAGCGGGAGGTAAGCGGCGACCCTTGCCTGGACAGGGTAAACACAGGCCTGCGGCCGCGGCTCACCTACCGCTAAGCGGCCATGCCTGTGTCTTCGCCGGCGGAACTACAAATATCGTTAGCAGCTGCATGGGCTGAGCTGTGTGTGTGTCTCTCTCACACACAGCTCAGCCTAAGAGCCGACACGAACAGTTCCACTCTCTGCTCTCCGCTCGGACGGACTGCTCCTCCTCTTCCCGCCCCTCTACTTCTGTGTCTGCCACGCCCACACACTCGAGGAGATGTGAAGGAAGCAGAGAGTCTGTGCCTGAGCCCGAGCCTCCATCCTGGGGTGAGTAAGATCACCTTCTCTCCTGCCTCCCATTGTGTAAAAGGAATTTAAGGGGTGCTCTGTGGACTCTGATGCAAGAGGGGGGCTTTGATGACCAGAGACCCCCTTACATCAGAGTTCCCCTTTGCACACAATCCTCCTATAGCCTCGGTTCACACTAGGGCAAATGCGAATCCACTTCGGGTTCCCGCATCGCACACGACTCGCACAGCAGTTCACACTGTCATATGCAAACTGCTGGGGAGTGTCATACAATATTAATGACACCCCCATTTCAACTCGCATATTGCACTGCGAACTGACAGTCCGGACATAAATTGGATCGCACCCATGCGATCCGATTCTGGTGTGGACCAAAAAAAGAGTCCTGTGCGAGTATGATCCGAATGCGGTGCAATATCAGCCAAACTATCTGTATGGCTGAAATCGCATTGCAGGACATCGCATGTGATTTGCACTGCAGTGCGAATCACATGCGATATTGCACAGGGCACTAGTGTGAACCTGGCCTAAATCAGGGTTCTCAGAACACCACTTTACATGAGATACCCCTTAAAGCGGTGTGTCAGGTTAAAATTTTTTTTTTTAAAAGTCAGCAGCTAAAAAAAAAGTCGCTGCTGACTTTTAATAAGTACACTTACCTTCCCAGGGCGCCCGCGATGCTGTTCGTGGAGGCCGAGATGTCCCTCGGCGTTCCGGATCCACCGCCGCCATCCTCAGTGAGGGAAACGGCTTCACGCGGCCTACTGCGCATGCGCAAGCCGGCGCGCGGCCTACTGCGCATGCGCGAGCCGGCACGCGGCCTACTGCGCATGCGCGAGCCGTGCGCGGCCTACTGCTCATGCGCGACCGGGATCTGTGAATGGGGAACGCAATGTGTTGTGGGACACAGTTCCCATAACACACTGCGCCCCATTCCATAGAAGACGGAAGGAGAGAAGATCACTGCGGCGCTGGAGGAGGCAGATTAGGACAATCTGCCTAGCAACAGCCATTTCTGGTAAGTAAAAAAAAAAAAAAATTTTCATTTGAAATTGTTATTAACATTTTTCAAAGTTTTTGTTTTCAGGGTGTTCCTCCACTTTAAGGCACGGTTCACACTAGTGCGCTGTGCGATATCGCATATGATTCGCACTGCAGTGCAAATCACATGCGATGTCCGTGCAATGCGATTTCAGCCACACAAGAATCGGATCACATGGGTGTTCACACCTATGCGATCCAATTCATGTCTGGACTGTCAGTTCGCAGTGCTATATGCAAGCTGAAATGGGGGTGTCATTAATGATGTATTGACACTCCCCAGCAGTTCGCATATGACAGTGCGAACTGCCATGTGAGTCGGGTACGATGCGGGAACCCGCAGTGGATTCACAGGGTTCTCGCATCGCACTAGTGTGAACCCAGCCTAAAAAAGGGTTCCCCTTTACATTAGGGTCCACAGAGCTCCCCCTTACAGTAAGTGGAAATTCTGCAGACTCTAAGAGGGTCTGTGCAGACTCTGATGTAAGGGGGGTCTGTATGGACTCTGATGTAAGGGGGCTCTGAAGTAAGGGGGGGGACTGTGCGGACACTGATGTAAGGGGGCTCTGATGTAAGGGGGGTCTTTGTGGACTCTGATGTAAGGGGGGTCTGTGTGGACTATGATATAAGGGGGCTCTGATGTAAGGGGGCTCTGTGTGGACTCTGATGTAAAGGGGGTCTGTATGGACTCTGATGTAAGGGGGCTTTGATGTAAGGGGGTCTGTGTGGACTCTGATGTACGGGGCTCTGATGTAAGGGGGGGTCTGTGTGGACTCTGATGTAAGGGGGCTCTGATGTAAGGGGGTCTGTGTGGACTCTGATGTAAGGGGGGTCTGTGCAGGCTCTGATGTAAGGGGACTCTGATGTAAGGGGGGTCTGTGTGGACTCTGATGTAAGGGGGGTCTGTGTGGACTCTGATGTAAGGGGGCTCTGCGGACTCTGATGTAAGGGGGGTCTTATGGACTCTGATGTAAGGGGGCTCTGATATAAGGGGGGTCTGTGCGGCCTCTGATGTAAGGGGACTCTGATATAAGGGGGGGTCTGTGCGGACTCTGATGTAAGAGGACTTTGATGTAAGGGGGCTCTGTGCGGACTCTGATGTAAGGGGGGTCTGTATTTATGCAAGGTCTCAAGCTGTGAAAATGTCAAATAGACTCCCTCCAGAGGTGGTTCTGGCCAGCTCAGTAGATTTCTTTTAAAAAGGCCTGGATTCTTTCCTTAATGTACATAATACAATTGGGTACTGACATTTATAGGTAAAGTTGATCCAGGGAAAATCCGATTGCCTCTCAAGGGATCAGGAAGGAATTTTTCCCCCTGCTGTAGCAAATCTGATCATGCTCTGCTGGGGTTTTCGCCTTCCTCTGGATCAACTATGGGTTAAGGATTGTGTATATAGGATTGTATGATTCCCCCCCCCCCCCCCCCCCTTTTTATTGGTTGAACTAGATGAACTTCTGTCTTTTTTCAACCACACTATCTATGTATTAAAATAAAATAGTGTTAATTTCATCAATGAAAATATTTTAGTCTACGAAATTAACACTGAGTGGAGGTCATTGACCAAACCTGCACATGTAGCTCTCCTACAACTTGTGTCTATTTGCCCCATATTGGAATTATATCCACTGGAGAATTAGCATTTTGCAGAGCAGAGTAGGGACTGGCCAGAGAGGGATTACTTTGACGCAGTTGGCCAGCTTAAACATGTATTGCAATCATTGGCTGTCCGTCCATACGGGGCGCCCGGGCGTGGCCCCCCCCCCCCCTGTAGTAAAACTAGATAAATAAAAATGAAAAAAAAAGAAAAAAGAAAAAATGGTCCTTTAACAAAGTGCACTGTGGCGCCGGACACAGTGCACTATGGGAAGTGCCACGTCAATGATATCACGAGATTGCAGACGTGGCGCTTCATTTGCGGGCTTATAACCCACCTTGCGGCGCAATACAAATCGCCAAGTAGCTTCCGCTCATAGAATCACTGTGATTCTATGGGCGGGAGCATTGTTTTTCAAATCTTGAGGTCACTTCCGGCCGGGTTTTGTGAAACAGAAGAAAGCGGCGTCGGCAACTCCGTTCTTCAGCGTGAGCGGAGCTGCAGGACTCAGGAGAGAAGGTAAGACGAGGGTGAGCTCCAGCACAGGGCAGCTGCATCTGTTCCTCTCTTGATTTGGGGGGCTGGAAGAGGATGCTGTATGTGCTTAGGGGCCACTTTGGGAGCTGAGAGGATTTGTGCTAGAAGGGGGGTTGAATATAAAATTAGACCCCCCCCCTTCTAGCACAAATCCTTTCTGCTCCCAAAGTGGCCCCTAGCACATACAGCATCCTCTTCCAGCCCCCCAAATCACTGTGAGTATCTTTCTTTGATAACTTGCCCCCCTTCCCACCTTGTTCAAAGAGATGCTGGCTGCTACTTGCTACTAAGGAGACAATCATGGTGTCTGGGATCAGTGGACACAGTGGCTGCGTTTTGATGACACAGTGGCTGCGTTTTGATGACACAGTGGCTGCGTTTTATTGACACCGTGGCTGCGTTTTAATGACACAGTGGCTGCGTTTTAATGACACATTTGCTGCGATTGATGACACGGTGGCTGCGTTTTGATGACACAGTGGCTGTGTTTTAATGACACTGTGGCTGCGATTGATGACACGGTGGCTGCGTTTTGATGACACAGTGGCTGCGTTTTGATGACACGGTGGCTGCGTTTTGATGACACAGTGGCTGCGTTTTAATGACACTGTGGCTGCGATTGACGACACCGTGGCTGCGATTGATGACACCGTGGCTGCGTTTTGATGACACCGTGGCTGCGTTTTAATGACACTGTGGCTGCGATTGATGTTTTTTTTTCAGAATTTTTCAGTTTGTTTGCGCCTTCCCCAAAAATTTTGAGCACCAGCCGCCACTGATTGCAATATATGTGAACAAAAAATCCGAGCTTTTGTGCAGTTTTCTAGAAAGGGTGTATAGCAGTGTGCAGAGGATTCATTCATAATATTTTGAGGTTAGGTATGTCTCGCCTTCTGATGTTGGCCAGCAAGCACAAGGGGCAGAACAATCCGCAGAGTATGGCTGGTTCAGATGCTTAGGCAGGAACATGGTTACAGAGATGTGCAGATGGATCAGTACAGAGGACAGGCAGAGAATACCTGTCATTCCAGGAGTACACAAATCTTCAGAGGATGGCTGGTTCAGATTCATAGGCAGGAACATGGGACAGAGATGTGCACATGGACCAGTAAGCAGAGACAGGGTCAAAAAACAGGCAGAAGGTCAGTCCAGGCAAGAGGCATAAAACTGGTCCTCAAACCAGCAATGGGTGAGTTCTGGTGGAAGGCACAGACGTGGTCATGGGTTGGTATATTGGACAGGGGTTCTTGACCTGAGGTCCATGTATGGGTTTCAGGGGGTCCATGAAATGTAAATAATTCAAATGTAAATAACATTTACATTTACTATACAGCCCTCCTCCTTGTCCCAATCAATGGTTTCCCATTGAAAGAAATAAAAAAAAAGTACTCTGCCACTGCTAATAGCGCTGATTGCTAAGAGTCTCTTGACTCGTTGTTGGCCCTAGTTTACCATTTAAATTTGAATCGTTGTACGCTGCACAACTGCCATCCTGAACCACTCTATAATAGCAAGTACTAATTCTCATTTTCTAGTATTAGGCCAGGTTCACGCTATTGCGAATTGGATGCAGGATCCCCGCATCCAATTCGCAATAGCAGGAGAATGTGACTGGCTCTCTATGGAGCCGGTTCATATATCTCTGATGCGGCTTCGGTGCGGATTTGCACAGGAGCCCTGTGCGTCTTTTAGTCTGTTTCAGGTCCGAATTCAGCCCAAAATTCAGGCTGCAATCGGACCTGAAACGGTGAACCAGGATGCACAGGACCTCTACTGTGAGCCGCATAGGCATCCAGTGTGAACCGAGCCTAAGTTGTAGCAGTATTAGTAGATTTGAACAGAATTAAAATTATTTTGTTTAATTTGCAATTTACAAGATGATTGTATTTCATTTTGTAGTCAGTGACCATTACTTTTTGCATGAAGATGTGGGTTTTTCTTAAGATTGTTTATTTTATTCAAAGTTTGTGTATGTCATATATGCATGAGGCACTCAAATTTCAATAAAATAAAGTACATCTATTCATTGCATGCAAAGTTGTGTTTATGTGAATATTTCTGGGGATGGGTCCATAGCTTTCATCAGATTTTTAAAGAGGACCGTGACTTAAAAAAAGGTTAAGAACCACTGACAGAGGAGTAAAAATTACAGCCCAATAGCAGCGAGTCAGGCATTCTGGAGAACCTAAAACAAGTCCATAGGGTCTGTGGTGGCATAGGGTCTGTGATGTTTAAATCAGAGCTTCACCAGTTGATTTTGTTTCCAAAAAACGTTCCATTCAAGGCATATCATGGGTGTCAGGGTGTGGGTCAGTGCAGCCGGGTGTGCAAATGTGCACAGTGTTTTGGTAAGACTGAAGGAACAGACAAGGGGCCAGAAGTGAGGCCAGAGAAGCAATGCTGCAAAGTGGAAGCCAGGAGGCTGAAATAAGGGAGAGGTCTACGGACCCTTGACACGAAATAAACATTACACCAATATGTACAGAGCATTCAAAGATCATTACCAAAGAGACAATGGAAAGATGTTAAAACAACAATTTGTCCAGCTCTAATAAAAGATATTGTCAGGGAAACATCGCGCTTCAGCGCCGGCTCTCTGTGGTGTGCATGCTGGATAGAATGGCACGGCAGCGCACACGAGTACGCGGGACAGCGGGTGCGCGGTCCTCGGGTATGCGCTCTTTACTATCCAGCGCGATCCAGACAGGAAGCTTGTGCGCATGCGCACACCTAGGCACCCCACCTGACCACTTACCTGGCCTATGAGAGTTTTCACGTCATTTGAGGATACAATATAGCCCCTATAGGCGATGGAGTATAATATTCATTCTATCTGATGGAGTGTGCGGCCCTGAAATTTGTATTTTTATTGGACCTTTCTCCAAAATCACTGAGCCGGGGACACTTCCTGGTCCTCTTTGATAGGCCGGAGGGTATTCAGGGACACTCACTATAATGATTGAAACTTGATTCAGCTGGCTTCCCTTATCTCTGTGCTCTCTGAAAGTTTTTGATTAATTGAAGTCAGTGTAACCAATTGTTTTCCAATATAAGTCGGGTGTTTGTAGTCATGGCCGTTCCGCTGATGAAGTCCTGCATATGGACGTAATGCATACGGACGAAAGTGACATCACCCGCAGCCCGATCTGTGCACTTTGCTATACGCTGTACCCTCCTAGCACCGGGATATAGGTGCTCTCTTTGCGATATGGGATTGAGCTTTTCCGTGAGGACTGACTGACATCCATCCGGCATATCTGCCAAGTGTGACGTATTTCTCCAGTGGATCGTTATCATTTAACCCCTGGTGGGAAGGCTTTAGTGACCCTTTATGATCTAAGGGTCCACTTGGTGAGGTGAGCGGCCATTTCATTTGTGGTGGAGGTTTTCTTTCACGTTGTCACCTGCATATGTATGCCTCCGTCATCACCTTAGAAAGACACCATTGGACTGTTTATGGACATATTTTTAATTGAATTTTTCAATTTTTTTTATTTAGCGCTGCACCTTTTTTATATATGTTTCTACAGAGGGATTTTTGAAGGTTGACCCTTGGTGTTCAGCTGCTTCTAATAATTTTACATAATATTTGATATACCATTGCGCTGATTTATTTTATTATTATAATTTATACAAGGCCTCCCCTTACACCTCTGAAATTGCTGGTTTGTTGTCTCAGTTCCTGAGTTCCTGGCTTCCTGTTCCTGTATCCTGTTCCTTGTTGCCTACCTGTGTTTGACCCAGACTGCTCCTGACTACCGCTACCTATCTCCAGTGTTTGACCCCCTTGACTTGCTTCTTGGATATCCTTCTGCTACTTACCGGTGTTTGACCCTCGGCCTGCCTTCTGGACATTCTTCTGCCTTACTTACCAGTGTTTGAACCCTTGGCTTGCATCTTGGATATCCTTCTGCTACTTACCGGTGTTTGACCCTCGGCCTGCCTTCTGGACATTCTTCTGCCTTACTTACCAGTGTTTGACCCCTTGGCTTGCCTCTTGGATATCCTTCTGCTACTTACCGGTGTTTGACCCTCGGCCTGCCTCCTGGACTTGCCTCTGCCTTTTCCCTTGTGTCTGATACATGCACCCTTGGACTGCCTCCCTGTGTATGACCCGGCTTGTCTACGGTATCCTGTGCCTCTTATCAGCGTTGGCCCTGCCGGGTGTTTACTTCCAGTGCTGCATCATCTTCGCACGGACTTCAGCTCTCCTGCACTCCACCTGCAACCCACCTGCTGGCAACCCGTGCATCTTCGTGCCCGGTGCCTACTGTATCCACTTCAGGGGCATCGTGCACTTAGTCGCAAGGGGAGCAGCTCTCAGCATCTCGGCCCGGGTGAGTACTTGTGACAGATATATTGTTCAGTACAGTAATCCCGTGTGACCCTCCCCTTTCTTTTTACATAACATAAAAAAAAACAAAAACCAGCTGCAACTGTGAAAGCACAGAGCATAAAAGAGAGAAGAAAGACAGGGAAAGGAAACTAAAAGACCAAGGATTAAATTAGATAGAGAAAGGAAAGGCGGCAGTTGGGATGGGGGGGGGTCGAAAGGAAAAAAAAGAAAAAAAACCCGGGGGGTGGGGGGAACCAGCCTCTAGAACCTGAATGACGTGCTACTGCTATTTTAGACCGAGTTCGTGTTTCCGAGTAAAGTGCGACCCTCCTCAGAATAGACAAACATGTTCCAAAGTGACCACGTTTTGGAATATCATTCTTGTTGATTCCGAGCTGTTAGGATTAGGTCTTCTACTTTCCTGAGTTTCCTGAGCCACATCCCGATAGTCGGGGATTGTGGGATTTTCCACATCAGCGGAATGCATGATTTGGCCGCGTCAAGGAGGTGCCGAATGATTGATTTTTTGTAGGACTTTGCCGGGGTCTCCGAGACGTGGAGAAGGAAAAAGGCCGGGTCATCGGGAATATGCCTGTCTGAGAATTTCTGGGCAATATTTTTGACCTCTGACTAAAATTGTGTTATGACAGGGCATGTCCAAAATATGTGTAGTAGTGTACCCTGTTCCTCCTGGCATCTCCAGCATCTATCCGAAGTTGTGGGGAAAATTGTGCTTAGTCTCGCTGGTGACCTATACCACCTGGTTAAAATTGTAAAATTGGTTTCTTGCGTTTTCGTGCAGATTAATGATTTATATGTGAAATGGAGGATGCATAGTTTTTTGTTGCAGACTAAACATGCGATTGAAATCTCGTTCCCAATCAGTAATGCCTGAAGGTATTTTTGGTATGGCAAAAAATGGCAGAGACCCCTACGAGGGTAATCCTTTTATGTGATTATGAATTTTCTTAGAATAAATATGAGCAAGAAAGCCCCTAAAAGAAGATTTCTGGTGACTGGCTGCTTCCTTATTAGCTCTACACTTGTAGCCAATCATCACAACATACTGTACAGTACATAAACATCAGGGATGGCTCCAGACATTATTTCAGCAAGTGCTGTTCTGGTGTAAGGGTATAATTAAAGGAGCTAACCACCCCAATCCTGAAACCTTATTTTTTTCAAAAGAAAACGCATTACATAAAGAAACTCCAAAGCCTAGTATACTGTACATTATTATTAGAGAACCGGCCGAAAATATCCATATTCAGAACAATCGTTCAATTTTCTGTTCATTAGCATATTGCTTTTCGAGAGCTGATGTCGACCGTTCAGACGAAAACATCCAAAAGAATATGCTGTAAAATTTGTCTCGTTAGTTAACAGAACAAATGATTTTAGCTTAATTAGTATTTATCTTAAAAATCAGAAACAATCTACCCTGGAACATAACTGCGTAGGTAGAATGTTTTGCTCTATCATTCGAGAATTTTTGTACCATTAACGGCATTCTTCGTTTTTTGGCCACTGCCCCCACCTATAACTGGTCTTTGCAGCAAGGAGCACTGGAAAGGCAACGTATATCAAACAAAACCAAAGAAATTTCCAAGTTCAAACTTACCGACCAACCTGCAACCAGGCAAATTGACCTGTCTAACAATATGTGTTAAAAACAGGTGTTTAGTCTGCACACATTTGCAAATACATGTACATGCGTAAGCTAAAGGCCCTGTCAAGGCACCCCATTTTATGTAGTCCCTAACTCTAACTACTCAGAGTCTCCACAATGGAAGCACATGCGTTTTAATGGATAGGCAAAGGGCAGATGAGCCTGGAAGGAGCCCACTCCTCCTTAAAAGCACAGGGGCACATTAAACACTCAGCACATAGCACTATGGCAGCAAAGGTGTCAGTGCATTGCCTGACCACTATGGCAGCAAAGGTGTCAGTGCATTGCCTGACCAATATATTATGGTACAAACCTTGAGGCCAACCAAATGTTCCAAGTTGCCTGATCCGGGTTCTTGCCCAGTTCAGCTTCCTGTTTCGCCATGTACAAAAGTTTCATAGAGCTGGAGGTATTCACAAAGTAGGCATAAAGGTCTGAGATCAGCCCTTTGAATATGGATCTTTCTGGCTTGTTTTTAAAGCGGTTCTGCACCCATTTTTGAACGTTGGTGCCATTGTTTTTAAAATTCTATTCTTATTGCTCAATGCTGCATTTTTTTTCCACCTACCTTCCGTTCTCCGCTGGTGGTTGTTGTCCTCCAAATGTTTCCCTGTGTCGATGGGCAGGGTTTCTGCGGGTATCAGCGTAATTTCCCCTGAGCTTCGCACTGTCTCCTGGGATCTCGAATAAACCATCCCAGGAGTCAGTGCGCCTAGCCGTAGTGGAATCTCGCGAGATTTAGACGACGTGACGTCATCACGCTCGCCTTATCTCGCCTTATTCTAGGGCAAACAACGCCGCTCGTAGCTGTAGCCAATGAGCGTGTGTGGGAACCAGCAAGGAATGCTGTGGTTCCTCCGAATGAGGGAAGGAGGAAGTGATTGCTTGTGGGCTTCAAATGCCCACAAGAAAGATGAGATCGGCCGAAATTTGCTTTCTAAGGAATCGATTAGGAAGAAAAAAGAAGATGGATAACGGAAGAAGACACTAAAAGTAAGTATATTAATAACATAACATCGTTTTTAATCATTTAGGAAAAAAAAATGTTTTTGTCTGTGCAGAACCACTTTAAGGATGTCTCTAATGTAATGGGAAAGCCTCAAAGGGTGGTAAGTCCCAGTGTTCCCAGAAGATTGAAAGATTTGATGCCGTCCAGTGTGAAGAGTTCATAAACTTATTTAACCCATCACCAGCAAAAAGTCAACGTATTATCATAGGCCAGGAAGAAATGGGGTGTGTTGAGAATGCCCAATAAAGGAAGATGCATGGAGCAAAGACAGATCTTAGAGCCTGGGTCCATGCACAGAGCGTGTCCAGAGAAGATTATATATGGGGAAGGGGGAGCACTCGGAAATCGGCAAGTGTACCCATATAGGCATTTCAGACATTGCGTAAAACGAAGTTAGTGGGCGATTTGGGCTGCAGTGTAATAGTGTTTGAGGTTGGGGACCACCAGTCCACCCACAAACTTATGGTGATAAAGTGTTGCCGCCGGTGCCAAATGAAGCGCACAAGATTGCGCTGTTCAATGCGCAGAATATAACTGGGCGTGGGAACCGGAAGGACCCTAAAGAAATATAAGAGCTTTGGAAGGAAGGTCATGTGGAGAGCGTGAATCCTCCCAAACCATGATATTGGTAGGGAAGCTCAGGAGGCAGAACAATGGAGGATAATTAGCGCAATGGGAATATTTTTTTTTTTTAATAACAAGTTCAACTTTAACTCTTTTTCTTTTTTTTAAAGATCCAAAAACTTTGGTAACGGAGACAAAAAAATTAACAAATTGAATACAGTAAATTATCATTAATATACACATAAAATTAAACAGAATTGAAAAAAATAAAAAATAAAATAATACAAATATTCACAGAATAAATGCACAATAACTTCACACCACCAGAAACATGTCCGCAGGGAAAAATCAGTACTGTACATAAATGGCATCAGTTCTGTATTGACACAATCAAAAAATTGTCCGAAGAGACTGCATCAGCACCGTACCGGAACAATAGTAAACAACTGTAGAGAAGGAATCAATACCGTACTGATAAAATCAGAAACATGTCCCCAGAAAAGGAATCCTTACCACAATGTGATAACATTTAAACTGAAATTGCGCATGCGCAGCACAGTGTACATTCTACAGAAGACTGGGAGCAGGTTCCACTTTAACTCTTTTTTTTTTTAAGAAAAAGGTCTAAATAAGAAAATAAAAAACAAATTGCATACAATAAATTATCAATAATGTTTCATGAATTTTTTTGAAATGTAAAAATGAATGAAATTGTTCATAGAATAATTTTACAATAATTTCACACTATCAGAAACATGTCCACAGAGACATAATCAGTACTGTGCTGACACCACTGGAAACGTCCTCAGAGAAGGCATCGGTACTGATCACGGGCATTTTCTGAATGTGGTAGGCCTGTGTGTGAGATAACAAGACCCCTTTCTCAAAAAAAAAAAAAAAAAAAAAAAAAAAAGGGCAAACAGTGGGAATGGTTTGCATTGTGCTAATTAAAATTAAAATGAACCCTACAGTAAACAAAATAAACACATACGAAAGCAATCATTTCCAGTTACATAAATCAGGTGAAAAATAAAACCAATGTAAAATGAATCATTAGTGCAAATGATGCAAAATGTACCCACAAACCAATTGGAAAGATACACAGTATATGACAGTCTCAAAGCATCAAACAGCCGATATATCCAATGAGGGCAATAAACCGCACCAATTTAAAAATAAATGACCGTGTTATGAACCCCATCAAAAATGTTCATAAAAATAATTAATAACCACAACATTAACTCATATTAAGTGAAAAAAGTGTCATTATTTGGTGCAACTTAAAAGGGTGTGATTAGGTTAAATAGAGTCTGAGAGCTCAGATATGTCTCTCTCTCTGATATTGGTCAGGAAGCACATGGTGTAGAACAGGGATATGCAATTAGTGGACCTCCAGATGTTGCAAAACTACAAGTCCCATCATGCCTCTGCCTCTGGGTGTCATGCTTGTGGCTGTCAGAGTCTTGCTATGCCTCATGGGACTTGTAGTTCTGCAACAGCTGGAGGTCCGCTAATTGCATATCCCTGGTGTAGAACAATGGTGAATGAAGAGAACCTGCCATTCCAGGAGTACAGATGTCTGCAGAGGATGGCTGGTTCAGATCCTTAGGCAGAAGCGTGGTTCGTAGATGTGCAGATGGATCAGTACAAGCAGTACAAGCTGTAGGCAGAGACATGGTCAGAAAACATGCAGAAGGCCAGTCCAGGTGGCAGGCAGAGAGGTCCATAAACAAATAGTGGGTCCGTTCTGGTGGCAGGCATAGCTGTGGTCAGAAAACATGCAGGGTATTGGTACATAGCATATCACAATACAGTCCCGTGGTGGCTAGTCAAGCTCTGAGCAGAACCCAAAACAAAGCCCAGGCATAGGGCCCCCAACTTTACTCATCGATTTAGTTTCCCAAAATCATTCCACTCAAGGCATGCCAGGTATGATAACTGTCTCAGTTTCTTGTGCTCTCAACCAACCTGTCCACCCATCAAGTGACTGGTGCCATAACTGATCACATGTGCAGCACCATGGCAACCGCAGATCAAGCAGAGGCTAAGATGGCAGCTTCCTTGGCTGTAAAGGATATGAGGGTTTCCTCTTCAGAACAAGTGTCCTTGGATGGGTGAACCAATAAGGGCAGAAAAGAGGAATGAGGAAAGGTGTTGCTTGGCAACTGGGACGCCAAGAAGCAGAATCATAGGCATGCTGCTCACCTGCATGAGCCGGAGACCAATGGGGGGGCCAGGAGGAGGAGGAGGTTATAGGACTTATATGTGCACAGATGAAGGAAGGACCAACCTGGGACACAGGAAGGCAGGGAGCCCGATGGAAACAGCTGCAAGTGACTGCCTGCATGCAGTTGGGGACAGATTCAGGCATCAAAACAAATGCCTCATGCATGCAGTATCAGTGCCAGCGCCCATCTGAATGAAACTTTATTCAGAAAACAAATAGTACATTTTCTTAAAAATAAAGCAGAATACCTATGATGATGGCATCATCTATTTCCAAGATGATGTCATCCTACAGTTTGAATTCAAGGGTCCTCAGTTTTAAGGTGCCTACCACCTAACGCACGATTCACGTTTTTTTGTTTTTTGACTCTAGTTCAAGTTTTTTTTAATTTTAACAAAAAAAGGTCTAAAATAAATAATGTGTTAATGAAACTCAAGTAAAAAAATTAAAATAAACTAATTTCGTACAATAAATTATCATTAATATACACATAAATTTGATACACATACTGTATGTTATGTTGTACATTAAATGCATTACCTCTGTACTATATATGCTATAAATTAAATTCATTACCGCTGTACTGTATATGTTATGTTGTACAATAAATGTATTACCTCTGTACTGTATACAGGTATGAAACAGTATGTTGCACATTAAATTTATTTTAAACCGAAGTATTATTCGCGCTCTTGCTAAAAAATATTTAAATCACCTTAGTGCATAAACTAAGTGACAAAAAATATATTTTAAAATTGATTAAAAGTACTGATGCATCTAAACCACAAATCCGAGTAGGATGTGTAATAAACGACAATAAAACAATATTCCAAAGTGCGCTGTCCTTCTACAAATTAATACCTCATAAGAAACACAGTAAAGTACATTAAACATATAATAAACCCATTTTATATTAACATATTTATATAAATCAAGTCGATATATAATGTGCAAAAACTATAGTGCAAATATATTATAAAGTGCAAAAAGTGCTCAGTTCCAAAACATCAGCATTTCTTCTCTCTTGTGGTGAAAAAATGATGATGATGTGCGCACCACCATGAAAAGTTCTCCTGTGAGCCTCAGATTCCCAGATGACACTTGTTACTGAGCAACGCGTTGGGAGGGGCCTCACACGTGACGTCATTCTGCAAGTCGAGCTTACTGATTGGACCTGCTGGCTGTTTGTAACACATGCGGTGTAATTTGTAATTGTAAGTGTAATTTCATTATTCTATTAAGATGAATTGGTGAAATACTACACTATGTGGATCTCCCTCTGTACTTTAGGCTGGGTTCACATATGTGTGAATTGGATGTGGGTTTCTGCGCATCCAATTTGCATCTGAAAGCTGCACCTATGTGAACCTGGCCTTAATCCCCTCCACTCTATTTTAGCTTAGGCCCCTTTCACACTTGTGCGACTTCAAAGTCGCGTGATTTTACAGCGATTTTGCCACGATTTGCGGCCGCGATTTCAAGGAATGCCTGTGTAAGTGGCATCAAAATCGGACCAAAGTAGTGCAGGGACTACTTTGAAGTCGGAACGACTTAAAGTCGTACTAATATGAATGGCTGTCATTGGAAATCATGGGGAACGACTTGTCATGCTACTTTGCAGTCCCAAATCGTGGGACAAGTCGTATAAGTGTGAAAGGGGCCTTAGGAGTTTGGGGAGCTTCTGCATTCCGGATCGTGGTGTACGTGGCTGGTATGCAGCAAGGTGCTTAGTGATCTCCTTGTGGGATCAGAGAAGCTTGTTTGCCCCCCCCCCCCTCTTTAAAGTGGTAGTAAAGTCCCTCTGGACAGGTCTACCTACAGGTAAGCTTATAATAAATCTTACCTGTAAGTACAAGGAATATCTCCTAAACCTGCACCTTTTAGGAGATATTCATTGTCTTTGCAGCCGGTGACGTCACCGACGCATGCGATCTGAAGGAACAGCATTCTAGTGGCATCCATTTAGAGCCCTGTGCTGTGGGAGTGATGTCATTGCATACCTCCCAACATTTTGAGATGGGAATGAGGGACACCTACTAGCAAATGTATGTAGGCATAGGACACACACCCCTGCCACACCCCCTTAAAAGAGAACCCCCAAAAAAGGTTAATTAAATTGCTTTTTTTTACCACTACTATTCCTTTATATTGGCTTTTTAAAATGTATAAATGCAGCAATTTAGAAATTGGATGAAAGGTTTAGCACTGGGAAACACTGTTTGAAAGATGAAAAGTGCATTTTATATGCAACTATATAGATCAGACCAAAATGAGGGACAAATGAGGGGGAAAGAGGGACAGAGGGACATTGCTCCAAATGAAGGACAGTCCCTCGAAATCAGGGACAGTTGGGAGGTATGTCATTGCGGCTCGGCCATTCAAAGGACCGAAGTCCGTGAACCCAGAAGGAAGACTGTCTGAAAATGGAAGCCCTGTCAGTGGTGAGTCAAGGTAAGTCTTTCATAATGTGCTAGTATGCTTTGCATCTTTACTTCCGCTTTAACATTTGACACTTATTTTTTGTGGGGAGGGGGTTATCAGTTTTTTTTTTTAACCACTACAATACAGGGCACTTTTGCCCAATTTTCAGCTTTCAGCGCTCTCTCGCACTTTCAATGACAATTGCGCGGTCATGCAATGCTGTACCCAAATGAAATTTTTATCATTTTGTTTGCACAAATAGAGCTTTAGTTTGGTGGTATTTATTCACGACTCCGTTTTTTATTTTTTGCGATATAAGCAAAAAAATAGCGTAAATTTTGGAAAAAAACAATATTTTCTTTTTTAAAAGAAATCCAATAAAATCAAATGTTGTCATAAATTTAAGCCAAAATGTATTCTGCTACATGTTTTTAGTAAAAAAAAATCCGTTAAGTGTATAATAATTGGTTCGCGGGATCACGGACATATGTACGCAAGTGATCATGTACAGATGTGTGCAGGTGATCACGGACATATGTGTGCAGATAATCATTGGCACATGTTATTTTACTGGGACATGTGTGAGGGACATGTGTGTTTTGGGGACATGTATGTTTTGGGGACATGTGTGGTGTGGTGTGTTGTGTGTTTACACTAGACTGGTGATCAGTGAGTAAAAAGCTGTAAAAAAAACAGCTAATACTCACTGATCACCAGCCGGCTGCAGCGATCCGCTCTCCTCTCCTCACCGACGACTTGTGTGAGGAGAGGAGAGCTGATTGCCTAGCAACCGGCTGTTTGCTTACATCACATGGCGGCTGTGATTGGACACGGCCGTCATGTGATAAGGAGGGCCAATCACAGAGCCCTCCTGCCGGTCCGAGATGCGCCGTGTCCAGCGCGAGCGATCCCGCTACTTCTGATGGACGTTCAGGAACGTCCAATCAGAAGTAGACGGCTCCCACCCGGCCGTATATATACAGTGGCCGGGTGGGAAGTAGTTAAATAAACTTTATGCTAAGTGTACAAAACGTACACTTCATACATTGCAATGTAGGGCAGCCTAATGCCGCGTACACACGAAGGGACTATCCCGCGGGATTATCCGCTGGACCGAAGTCGAGCGGATAATCCCCTCGTGTGTGGGCGCCGGCGGACTTTTTTTGGCCAAAGTACGACGGACTAAAGTTTTAAGTTTTGTTTTAAAATTATCCGCTGGACTTGGCAGTCCAGCGGACAATCCGGCCGTGTGTAGTATGGTCCGGCGGACCAAAAAGGACGCATGCTCAGCAGCAAGTATTTTTCTAGTATTTTTCGTTTTCTAGTCCTGTCGTACGTGCTGTACGTCATCGCGTGAACCGTCGGACTTTTTGCGTGATCGTGTGTGGTCAAGTCCGTTCGCTTTTTAGTCCAGCGGACCCAGCTGGAAAGTCCAGCGGATTGTCCGCTGGACTTAGGTCCGCCGGGAAAAGTCCCTTCGTGTGTACGCGGCATTACTTACAGTGCAATTTGGCACAGTGCGCGGCAATAAAATGCAGCATGTCTACATTTTAGCGCAGCGCTAAGCTGGGTTGCAGTGCACATAGGATACATAGGAAACAATTGTTCCCTTTGTGTTCCTGTGGTGAGCCGGTGACAGACGTTTTACAATATGGTCGCATAGAGTGAGAATTAGCCCTTACTAAAGTTGAAAAGTGCCTTTACTATAGGTGTAGGCTACTCAAGTACCGCATGAAGCCTGACACTCTTTTGCACAGCTACCAGCCAGCAAATTTTAGGATTTTTGACAAGATCAATAGGCTAGTTCAGTGATTTATTATCTTTGCACCCATAAAATAATTTACAATATCACCTGACATATTTTATGAGAAGATTGGTATCAATATGCTATAGTAATACTATAACAATCAGTTCTGACTGAGCTGTGTACTACGGTATGCCAGAACGAGGCTTGGTTGTAGGCGGATCAGCTGTGCTGAGGTTCCAGAACGAGGCTTGGTTGCAGGAAGGCAGGAGCTTAGTACACAGTGCGGGAGATCCAATGAGGACTGAGAGCTGATCTCTCGACTGGACTATAGAGAGGAGTCCTAGGGACAGGTACTGGAATGTGCTGCTGCAGGGTTATCAGCCAGAGAGTGGGGTGGTGTACAGATAACCCTGGGGGGAGGGGATTATTGATGACCATACATGTGGTAAGGTGACTTTCCTGGCTGAGAACTGTGTGACCACCATGGGACTAATATGTATATATCGCAGTATGACATGAATGGCACTAGACTGGCATATGAGGCATTTCCAGGGACACTGCTATATATTCCAGTATGACATGAATGACACTAGACTGGCATATGGGGCATTTCCAGGGAACTGTGCTATATATCCATGTATGACATGAATGGCACTAGACAGGCACACGGGGCATTTCCAGGGACACATGAATGGCACTAGACTGGCATACGGGGCATTTCCAGGAACACTGTGCTATATATCCCAGTATGATGTGACTGGCACTAGACTGGCACATGGGACATTTCCAGGACCACTGTGCTAAATATCCCAGTATGACGTGACTGGCACTAGATTGGCATACAGGGCATTTCCAGTGACACTATGCTAAATATCCAAGTATGACATGAATGGCACTAGATTGGCATATGGGGCATTTCCAGGGACACTGTGCTAAATATCTCAGCATTCCCTGCATGGCATCAGGCTTAGATACCAGTCAGGGACACTGTGCTAAATATCTCAGTATGACATGAATGGGACTAGACTGGCATATGGGGCATTTCCAGGGACACTGCTATATATTCCAGTATGACATGAATGACACTAGACAGGCACACGGGGCATTTCCAGGGACACTGTGCTAAATATCCCAGTATTACATGAATGGCATTAGATTGGCATACAGGGCATTTCCAGGGACACTGTGCTATATATACCAGTATGACATGAATGGCACTAGACTGGCATACGGGGCATTTCCAGGAACACTGTGCTATATATCCCAGTATGATGTGACTGGCACATGGGACATTTCCAGGGACACTGTGCTAAATATCCCAGTATGACGTGACTGGCACTAGATTGGCATACAGGGCATTTCCAGTGACACTATGCTAAATATCCAAGTATGACATGAATGGCACTAGATTGGCATACGGGGCATTTCCAGGGACACTGCTATATATTCCAGTATGACATGAATGGCATACGGGGCATTTCCAGGGACACTGTGCTAAACACTGCTATATATTCCAGTATGACATGAATGGCACTAGACTGGCATATGGGGCATTTCCAGGGACACTGTGCTAAATATCTCAGCATTCCCTGCATGGCATCAGGCTTAGATACCAGTCAGGGACACTGTGCTAAATATCTCAGTATGACATGAATGGGACTAGACTGGCATATGGGGCATTTCCAGGGATACTGCTATATATTCCAGTATGACATGAATGACACTAGACAGGCACACGGGGCATTTCCAGGGACACTGTGCTAAATATCCCAGTATTACATGAATGGCACTAGATTGGCATACAGGGCATTTCCAGGGACACTGTGCTATATATCCCAGTATGACATGAATGGCACTAGACTGGCACATGGGACATTTCCAGGGACACTGTGCTAAATATCCCAGTATGACGTGACTGGCACTAGATTGGCATACGGGGCGTTTCCAGGGACACTGCTATATATTCCAGTATGACATGAATGGCACTAGACTGGATATGGGGCATTTCCAGGGACACTGTGCTATATATACCAGTATGACATGAATGGCACTAGACTGGCATACGGGCATTTTCAGGGACACTGTGCTAAATATCCCAGTATGACATGACTGGCACTAGATTGGCATACGGGGCATTTCCAGGGACGCTGTGCTATATATCCCAGTATGACATGAATGGCACTAGACTGGCATGGCATAGACTGGCATACGGGCATTTCCAGGGACACTGTGCTAAATATCCCAGTATGACATGACTGGCACTAGATTGGCATACGGCGCATTTCCAGGGACGCTGTGCTATATATCCCAGTATGACATGAATGGCACTAGACTGGCATATGGGGCATTTCCAGGGGACACTGTGCTAAATATCTCAGCATTCCCTGCATGGCATCAGGCTTAGATACCAGTCAGGGACACTGTGCTAAATATCTCAGTATGACATGAATGGGACTAGACTGGCATATGGGGCATTTCCAGGGATACTGCTATATATTCCAGTATGACATGAATGACACTAGACAGGCACACGGGGCATTTCCAGGGACACTGTGCTAAATATCCCAGTATTACATGAATGGCACTAGATTGGCATACAGGGCATTTCCAGGGACACTGTGCTATATATCCCAGTATGACATGAATGGCACTAGACTGGCACATGGGGCATTTCCAGGGGACACTGTGCTAAATATCTCAGCATTCCTTGCATGGCACCAGGCTTAGACACCAGTCAGGGACACTGTTCTATATATCCCATTATATGATCTGTGACACTGGACTGACATACCGGTCATTTCCAGGGACACTGTGCTATATATCCCAGCATATTATGAATGGTATACAGGCCAATTTCCAGGGACACTTTGATACTCACATAAAGTGTGGGAGGGAAGATACAACCACGGTGGTGTAGATACTATTAGTTGCACATGTATTGAGTATCTTCACCTGTCAGAGATTCTTTGGCAGAAAGTTCCAGGGAAGTAGAATTATTGGGGCAGACTCATGCAATGTATGTTGGCACGACTGCATGTGGTCCCCATCAGGTGAGAGGGTGACAGCGCTGGTGAACAGTCCAGGGACACAGCCTTGTCACCCTACAGGAAGTGCTGGCACAAGGTCCTTCATGGCAGGATCACCAGCTGGTTTATTTAATGAAAGTCACACATTTTAGAAATAATGGAAATGACTTCTGAAATGACATTGGCATGTGACAGCCTTCATGGGATTGTAGTGATCCCCCATTTATTCTCTGATAGAAAGTCATCTTTTTGCTGTATTTGCTTCTGACTTGCCTGTGTTTCATGTTGTAGGTTACAGCGCCCCCCTATGATGGATCAGGACATTCTGTCTGTGCGCTCTGCTGTCTATGGTGCCCTCACCGACTTGTCAAAGATCTCCAATGGCGATAGATTGGTGGAAGTTCTGACCGGCATCAAACGTTTCCTTGGGCAGGGGGAGAATCCGGCAACTGCGCAGGAGATGGTCGAGTTTTACAGAACACACTACACTCCTTTTCTTAGGTTTTTGGTGACCAAAATGGGTCCCCAGTGGTTGGATCTTCTGACTTCAGAACATTTGGATCTTTGGGACAGTTTCTTCCTGGAGGGTCCTGCAGACCAAGCCTTCCTGGTGCTGGTGGACAGTCTGAGGCAAACAGGGTGAGTCAAGAAGAACTAAAGAATCAAGTGCAAAACTTTTTTTCTGTTCATTTTAGATAGAATAAGGTCCCTTTCACACTTGTGCGACTTGTCCTGGGACTGCAAAGTCGCATGACACATTGTACCCCATAATTTACAATGAGTACCATTCATATCTGGGCGACTTCAAAGTGGTCCCTGTACTAATTTGGTCCGACTTTGATGCGAGTTGAGGACCATAGACCTCAAGTTTACACAGGCATTCCCTGAAATCATGCGACTTTCAAGTCGTGGCAGTACGAAAGGGGCAGGGGCGGACTGAAAACTCATGGGGCCCCCGGGCAATAGGAGATTATGGGGCCTCACAGTATACACACACAGTATACAATCACACAGTATACACATACATGTACACACAGTATACACAGACATGCTTCTATTGTCTGAGAACGTACTGGAGAGGTGGGGCAACTATAATCTCGGGATTTTTAGACCAAAAGGATGTCGTTAAGGGACATTTCAGAAACAGATGTAAAAAAAAACACAGATTTTTACATACTGTCCCTGGTTTTACTGAGGCTGGCAACCCTGATGGAGCCCCCTAGTGGCCCGGGGGCCCTCGGGCAGTGCCCGAGTGGCCGATTGGTCAGTCCGCCCCTGGAAATGGGGCCTAAGGTAAAAAATGTGGGATTTTCTTTCACTTTCACCATTAAGCTGCCATTGATGATTCGTTTAAATTTTTTATTTTTATTTTGTCTAGCCGGTGGGGGAGAGGCTGCAGCTGCTGGAATGTGTTACATGTTCCATCCTAAATTCTCTATGGAACACACATATGTTCCAAAAGGTCAACTTATCCTGTAACTGTCCCAGATTGACCTTACCCCCCGCAAGTGCCCCCATAGGAAGCTGCTTCCCATGGGGGCACTTATGCTGTGCTCATTCTGGAGCCACCTCTCTATGACTGAGACACACAGAGCGCAGCTTGCCCCCCTCCCCCGCTCCCTCCTCACTGGTTGTGATGGACAACAATGGGAGCAAATGGTGCAGTGAGGAGGCAGAGACCCGGGAGAGCCGACTGCTCTGCTACACATCACTGGATCGGGATTCGGGCTCAGATGAGTATAATGGGGGGGTTTAGGGGGAAGCTGCACACATATAATGCATGAAGGTAAAAAACCTTCAGCCTAGGTTCACACTAGTGCAATGCAGACACCGCATGTGATTCGCACAGGAACCACATCGCATTGTGATGTCTGTGGGGTGCGATTTGAGCCATTTATTTTGTATGGCTCAAATCGAATCACACCCGCTTGAAAATGCTGCAGAACCCTTTTTTTTTCCGCACCTGAATCGTATCGCATGGGTGTTTACAGCTAGAAATACTGCAGCTGCTGACTTTTAATAAATGGACACTTACCTGTCACAGGTTCCAGCGATGTCGGCAGCAGAGGCCGATCAACCGTTCGGCCCTCTGCTGCTGCCGGCGCCATTCTCGGTGAGGGAATCAGGAAGTGTCGCCTTTGCGGCTTTACTTCCCGGTTCCCTACTGCGCATGCGCGAGTCGCGCAGCGCAATGAGAATCGTCAGCGCTGTCACGCGTGTGTCCCGGCAGACAGCCCCGCGGGACAGGAAGTGGCGTAAACTCCCGTTGGAGTTTATGCCCGGAAGTGGGTGTAAATACCTGTCTTAGACAGGTATCTGCACCCCCCTCCCCCCTGAAAGGTGCCAAATGTGACACTGGAGGGGGGGAGGGGTCCGAAAAGCGGAAGTTCCACTTTAGGGTGGAATCCCGCTTTAAGGTATAATCTGTGAAGTCTAGTAAATTATTGCCAACTGTTCTTTCTTTCTAATAAGTTGGAAACTGGCATTTGTGGGACAAAATGATCAGCATTTCAGTTGAAGTGTGAATAGCTGACCTTCTCATCGGTATACATCTGAAGTGTATGGTCATCATGTTTTTGTTTGCTTGTTTCTTAAAGGGCCTCTGCTCGCCTGGATCACTGTGTTCACGTTCTTGAGAAATTCTTGCAGCGCGGGGCCCTGGCGGAAGTCATCTGGGAGGTGTGTGAGCAGCAGCTGGAAGCCACTCCAACTCCTGTCTTGCATGAAGCCATCTTGGCAAAAATCTGTAACTTGCCCGACCATGTGGCCAATTGTCTGCAGAAACATAATAAGTCCATCTTCTATTCCCAAAACTACTTCCCTCGCGTCGGAAATGCCATCCTGAAAGTGCTGCAGATGGTGTCTGTGTCATTAAGAGGTAACTTGACATCCATGATTGGAGTGCATTGTGTAGAAACCACTGTGAAAGTTTACCTCTTAAGAAAAGGTCCAGCTAAAACTTTTTTTTCGTAATTATTTTGTCATTGGTTTTGGAGGGTTATGCTGAAGTCCGGGTACCTCTTGTGAATTTATAAGTTTAAATCTTTTTTTTTTTTTTTTAAATCAAAAAGGTTTGAACAAAAAGAAAACATACATTTAAATCTTTTTTTTTTTTTTTTAAAGTCTAATGCCGCGTACACACGGTCGGAATTTCCGACAGAAAATGCGATGGGAGCTTGTGGTCGGATATTCTGACCGTGTGTATGCCCCATCAAACTTTTTCTGTGTGCATTTCAGGCGGACTTAGATAAAGAACATGTTCTAAATTTCTCCATCGGAAATGCCGACTGAGGTTATCCCGTTGGCAAGTCCGACCGTGTATACGCGGCATTAGTATTTTTTCTTTCTTTATAATTAATCTTCAAACTTTTCATGACATTGAAATGAAGAAGACAGAATAGTGAGGCTAAGAACAAAAAAAAAAATCATCAATGTATAACACCTTAAGTCAGTTCCATGCTAGCCGGCATCCTTCCAGCCCCAAATACCGTTAAAACCTTTTGTGGGCCGAGCATGTTCAGCAATTCACAATATACTGTGTTCATAATGTTATGTACCACAGAGAACATTGTTCACCGATCACATTATGACCGTTGCACCATTTCTCTGATGTTCAATGCCAAGGGAACAGATTGATGATCTGCCATATTGGGAGCCGCCACAGAGGTAACCCCTGAAATGTGTCCAGGTACTTCAATGGGTACCTTAATGGGTATAAGTATTGTAGGTTAAAACACACACACTGCTTTATGTATGTGAAGAGCAACTTTTTACATATGTGTATGTTAAAAAAAAAAAAAAAAAAAAAGGGGAAAAAAAAAAAAAAAAAATAAATGTGTATATATATATATATATATATATATATATATATATATATATATATATATATATATATATATATATATATATTGTACACACACACCGATCAGCCATATCTTTATAACCACCCACCTAATATTGAGTAGGTCACCCTTTTGCCACCAAAACAGCCCTGATCCGTTGAGGCACGGCCCCCACTAGACCTAAAAATATGCCGGGGTATCTGGCACCAAGCTGTCAGTAGCAGAGACTTTAAGTCCTCGAGGTGGGGCTTCCATGGGATCAGAATTGCTTTTCCAGTGCTCCCACAGATGCTTAACTGGATTGAGGCCATGTCAACACTTCAAACTCGTTGTGTTCCTCAAACTAATCTTGAACCATGAACCATTTTTTGCAGTGTGACAGTGTGTAGTATTCTGCTGGAAGAGGTCACTGCTTTTTAAGGCAATGCCTCTTCCATTAAGGGGTGTACTTGGTCAGCAACAATGTTTAGGTAGGTGGTATGGTCAAGTAACATCCACATAAATGGCAGGACCCAATGTTTCCCAGCAGAACATTGTCCAAAGCATCACACTCCCTCCAATGGCTTGCCTTCACCCTATACTGCATCCTGGTGCCATTTTTTTTTTTTTTCTTATCCAGGTAGGCGATGCGCACTCACCCGGCCATCCACATGATGTAAAAGAAAATGTGATTCATCAGACCAGGCCACCTTCTTCCATTGCTCTGTGGTCCAGTTCTGATAGTTACTCGCCCATTGTTTTGTCTGTGGACATGGGTCAGCATGGAAACCCTAACCAGTTTGCGGCCACACAGCCCCATCCTCAACAAACTGTGATGCCCATTTTTTCTGCTATCAACACGTCAACTTCAGGGACAACATGTTTACTTAGCTGCCTAATATATCCTTCCCACTTTCAGTTGCTATTGTAATGAGATCATCAATGTTATTTGCTTAACTTCCCAGTGGTCACTAAGTTTAGGCTGATCGATGTGTGTGTGTGTGTGTATATATATATATGTGTGTGTGTATATGTGTATATATATATATAATGTATATGTATATATGGCCTCTGAGGAAAGTCAGTGCATGTATTCTGCAGACTTATCACTGAGCAGTTCAAATAAATCTATGCTGTGCGGGTTAAAGCAATAGGTTAATTGTAGCTCTCTCCAGCGGCACATCCTTCTTGGCTTTTACTTGCCTGCAACTCATTTTATCTGCTGGAAGTGAAGGAAAGTCCTGTGTAAACTTCAAGTTGTTGGAGTTTTAGCAGAGGACTATGGGCTCCCCATTATACAGTGCTGGTTAACCCAGTACTGTCACATGGAGTGAGTCAAATGCTCATTCATATTTTGTCTATAAACTGACATGGGATACCAGAATGATCCCTTTTCATATTCCGTACCCAGATGTACCAGCAATTTCTTTTTAGCTCCTGGTACTGAACAGAACAGAGGAGAAGTGAAGGAAAGGTAAGTTTATGTCACCAGGAATGGGGAGAGTAAAGCAAACCTATTGCCATGTCATCAGGGCTGCTGTTAGAAATCACGGGGCCCTTTACAGCCTACCTGACAGCCCCAGTCGAATATGACTGAGGACAAAGATTTATCAGTTACTTTCTCTACAGCTTCAGCTGCACAGATGAATGACTAGGAAGCTCTCTGAATCTTCCTGCTCATTCACAAACTGAAGCATAGTAAACTTCAGTGATGAATGGACACAGGAGTTATTGGTACTGATTGATCACTGTGTGCATCCAGGAAAGGAAGGTTCCCGTAAATTACACATTTACCGGCCCCTTATCCTGCTCTCCATCCTGAAATGTACCACTGTGCTCTTGTAACATCTTCTGGTGGGAGAGGGGAGGTGGGAAGCTGGCAGTGCTGTGGGGGTAAGGGGCACACAGGGGGCCCGGCAGCAGATGACATGGGCACATGTACTAGGACCAATCCCCCTGCAGTGCAGCAGGAGGGAGAAAGAGGAGGAGAATCAGGCAGCGCTGCAGGGGGAGGCAGAAGAGGATCGGTGTCTGCAATAAGACAGTACAGCTGGCCCAACAGCTCAGCAGGTGCCCGGCCCCCCTTTTTGAGCTGATGTGGCCTGGGCCCAGTACAGGAAGGCTGGCTGTACTGCCTTATCAGCGACCCCACTTGTCCCATTAGGGAAAACACTATTTGCATAATCTTTTCATTTTTTTTCTCTTCTTCATAGATGGCAAAGGCTGCTCCATCAATTTTGTGTCTCAGCTGCTTGGCAAAGTCTGCATGCAAGGCCGGCAAAGTGAGTAGACTTGAACAACATGGTAGAGGCATAGCGGTGACACAAATTGCCCAATAATACTGGTCACAGAGCGACCGACTGCTTTTCCTGTGCATAGCAACATCCATTTATTACAGTGGTTTACTATATTTGCTCCTCCTTTAGTGGTGATCTTTTTATACACAGATCAACAATTCAAAGTTGTTGTTTCTGTTTAGATATAACCGCTCTCTGTGGGGATTTTATATGCTACATTTTAATATTAAAGAGGGAGTCCAGGGAAATTTTTTTTTTTTTTAAAGTCAACAGCTACAAATACTGCAGCTGCTGACTTCTAAAATAAGGACACTCACCTGTCACAGGGTCCAGCGATGTCAGCACCCGAGGCCGAACTGTCCCTCGGTCCTCGGTTGCTGCCGCCTCCATCTTGGGTATGGGAATCAGGAAATGAAGCCTTGCAGCTTCACTTCCCGGTTCCCTACTGCGCATGCGCGAGTCGCGCAGCGCAATAGGAATGCTCCGTGCTGTCTCTGGGACCCATGTGTGTCCCAGCAGAAAGCGCGACGGGACAGGAAGAGGCATAGAGTGGGAGTCTATGCCCGGAAGTGGGTGCAAATACCTGTCTTAGACAAGTATCTGCATCCCCCTCCCCTGAAAGGTGCCAAATGTGACACCAGAGGGGGGGAGGGTTCCGATGAGTGGAAGGTCCACTTTAGGGTGGAACCCCCGCTTTAAGACCATCAATCAATAAAAAAATATATAAGTAATAAATACAAAAAATTGTGTTCCCACAACCTGTATAAAGAAAATTATTTTATATATAGCAGTGCTGTGCCTACCTTAATACAAACTAATACCTTCAATCACAATTGCTATGTGGAGCCGGTGACTGAGTGCCGAAACATGCAGTGACGCGGGAGCCGCTGCCCCGCTGCATGTATTGCATGCAAATGTTCTTTATCAGATGTAAGTGCAATTTTAACTAATAAAACATTTCTAAAAATGTAGTACACCATGGGGGGGGGGCCCTCTCTAATTGTACGAGTCCATTGCACAGAGAAAGTTTGATCTTTTAAAGAGCCATACACCTATATATGTGGAAACACGAGGAGGCAATCCAAGTGAGGCTTTAACCAAGTGGAACCAAAAAGCAGCCCCAAGGTGGGGAAAGTGTTTTTGGGAGGATTTGGGAGGTCCACTGTTTTCATACTACTTGAAAGTCCTGCTCTGTACCATATTAGATTTGGTGGCTGCATTATATTTCTATTTTTTCCAGGCTTTTTTTTTCCCCTTCGTTATTTTCACGTGCTGATCCTGCCAGTAACACGCTTCCTGTTCTAGGATGACAATCGCACTGACTGTATCTATAGAAAAGCAGCGTTGTCACCCTAGGACAGGACTATGAATACATCACCCTCTTTTTCTTTATATACAGAAGGAAGGGGTTCTGTAGTCCTCATATCACTCGGACAATGTAACTGATAATGCAGCACAGAAAGCTATCAGCTACCATGTTTTTTTTTTTGTTCTTTTTTAAGATATTTTTATTCGTTTTAGACAAACCAACAAACATAGAAAAACACAAACAACAAATCAAAAAAAAAAAAAAACGGCAGTAATACCAGGCAGTCTGGTTATACAGGGGTGTACAACATTAGGCAGTATGCTCATTCTCAGATAATACCATAGATATCATAGTAAAAAAAGTACATATAGGCACAATGGCATAAAGTGCAAGTATGCTAACAGGTCATGGCATTAACGTATATGCATGCATTAAGGATATCAGCTCCCATGTTTACTGACGGGATCAATGGGTATTTTTTGAACCAATATAATAGAACACTGTTAATGGTCTATTTCACAAAGCAAAGGGAGCAAATAAGAGAAGTCCATTGTTCGTGTTTTCACGTGCGTTGAATTTCATATAGACCTGTGTGTTAACAATAATGGTGGTGCACATTCTCTTTTTTATTTACAGGGGAGCTGTTCTCAGTTCTGTTGCCACGTTTGACTGCCCTGGTCCAATCGGATTGCATCTGGCAGAGGATTTGCTGGAGACTGGTGGAGTCTGTCCCTGACAGGTGGATGGAGCCGGTGGTGACTGGGCTTATACAAATGGCACCTGGGTAATGTCTTCTCTTGTGTGTTGTTCTGTTGTCATCTTGGCTTCAGATTCCAACGGGGGGGGGGGGGGGGGGGTATCTGAATTGGGTATCTCTATAAGGAGAGCGCTGTGAATGCCCGGCTGAAGGTCCAGCAGACGCTGCTGGACCTTGCCGGGAAGAAGACTCCCGCGCGCATGCCAATCTTTGCCAAGGCGAGAATGATGTTGTGATTGAATGATGTTGCTCGGAACAATTCACCCCAACCCTACCATCGCAAAAAAATCGTTAGCAGTCGTACGTTCCCTCAGTACAGTTCTAAAGAGTAGCAATTGCCTTATATAAATGTATATGTAGGGAAATATCTGGACATCAGTAATACAGATGAAGCAACAGAAGTACACCAGTAATCAAAGAACATAATTGCAGCTACTCAGATCCCTCTACACACACATGCACAAAGGGGATCAAAAAGGTTTTAACAGTTACTTAGCAAAGATAAAAACAAAGGGGCCTACAGTATTTTTAGCTGCTGACTTTTTAATTTTCACAAGCCCGGGTGAAGTCTTCTTTAAAGGGATCAATTTACACCACAAAGTTTGCATTGAGCACCAGGGTGGATTTGATTTAAATCACTAGTAAAAGGGCCTGATATAAATTAACTTGATTTTAAATCATAATTTTTAAAGGGCAACTGTCATCTCTGTCCCACAGCGGCTCCTCCTCTGACTCGATGTTGACTCACCGACAGTCCCATTCACTCTAATGGGACGGCTGGTGATGTGGCAGTGACACAACAAGGGGAGGGACGTGGCGGCAGCAGGTGAGTGGATGCCCGCTAACAGGTGCTGCCATGATGGATCTGAAAAGACAGGTGCTCTTTAAATGTAAGGACTTATTCTTGCTGGTAGTTAAAATCTCTAATATTTGCAAACAAAATGAAGGTTTCCTATTTAGAATAATAAGATGTCAGGTTAGTAAAACGGCGATATTAGGACCGATTCAATCATACAGTTTGTAGTGTACATAGATTTGCAAAACAATGGGATAAAGGAATATTCCTGAACTTTGTTTCATCTCAGGGTTACTGTGAAATTGTGTGAATGCATCAATGCAGTGCATGTTATCTCAGCTTGCAGAGCTTGGATTCATTGAATAAGTTTACCAAAAAATGTAAATATTGCAGAATATACAGCCTCATGTTACATAACTAAGCTACATTTCATGCTGAATAAACTAAATTATTAATATTTCTTAAATAGAAAACTATCTTTACATAGAGTTTGACTCCAAAAGTGTTTTATTAAAAAATTGATAAATAAAAAAAATCTGATTTAAATAAAAATAATCTTTATTTTATTTTATTTTATTTTTTTTTAGATTTAAAAAAAAAAAAATTATAAAAAAAAAAAAATCATTGATTTATATCCATCCTGTTGAGCGCAGGTAAACACATGTGATGCACACTGGTATTAGGGTTGCACGGATACCAGTATTGGTGCCGTAACTGAGCATTTGCACGAATACCTGTGCAAATGCTCCGATACCTGAAACTGATAGCTTTTTGGTGCAGTATGAGCCCATAAAAAAAATGAATGGTCTCAAATCACACTGCAAAGTATCACGTGCGATTTCAACAGGAATGTGATGTGATTCCTGTCTGAATCGCTTGCAGTTTCCGCACTGCTCCTGTGTGAACCCAGGCTTCTAATAGTGACTTCAGCCTGGGTTCACACGTGGACAGCCACATGCGATTCAGACAGGAATCGCACTGCATTCCTGTTCAAATTGCAATGCGATTTCTTTGCAGTGTGATTTGAACCCATTTATTTTGTATGGGCTCAAATCGCACCGCAAATGTATCCATATCAGTGAGTATTGGTACTCGTACTTGCCGGGGAAAAAAAAAAAACAGTACCAGTGCAACCGTAATTCGTATGCTCTATCATGCTCTTTTCTCCTGCCTTCTTAGAACGTGCGAAGGGTCTATGGCATGACAGAGGAGACAAACTTGTGTTGACCTGTTATTATTTTCCTGTGCATTTTTAAGTACTGAAACAAAGTTGGGCTTGCTCTACTTTTTTATCCTGCTGCAAACCAGTGCCTATCAGGGCAACGATGTGAACTTCTCCCATTCACATACCTTCTTTTACAGGTCCTAGCTTTGGCATACGTTGAAATGTGCCAATGCATCTGGTGTGAATGGTCCCTTTTAATCCTATATTTCATGAATTATTGAGCTGCATTCATTGGTGTTGTATAATGTCTGTCCAGAGTTCATCTTATATCTACTATGCAAACCTGTACCTTTTTTTTTTTTTTTTTTTAATGCTCAAATCTTTATTATATACTTTGTGTTGTTCTTAGACCTTCTGCTCTTTCCCAGTTGCTGGGTGATCTGGTTTTGAAAAATAAGAAGACACAGTTCATTGTCACCCAGAAGCTGCTGTTCCTGCAGTATGGTCACAAGGTAAATGTGAGCTTGCCACTGACTTAGATAGAAATCGCAGTGGTAATTGTATGTAAAATGGCTCTTTTCTTGTTCTTGTGCAGAACGAGATGCTGCAAACTATTCTGGGATATCTGGCTATGGAAAATAGTCGCCGGGCATTGTTGATTAAGGTGGGTATGAGTAGTGGATATTTTTGTTGCATATTAAGAATATACCTCTTAGGGTTGCACCGATACTAGTGTCGGTATCGGTGCTGATACAGAGTATTTGCATAAGTATCGGTACTCATGCAAATGCACCGATACCTGAAACCGATACTTTTCAGGCTCGGTTCTTTGAGCTGTCAGTCTGTTTCCCCAGTGTTAGAGAGGAAGTAAAGCCTAAATAAAAAAAAAAAAATGCACCCTGCAAGGCAAAGTCATAATGAGCTAGTATGCATAGCATACTAGCTCATTATGAATAACTTACCTGAGATCGAAGTGACCCTCGTTCGCCTCCTCCGCCGTCGCCATCTATCCCGGAGTGACTTCCGGGTATCGCAGATCCGGCGCTGTGACTGGTCGGAGCCGCAATGACGTCACTCTGGCGCATGCGCACGGCGTGCCGTCAGTGACGGCATGTTCGCCTTCACTAACGGCACGCTCAGTGCGCCAGTAGTGCCTGGTTTTTGTAAAATATCTCCTTAACTGTGTAGGTTAAGGAGATATTTCTTGCACCTACAGGTAAGCCTTAATCTAGGCTTACCTGTAGGTTAAATTGGTCCCAGAGGGTTTACAACCACTTTAAAGAAGTCCGGTAATTGGAGCTGTCAACAAAAAAAAAAGCAACTGGCAATGTTTATTACCAACATTGCTCAGCCCTGAAACACTAAAATAAAAAGAAACATTGTTTCTTTTTGTATCTTTCTTTTTCTTCATCTGCAGATCAAAGGGTTGAACAAATATTCCTCTGTTTAACCCCTTAATAATCCTTAATTTACTCTAATCATCCTTAATTAACTCCCTATTCTCCTCCATTTTATTATTTTCCTGCTTTTTTTTTTTTTTTTCTTTTGTTCACGTCTCTTTTATAAACAATAAACAAATAAGACTTACCGTATATACTCGAGTATAGGCCGTCCCGAGTATAAGCCGAGGCCCCTAAATCACCACAAAAAAATGGGGAAACGTATTGACCCGTGTATAGGCCGAGGGGCAAAAATGCAGCAACTACTGTAAGTGGAAAAAGGGTCAGCAATGCCCACCTGCATGTCCCCTGTACAGACCCCCGTGTCCCCATTGCAGCCAGTGTCCCCATTGCAGCCTACCTGTGCCGATCCGTGTGTCCGGGGTCCGTGCAGCCGATGTGGTCCCGCTGTGTCCCCGCTGTGGTCCCGCTCTGTCCCCCTCCACAGCGTGTACGGCGTGCGGCGCCATTACAATTTAAAAGCCGCGCCTCTTCCTCCTCCTCGTCCGTGATAGGAGGAACACTTTTTTCCCAGCAATCAGTGCGCAGTGTTCCGCCTATCACGGACCGTCTCTCATCCTCGTTCATGAGATGAGAATGACAGGCCATCCGTGATAGGCGGAACACTGTACTGCTGGGAAAATTAGTGTCCGCCTATCACGGACGGGCGGGAGGAGGCGGCGCGGCTTTTAAACACCGCCGTCTGTCTGCATGACAAGCTGTTCATGTAGGCAGACGGCGATGACTCGAATATAAGCCGAGGGGTAGACTTTCAGACCTAAAAAAGGGTCTGAAAATCTCGGCTTATATACGGTATTTTTTTTTTCGTTTGTTTTGTAAGTGAATATTTTTACACATTTCACATTGAAAAAGCGCTAAATAAAAAATCAATTTATTTAATTTGTAAATAACTTTTCAATGCTTTGTACCATTGCTGACAGCTGAAGTTAAAACAAAACAGTTGCGGTAGGTATCAGTAATTGGCATCGGCGTGTACTAAAAAAAAAAAAAGTATTGGTACTTGTAAAAAAAAAAAAATGGTATTGGTGCCTCCCTAATACTTATGTGTAAGAAAAAAAACGCACTGGACTGCATGTGGTGTGAACTGGCCCTGAAGTTTAATTTGCTTGTATTTTGCCTTTCTTGGTTCCTTACTCCCCCCTCCTCATCAATATGTGAGTGAAATTTTTAAATCAAACTATTCTGTTGTCATTACATTGACTGTGGTTCTCTATGGAGTGCAGGCAGATCATAGCTGGTAGAAAGGGGCAGGCAGGGTAATGTAAATATCACAACACCCTGACTCAGCACTGCTCTTAGCAACCCTCAGCTTCTGATAGAAGCAATAGGAGAGTACTTTGGAGGAGCTATGCCAATATCGGTATGCCTTGATGGGTGGGTGTGTCGAAGTGTGGGCATTCCTAGGTGTGCTGTATTTATATGCAGACTGCACTAGGTAACACCCACATGTAATGCTTTTATTGCAAAAAGAAATACAATGAATGAAAGTGGTGAGCCCCAGAGAGTAAGGCTGGGAAGCAACAGGCTAGCAGATGCTGGACAACCTCCTGGCGGGAGATGAGAAATTAGCGGTGGCCCAAACAGGAAAAGGGTGTAAATCTTATGCCTAATTTATACTGGCAGTCAGGGGGGCGGTAAAAATAGGAGGTTGAATCTCCCGGCCACCCTCATTAAAATGTTACTAAACCCACAACAGTAAAATCTGTCTGCATATGTAGCATAGCATTTTAAGATCACCACGCATGGATTCTTTGTAGATCAGAACAGAACTGTGGTTAGAAATCCAGACATGTGGCCTGTGGTGGAGAGGTAGACTGTAGATGGGACAATCAGGACTGGACAGTAGTGGGAAGAAACATAGATTGGGTAAATTGTACATGTAATAGGACTCAAGTGGTAGGCTGTATCTGAAATAAACAGAGATAGGACTGCAGGAGTGAAAGCCAAATGGGATGGCTGATAAAGTAAAATGGAGAGGAGATGTAGTCTTTAAAAAGAGTTGGCGATATCAGTGGAGAGGCAGTTGGATAATTGAGTAGAGAGGTAGCATGTACTGTAGATCCGATAAACAGAATAGGAGATGTTTAGTAGAGAGGTAGTACATTGAAACGGGTCTGTCATATTAGTGTTGGGGTAGGAAAATATATTAAACAGGACTGTGGTATGAGTGGAGAGGCAAGGCCCCCCTTTAGACAGCTCAAATGTTGTCCAATTTCTGCTGAATCGGCCAAATTTCATGCCCCGAGTGGCCCTGCAAACCCTACCCAGCTTGACAATAGTTGATTAACAATTGACTGGACCGAGTGGGAAATCTTAGGCCAAACAATGTGCATCCTATTCAATCACTTTTTGGCAGCACCACTGTATTCAATCCATTGTAATACAATCGCTGACAGTGGAGCTTTTTGATTGAGAAATTTGAGCTGATAAACAGGACTGTAGAGGTAGAATATAGATCAGATAACCAGGATGAGTGTTATGAGTGGTAAGTTGGCATGTAGATCATTGTTTGTTCTTGTGACAGGTTTTGCGGGAGCTTCTGGAGGTTTGGTCATCAGGTAGCATGGTTAAACACTCGCCTTACCCCCAAATGCTACATCTCAGTCGTTGTATCTTCATCTGCATAAGTCTTCTGAATAAAGAAGAATTGGAGGGGTGCAAACAAGGTAGGAGACTGTACAACATGGCAGCAGTAACGTGTTTCTTCTCCTTCATGCTGCCAACTCATCTCTTGTCTCTGATGCACAGAACTGCTGCATGCTCTGACCTCTGGCACTCGCTTATACCTGGACAGCTCTCTTCCTCCAGTCCGGTGTTTGGGAATGGTGGTGGCTGAGTGCCTAAGCCAGCAAATCAGTTACGAAGGTCTCAGTCTTTCCTTCCAGGTAGGGACCAGTGTTTAACCATTGGACAAGGTTTCCAAACTTTCTAATCGTGCCTTCACTCCTTCTGGGAGTTGGGCTTTAAAGTTGAGTGTGACAGCCCATCTAATGTACACAAATTCTCTGCATCCTGCAGTATGGGGAGGATGACGACATCAAGGACTTGAAGTCACTACTAAACCCTCCATGTATTTGTCTGTCAGACCCTCCAGATAATGCAAGAACTCCATCTGAGAGGTCAGTAGATTTAATGAATGCTTCATACTGTGCTGGTATGTCTTTCATGTTGTATAGAACTTCGTAATAGATAGTATGTTGTCCTTCTAGTTCTACAGTCCCAACCTCTAAGGAGGTAAAACACCAGGAGGGACAAAAAACTGATACTGGGTCAGAATCAGAACTGGACAGGTGAGTTTTATTATTGGAAGCTCATTTTTTGTTAATGCAGCTAATGTGCAGAATTAGGATCTGTGCATTGTAAAATTGTTTTTTATTTTAACGATTCTTATACGGCTAGAAAGCAATGTATGTGTGTGTGCAGAGTTGACTATTCACCGCAGAAAAAAAGCATGGTTATGTTGGTCCCTATATGTAAGCAAGGTTGCCAATATTTTCACTTTACATTACTTTGTTTACAATTATCTTTCTCTGTATAGCGAATTGTGAAAAAAAAAAAAAAAATATTTATTGGCGTATAACAAGCACCCCAATTTAAGAGGGAAGCTTCAGGAATAAAAACTTTTTTTTTTTTTAAATAAACCACTTTGAAGCAAAACAATGGTCAGTGAGCATCAATGTAGCATGATTAGTGCCCAATGCCCATCTGCAGCCTCAATACAGCCTGATTAGTGCCCATCTGCAGCCTTAATGCAGCCTGATTAGTGCCCATCTGCAGCCTCAATTCAGCCTGATTAGGGCCCATCTGCAGCCTCAATGCAGCCTGATTAGTGCCCATCTGCAGCCTCAATGCAGCCTGATTAGTGCCCATCTGCAGCCTCAATGCAGCCTGATTAGTGCCCATCTGCAGCCTCAATTCAGCCTGATTAGTGCCTGTGACGGATCCTTTTCCTCACTCCGCTGAGGCTTCCTTCAGTAACTCTGCTTCCTCCAATCTGACCATCAGAGAGAGGTATTCTAGCTGCATCAAATACAAGTCTAGCCGAAAATAGCTTGTATAATCTGAACTTGTTTTATTTGACAGAATACAGCCTTTTTATATACATTTAACACAAAGGGTTGATAATGAGGTGGGGCTGCTCATGGATTCTTCCCCCTCCCCTATAGCAACAACTCAAAAGACAATAACACAATCAACATTCCAATTAACCCAGCAGCCTAGGTGACCAGACAGTCCGTCTCCAGATCAGCCTTTTCAAGGTTTGTGTATTGTTTAACATTTACACTCAAGAACACAGACTCTCCAAAATGCAACAAAAGGAGATTAATTATATCAATGTGGACATAAAAAGGTCCTTGCAGCCAGTGCCCGTGACAGTGCCCCCCCCCTGTCCCATAGTCCGGCAGACACAACTAGATCCACCACGGGTCAGCTTGGGGCTGTCTGGGAGAGTCTTATAGTTCAGTTTGCCGGGAAAGTCCATCTGCGTTTCCGTTCTGCTTTCCTGGCCGATACTGGATGGTAAAATTGTAAGGCTGCAGGGCCAAGCTCCATCGTAACAAACGTCCATTGTCCCCAGAGACCCGATTAAGCCAGATTAATGGATTGTGGTCGGTGAGCACTGTAAAAGGTCGTCCGTAGAGATAAGGTTGGAATTTCTTGAGAGCCCACACCAGGGCCAAACACTCCTTCTCCACGGCTGCATAACCGACTTCCCTGGGTAGCAGCTTCCGACTGATGTAGGCCACTGGGTGCTCACTGCCATCAGGTCCTACTTGGCTTAGTACTGCCATAGTAGTGTACCCTGGGACTGTGGAGAACATTTCCCTTCTCTGGCTAAGGACCTGCCGAGCTTCTTCTCTCTGCGTTGGCCCTAGCTGGTCGTCAAGCTTTATGGACTCTATCCCTGCATTAATCCTATCTAGCTCCGGGAGCACCAGCAGGGGAAGATTCTCACAATCTTCCACAGCTGGAGCACATATAGCGGCTACCTCTCCTGATCTTTCCCAGTATGCTTTCAACATGTTCACATGAAAGGTCCGTCTGACTCTTTCATCCGAACATTTAGCCACTAGGTAGGTCGTATCACAGAGCTTTGCCACAACCCGGTAAGGTCCCTGCCAAGTGGCCTGTAACTTGTCCTGCTTGGTTGGCCTGAGGGCAAGAACCTTCTGCCCAACCTCCAGAGTGCGGTTCCGAGCAGTACGATCGTACCATCGTTTCTGCCGCTTTTGGGCAGCCCGAAGGTTCTCTTGGACAGTGTCCGTCAGCTCTTTCAGTCTGTCCCTAAACTCAAGAACGTATGCTACGATAGAGGACCCTTGGGGATCAATTCCCCCTTCCCAGTGGGCTCTGACTAGATCTAGGGGCCCCCTCACCCGCCTCCCATACAGCAACTCAAATGGGGAGAACCCGGTAGATTCCTGCGGCACCTCCCGATAAGCAAAGAGAAGGTGTGGCAGATATCTCTCCCAATCCCTGTGAGAGGTTGCAAATGTCCTAAGCAGCTGTTTCAGTGTTCCATTGAACCTCTCACACAGTCCGTTGGTCTGGGGGTGATAAGGAGAGCTCTGTAGGGGCTTTATCCCACAGAGCCTCCATAACTGCTGAGTGAGCTCAGCAGTGAACTGGGTCCCCTGGTCAGAGATGATTTCCCGAGGGAAACCCACCCTGGCAAAGATCCGGAGCAAGGCATCAGCCACAGTTTCTGCGTGGATATTTGCCAGGGGAATGGCCTCCGGGTACCGGGTGGCATAATCCACCACAGTAAGGATATATTTCTTCCCAGAGGGACTAGGTCGGGGTAATGGTCCAACCAGATCTACGGCAACTCGGCTAAAGGGTTCATCAATGATCGGTAAAGGGTGTAGGGGAGCTTTCAGTGGGCCCCCATGCTTACCCACCCGCTGGCATGTGTCACAGGTCCGGCAATACTGTCGGACATCCCCTGTAATCCCTGGCCAAAAAAATGACTGAGTCAGACGGTGGAGGGTCCGGGACATCCCCAGGTGTCCGGCTAAGGGTATGTCATGCCCAATGCGCAGCAGGTCATGCCGATACTTCTGCGGCACAACCAGCTGCCGCTTGGGTGGATGGGAGGCTGTCCTTCCCTCAGTAACCCGATAGAGTAATCCCTGGACCCACTCTACCCGCTCCCCCTCCAACCCCCCAGGGTCCAATCCTGCTCTTTCCCTATAGCTAGCTAGAGAAGAGTCGCTGAGAGTTGCCTGAGCAAAGTCTTGGGGAGAAGAACAAGTCAGGGTAGGAATAGCTTGGGTAGTACAGTCTAGGTCAGGGGTGACAGGTCTTACCTGGGTCCCGTCCTCGAGGGAGCGCACCTCCATCCGGGCTTGCTGGCGGGTGGTAACAGGGCAGGCTTCTGGGGATACATCCAGGGAGAAGGCTGAATTTAAACGTCCCAAATCGTTGCCCAACAAAACCTCTGCGGGTAAGTTCTGCATTATTCCAACTTCCACTTCTTTGGCCCCCGAACCCCAATCAAGGTGAACCCTGGCAGTGGGGACCCGCATAACATTTCCCCCGGCCACCCGCACAGCCACAGACTGTCCCGTCTGCTCTGCTGGGGATATTATCCGGGACTGTATCAGGGTAATAGTAGCTCCCGTGTCCCTCAGTCCCTGGGCAGCCCGACCATTAATCCACACAGCTTGTCGATGGTGCAAACGATTATCCGTAGCGGCAGCTTGCACAGGGTCTGCCTCATGTAGAATTCCAATATTCTCCTCACTTGGGTAAGTCACATCTCTCTCCAGACAGTGTGCGGCAGCCCGAGCAGGTCCAAGAGGCCTGTTGTTCCGTGCGTCCTGGGAAATATTCTGCGGACAATACCTCCTAACATGCCCTGCTTGGTTGCATCTGTAGCAGAGATCCCCTTTCCCTCGTGAAGATGGTAGCTGAGTGGGACCGAAGATTGAAGGCTGGTGTGGAGGGGCAACGCTCCGTGGAATGTTGGGGACAGGCCGAGCTGGGGTCTTAGGCTCTGGTTGTACCGTCCGCCTTGAATCCACGTATTGGTCAGCTAGGGTGGCAGCTTCATCTACTGTGACTGGCCGCCGATCCTTTACCCAGTCTCTAACTTCAGGTGGGGTATGGTCATAGAATTGTTCCAGGAGGATTAGCTGGAGCGCATCTGCCATGGTAACAGCTTGGCGCCCAGTCATCCAACTCTCCACTGCTCGGGTCATTTGATGAGCCCATTCTGTGTACGGTTCTCTCTCCTTTCGGCGGAGGTTACGAAACCTCAAACGGTGTGCCTCTGGAGTAATGCCGAAGCGAGCCAATAGTCTTTCTTTTACCCGATCATAGTCCTGGCTGATCTCGTCTGGGACATTATTGTACGCCTCTGCAGCCCTTCCTGTGAGCCGGCTGACCAGGAGCGTGACCCAATCCGCTTTATTGACACCTTGGAGTCCGCATTGCCTCTCAAACATTTGCAGGTAAACATCCATCTCATCTTCCCCATCTTGAAACATTCGGAAGGCAGCATAGGGTAGCTTTTTGCGCGCCACTGGAGCTTCCCGGTTGAACATAACTGACGCTCCTTGGTCTCGCTGGAGTTCAGCCATTCGCAGCTGGGACACCTCTCGTAACACCTGACTGATAACCTCCTGCGGGGGGTGAGTACCATACAAGGCCAGTCGCCACTGGACGTCACGCTGGAACTCTGTCCCCTCTGAGGTATGTGCTGGTGGGTTGCTGGTCTGGTCAATCTCCATTAGTTCGGTTATGAGAGTCGCTTTGGATTTGTTGCTGGAGACTTTTCCACAGGCTTCCAAGAGATCCTTCAAGGTGCTGCGCTTGAGTCTGGCGTAGTGATGTTCCATCCGCTGTTAGGAGCAGGGGGTCCCGGAGGTGGTTTGGGTTTGCCTAGGTAAGAGGGAGCATCCCACAGCTTGCCACCAATGTGACGGATCCTTTTCCTCACTCCGCTGAGGCTTCCTTCAGTAACTCTGCTTCCTCCAATCTGACCATCAGAGAGAGGTATTCTAGCTGCATCAAATACAAGTCTAGCCGAAAATAGCTTGTATAATCTGAACTTGTTTTATTTGACAGAATACAGCCTTTTTATATACATTTAACACAAAGGGTTGATAATGAGGTGGGGCTGCTCATGGATTCTTCCCCCTCCCCTATAGCAACAACTCAAAAGACAATAACACAATCAACATTCCAATTAACCCAGCAGCCTAGGTGACCAGACAGTCCGTCTCCAGATCAGCCTTTTCAAGGTTTGTGTATTGTTTAACATTTACACTCAAGAACACAGACTCTCCAAAATGCAACAAAAGGAGATTAATTATATCAATGTGGACATAAAAAGGTCCTTGCAGCCAGTGCCCGTGACAGTGCCCATCTGCAGCCTCAATGCAGCCTGATTAGTGCCCATCTGCAGCCTCAATGCAGCCTGATTAGTGCCCATCTGCAGCCTCAATGCAGCCTGATTAGTGCCCATCTGCAGCCTGATTAGTGCCCATCTGCAGCCTGATTAGTGCCCATCTGCAGCCTGATTAGTGCCCATCTACAGCCTGATTAGTGCCCATCTGCAGCCTGATTAGTGCCCATCTGCAGCCTGATTAGTGCCCATCTGCAGCCTGATTAGTGCCCATCTGCAGCCTGATTAGTGCCCATCTGCAGCCTGATTAGTGCCCATCTGCAGCCTGATTAGTGCCCATCTGCAGCCTGATTAGTGCCCATCTGCAGCCTGATTAGTGCCCATCTGCAGCCTGATTAGTTCCCATCTGCAGCCTGATTTGTGCCCATCTGCAGCCTGATTTGTGCCCATCTGCAGCCTGATTTGTGCCCATCTGCAGCCTGATTTGTGCCCATCTGCAGCCTGATTTGTGCCCATCTGCAGCCTGATCTGTGCACATCTCCCCCATCAATGCAGCTCACCATCTCTCATCTCCTGCAGGAAATCACTGAGCCGTCATCTCCTGTTTACTCTGCTCTCAGTCGGCAGTCACATACACAGTCCCGCTTCTGCCATCGGCAATGGATCAGCTCCTGTGATAGACAGAACCCTGGTCTAATGCTGGTGGCGGGACTGTGTGTGTGTGAGGTGAGAGACGAGTGAAGAGCAGATGACGGCTCGAATTCCGGTGGCACTCATCCCCCTCCTTCCCCTCCAAGGTACGCTGTTGGTAACACATGATTTTTGACTTCTGGTATGCTGTGCATCAATGAGCGTTGAATTAATGCAGCCCAATAAAAATGAATGGGCCGCTAACTCACCAAAAGCTGCATGTTTTACTTCTAGCAGCGCACCACAACACTCATTAGTGTGTTGCCACATATTGCGCTGTTCTGCAATGCACATCTGTTGGCAGGGTGGGTTTGGGTGCCATTCAGATTGAAGGGCAGCATATTGCACCAGCGCATGTAACATGCATTGCTATACGCCAGTGTAAATAGGCTCTGAACTTTCTTTGGGGGACACAGCTAATCTATGGGACTATAAGCCCTTCTCCAGGTGGATGGGCAGGAAGCAAAATTATATAAGGCATTGCTTGCCTCCTGTGGGCTGTACCCCTCTGCACAAAAGCGGCAATGTCAGTTAACTTCTGTGTGCTGTCAGTGCTACAATAAAGTAAAATAATCCAATAATTCTAATTTACCAAACACAGTAGATCTGCAATGGTGACCTTTATGTTCATTATTGCCCCATGTAGTCCCTTAGCTCAATTGTGGTGTGGTGAGTATGGATTTGGGGGCAGGAGAGCCCAGGATCCTGCTTTGCTTCTACTGGACCAGTTCCAGTAGAAGAAGTGAGAAGAAGTGAGTGGAAGAAGGCTTGATTTTTACAGTTAAAGGCTTTTCAGAATTTCAGCTACTTGTATCCCTAGTTCTAATGATGAAAACTTTTGCTTTTATGACAAATTTACTTTAAAGCTATAAAACAAAAGTACAAAATCCACAGGAAATATTAGGTGCCCTCTAGTGCTTGACCGACCTTCCCTACATCTGTCTGCTTTCTAATTGTTGCTGCAGTCCATGCAAAAATTCAAGAATAATAGAGCACAAATCTGCACCCCCTGCTTGTGACAGCACCTAGACCCAGTGGATGACCACATACAGTAAGGTCCATATATAGTTGTACACCGGCACAAATTTCATACTTTTGGCCCTGTATGCCACCAGAATAAAATTAAAACAAAACAATCCAAATTCATTTAAAATGCAGAGTTTCAGCTTTAATTCAAGGGGTTGAACATAAATATCAAGTACAAACTTTAGGAACTGCAACCATTTTTATACACATTCCCCCCCATTTTCAGGGGCCCAAATGTAATTGGACAAATTAATATAATCATAAATAAAATGTTCATTTTTAATAATTTTGTTGAGAATCCTTTACTGGCAATGACTGCCTGAAGTCTGGAACACATGGACATTACCAAAGACTAGGTTTCCTCCTTTCTGATGCTTTGCCAGGCTCTAACTGCAGCTGTCTTCAGTTGTTCTTTGTTTGTGGGTCTTTCTGCCTTTTTAGTTTTGCCTTCAGCAAGTGAAATGCATGCTTAATTGGGTTGAGATCAGGTGATTGACTCGGCCATTGCAGAATATTCCACTTCTTTTCCTTCAAAAGTTCCTGGGTTGCTTTTGCAGTGTGTTTTGGATCATTGTCCATCTACTGTGAAGCGCCGTCCAATCAACTTTGCTGCATTTGGCTGAATCTGGGCTGACAGTACATTTCTAAACACTGCAGAATTCATCCGGCTGCTTCTGTCTTCTGTCACATCATCAATAAACACCAATGACCCAGTGCCACTGGAAGCCATGCATGCCCATGCCATCACACTGCCTCCACCATGTTTTACAGATGACGTTGGGTGCTTTTGGATCATGAGCTGTTCCAAGCCTTCTCCCCACTTTTTTTCTTCCCGTCATTCTGGTACAGATTACTCTTAGGTTCATCCGTCCAAAGAAAGCTTTTCCAGAACTGGTCTGGCTTTTTTAGATGTTTTTTGGCAAAGTCTAATCTGGCTTTTCTATTCTTCAGGCTTATGAATGGTTTGCACCTTGTGGTGAACCCTCTGCATTTGCTCTTGTGAAGTCTTCTCTTGATTGTAGACTTTGACAATGATACACCCACCTCCTGGAGAGTGTCCTTCACTTTTCTGAATGTTGTGAATGGGTTTTTCTTTACCATAGAGAGGATCCTGCGATCATCCACCACTGTTGTCTTCCGTGGATGTCCAGGCCTTTTTTATGTTGCTGAGCTCAGCAGTGCATTCTTCTTTCCTCAAAATGTACCAAACTGTGTTGATTTGGCCACTCATAATGTTGCTGCTACCTCTCTGATGGATTTGTTTCATTTTTGAAACCTTACAATGGCCTGTTTCACTTGCATGGACAGCTCCTTTGAACGCATAACATAGGTTCACACACTTTTACCTGCTTAATTAATGAAGAAATAACAGCGTAGCCCACACCTGGCCATAAAATAGCTTTTGATTCAATTGTCCAATTACTTTTCATCCCTTGATGGTATTCTTAAGAGCTGTAATTCCTAAACCCTTTCTCTGATTTGGATGTACATACCCTCAAAATGAACCTGAAAGTGTGCACTTTAAGCCAATACCCATATAACTATAGCTTGAATATGTTTTGGTAAATACTTGAAAAAATTAACTAAAATTTGTGCCTGTGTCCAAGTATATATGGACCTAACTGTAGGTGCACTGAGCACTGCATTGTTGGAATGCAATGAGTGTATCTGGTATTTCTTTTACTTGAAAGCACCTGAACTTTTAGGAAGGCTACAGCAGGAGAGAAGAGAGGATGATGAGAGCAGGGAAGGTAAGTCATGGCACATTGAGACTCCCTGCTAGTGGGGTTTATTGTTTTTTTTTTTTTTTGGGCATAAGAATGGGTGTGGGATGGCAATGACATTGCCTGCCCCATTTATGGCGGTAAGAGCCATGTTGACTCTGAGGCAACCATTATCCTTGGAGGGAGGTTGATGTAAGGAACCCTAAAAAGGTCAATACAATTTTTGCCTTTATGCTTTAAGAGACTGCCACCTGATCCTGTTGCTCCTTCTCTGGGGGAGTCATTTTATGGCTTCCTGAAAATTAAAAATTCTTGTACTTTGCAATGCTGGGGCAGCTCTGTAAAGGCTGGTAAAAATTGGTCATGGGTGGGCTTTAAAGAGAGCGCCCTTACTTTGCCTTGAAAGGGGACAGGGTCTCTTTTTGAAGTGAACCTTTAGTATAATGATAGTTGACTCCTCTTTTGGGTAGCAGATATCTTCTTTGCAAAGCACCCAGCTCCGATATTTTTGTCCTGACCAGTTCCTTTTAACTTTTGCCAATGCTTTTTCAAAATCTCCACAACAGTGATGATGACCTGACTCCATATGACATGAGTGCAGACACCGAGCTGAAAAAGAACAAAACTCCATCGTATATTCGGGATTGTATGGAAGGTGAGATGGACACCCATTTGGTTCATCTATTTATACCAGTTATTGGATTTCATCAATATTTCTATGGCTAGAGTAGTCTGTTATGGGTCACATGTTTTTAATAAGGATTATCTTGGTCTCATTTTTTTTTTATTTTCTCTTTGTAGTACTGTTATCAGAGGATGTGGAGAAAGTGGAAGCAACAATGTCTTCACTGGCCACCCTGATCCACTCAAACTCTGCTGCCACCAAAGAGGTACTGGAATAAACTTATAATGGGTCTGAGAACTAGAGATGTTCCTTAAGGCCCTTATTATGTTGGTTCTGATCGAGCAAATAAAGAAAATTTATAGCATTTGCTGTGTAGATCTAAAGAACGGTTTTATTTAACATATGTGCATATTCATTTTAGTACAAATATTTACTTTCTGGTACATTTTATCATATAGATCTACTGTATATGACTGACTGCACACAATGGGGTTGATTTACTAAAACTGGAGAGTGCAAAATCTGGAAATATGGTGCAGCTCTGCATAGAAACCAATCAGATTCAAGGTTTTTTTTTTTTTCCCAAAAATGCTTTTTATTTAAAAGTTTCAAACTTTTACAAAGCTCACAGTAGAAAGTAGTAAGGAAGAAATGTATTTATAGAATAGTGGATCAAAAAGGACCCCTGCCAGTCAAGTGTCCAAAAAGTCCCACAAAAATGTAAGACATAGAAATGGAAACCGATACATCTTAAAGCGATATTAAAGCCCAGTTTTTTTTGTTGTGTTTTTTTTTTTTTAACCACTTCCTGCCCAGCCTATAGCAAAAAGACTGCTGGGAAGTGATTCAGTTAACCTGACTGGGCGTCATATGACGTCCAGCAGGATAAGCCCCGAGCACGCGCCCATCGTTGGTGTGGTGTACCAGTCTGACACACTTTTCTGGATTGCCACATATATTTATTTATTCACCTTTATGGACTCTATATATTTATTAGTGCCCTTCATACTTTCCTGGCACGCAATTCATAGATTTTTTTGTCACTATATTCATCACGTTTTTATATACTTTGTTTATAACGTGGCTACCAGTACCTATGATTTATTTTATTGTTTATTACGTATAGGTGTGTGCTTTTACTGTATGCGTGAAATCACTTCTATTTCATTCATTTATTTGTGGGTTGTGTACACTATTAGTGTGACGGATCTCGGATGCCTCTTCTGAGAATCTCCGCCAGACCTGTGTCTCCTGTCCTCCAAATGCACCCGCAGCCTGCAGATACGCCATAACCAGCCCTTAACCCCTCAATCACGAGACAAGCCACACAGGTGTTGAGGGTTAAACATCCAGAGCATAAACTCTTTATTAAGTTTCAAACATACACTTTTAAACACAGTTGGGGACACCCCCTTAGCCTTGTCATAGAGGGGGTAGGGGACAAGGAAGAACCAATGGAAACTCAACACTTGTGTATTCAAACAGCTACAGTTGAAACACAAAGGGATTATGATAAGCAGGCAGCCCCTCCTAACAGATCCCCTGCTGGGAGATGTCTCCAGTCCAGACCTTTCGTCTACATGCCATGACCCAACACAATTAACACAGCAACAAGAGGGGGGGGGGGGGGGAGAAGGGATGCAGCATTACATCGCATTATCTCAATGGCACTTTGTCCCCAAGTCTCTCCCAAGTCCATTCTGGGCCATAGTCTGTGGGTAGGAGGCCAACGCAGAGCCCCTTCCAAAACACACAGTGACAGTGGGTTCTGTCACATTTCTCCCCTTTTAAAAACAGACTAACCAGGTCCCTGACCCTCAACTGGTCTGGACCTGCATTAGTCACAAATTCCCACCCCAGGCAAACAGAAAAAGAAACAGTACGACTCTGGCGATGGGGAGCAAAACCGCACATACGGTCTCCCGTGAATAAAAACAGCCGCTTTAGAGCAGGACTGCCTGTCCGCACTCCCGTGATCCGGGGCCTGGTTGCATGTATTGGGGGGAGCTGAATAATCCTCTGCCCCGATGCCAGCGCTTCAGCTGGTAGGGAGCATAGGCTGGTAGTGCTAAGCCTTTGAGGAAGAAAAGGAACTTGCTCTTCTCCTGGTGTAGTTACCAGCTGCTGGGGAGGTATCTTGCAGGGACCATCTCCCAGACTCTCCATCTCTTTTTCTGATGCTGGGCAGAGACCAACAGCGCTCTGCCCCGTAGCCAGCGCTTCTGCTGGGGGGACATATGCAAAGATATTCAGCCGCTGAAGAGGGGGAAGGGTTTTTTCCCCTCCCGGTTCTGTGACCAGCTGCTGGGGCAACTTTTGACAGGGGCCATCTCCCAAACCCTCCAAAAACATACTGAGGGCTGGGCAGGGGCCAGCGGCACTCTGCCCCATAGCCAGCGCTTCTGCTGGGGGGATAAACACTGGGGTAGTGTCCAAGTGCTGGGGAAGTAGAATGGCTTTCTCCACTCCCGGTGGGGATTTCCGCTGCTGGGGAAACAGCTCCCGAAGATCATCTCTCGGACTCTCCGGATCCAATTCTGAGGGTGGGCAGAGGCCACCGGCACTCTGCTCCGTCGCCAGCGCTTCTGCTGGGGATATAAACACTGGGGTAGTGTCTAATTGCTGGGGAGGGAGAATGGCTTTCTCCACTCCCGGCGGGGATATCTTCTGCTGGCAAAACAGCTTACTGAGGTCATGTCCCAGACTCCCTGGATCTAACTGTGAGAGTGGGCAGAGGCCAGCGGCACTCTGCCCTGTAGCCAGCGCTTCTGCTGGGACACCGGATGCGATACTCTGGACTTGCTGCTGATCCCCATCTACCAGCCTTCCAGCGCCCGTCTCAACTCCCCCTTCTGAGACTTTTATGCCATTAGCTTGTCTCGCTGCCTGGGGAACCTCCGATGCCTTCCGGCATTCTAGCACTCGCAATGCCCTCTGTATCATCGCCGCTTCTTCCATTGTGGTTAGAACGGGAAAACGTAGGGGTACCCCTGGCCCCATTTGCTCTGCATCTTCGCGACTATCCGCTTTTTCTCCCAGACAGTCCCAGGCAACGTGAGCCATGCCGGGCTGCTGATCACCATCAAACAGCCGCTTGTAGGCAATCTCGAGCTCCCATTCCTGCTCAACCAGGAACTCCAATTCCTCCAGGTCACATGCCTCTTCTGGGAGGTCCAGCACCTCATCTCGGAAGTCCAGGATGTCTTCCAGCCGCCACTCCTCGATGCTCCCAAAGTCTGGGTCTCCGTACATTTTTTTTATGGAGCAGCCCCACGCTGCCGTAGCCAACGCCTTCTGTCGGGCTGCCATCTGCTGTACCTGGCCACAGTTGAGCCGCAAACCACCGGAGGGCTCTGTAGCTGGCATCCAGCCTCATCTCCTCCCGGACCAATCTTCCGAGCTCCGTCTTCCAATCATCTCGCGGTTGTTCCCTCAGAAACACCTCTCGTGCACGGTACTGCGTCCAGTACATCTCTGTAGAGGAGGGAAGGATCTTCCCCTGATGGTGCTGCTCATGGCTTAGCGTCTCTTGCCAGAGTTGCCGGCGGATCACATCCTCCCTGCCGAGCATGGTGTGCTCTGTCGCTGGTCCCCGATGTTGCTTCCGCATGCCTTGCAGCCTCCTCCCGAACTCCGCTCTCATGCTGGCTGGTCCCCGTATTGCTTCTCGATGGCTGCCCGGATCTTGCATCCCGGTGGTGATTTGGATGTCCTGGACTGCAGGAGACTTCCCACTGCTTCCACCACTGTGACGGATCTCGGATGCCTCTTCTGAGAATCTCCGCCAGACCTGTGTCTCCTGTCCTCCAAATGCACCCGCAGCCTGCAGATACGCCATAACCAGCCCTTAACCCCTCAATCACGAGACAAGCCACACAGGTGTTGAGGGTTAAACATCCAGAGCATAAACTCTTTATTAAGTTTCAAACATACACTTTTAAACACAGTTGGGGACACCCCCTTAGCCTTGTCATAGAGGGGGTAGGGGACAAGGAAGAACCAATGGAAACGCAACACTTGTGTATTCAAACAGCTACAGTTGAAACACAAAGGGATTATGATAAGCAGGCAGCCCCTCCTAACAGATCCCCTGCTGGGAGATGTCTCCAGTCCAGACCTTTCGTCTACATGCCATGACCCAACACAATTAACACAGCAACAAGAGGGGGGGGGGGGGGAGAAGGGATGCAGCATTACATCGCATTATCTCAATGGCACTTTGTCCCCAAGTCTCTCCCAAGTCCATTCTGGGCCATAGTCTGTGGGTAGGAGGCCAACGCAGAGCCCCTTCCAAAACACACAGTGACAGTGGGTTCTGTCACATTAAGTGGGTTCTGTCACAATTAGATTTTGCGGCTGGTATTTATTTTACATTTGTTGATTTATATAATTTTAGCACATAAGTAGGTTTTATACCACTTATTTATGTTTAACACTTTTGTGTTATATCATATATTCACTTATATTTTTTTTTTTTTTTTTTTTATATACATTCCTAATCTTATTACATATATTATAGTAGCGCGAAGGACACTTTCACTAGTCTGACACACCACATCACCGATCTCTGACGGAGGCTCTTTACCACATCATCAGCCGCTTCCAATCACGGCTGATCACGATGTAGACTCATGTCTGACAGACGTGAGTAGACGAGAGCCGATCGGCTGCTCTCCTGACGGGGGGGGGGGGGGGTCTGTGCTGTTTATATAGGAAGGAGATAAGACCCTGTTTTCCGGAGGTAGCCTCCACAGAGGTAAGTAACAGCATATTTTTTGAAGGCATCACCCCGGTACCGTTTTTTTTAGCTCCGACGGTTGGCTTTCTAATGATAACAATCGATGCAGCTAAGAAGCCGCTCGATCGTTATCACAAGCAGCGGGAGCGGCTCTACCAGCCCTCTCCCGTCTGCCGGCTGGCCGGAGACCCGAACTAAGCTGCAATCGGCTTTTATTGGGTCTCAGTTCTAGTAACCTGGAAGCGATGTCATGACAACACTTCCGGTTTATTGAAGCCTTACAGGCACCAGATTAAAAAAAAAATTACAGTATTCAAAACAGCCAAACTTGGCGTTTTGAATGCTTTTACGTGCAACGGAGGGATTATAGACCCTGGATCTCTCCATAAAGTGTACCTGTCACTGCCTATTACTGTCACGAGGGATGTTTACCTTTCTTGTGACAGCAAAAAAGTGATAGCATTTTTTTTATTTTGTAAAGTTAATGTAAAATAAATTTTAAAGCGCCCCATCCCTCTGTGCTTGGGCACAGAGGCAAACGCATACGTAAGTCGCGCCCGCAAAATGTAAACAGCGTTCAAACCACACATGTGAGGTATTGCCGTGATTGTTAGTTCGAGAGCCATAATTCTAGCACGAGATCTCCTCTGTAACTCTAAACTGGTAACCGTTAAAAAATGTTAAAGTGTCGCCTATGGAGATTTTTAAGTACCGTAGTTTGTTGCCATTCCACAACCGTGCGCGGTTTTAAAGCATGACATGATGGGTATCTATTTACTCGGCGTAACATTATCTTTCACATTATACAAAAAAATATAATGATTAAAATTATAATTTATTTATGAAAGTATATTTCTTTAAAAAGAAAATGCATTTGAAAGACCGCTGCACAAATACAATGTGACATAAAATATTGCAACATTTGCAAATTGCAAAAAAAAATATAAAATGTTTAGGGGTTCTAAGTAATTTAAAACATACTGATATTAACTTGTAAGCAACAAGTGTCAGAAAAAAGGCTTAGGCATGAAGGGGTTAAATGTTGAGGTTAGAAACGGATTGGCTACCATGCACAGCTGCACCAGATTTTCCAGTTTTAGTAAATCAACCTCGATGTCTTTTTAGCTCCCATTGTTAATCCCATCTTTTATCCCCCTGGAACAAACTTGCTGTCACTTCAAGGCTGTTGCAGCAACAACCTGTTGGGAGCTCATTTCCTATTGATGTTGGCATACGCCCAGAAGTACAGCTCCCAAGAGCCCTTTCCCTACATATCTCCCAAGAGCCTTTTCTCTGTTTTGCTGGGGAAGAAATCAATGTATGCATATGAAGAGGAACAGAGAGAGATGGAGGATCAATTGAGTTCTGTAGTGCAGCATGTAGAGCTGACAATGCTGCGTAGAATTTCAGTGCAGCACAGGCACTGTGTAGTTCACTCATGTAGGAAGTTAGGAGCTCACTGGATTTCTGACAGATCACCAGATAATACTGAGATGTACTGATTTTTCTTCTTCCTTCTTTTTTTTTTGGGGGGGAAAAATATATTTTTGGAAATTTTACAAAGATGGACTTTTTTTTTTTTTTTTTTCCCTGACATACACTATAAATATACAATAGAAGCTTATAAAAGGGGCTGAACAATCACAGCTGTGCACTGACTACATTCCTAAGAAGACATTCACTGGGAATGGCTTCTTTCATGTGAGCCTCTGTATGGCCTTGACATTAGAGGATGTGAGTTTCTGTATTAATTGCTGCAATCACAAGGCAGGCCAAGGAGCAACTTAATTCAGTCTTCTGTTCACATAACTACCTGGTCATGTCACATCTGTGCAGATGGAGTCTATTTTGCAGCAAACCACTAACTGCCTTTCATTTGTCCTTTTCATGCAGGTCAGTACAGAACTTGCCAAAATTCTCTTACACCTTGATGACTGTCCTGGAGTAGAGAATTTCACACAGCTGAGGTTTGCAGCTATGGTTGCTGTCACTGTTACAGATCCTGTGCTGGTAAGACTTCCCAACCACCCAACAGCACTGTATTTACACTAAAGTGGAGTAAAATCTACAGTCTTAAATTACAAGTATTGATCCCTTTTGTTTTGTGGGCAGCTTTATGTGATTGTAGTTTGAGCCTTACTCTCTTGACAGGTGTCACAGTATCTTACTGGAGAATTCTATTCCCTAAACTACAGCCTGAGACAGAGAATGGACATTTTGGATGTAAGTATGCCTCTATATTGCAATGATGAATTTTGTACCATCAGATGCACCATTTCAGCATGGAGTTGGTTTGTTTGCACACTTAATGGCCTTGAGGTATAGACCAACATCCTTATTTTTCGTAACAGAGTGTAGATATTCTCCCTTATTTATAGCAGTTTAAAGTGTAGATGTATGCAGAAACACATAAATAGAAGAGATCGTATGCACTACCACTTTCACTAGCTTTCTAAGTGATAATATTATTTAGGCAGCTGCTCACATTTGCTTCATGTGTCCCATGTGCAAAGATTAAAGCGGAGGTTCACATAAAAATTTAACCTCCGCTTTTCGGAACCCTCTAATACAGGTATTTGCACCCACTTCCGGGCATAGACTCCCACGGTAGTCACGCCTCTTCCCGTCCCCCCGCGCTGTCTGCTGGAACACACACGGGTCCCAGGAGATATCGGGGACTAGTTAGGACGCACAGCGTGACTCGCGCATGTGCAGTAGGGAACCAGGAAGTGAAGCCGCAACGCTTCACTTCCTGATTCCCTCACCAAGGATGGCGGCGGCAGCTGCCGAGAGCCGGGTGATTGATCTCCTTCGGCTGCCGACATCGCTGGACCCTGGGACAGGTAAGTGTCCATTTATAAAAAGTCATCAGCTGCAGTATTTGTAGCTGCTGGCTTTTAATATTTTTATTTTTTTTAAGTGGACCACCTCTTTAAGTCATTGAATGTAGCGCTTTAAGTAAAGTCCTGTATGCAGAAACGTCCTGAAAGCTGAACTCCAGCCTTATTCCTAGTCTTGCACAATTGTTACAGGCTCTTGTACTTTAATGTTCACTGCACTCTGTGAGCTTCTCGTAGTGTGCATTTGAAGCTGCAGCAAGTTGCATGGAGCCCACCTCATTGCATTCAATTTCTTTCAGTCATGAAGGTTCAACATCACATGTGGGCATTTTGATATATGCATTATTTCTCCCAAGAGCCAGCTTATTTCTTACATCAAGTCTCCCGGCTATTGAGAGGAACACTAAGACAGGGTGCTTTGATGTTTTCAGCAAGTTATGTACGGCACCCTGCCAGCTTCTCCCACCAGCCATGATCTGCCTGCATTGCATAGAAAAGCATGAAGACCCTGTGATAATATCAGTGGGTCTAGATTAGGGTATGCAATACCAATAAAAAAGCTTTATTTAAATATTTCATTAGCATGTTGATGATGGGGAAAGGGAGGAACCAACTTAAAGGGGTTGTAAAGGTAATTTTTTTTTTTTTTTTACCTTAATGCATTCTATGCATTAAGGTGAAAAAACATCTGACTATACCACCCCCCCCCCCCAGACCCCCCGTTTTACGTACCTGACCCCTCGAAAGTCCCGCAATCGCCCCCGACATCCTCTTCGCCACTGACCCTGGCCGTTGATTGGCTAGAGTGGATGAATTGAAAGCAGCGCAGCCATTGGCTCGCGCTGCTGTCAATTACATCCAATGACGCGGCGCGACGGGGGTAGTGCCGAGTGATTCAGCGAGCTGCTATAGCCGCCGGCTGTATCACGGGAGCGCGCCCACAAGTACTCCAAACCATGCGAGGGAGCTTGCATGAAGGTGAGAAGTACTTGTGGGGGGGAGCCGAGACAGTCGCCGAGGGACCACAGAAGACCAGGAGCCACTCTGTGCACAACGAGCTGCACAGTGGAGGTAAGTATAGCAGGTTATTTAAAAAAAAAATCTCCTTTACAACCCCTTTTAAACTTTAGGATTAAATTTCAGTTTTAAATTTGTTTCATACCTTATACATGATTAGTTCAGTAATTCAAACATAATCCAGAATAAAGCAAACCAATACGTTTCTGAAATAGTCTGAAGTGCAAATGATGTACATATTTTAGTCATGGTCAACATTAATCTGCTGTATAAGGGCAGAGGCAGTAAGATTTTGTGAATGATTACATCATCTGTCTCCTGCGGTGTAGACCAATGTTTCTCAACTGCGGTCCTCAAGGCACCCCAACAGGTCATGTTTTCAGGAAATCACCTATGCAAAATAATGGAAATCCTGAAAACATGACCTGTTGGGGCGCCTTGAGGACTGGAGTTGAGAAACACTGGTGTAGACACGTCAGCCTTGTACCAAAGTGACATAAGAACTGTCTGTATTGTCCAGTCTCCGTTCCTTTTTCAGACACTTGAAAACCATGTCCAGTGTTGTCAGGCAGACTGCAGCAGCAGCACTGAGCTAGGTCCTGTCTTCTGGCCAGTATGGTTTTCCTTTGTCTCTTTAGATGTTCCTCTTTTGGCAGGTTTTGGCATCAGCTGCTCAGGAACTTTCAGATGCGACAACCCCAATAAAACTGGTAGGTCCTGAAGCAAAGGCTGAAGATCACTTTTCAGATAGACACTCTGTGGTGACACATCAGAGTGAGACACCTGTTGATTGGAGGAAAGTTGTGGAGGAGAGGATCGCAAGCAAGACTAAACGCTTTTCTAAGGTATCTGCCTCAAATAAACAACTTAGAGCAAAGTGTACCATACACATGCACAGAATCGTGACAATCATGACATTTGTTCTACTGTCTGTAGGGTCAGACAAGAGCCACCCCAGCTCCAACCCCAAACAGATTTCATGCGGTTGCTGGCTACTTTTTCTTCCCTCTCATCCAGAACTATGACAGGTAAATATAACAATATCGGTTGCAACATATGAAGTGAATCTTCTTTTTAGTTGTCATGCACTAAAACCAAAACATAAATGTAATATATTGCAGCACACCATGTCTTGGATGTGGTGGCTTCTTCAGTCTTTCTTGTCCATTGAGGGACACGGGAAGTCTTTAACCTTTTTGGATTATACTGCCGCCTACAGGAGGATTGGACACTAGCAAACCACAAAAACTGTAGGCCAGCTCAGAATAACCCTGCCCATTAATTAGAATGCTTCAGGTTTTGGTATTGTCTCAACTGTGGCCCATGGGCCAGATGGGGCCCTTTGCTTGCCTTTATTTGGCTCTTGGGGCGCTATTCCACCCACTGACACCATTCATGGGTAACTTTTTTTTTTCTACACTCTTCTGTACATCAACTGAAGGTTCCTTTTATATATTACAGCTTATCGGTGTGGTTCTCCTCAGCCGTATATTTGGAATACCACATCTGCACTCCGCCAGACTGGATGTGCGGGATAGGCTTGAAATTACCTTTTGGATGCTTGAATCACCTGGAGTGCTTTTCAGACTGCATTCTGGTATTAGTCAGCTGCAGAGGTTTTCCAGGTCCAGAGATGTTGGCATTGTTGGATTGCTTAGAGCTTTAATGGGGTGCTTACTATCCCTGGCCTGCATATCTTGGAAGACCCAATTGATAAGCTCTTAGAAGCAAGAGCTTTGTTCTTGCTGGCAGGCCCTGTCCTTCGTCCAAATTTGACTGTGACCTTACTTTTTCAAACCATGTATGACTGGTCAAAATTCTATTACTGGATCTCAAAGCTCTGAATGTCCAAAAATTTCACATGGAATTAAATCTGTCACTGCCTTTCTTCATCACAGAGACTTTCTGACTTGACAGTAAAACTCAAGGATGCTTACTTACATGGCTCCATCTGTGTGATTCCTCCTCTTTGCTGTGGGTCCCCTAAACTACTACTCCATGGCCCTGCCCTTTTGGCCCCTTTTAGCCTTTCATCCGTTGAGTGTTCAGCCATTGTGAGATACTTGGATAACCACCTGTTGAGAGAACAGCCAGAGTGGGCTTTTTCGGACAACGTGAAATTTACCATCAAATTTTTAGGATTTAGATTTATCCTGTGCCTTCATATATTATCATTGGAATCAATTATTTGTAGTATCTGGATCTCGTTTGAGTCTGAATCAAACTCATCAGTACAGGAGCTGTCACACTCTGCTTTTGTATGAGAGTCCTAGGTTTGATGGTAGCCTCTTTTCAAGATAGTCCATTTGCCTAATTTCAGCCCAGACCTCTACAATGCAAAGTTCTGTCATGGTGGAACAAGCTGATTCAGTCTCTGAACAGCCTGTTTCGTCTATCACCCTCTGGCATCCAAACTAGACAGGTTAATCTCCAGGGATTCTACAGGGATCTCCTAGCGGAAGTACAGCATGCTCTAATGGCTATGTGTGGGATCAGTACGCCCTGATCTATGCCTTTCCTCCCCTGAAACTTCTTCCTCATCTGCTTTGCAGGATCAAACTGGTGGGCATTCAGGTGATTCTTATTAGGCTGGAGTGGCTCGGACAGATGCCAGGAGCCTTACCAGGCTGGATGTACCACAGTTGTCCCATGGGCTCTAAGAGATCATCAGAATCACCTGCACTAAGGACTGATTTGCCATCCTGCTTCATTGTCATTGGCACGGCTGTTAAAGGCTAGGTTCTGAGGAACAGGGACATGTTTGAGTCTGTGAACCCTACAATGCTGCACTGACCTACAGTTTATTTGACAGGGGGGGGGGGGGGAGTGCAACCACTCTAGTGTAGTAAGTTCCAAAAAGGTTTTAATTCAAATGGATAAAAAGTGAATACTCACAAGAGTAAAAGAGAGAGACACACGTGAGAACAAGGACACAGTACCAAATGAATGCAGCTGGATAGATGAATGGACCGCTGTAGGCACAGGGTCCAGATTTAATAATTTTCCTTTTTTCTTTTTTCATATTTGGTTTTTTTATTTTTTGACAGGGTTTAATCCTCCCTTAACCAGCAGTATTTTTTTTTTTTTTTTTTTTCATATTTGGTTTTCTTTATTCGTTTTTCCATTCAAACATTAAAAGTAAATACAGTTGGGCAGAAGAGGGACAAATCATAAGAGTACATACATAAGATTAACCGGCCATACTGGGCCCATAGAGTACAATTAACATATATTGTTAGACAATTGTCTTATCAACTTAAATTCAATCATAATTTGTCTTTTCTCATCCTCCTCCTTACTTTAAAGCCCCTATCTTTTATTTCCCAGGTCTTTTGGTCTTATTTAAAGGCCCTCCAATAGTTTCCCTCTGCATCATTTCTTCCCCTTTCCTAAGTCTCTCCTCCCCCCGTCTTCGTTTCCTATATACCCTCCCTCTTAACACCCCCCCCCCCCCAAAAAAAAAAAAAAAAAAAAAAAAGGGGGGAATCTTCCCCCATCTCATCTCCCATCCACCCCATCCCTCCTGTTTCCTCCCCTCTCCGTCTATCCCTCCTCTCCGGTATCCTGTTCCCTCAATCTCCTTCCTTCCTCCGAATCCATAAATTTATTCCACCCTCCCCAGGTTTTATTATAGCTCTCTATTTTGTTTTGACCAAATGCAACTAGGTCTTCCATAGCCCTAATTTCCAAGACTTTGTTTAACCACCTTATTATAGAGGGTGGATCGGGTTCCTTCCAACTTATGGTAATGTTTGCCTTAGCAGCATTGAGCAGGTGACATATAATAGATTTTTTATAAGTCCGTTTTGGTATTTGGGAGGCATGTAACAGAAAGAAGGCCGGGTCCTCTGGGATTTCTATTTCCGTACATTTCTGAGTTATCCTACGGATTTCTACCCAGTACTGCTTAATTTTAGGACATGTCCAGAATATATGATAAAGGGTTCCCAGGTCCCCTCCACATCTCCAGCACCGGCCGGAGGTTTCGGGATAGAATCTCTGCAGTTTGGATGGAGTGTAATACCACTGCGTCATTATCTTATAATTTAGTTCCTGGAATCGTGTACAGATTGACGTATTCTGGGACATGTGAATAATATCCCCCCATTGGGCCTTGGTAAAGGTTCTGTTAAGATCCTTCTCCCACTTACCCTTACTGGGTGGTACATAGTCTTCCCGTGGGGTATTTAAAATTCCAAACATTTTGGAGATCAACCGGGGAATCGGTTCATGCCCATCACAGTATTTTTCAAATATCGTCAATTGACGGTCATATTTTCCCGCTTCTTCAAGGGAGTGTAGGAAGTTCCTGATCTGTCTTGCCCTCCACCAATTTAACTCAAAGGGACCCCCTCTTTGTGAAAGAATCGCAATAGTAGGCCAGGCCCCCCTTTGCAAAAAATGTGAGACCTGAAATAAACCTTTGTCTTTTAGATTTTTGAAAGCACCTTCTTCTGTCCCTGGAGGGAACCCCGGGTTTCCCAATACTGGGAATAGTGGTGAGTCCTCCGATGAGATCCTAGGGTCTCGGAGTAAGGATGAACTGATGCGTAATGTAGTCCCTATAGTAGGGTGTTTCATGATTTCCCTTGGTATTTTATCAATACACCAGGGTGCTCTCTGCAGAGGTATCTCGCTAACTTGCTGTTCTAATTCCACCCATGCCTTAAGCTCTCCATGTCTGCACCAATCCACCACCCTCCCCAAGTGAACTGCGTGGTAATATCTCACTATGTTTGGGACCGCTACTCCACCAACACTCCTAGGTAACATCATGATACTTTTTGCTATCCTGGGGCGTTTCTTTGCCCATATAAACTTTATAAATAAAGAATCTATTTGGCGAAGAAAGGTTCCCGGTATTGAAATTGGTAAGGCTTGAAATAAATATAAAAATTTGGGCAGAATGTTCATTTTAATAATATTGCATCGGCCAAACCAGGAATGCGTATCCTGGTGCCATTTGTCCAATTGCCTCCTCGCTAGTTCCAGTAACCCCGGAAAGTTTACCTCATATGTCTTACCTATGTTTGGTGGGATAAGCGTTCCCAAATATTTCATTTTTTCTCTTACCCACCCAAAATTAAAGTTTTGTTGGAATACCTCACGGTCTCCCTTTCTTAAAGCGACTCCCATTGCTTCAGATTTTGAATAATTTATTTTTAGATTCGACAATTTACCATACATTTCAAATTCTTTCATGAGATTGGGGATCGAGATGTGTGGTGCAGACATGGAGAACAACAAATCGTCCGCATAAGCGGAGACTTTATGGATTCGATTTCCGATCTCTATACCCTGGATATCTCTATTTTGCCTGATTTTATTTAGCAGAGGTTCTATTGATAAGGTAAATAACAAAGGGGAGAGAGGGCATCCCTGTCTAGTACCATTCGCCATTTTAAAGGGGCAAGAAAATACTCCGTTTACTTTCACCTCTGCCCTCGGGCAGCTATATACACTTTTGATCCATGAGATCATCCGGTCTCCCATGCCCACAGATCTCAGTACATCAAACAGAAAGGACCACCTCACCCGGTCAAAAGCCTTCTCGGCATCAGTACTTAAGAAGACACTGGGGATTGCTGACTTATTAGCGTAATAAACCAAATTTAAAATTTTAGTAGTATTATCCCTCGCTTCCCGCGAGGGAATAAATCCTACCTGGTCTCGATCTATCAACCGGCTCATCAGAGGCTGAATCCGAGTTGCCAAAAGCTTGGTATATAACTTCAGGTCCACATTTAAAAGTGAGATAGGTCTATAGCTGCCACATTCCGAAGGATCCTTCCCCTCCTTTGGCAACACTGTAATGTGTGCCAAAAGGGAGTCTGGAGGGAATGTGGCATCTCGTCCAAGGGCATTAAACAATTTTGCCATCTGTGAACATAGTTGTGCGGAAAATTTCTTATAATAAAGTACTGTAAAACCATCCGGGCCGGGCGCCTTTCCCGGCTTCATTGTTTTTAACGCCTGTTCTATTTCCTCCTTCGTGATTGGTTCTTCCAATCTCTTCCGCTCTACAGACGTTAATCTCGGCAATCTCGCCGATGAGATATATTTTTCCTGTACTGATAGTGCTATAGGTGCTGACTCCAAATTATACAGAGAGGTATAAAAATCCCCAAATGTCTGTGATATCTCTTTGGGCTGAGAAATAAGTTTCCCTTCCCTTCCTTTTATGTGGGGTATATATACATTTGAAGTTTTCTCTTTCAATTTACCTGCTAGTAACTTACCACACTTATCCCCTAGTTCATAGGAGGTCTTTCTACCCCTCTGTATAATTTTCCTCGCTCTGTATCGTAGGATATCTGAAATCTGGCGTCGCAGATCCCCCAAGTGTCTTCCCAAGGAGGGTGTCTGATTCCTCTTATGCTGTAATTCTAAGTCATGTATTTCCTGCAAGAGTTCCCTTACCTGTTTTTCTCTTTCTCTCTTTAGTCTCGATCCCCCTTTGATCAGTATGCCCCGAATCACTGTCTTATGCGCCTCCCAGATTATAGCGGGGTTGATTCCCGGAGTCTCATTTATTTCAAAATAAAATTGAATTTCTTTTGCTATTTCTTCTTGAATTTCAGGGTTATGAAGTAGGCTCTCATTTAATCGCCATTTTCTCTCGGTAACTTCCCTCCCGCCAAATAGAGAGATACACAAAATAACCGGGGCATGATCTGACCACACTATATTCCCTATTGATATCTCTGTTATTTTGGTCATTAAATAATGGGGTATCAAGAAGAGGTCTATCCGGGTATATAACTGGTGAGGATTGGAAAAGAAAGTATAATCTCTTTCCCCCTCGTGCATAATACGCCACGCATCCACCAGTTGTAGTTCGTGTAATTTTTTTAATAGTCCTCTTCTGATGCCCGGGGGGATGGATGATGTCCCTGAGGACGTATCAAGTTTTGGATCTAAAGGGATGTTGATGTCCCCCCCTATAATTAGTTTACCCTCCGAGAACTCCATTAGGTTTGTTAGGACTTTCTTCAGGAAAACATCTTGTTTTACATTAGGGGCATATACTGTGGCCAGTGTCACCTTCACTCCTCCTATTAAGCCCTTCAGAAAAAGGAACCTTCCGCTCTCGTCTGCTCGTTTTTCTATTAACGTCCACGGGATCCTATTAGCTATCATAATTGAAACCCCTTTAGATTTTGCCTCTTGGTTGGAGGCATGGTATACCGTTGGGAAAAATCTGTTTTGAAGTATAGGAAATCTGCTCGCCCTAAAATGTGTCTCTTGAATGTAAGCTATATCTATGTGCCTATGTTTTAAGTCATTTAAAAGCATCCTTCTTTTTTCAGGGATATTAAGTCCCTTCACATTCATGGATATCAACCTAATTTCCTCCATCTCTACCAATCTCCACTAGGGGGAACGAGATCTAAAAGAAAAAGGGGGGAACAAGCCCCGGTAGGGGAGGTGATGGAGAGATGGGGCAACGGAAGAAGAGAAGGAAAAAAAAAAAAAAAAGAAAAAAAAAAAAAAAAAGGGGAACCCCCCCCCCCCCCCCCCCCTACTCTACACCCCTTTCCCCTACTTTCCTACTCCCACCCCCCACCCTCTTTTCCTCCCCCTACCTCTACTTCAACCCCTAAGGGAGACACCCTTTCCTGAGACACCCTCCTATGGCCCAGTGGGTGTAAAACTATTTATGGGGGGATAAGCCTAAATGGCGGGGAGGCTCCACTCCCCTCCCCGGGTACGCCCCGCCTCCTTCTCAAGCTGCATTTCTCACCAATTTTATATTTCATATTCTGTCATCCGCCCCCCCCCCCCCCCCCAGGCGGGGGGAAAGAGAGGTGGGGAGGAGAACAAACACAAACACAAAAGAGGGCAAAGAAGAGAAGAAAAAAAAAAAAAGGAAGGAAGAGAGAACAACTCATTTATGTCCTCCCCCCTCCCCCCCATCCGCCCCCAAGCCCCCCCCCCCCCACCCCCCCTCCAATTATCTCCCCCCTCCCCCCCACACCCCTACGATAGTGAGGGGAGAGTCGAGATGGTCTCCCCCTTCATCCATTCTTCATGGGTCAATCACTCATATTCAGTCTAAACCCAAAATAGAAAGAAGGATGTCCCTCATCCTCCGTGTTGCAATTAGTGTTATAAAAAAATACTAGAAGTGTATATACCTATACCTGTGAGCTCATAGCTATCTATGATTATCAATTTGTGATGCGAGAATCCTTCTTCTCGCAATAAGCAAAAAAAAAAAAAAAAAAGGAAACCCCTTAGTGGCTTATTCGTTACTTATTTGTTATCAACATCCCCCTTACATGGGGGCAACCCAAAAAAAAAAAAAAAAAAAAAAGGGGGCTGAGGCCCTAGCATTATCTGTGCCTATATATATATACTATCATTTGTATCATTTGTGTCAGTATGTGTCAGTATGCACCACCTTCAAAAAAAAAAAAAAAAAAAAAAAAAAGAAAAAAGATGGCCTATATTCCCTCTAACACACCTTATTGGTCTTCACACCATCCCTGAACCCTGCCTCCAACCCTCCCCTCCTCCCTCATTTCCCACCCACCAGCACCCCACAACACAACCCAAAAAAAAAGAAAACCACACATTTAAATTAAAGTACATAATATGACCCACGAAGTCCGTCTAGACCCTCTGAACCCCAGATTCATTCTCTATTTAAACTTGATATATTTGGTTTCAAGAGGGTCCCATAGAGGGCGGGGGAAAAAAAAAGAGCCATAGGCAAAAAAAAAAAAAAAAAAAGGGGGGGTGATGGGGGGCAAAAAAAAAAAAAAAAAAAAAGGGGAGGGGGGGGGCCGCATTACACCCGATTATCTCCTAGTCTTTCAGGACAAGGTGGGGGGTGTTTTCTCCATCTTCCTTCACTCAATAATCACTTTCTATCTCTCCTGAGCCCCTTGTTCATTTAGGCGGCCCAGATATTGAAGCCAGTTCGGGACTTCGACCTCCTCCTCGCCCAGGAATAAGAACAATTTTGGCAGGTCTACTGGATGCCTCAGGACAAAAGTTCTGGATCCTCTCTTTATAAATACGGATAGGGGGTAACCCCATCTGTATGAACCTCCGGATTTTCGTACTATGTCCAGTAGAGGGCGTAACATAGCTCTCCTCTGTAGGGTAGCCCTTGAGAGGTCAGGTAAGATTTTAACCCTCATATCTTCGTATGCTATTTCTTTGACCTCCCATGCCTTCCGGCTGACCATTTCCTTATGAGCATACCTATGAAAACAGCATATCACATCTCTAGGTCTGGCTGGGTTAACTGAGGTGGGGCCCGATACCCTATGGAGTCTTTCAAATTCTAAGTCCCCAGCTGGAACCTGGATATCCAGTTGCTGGCATATTGCAACTATAGTTGGCTGCAGTGCCTCTCCATTTATTGCCTCTGTTACCCCTCTGAATCTTAGATTTTTCCTTCTATTGCGATCTTCTAATTCCTCTAAACGCAATTGCATCGAGGGAGCAAAAAAGTTATAATCAGACTGTACCTTTTCCATTTGCGTGATCCGGTCTGATAGGGACACCTGTGTGCTTTCTATCTCCGTCACTCTTTCTGTAATTTGGTGAACCTCAGACCTCACCTCTTCCATATCTCTCCGATGGATCTCTTCCATCCTAATCATCCATCCCTCCAGATCTGCTCTCGTGGGGAGCGCCTGTAAATCTGCCCTTGTGGGCAGCGCTCTCAGGAGGGCTCTAAGATCTGCATCTTCCCCTGCCATGTGCTGTGTGTGTCCTGTGGCCTCTTCCTGTGACCCCCTGGGGAGCTCCTCTCCCTTGCCGCTCTCACCTCGCTTGGTTGTGGGCGCCGCCAGCGTATCAGGTATGCAGGGCTCCGAGGTGACGTCAGGCGCCTCTCCGCGTCCTCCGTCTGTTTTTGCTTTCGCTTTCGCTATGCCTGGCGCCCGTTCCTGGGACCTCACTGCCGCTGCTCTCGTTCGTGAGAAATACTGCGGTATCTCCGGCTGTGAAGGTATTTTCTGTGCCTTCTGCTCACTCGCGTCTCTTTTACTCATGCCGCCCAGGGAGCATCAAGTTCGGTATTTGCAGTGCTTCAAATGCTTCAAATGCAGTCCCGCTTACAGAGCATACCCCGGGGATCTGGTGGGAGCAGAGCCTACATGCGTCTCTCCTACTCCGCCATCTTAGACCACGCCCCCCGGTAATGTATATGTGAAGGGATAGGCCTGCTGATAGTATTGTAGATTTGGAACCCAGGGTGTATGCACCAGCTATATGTGATTGGACAGTAAGACTTCCTCTCTTTCTCTACACCTTTTTCAGTATGCTGTCAAAAGCTTTTGATGAAGTACTCAAATTCAGTCTGTCTCCCACTAGATGCCACCATCTATTCTCTTTTTCATGGAACATTCACAATTTTATATATATATATAAACTAGATTACCAGTGACCGCATCATTGTGCTGCACATAAATTGTACAGAGAACAGAGTGGTGGGAGGGACCCAGTAGGCTCCACCCACTACGGGCTGCCTACAGAAAACTACAGGAGGGGGCGGAGACAAGACCAGTCACCCTGCCCAAGGAGAGAGAGCAGCAGTGAGCGGTCTTTATTACAGGAAGCTCCTGCATAAAGGCATAGCTCCACATTGGATTACTACAATAATCTGGAAGAAATATACAGAGCACACCAAAATCCAAGTAAAAATATGCATGTCCCTTGTATTTAGATAATATTTGCTTATCCCGGAGTTCAGCTTTAATTTAATTCTGGTATCCAATGCTGAACTTTAGAGAAAAAGAATAAATACATAAAATTAAGCAAGACAGGAAGACGAATTATTCATTTAGTACCTTTGTATTTATATTTATGTAAATATTCCAGCGTTCAAAGTGACGTTTTGCTGTTTTTTCCTTTTTATTTTATTTTTATTTATTTTTTTACACAGAAGTAACAAGTGATGGTATATAGAAATTCCATTTACTACAAAGCATTTCTTTGTAAAGAATACAGACAAATATTAATAAGTTACTATTCTGAGTTGTTAGTTACTCCATTGCAACAAGTGTGAACCAATTGTTATCCTTTTTTCGGCACCTGATTGGGCAAACTAATAGGATGTGGTGTTGCCTGAAATAACTAGTCTACCTAAAAGAGGATTATTACTGACTCTAATGCTTTCTTTGGGGGTTCAGGATTGATAGACGTTAGAGCTCTGAATGTTCTAGGGGTTGATCAGACTTTAGAGACACATTTGCATATCTTAAAACTGAACTCCAGGCAGATATAAAAGATAGAAATTAACACGGCTCTGTATTTGTTACAGCGGTAGTAAACAGCAGTTCAAGAAAAGGCAATGTCATAATGTGCTAGTATGCATCGCATACTAGCAAATTATGAGAGACTTACCTTTAAAATGAAGCCCTCCAGCATTGCGCTGTCACCGCTGAGAGGGGTCTTCTTTCTGGGTTTGTGGCCTCCGGCTACATGAGTGGCCCGGGGGTGCGATGACATCATTCCCTAGCATGCGTGTGGGAGCCGCCGTTTATGGTATGCCAGACCTTCAGAGTGCATGCATGCGCCAGTGACGTCACCAGCTGCATGCACTCTGAATATCTCCTTAAAAATGCAAGTGTAGGAGATATTCACAGTACCGTGTTTCAAAAATAAGCACAGGTCTTATATTAATTTTGGCAACAAAAGACCCAGTAGGGCTTATTTTTGGGGTAGGGCTTGACATGTGCTGTCTTCTCTCCCTATCGCCCTCTCTGCCTGTCAGGAATCGCCAGTGGCCAGTGGAACTGAGTAAAAGTGGGTGTGGAATCCTGGTGTGCACTGTGTTGCATTATTGTGTAGTGTGAACTGTGCATTTTTCTGTGGTCTATTTGTGATGGGTGCCTTGTTATAGCGCCGCCGTGACCCGCTTATCCTCTCTTCCCGTACTGACCTTAATTTTCTGGTGCAGTCCAGGGCACGCTCCGAGCCTTGCAGAGGGAGGGTGGCCCGAGATCCCCCGCTAGCTAAGCGCCGCTCAGTGCTTCCATGTCCCTCCAGAGCTCCCTTCCTCACTCCAAGCACTGCAGAGGGAGGGGGGGCCAAGATCCCTGCTGACAGTTGAAAGAAGAGGAGGAGAGCAGCGGGGATCAACTGTACGGAAGGTGTTACACATGGATTGCAGCAGCATGCACGTTTTGCATTGTGTAATATTGTAGTGCAGTGCCTTTTTGGGATTTAACAACCACTTTAAACTAGGGCTTATTTTCAGGGTAGGGCTTATATTGCAGCCCTCCCCAAGAATCACAGTAAGGCTTGTTTTGGGGAAAATACGGTACCTACAGGTAAGCCTTATTACAGGCTTACCTGTAGGTAAAAGATGAAAAAGTGGGTTTACTACCACTTAAAAAAATACAAAATACAAAATCTATTTTTGTAAATACAAGCAGTGTGTAAGCACCTAATTTTGACATTGGTTTCAGCCTCAGAGGCCCCTTTCACACCCCTGTTCTGATCACGACTGCCAGTGAGTTTTTCAGGTGGAACTGATTGGACGGTCCGTTCACTCCTATGGACTGGTGGGTGTAAACAGACTTGTGTCCATTTACACCCGCCTACCTCCGGGTCTGATCTGGTCCGCTAAAAAGAAACGGAAGGGGATACCCCTCTGTCTAGGCAGATCAGATTGGAGGGCAGTCTACCGTAAACGGGCAGCAGGGTCCGTTTACACTCGGCCACCCATATAGGAGAGCGGGCTCTGTCTGTGTCTGCTCTGCAGAAATTGAGCGGACACTGACCTGTCATCCGCCCGCTCTGCCCCGAGATCAGCAGACAGATTCCCTAATGATCAAAATGGAGTCCAACCCCTGTGAAAGGGGCCTTACAGTCTCCTGTACAGCTCAATCTAGGAGGAGTTGAAGCAGCACAAGAAACCAAGTGTCAGCACAAGAATCAAGTGTTCTGCAATGATTATGTGCCAACAGGAAACATGCTGCTAGAAGGAAAGAACAGAGTGACAAAGAGATGAGTCTACCTGCTGCTTCTCCTTTCACTGTAAAGTCACAGACTGGGAGAGGGGTAAAACCTGTAAGTGTTGCATAACCCCAGCAGAAAAAAAATCAGGCTGCCAACCCTGCAAGACATTGGTTGTGCTTTGTGTCAGAGTTGTGTAACTCTGGGGACTGGAGGGACAAAAAAATGCAAATCCTTTTTATATGTTATTTTGATTTGTTTATTTAGCTATTTGCCTGGTGTTTAGCTTTAGCTTAGAACCTAGATGTAGAAGAAGGCCTAGCACTGCTTACATACATTTTTACAGGCTCTGTATTAGGACAGAGGGAGGGGGGTGTGGTCTTCCAATGATCACTCAGCTGCCTGTTAATACTGCAGATCATAGAGATTGTTTATATACAGTATTTGAATATTTGCCCGATTTAAAAAGACTAATGTATAAAAGATAACTATGCATTCCTTTAAAAAAGTATCATGGTTATATTCTGTAGGTGGTGTCCCAGATGGGGAAAGCACTGCTGGAGTTTGTTTGGGTTCTCCACTTTCATTCTGACCCGTGAGTACGCCAGCTTTATGTAATCTGGATTTTCCAATTATTATCGCTTTGTTAAAGCAAAACTTTTTGTTGAATTGGATGGTGGGGAAAGGTTATTTTTGTTTAATTTGTTTTTATTAGGAAGTAGTGTGTATAAGGTACAATGTACGTTACAGAAAAGAATTAGACATGTTGACGAGTGAACCACATAATATAGATAACACTCTGTTAACCATATGTGCACATCTGTAACATATATCGAGGCGCAAGGCACTCAATGCTTACCACGAGGCGATTCAGTTCGCAGTTGCAGCGCTATACAAATCATTCATTCATTCATTCATTCACCAACTGGTCAAAATTGATAACGTTTTCATCATACACTGGGTATATGAGTCAGTATCTTCCCTGTAGGATTCCTTTACTTAACCACCTCAGTACAGGGCATTTTCACCCCCTTCCTGACCAAGCCATTTTTCAGCTTTCAGCGCTGTCACACTTTGAATGACAATTGCGCTGTCATACAACACTATACACAGTTATCATTTTGTTCCCACAAATAGAGCTTTCTTTTGGTGGTATTTGATCGCCCTGCGGTTTTTATTTTTTGCGCTATAAACAAAAGAAGAGGGACAAATTTAAAAAAATATATATATTTTTTACTTTTTGCTATACTAAATATCCCCAAAAAATATATAAAAAAACATTTTTTTTTTCCTCAGTTTAGGCCGATACGTATTCTTCTACATATTTTTGGTAAAAAAAAAATTGCAATTAGCGATTATTGATTGGTTTGCGCAAAAGTTATAGCGTTTACAAAATAGGGGATAGTTTTATAGCATTTTTATTAATATATTTTTTTTTTACTAGTAATAGCGGCAATCAGCGATTTTTTTATTTTTATTGTGACTGCGACATTATGGCAGACACATCGGACATTTTTGACACATTTTTGGGACCATTGTCATTTATACAGCAATCAGTGCTATTTAAATGCATTGATTCCTGTATAAATGACACTGGCAGTGAAGGAGTTAACCACTAGGGGGCGTGGAGGGGTTAACATGTTCCCTGGGAGTGATTCTTACTGTGGGGGGAGGGGACTCACAAGGGGAGGAGACCGATCTGTGTTTCTCTGTACAAAGAACACACCATCGGCTCCTCTCCTCTGACAGGAACGTTGATCTGTGTGTTTACACACAAAGTTCCACGGTCCCGCTGTGTTACCGGGCAATCGTGGGTGCCCAGCGGACATCACATCGGGTGCCCAGTGACACGGCGGGTGCGCGCGCTCCCTGGAGGGCCGTGAAGGGGAGGACGTCATATGACGCGCTGAGAGCTGCGCCGCCTGGCCGTCAATAGATGGCCAGCGGTCGCGAGGTGGTTAAGCATAATACCTTGAGAACACAGAGAGTAAGTGAAAGAAAGAAGAAGAGAAAAAATAGAGGATAAGATGGGGGGGGGGGGAGGGGAGGGGAGGGGGTGAGCCCGCCTCGGTCCAATCTCTTTTATGCAATATAAACAGCTAAAAACACATTACTTGGGTATAATAATTTCCAGATAGGCGGATGTATATTTAAAGGCAAACCAGCAAGACCATATTTTTTTTTTTCTTTTACTAGGTCAGATTTATTTCGAAGGGAGAGAGTAAGGTCTTCCATATAATACATATGGTTTACTTCCAGTAGCCATTGGCGTAGTGTATGTATGATCGGTTGTTTCCAATATAGGGGAATAAGTGCTTTTGCTGAATTAAGGCGGTGTGGTGTTATAGATTTCTTATATGTTCCCACTGGTTTGCCTGTACAATGTAGCAGTACAATCCATGGATCATTGGAGATCTCAAACCAATGGATCTCCTTGGCCCAGTGTAGAATAGTGAACCAATATGGACGTATAAGTGGGCAAAACCACCAGATATGAGCGTGTTTTGCTCGTTTACCACAGCCCCGCCAGCACAAGGGTGATGCTTGAACGTTTTTGTGAAGCACCATAGGAGTGTAATGCCATCTCATCAGCAGTTTATAGTTCACCTCCGCCATTTTGGAAGCCCCAGAGGAGGTATGGGACATTATGAGAAGAGTGGATCTTTGAACTGTTGACAACTCTTTGTGCAGATCTTTTTCCCAGTTGTTTAGGAAAGTAGGATCTCTTGTGGGGGTTAACATTGGTGGTGAAAGGTTATAAACAGTCAGGGAGGTGAGAGACCCAGACGGTAATGTAAACCTGAAAGGTCCTAAAGCTGGGGTTTAGTCTGCTTATGTTTTGCCATCTCTGCTTCCTTCCTCCCGCATAAATACGCCAAAGAAATTAAAAAATAAACATTTTCCATTATCATGACATCACTGGTTATATGAACTAAGGTAAGTAATTACCAGGTTTATGTGCTCCTCTGTGCAATGCAGTCAGATTATGGCTGGTAGGGTGCTGTATATAGGTTCCCAAAAACCTCACAGCACCCTGCCTCAGTACTGCTCCAAAGAGTCCTCAACCCTGAAGCAATTTGTGGGCTGGCTGAAGCAATTTGTGGGCTGGCTGTTTGGAGGAGTTATGCAAATAGCAAAATGCCTTCGTGGGAAAGGTCAATGGAGGAGTGGGCATTCCCAGTCATTTGCATGCAGAGCACCTTAAGAATCAGAAAACCACTCCTGGACTTCGTTTAAAAATTTGGTGTGTCAGAGGGGGTGTGGCATGGACATGGCGGTGTGAGGTGCACTCTCTCTAGAGCTCCGCTCTAACCCTCCGATGTGTACGAGACCAAAGACCCAATGACCAGCTGAAAGCGGCATGTCCCCGGCCAAAAGCAAACCAACTAAGAAAGACCAACTGCCAGCAAACAATACAACTAGAGCAGATATTAAACAGTATTTTACGGGAGTCCAGACCCGCAGTGCAAGGACAAAAGGAATCGTGGGGAGTATGGATAATACAGGCAGTGATGCAGGGGCTGAGATCGGTACGGAGGGCGAGGTTACCATCCCCCCACGGGACGCCGCAGACAAATGCTCCGGGCGTGTAATGGCCCGAATACATAACTCCCCTACTATGGAGAAACAGATACTTACCGACCGCACGGAGGACCTGGAGATCAGGGAACTTATCCGGGCGCTCCCCACGAGGGCAGACATGGAGGCTCTCCCTACGAGAGCGGATATCGAGGCACTGATCCTGCGAGTGACAGAGGCGCATCAACAAGATCTGCGGGAGGTCCGCTCTGACATCCAGCAGCTCACGGAGCGAATGTCGGGAGGAGAAGTAGCGACCCTAGTGGTGGAAGAGAGGATGGCGGTTGTGGAGCAAATGCAGGCTCTACAAAGAGAAAGATCACTGGACCTCCAACTACAGGTGGAAAATTTAGAGGACCGAAGCCGAAGGCAGAACGTGCGGATCCGGGGCCTTCCTGAGACTACAGGCCCGGAAGATCTAAGGGCCATAGCTTCTGAAATATTTCACCACGTCCTAAACAGGGAGAATCGGGACCCAACAGAAATTGACCGGGTGCACAGGGTAAGTGGCCCTAGAATAATAAGTATGAATAGGCCCCGGGACATTATATGCCGCCTAAATAGAGACACTTATAAAGAGGACATTGTGCGGAAAGCCTGGGAAACGGGAACGATTATTTTTAAGGGGGCAAATATTAAAATCCTGCCAGACCTCTCAAAGGCGACCTTACAGCGCCGAGCAATGTTACGGCCTCTATTAGACAGATTGAGACAGTTGGGCCATACATATAGATGGAGATTCCCGTTTGCGTTAAATATTCGGAAGGGGACATCTACATTTACATTATATAGAACGATAGACCTCCCGGAACTGTTTACCTTTTTGGGGACCCCACCTATAGAGGTACCAGACTGGCTGCAACCTCTCCCACGTATAAACCGACAGGATCCCTCCGCCCTGAGCCAACGAGGAGGGCCACAGACTATGCCTAGCAGAGAAGGGAGAGGAACACAAGATCGGGGACAGCCAGTGGGATAGGACTGGGAAGGAGTACCAGGACTGAGAGAAGGAAATAGAGAGGGGGTCAAACCCCAAGATATACCTTTTTTTTTTTTTTTTTTTTTCTGTTTGTAGTTCTATTTTTACCGGGGGGGGATGGGGGGGGGACAACTTGAACTGGATGCTGGAGGGGTGTACAGCTGCTGGACTTTAAATGGAAGGCCCCCCCTTGTAGACTATATTAGCAGGTGTGACGTAGGGACGCATTAGGGGGGAACTGACCCAGAGCACAATCCCAAGGGGATAGCAGAATGGGATATGGTATATACTGATGGTTTGGTTTGAAACTTGGTTTTCTCTTTTTTTGGTGTTTTTTTCCTTTTTTTTTTTATTTTTTTTTAGCTATATGTTTCTTTTGCTTTTGTGTTGTTTGCCAAAATTTTTCTTCCTTTGTTTAATATCACAGTGTGACCACAGTGGGATATCATAGAGTAACTCACTGATTAGGCGATTATTTAATTGCAATAAATAGAGCACGAAGTGGTAGGATTTGGCGCGGGCTGGAGCGTGTTGTACGCATAAACCCAGCACGCTCCAATCACTGAATAGTACCATAATGGTAGGGCACTCTTGGATCCAATCCCGGGGGGGGGGGGACATACCCATAATGGGATGGACTTACATAGGATTTATATAACACAATAGGTTGGGGGGTAGACAAATAAGCACACTTTAAAGAGGAGGGGGGGGGGGGTTTCTTAGATGTGAGATATGTAAGTATATGTTAAGGTATAATTATCCATGAGAAGATATATGCATGTGTATACATAATACAGATTTTTTTTTTCATTTTTTAACATCATTAGGGTGTGTTAGTATGGTTAGGGTTTGTGCGATGAGGGGTGATAAATAGGAGCTTGGGTTTTTCTTTTTATATATTTATCCTGCCCCCCTTTTTTTTTTTTATTTTTTTTTTTTTTTAGGGGGCATCAGTAGGGACATCAGTAGTACTATTAACAGCCTTGAACATGGATGCTCTGGGCTAGTACGATACGGGGGAAGACCTGTAATCTAGGGCCCATAACCAAGAGATAAGAGATGGAGGGGCTGACAGAGGTGAAGACTTGGGGGGGGTGGAAGAGTTGGGTGCAGTATGTCTCCTCCGCTCCCCCCCCTAGGGGGAGAGTGGGGAGGGATGGACTTGTATCCTTAACCATCAAATGCAGAACCTGCCCCCTCTCCCCCCCCCCCTTTTTTCTTTTTTTTTTTTTTTGTTCTCTCCCCGCTACGTTTTGTGGTACTGGGGGAGCTTATATAGGATACCCGGATGGGTATAATAGAGTGATAGTATTCCCTTTTTCTTTTTCCTTCCTTTTTCCCTTTTTTTTTTATTTTATTTTTTTTTTTATATATATATAGCTTCTCTTGGAGTCATCGGGTCGAATGAATAGACCAAATGAGTAATCTAGTTATCGGAGGGCCCCCCCCCCCCCCGCCTGTACTTGACACGTCCCCACTTAGGGTTACGCTCACTTAAGTGGTAAAGTGTATGTGAGCGTTTATTGATTTAGTTTAGAAACCTCTTAAAGCAATAAGAGGGAAGGGTGTGAGATAAGTTAATTTTTCTCAAGCTATAGTAGGGTCTGTAGAACCCTTCTGGTAGGGGGAGGGGGGTAGGGGGGGGGGGGGGGGGGGGGGGGGGGGGGGGGTTTGGCCTTTCTTTTTTTTTTTTTTTTTTGTTTTGTCTGGCACCTGGAGGGAGGATGGAATCATTGAGGATTACATCAATGAATGTGAAAGGTCTTAATATACCTGAGAAGCGCAGGATACTTCTCCAAGATCTAAGACGGTCACGGGCGGATGTAGCCTATATCCAGGAAACACATTTTAAAGAAGGCAAGGTACCAGTTCTAAGGAATAATCTATACACAGCAGTATACCATGCAGCAAATAAGAACTCTAAGACTAGAGGGGTGTCAATCTTGATCTCCAGAAGAGTTCCGTGGAGTCTTCAAGACATGAGAGCGGACGAAGAAGGTAGATTCTTATTCCTTAAAGGTACGATCGGGAATATTAAGGTAACATTTGCTACAGTATACGTACCAACCTATAGCCAAGATCAGTTCGTCTGCTCCATGCTTGATGACCTCATGGAATTCGCGGAAGGTAAGCTAATGTTCCAGAAGAGTTCGTCTGCTCCATGCTTGATGACCTCATGGAATTCGCGGAAGGTAAGCTAATGTTGGGGGGGGATTTTAATCTGGCACTAGAACCTAAAGTAGATACATCGATGGGTTGCTCCTCGACTACCAGAGGATGCCGTAAACATGTATTACAGGCACTACACAAGTATCAACTGATAGACGCTTGGAGATTGTTCCATCCTGAAGAAAGGGATTATACCTTTTATTCCCTTCCACATAAGGTTTTTTCTCGAATTGATCTATTTATTATCCCATATTACATGCTACCAGCAGTTAGAGCAATAGATATAGGGAATATCACATGGTCAGACCACGCCCCGGTCACTTTGACGTGGAAGGTGACCGAATATTCAAATACTAACAGGGGACAATGGCGACTCAATGAGAGCCTATTAGACAATATATCCGTAGTTGAAGAGGTGTCCAAAGAGCTACAGTATTACTTTCAACATAACACGACACCAGAAGTGGATATAGGGACTATCTGGGAAGCGCATAAAGCGGTAATAAGGGGGATTTTTATTAAGCAGGGCTCTAAAATCAAATAGAATAGGGAAGCAAAACTAAACAAATTATTGACAGAGATAAAGACTCTAGAGACTATACATAAACAAAAACCTAACATGACTGTGGAGGTGGAACTTAGTAATTTACGCAGACAAGTGACCTCCTTGCTCCACTATAAAGCCAAGGTAGCAATGCAGCATAGCTGGAAATATTATTATGAGTCGGGGGATAAATGCGGCCGACTATTAGCTAGAGCCTTACGAGAACAGCGTGTACAATCATATATACCCTGTATTGTAGACGCAGAGAATAGGAAGGTATATACCCCTACACAGATAGCAGACACTTTTCAGAAGTTTTACCAAACCTTATATAATCTACCTCCGAGACAACACATACAACAGAACATAGAGGAATATATAACATCGTCAGGGATCCCACAGTTAACAGAACAGGTCAGAAAGGAATTAGACGTACCCATTACGTTAGAGGAATTACAAAAGGCAATTAATATATCCAAACCTGGTAAGGCACCAGGCCCGGATGGGCTTACCTATAAATACTACAAGCTTTTCCTACCCCAACTGGGCAAGCAGATGGTACAAACATTCAACGCCCTAGGACAGGAGATGAGGTGCCAGAACGAAACCTTGAAAGCATATATTACGGTCATACCTAAGGAAGATAAGGACCCCTTGGTATGTGGAAGTTACCGCCCAATTTCTTTATTAAATGTGGATTTGAAATTATTTACCAAAATTATAGCCACACGAATACAATCACATTTGACGGATTTAATCCATTTGGATCAGGTGGGCTTTATACCAACTCGCGAAGCCCGAGACAATACCATAAAGGTATTGAACCTTATCCACCTAGCGGACACTTCTGCCACCCCATCTGTATTCCTGGGCACGGACGCCGAGAAGGCGTTCGATCGAGTGGACTGGTCATTTATGTTTTCGGTCTTACGACATGTTGGGCTAGGGGAGAGGATGATTGGATGGATTTCGAGTGTATATTCGAAACCAACAGCCCAAATAAAAATAAATGGTTACTTGTCAGAGATGGTTTCAATAACGAATGGAACCCGGCAAGGGTGCCCGTTATCACCTCTTTTATTTGCACTATCATTAGAGCCATTTCTTTGTAAAGTGCGGCAAAATCCAGACATTACGGGGATACAATGTGGAGGTTTACATTATAAGGTATCCGCTTATGCGGATGATCTTCTATTTTCGCTTACCAAACCTAGTATTTCCTTACCAAACCTGCTGAGAGAGTTAGATCAATATGGAAAATTGTCTAATTTAAAAATCAATATGTCAAAATCTGAGGCAATGGGAGTAGCCATCCCCTTGCCACAGATAGAATTATTGAAAGCTAACTTCAAGTTCAGATGGACTACAAAAGCCCTCAAATACCTGGGTACATTTATCCCACCTAAGCTATCCCAAGTATACGTATTAAATTTCCCACCTCTACTAAGTAAAATACGGACCCTACTAGCTAAATGGCACCAAGGTTTCCTATCATGGTTTGGGAGGTGTAATACAATTAAAATGTCAATTCTGCCTAAGCTGGTGTACCTATTTCAGACATTGCCGATCTCCATCCCTCGAGAATATTTTAAACAGGTCAACGTGACAATTACCCAGTTTATCTGGGCTAACAAAAAACCTAGATTACAACGTCGGCTTATGACCATGCCAAAACAGTATGGAGGGATGGCGATACCAGATGTCCAGAAATATTATCAAGCATCACATATGGGGAGATTAATAGACTGGTGCAGACATGCAGACCTTAAAATGTGGCCAAGGATGGAGCAATTCCAGAGCACGGTCCCATTAAAACGGGCAGCTTGGTGTTATACAGATCTCAACCGGACTCTGAAGAAACACCCAATCATAGGCCCTACCTTGCGTATATGCTCACGAGTATTCTCTCTGACTGAGCTATCACCCTCCTATTCTCCACTGTATCCTATCGTGGGGAACCCTTGTTTCCCGCCGGGATTACAGGCAGGTCCATTTAAAATACTACTGGAGTCACAATGCTATCAGGCCTCGCACTTTACACAAACAAGGACGTGGCCCTCGATAATGGAGCTGACCTCATCAAGGGATCGTTTTAGCCTTGATTTCTGGAGTGGGGCACAACTTCGGCACTTTTTAAATACGCCCCCCCCCCCAGACAGGTTTCAAAGACCCTTGACCCAGTTTGAAAAATTATGCGAAGAGAGGGGCCCATTACTTCATACACTTTACCAAATGTATGAGTTACTGATCACTCCGGCTGAGGGATATATTCCCCCATTTATAAAAAAGTGGGAAATTATACTAGACCGGACTTTTTCTCCGATACAACAGAAACAAATAATAAACAGAGCTTTAAAATCATCTATGTGTACACGAGTTCAGGAAACTAATTTTAAAATATTAACGAATTGGTACTATACACCATCAAGACTACATAAATATACTCCTCTGATTCCAGAGGAATGTTGGAGATGCCTGGAGGATAGGGGGACCTTACTCCATATTTTTTGGTCATGTCCAAAATTGGAGTTTTTCTGGAAGGAGGTACACCGTATATCACAGATATTTACTGAAAGCCCTCTACCTGAGGACCCGGCCCTATTTTTACTACATGTCACGCATATAACAGAAAAGAGATATAATAAATCGATCCTACGACATCTCTTTAATGCCGCAAAATCTTGTATTGCACGACAATGGAGAGATGTAAGACCACCTTCTGTAGCTGCGTGGCTAAATAGAGTAGAGGAGATAAACAAGATGGAGGACCTGATACTCTCAGCTCAAAATAAGTCTGAGTTATACCTGGATACCTGGTCCCAGTGGAATACATTTAAATTCTCAGAAGAGGGGAAGACCCTCTTTGTTGATTGAACTAGTAGATGCTTTCTCCTCCGGATGGGTGCACAGACAGATATATATTGATTTATCTATTAATTATTTGTTGGGTGGGGGGGGTTTTTCTTTTTTTTTTCTGTGGTTTTTTTTTTTATTATTTATTTATTTTTTTTTCTTTTCGGGGGGATAGGGGAAGGGGGGTTTATTGAATAGGCTCGGAAATGATACACCTAAAGATACATAGGTATTTAGAAAGTACTAACCATATACTTTAGTGAAATGTTTTTGCATTAGCCGGTATAGACTTACAAATATGCTGTTTAAATATATTTAATTTAGAGGTAAACAAGTTAATGTTATGTACGGTTGAATTAATTGTTGTGTGTATTGTGGAAGACATGAAAAATAAATAAATATGATAATAAAAACAAAAAAAATCATGTATGATGTGTAGTCTGGTGTACCCCCCCCCCCCCCCCCCCCCCCCCCCCCCCCCCCCCGGGAAAGCATCTACCACCCATTTTGCCTCTAAAGTCCGATCTAGGGCCATCTTGGGAATTCAGAGAAGGCAAGGTTGAGGGTACAGGAACCAGGTAGCAATCGCTATCCCAAATCCAGAGCCCTGGGCTTGTTATGCTCAAATACAGCACTGCAGCCAATCAGAGGGCATAGGAGGATAGGCAGACAGAGCCGATCCACTGCCTACCAATGGAAGCGGAGGGCATTGTCTGCAGAGCAGGGCCTCTTGCCCAGAATGGCTTCCAGGCAGGGAGGGGCTTTGGAGCTGCAAGGAGAGCAAGAGGTTGCTGCCAAGATAGTACTCATTTGTTCAGGCTATGATAAGTATTCCTCATATATACCGACTCTGATAATGGTCTTCTGTGTTCTGTACAGTTTTGTCAGACAGGGTCTCCTCTTCTGTGTGTCCACCGTGCTGCTGAGTGTTCCTTGGGAAAGGCTTATGACTGACATGGCAGATGAGGTCCTGGAAATGAAATGCTGGTTAGCAGGTGAGATATGTTCACTCATCCCCAGAAATGTAATTTCCTGCTTGTGGTAGCAATTATTATTTTGGTGAGATACATCCCAAGGGTTAAGTACTTTTAAAAGAAAGACACTGCAACTTTCCTCATTAGAACAAAAAGTGCATCAGCTGTTTAATATAAACACAGACCCTCTGATTTAGAAACATACAGCTTTTTCTTATGAACAAAAACATTAAGGGCTCTTTCACACAGACAGACCGTATGTCCGTTTTTCATCCTTCCGTTTTCGGATGAAAAACGGACATACCTGTATCCCTATGGGATAGCGGGTGTCAGCAGATGAGCATCCGCTGACACCCGATCTCGTCCGTGCCGCTATGCTCCGTTTCTGCAGACGGAGGAAAACCCTATTTTTTTTCATCCGTCTGCAGAGCGGATCGGATGACGACGGACTCTACGGTCCGTCATCACCCGATCTCCCATAGGGGAGAGCGGTGCTCTGACAGGTCCGTCTCTGTGCTGTGTGCAGAGACGGACCTGTCATCTTCTTGCTCAGCGGAGATCGCTCCGGCGATCCCCGCTGAGCAAGCAGATATCCACGGGCGGATCAGCACTGATCCGCCCGTGTGAAAGAGCCCTTAGGACTCTGCAACAAAGTTTGGTAAAATCCTTGATCTTCCAGAGGGGATTTTATTTATTTTTTTCTCAGCAAAAAGGTGTAATTACTCTCTGAAGCACAAGGCCTGCAGGCCATTTCATGTGATCCTCGCACCTCTCCTGCAGCTACGGAACACCCCCCGTCTCCATAGTCAGCAGCAGATAAGAGGCCAGACTTCCTCTGCCAGATCGTGTGCTTCTCTGTGCAGCTGCAGAGAGGCTTGTCTCTGTCGTCGCCCCGCATGTTTTTGGATCTTTCTGAAAAGGTTTGCTATTAAGAACTATATAGTCAGGTTTGTCCATATTTAACTGTCATTCAAAGCCAACATGGAATACCAGGGCTTTTTTTTTTAGTGTGCCTGACCTAATGAAACAAGTGTCTTTTGCAGAAGATTTTGGTTATTCTAAGCACAATTTTCCTGCCTTACAGATATTGCTGAAAAAGAACCTGATGAAGACTGCCGCCGTCTTGCTGTAAATGGCTTAGTTCTAATGGACAAGTTAAGAAATAATCTTCAGCCAACCCCCCTTGAGTGATCCCCAATGTGGACTTGCTTCAGAACCCAGAATTAGATGCAACTCTGTAAAATTACTGCAGTTCTCAATCGCTGCACATGAAAAATGCATTTGCCCTGGTGCAGCTCTGCATGGTATCCAATCGGTCTCTAACTTCAGCTTGTTCAATTAAAGTGATTGTAAAGCTTCCATTTTTTTTTCATATTAAAATAACAATTTGGTTTATACTTACCTGTTCTGTGCAATGGTTTTGCACAGAGAAGCCTCAATCCTCCTCTTCTGGGTTCCCCCACCAACACTCCTGGCTCCTCTCCCTGCTGAGGGGCCCACCATAGGAAGCATGGGGGGGTTGGGGTTGAAGCTGGTTTTTCTATGCAGAGCTGCACCAGATTTTGCACTCTCCAGTTTTAGTAAATTAACATCATTGTGTTGCAGGTAAATTAATAGGTTGCCTTAGTACAAGTATGAATGGGCCATAACACTAACTTCTAGAAGAGTCTTAATTTACAGTTATCTACCACTCAATGTATTCCCTGGAAAAGGAAGTGAAAGGTTTTCTCAACAAGATGTAAATAAATCTAATTCCCTGCACCCATTTGATTTTGTTTGTGCTTGGTCGAAGCACAATGGATGTAACAAACTGGAATGGGTCATACATGTAGTTACCGTATTTATCGGCGTATAATACGCACTTTTTCCCCCTTAAAATCGGGGGAAAGTCGTGGGTGCGTGTTATACACCGACCCCCAAAAAAAGTGACAAATAAAAAAAAAAAAATCTAGCGGCGCCGAAAAAGACAGAGCAGACTGTTCGGCTCCGCTCGCAGTCCCGCCTCCCTGCGCTCGCTTTCGAAACAGCAGGAAGGCGGGACTGCGAGCGGAGCCGATCGGCGCTGTCTTTTTCGGCGGCGGGAAATGTAAACGTGGGCAAGGCTGCAAATGACGCTTAAATGTAAGTGTTTCCCCCTTCCGCCCCCCCCCCCCCCCTAAAACTTTTTTTTTTCCTTAAAATGCCCTCCTAAACTTGGGGTGCGTGTTATACGCTAAATACTAAATAATGATAAATACGGTATGTCTCCATGTGGTGAGCCACCAACAGAGCTCTGGCCTCATCTGTTTCTGGTGCTTACTGTTTTGCTCTTTCATTTTCTCCCCCTTCCCCTTTCATCATTTGTCTTATAATTAATCATGAGTGGTTGATCGCTGGTAGCCAAGCGCCGTCCCATCATTTGTTCATTTTTTGACAGGGTTTAATCCTCCCTTAACCAGCAGTATAACCCAAAGGTGAAAGACTTCCTGTGTCTTTCCTATGCTGAAAAAACTACTGGACTGGACAATTGTGGACTTTTGGGAATTTGAAGAAACTTGTTGGAAAAAAAAAAAATGCCTTTTAGATCTAATATATTGCTGGATGGACTGTTCTGTTTTCCTTTTATCTCATTCATCAATTCTGCACTGAGAACACAAGTTTAGAATAATTGTATAATGTAAACCCTTTCTTTTTTCCACTCCATAATTTAAAGGCCTGTTGTCACATTTAACCTTTTGGGTGAAGACCATCTCATCCTAGGAAGACTGGTACACACACTGGGCGTATTGATGCACCTGGCACAGCATGCCACGGTAATGTATATGTGAAGGGATAGGCCTGCTGATAGTATTGTAGATTTGGAACCCAGGGTGTATGCACCAGCTATATGTGATTGGACAGTAAGACTTCCTCTCTTTCTCTACACCTTTTTCAGTATGCTGTCAAAAGCTTTTGATGAAGTACTCAACTTCAGTCTGTCTCCCACTAGATGCCACCATCTATTCACTTTTTCATTGAACATTCACAATTATTTATATATATATAATATATATATGTGTGTATATGTATATGTGTGTGTATGTATATATATATATATATATATATATATATATATACATACTATGTATGTCGATTACCAGTGACCGCATCATTGTGCTGCACATAAATTGTACAGAGAACAGAGTGGTGGGAGGGACCCAGTAGGCTCCACCCACTACAGGCTGCCTACAGAAAACTACAGGAGGGGGCGGGGAGACAAGACCAGTCACCCTGCCCAAGGAGAGAGAGCAGCAGTAAGCGGTCTTTACAGGAAGCTCCTGCATAAAGGCATAGGTCCACATTGGATTACTACAATAATCTGGAAGAAATATACAGAGCACACCAAAATCCAAGTAAAAATATGCATGTCCCTTGTATTTAGATAATATTTGCTTATCCCGGAGTTCAGCTTTAATTTAATTCTGGTAGCCAATGCTGAACTTTAGAGAAAAAGAATAAATACATAAAATTAAGCAAGACAGGAAGACGAATTATTCATTTAGTACCTTTTTATTTATAGTTAGTGACGTTTTGCAGTTTTCCTTTTTATTTTATTTTTATTAATTTTTTTTACACAAAAGTAACAAGTGATGGTATATAGAAATTCAATTTACTACAAAGCATTTCTTTGTAAAGAATACAGACAAATATTACTAAGTTACTAGTCTGAGTTGTTAGTTACTCCATTGCAACAAGTGTGAACCAATTGTTATCCTTTTTTCGGCACCTGATTGGGCAAACTAATAGGACATGGTGTTGCCTGAAATAACTAGTCTGCCTAAAGGAGGATTATTACTGACTCTAATGCTTTCTTTGGGGGTTCAGGATTGATAGACGTTAGAGCTCTGAATGTTCTAGGGGTTGATCAGACTTTAGAGACACATTTACATATCTTAAAACTGAACTCCAGGCAGATATAAAAGATGGAAATTAACACGGCTCTGTATTTGTTACAGCGGTAGTAAACAGCAGTTCAAGAAAAGGCAATGTCATAATGTGCTAGTATGCATGCATACTAGCAAATTATGAGAGACTTACCTTTAAAATGATAGCATTGCGCTGTCACCGCTGAGAGGGGTCTTCTTTCTGGGTTTGCAGCCTCCGGCTACATGAGTGGCCCGGGGGTGCGATGACATCACTCCCTAGCATGCGCGTGGGAGCCGCCGTTTACGGTATGCCAGACCTTCAGAGTGCAAGCATGCGCCAGTGACGTCACCAGCTGCATGCACTCTGAATATCTCCTTTAAAAATGCAAGTTTAGGAGGTCTTATATTAATTTTGGCAACAAAAGACCCAAGTAGGGCTTATTTTTGGGGTAGGGCTTGACATGTGCTGTCTTCTCTCCCTATCTCCCTCTCTGCCTGTCAGGAATCGCCAGTGGAACTGAGTAAAAGTGGGTGTGGAATCCTGGTGTGCACTGTGTTGCATTATTGTGTAGTGTGAACTGTGCATTTTTCTGTGGTCTATTTGTGATGGGTGCCTTGTTATAGCGCCGCCGTGACCCGCTTATCCTCTCTTCCCGTACTGACCCTAATTTTCTGGTGCAGTCCAGAGCACGCTCCGAGCCTTGCAGAGGGAGGGTGGCCCGAGATCCCCCGCTGACAGAAGAGAAGAGCAGTGGGGGGATTAGCTGAGCGCCGCTCGGTGCTTCCATGTCCCACCAGAGCTCCCTTCCCCACTCCAAGCACTGCAGAGGGAGGGGGCGGGGGGGGGGGCAAGATCCCTGCTGACAGCTGGGAGAAGAGGAGGAGAGCAGCGGGGGGATCAACTGATTGTACGGAAGGTGTCACACATGGATTGCAGCAGCATGCACGTTTTGCATTGTGTAATATTGTAGTGCAGTGCCTTTTTGGGATTTAACAACCACTTTGAACTAGGGCTTATTTTCGGGGTAGGGCTTATATTGCAGCCTTTCCCAAGAATCACATTAAGGCTTGTTTTGGGGAAAATACGGTACCTACAGGTAAGCTTTATTACAGGCTTACCTGTAGGTAAAAGATGAAAAAGTGGGTTTACTACCACTTAAAAAAATACAAAATACAAAATCTATTTTTGTAAATACAAGCAGTGTGTAAGCACCTAATTTTGACATTGGTTTCAGCCTCAGAGGCACCTTTCACACCCCTGTTCTGATCACGACTGCCAGTGAGTTTTTCAGGTGGAACTGATTGGACGGTCCGTTCACTCCTATGGACTGGTGGGTGTAAACAGACTTGTGTCCATTTACACCCGCCTACCTCCGGGTCCGATCTGGTCCGCTAAAAAGAAACAGAAGGGGATACCCCTCTGTCTAGGCAGATCGGATTGGAGGGCAGTCTGCCGTAAACGGGCAGCAGGGTCCGTTTACACTCGGCCACCCATATAGGAGAGCGGGCTCTGTCTGTGTCTGCTCTGCAGAAATTGAGCGGACACTGACCTGTCATCCGCCCGCTCTGCCCCGAGATCAGCAGACAGATTCCCTAATGATCAAAATGGAGTCCAACCCCTGTGAAAGGGGCCTTACAGTCTCCTGTACAGCTCAATCTAGGAGGAGTTGAAGCAGCACAAGAAACCAAGTGTCAGCACAAGAATCAAGTGTTCTGCAATGATTATGTGCCAACAGGAAACATGCTGCTAGAAGGAAAGAACAGAGTGACAAAGAGATGAGTCTACCTGCTGCTTCTCCTTTCACTGTAAAGTCACAGACTGGGAGAGGGGTAAAACCTGTAAGTGTTGCATAACCCCAGCAGAAAAAAAATCAGGCTGCCAACCCTGCAAGACATTGGTTGTGCTTTGTGTCAGAGTTGTGTAACTCTGGGGACTGGAGGGACAAAAAAAATGCAAATCCTTTATATGTTATTTTGATTTGTTTATTTAGCTATTTGCCTGGTGTTTAGCTTTAGCTTAGAACCTAGATGTAGAAGAAGGCCTAGCACTGCATACATACATTTTTACAGGCTCTGCTGTCTGGATGTATCATCCGTATTGGGACAGAGGGAGGGGGGGGGGGGTCTTCCAATGATCACTCAGCTGCCTGTTAATACTGCATATCATAGAAATTGTTTATATACAGTATTTTAATATTTGCCCGATTTAAAAAGACTAATGTATAAAAGATAACTATGCATTCCTTTAAAAAAGTATCATGGTTATATTCTGTAGGTGGTGTCCCAGATGGGGAAAGCGCTGCTGGAGTTTGTTTGGGTTCTCCACTTTCATTCTGACCCGTGAGTACGCCAGCTTTATGTAATCTGGATTTTCCAATTATTATCGCTTTGTTAACCTCCCTGGCGGTATGATTCTGTCTGGAATGCTGAAAGCGGTACAATTATTTTGCATGGAAATATGGCGTTTTTATATTGTAGGCATGCAATTCTTATGAATAACTCACTTTAATCTGTCCGAACCAGAGTCTAGTAGACATCCCGGGTATGATAAAGTTTGAAACACAAAATCATAAATTATAATATAATAAAAAATATATTTAAAAATGATTCAATAATGTAATCAAATCAAAAACACAGAAATTTGCTCAGTTGCAGAATAGTCGCTGTCATTAAATTTATTGTTTGATGATAAATTGTGATTCTAATTTATTATCGCTGTTTTCTAGCTGGTCTAAAACCACTTTTGACATAAAGGGACACTTTTTGGTTGCTATGACAATCTCCAGTTTCCAGGCAGAAAAAAAATCTTTTTATTATATAAATGACATGCAGGGCACTGGGCAGACCACTAGGGACAAAGGGGATGTGTATTTTTGTATACAGTACTGTAATCTGTAAGATTACAGTACTGTATGTGTACTGTGTTTTTAAAACTTTTTTGAATTTGGCGCCGGAACGTCGCAACTTTTTTGAATTTGGCGTCGGAACGTCGCAGGGAACGGAGATCAGCGGCACTCGGGCACTGTGTGAATCGAGCGAGCAGACGGCTCGCTCACACAGCGGGGAGACATCGCAGGATCCAGGGGATAAGGTAAGTAACTTCCCCCTGTATCCTGCAACGCAAGTCCGAGTCTGGCTAGGGGTTACCGCTTTTGGTACTGAAGTTCCTGCCCCGAGCCAGACTCTGGATTACCGCCAGGGGGGTTAAAGCAAAACTTTTTTTGTTGAATTGGATGGTGAGGAAAGGTTATTTTTGTTTAATTCGTTTTTATTAGGAAGTAGTGTGTATAAGGTACAATGTACATTACAGAAAAGAATTAGACATGTTGACGAGTGAACCACATAATATACATAACAATCAGTTAACCATATGTGCACATCTTTAACATATATCGAGGCGCAAGGCACTCCAATGCTCACCAACTGGTCAAAATTGATAACGTTTTCATCATACACTGGGTATATGAGTCAGTATCTTCCCTGCAGGATTCCTTTACTTAAGCATAATACCTTGAGAACACAGAGAGTAAGTGAAAGAAAGAAAGAAGAAGAGAAAAAATAGAGGATAAGAGGGGGGGGGGGGGGGGAGAGGCGGTGAGTCCGCCTCGGTCCAATCTCTTTTATGCAATATAAACAGCTAAAAATACATTACTTGGGTATAATACTTTCCAGATAGGCGGATGTAAATTTAAAGGCAAACCAGCAAGACCATTTTTTTTTTTACTAAGTCAGATTTATTTCTAAGGGAGAGAGTAAGGTCTTCCATATAATACATATGGTCTACTTCCAGTAGCCATTGGCGTAGTGTATGTATGATCGGTTGTTTCCAATATAGGGGAATAAGTGCTTTTGCTGAATTAAGGCTGTGTGGTGTTAGAGATTTCTTATATGTTTCCACTGGTTTGCCTGTACAATGTAGCAGTACAATCCATGGATCATTGGAGATCTCAAACCAATGGATCTCCTTGGCCCAGTGTAGAATAGTCAACCAATATGGACGTATAAGTGGGCAAAACCACCAGATATGAGCGTGTGTTGCTCGTTTACCACAGCCCCGCCAGCACAAGGGTGATGCTTGAACGTTTTTGTGAAGCACCATAGGAGTGTAATGCCATCTCATCAGCAGTTTATAGTTCACCTCCGCCATTTTGGAAGCCCCAGAGGCGGTATGGGACATTATGAGAAGAGTGGATCTTTCAACTGTTGACAACTCTTTGTGCAGATCTTTTTCCCAGTTGTTTAGGAAAGTAGGATCTCTTTCGGGGGGTAAACATTAGTGGTGAAAGGTTATAAACAGTCAGGGAGGTGAGAGACCCAGACGGTAATGTAAACCTGAAAGGTCCTAAAGCTGGGGTTTAGTCTGCTTATGTTTTGCCATCTCTGCTTCCTTCCTCCCTCATCAATACGCCAAAGAAAATATAAAATAAACATTTTCCATTTTCATGACATCACTGGTTATGAACTAAGGTAAGTAATTACCAGGTCTATGTGCTCCTCTGTGCAATGCAGTCAGATCATGGCTGGTAGGGTGCTGTATATAGGTTCCCAAAAACCTCACAGCACCCTGCCTCAGTACTGCTCCAAAGAGTCCTCAACCCTGGAGCAATTTGTGGGCTTGCTGTTTGGAGGAGTTATGCAAATAGCAAAATGCCTTCATGGGAAGGTCAATGGAGGAGTGGGCATTCCCAGTCATTTGCATGCAGAGCACCTTAAGTAATGCCCACACGAGTTGGAGCTGCAAATGAAAGAGAATTTCAGAGGTGAAAAACAGGAATAAGGATGGACTCTTTGAGGTGCAATGCTATATTCACAGAACCCGGATGCTGTCCAGCAACCCTCAGAGTGAGTTTGCGAAACACATCATACTATGGCTTTGCTTTGTGGGAAGGGTTCAAGGCAGGTACCATATGCAGGAAGGGGCTGGACTCTAAGTTTGCAGTGGTCAAAGTGGTGCAGTCTGTTGCCCTGGCAAGGGTCAGGGCAGGCAACAATAAGAAGAGTAATCCATTATCCAGACAAGGGGTCAGTAACTGGTAAGAATCAGAAAACAACCCCTAAAGCCACATCTGTATTTAGGGGTAAATTTGGGGAAAAAAAGAGGACCAAAGATGGCCCTAGATCAGACTTTAGAGGCAAAATGGACGAGAGTATATAAAAAAAATATATTTTATTGATAACAATTAATCATACATAGAGCAAGTATCAAAAGCATAAAAAACACAAATAATTAACATGAATGTTTGGCGTAACAGATGGAAATTTCCACAATGAAAATCAAAAATCACTGTGTAGATAAGGGAACGTAATCTCCCAATACTAGTAACCCTATGATGAGTAGCTCCAAAAAATGTCACTCATGTAGAATATATTACAGAATATCATTCACAGATGATGAATGGTGACAAAGGAAGGTGAGTGGGGGGGTGGTATGAACATAGCCTACAGGAACTGCATTTTATCCAAAGTACTAGTGATTTTATATATATTCACCAACAACATAAGTATGTCCTTCTAGATGTGGATGGAAGCCTCTCCTGCAACTAGCAGAAATTAATAAGGCTGCACACAGTCCAAGGGCTCATTAAAACAGCCATGTATGATGTGTAGTCTGGTTTACCCCCCCCCCCCGGAAAGCATCTACCACCCATTTTGCCTCTAAAGTCCGATCTAGGGCCATCTTGGGTCAGTAACTGGGGAATTCAGAGAAGGCAAGGTTGAGGGTACAGGAACCAGGTAGCAATCGCTATCCCAAATCCAGAGACCTGGGCTTGTTATGCTCAAATACAGCACTGCAGCCAATCAGAGGGCATAGGAGGATAGGCAGACAGAGCCGATCCACTGCCTACCAATGGAAGCGGAGGGCATTGTCTGCAGAGCAGGGCCTCTTGCCCAGAATGGCTTCCAGGCAGGGAGGGGCTTTGGAGCTGCAAGGAGAGCAAGAGGTTGCTGCCAAGATAGTACTCATTTGTTCAGGCTCTGATAAGTATTCCTCATATATACCGACTCTGATAATGGTCTTCTGTGTTCTGTACAGTTTTGTCAGACAGGGTCTCCTCTTCTGTGTGTCCACCGTGCTGCTGAGTGTTCCTTGGGAAAGGCTTATGACTGACATGGCAGATGAGGTCCTGGAAATGAAATGCTGGTTAGCAGGTGAGATATTTTCACTCATCCCCAGAAATGTAATTTCCTGCTTGTGGTAGCAATTATTATTTTGGTGAGATACATCCCAAGGGTTAAGTACTTTTAAAAGAAAGACACTGCAACTTTCCTCATTAGAACATAAAAAGTGCATCAGCTGTTTATATTAAACACAGACCCTCTGATTTAGAAACATACAGCTTTTTCTTATGAACAAAAACATTAAGGGCTCTTTCACACGGACAGACCGTATGTCCTTTTTTTCATCCTTCCGTTTTCGGATGAAAAACGGACATACATGTATCCTATGGGATAGCGGGTGTCAGCAGATGAGCATCCGCTGACACCCGATCTCGTCCGTGCCCGCTATGCTCCGTTTCTGCAGACGGAGGAAAACCCTATTTTTTTCATCCGTCTGCAGAGCGGATCGGATGACGACGGACTCTACGGTCCGTCGTCACCCGATCGCCCATAGGGGAGAGCGATGCTCTGACAGGTCCGTCTCTGTGCTGTGTGCAGAGACAGACCTGTCATCTTCTTGCTCAGCGGAGATCGCTCCGGCGATCCCCGCTGAGCAAGCAGATATCCACGGGCGGATCAGCACTGATCCGCCCCGTGTGAAAGAGCCCTTAGGACTCTGCAACAAAGTTTGGTAAAATCCTTGATCTTCCAGGGGGGATTTTATTTATTTTTTTTCTCAGCAAAAAGGTGTAATTACTCTCTGAAGCACAAGGCCTGCAGGCCGAATCCAGCCCGCCAGGCCATTTCATGTGATCCTCGCACCTCTCCTGCAGCTATGGAACACCCCGTCTCCATAGTCAGCAGCAGATAAGAGGCCAGACTTCCTCTGCCAGATCGTGTGCTTCTCTGTGCAGCTGCAGAGAGGCTTGTCTCTGTCGTCGCCCCGCATGTTTTTGGATCTTTCTGAAAAGGTTTGCTATTAAGAACTATATAGTCAGGTTTGTCCATATTTAACTGTCATTCAAAGCCAACATGGAATACCAGGGCTTTTTTTTTTTTTAGTGTGCCTGACCTAATGAAACAAGTGTCTTTTGCAGAAGATTTTGGTTATTCTAAGCACAATTTTCCTGCCTTACAGATATTGCTGAAAAAGAACCTGATGAAGACTGCCGCCGTCTTGCTGTAAATGGCTTAGTTCTAATGGACAAGTTAAGAAATAATCTTCAGCCAACCCCCCTTGAGTGATCCCCAATGTGGACTTGCTTCAGAACCCAGAATTAGATGCAACTCTGTAAAATTACTGCAGTTCTCAATCGCTGCACATGAAAAATGCATTTGCCCTGGTGCAGCTCTGCATGGTATCCAATCAGTCTCTAACTTCAGCTTGTTCAATTAAAGTGATTGTAAAGCTTCCATTTTTTTTTCTCATTAAAATAACAATTTGGTTTATACTTACCTGTTCTGTGCAATGGTTTTGCACAGAGAAGCCTCAATCCTCCTCTTCTGGGTTCCCCCACCAACACTCCTGGCTCCTCTCCCTGCTGAGGGGCCCACCATAGGAAGCATGGGGGGGGGGGGCATGGGGTTGAAGCTGGTTTTTCTATGCAGAGCTGCACCAGATTTTTGCACTCTCCAGTTTTAGTAAATTAAAACCATTGTGTTGCAGGTAAATTAATAGGTTGCCTTAGTACAAGTATGAATGGGCCATAACACTGTAACTTCTAGAAGAGTCTTAATTTACAGTTATCTACCACTCAATGTATTCCCTGGAAAAGGAAGTGAAAGGTTTTCTCAACAAGATGTAAATAAATCTAATTCCCTGCACCCATTTGATTTTGTTTGTGCTTGGTCGAAGCACAATGGATGTAACAAACTGGAATGGGTCATACATGTAGTTACCGTATTTATCTGCGTAAAACACGCACTTTTTCCCCCATAAAATCGGGGGAAAGTTGTGGGGTGCGTGTTATACGCCGATCCCCCAAAAAATAGTGACAAAAAAAAAAAAAAAAAATCGAGCAGCGCCGAAAAAGACCGAGCCGACTGTTCGGCTCCGCTCGCAGGCCCGCCTCCCAGTCGGCTCTGTCTTTTTCGGCGGCGGGAAATGTAAACGTGGGCGAGGCTGCAAATGACGCTTAAATGTACGTTTTTTTTTTTTTCCCTAAACTTCCCTCCTAAAACTTTTTTTCCCCTTAAAATGCCCTCCTAAACTTGGGGTGCGTTTTATACGCCGATAAATACGGTATGTCTCCATGTGGTGAGCCACCAACAGAGCTCTGGCCTCATCTGTTTCTGGTGCTTACTGTTTTGCTCTTTCATTTTCTCCCCCTTCCCTCCCTACGGCAACCTCTGAATTTAATTAAAGGTCCAGCCTGGGTGAAAAAAATTAAGTCAGCAGCTACAAATACTGTAGCTGCTGACTTTTAATATTAGGGCACTTACCTGTTCAGGGAGCCCACAATGTCAGCACCCCAGCCGATCTGCGGACTGACTCCCGGGTGCTGCCACCTCCATTCCTGGTAGGGGAGCCCTGCAGTGGTACAGCTGGTTCCCTACACAGCCTGCGCAAAGCGCTTTCTAATTGGCCTGGCAGCAGGGACTTCTTCCCTGTGCATACTAAATCGCAGGACTCTGGAACATTCACTTTGAAGGTGAACAACTCTCTATTCTTAGTAAATCAGGGTCATAGTCTGCAATTTAAAAAATTACTTTAACTGTTTTTTTTTCCCCAACAGTAAAAAAAACGGAGGTGAAAAAATATCAGTTGGTTAATATTAATACTTTCAACAGATCCTGAATTTATGGCTGGCCATACATTATACAATTTTCTTGTACTGATTTATTTTTAGATGTACCAAAATATATAATATGAGGTTAAACCTAAACACTTTCAATTTAAATGCAATCAGGCAGGCCCTTCCAAATCTAAATGTATAATGTATGGCCAGCTTAACCTCTTCACGCTGGCCAAACGCACATATGTGGCCTCTCTGCGTGTGGACCGTCACGTAGAGCAGCCGCATATGTGTGGCCCTGTTTAAAACACTTACCGGATAGCTCCTGGTGCATTCCAGTCATCGAGAGCTTTCAGATAATGTGACAGCCAATCACAGCAGTCATACGACCCAAATGCCCGCCTCTGCCTCCCGCCTGTTAAAACCCTTAAAGAGCTGGGAGGCGACCGGTAGGGGAGGGGTTAAGGCTCTCTTCTGACCATGTGTTGCGGTGACCTAATATTTTAGTGATAGGTGGAGTTTAAATACAAAATAAGACACTTGATACTTTGGATTTTTGAGATTTTATTTACAAAAAAAAAAAAGTATATACAAAGTGGTCCACATATGTTTACTTGAGCAGATTTTTCTCACTGCTAACAGGCGCCTGTAGCTGTGTTAGTGCAATTGTAAGAACACAGTATTGTGGCTTTGTTGTCTCCATGTGTACAGGAACACAGCGGACATGTAATACTGGCACTCTGGATCCAGCCAATTTAAATATCCTCTCTTCCGCTAGACAGAGCATTTTGTATCCGTTCTATAGATTCCTGAGGACCCAAAGCCAGTATCATCTCTGCTATACTGGGACCAGCCTAGGGAAAGAACACAAACCTTTCATAACTGGGAAAGGAACATTCAGCATTCCATCTCAACATGAACATTCCCGTCTTTTATAAAGGATGCTAAATTATACAAAAGACATCCACTCCAATTCAAGGGACTAACCGCCAGTATTGTTTTCTCTTTGTATTGCATATATGTTCTCTAAAATGTATTTAACAACCTCTCTTCCTTCATTATGTGTTCAGGTCTTACCATTACTGCAAACACATACAGGACTACAAAAGCGATGCCAGTAATGCAGTTGCAGAAACCAAATCATGGAAGCAAAAAAATATATATTTTTATTTTTTTTATCTTAAAGCAGAGCGCCAAGCAAACAATTTTTAGTAATTTCTAGTATGTAAAAAAAGAAATAAAAGGTTCATGCCACATCCAGAATCACTGCGCTTTTCTTTAAATCTATACTTTCATTCATGCCAGATAGTACAGTGCCCATTATAATTCTGGCCCACTGCAATTCCCATACATAGTAGTGTTAGACCCCTTTCACACTGAGGCGTTTTTCAGTCACTTTTGGGCTATAGATATCGCCTGTAAAGCGCTTGAAAAATGGCTCCCCTGCAGTCTCAGTGTGAAAGCCCGAGGGCTTTCACAATGAGGCGGTGCGCTGGCAGGACGTTAAAAAAACTCCTGCAAGCAGCATCTTTGGAGCGATGAAGAAGCGGTGTATACACCGCTCCTGCCCATTGAAATGAATGGGCAGCTCCTGCAAAACTTTGAGGATCGCCTTAACCCTTTTTCGAACGCTAGTGGGGGTTAAAAATGCCCCGCTAGCGGCCGAAAACCTCTGCAAAAATGACGGTAAAGAGCCGCTAAAAATAACCGCGCTTTGCTGCCACCGACGCCCAGTGTGAAAGCAGCCTTAAAGTCTTATCCACCCCTCCTTTCCCTTAGCCATTCACAGAACTCCATTATAGTATTGAATCCAGAGACAGACAGGTTTACTACCATGTTCAGAAAGAGGTCAGCAATGGTAGCACGTGTGTATAGGTCCTTAGGGCAAGGCATATGACATCCAGGATCCTCTGGAGAAGTATTGATGAGGAAGTGGGTGGTCCTCAATGATGCATAAAGCACAGTGGTGATACCCCTAAAGGGAGGTCTATGACTCCCTGCACCCACAGTATGTTCTCAGTCTTTCTGGAATGAATGATGCTGGGCACCATTCAACTCTGGCGACTAAGGAACCTTTACATATCCTTTATAGCGGCAGTAAACCACAGCCTTTAAAAAAAAAAAAAAAAAAAAAAAAACCCTGCAAGACAATGGCATAATGTGCTAGTATGCATCACATACTAGAACATTATAAAATGTCTACCTTAGAACGAAGACCTTCAGAGCGCGCCGACAGGGCTTCCGGGTTCGCGGGAAGCTGCCATTTGATTGGCCAAGCCACGATGATGTCACTCCCCTGCATGCGTGCAGGAGCCGCAGCACAGAGCTCTGAAGGGACGGCAGCACAGGTATACCGTCCCTTCAAAGCACATGCGCCGGTGACGTCACCGGCGGCATGCAGTGTGAATATCTCCTAAACGCTGCAAGTTTAAGAGTTATTTACTGTACCTACAGGTAAGGCTTAATATAGGCTTACCTGTAGGTACAAGTATTTAAAAAAAAAAAAAAAAAAAAAAAGAAGACTTTACTACAACTTTAAGGGGAGGATAAAGTGGAAAGACTTACCTCCAAACCACTTAAAATCCTGCGTAGAAGTTTCATAGAAACACTGTACTTTGTTGCTTTCAACTGCTGCAGATGGATTTTGAGATCTTTGCTTAAGGTTTCCAGATTCATGTCATTGTGGCTTTTTTCTAAAATCCTATAAAGAAAAATGTGCAAATTAGGACTATTCCTTAAAGAGGAAGTAAACCCTGACGTCACTCCGGCGTAAGTGACGGTATGTTCGCCTTCACTTGCGGTGCTCTTTTTTTTGTAAAATATCTCCTTAACCGTGTAGGTTGAGGAGATGTTTCTTGGAACTACAGGTAAGCCTTAATCTGAGCTTACCTGTAGGTTAAAGTGGTCTGTAAGGGTTTACATCCACTTTAATGTACTGCAATACATCTGTATGTGATCCTGGTCTATGTACACCTGAGGATCCTGCAATAAAACCTGTATGTAGAAAAGGCATTACTTTCAACATTCACAGATGAATAAAGTATAGTGTGGAAACCATTGCCAGCTTTTAATCGCTGTCTATATCCCCACTGGGGAGATTTTGTGATCGTTCTCACTGGGAAAGAGTAACGATAAATCCAATATGTTACAGTTGATATTCCAACAAGATTAGAAGGTAAATCTTTTAATGGGGACAACAGTTCTAATGTCTAACAAGGGATTTTCCCCCACTCATAAGAGATTTCTGCTCCCATCCAGTTGTGTCTTTTTTGCAACAGAACAAAAACATATTTGAGAAGCACACCCTAATGCGTTTAGATGCAAGATGGTGCTGCCATAAGACAATCGTAAAGACGTAAACAAAGAATCTCCCAGATGGGGCAGACAAAAAGAGAAGTTATAACCTCTGCCACTGTGACCAAATCTAAAAAAGCTTCACCTTTAGATATACAATTGGTATAGAAAATAATCACCCCCCCCTCTAAAATAAAAACATTGTGTTGCTTTGCAGCCTAAAATGAAGACACACACACAGTTTATGTTTCTATCCAGCTGTATTTACTCAGTGCAACCTATAACATCCAAGTGAAAAATATAACACCAACATGTCAGAAAAAAGTAGAAGTATAAAAAAAAAAAAAATCAAAAACTGAATTGGAAAAGGATTCTCCCTCTCCTAAAAATGACTTGTAAACTCAATCAGCTGTAGTTAATCACCTTCTCAATGGCACACAAAGCCATTTGACATTCAACTGCGATCAGCCGTGGTCATTTTGATTAGCTCAGCATGAAAAAAGCTTTCTTGGGGCATTTCAGTGCCTGGTAGTGCAAATAAAAGAAAACAATCAACTATGGGTGGCTAGGCACTGTCCCTGGGATTTCTGGGATAAGGTTGTGGGAAGGCACAAGTCAGGAGATACGCAGTTCTGCAAAGAAGAGTCGGCAAATATTGCAAAGTCCAGATGAAGTTGCTGCAACAAAATACTGACACAAGGGGGTGGTCCTTTTTCCAACTTAGTGATTCTCTTTTTTTTTTTTTTTTTCTGACATGTTGGTCTTATATCTTTCACTTGGGTGTTATAAGTTGCACTGGATAAAACAAAAACAGTGTCTGTCTTCATGTCAGGCTGCAAAGCAATAAAATATGATTATTTTAAAAGGGCATCGATTCTTTTCTACACCCACTGTACTTTAAAGTAAACCGTTCATGAGCGAAATACAGGGCTTCCATTGCTAACAGACTGATCCTCTGGCTTAAATTCTAAGTCATTGAATTAGAACAAGTATGCAGATCAGTAAAATCAAAAAAGTAAGAAGTCCTCAACTGCATACTTACTTATTCTGGATAAGTAACTTAAAAGGTTACTAAACCCAGGACCCTGCACTCACTATATCTGGTCTCCCACAGAACATGGAAATGCAATTATTTTAGTAAATATAAACTGCTAAATACCTTTTCTCATCAGCAGTGTATAGCTGCGTCTGTATATGCAGTAAAGCATGCTTGTTATACTCACTGTGGAACCTAAGAGTTTAATTTAAAAAAATTTTGGGGGGGGGGGGGGGGAGAACGGGTACCTGTTTTTGACAGGTACCTGCTCCTGCACTTACATTCAGATCACCGGGGCTTTGGAGGTTAGGTCCCTCGCAGCCTTCTGGGACATGTCACAGGTCCCAGAAAGCTGGGGGGCCAATAAAATGTGCAGTGATCAGCTGGCTGTGAAGACCCAAGCAGACAACAGTTAGTATGTTGGCGCCAGAGACCGAAGCCCAGTGAAATAACTGGCCTGGTGAGGACACCTCTTGATCCTGGGACAGGTGAATCTCTAATTATTAATAGTCTGACTTAAAACATTTTAATAGAGGACTGAAGAACCGCTTAAATATTGCTGCATGACGTGTATTGCTTTTTCATGGTCTGCATTTACCTTTCTTTTAGGCCCCTTTGACACTTGTGCGACTTGGGACTGCAAAGTCACATGACAAGTCGTAACCCATGATTTCCAATGAGTACCATTCATATCTGTGCAACTTCAAAGCAGTTCCTGTACTACTTTGGTCCGGCGTTGATGCGAGTTACACAGGCATTCCCTGAAATCGTGTCAATATCGTGCTTTGCAGTCGCGGTAGTGTGAAAGGGGCCTAAAATAAAGAATTTACAAAAAGAACGTCCAGTGTGCACGAGGCCTTAGTGTTACAAATTAGATGATGAAAGACCATAATTAAACCCTGCAGGGCTAAAAAAAATTAAAATAAAAAAAAATATATACACACCCCACAACCAGATTACCGATCTCCGTAGCCTCATTTGACAAACTGTGAAGATCTTTGAGGTGTACAGAGGGCCGAATCCACAAATAGGAGTAATTTGGAGACAAGAGGTCTGTGACCATGCACAGGTGTCCCTGAAAAGGCAAAAAAAAAAAAAGAAAAGATTTAGAAAAAAGCATAAAAATATATTAGTTATTATACATTTAACCACTTGACAACTGGGCACTTAAACCCCCTTCCTAACCAGACCAATTTTCAGCTTTCGGTGCTCTTCCACTTTGAATGACAATTACTCAGTCATGCAACACTATACCCAAATAATTTTTTTGTCCTTTTGGGGGGGGGGGGGGGGGGGGGGGGGGGGGGGGGGGGGGGGGGGGGGTTTCACACAAATAGAGCTTTCTTTTGGTGGTATTTAATCACCGCTGGCTATAAATCAAAAAAGACAGAAAATTTGGTTAAAAAAAAAATAATAAAATTTAAAAATTCTTTGTTTCTATTAAAATTTTTATTTATTGCAGAGTATTGGCGAGTATTGCACAGAGCAGCGCTGTGGGCACTACACATCCAGCCCACAGCGCTGCTGCCATCTCTCCCCCTCTCCCCTCTCACTGTACCGATTGGTACAGAGAGGGGAGGGAGGCGCCGGTTTGTTTACATGAGATCGATCCGTCGTTTGACGGAGCGATCATGTGGTAAATGGCCGCTATCAGCGGCCATTTACAGTGATCCCCCGGGTGCGCGTGGGAGCAAGATTCTGGGAGGACGTCCACCCAGAATAAGCCGACCGCGCTGTAGCCGTCTTTCGGCTATGGCCCGGTCGGCATGTGGTTAAATGAAAAATGACATAAAACTTATTATTTTAAAAGATTTATTTAAAATAATTCTTAGAGGTCTATGTAGACCCCTAAAAGTGTTTGTATACCTGAACAACCACCTTTGTCTTATTTGGTACCCTTTCCCCTGTTAGATGGTGTGGTGGCCAAGTGGTAAGGCGTTAGTCTCGTAAACTGAAGATCACAGGTTTGATCCCCCCCATCCCTGCCTGGTTGAATGGGTGATATATTTCTCCATTCACAACTATGTCCCAAGCTACATCACCAATATTGTCTCAAAACATCAAACTGTTCTCTCCGCTCCCTCCCTACCACGAGAAGTACTACTGCAAGTCGTAGCGATTTCTGGATTGTGCACTTAGTATATTCTGTACAATCATGTGTATACAATTTATACTTTTGACTACTGGTTAGTAAAATGGAAAAACCCAATTAAACTTTTGTGAAAATAAAACTCCTACAGTGACAACAGACATAAAAAGTCGTTTCCGAAGAGCCTGAAACAAAAAGGTGTTCAATCACGCAAACGGTGGCCTCAGTTCCTGAAGCAATTCATCACTACGTGATCTGTTCTGCCTGTACGTGCCATTCTGCCGACGTAAATATACAGGGGCGGTCGGGAAGTGGTTAACCACTTGCTTACTGGGCACTTAAACACCCTTCCTGCCCAGACCAACTTTTCAGCTTTCGGTGCTCTCACACTTTGAATGACAATTACTCAGTCATGCAACACACTGTACCCAAATTAATTTTTTGTCCTTTTTTTTCCCACAAATAGAGCTTTCTTTGGTGGTATTTGATCACCTCTGGGTTTTTTATTTTTTGCGCTATAAATGAAAAAAGACCGAAATTTTTTTTTAAAAAAAAGCATTTTTCTTTGTTTCTGTGATAAAATTTTGCAAATTATTAATTTTTCTTCATAAATTTGGCCACAATTTATACTGCCACATATCTTTGGTAAAAATAACCCAATTTTTTCTTTGTTTCTGTGATAAAATTTTGCAAATTATTATTTTTTGGTCTTTTGTGATAATTTGGTCTTTGTGAAAGTTACTCTACAAACTGTGGTGCGAATTATACAAAATTGATCACATCTGATGCACTGGTGACCGATCTCATTTCTTGTGACCCGAACAAGCAGGAAAGTGCAAATACCCCCCAAATGACCCCTTTTTTGAAAGTAGACATTCCAAGGTATTTAGTAAGAGGCATGGTGAGCTTTTGATGTTGTCATTTTTTTCCCACAATTCTTTGCAAAATGAATTTATTTTTTATTTTTTTCCACAAAATTGTCATTGTAATAGGTTATTTCTATCACATGGCATGTGTATACCACAAATGACACCCCAAAATAAATTCTGCTACTCCTCCTGAGTATTACGATACCACATGTGTGGGACTTTTACACAGCCTGGCCACATAGAGAGGCCCAACATGCAGGGAGCGCCATCACGTGTTCTAGGAGCATAAATTACACATCTAACTTGTTGACTACCTAGTACACTTTTGAAGGCCCTGGAGCACCAGGACAATGACACGTGACACTGACGTGGCACTGATGACAGATGGCACTGATACGTGGCACTGATGACACGTGACACTGATGTGGCACTGATGACAGATGGCACTAGTACGGGGCACTGATGACACGTGACACTGACAGATGGCACTAATATGTGGCACTGGTGACAGATGGCACTTATATGTGGCACTGATATCATGTGGCACTAATACGTGGCACTGATGAGAGATGGCACTAATATGTGACACTGATGACAGATGGCACTGATACGTGGCACCGATGACACGTGACACTGATGACAGATGGCACTGATGATACGTGGCACTGATGACACGTGGCACTTATACATGGCACTGGGGACAGGTGCACTGGGGACAGATGGCAGCGGGCAGGGGGGACAGATGAGGACAGATGTCAGCGGGGACAGATGAGGACAGATGGCAGCGGGCAGGGGGGGACAGATGAAGACAGATGGCAGCGGGCAGGGGGGGACAGATGGCAGCGGACAGGGGGGGGGCAGATGGCAGCGGGGGGGACAGATGGCAGCGGGCGGGGGGGGGACAGATGGGGACAGATGGCAGCGGGCAGGGGGGGGGACAGATGGCAGCGGGGGGACAGATGGCAGCGGGGGGACAGATGGCAGCAGCAGGCAGCGGGGGGACAGATGGCAGCGGGCAGCAGGGGGGGACAGATGGCAGGGGGGACAGATGGCAGGGGGGGACAGATGGGGGCAGCAGGCAGCGGGCAGCAGGCAGGGAGGGGACAGATGGCAGCGGGCAGGGGGGGGGACAGATGGCAGCAGGCAGGGGGGGGCAGATGGCAGCAGGGTGACAGATGGCAGCGGGGTGACAGATGGGGACAGATGGCAGCGGGGGGACAGATGGGGACAGATGGCAGCGGGGGGACAGATGGGGACAGATGGCAGCGGGGGACAGATGGGGACAGATGGCAGCGGGGGGACAGATGGGGGCAGCAGGCAGCGGGCACGGGGGGTACAGATGGGGACAGATGGGGGCAGCAGGCAGCGGGCACAGATCGCACATTTTTTTTTATTTTTATTTTTTTTACTTACGGCCGCTCGGCCGTTCATCTCTCTCTCTTCTCACACGCTGTCAGTGTGAGGAGAGAGAGCGGCGCTGACAGATGATCTCATATGTTTCCATATGAGATCATCTCTCATTGGACACGCCGATCTCGCTGTAAAACGGCCGCTGTGATTGGCCGTTTACAGCGAGATGTGACCGGCCGTGTCCTACGGACACGGCCAGCACAGAACTTCCCCGATGCGCGCTCTCAGGAGCGCGCATTAGGGAAGTAAACAGGAGGACGTCCAGGGACGTCCTCCCGGCAGGGAGCGTCCGCGCTGCAGCCGTCTTTCGGCTATAGCGCGGGCGCGTAGTGGTTAAAGGATACCTGGAAACAATGCAAGTGATAAGGAGGCAGCGCCGGCAGAGGGCACAGGTAGTTTTCAGCTCACAAGGTTTCTGGCAGGATTAACAAGTATTTTTTGCACCTATTGAACAGATGTAACAAAACATTTGTAATGATATATTTAACAGACCAAATATGAGAAGTTCGTTGCTTGAGTTTGCATACATTGTAATGCTGAATTCCAGGCAGATCTGTCATTACAAATACATAAGTATAAGTAGCTCTTATCTGACCTGATATCAGCCTATTGCAGTCCCTATAAAGTCAAGCTCATACACGGAGCGGGAGAAGCAGCACAAGCCGCCGGTCAGTTCACGCGCTGACAAGAAACGTGCTGATAGGAGGAGAGAGCAGAGTGACAGAGGGATGAGCTCATCACTGTGCTGCTTCCTCATTCACTGTCCAATCACAGGCTGGGGGCGGGTCCAGGATAACCAGCTCAGAGGACGTGCTGGTCAACAGACTGAGGACATCTAATGGCAGAAAAAAATTACTGCAGGAAAAATCTCTGCAGTCAAGGTAATTATTGATGCAAAAGTGGCTTTATATTTATCTTTTAATGGATCATTTATTTATCATGTTATTTTTGGCTGGAGTTCTGATTAATTTTTGGAGGGCAGCTGTCTTTAAAAGTGTAAACTCTGAATTTGTAATTTTGGACACAACTCTCCGGTGAGGGTCAGGCAAGAGAGCAGTATACCACCCAACCACATGATGGCAGCGCGCCACCCAACCACAAGAGGGCACCACACCACCCAACCACAAGAGGGCACCACACCACTTCCGGACCGGCTCACAACGATATACGTTGGCACTTTGAAGAGGAATATTGTTTTTATGACAGCAGTAAGCTGCCATAACCCCGGTATCCTCTTCTTCAGTGAGCGGTCCGGTTTCAGATAAAAGTGGTCTCTGTAGCAGATTCGCCACAAGATCACTTTTATCGGGGGCGGGAGAGGGGGGCCACCCCCTCCCGCCGCGCTCCAGTGCCCAGCGGAGGTGATTGGATCCTTCTTCCTACATGACATGGAGCTGAGTGAGTGGAAGATGGCCCCCACCCATCTCCATACCATTGCAGGGCAGAAGGGACATAGAAAACGTCACTTCCGCCCATAGCTCTTAAAAGCAATTTTTAATTTTTTTTATTGCATTTTAGTCGTTTGTCTTTTTGACCCCACATCTCATATTTAAGAGGTCCTGTCATGCTTTTTTCTATTACAAGGGATGTTTACATTCCTTGTAATAGGAAAAAAAGTGACACAATTTTTTTAATTTAACCTCTTGCTGGGAGGGCGTCCCTGGACATCCTCCTGTTTACTAGTTCCCCGCACGCCGCCGTGGGCGCGCATCGGGAAATTCTGTGTTGCCTGTGTCCCTTGGACACAGCCAATCACAGATCGTGCTAAATGGCCAATCACAGGGGCCATTTAGCACTCGGAGTGTCCAATGAGAGAGGATCTCATATGTAAACATATGAGATCCTCTCTCATTGCCGGCTCTCCCTCCTCACACAGAGACCACGTGTGGGGAGGGAGAGTGACCTGCGGCTGCAGCGTGAGTGTTTGAACACAAACAGTGCCACACACACATGCCCACAGTACCCATCAGTGCCACCTGTCCCCAGTGCCACCTGTCATCAGTGCCACGTATTAGTGCCACCTGTCATCAGTGCCACCTGTCATCAGTGCCACCTGTCACCAGTGCCACATATTAGTGCCACCTGTCACCAGTGCCACGTGTCAGTGCCACCTGTCATCAGTGCCACCTGTCATCAGTGCCACCTGTCACCAGTGCCACATGTCATCAGTGCCACCTGTCATCAGTGCCACCTGTCATCAGTGCCACCTGTCATGCCACCTGTCATCAGTGCCACGTATTAGTGCCACCTGTCATCAGTGCCACGTATTAGTGCCACCTGTCATCAGTGCCACGTATTAGTGCCACCTGTCATCAGTGCCACCTGTCATTAGTGCCACCTGTCATCAGTGCCACGTATTAGTGCCACCTGTCATCAGTGCCACGTATTAGTGCCACCTGTCATCAGTGCCACGTATTAGTGCCACCTGTCACCAGTGCCACGTATTAGTGCCACCTGTCATCAGTGCCACGTATTAGTGCACCTGTCATCAGTGCCACGTATTAGTGCCATCTGTCATCAGTGCCACATTAGTGTCACGTTTCAGTGCCATAGGTAGTCAACAAGTTAGATGTGTAATTTATGCTCCTAGAACACGTGATGGCGCTCCCTGCATGTTGGGCCTCTCTAAGTGGCCAGGCTGTGAAAAAGTCTCACACATGTGGTATCGGAATACTCAGGAGGAGTAGCAGAATGTATTTTGCGTCATTTGTGGTATACACATGCTATGTGAGAGAAATAACCTCTTACAATATTTACCAAAGATTTGTAGCAGTATAAATTGTGGCCAAAATTTATGAAGAAGAATTTATCATTTGCAAAATTTTATCACAGAAACCAAGAAAAATGCATTTTTATTTTCAAAATTTTCAGTCTTTTTTCATTTATAGCGCAAACCCCCCCCCCCCCCCCCCCCCCCAGAGGTGATCAAATACCACCAAAAGAAAGCTCTATGTGTATGAAAAAAAGGCCAAAAAATAAATGTAGGTACAGTGTTACATGACTAAGTAATTGTCAAAGTGTGAGAGCACCGAAAGCTGAAAATTGGTCTGGGCAGGATGGGGGTTATGTGCCCAATAGGCAAGTGGTTAAGAACAGTGTAAAAATAAAAAAGTAAAATAAATAAGAAAAAAAAAAAAAAACACACCCTGTCCCGCCAAGCTCGCGTGCAGAAGCGAACGCACACGTGAGTAGCGACTTCATATGAAAACGGTGTTTAAACCACACATGTGATGTATCGCCGCGATCGGTAGAGCGAGAGCAATAATTCTAGTACTAGACCTCCTCTGTAACTCAAAACATTCAACCTGTAGAATTTTTTAAATGTCGCCTATGGAGATTTTTAAGGGTAAAAGTTTGTCGCCATTCCACGAGCGGGCGCAATTTAGAAGCGTGGCATGTTGGGTATCAATTTACTAGGCGTAACATTATCTTTCACAATATAAAAAAAAAATTGGGCTAACTTTACTGTTGTCTCTTATTTTTAATTTAAAAAAGTGAATTTTTTTCCAAAAAAAGTGTGCTTGCAAGACCGCTGCACAAATACGGTGTGACAAAAAGTATTGCAATGACCGCCATTTTATTCTCTAGGGTGTTAGAAAAAAATATATATAATTTGGGGGGTTCTAAGTAATTTTCTAGCAAAAAAAAACGTTTTTTAAAGAGGAAGTAAAGGCACTCAATTTAAAAAAAATAAATACAAATTCAACCTGCAAGGCAGAGACATAATGAGCTAGTATGCACTAGCTCATTATGAATAACTTACCTGAGAACGAAGCCCCCAAAGCGACCCTCGTCCACGTCCTCCTCCGCCGCCATCAATCCCGGAGTGACTTCCGGGTCTCGCTGCTCCGGCGCTGTGATTCGCCAGAGCCGCAATGATGTCACTCTCGCGCATGCGCGCGGGAGCCGCCACGAACGGCATATCACCGTGATCTGCAGCGTGCTGAGTGCTCCTGCGCGCCGCTGTCTACGGCGCATGCGCCCTAGACAGCGGTGCCTGTCATTTTGTAAATATCACCTAAACCGTGTAGGTTTAGGAGATATTTCTTAGACCTACAGGTAAGCCTTTATCTAGGCTTACCTGTAGGTCAAAGTGGTTGGTAAGGGTTTACAACCACTTTAACACCACATCTCAGAAAGAGGCTCGGTCCTTAAGTGGTTACCTGTAGGGCTTGGGGCAAAGCGGACCCGAACTTTGTTGTGTGTCCCCCCCGAACACCTTCTGACCCCCCGGGGCAGAGCCGAGCACACAGCCCGGAGAAGTCTCATCTCCTCACACAACGTCCTCGGCCAGCAGAGCCTCTACCGCCTGAGTCTCAGCCTGTCACTGCTAATTTTTCTCCACAGAAAGTGTCTTAATTACCGGAGACATTTTGTCGAAGTCTTCCCCCATAGCTCTCAATGCTCGGTCCACAACAAAATGTCCGCACCGGGCTACACTCTGCAGTAGGCGCTCTGGCCGGCCTCTTTTGTCTCTATGGTACTCAGACCTCCGAGAGGCTCTCTTCCGGTCCTGGACAAGGCTACAGTTGCCGGCTGGGTCCAAAGAGGCTGAGTCTGAGTTTCCCGGCAGCCCTCGCGCTGGAGACTTGTACACAATCATCATGGCGTCCCAGGACGGTGGGTACCGGGTCCCCCGAGGGCAGAGCGCATGTGTGACCCGCTTTGGGGTCACCGGGCGCATGCTGCTATAGGATGGGATGTTATTGGCTCTGTGCTTACTAATGACAGCTGTCCTTTACCCGCTGACAGTGTCTGCCTGATCACCCTGTGTGCCAACCTCACCATCTTGCCTGACATGTGTCCTGTGTGAGGGCCCTCCTCTAACACCCCTTATCAGGACTTCACCCCCTGTGTGCCCCTTACATGGCTGACCCATCTCTGTGACCCCTCTGTGTGCCCCATACATGGGTGACCCCTCTGTGTGCCCCATACATGGGTGACCCCTCTGTGTGCCCCCTACATGGGTGACCCCTCTGTGTGCCCCCTACATGGGTGACCCCCCCTGTGTTCCCCCATACATGGGTGACCCCTCTGTGTGCCCCCTACCTGGGTGACCCCTCTGTGTGCCCCCCTACCTGGGTGACCCCTCTGTGTGCCCTCTACATGGGTGACCCCCCTGTGTGCCCTCTACATGGGTGACCCCCCTGTGTGCCCCCCTACATGGGTGACCCCTCTGTGTGCCCCCCTACATGGGTGACGCCTCTGTGTGCCCCCTAAATGGGTGACGCCTCTGTGTGTCCCCCTACATGGGTGACCCCTCTGTGTGCCCCCCTACATGGATGACCCCTCTGTGTGCCCCCCTACATGGGTGGCCCCTCTGTGTGCCCCCCTACATGGGTGACCCCTCTGTGTGCCCCCCTACATGGGTGATGCCTCTGTTTACCCCCCTACATGGGTGGCCCCTCTGTGTGCCCTACATGGGTGACCCCCCCTGTGTGCCCCCCTACATGGGTGACCCCTCTGTGTGCCCCCCTACATGGGTGACGCCTCTGTGTGCCCCCTAAATGTGTGACGCCTCTGTGTGCCCCCCTACATGGATGACCCCTCTGTGTGCCCCCCTACATGGGTGGCCCCTCTGTGTGCCCCCCTACATGGGTGACGCCTCTGTGTACCCCCCTACATGGGTGGCCCCTCTGTGTGCCCTACATGGGTAAACCCTATTTGTGCCCCCCTACATAGGTGACCCCTCTGTGTGCCCCCCCCCTACATAGGCGACCCCTCTGTGTGCCCCCCCTACATAGGTGACCCCTCTGTGTGCCCCCCTACATAGGTGACCCCTCTGTGTGCCCCTTACATGGCTTACCCCTCTGTATGTGTCACTACATGGGGGGGCTCTGTGCCATTTGCTTCCCCTGTGTGCCCCCTTGCATGGCTGACCCCTCTGTGTGCCCCTTACACGGCTTACCCATCTGTATGCTTCCCTACATTGGGGGCCCCTCTGTGCCATCTGCTTTTGTTGTGTGTTCCCCTACATAGATGACCCCTCTGTGTCATCTGCATCCTGTGTGCTCCTCTGTGCCCTCCTACATGGGGGGGGGGGGGGGCTCTGTGCCATCTGCTTTCTCTGTGTGCTCCCCTGCATGGGTGACCCCTCTGTGCCATCTGCTTTATCTGTGTGTTCCCCTACATGGATGACCCCTCTGTATGTTCCCCTACTTGGGTGACCCCTCTGTGCCATCTGCTTCTTCTGTATGCTCCCCTACATGGGGGGGGGGGGGGGGGGCTCTGTGCCATCTGCTTCCTCCCTTACAAAGGTGACTCATCTGTATGCTCCCCTATTTGAATGACTTCTCTGTGCCACCTGCCTCCCTGTGTCTTATATGGGTGGCTCCTGTGTGTGCCCTCCTACACAGGTGACCCCTTTTTTCATCATCTGCTTCCTGTGTGTTCTAGATGGATGACCCCTCTGTGCCCTTTGCTCCTTTTTGTCCAACATCCTAATTGGGTGATCTCTCCTGATGTGCCAGCCAATCTTCTGTGTGTGTGCGCAAGGTCTGATCTCTCCTGATGTGCCAGTCTTCTGTGTGTGTGCCATGTTCCTAGTCTGATCTCTACTGATGGTGTGCCAGTCTTCTGTGTGTGTGCGCCATGTTCCTAGTCTGATCTCTCCTGATGGTGTGCCAGTCTTCTGTGTGTGTGCGCCATGTTCCTAGTCTGATCTCTCCTGATGATGTGCCAGTCTTCTGTGTGTGTGTGCCATGTTCCTAGTCTGATCTCTCCTGATGGTGTGCCAGTCTTCTGTGTGTGTGCGCCATGTTCCTAGTCTGATCTCTCCTGATGGTGTGCCAGTCTTCTGTGTGTGTGCGCCATGTTCCTAGTCTGATCTCTCCTGATGATGTGCCAGTCTTCTGTGTGTGTGCGCCATGTTCCTGGTCTGATCTCTCCTGATGATGTGCCAGTCTTCTGTGTGTGTGTGTGCCATGTTCCTAGTCTGATCTCTCCTGATGATGTGCCAGTCTTCTGTGTGTGTGTGCCATGTTCCTGGTCTGATCTCTCCTGAGTGTCCAGTTTTGTGTATGTGTGTGTATGTTGCTGGTCTGATCTCTCCTGATGTGCCATTCTTCTGTGTGCCATGTTCCTGGTCTGATCTCTCCTGATGTGCCAGTCTTCTGTGTGTGTGTATGCCATGTTCCTGGTCTGATCTCTCCTGATGTTCCAGTCTTCTGTGTGTGCCATGTTCCTAGTCTGATCTCTCCTGATGGTGTGCCAGTCTTCTGTGTGTGTGCGCCATGTTCCTAGTCTGATCTCTCCTGATGGTGTGCCAGTCTTCTGTGTGTGTGCGCCATGTTCCTAGTCTGATCTCTCCTGATGATGTGCCAGTCTTCTGTGTGTGTGTGCCATGTTCCTAGTCTGATCTCTCCTGATGGTGTGCCAGTCTTCTGTGTGTGTGCGCCATGTTCCTAGTCTGATCTCTCCTGATGGTGTGCCAGTCTTCTGTGTGTGTGCGCCATGTTCCTAGTCTGATCTCTCCTGATGATGTGCCAGTCTTCTGTGTGTGCGCCATGTTCCTGGTCTGATCTCTCCTGATGATGTGCCAGTCTTCTGTGTGTGTGTGTGTATGTTGCTGGTCTGATCTGTCCTGATGTTCCAGTCATCTGTGTGTGTATGCCATGTTCCTGGTCTGATCTCTCCTGATGTTCCAGTCTTCTGTGTGTGTGTGCCATGTTCCTGGTCTGATCTCTCCTGATGATGTGCCAGTCTTCTGTGTGTGTGTGCCATGTTCCTGGTCTGATCTCTCCTGAGTGTCCAGTTTTGTGTATGTGTGTGTATGTTGCTGGTCTGATCTCTCCTGATGTGCCATTCTTCTGTGTGCCATGTTCCTGGTCTGATCTCTCCTGATGTGCCAGTCTTCTGTGTGTGTGTATGCCATGTTCCTGGTCTGATCTCTCCTGATGTTCCAGTCTTCTGTGTGTGCCATGTTCCTAGTCTGATCTCTCCTGATGATGTGCCAGTCTTCTGTGTGTATGCCATGTTCCTGGTCTGATCTCTCCTGATGTTCCAGTTTTGTGTATGTGTGTGTATGTGCCATGTTGCTGGTCTGATCTCTCCTGATGTGCCAGGTCTGATCTCTCCTGATGTGCCAGTCTTCTGTGTGCCATGTTCCTGGTCTGATCTCTCCTGATGTGGCAGTCTTCCACTGTTCTCTGTAGAGTCATGTGCCTGACATGGCTGCCCAATGAGTCATCACCCTGACAGCATTTACTTTCATTTTGGTGCAGTCTGTTGGTAGCTCATAGATTTTTCTGTGTTTAAGGTATTTATAGATCTCCCTGCTTGTCTGTGTGTGTTGTTGTTGTTTCTAACATCCTTGTTGAATGCCCGGTATTGTTGGTACTTCTGCCAGCTTTTTACAACTTTGTGGCACTTGTGTGTCTTGTCTCCTCGTGGCTGTAATGACAATTCATACAATCTCCCCGGGTGTGTGAAGCTGGATTTTTCTGTTGTTGTTGCTGCTTTAACTCAGCAGAGAACATTGATATGGGGGGCTTTATTCAAGACAAGGTTTAGAAAAGGGAACGTAGACAAATCCACAATTTTATATAGTGGGAGGGGTTTGAATTTCTGACAATATTTTTATTGCTATCTGTGCCTTCCTCTTCTTTTGACAAAACTGTTCTAATTTTTCTACTGGTGTCACGGGGACAGGAAGTGAGGGTAAATCTCCCCAGTTGGGTCACAGACAGACATTTTTACGCTTCCCCATTGTGTCCAAGACTAACAAAATATTTTGGCTATAGTTGGGCTTTAAGAAGTAATTGAAGGGAACCTATGTCCATTGTGGCCACAAGACAGTGTGCAGTGCCTGCAGTCAGACTGAGTTTTCCTGCACAGCATCATATCAACTAAAGAGAATCTTTCAGAATATAGATGTATGGATCTAACGGTGAACCAGGATTCTGAGCTGTCGTCCTGGTTGTTGCTGCACTACCTAGAGACCTGAAAGAAGCGTGTACTCTAGATGACAGGAGCTGACACTTTTCAGACTTTAATGGCTGCCTTCTTGCTCCAGCCTAGTCATTCACTAGGAAGTGAAGTCAGTTTCTTTAGAGATCCATAGGGAGGTGAGGAGAGCAGGAAGGGGCAGGGAGCTGCTCACAATTTCCTTAACCGCTTCAGCCCCGTGAGAATTTACCCCCTTCCTGACCAGACTACTTTTTGCGATTCGGCACTGCGTTGTGTTAACTGATAATTGCGCGCTCGTGCGACGTGGCTCCCAAACAAAATTGACATCCTTTTTTTGTCCCATAAATGGAGATTTCTTTTGGTGGTATTTGATCACCTCTGCGGTTTTTATTTTTTGCACTATAAACAAAAAAAGGAGCGAAAATTTGAAAAAAAAAAAAACGCATAATTTTTTTACATTTTGCTATAATAAATATCCCCCAAAAATATATCAAAAAACTTATTTTTTTCCTCTTTTTAGACCGATACGTATTCTTCTACATATTTTTGGTAAAAAAAAAACGCAATAAGCGTTTGATTGGTTTGCGCAAAAGTTATAGCGTTTACTAAATAGGGGATAGTTTTATGGCATTTTTATTAATACTTCATTTTTTTTTTTTTACTAGTAATGGCGGCAGTGACTGCGACATTATGGCGGACACATTGGACATTTTTTTACATATTTTTGGGACCATTGTCATTTATACAGCAATCAGTGCTATACAAATGCACTGAATCCTGTATAAATGACACTGGCAGTGAATGGGTTAACCACTCGGGGGAAGTGTAGGGGTTAAGTGTGTCCTGGGGAGTGTTTCTAACTGTGGGGGGGTGGCTACGTGTGACATGTCACTGATCTCTGCTCCCGATCACAGGGAGCAGAGATCAGTGACACTGTCACTAGGCAGAACGGGTAGATGCTTGGTTACATTAGCATTTCCCCATTCTTCCTCTCCATGAAGCGATCACCGGTATCCCTGTTTTTTTTTTTTATTTTTTTTATTTTATATTTTTTTTTTTTTTTTTTTTTTTTTTTTTTTTTTTTTTGGCGTTTTTTTTTTATTTACATATCGTTTTTTTTTTTTTTTTTTTTTTTTATTTTTTTTTTTTTTTTTTTTTTTTTTTATTTTCCTGTGGCGATCGAGTCCGTGGAACCCGCGACCTGACTCACGGAGCTGGCCGCCTCTTAAAGGGCAACGTACAGGTACGTTAGTTTGCCTGTACGAGCCCTTCTGCCGACGTATATCGGCGTGAGGCGGTCGGCAAGCGGTTAATGGAGCATTTTATCTTTGTACAAAATGGTATGTCTGCAGTCATTGGTTGCCTGTCCCCAGGATAGCCAATGGCTTTCTTCAATGTACTCCAGATTTCTGTTTATAATTTTTATAAATCTCCTGCAGTCTAAGGCTGGCCATATATTATGCAACTTTCATAGTTTGCCGTTTATCAGCACAGGGAGCCTTCCCCACTGGCAGAATACATTGATCGCTGCTGGCGCCTACAGACTGGTTTACTGAAGTCGATTGATAGATCGACTTGAGTACAGCCAGCCTGCACCGACATGAATAAAAAATTTGGCCTTTTCCTGCTAAACCGGCTGCATTTCGATCCATGTATGGCCGAGTTAAAGCGGAGTTCCACCCACAAATGGAACTTCCGCTTTAAGCACTCCTCACCCCCTTACATTCGGCATGAAATTTTTTTTTGGGGGGGGAGTGGGGGGCTTCATTAGGAGGGGGACTTCCTGTCCCACTTCCTCCTTCCACCCAGGAACCGCCTAGGCGACTCCTCCTTTCGTCTAAGGTGGCCCCTCCCTCTAGGCGATCTCCTGGGACGCGTGACAGGTCCCAGGAGATCGCTTATCCACTCCGGGAGCGCAGCGTGACTCGCGCATGCGCCGTGCGTGCCCGGCCATGAAGACGAAAGCTGTCACGGCCGGGTGCCCTGAGTGGCAATGGAGGCGCCAGCGAAGAGGAGGGGGAGAGGAGCGACACCCTGTTCGGCCGCATCGCTGGACCGTAAGTGTCTGTTTATTAAAAGTCAGCAACTACACTTTTTGTAGATGCTGACTTTTAAAAGGCCTGGAACTCCCCTTTAAGTATCCAGATCAGGGGATTAATAGAGATTCCTTTGTCTTGATTACCAAATTCAAGGCATGTCTCAGTTGAAATACCTATAGAGATAACATTATGGGAGGTCATATTCTTTAATGAAGCCTGATTCTGTGTTCCTAGCATGTGCTGTATGTTGGGATGAAGAGAAGAAGCCCCTGATTCTGCTGACACCATTTGTCATTCATTGTGGAATAATCTGCTTTGTACGTTGCTGCCCTGACCAGCACTCCTGTATTTTTTTTCCCCACAGAAGTGGAAGAGCTGGGGATGGAGGCGGATGGACAGAAGTTACAGCTGAGCTGTGCGGAGGGTGGAGACGCAAGTTCTCAGGACGATGGCCCTGCACAGCCAGAGGCAGTCAGCAATGGAGAGGACTCTGAGTCAGAGAAAGAACATGTGGAGTTTAAGATCATCTGGAATAAGAACAAGTACGACGTGAGGCTCCCATTGGACAGCACCGGAGCAAGCCTTAAACAGAAGATTCATACACTCACAGGTGTGGCTTCTTTCATATGCTGTCATCAGGATTGCTACATTGGGATTTATAGCTTTAGAAAGAAGTCTTATTAAACTATATTAGTTATCAATCTTGACGGCAGTATGGCAGGCCACAGGCTTTTTAATTTTTTTTCAATCAAAAAGGTTTTTATTGCTCAAAAAAACAAACAATACAGTCAAACATGAAACGCAATACACTTTATCCATATAGAGGATTATTCTGCATACAGTCTATTGTTACATTCGTCAATACTTAAAGCTCATCGGAACTTCCGCTCATCGGATTCCTCCCCCCCCCTCCGGTGCCACAATTGGCACCTTTCAGGGGGGTGCAGATACTGGGTATAATCCAGGTATCTGCACCCACTTCCGGGAATAGCTAGCCGCAGATGCCCCCCCCCCCCCCCCCCCCCCGTTGTGTTCTGGGAAACACACAGTTCCCAGAACACAATGGGGACCAGTGGAGATGCGCAGCGCGACTCAAGCATGCTCAGTAGGGAACCGGGCAGTGAAGCCGCAACGCTTCACTTCCTGGTTCCCTGATCGAGGACGGCAGCGGGGGCAGTCGAGAGACGAGCAATTGCTCGTCATCTGCTGCCAACATCGCGGGCACCATGGACAGGTAAGTGTCTGTTTATTAAAAGTCAGCAGCTGCAGTATTTGTAGCTGCTGACTTTTAATAATTTTTTTTAAGGTGGACCTCCTCTTTCAATGCAGCATCTGTTCATGTTTCCTTTTAGCATAGACTATTAATCTGATCTGGCCACAGGCTTTTTTAATGCCATGCAGGACAGTGATCTTTAATAGTGAAGCGTCAAAAATAGATAGTCTTTCTTTAAAGTGACCCCTGGGCTGTAAAAGAAGAGTATGTTTGGTTAAAGCGGAGTTCCACCCAAAAATGGAACTTAGGCTTTTCGGAATCCTCCCCCTCTCCGGTGTCGCATTTGGCACCTTTCAGGGGTGAGGGGAGAGCAGATACCTGTATAATAAGGCATTTTCTCCCACTTGCGGGCATAGATATCCGCACATATCTATGCCATATCCGGTGCCTCTACAATCCCCCCCGCTGTCTTCTGGGAGACGCACAGGTCCCAAAAGACAGCAGGGACCTGTGGGATCGTGCAGCGCGACTCGCAAATGCGCAGTAGGGAACCAGGTTGTATTCCCTTACCGAAGATGGCGGCGCCTCCACCCGAGAGCCGAGTGACAGACACCCGATATCGCAGACACCCTGGACAGGTAAGTGTCCATATTTTAAAAGTATTTGTAGCTGCTGACTGAAAAAAAAAAATTGGCAGAACTCCGCTTTTGGGAGCTGGGGGTCTTCAAATTCCCTCTGCTGCTTCCAGACAGCTACAGGTATTCAACACTTTTAGGTTTGACCAATACCTGCTCCCCTTTGCTGCACTCTTTGGTTCTTCCCTCTGCCTTTCGAATTATCTATTGATGTAAGTCAAGACATGACAGGAGGAACGATGGGAGGAGTAGGTCTTTATAAATACACCGGCCACAGCAAAAGTAAGTATATGTGCGCTTATTTTTTTTTTTTTTTACAAGTGACCATGGGGTGCCCAGCAATGAGAGAGGTTTACTAGTGCGATCTGAATCTGGTGCAGTTGTGCATGGTAGCCAATCAGCTTCTAACTTCAGCTTGTTCAATTAAGCTTTGATAATGAAACCTTAAAGTGGTTATTAACCCACTTTGACAACGTTACACAATCCTTCTTCTTCCCTAATGACAGCTACTCCTGTCTGTGTATTTTATAAAGAAAAATACCTTGTTTACCGAATTTCGGGGTCATGTGATTGTGGGGGGCTGCTCTGATATTCGGTAATTCAGCATTTTTTTTTTATAAAACACAGACAGGAGCAGCTGTCATTAGAAAAGAAGGAGGCTTGTATAAGATTTTAAGTGTTATGAGAACAGCAGGAGTTGCGGGGGCGGGCACTGTCACAGGATCCGACAAGCAGGGAGGGAGGGGGGAGAGAGCACAGAGGATAGGAGGGCTGTGGATTATGGAGGCACAGAAAACCGACCATGGTGTCAGGCCTCAGCAGCCATGATACACCGTGGTCAGTTTACAAAGGGGAGGGTAGAAACTGGCAGGATCAGCCAGGTATTTTAGGTGTTACAGGGGGCCACATTACACAGCACAAGCACTGTGCTGTTTAACATGCTTTAACCTCTTGCCGCCCGCCATATAGCAATATGACGGCGGCAAAGTGATTTAGTTATCCTGATCACATGTGACCAGGATAACAAGCCGGCACGGATCGCGGCGATCAGAGGTGCTGTGTGTCAGTCTGACACACCGCAACTCCAATCGTAGTATGGAGTCTCTGACAGAGGCTTCTTACCACGTGATCAGCTGTGACCAATCACAGCTGATCATCGCGTGAACCAGGAAGTGCAGGTAAACTGCTTTCCTCGGTTTACACTGACGGTGAGAGCCGATCGGCGTCTCTCTCTGTCAGAGGGGGGAGACTGCGCTCATAATCAGCACATTGATTATCAGTGCGGCCCCATCAGATGTGCCCATCACCTGCCAGCCTGTGCCCCATAATAAACGCCTGCCAGTGCCCATAAAAGTGGCAATCAGTGCCCCATCAGTAATGCCTGTCAGTGCCCTTCAGATGCCACTCAGTCATGCCTGTCAATAGCTCCTCATCAGTGCTGCCCATCCAGTGCTGCCTATCGGTGCTCATCATTGTGAGAAGAAAATTATAAAAATGTAGTTTGGGTACAGTGTTGCATGACCGCGCAATTGTCATTCAAAGTGCGACAGCACTGAAAGCTGAAAATTGTCCTGGGCAGGAAGGGGGGAAAGTACCTGGTATTGAAGTAGGAGCAGGATCCCTCTTCTTTTTTTTTTTTTTTTTTTTTAGGTTAACAAATGCTTTAAAGGTGATTGTATTCTATGCAGAGCTGCACTGGATTTTGCACTCTCCTGTTTTAAAAAAAACAAAAAAACAAAAAAAAAAAAACAATATCTACTATGCAATTTAACACCTGTTGCAGGTTAAAAAAAAAAGGTTTATCAGGGATGTAATATGCTCTCCTGCCCCAGGCTGCAACGATTATAACCACTATCTGGGGTATAACCAGTTGTAAAAACCCATATGGAGTGCAAAATCTGGTGCAGCTCTGCATAGAAACCAATCGGCTTCCTTTTTTTTTTTTTTTTTTTTTTTTTGTGAAAGCTTAAATGGTAAGTTTATTTTTACAGAAAATCTGTAAGGTGAACTTATACTGGATTCCATCCCCATCCATGTGAAGGTGCTGACCAATTAGAATGGCTGCCATATCTGTAAATGCTGAGAGGTACGGATAGGAGAATAAGCCGCAGGGATTTCAAATCCCGGGACCAGTGAAGTGGCATTCCGGTGTCTGACACAGTTCTCTGGTACAGTGGGACTGGGGGGGGGGGGGGGGGGGGGGCAGTGTAAGTTCACTGTACAGATTTTCTGTAAAGGTGAACATACACCTTAATTGAACAAGAGGAAGTTAGAAGCTGATTGGCTACCATTCAGAGCTGGTCCAGTTTAAGGGCCATTCACACAATTCACACTGACTTGCACTAAAATCTATGGAAAATGCACATGCATGTACATTTCCATCCATTTTAGTTGCGTTTTAACACGTGCTGACATCTGTTGACATACATTTTGACATCCATTGACATACATGCACAGCCTTATGGTGTGAATAGGACACATTGGAAATTATTGTTTTCAGATGTCCTTCCATTGATCTGCATTTTACAGCTGATGTGGAACTGGAAATGGTGTGAATTGGCCCTTACTAAATCAACCCCTAGGAGTTTCCAATTTTTTGAATGGGTTAGGTGCTTTCTGTGGTAGAGATTATGTTGAATACGTGGATAAATTTGCTCATATCTGATTGGTAACAGCAGGAAAATGGAATTGCAGATAAAGTAGATATAAACCAAGCCACTAAAATCGCATATAAGCTTTTAAATATTTAATGTAATTTCAAGCTTTACTTTCAATCTTTTTACATCTACAAATTTCATTAAAATAATATGTGGTAATCATGCCATGAAGGCACTTCCTGTTACGGGGTGACAGCTGCCTCTCTATTGTGCTCCTGTGCTGTTAACCTGTCACATGCACTTCTAGTAGAGACCATAAGCCTCCATGGCATCACACATTGTGCAGGCATTGTTTACAGTTCTTGCTATCAGGAAGCCAGTCCACATCAATGATGTGCAGCTGACGCTGGAGCGTATGTATGTAGACAGGAAGTGGCTGTAGGAGAACAACATCACTAAAATGCCAAAAAGGTGAAAAGTGATTTTGTGAAAACGGAATGTTGATTATTTATAATATGAAGTGCTTTAGCAAACTAAAGGAGTGTAAACTTTAAACTAGCTCTTTGAGTTTGTCATATACCAGAGCATGAAAATTAGCAACCAAATGTTTGTTTAAAAAAAATCAACTGACACCAGTTTGCTGAAAATTTCTCTTCAGATATTTCTGACTCTCCTCCTTTTTGTCCTTTGCAGGTCTTCCACCAGCTATGCAGAAAGTTATGTTTAAGGGGTTACTTCCCGAGGACAAAACACTAAGGGAAATCAAAGTCACCAATGGGGCAAAAGTAATGGTAGTAGGATCCACCATCAATGACGTCTTGGCTGTTACCACCCCCAAAGAAACCATCCAACAAGAGGTGAAAGAAGAAGAGAGCAAGAAGGAGCCACTGTGCAGACAGAAGGTATGTGTAGGCCAACCTACTCATGAGTCCATTAAAAGTGAGCTTATAAGTGTTACTAAACCCACAACAGTAAAATCAGTCTGTGTTTGCAGTAAAGCCTGCTTGTTGTACTCGCGGTGGAACCTAAGGGGTTAATCCTCTGCATTGTGTAAAAAGGCTATATGATCCTGTCTTCTCTCCTCCTTCCACTGTCCCCTGATAACACAGAGGCTATGGAGTCTATGCTCAGTTTGGTGTGTATTGCTTAAGGGTTTTTTTTCCTTGGGAGAGTGCATGTGATCAGCATCGGGCCAATCAGCACTGTCCAGACAGAGGGCCAGAGGTCTTGCATACTCATAGGACAGTCAGAAAACTCCTCCTATAAGCTCTAACCAGTGCTTGACTGTACACTGTTAGAAGTCACAAGACTGCTCTAACTGCTGATAATAAAATGTATTTAGCAGTTTAATATCTACTAAAATAAATGCATTTCCATGTTCTGTGTACTGTGGGAGACCAGATATAGTGAATGCAGGGTCCTGGGTTTAGTAACACTTTAAAGAGGAAGTAAACCCTGATGGGTTTTACTTCCTCTTTGTTTCCCTGCAAAGGTAAAGCATAATGGGCTACTATGCATCACACAGTAGTCCATTACGTGTCACTTACCTGACACAGGAGCCTGCGATGTCACTGCTGTGCCCTCTTCCACGAAGCGTCCATCTTCCTTCCGGGTATTGCGGCTTCGGTGCGCTGTGATTGGCCGGAGCCGTGATGACATCACTCCCGCACACGCATGATCGCCGTTAGCAACAGCACACTCAGTGCGCCGCTATCTACGGCGCATGCGCTTTAGACAGCGGTGCCTGTCTTTTGCAAATATCTCCTAAACTGTGTAGGTTTAGGAGATATCTCTTGCGCCTACAGGTAAGCCTTAATCTAGGCATTACCTGTAGGTAAAAGTGGTCTGTAAGGGTTTACAACCACTTTAAGGCAAAACTTTTTTTAGTTTGGGATATAGTGGCGGGGGATTAGACGTCTGTTTTTTTTTATTGCTGTCTGTGTCCCTATTCGGAAGATTCACCCTCTCTAGTTGTCCTGTTTACCATTATTGTAAGTAAAAGAAAATCACAAATTTTGGGTTTACACCCAAATGTTAATAGCAGAGAAATCTTCCAATAGGAACACTAGTTCTGGTGATCCTCTTGACGCCCCAGGATTTCTTCTTCTTTCTTCCTGTTTGGCTATGGGGCAGGAAGTGAAGGGAAATCTCCCCAATGGGACACAGATGAGAGAAAAAATCCAAAATGGGTTATAGCCCTCCCTCGCTCTATCCAAAATGAAAAATAAAGTTTTGCCTTTAGTCCTACTTTAAAGTGTATGTCCAGTCAAAACGTGTTTTGTTTTGGATAGAGTGTTAACGATCAGAACTCCTATTGGGTTTTACTACTGTCTGGGAGAGATTCCCTCTAACTTCTTGTTCCTATGACAGTAGCTCTAGCCTTTCCCTAAAAATAAAAATGCTTTATTTTTTTTCTTTATCTGTGTTGCCATTCAAAATATACCCCCATTCCTTACCAACGTTCCATATGCTTTCTTTGCACCACTCCCAATGTCTATAAGATGCCAAGAATATAACTTGGTTCCGGGACAGTATAATACATATGCAAGAGTTACATCATCCGTGACTGCTCAGTGGCAAAAAGGAGAAGACACTGTGCTGGAAAAAGGCCAAGAGAAACAATGGTGTACAAATATCATCATGCTCTAATAGGCTTACAGGATAACTCCAGGCTGGCAGCTAAATGAACTGTTGAAATACATAAGTATGTCAGCTATTGTACATTTCAAAAGACATGTAATTCTGTTCAGCTTCTCTTGTGATTCTGATACATCTTGGATAAGGAATCATACTCAATGCATTTTTTTTATTTGTTTTATTTGACAGATGTTACCAATTAGGTAGGTGACACCGTGAGCAGGAAGTCTGATAAAGAAAAAGTGGTGTCACCTGCCTGGCTATGCAGTTTGTGTGAGTCACAAGATTGGCTGAGCAGTGTTGCAAATCAGGTCATGTGCAATATATATTTTAATTGTTTATTATAAAGTTTGCCTGGCACTTTTAACATAAATGTGTATATATTAAAAGCTTTACAAAGAATATATATTTCCTTTACTGGCTTACTTTGCCCAGTGTACCTAACTGGAAGAGCCCAGGGCTGAGTGCCTCTAGATCTCTATTTCCTATGTTATACAAGTGTCTATAAGATATATATATATACCGTATATATTACAATTGGGTCCATATATATATATATTTGGACACAGGCACAATCTTCATACTTTTGGCTCTGTATGCCACCAGAATAAAATGAAAAACAATCCATATGAATTTGAAGTGCAGACTTTCAGCTTTAATTTAAGGGATTGAAGGTAAATATCAAGTACAAATTTTAGGAACTGCAACCATTTTTCAGAAACGAAAGAATACATACAAAACTAGTCAACACATTAAGTCACTTCTTCTAAAGTTGAATTCTGTCGTACGAGAATTTTTGTATGGTGAGTAACCTCTTCACTTTCGATATGAGACTAGCATGCAATAAAAAAAAAAACGGTCGTCCGAAAATCTGATTGTGTGTACGAGGCTTTAGGATCAACTCCAGACCTTTTACCTGCGTAAACGTTAAAGAAATAATGGAGTAGCCCACACCTGGCCATGAAACCGCTTTTGTTTCAATTGTCCAATTACTTTTGGTCTCTTGAAAAAGAGGGGATGACTATTCTTAAGAGCTGTAATTCCTAAACCCTTCTTTCGATTTGGATGTACATACCCTCAAATTAAACCTGAGAGTGTGTACTTTCACTTCCATTATATAACTATAGCTTGAATATGTTTTGGTAAATACCTTCGGGGAAAAAAAAACTAAAATTGTGCCTGTGTTCAAATATATACTGTATTTATCGGCGTATAACACGCACCCCAAGTTTAGGAGGGAAGTTTAAGGAAAAAAAAACTTACATTTTAAATGCCCATCAATGCAGCCTTTCCCGGTGTCCATCGGCAGCCTTTCCCGGTGTCCATCGGCAGCCTTTCCCGGTGTCCATCGGCAGCCTTTCCCAGTGTCCATCGGCAGCCTTTCCCAGTGTCCATCGGCAGCCTTTCCCGGTGTCCATCGGCAGCCTTTCCCGGTGTCCATCGGCAGCCTTTCCCGGTGTCCATCGGCAGCCTTTCCCGGTGTCCATCGGCAGCCTTTCCCAGTGTCCAACTGCAGCCTTTCCCAGTGTCCAACTGCAGCCTTCCCCAAAATTGCAGCATATTTGGGTTTTAAATTTAGCGCCAAAGTATTGGGCTCCTCTCGCCGCCGACATAGACCGAGCCGAGTGTACTGGGTACTCAGCTCTGCTCGCAGTCACGCCCCTGTCCCGCCCCTTGGCCCGGCTCCTATGATGGACACCACACTGGTCCAATGGCGGGATGTAAAGGCTAGGAGGCGGGGCGAAAAGACTAGGAGGCGGAACTGGGCGTGACTGCGAGTGGAGCCGAGTACACAGTACACTCGGCTCGGTCAATGTCGGCGGCCCTCACAGACAGCGGGATCGCTGTATAACACGCACCCACAATTTTCCCCTGATTTAAGGGGAAAAAAAGTGTGTTATATGCTGAAAAATATGGTGTGTGTGTATGTAATATATTTTCTTTCTTTTGAGTTCAACCTCAAGGTGTGTGTTTTTTATTTATTTTATTTTTTTTATTTAACTTACTGTTGCTCTGAACTAATCTTCTAATATTATATATTTTAGCAACATAGAAAAGTGCTGGATAAAGGAAAACCGGAAGATGTAATGCCATCTTTAAAAGGCGTTCAGGTAAGAAAGCATGCTCCTGGTCTGGAGACCATTGGAAGTGTAAAGTCAGCCGCCCTTTAACAGTAGCAGCTGTCTAGTGTTCAGGAAATGTGGGCAGCCATTTCATTGACCGTCATCTGTGGTGTTTCCAGCAGCAAGTGAATAGGGAGATATTGCTTTTTCGTAGATGCTGGGTCAGCTTAAGTCCCATTTTATTCTCTCCTTGCATTCTTACCTCTGTCATTGGAAATGTTTGCATTTTAATGCATGCTTGAATGCATAATTTACATGCATTTTGGTGTGGTGCGTTTACATATGTTGGGTTTTTAATGGAATTGAGATGAAGATTTCCTGTTTTTCCGGTACAAGAATTTTTATTGTAAAAAAAGAAAAGTAATATCTTGACAAACTTTCACCCGCGCAGGGGTATAGTGCAGTGAAAAAGACAAACGTGTAACAATTAGTGGTATTAGCTATCCACTGGGCGACCACATGGGATAACTCAAGTGTCCATTTAAATTCCTGAGCACTAGGGCCATCTTACTGGGGCCCTAAATGCAGATGCACAGAGTATCAGCAGAGGGAGTTGCGAGTACTGATCTCCGAAGTTTCCTGTTCTATAACTGACTGTACCCCTCTAAAACCTAGAGGAGATGAGTTCTATTTAGAATAATTTTACCCAAGACTGGTCATAGAGGGACTGTTTTTTTTATTTATTTTTTTTATTAAAGAGGTTCTAAAGGCAGAAAGTTTTTAATCTTTATGCATTAAGATAAAAAAAAAAACTACTTTGTGCAGCAGCCCCCCTAACACTTACCTGAACCTAATCTCGATCCAGCGATCTTGCACGAGAGCCTCGGTTGTCCGGGAATCTCCCTCTTCATTAGCTGAGACAGCAGCGGGTGTCATTGGCGCACACTGCTGTCAATCAGTCAGTGAGCCAATGAGGAGAGGGGGGCTGGGTTCGAACCACAGCTCTGTGTCTCAATGGACACACAGCAGCAGCTCAGCTCAGGTGCCTCCATAGCAAGCTGCTTGCTGTGGGGGCACTTGGTGGGAGGGAGGGGCCAGGAGTGCCAGCAGGGGACCTGAGAAGAGGAGGATCGGGACTGCTCTGTGCAAAACCAACTGCACGAAGCAGGTAAGTATAACACGTTTTGTTATTTTTAAACAAAAAAAGAAGACTTTAATATCACTTTATTAAGCCAGAGGGCTGAATGAAAAAAAAAAATGGATTCCTCCATCCACACAATCGAGGTGGATAGAGGAATCCTCCCCACTGAGACATTGTATTCTGACAGTGGTGACTCTCCCCTGTCAGATTACTGCTGATCGAGAATTTTTTTCCATCAAGCCCATTCAACAGAAGCAGGGAAGTGGTCACCCATGAATTGAAATTAGTCTGGTCCTTGGTGAACCAGCCACATTTTGATCCATCTATGTCCAGCTTTACTCATCAGGCATTATACATCCATTTGAAACAGATGTTAAAGCAGACCTTCAGTAATTATTTTTCAACTTTCCATCTATTAAATCTTTTGCCCTTGTTGTTTTAACTTTGGATAGTAAACCATTTTTTTTCCTGCCAGTAAATACTATACAGCCCACTTCCTGTGTCCTGTAAAAAGCCTAGGCTTATGACATCATGCACAGCTCTCTCTCTCTCACTCTAGTGAGAGTTTGCCAGGAAGGGAGGGGGGTGAGTCATAAGAGGGCCAATGAAAGCTGGAGGTGTGTCTGTGTAAATCCAGGAAGTGAACAGGCAGCAGCTTCAGCTGCCCACAGTTAAAATGGTTGCAGCCAGACTCAGTGGAGGGAGATTTCTGCAGCATATTTGACAAGTACAGAATCGCAGTATATATAAAATAATATGCAAAGTGGTTGGAGGGAAGCATCAGAATGGCAAAGATGTTTTTATTACAGATTATGTGAGCAGACTGCAGTTCCTCCTTTAATGAGCATGGAAATGCAGAGGTGTATATGTACAGTAAAGCCCTGAACATGGGATGGCAAATCATGTTTTTTTTTGTACAGTGGTTGTGATATAAAAATGACACACCTGGATTGAGCATGCATGTTTATGCAGTGAGCAGACGTTAACAGTTGTGGGCTTGTCTTCATAAGAACAGCAGCATTCTGCAAGTTCAACCCATCCTAGGCATTGATCATTCCATGTTTGTGCAAACATTTGTGCAGTCACTAAGTTTAGGGGACAGAACAAAGTCTCCAGCACATAGCTAGAAAATGAGCTTTAGCTAGCTGGCAAATAAATAATATTCTAAAGAACTGTTACTAAAATCTTTATAAAAGCTTGGTTGTCATTAATCTACCGTATATATTAGAGTATAAGCTGACCCGAATATAAGCCGAGGCACCTAATTTTACCACAAAAAAATGGGAAAACGTATTGACTAGGGTGTGAAATGCGCAGCTACTGTAAGTGGAAAAGAGGGTCAACAATGCCCATTTGCAGCCTCACTGTGCCCATTTGCAGCCATAGGTCCCCAAACTTCAAACCTGGTAGTTAAGGGTTCCTAGATGCCCCCTAGCTGGACCCAAAGGGTCCCAAAATGACTGCTGCAGATGGACACAGTTGACCGACTTTGGGGCCCCGTATCTCGGGTCCACTTGGTGCTAGGAACCCCAAATTTGGTGCGCAAACCCAGTTGAACTAGCACTACAACATATCCCTCTGATTCCTCTTGTACCAAATTGTAATGTCTGCCTTTATTTGGTTAAGCGCTCCCCAAACTTTTGGCGCTATATAAATTCTGTATAATAATAATATCCAAAGATATATCCCCGAGATACAGGGGCCCCAAAGTCGGTTCGGAAAATTGTCAAGCACTTTTCTGCAGCAGAGAATTACACTTTCGGAAACGACTTTGAGGCCCGTATCTCATGGCCACTTGGTGCTAGGAACTATATATATATATATATATATATATATATATATATTGTAGTGTTAGTTCCACTGGGTTTGCATACCAAATTTGAGGTTCCTCGCACCAAGTGTCCCCGAAATACAGGGCCTCAAAGTCGGTTCAGAAAATGTCATTCTCTGTTGTAGAAAAGTGCTTGACTCAAGTAAAAGCCGAGGCGGTCATTTTCAGCACAAAAAAATGTGCTGAAAAACTCGGCTTATACTTGAGTATATACGGTACATGGAATCTAAACTGCACTATCCAGATGCTTCAGCTAAAAAGATCCTACTCCAATCTGCTAGTAAGGGTCTATTCACACACGTCAGTTTTAATGCAGCAAAACGCATGTCAAGTAGAAGTTCATTGTTTTCCTATGGGGCTGGTTAAAATCAACGTTCTGCAGCTGAGTATTCAAGAAAACAATATGGCCTTTACGTACCCATGCTCATGTGTTGGCACACCTGTTGCAATGCACATGGCAAATTTTGCATTGTAACTCCACATACAAAACAATCCTCTTCAGATAATTTGTATACATTGCAAGGGTTGTTCAGCAAGCTTTGTTGCAGAGATTTACCTGCTAATGTTCACCTGACAGTGTTTCCTGCATTCTAGTCTAAGGCTGGCCATACATTATACAATTATCTTGTACAGTTTTCCTTTAGGTTTACCAAAACCTAAACACTTTCAATTTTGTATGCAATCAGGCAGGTCCTTCCGCTACATAGTTGAAGGTAAATCTAAAGGAAATTGTATAATTTATGACCAGCGTATTTTGTTTTTTCCTGACTTAAGTGGGAGGGTCTACCTTTTTAAAGTTGTACGGCCATCCCCAGTGTTGTAACAGGTTGTTGAGAAAAGCAGTGAGCCAACCACATAAACAGGAAGTGACATCTGTGGGTGAGTTCTGTAGACTAACATTATACCAGAGTCCTTGTCGGTTATAAGCATTAAGCAAGGACATTTGAGTTTTCTGTTAGCAGCCAGCTATGACTTTTTAAAATGAGCAAAAAATTAATATATATATTAGAGATATATAGATCTATCTATCTAATCGCTATAGATATATAATCTCGATAGATATAGATCTATCTATATCTATCTATCTATAGATCTATATCTATCTATAGATATAGAGAGATTAATATAGAGAGAGATATAGATCTCCATCACTAAATTTAAAATTGCTTGTGTAGCATTTTTTTATTTTTGCTGAGGCTAGCTTTGGATGTGCAGCAGACTTTACCGCCCCTCTGAAAAGTGATCCGCAATTGATTGCCTTTTCAAAGTCAATTTGGCAATTTGCCACTTCCTCAACGCCTGTCTTAACCCTGTAAATGCTACACTACTGCACTGCAGTTACGTGCATTAGACCCCTTTAACACGAGGGCGTATTGCAGGCGCTACAGCGTTAGAAATAGCGCCTGCAATCCGCCCTCAAACTGCTGCTTCATTGTCTGCAGTGTGAAAGCCCGAGGGCTTTTACACTGCAGCGGTGCGCTGGCAGGGCGTCACAAAAAGTCCTGCCAGCAGCTTCTTTGGAGCGGTGAACTCACCGCTCCACCAGCGCTGCTCCCCATTGAAATCAATGGGGCAGTGCTGTAATACCGCCAGCAAAACGCTCCGTTTTGCCGGGGGTTTTAACCCTTTCTCGGCCGCCAGTGGGGGGTAAAAGCACCCCGCTAGCGGCCAAAATGCTCCGCAAATCCAACGGTAAAACGCCTCTAAAAATAGCGGCATTTTACCGCCGACGCTATAGGCAGATCGGTGTGAAAGGGGTCTTACTGCACAGCCCTATTCATTTGGATAGATCGCATTCGTCAGTGGTACTGCCTGGCGAGCCATACATGGAGTACAATTTTTGGCGTAGCATGTGTACACCCCTGTCCCACCTGCCTTTGCCGCTTATGGGGGGCTGGATAGGGGTTGGTAAAAATGCAGCACAACTGCCATTTTTTGTTTTGCAGTTCCCCACCACAAATGTAAATGAGTTGAACTCAAGATAATAACAAAAAAAAAAAAAGCCGAACTACAAGCAGATAAAAAAAGAAAAAAGTTATCTCTGTATTTAATAATATATCCTTTATTTATTTATTTTTTCTATTAAAGTGGCTTTCCACCTTATCCACAGCTTTTTTTTTTTTTACCCCCCCCCAGTCAAATGCAAACTTTAAGGTGGATTTAGCAGTGGTGTTCTGCAGAATTCTCTCAAATTCTTAACTGATGTCCTTGTGAGGCCCGCTGGCTTTTCCAGGTTCAACTGCCAGGCCTCACAATGACACGACGCTAGGCTTCGTCCCTCCTTTCTTAATGAAGGAGTGTGCCTCCTGGGATATGTGACATGTATATCCCAGAAGGGGCATCGGGCAGACCCGAAGATTTTACAGGAAAAAAAAAAAAAGTGAGCGCTTTGTGGAAAGGAGGGGATGAGGGGTGTATAGCAGCCAACATACATTTTATAGCGGTGTAAGTACATGCACAGATCAGTTGTGCTACAGGTCAAGGAGTCGGCTGGTAGGAGGAGAAAGCAGAGTGACAAAGGAACTCCTCATTCTGCCGCTACTCCTGACACTGTCTAGTCCACAGGGCAAGGGAGGGACAAGACTTATAATGCCCCGTACACACGAGTAGATTTTTTCCGTTGGAAAAATCTTGGATGGTTTTTCCGACGGAATTCCGCTCAAGCTTGGCTTGCATACACACGGTCATACAAAGGTTCTCTGAACTTTTGACCGTCAAGAACGTACAACACTACGACGAGCCGAGAAAATTAAGTTCAATGCTTCCAAGCATGCGTAGGAATTTTGCGCGTCAGAATTGCTACAGACGATCGGAATTTCCAATTTGTTGTTTTTGGGTGTTTGTTTTTTGTTTGATTGTTTTTTTTTGTTTTTTGTTGTTTTTGTTTGTTTTGTTTGTTTTTGTTTTTTTTTGTTGTTTTTGTTTGTTTGTTTTGTTTTGTATTTTGTTGTGTTGTTTTTTTTATTGTTTTGTATGTTTGCTTGTTTGTTTGTTGGTTTTGTTTTTTTTTTGTATTGTTGTTCTTTTTTTGTTTTGTTTTTTTGTTTTGTTGTTTTGTTTTGTTGTTTTTTTGTATTTTGTTACGTTTTCGTCTGTTGTTTGTTTTTTGTTTGTTTTTGTATTGTTTTTTTTTTGTGTTGTGTATTGTTTGTTGTTTTGTTGTTTTTTGTTTTGTTGTTTTTTTTGTTTGTTGTTGTTTTTTTTGTTTTAGTTGTTTGTTTTGTTGCTTTTGATGTGTTTTTTTTTTTTTTTTATTTTTTTTGTTTTTGTTGTTTTTGTTTTTTGTTTTTGTGCTTTTTTTGTTTTTTTTGTTTCTTTGTTTTTGTTATTGTTTGTGTTTTTTTTTTTTTTTTTTTTTATTGTTTTTTTTGTTTGTTTTTGTTTGTTTTTGGTTGTTTTTTTTGTCTTGTTTTTTTGTTTTTGGGTTTTGTTTTGTTGTTGTTTTTTTTTTTTTTGTTGTTTGGTTTTTTTTTTTATTTTTTTTGTTTTTTTTTTTTTGTTGTTTTGTTTTTGTTGTTTTGTTTTGTTTTGTTTTTTTTGTTTCGGTTTTTTGTTTTTTTGTTTTATTTTTTTTATGTTTTGTTGTTTTTTTTTTTGTTTGTTGTTTTATTTGTTTTTGTTTGTGTTTTTGTTGTTTGTTTGTTTTTTTTTTGTTTTTTTTGTTTTTTTTTTTGTTTTTGTTGTTTTGTGGTTTGTTTTTGTTTTTTTTTGTTTTTTTTTTGTTTTTTTTTTGTATTTTGGGGTTTTTGTTTTTTTTTTGTTTGTTTTGTTTTGTTTTTGGTTTTTTTTTTGGTTTGTATTTTTTTTGTTAATTTTATTTTTTGTTTTTGTTTGTTTTTTTTTTGTTTTTTTTTTTGTTTGTTTTTTTTGTATTTTTTTTTTTTGGACCGTCAAGAACGTACAACACTCCGACGAGCCGAGAAAATTAAGTTCAATGCTTCCAAGCATGCGTAGGAATTTTGCGCGTCAGAATTGCTACAGACGATTGGAATTTCCAATGGGAACTTTTTCCGACTGAATAATTGAGACCATGCTCTCAATCTTTTGCTGGCTGGAATTCGGCCAGCAATAGTCCGATGGAGCATGCACTCGCTTTTACTGGCCGAATTTCCAATCGCGTGTACACGGTATAAGAATTGGACAAATAATACAAATAGACAAAAATGCAAATCATTTTCAAGTAAAACCATTCCCTTGTGTGTAATTTACCTGTGCATGTATCTGCTTCCTAGAGTTTAGCTTTTAAGATGTGATAAAGCACAGAGGTATGAATGGGCACTAAATTGATAGCAAATTTTACCAGGAAGTACCATAACTTAGGCCCCTTTCACACTGGGGCGTTTTTTCAGGCGGTACATCGCTAAAAATAGCGCCTGTTCACCGCCTGAAAAAAATCCGGCCCCTTTAACTCCAGTGTGAAAGCCGGCGGGCGGTGCGCTAGCAGGACGGCAAAAAAAGTCCTGCTAGCAGCATCTCTGGAGCGGTATAGGAGCGGTGTGTTCACCGCTCCTATACCGCTCCTTCCCATTGATTTGAATGGGAAACCGCCGCAAAGCGCCGCTACGGCGGCGCTCTGCGGGGGTCTTTAACCCTTTTTCGGCCGCTCACGGGGGTAAAACCGCACCGCGAGCGGCCGAATACCGCGGTTAAAACGACGGTAAAGCAGCGCTACATATAGCGCTGCTTTACCGTCACCGCGGCTCCCCACCCCAGTGTGAAAGGGGCCTTAGTAAAGCCCTTTTAGATGCTTGTCTAGTAAATCTGAGCTAGTTGTGATTTGTAGTAAAGGATGGGTCTGTAGTGAAAATGCATAGTTAGCACTGCATATTGCAAAGTTATTTGTACAATTTTATACCTGAGAATTACAGTGCTTGTTGAAATGTGATTTCATGATTGCCAATACAACATCCACAGCCTGTGATCACTATTACTGTGTGTGTTACAGGAGCGGCTTCCAACTACCCCAATATCCGGTATGTACAATAAGTCTGGGGGGAAAGTCAGACTGACATTTAAATTGGAGCAAGATCAGCTATGGATTGGTACAAAAGGTGAGTAAAGAAAGACTGGAGTTGAGGTTACATATAAAAACATACATTCCAAAATTAAAGGTCCAGTCCTGCCAATAGTGATGTTTTATTATAATTGCACTTGTATGCTCAGATTCAGCCCCTATTTTAATACATGACTTTGGGTACTGCTACAGTCCTATCTCTCTGCCATAATTTACTCTGCTACTCTCTTTAGCTGATTGCCTGTGGTCAGTAGGTTTAACTCTCCAGTATCTACTAGAAACTAAATATAAGATTTTTGTCCCCCAACAAGGTGGTTTTGTTGAACGAGGTGTGGTAACCCACTAGACAGAGAAACATTCCCAGGGTGAGGGTAAGACACCTCTGTCCCCAGCCAGAAACTGAAAAGTAACATCTCAAACTTTTTGATCCCAAGGGGGGAACATATGGATGCCTTTCTCTGAGCCCAGCCACCCCAACAACAGTGGGGTATCTTAAGGTAAGGAAGAAAAGGTGCACAAAAGGTCCACAGGAATAGGATCTTTTTAGTGAGGGCCTAAACTAAACTTCTTTGCCGATCGATGAACCAAAATTACCAGTGTTAAATCCAAGAGGGGCCATCTCCAAGTGAGGCCTGCACATGTAAGGTCCTACAGAAGAACTCAGGCTGCGAGAGTGTTCCACAGTTGGAATTCAAGAAGAGAGCACTAGGGTGGAGGTAAAGTCTACTGCTTAGATCAGGTACTTCTTGGGATGCAGAATAGATGGAATCTTATCATCAAAGGAACTGCAAGCTCTTCTGTCTCAGTGAGAAACAGGCTCTAAATGCCTACATACAATGACTGCAGTAGTTGATGGAATATGGTGTGGTTCCTCTGACCCTTCCACAGATCACCTACATTGAGGCAGGAGCATGCCCAGGCCATTGCTGGCATTGCTAATGTCAAGAGCAGGTTTTAAGAGATTGCATCCCATAAAGGACAACCAAGTCAGATATTCTTTTTTCATACTATTGGTGTCCCAAGCACTTGGCCAGAGAGCCCTATGCATTTGTACAGAGATCAGTCCAATGTAAGAGACAAGTTTTGATGCTTGCAAAAAGCCATCACAACTTGAGCACAAAACTCCAGACATTTTTTGCAATCGCTCATTGACACAAGGGCCTGCTTTGGCAGTGGAGGGGTCCCCTTTAAAGGAGTTTATCTGCCCTGGCATGGTTTAGCAGATTAAGGCCACTGCCAAAATAGGATCTATACAGGGAGTTTAGCTGTCTGTCAGTAAAATTCTGAAAGATGAGAACCCCTCTAAACTATCTTGTGGTTTGCTTGTAAATGTGGATAACTGGTACATCGTCAATGGGAAGACACAATCCATTTATAAGGTCTCTCTGAAAAGGGAGAACGAGCTCTGACACAATGTCTGGAGTGGCCCAAAACCCCTCAGTGTTTTTCCAGTCCTCATAGAAGAACGCCTTAAAGAGTAGGTGTAGTGGGAAGGTCTTGGCAGCTGTAGGAGCTCTAAAAAAACCTAAGGCTTGTAACAGCAGGTTGAACCCACAGATGCAGGGTAATATGCACTGTATCAATCAGGTTTGAGGCAACCCCTTGTAATCAGCAGGTGGCTCAATATTAACCTCTATAGAGGAGGACTGTTGGACTCCTACTGTGAATCATAGATGGTGACCGGGCCCTTAGGCTCAACTAGATCAACTAGAGGGCGCAGAGGTTGGTTCTGCCAGAAGAATGGTGCCCAAGCGTGCTTCGAGCCTCTGCGGGCAAATTGTCCCAGTAACTGGGCACAAACAGGCAGGAGGTCCAGAGTGGACATGGAATTTTCCTGTGGACATGGGCAAGGCCTTGGCTTCACCCAATGGAGCTGCAGGAGAATCTGACAAAGAGGACAAGCTTTAAAAATGTAATAAAAAATAATTTTCAAAAAGAGGACACAACAAAAAGGTCTCGGATTGCATTCCTTCACGGGATACGAGATAAATTCCCCCAGTGGGGTCTGGATTCCAAAGCTAATGCTGAGGAACTACTGATCCAGATAGCTGCTGCTATGTTAGAGCCCAGCTCAAACAGCGATATAGCATGGAGTCTTGCTTGAAGTTACCAAGAAAAAAACACCAGCAGTGAAGTCAAAAATCTTCACATACTTAGGCTGTTTAAAGCCTGGACTTGAAGTGGTTAAAACAAGCTCATGGCTGCAGCTATGAGCATGGTGTCAATTTTTTCAACTAGCTGTTCATTAAAAGTGCAGTGATGTTTGCCAATCTCCTAACTCCCTGTAGGAAGCTGTATAACCTGAGTGTAGATGAACTCCAGTGTCCTTCCATTAACAGTAAAGAAAATCAGTTTTGAGTTGAATGGCACTTAAAATATTTAGATCTAAAGAAAGGAATTTCAGTAAGTACTAAAATCTTACTGACTTACGGTACACCAGTAACCGTGTCCACCAGTTTCCTTTACTCTTGTGCCTTTTTATTGAATGTATTTTGTGCCAACTTTGTATTGATCGATCCTGCTCATGTAAATAGGGAAAAGATGAACAAACAATAAAACATTATAATGGACCAATACAGCCTTGCATTATTTATAAACTGATACATTAATTGCCACCAGTAATTACATATAGTAATTGCAAAGGGCAAACAAATCATCTCTAGTTTTTAACTTGCTGCAAATGTGTTCTAGAGGTCAGTGAGCCAAAGAAATGAAATCGGAGACAGGCAGGCAGGCAGGCAGATGGCTGTGTGATTCCAGCCTTAGAAAAGCAGAGGAGAGTAGCATGACATAAGGCCCTCCATAACTATCACAGCCTTTGCCTAGGATTCATCCTCAATAAATATGTTTTCTTTATAACCGTCTGAAATCCCCCAATTTTTCATTTTCTTTTAGTTTTAAGGTTTTAACTTTTAGACAGAGGAAGTTGGAAGATGTTGCAAGCTTAAAGTGTTACTAAACCCGCAACAGTAAAATCAGTCTGTATATGCAGTATAGCATGCTTGTTACACTCACTGTGGAACCTAAGGGGCTAATCCTCTGCATTGTGTAAAAAGAATATTTGATCCTGTCTTGTCTGATTCCCTCTTCCCTGGGCTAGTTGATAACTTCCCATGGCCTCAATACCACCTCTACGCCAATGACACCCACATCTATCTCTCCACTCCTGAACTCACCCCCTCGATCTCCTCACTGATCTCAAACTTACTGAATGACATATGGGTATGGATGTCGCACCACTTTCTCAAACTCAATCTTTCTAAAACTGAGCTTGTCATTTCCTCCTTCCCGGTCCCACCCCCCCCCCCCCCCCAATGACTTTACCATTAAGATCAACAGCACAACTATTGGTCTCTCCACACATGCCAGGGTGCTGGGTGTGTAATCCTTTACTCTGACCTCTCCTTCAGCCCCCACATACAGTCACTGGCTAAATCCTGCCGTCTTAACCTCTGCAACATCTCCAGAATTCAACCCTTCCTGACTAATGACACCACAAAGCAACTTATTCACTCCTTGATTATTTTCCACCTTGACTACTCTCCTTAATGGCCTACCCTTACGGTAGGCTATCACCCCTTCAGTCTATTATGAATGCTGCTGCTAGACTAATACACCTCACTAACCAATCCGTGACTGCTGCCCCTCTCTGCCAATCCTTTCATTAGCTTCCCCACCGTATAAAATTCTAAATGCTAACCATAACATACAAGGCCATCCACAACATCTCCCCCCAGCTACATCACCAACATCATCTGAAGATATCACCCTAATCGTCCCCTTCGCTCCTCCCAGGACCTCCTGCTCTCTAGTTCCCTTGTTAACTCCTATCATGCTCACCTTAAGGACTTCTCCAAAGCCTCTCTCATCCTCTGGAACTCCCTGCCCCGGTATATCCGATCAGCCCCTAACCTTATTCATGGAAGCCTATACAGAGCCGATCCGCCCTATACGCACACTACAACCTTACTAACTATGTACGCGTATGGGCGGCGGGATCTCCCTGGGGCTTGTAGTACTCTGTGTATACAGTGGAGAGAAGGGAGGGGCCTCTGACCCGGGCAGGTATCAGTTTCACTTTCACTCTGCTTGAACACTGTTGCTGATGCCCGGGTCAGAGGCCCCTCCCCTCTCCGCTGTATACATTCAGAGATAGAACTACTAGCCCCAGGGAGATCCCCCCCCTGCCTGTGGACAAACACATAGACCTGCTGATTGCCGCCTCCCACCTCCACCAGCCAGGTACAGGGGAACCTCTGCAGGGGGGGGGGAGTCAGTTGTTTGGGGACCCTGATGTAAGAGGGGGGGGGTTTCTGGGGACACTAATGTAAGGAAGGGGCCCTCTGGGGACACTAATATAAGAGGGGGCTGCTCTCTGGGGACTTTAATGTAAGGATGGGGCCCTCTGGGGACACTAATGTAAGGAGGGGCCCTCTGGGGACACTAATGTAAGAGGGGGCTGCTCTCTGGGGACTTTAATGTAAGGATGGGGCCCTCTGGGGACCCTGATGTAAGTGGGGGCTCTCTGGGGACCCCGATGTAAAGGGGGGCTCTCTGGGGACCCCAATGTAAAGGGGCTCTCTCTGGGGACCCGATTTAAAGGGGCTCTCTCTGGGGACCCTGATTTAAAGGGGCTCTCTGGGCACCCTTGTGTAAGGGGGGGCTCTCTGAGGACCCTGATGTTAGGGGGGCTCTCTGGGGACCTCATTCTGTTCTATATTGTACTTATTCTTTGACTGTTTTGTTTAAAGGAGGGATGATTGTATTGGGAGCACTGAAGTGTCAGGTGTGACTGTGTGGCAATGGCAAATGGTTTACATAGCTCACAGCATCACGGGTCAGGTAGAGGGCCCCTTAGCAGAATTTTGCTTGGGGCCCCAGGGAGGTCAGGATCAGCACTTAGCCTATCCCACACCCACCTAACAACTGTCCCCAAGCCACCCCCGTCAAATCATTCCCCGCATCTATTACCTTTTGTACCACCACCCTCTCCCTTTAGAATGTAAGCTCTACGAGCAGGGCCCTTCTGTATTGAACTGTACTGTAATTGTGCTGTCCCCCTCTACATAGTAAAGCGCTGTGTAAACTGTTGGCTCTATATAAATCATGTATAATAATAATCTATGAGCAGGTTGGTTGTACTGAAGTTGATCTATCAATAGACTTTAGTATAACCAGCCTGTCTATAAGCGATTTTCTTTCCTTCAACCTGTGGTTGAAGGAAAGAAAATGTCATAATCTATGGTCAGCCTTATAATAGATACAGTGCATCCGGAAAGTATTCACAGCTCTGTATCACATCACCTTTTCCACATTTTATGTTACAGGCTTATTGCAAAATGGATTCAATTCATTATTTTCTTCAAAATTCTACAAACAATACCCCATAATGACAATGTGAAAAAACTTTCTTTTTATATCTTTGCAAATTTTATTAAAAATAAAAAGAAATCACATGTACATAAGTATTCACAGATTTTGCTCAATACTTTGTTCAAGCACCTTTGGTACCAGTTACAGCCTCAAGTCCTTTTGAGTATGATGCTACAAGCTTGGCACACCTATTTTGGGCAGTTTTTCCATTCTTCTTTGCAGGACCTCTCAAGCTTCATTGGGTTGGATGGGGAGCGTCGGTGCACAGCCATTTTCAGATTTCCAGAGATGTTCAGTCGGGTTCAAATCCTAGCTCTGGCTGGGCCACTTGAGTACATTCAGAGTTGTCCCATAGCCACTCATTTGTTACCCTCGCTGTGTGCTTAGGGCTGTTGTCCTATTGGAAGATGAACCTTCACCCCAGTCTGAGGTCCAGAGCGCTCTAGAGCAGGTTCTCCTCAAGGATGTCTCTGTACATTGCTGCATTCATCTTTCCCTTCATCCTGACTAGTCTCCCAGTTCCTGCTGCTGAAAAACATCCCCACAGCATGATGCTGCCACCACCATGCTTCAATGTAGGGATGGTAACCAGTGCCTCAATAGGATCCTGGGGGTATGGTCAGCAGACAGCAGGAATCCCCCAGGCCAAAAGGTTCCAGCAGAGTGCTCAGATGTTGCCCAAAATGAAAAAGGAACTCACCATAGCATAATTCTGATGGATCATCATTTATTAAGAAAAGTAAAATAACACTTACAAAATCCAGGAGGAGCTGACGTGCTGACGTCATCGCGTGCTGTAGTCTAAGCGGACGGGCATCCACACAAGCCGGCCGGCTGTTTGTTGCTGTTTTTAAACCTGGATTTTGTAAGTGTTATTTTACTTTTCTTAATAAATACCATACCATACCCCTAGGATCCTATTGAGGCACCGGTTTCCTTTGCTTATCTGGATAAAGGCCCTGGCCGGGTAATTGGCCGCAAGCGTATATAGCTTGCCTTATGGTAAGCGCGCATTGTATGTGGTGCTGACACTTTGTTTGAGGTGGCGGATCTGTCACTATTATTTCTATGTATACACTTGGTTTATGGATTTTGTGTTATGGACAGTTCTGCTGCTGATTGAACAGTTTTATCGCTGATGAACCTTATTCCATATTTATTTGTGTTATCACTTTGTGTGAACATTATTCCTTATTCACCTATTTTACCTCTCTGCATATGTTTTAGTAATTCTAAACATTAATCAATTATTACTGCTGATTTTTGGGTTGAGTAGAAATATTCATAGTTTGGTTCATACCTAAGTAATATTATATTTATTCACGTATTTGTTAGCGCTGCTACATTTTTTTCCATTTATTCTGTGTGTATCTCACTTTTAGTGGCTGCTTTTAGTTTAAGTTTTTTTTATGTTTCACTAGCACGGTATTTCTTTTTATTTGAAATTGTCCGATGGAGCATACACACGGTCGGATTTTCCACCTACAGCCTGTCATCACACATTTCCCGTCGGAAAATGCGATTGTGTGTATGAGGCTTAAGGCCCTACACCCCGATCGCTCAGTTTGGCTGGGCTCAAGTTGCAGAAACATCTCAAGGATGATCATTGGAAACAGGATACACCTGAGCTGAATTTTGAGTGTCATGGCAAAGGCTGTGAATACTCATGTACATGTGAAAGCCCCCGTACACACGGTCGGAAATTCCGATCACAAAATCCGTCCGTTTTTTTCCGACGGATTTTGTTCGAAACTGGTGTTGCATACACACGGTCGGACAAAGTTGTCGGAAAATCTGATCGTTCCGAACGTGGTGATGTTCCTTGCGTACGACGGAAGTATGTAGAGGCTAGTAGCCAATAGCTTTGGTCTCGTAATTTGATCTGAGCATGCGTGGCACTTTGTCCGTCGAAATTCTCTACACCCGATCGGAAAAAGTCTGATCGGATTTTGTTGACAGAAAATTTGAGATCCTGCTCCGGCGGAAATTCCGACGGAGAAAGTCTGCTAGAGCCCACACACGATCGGATTTTACGGGTTAATATAGTGTTTTTTTTTTTTTTTTTACATTTGCAAAGATTTCGAACAAACTTTTTTCACGTTGTCATTATGGGGTATTGTTTGTAGAATTTTGAGCAAAATAATGAATGTATTCAATTTTGGAATAAGGCTGTAACATAACAAAATGTGGAACAAGTGAAGCACTGTGTATACTTTCCGGATGCACTATATATATATATATATATATATATATATATATATATATATATATATATGTGTGTGTGTATGTGTGTGTGTGTGTGTGTGTGTGTGTGTGTGTGTGTGTGTGTGTGTGTGTGTGTTTATGTATGTCTATTTTGTAACCCCTTAAGAGTGCTGAGATTGCAGTAATTTGTCGCAGTGCAGCTTTACAAAAGGTCCTGAACTTCGTGTGTTCTTGCTACAATCACTGCTGGAACCACTGTCAGTGACAGCCATAGTCCAACACTAAGGCCCCTTTCACACTGGGGCGGTTTTCAGGCGGTACGGCGCTAAAAATAGCGCCTGTGTACCGCCTGAAAAAAACCGGCCCCATTCACTCCAGTGTGAAAGCCGGCGGGCTTTCACACTGGAGCGGTGCGCTAGCAGGACCGCAACAAAAGTCCTGCTAGCAGCATCTTTGGAGCGGTGAAGGAGCGGTGTGTTCACCGCTCCTATACCGCTCCTTCCCATTGAAATCAATGGGAAACCGCGGGGATACCGCCCGCAAACCGCCGCTGCAGCGGCGCTTTGCGGAGGTTTTTAACCCTTTTGCGGCCGCTAGCGGGGGTTAAAACCACCCAGCTAGCGGCCGCATACCGCGGGTAAAACGATGGTAAAGCAGCGCTAAATATAGCGCTGCTTTACCGTCGCCGCCCGCACCGCCCCAGTGTGAAGCCAGCCTTAGCCCAGGATCTGAATTGATCAGCGATCGTGCTGCAGAAAACTCATTAATGTCAGAGACCTTTGGGTAGGCTGTCTATCCAACTTGTGTTTGTGTGTAATTTGAGATCCTACTATTCAGGAATATATATATATATATATATTATATATATATATATATATATATATATATATATATATATTTATTTATTTATTACAGCACAGCAGTAAATTGTTTATCTGTCACTGTGGCATGCCAGACTCCCACTTGTCACCTGCTGGCTGGAAAACTGGAAAGGAGTGAGATAGACTTCTGCTACATGGATTCAGAATAAAAGTATTTTAAATAATAATAAAGTGGGGGGGAGTCTGTGGCCCTCGTTCAGGTAGTAGTAGTAGTAGTAGTAGTAGTAGTAGATCTCCCCAATAGGACATGTATCAAAAGCAAAAACTGACAAAGATTCTAACCTTTACCACTTCATGTAGACACCAAAATAGCACTGGCAAATGTCCCACTTCAATGTATTGGACTGCTTGACTATAAGGTACAAAGGGTCACACTAGGTTTGTGTGCAAAGTTAAAGTGGATGTCATTTTTTGATGTCATAATGTAGAAATAAGATTTCCTTTCATTTGAGCCCAGTCTTTTACTGCAATCTCTGATGATAACCTGTCTCAGGCTACTGCATGATATGTAAATCACCTGTCACTCACAGCAAGGGGGCGTTTTTGACAAAGTTTTCAAGACTTTGTCAAGATTTCTCTAACTGAACAATAAAAGAGGATTGCTCAGGCCTCGAGTAAATCTGTGTGGCAAGACTGGGCTCAAATGAAATGAAATCGTATTCTCTACATTATGACATCAAAAAAAAAAAAAATTGGGTTTACATCCACTTCAATTTTAGGTTCAACCACGATAAAGCTGTAGCACAAAATGCGCAAAGCATCTGCCTATGTAAAACCTAAAAATGATTGGATTGTTAGCAATAGCCAATTGTACTTGTGTACGCTGTGTGTAGGTGGCTATTTGACTATTGCTAATTTCAGTACAGCCTATTCTTCACACACGGCCTGACATAGGTATGTAATGAACTGGCTGCAGTCTATGTATTGGTTCAGCCTACAAATACCTACTTTAAAAGAAAAAAAAGAGCATTCACACTAGTAACTGGCCTGGGTAACATTTGATTGTAGTGTGTCCATGGCTGCAACGACCAAAGCAGCACCTTCTGCAATGTATTTTAGTATATTTTTCCTTTTTATTTTTCTGCAGAGAGGACAGAGAAAATCCCAATGGGTTCTATTAAAAATGTACTCTCTGAGCCAATTGAAGAACATGAAGATTATCACATGCTGGTGAGGATTTTATGTACTTTACAAGCGTGTTTATGCCCTGATCCTTTGCACATACAAATGTTTGCTCTTCTTTAAAAAATCGTTTTGGGGCATTTTCTTTATTTATCAACATGATAAACATGTTATACATGTTAAATGGTTTTGCACAGAGCGGCCCTGAACCTTCTCTTTTGGGCTCCCCCTGCTGGTGATCATGGTTCCTCCTCTTCTTCATGTGCCCCCACTGCAAGCCACTTGCTATGGGAGCACACAGTGCATGCTTGCTCCCAAGCTGTATATGTCTGTGGAGCCGCACAGCAGAGCCCCCCCCCCCCCTTACTGCATTTAATTGACCGCAACAGGAGCCAATAGCGCCTGCTCCTGACTGAGTTCCGGTGTGAAGAGGAAGAGGGGAGAGCGAAGAGATGCAGCTGTGCACAGCTCTGGATCTCTTCTCCCCTCTCTTCCTCTTCACACAGGAAAAGGGAGGACAAAAAGCCGTAAAAAAAAATGTTTTACCTTAGTGCAAGGAATGCATTAAGGTTAAAAAAACGTTTTGGCTTTAGAACCACTTTAATGTAGGCATTGAAATATCCAAGGTTTACTTAAAGTAAAAACTTTTTTTGTTTTTGTTTTGGATAGAGTGGAGAGGGGTTAGAACACCTGTGAGTTCTTGTTGCTGTCTGTGCCCCCGTTAAGGAAATTCACCCTCTCTATTTGTCCTGTTTACCATTAAAAGAGAGAGTAAAAGAAAATTCCAAATTTGAGTTGTCCCCAGAAAAGTAATAGGGGAGAAATCTTCTAATGGGGACACTAGGTCTGGTGGTTTAAGGGGGTTATAACCCTCCCTTACTCTATCCAAGTGAAAAAAAAATGTTTTGCCTAATAGTTCAACTTTAAAAGTCACCTTCCTTCTTCCTTTTTTTTTTTTATTCCAGCTCTCCTATGTACCAATATAGCATTATTAATGTACTTCTTTTGCAAAAATGTTAAAAGCTTTCCTTTTATTTAACACACGCTTACTTCACTGTCCTCTTGGCTGTTTGAAAACACTGCTCCATTAAGTCTGCCTTGCTTTCTGGACAGACTTTAGGTCATGACACAGGAAGGAGTTGATCAGCTGAGGGTAGATGATGCAGGGTGTGTACTAATGAGGTCAGCTGGTCAACGCCTTCCTGTGTCATGACCTAAAGTCTATCCAGGAAGTAAAATGGACAATAGAATAAATAGAAAGCTTTTTTTTATTTTTGCAAAAGAAGTACATTAATGCTATATTGGTACATAGGGAAGCTGGAATTTAGGGGGGGAAAAAAGGTGAACTAAGAGTTGCCTTACCAACCTGCACAAACTTATTTCCCTTCACTCTTCTGCTGCTGTTTGCCCATAGGAGTGAAGAGAGTAAGCCCTGTGTAAGTGCCAAGTTTGCATTTGGGCTGAGGATTCTCTCCCTACCCCTATGTGAAAGCCCACAGAGTGCCTGAAGGGCCAATCACCAAGCACCTGTGCTGTCATGTGAGAGAAAGGGTTGTGGATTACAGGCTCTACCTATCCCCGGAAGTACCAGGTATTTCACTTCCCTTTCCTAGTGGTGAACGGAAGGTGAGTAGTTGCTTCTGTGGAGAGCAGCAGTTGAGTGAACCCGATTGCGTTTTCCGCACAGGCATCATTGCTTTCAGCATTTGGCCTTGCTTTTGAGTTTGACAGTGAGGGAAATACAAATCTTTGAGTTGTTACCAATGCAGGAATTGAAGGGACACTTGGTGTTGTGATAACTGTCTAAGAGAGGATAGCCTTCACTTTTGAGAGAATTCCTCTTGCTTCCTGTTGTCTATAGAAGTGGAAGTGAAGGTAGATCTCTCCAATTGGACACAGATGACAACATCAAAATGGGTTTTTTGACCTTTTCCTACTCTATCGAAATCCCAAAATAAAACAAAAATGTTTTTTAGATTGAATTTGAAAGGTTAAGCAAAAATCTGGTATCCCATGCCACAATCGGGTCTATGGCTAGCTTTTCAGGGTAAGCTAACCAGCACAATTTTAATGGCATGCTCCTTTGCAATGTAACTGCTCACTGGGAATCTTTGACCTCAAGGTGCTGCTAATGCCGGCCATAGACCGTTCGAATCTCAGCCGGTTTAGCAGGAACCGGCCAAGATTCGAACCGTGCATGGGCAAGCTGGCTGTACCAAGTTAATCAACTTGGGTGCAACCAGCCTGTCGGATTTTACTTGCGATTATCACTAGTGGCTGGTATAGCCTCTAGCAAAAATCACTGTCTTCTCCCGGTGGGTACAGCTTCCCTCGCCTTCCCTCACCCCCCTGCCGGGAGAAGGCAATTGCTCAGGCAGGAGGGATTCCCCTGTGAACACTGTCTGTGTTGATGGGGAAATAAAGTGAATTTAAGAAATTTGCACCGTCTATGGCCTGCTTAAGGAGGTGGCTGGCAGTAAGTAATTTAATTGCACAGTATCATCTAACTAAAGGCTGCCATAGATGGATTGAAGCTCAGCTAGTCAGCAGAAACCAGCTGATGTTCGATCCATCTATGGGCAGGCTGATTGTACCCAAGTCGATCCAACCATCATGTTGGATTTTGAGAATGCGCTTATTGCCAGCGGCTATAGCCACTAGCAGTAATCAATGTGTTCTCCCTGCTGGGTCGGCTCCCCATGCCCTCTTTCCCCCAACCCTCTCTCCTGAGAGAACACGATTGCTCCGCGAGAGGGAAATCTCTATGCTCGTCATCCGGCGGCAGGCGATTCTTTCTCCGGGCCCCCGATGGCACGGGAGAGCCCGGAGAAGCACCGGATGGAGGCGGGAGGGGGGAGGACGTCCCCTCCCATTGCCTATAAGAAAGATCAAGCAGTGGAATCGCCACTATGATCGTTCTTGTGGTGCACAGAATCGCCGGCTGAAAACAAGAATATCTGAATAATGTCTGTAGCTGCACGCATCATTCAGATATTCCCATTGAAAGTCAAGGACATCATATGACGCCCTTGGGCGGGAAGTGGTTAAGGGTTAATAACGGGTTTAAAAGAGGAATATTTGTTCATCCCCACTGAAAGCTCAAAGAAACGAGCCTGAAAGTATCGGTTTCAGGTATCGGTGCATTTACATGAGTACTGATACGTGCAAATACTCGGTATGGGCACCGATACTGATACTAGTATCAGTGCAACCCTACTTCACACCATAAAGATGAACGCTGCCATCGGGCGAGTATTTATGGTTCTGTCTGCAGCTAAAGAAACTCTCAGGGCAATTGAATTTTCTCAATGCACCCAATAATGTTCTCATGATTATTGCCAGTGTTAATCTAGTGCACTTGCTCGCCATAATCTCTGCTTACTTTTGATGTTTCTTTGCTGTGTTGGCAGGCTCTCCAGCTGGGTCCTACTGAAGCATCTTACTACTGGGTATACTGGGTGCCATCGCAATACGTGGATGCCATCAAGGACACAGTGTTAGGAAAATGGCAGTATTTTTGAAGTTACCTTCACCTCTGGCATAGAATACAAGATGCTGGGAGGAGCCAACAAGACCGCCTTTTCCCATCCTGCACCACAGGCACCGATTTCCCCATCCCCCCCTCCCATGGTGATTACCCATTTCCCAGCGCTCCACAGAACCTTACAGGGGTGGAACTTTTGCCATGTGAAGTATCCTGTTGGGCAAAGAAGGCTTATTCTATAGGAGCCAGAGGTGACTGATCGTACCTAGTTTACATTTTTAACGTTTTTCAAAGTTGTGGGATCCTGACCGCAGCTGCATCAGCCATATACCCAAGAATAAAACAAAACCTTCTTTTTTTTTTTTAAATCCTTTATCGGCAAAGGGAGACTAATAGAGATCATTCCCCCATCCCTCCTTCTGTATTGGTCTCCCTGAACCACTTTGACAAATATTGGTTATTTTGATGCTGACAAGCCGCTATCTGGGGACACGGCCTGCAGGGGGCATCCTCACAGCAGGCAGGGCTCACTTCAATACATGCTGACAACCCCTAGTTATCGCCGTTCACAAGATTATACAGTGACAGCAAGACGAGTCTTTTCATGATAATTAGCGTTTGCCACAACCATGATGGAGGATGTCAACCTGTTTCATAAATTTATTTTTATTTTATTTTTTGGATTTTTTTTTGAATTAATAATTTAGAAAACAAAATAATTAAATCGGTGCAGGAAAGGCTGTACTGTCTAAATTTGTTCCTGTTGGTGTGTTTCATTTACTTGTGCAGTATCTTTCTACAATAGGATGTAGATTAAAGTGTATAACTAACCAAATATTTTTTTTTTTGTAGGGCTGTTGCTGATTAAAATTTTCATGTTCGATTAATCGATTTTTTTTTTCATCGATTAATCGACTAATTTCGATTAATTATAATGCACATACCATCCAACTACTTTTAGCTGATCTCCTTGCATTGCAAGTCTGCATTAGTCAGTGGTAAATGTGGTATACACTATATACAATCAGCCGACACTAGTTTCCACAATCCATGACTTAACTTCACAGTTCACAAATACGTTTTAAATTCAAACTGTAGCACTGACGTAATTTTTTTTATTCCACAGTAGCGTGACAATCCCTCCACCTCCAGTCTAACTAATCACTCTCACCTTATGGCATGGACCCCTGTGCAAACAGGTGGTCATGCAAGCGGGTATCAAAAGGGTTAACACGGACCATAAACTTCTCTCACGTCTCCTTAGATCTCAGCAAGGACACCAGGTCATGGGTAGAAAGAAAAGATCTAAGTGCTCACCGCTTAAGTATAAAGCCCCATACACACGGTCGGATTTTCCAATGGATTCTGTCCTATCGGACAATGTTGTCGGAAATTCCGACCGTGTGTAGGCACCATGGGACATTTTCCATCGGATTGTCCAACGGACAAAGTTGTATCTCCTGCTCTAAAAAATTTCCGACAACAAAGTAAAATCACACCAATTCCGATCGTGTGTAGCGAATTCCGACGGACAAAGTGCCACGCATGCTCAGATCACATTACAAGACCAAAGCTATTGGCTACTAGCCTCTACGTAGTCCCGTCGTAGGCAACAAATGTCACCACGTTCAGAATGATTGGATTTTCCGACAACTTTGTCCGACCGTGTGTATGCAACACCAGTGTCGGACCAAATCCGATGGATTTGGTGGTCGGATTTTCCGACCGTGTGTATGGGGCTTAAGATTCCATTTTTGTGTTCAAACACAAACTACTCACATAAATATGATAAAAACACAGCATGTAAAGCCGACAATCGCGTTAGTTCCGTAGGGCAGCAGCGGGTAGCTCCTCCCCATATGCGTTGCGTTCAATCAGAACTTCAACGTCATCGGCTCCTCTCCCCTTCTCTTCGTTAGCAGATGGAGGCACTTGGGGAAGGGGGAGGAGTCCGGTCGATGTCCGTGACATCACCGGATCGCCGACGGAACTCCCTGAAGACCCAGAAGCCGGCGGCGAGGTGAGTAACGATCAAAAAAAAAAAATCGAGGAATTAATCCACAGCCCTATTTTTTTGGCTTTGGATAAAGTCAAGTTTTTGTTGCTATCCAGTGCTCCATTAGAGAGATCTACCCTCACTTCCTGTCCAGCTAACAACAGTTTCTCCAGACAGGAAGTGAGGGAAAATCTTCAACAAAGATACAGACAGAAAAAAATATCTGACAGTGGTTCTATTTTCCCCTTTCTCTACTTAAGAAAAGCATTGTTATGTCTATCACTTTTGGAAAGTTACCCTAACTTCCTGTCTAGGAAAATTTTTCAGCAGGACAGGAAATTAGCATTATTGTCCTGAATATCAGTAAAAACATTTCGGATGCTAATCTTTTTTCCACTTTTTCCAAAGGGAACCACTTAGGCTCTATTCACACCAATGCGTTTTTACATGTTTTTTGCAGAAACACAGGACATTATTTTTAACATGGGTTCCTATGGAACACCTTCACATCAGTACGTTTTAGTGGCGCTACGTTTTTGGAAAGGGTCATGTACATTTTTTTAATCGCAAAACCACTGCTGTTTTTGGTTCAATAAACTTCAATGGAGAAGCTGCAGTAGTTTTTACTGCAATTTGCTTTTTTAATTTGCCCAACAACAAATTTGCCCAAAAAAAAATCAAATTGCGGCAAAATCGCATGTTCAAAAACGCAAAAAGCACTGCAGAAACGCTCAAAAGCAACATGCATAGATGTAAATTGAGCAGATTTACTGCTACAGGGCGGCCATTCTTGTGCCGAATTACATGCAGTATATATGTGATTCTGCACTTCATGGTAGGTGTGAAGGCGAGCAGCGGGTTCCGGCCAATGGATGTCCACCCGCACCCGCTGATTGTCAGACGCAGGATGTAGCTCTGCCTATGTAAACAAGGCAGAGCTCCGTTCTGACCGTGGGGGTGTGATGGGTTTTGTGTCCCTGCAAAGCAGGGAATAAAATCCAGCACATCCCTTAGTGAAAGAACCTCACACAGTACACAAAAACACTAGTTAGGCATACATTTAACCCTTTTATTGACCTAGATGTTTAACCCCTTCCCAGCCAGTGTCAGTACAGTGACAGTGCATATTTCTAGCACTGATCACTGTATTTGTCACTGGTTCCCACAAAGTGTCAAACTGTCCACCATACTATCGCAGTCCCACTGTAAGTTGCTGATTGCATCATCATCATAGTCTACAAAAAATAAAAATTCCATAAAGATATACCATAGTTTGTATATGCTATAGTGTTCATGTAAAGCAATCAATATACGCTTATTGGGATTTTTTTTTTTTTAACCAAAAACATGTAGCAGAATACATATTGGTGATGAAGACATTTTTTCTTCTTTTTTTTTTTTTTAATAGGATATGTTTTATTGCAGAAAGTAAAAAAAAATGGCCTGGTCATGAAGGGGGGGGGGGGGATCTTCCAGAGGTCAAGTGGTTAAGGAAACAGTTTTGGCTGAACATACACTTTAGGGAAACTTATCACTGAAGAAAAATGTAGGCTGCCATTGCAAATTTCTATTTCTGAAACTGCTTGTTGCTTGACTGACATGTTGATCCTTTGAAGTTTGTACGCTTTAGGCCCCTTTCACACTTATACGACTTGTCCCACGATTTGGGACTGCAAAGTAGCATGACAAGTTGTTCTCTATGATTTCCAATGACAGCCATTCATATTAGTACGACTTCAAGTCGTTCAGACTTCAAAGTAGTCCCTGCACTACTTTGGTCTGATTTTGATGCCACTTACACAGGCATTCCTTCAAATCGCAGCAAAATCGTGACAAAAATTGTAAAATCGTGCGACTTTAAAGTCGCACAAGTGTGAAAGGGGCCTAAAGCTAAGTTCCAGCTGGATGAAAAAAAAATTAATTCTTTTAATATAAGGAAACTTACCTGTCCAGGAAGCCCGCAATGTTGGCACCCGAAGCCGACTCGTCCATCCGCTCCGGGTGCAGGTGCCGGCATCCCTACTAAGTGAAACAGGAAGTGAAGCCTTGTTTCCTACTGCGCATGCGGGAGTCGCGCTGCGCTTTTTGAAACAGCCCTGTCGTCTTCTGGGGGGACATACAGGTCCCAGAAGGCAATGGGGGGAAGGAGGTGGGCACACACAAAAAATGCGGAAGTAACATACCTTGCCGCGACTCCATGGGACGGAAGTCCCAAAGAAAATATACAAAAAAGGTATGAAAAAATAAATAAATTTAAAAAAATAATCCAATAACAGGGTGTGGGGTGTGCTTATGTTTTCAAAGGAGTTACATTTTTGCCTGGAACTCTGCTTTAAACACCAACTTGGAACTAGTAATAGAGATAGTGAATTCTGGCTTTTTTCCCCCAAGTTTTGCTAGCTGAAAATTGATCTAGGTATCTGATTGTTAGGCCTCATGTACACACTTATGGTTGGAATAGGAAAGAACCCCTAGGGGTGGGATTTTTAAGGCACTACCAACAAGCAATACAGATAAAAATAGTAAGTTTTATTAATAATTGTATAGAAAAATACATAGAATATTAGATATTTTTTATCTGTATTGCTTGTAGGTTGTGCCTTAAAAATCTCACCCTAGGGGTTCTTTCCTATTCCAATTTCTCATGGGATATGGCACACCTTGGAACTCTTTTATATCAGAAATTCATTGTTACACTGATGGTTGGAAGCACTTGTGTGCTGTGGTGTAAAATCTCTGGTGCCCGGGGAGCCGAACATGCCACGTACGGCTGCCAATACAAGTGAGTGGCTGTATGTGGCCATGCTCTGATAAACGCCAATGACATCTGGATATCGTAAATGGGGAGGATTGCCGTACGCACATACTTGGGTACATGCTGATGCAGAAGCCATTGGCGTTTACCCGCTTAACTGTTTCCACCTGAATGCATGTTGGCCAATGAATGGAGGAAGTACGGGTGCTGCAAAAGTGGTGGGTTCCCAATTAGGATTGGCAAATGCAGCAGGAAGGGCACTATGGGCATGACGGGCCTGTGTTTGTCTTCTTCTTGGTGGCAGCGAGACACTACTTGTGCTTGCCACCTCACCAGCTTGAACTGCACTTATGGGACTTGCCACGTCACCACGTAATACTGCAGTGCTGGTTTGACTATGACCAGGGTGTACTAGGCTGCTGGTGCTTGCCAGTTCACCAGAAGGAATAGCGGTGCTAAGTACTGCTCTGCTCCATACAAGGGACCTGCGGTTCTTGCACCTAAACGACATTAGAAGAAGATAAGGGTCTGGTACACCTGACCTTGGCAGGGAACACAACTCCGTCGTCAGAGCTATATCTGTCATGGAGCCACTGTCATCTGCAGGATCGTATTCGGAGCCTGAATCTGAAAGATGAGTGACTTCCTCTTCACTATCTGTCATGCTCAGAAACTTGTAGGCCTCTTCACTACTGTACCTTCGATTTGCCATTTTGGGCTCTAAATTTAGTGGTACAGTAGTGAGACTCACAGGTAAAAAAGCTCCTGACTGTTAGCGACTGTATCAAAATGCTACCAAAAAACTGTTAGCGATCGCAGGGATCAGGCCTGACTCTGCGAACACTGCAGTTATGTGTGTTTAGTGTTTTGTAAGTGAGAGTGATCGATTGATACTGCGCTTGGTGGGCTGGTCTGTGCCGGGGCGGAGGGGCGAAACGCAGGTGCTAGCAGGTATCTGGGCTGATCCCGCTAACACTGTGTTTTTGGGAACCCTAAACTGCTGGGGACGCTAGTATAGATCTGATCAGATCAGATATTGATCCATTCAGATACTATACCAAGGGGAGGTGTATGCTGCGTGTGTGGGTGTTAGCGGTACTAGCACTAACCTGACGCTGCCTGGGGCGACGCAGACCCTAAAACCTAATTTATATCACCCGCCGGGCGATCAGGGGGTTAAACTTTTATTAGGTAATAAACGCGTGGGTGCCCTGACACTATAAAAAACAAACAAACTAACCAGCGTCACCCGTAACAGTTATACAGTGATCACTGGTGAAAGGGTTAACTAGGGGGCAATCAGGGAGTTAAAACCTTTATTACCTTTTACTATCACTTAGTGACACTGGCAACGGGGGGTGATCAAGGGGTTAAACCCTTATTAGGGGGGGTATCCTAGACCTAAAGGGGCCTACCACTAACTGCCCTACCACTTATAACAGTCACAAATGACACCAATGCAATAATCAGTAAAAAAATAAAAAAAAATGCTATTGGTGTCACTGTAACAGGGGGTGATCGGGGGGTGAAAAGTGTGCCTGCGTGGGCTACTGTTAGTGTAGTGTTGGTGCAGACTTACTTGATGTCTTCTCTCCTCAGCGCCGGAACGAAAAGACCAACACGAGGAGAGATGACATTACTTCCTCTGCCGCTGTTTACATTACAGCAGCACAGGAAGATTCTCATTCGCCGGGAGCAATCGCGAGGGAGAGGCCATGAATCAGTACCCTCCCCCTCAGCACGGATCGCTCCTGGAGGGATGTCGACCGCCTGCGGGAGGCATGTAACATACGCATACGTTACTTTACCTGCCCCTGCCATTCTGCCGCAGTATATCTGTGTGAGGCAGTCGGCAAGTGGTTAAAACCATCAAGGAGATTGCATTGCTTAGGGCTGATCATAGATACAATCCACTAAAGGGTATTTTTACCCTAGGAAAGAATCGGTTCCTTAAAGGAACTGATTCGGTGGGTCAAAACAAAGAAGAATCCTTCTATTTATCTTTCTTTGCATGTGTTTATTAGGAAAGATGGTGGCTTCTTCAAGGCCGTTCCTTATGCGCAGTTCCATTCCAGACTGCTGCAAAACAGTATCCTGTAAACTTGGAACAAGAAGATCCAAACTTTGGACTTCCCATTGCGTTTATCCGCCAAAGTGCATCAGAGCCTCAATTGATGGTCGATAGCCAAGATTCTTTAAAAGGAAGATCCTTTCTACCAGTTACCGGGAAGGTGGTAACAGATGCCAGCCCTTTGGGCTGGGAAGCAGTCCTGGAAGAAGCGTCTGTCCAAGGGAAATGGTCCAGATCAGAGATAACCTTGCCCATCAATATTCTAGAGATTTGGGCAGTAAGCCTGGCCTTGGAGGCCTGGACGGTCAGACTATTGTCCTGTCAGGATCCAGCCTACGACCACATCACCCTGAAAGCACCTGATCTCGTCTGATCTCGGAGGCTAAGCAGGGTCGACCGATCCTGGTTAGTACCTGAATGGCAAACCGCCTTGGAATACCAGGTGCCGTAGGTGCAATCTGACAATGCCACAGCGATTTTTCAAACGCAATTTTTCGGGAAAATTTTTTTTTTTTTTTAATGCACAAAAATATTGCCCAAAATGTCTGGTGAAATATAAAAGATGATCTTATGCCAAGTACATAGAGACTAAACACGACATGCTTTAAAATTATGCAAACTATATACATGTTTAAAAGCCTTTACAGGTTACCACTTTAGGATTTACAGAGGAGGTCTACTGCTAGAATTAATGCCCCTGATCTGTCGTTCGCGGTGATACCTCACATGCATAGTGCAATTGCTGTTTACATATGACACGAGACTGACTCTTGCTTTCACCTTTGCGTGCATGCACGGGGGGACAGGGGTGCTTTTAATTTTTAATTTCGTATTTTAATTATAAATTTTGCTTTTTAATTTTATTTTTACAGTGTCCCTCAAATTTTTTTTTTTTGGGGGGGGGGGGGGGGGGGTCTAAAATTCTCGTAGCTTCCTGTTTCTTAGGCCATAGAGATGATTGGAGCCATTCTAGTCTCCGATCAGCTCTATGGTCAGCTGGAACCACCGGCTGCATTCTCGTGTTCCCCGGTGGGACAGGAAAGCCAGAGAAAACCATGGAAGGTGATAGGGGGAGGAGCGCTGGAGTCACGGCTTTACGTATCGTGAGAGCAAACCCTGTTGCTGTCAGAATAAATAAACCCGTGCTGCAGCAGAATGGCGTATCTGCAACACAAATAATGGTTAACAATAAAACACAGTAACATTACAGTATAACAGTAGGACATACCATACCTGCAAAGCAAACACAATAAAACACAGTACAATAAAATATCACAGTATATCATAAAATACAATAAAACTATTTTTGGCTTTTTTATTTATTTTTTTATGTTACACTTTTATTCTAACTTTGAACGTCCCAGGTTAGGGTCCCTCAAAATGCGATGGCCAACTAACATCTTTCGAGAACGTGTGTAAGTGGGCCCTAGGACTGTGCCATGCTGTACTCTAGGCTAATACTCCACTAGTGTGTGGTAGCGATGGAAACAGTCACTGATGCAGAGACCAGGTTAGTCAGGGCAGGAGGGACAATAAAAGCATGTGTCACGCCTAAATCCATCATCCATCATCCACCATCCATCTGCAGACACAACATGTTTTTTGGGGTGTTCTTTGGCCTGAGGTACCACGGAGGACTTCTGGAAAGTGCAACCGACTCACTGCATTTGCATTGGGAAGTTGGGCCTGGAACAAATCCGATCAATGCGGGCACGGGAGGTGTGCACACGTCCCCTACCCGTGGGCGTGAGGTACGCCCAGTGTTGCCAACCGCCCGTAGATTTACGGGCAGCCCGTAAAAACGGGCTCTTTTTTCAGTGCCTGTAAATGCCCGTAGAAGCAGAAATGTGCCAGTAAAAATGGCTGTGATCGTCGCGGGCGTGAACTGCGCATGCGCAGCTCCGAATTTCCCCGAGACGATCCGAGTCTGTGTGAGTACGTGCCGCCCAACCTGCCCGCGCCTGCTGATGATGTCATGCGCAAGCCGCATTTCCCGCATGAGCCAAGCGGAGCGGGCTAATGGTGGAGAAGCCTGTACACTGCACTATGTGGACAGTACAGTGGAGCCGGAGGACGTGTGGCACCAATGCACCATGACACCATCAGTGAGAGAGAGAGAGATGGATGGACAGAGCTGCTGCCCCAGAGTCCCGGACAAACACACAAGGCCTCCTGACAAGTGCCCTGGCTGCAGCCCCCTGCCTGGCTGGTGAGTGTTGTTATTGGGTACACACACACACACACTAACTTCAACTTAGAGAGTGTCCCACCACCAGACCCCTGGCCTGACTGCAACATCCATCCATCCATCACTTGGGATGGATGCTATTTATGTGATGTCTACAGGCAGGGCAGCAGTTATCAGACAAGAATGTTAGTGGTGTAATTGTACAGTATTACAGATGTTCACAATCTCTGTCATGCTATCCCCTGTGTCCTGTCCGCCATCCTCTGACCATCCCCTGTGTCCTGTCCACCATCCTCCGACCACCTCCTGTGTCCTGCTGTCCGACATCCTCTGACCACCTCCTGTGTCCTGCTGTCCGCCATCCTCTGACCACCTCCTGTGTCCTGCTGTCCGCCATCCTCTGACCACCTCCTGTGTCCTGCTGTCCGCGATCCTCTGACCATCTCTTGTTTTTTATCATGTCTGCAGTCTCTGAGGGGGGAGACTGGAGAGGAGTCAAGAGTGAGAGTGACGCCAGGATGGGGGTCATGGAAGAGGTCAGACGTGTGTGGACTGTGGAAAGGAGACTATGGAAAAATCCAGAGCCACTAACCTGGAGTCTGACTGAGCCCTGCACGATGCACCTGAGAGGAGGTCAGTGACAGTGTCAGGCAGTCTCAAGAGGGGGGTCATTGATGTAAAGGGGGAGTGAATGCAATAATGTAAGCGGTCACTGATATAAAGGTTCCCCCTTATATCAGTAAGCCCCCCTCTTACCTTAGTGTATTCACTCTGCAGAAGGTGGTCTCTGGTCACCAGAGCCCCCAACATCAGTTACCAGCATTCCCCTTTACATCAGAGTCTGCAGGATTCCCAGCTTACAGTTGAAAGGGGAGCTCTGATGTAAAGGGCAAAGCAGTGGACTCCGATATAAGGTGGTCTTTGGTGACCAGAGCCCCCCCTTTATATCAGAGTTCCCCCTTGGATTATGATCTGCAGCATTCCCCTTAACGTCAGAGTTCCCTATCACTGTAAGGGGGAATCCTGCACACTCTGCTATATGGTGGATCTCTGTGCTGGCTGGGTTATATTACTCTGACCTTCATGTAACTTGAGAAATATGTTTTTTTACTTTTGTGTAACTTAAACACATTGCTAATCGCACTAGCTACATGTTTATAGTTTTAATATTAACATTTGCATGGTTTAGCACTGAAAACATCAAATTTAGGTACCTTTTTGTAGTGTCAGTAAAAATGGGGCTCTGCCAGTAAATTTCATGACTATTTGCCAGTAAAAAATTGGTGCTGTTTGTAAATTTTGGCTTTCTGACAGTAAATTTCACTTCGGGGGGTTGGCAACACTGGGTACGCCGATTCACACATCGCCGTATAACGACGGGGGCTGGTCAGCAACTAGTTAAGTATGTGTTCTTAACCCAAAAAAGTAGCTTTGGGCTGTGGGCTTCCTTCTCCCCTTACAGCCGCCCGATTCTTTTGTTTAAGTTGGTAAAAAAGTGACACTAAACTGCGGTCCATTTATTACTGCGGCCCATTTATTTTTTCATGATCCAACTTCCCGAAAAGGGCTATGAGCTTTAGACTTTATGCTTTGGGGTTTACAGTGTACATATAAAGCCCCATACACACGCTCGGACAATCCGCGGACCAGGTCAGTCGGACTTTGTCCGACGTACTTTGTCCGATGTTGGCGTTGCGTACACACGGTCGGACTACGTTGTCGGAATATCCGGTCCGGAAGAACGTCGTGACGTAAGTCGTCGTCCACGAGATTACAAAAGGGAAGTTCAGCACCACGTCAGGCACCCGTTGGGCTCCTTCTGCTGATCCCGTGTTTATCGAGAGTTAGTGGAAGTTTGGTGACTTAAGATTCGCGCTTCTCAGTTTTCTGACTCAGATCGTTACTGCTCTTCAGTTTGTGCTTGTCGTGCGTATCTGTTTATTAGTGCGTGTAGTCAGTTCGCATTTGTTGGTCATTGCGGCCTATATCTTGATATAGGACGCTTTGATTTGCACTGCTTATTGTCTGCTCGTTGCTGGTATTCACTTCGTTCTTTCAGGCCTTGCTGTTTATCGGTGCTTTCTGTTTGTCCGTTCTGACCAGCCGACCTTTTGTGACCTTCTGAGCGATGTTTCCCGTGCGTACTCGTCGCCGAGTTCGTGCTGTACGCGGAATTGGTGTCGGGCTTTTAGCTTTGACCCAAGACCCGTCCATGAACAGAGTGACGAGGAGTATGTGGACCAAGAATTGGTTGCTTCAGCGTGACCAGTTCTCGCACATGCCTTTGCTTCGTGAGATCCGGGAGAATAATCCTGATGATTTCAGGAACTTTCTCAGGATGACGGACCCCGATTTTCACCGTCTTTTGGCTTTGCTGACCCCCTTTATCAGCCGGCAGGATACCTGCATGAGACAAGCCATTACTCCGGAGCAGAGGCTTGTTGCCACGTTGAGGTACTTGGCGACAGGGAGAAGTCTTCAGGATTTGAAGTTCTCTTCAGGTATCTCTCTCCAGGCCCTGGGAATCATTATTCCAGAGACCTGTTCTGCCATCATTCAGGTCCTGCAGGAGGACTATATTAAGGTAACATTTCTACTTTACTATTCCCTTCTATGTATGCTCTGTTTGCTAATGACTTGTATTTTTGACCTCCTTCCCTAATTACCATGATTGCAATATGTTCTAATATGCTGTGCCCCTTTTCTCCTTAATGCATTTTTCCCTTCACTTACCTCACCAGCATGCTCTTCTGCCCAATAGACACCTATGGCCTAGTCACTTAAGCAATGTCTTTTGTCTGCTGCATAGTATTGTTTGCCCCAAAACACCCCCTAAAATATGCACAAATGTTTGCTGTGTGGTTTACTTCATGTAGAGCCCCCTTTTTTTGTTCTTTTGGTGGGGGGGGGGGGGGCAAAACTCATTAGGAACCCCCTCCCCCAACTGCTCTGTCAGATGGTACCAATCCTTTATCTGCTGGCTTTCCCAAGGTCCATACACACTATATACCTACCTCTTTATAGTGCGCATCTTTAGGGATGAATTCAGCAAAGCATGTAGTGCAAGGGACTGCCTCCATACATTCCATTTCCTATTTTTTTGTCTTCTTTCCCTCCTATTAGCTTGCTTGGTAATTTAATAATGTCACACTGTGCCTGCCTTTTTTGGGGGGGGGGGGGGGGGGTTTAAATGTTATTTGATCTTTCCTGTGGCCTGCCAATAGTGTTAAGTACAGAGGGTCTGGCCAAACTAGCCCACATTATTGAGCCATTTGCCAATCAATGAAGTGCAGAGGGTTAGCTGTCCACCACCCCCCCCCCCCCAAAACCCCTAGTTATTGCCAATGGCCCATCAGAAGTGGGGGGATTGATGGGGGGGTGAGTAATCTGTGAAGGGGAGCCTCTACTTTTCTGTGCAAATACTTTCCAGCCTCCAATTTTAGACAATGCTCTTGTTCCAAGATGTTGATTGTCTAATCTGCTTGCAATGTTTAGGTGCAAAGTGACTATTTTTTTTTTCTTGTTTCACTCCACAGTTCCCTTCCACGCCACAGGAATGGCAGACTGTGGCCTCCCACTTTGCCAGCCGTTGGGACTTTCCTAACTGCGGAGGGGCAATTGATGGGAAACACGTCCGCATCGTCCCACCGCCCAACTCGGGGTCCTACTATTATAATTATAAAGGGTTTAATAGTGTAGTGATGTTGGCGGTGGTGTCGGCAACATACGAGTTTATGTATGTGGACGTGGGGATGAACGGCCGGATATCGGATGGTGGGGCCATTACGCACACGGAGTTCTACTGGCGTCTCCAAAGTGGCAGTCTGTGCTTGCCACCTCCAGAGGAGAATGCCGAAGGACTCCCCTTCGTCTTTGTCGCAGATGAAGCGTTTGCGTTGACTCCCCATGTGATGAGGCCGTTCCCGATGAGGACCCTCACCCCGGACCAGAGGGTCTTCAACTACAGGCTGTCCAGAGCCAGAAGAGTTGTGGAGAACGCTTTTGGCATCCTGGCCAGCCGCTTCCGCCTGTTCCTGACGGCATTTAACTTGGCGGAATACAAACTGAACCACATAGTTCTTGCCTGTTGCATATTGCACAACTTCCTCAAAAGACATAACAGGAACTATGTGGTGCCCGTTGGCCCAGATGTGGAGGGCCCTCCAAATGCCGAACTCACAGCCCTTCGAGTGGCACGTCCAGGCTTGCCCCCTCTAAATGCCCGTGTGGTCCGGGACCAATATATGCAGTACTTTGTGGGTAGGGGGGCCATTGCTCTGCCTGACGATGTGTGAGAGGCATTTTTTAATAAATCTGATATTTTAACCAACCTATGATTTCATGTCATTTCAGTCTTCTTTTTAGCTTATTTTACTTTGACATTTTTTCCCTTTGCCTTCGACAGTGGGAATGCACTTTCTGGGCAAAAGGAGGTAACAGTCTCTTCTTCCCAAAAAGATTATTCTCATGTTGTGTGTTTGCTACCTAATCTTTGGTCTAGAGAAGGTTTGTACTGCATAACTGACACCCAAAATACTCCTTTTCATCACCAGGTCTGACATGTGTGTATTCTCCAAAATGCTGTGCTCCGTGTTTTCGTACAAAGCACTGTGGGTGTCATTTACATAAGTCAAATCCGCTATGCTCTACAAGTGCATTGAAAAAGTTCCCCGGGAAAGAAAATTGGAGTGCAAAGTGGATTTGCCTTTAGTAAATAACACCCATTGCCCCCCATATCCTTTTCATTTTACATACATAATGCATTGTGTTTTTTTAAATAAGGAAGCCACACATTTAGAAAAATAAAAGTTTACTAGGAAAACATTCCCAAGTGCGTTTACAATCTTCACGCCAAAACTGACAACATCTTGGTTATTTACAACATTGTTTACAAACATTCCGCAATTGGTAAAACCAGGCATGGAGCAAAACAGAACCTAGGAACTTGGAAAGTTCAACTTTGTAAAGTGAAGACAAGATCAGACATGACTATATGTTCAAAGTGTGTTTGATCTTGCCTTCATCACATGGGGGGGTCACCCCCGAAAAGTGGAAATTTGGAACATGCACACAATTTGGGACTGAAAATGGTCATTAGATGGTAAAACACATGCCTAGAAGCTTCAAAAGTGCCATTTTCCATCATGGGGATGAATGGACGTTTTTTGGGGGTGCAACCCCTTCACCACAACCACTTTCGTAGTTCGTAAAGTGTTTGCACCCCCAAAAAAACGTTGCCATTCATCCACCATGGTGGGAGCTAGCACATGTGGACACAATGTGTGCATGTTCCAAATTTCAGACAGTTTTTAAGTTGCAAATGTGTTCTGAAGCTGGCACAAATGTGTGTTAATTACTTGGTGCGTTTTCATATTTTTCCTAAAATATCAATGATGTTCTTCAATTTTTGTTGAACATCATTGATGTTTTGCTTTATGTAATCTAGATCTCTATTGCAGACCATTATCTCTCCGATGAGTACGTGGGCACTCTCTGTGGTAAAGTGCGATTTTTCTTCCACAACATCCACGTCACCTAAAAACCACAAACAAACAAAAATGGGGTGTTGGAAATGAGGCAGCCATACATGGATTAGCTTACCAGTAGCTGTGTTCTCCCACACTCACCTGTTGTGGTGACAATTTCTCCAAGTTCGATGATCTCTCCTTCCTCCTCCTCCTCCTCCTCTGCTTCTGCTCTTTCCCCTTTTTTGGTAGGTGTTGGTTTGGGGGTTTCCTCAGACGGCCCAAGTTTTCGCTCCCCTATGAGAATGTCCAAAAGGAAGATTTAGCAACACAAGCTATTGAGGGCAGAAATAGGAAATGACAAACATTGCTTGAAAGTGACGGACACTATTTTAGTTTGGCCAGTTACAAATGTCAACTACATGAATGAAGTCACTTTGTAAAGGTGCTAAACTGACTAGCTTTTTGGTAGAAGTTTGTGTGATGGAGACCCCCCTCTAGTATCCACTGGAGCACATGTGTGGAAAAGCATAATAAAAAGGGGGTTTGGGTGTCCCAGCACTAGTGCTCTAGAGTCCAGATGGGTAAACAGCTACTGAGTGACCTCTCCTTTACATTGAATAAATTGGCTTTACATTCTTGATGACATTTCTAGTGAGAACAAACTTCCTTTCCCCAAAAAAACACCAAACATCGTATTATAAGTGGCCGAACGATCGAGGTTGCGTACGATCGAATGCACACACACACGACCATGACAGTGGCAGAAAGATCGAGGCTGAGTACGATCGAATGCACAGACGAACCTGAAAGTGGCCATTTTGGAATGTACAACTTGGTAAAAATCAAAACACAATGGAGCAGTATGCAAGCAAGAAATCAAACACAAAACACAACTACTTACTTTTTTGAAGAATTCTCTTGATCTTTCTGTACTGATCGGCCTCCCTCAGTTTCAGGTCTGACCAGCGTTTCCTGAGTTGCTCCTTGGATCGTTGTACCCCAAAATTATTGTACAGCCTTCTCACAACTTTAGACATGATCTTGGCCTTGCGGACATTGGGGTTGAGGTAAGGCCCATACTTCCCATCATAGTCGCTCCTCTTTAATATGTCCACCATCTCCAACATTTCTCCAAATGACATATTGGAGGCCTTGAATTTCAGGTTCCGGGATCGGGACGTTTCTGCCTCCGGACTTTCCTCGTCCTCCTCCTCGTTGGTGGGATATTTGTGGCGCACCTGCTGTGTCCCCCGCCATGTGCTCTCCCCACTACGCCGTAAAGAGAAGGGGTGGGGAATAGACGAGAAAGATCGTCAGGGGCGGGCGGAGTTTGAAGCATGCGCAGTGTATATAAAACGTCACACGCCTGTGTCGTAGCCACGATCTGGGAGACGAGGGGAGAGAAAACTCACACGAGACGATCGCTACAAACGAAGGTACAATTTAACGTTGGTACATAACTAGCCTAGACTGATTTGAACTTGAGGCTTCTTTATGGAGAAGATTAGGAGAGTTTAGCCTGACATAATTTATAGGGTTTGGTGTGTTGTTGTGTCTTGCAGAGATTGATATGAAGGGATTCAACGACATGAGTTTTCTCCCCCTCTTCATTGCCAAATACAGGGATTTTTCCATATTGTGGCAGGGTATACACCCACATTACACCAACAAACCAAAGAGGCACGCAGCCCTGGAGGAACTTGTGGAATTTGTCAAGCCAAGGTTCCCCACGGCAACTGTTGATGATATTAGAAAGAAAATTGGCAGCCTGAGGAGTGCGTATATCAGGGAGAGGAAGAAGGTCGTGAAGTCTGAGGAAACTGCAACTTCAGCAGATGAGGTCTATGTCCCAAGCTCTGGTACTATCAGAGTCTCCATTTTCTGAAGGACCAGGCTGATGTCACGGAGCCAACCTCAACTCCTCCTTCCACGCTTCCTTGCGCACAGCCCACCCCTGATGAGGCTTCCGAGGAGCAACCTGGGCCTTCCAGTCTGGAAGAGGTGGAGGAGCCCAGCTTGTTCCAGGTATAGTAGTTTTGTTACCATTTATGGGAATAATGAATGATGTTCACTTAATTCAGGATCGCCAATTGCTTAGTTCCTAACGTGTTTGACATATCAACAGACAGTGGTGTGGGAGACATTTGGGGCCAGAATCTAAACTGCTGGGCTGAGAATTGTATGGTTTTCTATTTGTAAACATTTTGCACCAGTCACTAGATGAGAATTGTGTGTGTTTGATGAACAAATAACTGAAACTATGTCCCTTTTTCCTACACAGGAAGACCTCAGCCAGGAGGTGGCTGTGGAAGGTGGCAGTCAGGAGGAGGCAGGGGTTAGTGGCAGCCACCAGCTGGGTAGTGGCAGCCAAGAGGGGGCTAGGCCTCGGAGCCTGACTGACACCCAAACCCCTCCCCTCCGCCCTCCGTACAAAAGGGCGAGAAGGGGGGGTTATGCGGCACAGTCAGCGCTCCGGATGATCAGAGAGGCTTCAGACTCCCTACATGCCACACCCGCCGACGAGGAGACCTTTGGCTCGGTGGTTGTCACAAAAATGATGGGTATGGAGGTGGGGCAACGCAACATGTGTGAGGGGCTCATCCTCCATGTCCTAAATAAGGGTAGGGCTGGGGAGATGACCCCAGTCACACATGTTTGCCATAGTTACCATGCTCCGCCTCCTCCTCCTCCTCCTTCTGCCACCCCACCAGCACGACAGCCACAGCGTGGAAGGAAGCGTGGAAGGAAGACCTGAGAGTGACGACCTGCAATCAGTCTGGTGTGAGAGAAGATGGAGCCTCTTGTAGTACCAGAGCCTGGGGACCTAGATGGCATCTGCTGCAGTTCCGGATACTTTGGACTTCACGACCAGATTGCACTCCCCTTAATATACGTACTCCTCAGGCCCCCAATTTTCTACGCTTGGACAATGATGGTTGCCGTGGGGGCCAAGACTTTGCAAATTCCCCAAGTTTCACCATGGCTGCGTTCCTCTTTGGTTTGTTGGTGTGACCTAAATAAAGGTTTTTTTGATTTGAAATAATCATTGACTATTGTGTTTTACTTTGCTACAATGACAGTTTTTCTTTGAGTAGGCTGGTACATTTCACTAATCCTAAAGTAGAATTAACAAGGGGCAACAACAACAAACAACCTCCTAGTAAATTTAAGCAAGAAATACAAATGTAAATAATGTGTTTTTGGTAATTTGAGACACACAACCCCCCTCCAAAAAAAAAAAAAAAAAACATTCAAATATGTATTCCCCAAAAAAAAAAAAAAAAAAGACAAATAATGGTAAAAAAATAACAAAGATTCTTTTCCGTTCAGAGTAAAAATAAACATGTAGTGTATAAATGCTGCAAAGTAATAAAGAAGTAAGTTTGTGAGAAGTGCGGGTGAATAGGAGCAGCTAAAAACATGTCATTCTTGTTGCATTGTAAAGAAAAAGAGAATGCGCTGCATTAAAGACATTTTAACATTGCAGCGTGACGAATGTGCTGTGTCGATTAGGAAAGGTAGTTTTACCTGACCGAGCGCTTCCGTCACAGAATTTCTTCTGAGCATGCGTAGCACTTTGTCCGTCGGACAAGCGTACACACGCTCGGATTTGGTGTGATCGGACCGGGTTGACGGGAAATCTTTCCAGCAGGAGATAAGACTTTGTCCGACGGACAAACCGACGAACACTGTCCGATGGTGCATACACACGGTCTGATTTTTCAACAACCTTGTCCGATCGGACCAAATTGATGAAAAAGTCCGACCGTGTGTATGGGGCTTAACAGTGTACATGACTGCAACTAATGTGCACTGCTCATTTGAAAAAGACGTGAGGGGTGTAGGAGGGCCATTAACTAGTAGATGTGTATGAATTTCTACTGAAAAAAAATATTGTTTAGTGTGAAAAAAAATCCCACTACTCCTTTGTAAGATGTTAAAAGAAGTATGTGTTTTTTTTTTTTTTTTCCTTTGCTGCATCTTTCCCCCCGGCGTCTCTGCACTGAGGACCGGGCCACCGAACACCACGATGGCTCGGTTCTCACTCCTCCCTGAGCAGAGCTATACTGACTGTCAGTCATCATCGCTTCTGCTCTACTTCTTCACGCTCATTGGGGTGCTGAGCTGTGGAGGGGTGGGGAGCAGCCGTCTCAGACGCTCGCTGAGATGCTGAGACTGTCAATCAAGGCAGCTGGTGGATCCAGACTTGAAAGTCGGGATGACGTGCTGCCTCGACTAATGGCAGTGATGTCAGCGGAGAGCGGACTTCAGACCGCTCTCTTCTGAAAATGGGTCACAGGCGTGCAAAACTAATTGCACTCCTGTGACCCAGAGGAAAAGCCCAGCCTAAAAAGCTCAGGCTGGACTTCTCCTTTAACCACTTCAGCCCTTGAAGAATTGGCTGCCCGATGACCAGGCCATTTTTTGCGATTCGCCTCTGCGTCGCTTTAGCTGACAATTGTGCGGTCGCGCGATGTTGTACCCAAACAAAATTGACGCCCTTTTTTCCCACGAATGCAGCTTTCTTTTGGTGGTATTTAAAAAAAAAAAAAACACTATCTTTTACTATGTTACTATCTACATTCTTCTTCTTCTATAAAAAAAAAATGTAAATGACAGTGGCAGGTAAGGGGTTAAACATATTGAGCGGTGAAGGGGTTAAGTGTGTCCTAGGGATATGTTCTAACTGTAGGGGGGGGGGGGGGTGCTACAAGTGACACCACAGTGATCACTGCTCCCGATTAGGGAGCAGTAGATCACTGTCCTGTCACTAGGCAGAACAGGGAAATGCCTTGTATACATAGGCATCTCCCCGTTCTGCCTCTCCTGACCGGAATTGCGGGCTGCCGGTGAACATCGAGTTCCCGGGACCCGCGAGCACACTCCCAAGGCACGTGGCGGCGCACACCCGCTGGGCGGCAAATTCAAAAGGATGTACAGGTACGCCCATTTGCCTGCCCATGCCAATCTGCCGACGTATATCGGCGTGCGGCGGTCGGGAAGTGGTTAATGAAGCGACACTAAACTCTGGTTTTAAAAAAATATATACAATTCAGGTATGTGTTCTTAGGCCAAAAAAAAGTACTTTTGACTGATCTCAAACGCCTCCAAATCTTAAATTTTTTTCTGATCTAACTCCCTGAAGTGGGTTTTGGGCTGTGAGCTTTGGGCTGTGAGCTATAGGTTTTGGGCAATTACATGACAATAATTTTCAAGGATATTAATTAGAATGTCTATCTCAGGGGTCTCAAAGTACCGGCCCGTGGGCCATTTGCAGCCCGTGAACCGGTTACAAATGGCCTGCAGGCAGGGCCGATCCTGGGCGGGTTTGCGCTGCACCAAGGCACGGCAGAGGGGGAGGCACCAAAGAGCTTTATCTCTCCATCTCCTGTGTCCTCTCCACTGCACGCTGCTGTAGCCCAGAGAGAGAACAGAGCAAGGGTCCACCCATCGCCCCGCCCACCTAGGCACTGACGATTGACCAGAGCCCCAGATCCAGGGTCCTGCTGCCAGATTGTGTCATTCTCTGGGTGCCCTGTCACTAGGCCCGTGTTGAAGCCAGGAGCTGACAGGAGCAGAGGACTCGGGAGGCAGATGATTGGGTAACCAGCTGACTGCCAGGAGAGGTCAGTGAGCCATCACACTAAGGCAAGTCCTTAGTGGGGTGACTGGGGTAGAAATTTGTGTGTGGGGGCTATATGTGCAGTGTGGGGGGTAATGCTGGGGTTAATAATGCATTTGCTGACACCAGTGCTAGGGGTTAATAATGCATCTGCTGACAGCAATGCTGGGGGTTAATACGTCTGCTGACAGCAGTATTAGGGGTTAATAATGCATCCGCTGACACCAATGCTGGGGGTTAATAGTGCGTCCGTTGACACCAGTGCTGGGGGGAAAGGAAAGTTTGCACGCTGCCCCCATTGGATGTGAAAACTTGTCCTGTGGCCCTAAGGTAATTTGAGTTTGAGACCCCTGGTCTATCTTATATAAGGGCTGTGGGTTTTGGGCTGAGGGCTAAAAGGAGAGGTTTGGGAGATAATGGAGAATGACAGACGGAGGCATAAAAACATACAGGAGACAAAATTTCATGACAAAAATTTTTTAAGGACATTAACTAGAATGTCTATCTATAAATTGTGTATATATATATATATATATATATATATATATATATATATATATATATACAGTAAACCCCCCTCCATCGCTGGGGTTATGTTCCGGACCCACCCGCGAAAAGTGAAAAACCGCGAAATAGAAAGACCCTATTTAAATACACCCTAGGCAGGTTTTGTTAATTTTTTAATAGCATTTAAAGGTCTTTAAACACACTTTTATGCAATAGAAACACATTAAAGATAGAGAGAGAGATCAAGAGGATTTTTTAAAACACAAAAATATTGTCTTAACAGTACAGTATACTGTACAGTACAGTAAAAAATAGCGTACATAACTGCAAAAATGGCTAAATATTACCACAATTTCAGAATAACAGGTCCTAATTAAAAATACCGCGATATACCGGGACCGCAAAAACTGAACCGCAATATAGCGGGGGTTTACTGTATATATATATATATATATATATATATATATATATATATATATATATATATATATATATAAACAAACACACACACACACACACACACATTTTTTATTTTTTTTTTTAAATAGAAGTGATGGAAAATGGAGAGGTTCAAGAGTTACAAGAGGATGTGATGAGGAATCAGAAATGTACAGTAAGAAACTATTTCATGTCAAATAATTTACAAGTGCGTTGTGTATAATATCTATCTTATCTATAAAAATCTATACAAGAACAAAAAACATACATACTATCTTATCATATCATTATCTTATCTATGTTTACTAAACTTTTTTTTTTTTCATATTTAAAATATTTTTCAAACAGAAATGAGTGGAAGTAAACAACTTCCAGCCCAAGGTATGTCGTACGACGTCATGGACTTTGAGTGGGGATATCTGAATGATGCCTACAGCTACAGGCATCACAGACATCATCATTCAGATATCGTTTTTTATCAATAGGATAAGAGAAATAGAGAAACAGGGCCACATAGCATAATTCTGTATGGCTGTGAAAATTGTATTAAATGTGGCCCTGTTTCTCTAGACGAAGTCTAATGAGACGAAACGTGTCGGGAGGACTCCACTGCCGCCACTATTTTTTTATAAGCGCTTGAAATCACTTCCTAAATGTAAGTGTTTTACTTTTAATAACATTTTAACAGCCATACGGAATTATGCTATGTGGCCCTGTTTCTCTATTTCTCTTATCCTATTGATTGAAATCTGATACCATCTGATGCACAACCACCTTTGTATGGAGACGGATTTTCCATAAGTTTTGGGACGCGTTGGGTCTCAGTCAGTGAGGATTCCTAAGATTCCATCTTGGTTGTCGGTTGATAATACACAGCCTGTTTGACTCATAGAACGTACGTTCTTTTGAGTTCAAACTACCTGGTAAGCCTACATCTGCTTCGGTGGTGGTGTTGCTGCACTGGTGTCTAACATTTTCATCCTTTTTGTCAAGTTTCTTAATATACACTGTGGACTTTACAATTTCTTTCACGGGTGTAAATATTCCAGCTTCTGCACTCAAATTGTTTTATTGTTTAGTAATTCACATGACACCTTTTACATGTGAAATTTTGTGTGATATATAATTTTCGGTATATTTTATTAGTAATTATGGTTTATAGATTCAATTCATATTCATTTTGTCATTCACATTTCAATGGTATCAGTTTGGTTATGCCAATAACTTAAAACACTTTAGCGCTCCCCTTATGCACTTTCTTAAAAATAAATCCGGCCTCCTCCACCCCAACAGCCAGCCAAACCTCTCCTTTATAAAATGTTAATAAACTGACCGTAAACTCTGGTTGATTTTGAGTTTGTATCTACATTTTGTAGTCTGGAGCGCTCACCTGAGAGCTAGAAACTCCTTTAGGATGAAGCGTCTCCTTTTCGGTATGAATTGTCTGGAGTCTACCTGAGAGATGGAGGCTGTGTCAGGATGAACGGACTCCTTTTTGGTGGTATTTGTCTGGAGCGCTCACCTGAGAGCTAGAAGCGCCATCAGGATGAAGCGTCTCCTTTTCGGTAAGAATTGTCTGGAATCTTCACCTGAGAGCTGGAGGCTACATCAGGATGAACGGACTCCTTTTTGGTGGTAATTGTCTGGAGCGCTCACCTGAGAGCTAGAAACTCCTTTAGGATGAAGCATCTCCTTTTCGGTAAGAATTGTCTGGAATCTTCACCTGAGAGCTGGAGGCTACATCAGGATGAACGGACTCCTTTTTGGTGGTAATTGTCTGGAGCGCTCACCTGAGAGCTAGAAACTCCTTTAGGATGAAGCCTCTCCTTTTCGGTAAGAATTGTCTGGAATCTTCACCTGAGAGCTGGAGGCTGAGTCAGGATGAACGGACTCCTTTTTGGTGGTAATTGTCTGAAGCGCTCACCTGAGAGCTAGAAACTCCTTTAGGATGAAGCGTCTCCTTTTCAGTAAGAATTGTCTGGAATCTTCACCTGCGAGCTGGATGCTGTGTCAGGATGAACATACTCCTTTTCGGTGGTAATTGTCTGAAGCGCTCACCTGTAAGCTAGAAACTCCTTTAGGATGAAGCGTCTGCTTTTCGGTAAGAATTGTCTGGAATCTTCACCTGAGAGCTGGAGGCTGTGTCAGGATGAACGGACTCCTTTTTGGTGATATTTGTCGGGAGCGCTCACCTGAGAGCTAGAAACTCCTTTAGGATGAAGCGTCTCCTTTTCGGTAAGAATTGTCTGGAATCTTCACCTGCGAGCTGGATGCTGTGTCAGGATGAACATACTCCTTTTTGGTGGTAATTGTCTGAAGCGCTCACCTGAGAGCTAGAAACTCCTTTAGGATGAAGCGTCTCCTTTTCGGTAAGAATTGTCTGGAGTCTTCACCTGAGAGCTGGAGGCTAAATCAGGATGAACGGACTCCTTTTTGGTGGTAATTGTTTGAAGCGCTCACCTGTAAGCTAGAAACTCCTTTAGGATGAAGCGTCTCCTTTTCGGTAAGAATTGTCTGGAGTCTTCACCTGAGAGCTGGAGGCTACATCAGAATGAACGGACTCCTTTTTGGTGGTAATTGTCTATAGCGCTCACCTGTAAGCTAGAAACTCCTTTAGGATGAAGCGTCTCCTTTTCGGTAAGAATTGTCTGGAGTCTTCACCTGAGAGCTGGAGGCTAAATCAGGATGAACGGACTCCTTTTTGGTGTTAATTGTCTGAAGCGCTCACCTGAGAGCTAGAAACTCCTTTAGGATAAAGCGTCTCCTTTTCGGTAAGAATTGTCTGGAGTCTTCACCTGAGAGCTGGAGGCTACATCAGAATGAACAGACTCCTTTTTGGTGGTAATTGTCTATAGCGCTCACCTGTAAGCTAGAAACTCCTTTAGGATGAAGCGTCTCCTTTTCGGTAAGAATTGTCTGGAATCTTCACCTGAGAGCTGGAGGCTACATCAGGATGAACAGACTCCTTTTTGGTGGTAATTGTCTGGAGTGCTCACCTGAGAGATATTTTTTGAAAACAAATATTTATCCCCGTATCATCACGTAATGGCATTAGTGGATACGGTACAAGGTAAAGAGGTAAATTGCCACGTCCCGAAAATTTGAATCTTAATAGTAAAAATCAACTGATTGGTGTTGGAAGATGATGGACTTTTAAGGCATAAAATTTAAATAGAAATTTTATTAAAAATATAGATACACATTTAGTTCAAAAACTTGAAACAATTTAAAAAAAAAAAAGAAAAAGATCTAGATTAATATAGAAAAGTTTGACAAGCTGATAGACAGTTATGCATAGGTAGCGTCAATATGGTTTCAATAGGGTCACTGAATTTAAATATACACATTCAAATTCCAACAAAGAAATGTGACATTGAATAAACAATTGGAGACCATATATAGGCAATTTAGTCATAGAAACAGCTTGTTACAGTTGCCCTACATGTTACGCGTCATGCAACGCTTCTTCAGGGGTTTTTCTATATTTTTTCTAAAAATAAAAAGAGAAAAGACAAGCATACAATGAGTAACATTTCTATAGTTTGGTATCATTACATGCGACATGAACTCAAAAGGAGTCAAGGATAGGGAGCTGCCACCTACCACCATAACAGACAGAAGAAGTATAGGAAAAGACATAGTGAGGGGAAGGAAAAGAAAAAGAAAAAAAGTTGGTGAAGTGTAGAAAAAGAAAGAATATAAAGAGAAAAAAAAAGAATGTGAAATGAAGTAGGAGGGTGTACATCATGGGAATGGTGCAATATAAGTATCCTAGGTTTATGGTAGTTTGCCATTTTTTAACTTACATTCTCTATGACAAGGGAGAGTTTAATGGAGCGGGGAATCGAGAGATAGTTTCTTATTGGTGACGTCTGTTAGCGTGCTCTTGGAATGTATTTAGATCTCGGATTGAGAAAGTTCTGCATATAGTGTTATAATAATAGAGCATTTTAGTGTTTATATCCATCCACATAGTCTATACAGATATATCATGTAGAGTGAATGAGAGACAAGGCTAGCCATTGCATTATATGGTATATATAATGTATTTTTGAAAAAGGGGGTTATCTTTTACAATTAACAGGTGTGTCAGTGCTTTCATTTAAAAGTGTTTATTATTTTCTTTTCCATATATGGTGTATATATGTATGTGTATATCAAATAATTGTTAAGTACCCCCATAGGTGTGTGAGTCATGCACATGTAAAAGTGCCTCTACATTCCTATATGTTAATTTATATAGAGAAGGGGGGGAAAAAGATAATAATTTGAAGTGCAACATCATATGTGTTACTAATAATATAATAGAAAGACTACTGTAGGGGACAAGATAGATGTGGACACTTACCCTGTTATAAAGATTATTTGCCAATTTTTCACAGTGATACTCCCATGAAGTTGGAGTTATCTAAGGCTGGTAGGTGGATATGGTAAATTGAGCAAAAAGAGCAGGCCTTCGGATCGTCTATGTAGAAGGTATGTATGTGGGGAGATAGAGAGAAACTCCCTATTGTATCCCAAACGTATCCTAATAGAGGGATGTGGAAGGATTGGGAACAGATATGTTGTAGTTAGTATGGGGCTGATATATAGGCTCCACAGAAGAAATGTATTGGGTGTTCCCCTTCTTTCACACCTGATATTGAGTACGTTGTTTGTAGTTCCCCGCTCTGACAGCTGATTGAGAAGGCTGCTGTGTCTGACGGCAGCCTGGGCCGTCTTTTAAATGCAGCCGTCCCGGTAATGACGTCACCGCGTTAGGGCGGGACGTCAGAATACCCGGCCGAGTCCTAGTACGCATGCGCAAGCAGTTGGGGAACGCGACGTCGGCTAGGTAAGCCGCTGGAGCGGACCCATATAGTGCGCATGCGTTGGACACGGCACTCGGAAGGGAGACGATGTTCTCGCTTACCTCCGAGGCCGAAAGCGTCGCTGTGGCTGAATTGGATACAGTCAACCTAAAATTCACCCTGAACATGAATCAATCCAGAATTAGTTTCTTGGATCTCATCATATTCAAAGATGAAATGAACTGTTTGGCCACCAGCCTATATAGAAAAGAAACTGCTGGTAACACAATTTTACATGCAGACAGTGCTCATCCCGCAGCCTTATTAAGAAGCATTCCATATGCGCAATATATAAGACTGCACAGAAACTGCACACACCTCCAAGACTTTATATCGGAGGCTAAATCACTCCAAATACGTCTGCGAGCGAGAGGATATACAAAATCCCTCTTACGTAAAGCTTACAACAAAGCATTAAAACAACCACGAAACTCACTTTTATATTCCAAGCAAAAACATGAGCCCGACAAAGCCATCAAATCTAGAATCATTACACGCTATTCTTCCCAACACCAAGAAGTCCGTGATATTATCACTAATCACTGGCACCTACTACACCAGGATCCAACTGTGGGGAAACACATTGGCCCAAGACCTGAACTTACTTTTAGACGCACTACATCGATACGGGATCGTCTAGTCTCAAGTCATTACTCCACTAAATCCCAGAATGACGACAAATGCAATGGCACATTCAAATGTGGCAATTGTGATTTCTGTCCCTGGGTACGCCAAAGTAAAACCATCAAATTACCCAAAGGAGACTCTTTCACCCTAAAAACAAGAGCAGACTGTACCACCCAAGGGGTTATTTACCTTATGTCATGTATCTGCGGGGCTTTTTATGTGGGCAAGACAGTTCGCTGTCTGTGGCAACGCATAAAGGATCACGTATATGTCTCCTCTAATGGAAAAATGCTCACCACGGTCAGCAGACACATTGACCTATATCATAGGTTTGATGCTTCTTGTGTTTCCTTCAGTGTCTTAGCGGTTGTGCCCAAAGATCCACGAGGTGGTAACTGGGATAGATTAATCCTACAAAAGGAAACAATGTGGATAGAACGACTGGACGCTATCTATGCCCCTGGTCTTAATGAATCCCACTCATATAAATCCTTTTTGTAGTCCAAATAATCAATCTATTAATTCCAACCTGCAGTTTCCCACCATTTTTTCACATACATTGTAGAATACATATTATCCAAATATTTCCCTCATAAAACAGATCGGACTTTCCCCCTCATAATTGATTTACTATCCATCCCCCCCTTCATTTCTTCTTGTTCCTCTCCCTTCCTTTTTTGATTTGATTGGTTTCTTTCAAACAAATATGTAAATAACACTTAAGGTATATACATTTTACAGAGTAATGCAATGTCGAATATATGCACTGAATAAATCCCCAATATACCTATGGCTACATAATTAATGTGTATGGCCATGGCTATGGAGACATATGTGCTAAATTAACACCAGTCTACAATGAGTAAAAAATATATAAAAAAATCTAACCCGGATTGAATAACTATATAATGTTATATGCCTTTCTTATGTGTTTCTATGTTTATTATATATATTTTATGTAAACTTTTTTCTTTTTTTGTATATATATTCTTTCCATTTTAAATCTACATTCCAATGCTATTTGCACTGGATTAATACTCAATATATCCTAGATATTTTCCAACTAATAACGTTCTAAACATATGTGCGATCTCTACTCAGAGGGACTTTCGTTGTTGTGAGTTGTCACCTACCACATACTCTATACATCTCTACAAATTCTCCTCCTTTCTCATGACTACTATTTCTAGTCTTGTCCTCCTTGGTGTTTGAAGTAATTCTGGTGTAGTACATCATGTGGCCACAAAGCGTCGCTGACTGTATCCAATTCAGCCACAGCGACGCTTTCGGCCTCGGAGGTAAGCGAGAACATCGTCTCCCTTCCGAGTGCCGTGTCCAACGCATGCGCACTATATGGGTCCGCTCCAGCGGCTTACCTAGGCGACGTCGCGTTCCCCAACTGCTTGCGCACACGTACTAGGACCCGGCCGGGTATTCTGACGTCCCGCCCCAACGCGGTGACGTCATTACCGGGACGGCTGCATTTAAAAGACGGCCCAGGCTGCCGTCAGACACAGCAGCCTTCTCAATCAGCTGTCAGAGCGGGGAACTACAAACAACGTACTCAATATCAGGTATGAAAGAAGGGGAACACCCAATACATTTCTTCTGTGGAGCCTATATATCAGCCCCATACTAACTACAACATATCTGTTCCCAATCCTTCCACATCCCTCTATTAGGATACGTTTGGGATACAATAGGGAGTTTCTCTCTACCTCCCCACATACATACCTTCTACATAGACGATCCGAAGGCCTGCTCTTTTTGCTCAATTTACCATATCCACCTACCAGCCTTAGATAACTCCAACTTCATGGGAGTATCACTGTGAAAAATTGGCAAATAATCTTTATAACAGGGTAAGTGTCCACATCTATCTTGTCCCCTACAGTAGTCTTTCTATTATATTATTAGTAACACATATGATGTTGCACTTCAAATTATTATCTTTTTTCCCCCCCTTCTCTATATAAATTAACATATAGGAATGTAGAGGCACTTTTACATGTGCATGACTCACACACCTATTTATGGGGGTACTTAACAATTATTTGATATACACATACATATATACACCATATATGGAAAAGAAAATAATAAACACTTTTAAATGAAAGCACTGACACACCTGTTAATTGTAAAAGATAACCCCCTTTTTCAAAAATACATTATATATACCATATAATGCAATGGCTAGCCTTGTATCTCATTCACTCTACATGATATATCTGTATAGACTATGTGGATGGATATAAACACTAAAATGCTCTATTATTATAACACTATATGCAGAACTTTCTCAATCCGAGATCTAAATACATTCCAAGAGCACGCTAACAGACGTCACCAATAAGAAACTATCTCTCGATTCCCCGCTCCATTAAACTCTCCCTTGTCATAGGGAATGTAAGTTAAAAAATGGCAAACTACCATAAACCTAGGATACTTATATTGCACCCGTTCCCATGATGTACACCCTCCTACTTCATTTCACATTCTCCTTTTTTTTTTTTCTCTTTATATTCCTTTCTTTTTCTACACTTCACCAACTTTTTTTCTTTTTCTTTTCCTTCCCCTCACTATGTCTTTTCCTATACTTCTTCTGTCTATTATGGTGGTAGGTGGCAGCTCCCTATCCTTGACTCCTTTTGAGTTCATGTCGCATGTAATGATACCAAACTATAGAAATGTTACTCATTGTATGCTTGTCTTTTCTCTTTTTATTTTTAGAAAAAATATAGAAAAACCCCTGAAGAAGCATCGCATGACGCGTAACATGTAGGGCAACTGTAACAAGCTGTTTCTATGACTAAATTGCCTATATATGGTCTCCAATTGTTTATTCAATGTCACATTTCTTTGTTGGAATTTGAATGTGTATATTTAAATTCAGTGACCCTATTGAAACCATATTGACGCTACCTATGCATAACTGTCTATCAGCTTGTCAAACTTTTCTATATTAATCTAGATCTTTTTCTTTTTTTTAAAAAAATTGTTTCAAGTTTTTGAACTAAATGTGTATCTATATTTTTAATAAAATTTCTATTTAAATTTTATGCCTAAAAAGTCCATCATCTTCCAACACCAATCAGTTGATTTTTACTATTAAGATTTCACCTGAGAGCTAGAAACTCCTCCTTTAGGAAGAAGCGTCTCCTTTTCGGTAAGAATTGTCTGGAGTCTTCACCTGCGAGCTGGAGGCTGTGTCAGGATGAACATACTCCTTTTTGGTGGTAATTGTCTGAAGCGCTCACCTGAGAGCTAGAAACTCCTTTAGAATAAAGCGTCTCCTTTTCGGTAAGAATTGTCTGGAGTCTTCACCTGCGAGCTGGAGGCTGTGTCAGGATGAACATACTCCTTTTTGGTGGTAATTGTCTGAAGCGCTCACCTAAGAGCTAGGACCTCCTTTAGGATAAAGCGTCTCCTTTTCGGTAAGAATTGTCTGGAGTCTTCACCTGAGAGCTGGAGGCTACATCAGAATGAACAGACTCCTTTTTGGTGGTAATTGTCTATAGCGCTCACCTGTAAGCTAGAAACTCCTGTAGGATGAAGCGTCTCCTTTTCGGTAAGAATTGTCTGGAGTCTTCACCTGAGAGCTGGAGGCTGTGTTAGGATGAACGGACTCCTTTTTGGTGATATTTGTCTGGAGCGCTCACCTGAGAGCTAGAAACTCCTGTAGGATGAAGCGTCTCCTTTTCGGTAAGAATTGTCTGGAGTCTTCACCTGAGAGCTGGAGGCTGTGTTAGGATGAACGGACTCCTTTTTGGTGGTAATTGTCTGAAGCGCTCACCTGTAAGCTAGAAACTCCTTTAGGATGAAGCGTCTCCTTTTCGATAAGAATTGTCTGGAGTCTTCACCTGAGAGCTGGAGGCTAAATCAGGATGAACGGACTCCTTTTTGGTGGGAATTGTCTGAAGCGCTCACCTGTAAGCTAGAAACTTCTTTAGGATGAAGCGTCTGCTTTTCGGTAAGAATTGTCTGGAATCTTCACCTGAGAGCTGGAGGCTACATCAGGATGAACGGTCTCCTTTTTGGGGGCAATTGTCTGAAGCGCTCACCTGAGAGCTAGAAACTCCTTTAGGATAAAGCATCTCCTTTTCGGTAAGAATTGTCTGGAATCTTCACCTGAGAGCTGGAGGCTACATCAGGATGAACGGACTCCTTTTTGGTGATATTTGTCTGGATCGCTCACCTGAGAGCTAGAAACTCCTGTAGGATGAAGCATCTCCTTTTCGGTAAGAATTGTCTGGAATCTTCACCTGAGAGCTGGAGGCTGTGTCAGGATGAACGGACTCCTTTTTGGTGGTAATTGTCTGAAGCGGTCACCTGAGAGCTAGAAACTCCTCCTTTAGGATGAAGCGTCTCCTTTTCGGTAAGAATTGTCTGGAGTCTTCACCTGAGAGCTGGAGGCTGTGTCAGGATGAACGGACTCCTTTTCGGTGGTAATTGTCTGAAGCACTCACCTGAGAGCTAGAAACTCCTCCTTTAGGATGAAGCGTCTCCTTTTCGGTAAGAATTGTCTGGAGTCTTCACCTGAGAGCTGGAGGCTACATCAGAATGAACGGACTCCTTTTTGGTGGTAATTGTCTGAAGCGCTCACCTGTAAGCTAGAAACTCCTTTAGGATGAAGCGTCTCCTTTTCGATAAGAATTGTCTGGAGTCTTCACCTGAGAGCTGGAGGCTACATCAGGGTGAACAGACTTCTTTTCGGTGGTAATTGTCTGAAGCGCTCACCTGAGAGCTAGAAACTCCTTTAGGATGAAGCGTCTCCTTTTCGGTAAGAATTGTCTGGAGTCTTCACCTGCAAGCTGGAGGCTGTGTCAGGATGAACATACTCCTTTTTGGTGGTCATTGTCTATAGCGCTCACCTGTAAGCTAGAAACTCCTTTAGGATGAAGCATCTCCTTTTCGGTAAGAATTGTCTGGAGTCTTCACCTAAGAGCTGGAGGCTGTGTCAGGATGAACGGACTCCTTTTTGGTGGTAATTGTCTGAAGCGCTCACCTGAGAGCAAGAAACTCCTTTAGGATGAAGCGTCTCCTTTTCGGTAAGATATGTCTGGAATCTTCACCTGAGAGCTGGAGGCTACATCAGGATGAACGGACTCCTTTCTGGTGGCAAGTGTCTGGATCGCTCACCTGAGAGCTAGAAACTACTTTAGGATAAAGCGTCTCCTTTTCGGTAAGAATTGTCTGGAGTCTTCACCTGCGAGCTGGAGGCTGTGTCAGGATGAACATACTCCTTTTAGGTGGTAATTGTCTGAAGCGCTCACCTGTAAGCTAGAAACTCCTTTAGGATGAAGCGTCTCCTTTTCGGTAAGAATTGTCTGGAATCTTCACCTGAGAGCTGGAGGCTACATCAGGATGAACGGACTCCTTTTTGGTGATATTTGTCTGGATCGCTCACCTGAGAGCTAGAAACTCCTGTAGGATGAAGCGTCTCCTTTTCGGTAAGAATTGTCTGGAGTCTTCACCTGAGAGCTGGAGGCTGTGTTAGGATGAACGGACTCCTTTTCGGTGGTAATTGTCTGAAGCGCTCACCTGAGAGCTAGAAACTCCTTTAGGATAAAGTGTCTCCTTTTCGGTAAGAATTGGCTGGAGTCTTCACCTGAGAGCTGGAGGCTACATCAGAATGAACGGACTCCTTTTTGGTGGTAATTGTCTATAGCGCTCACCTGTAAGCTAGAAATTCCTTTAGGATGAAGCATCTCCTTTTCGGTAAGAATTGTCTGGAGTCTTCACCTGAGAGCTGGAGGCTAAATCAGGATGAACGGACTCCTTTTTGGTGATATTTGTCTGGAGCGCTCACCTGAGAGCTAGAAACTCCTGTAGGATGATGCGCCTCCTTTTCGGTAAGAATTGTCTGGAGTCTTCACCTGAGAGCTGGAGGCTGTGTCAGGATGAACGGACTCCTTTTCAGTGGTAATTGTCTGAAGCGCTCACCTGAGAGCTAGAAACTCCTTTAGGATGAAGCGTCTCCTTTTCGGTAAGAATTGTCTGGAGTCTTCACCTGAGAGCTGGAGGCTGTGTCAGGATGAACGGACTCCTTTTCGGTGGTAATTGTCTGAAGCGCTCACCTGAGAGCTAGAAACTCCTTTAGGATGAAGCGTCTCCTTTTCGGTAAGAATTGTCTAGAGTCTTCACCTGAGAGCTGGAGGCTGTGTCAGGATGAACGGACTCCTTTTCAGTGGTAATTGTCTGAAGCGCTCACCTGAGAGCTGGAGGCTGTGTCAGGATGAACGGACTCCTTTTCAGTGGTAATTGTCTGAAGCGCTCACCTGAGAGCTAGAAACTCCTTTAGGATAAAGCGTCTCCTTTTCGGTAAGAATTGTCTGGAGTCTTCACCTGAGAGCTGGAGGCTACATCAGAATGAACGGACTCCTTTTTGGGGGCAATTGTCTGAAGCGCTCACCTGAGAGCTAGAAACTCCTTTTAGGATGAAGCATCTCCTTTTCGGTAAGAATTGTGTGGAATCTTCACCTGAGAGCTGGAGGCTACATCAGGATGAACGGACTCCTTTTTGGTGGTAATTGTCTATAGCGCTCACCTGTAAGCTAGAAACTCCTTTAGGATGAAGCGTCTCCTTTTCGGTAAGAATTGTCTGGAATCTTCACCTGAGAGCTGGAGGCTACATCAGGATGAACGGACTCCTTTTCGGTGGTAATTGTCTGAAGCGCTCACCTGAGAGCTAGAAACTCCTGTAGGATAAAGTGTCTCCTTTTCGGTAAGAATTGTCTGGAGTCTTCACCTGAGAGCTGGAGGCTACATCAGAATGAACGGACTCCTTTTTGGTGGTAATTGTCTATAGCGCTCACCTGTAAGCTAGAAATTCCTTTAGGATGAAGCGTCTCCTTTTCGGTAAGAATTGTCTGGAGTCTGGAGTCTTCACCTGAGAGCTGGAGGCTGTGTCAGGATGAACGTACTCCTTTTCGGTGGTAATTGTCTGAAGCGCTCACCTGAGAGCTAGAAACTCCTTTAGGATAAAGCGTCTCCTTTTCGGTAAGAATTGTCTGGAGTCTTCACCTGAGAGCTGGAGGCTACATCAGAATGAACGGACTCCTTTTTGGGGGCAATTGTCTGAAGCGCTCACCTGAGAGCTAGAAACTCCTTTTAGGATGAAGCATCTCCTTTTCGGTAAGAATTGTGTGGAATCTTCACCTGAGAGCTGGAGGCTGTGTCAGGATGAACGGACTCCTTTTTGGTGGTAATTGTCTGAAGCGCTCACCTGTAAGCTAGAAACTCCTTTAGGATGAAGCGTCTCCTTTTCGGTAAGAATTGTCTGGAATCTTCACCTGAGAGCTGGAGGCTACATCAGGATGAACGTACTCCTTTTCGGTGGTAATTGTCTGAAGCGCTCACCTGAGAGCTAGAAACTCCTTTAGGATAAAGCGTCTCCTTTTCGGTAAGAATTGTCTGGAGTCTTCACCTGAGAGCTGGAGGCTAAATCAGGATGAACGGACTCCTTTTTGGTGATATTTGTCTGGAGCGCTCACCTGAGAGCTAGAAACTCCTGTAGGATGAAGCGTCTCCTTTTCGGTAAGAATTGTCTGGAGTCTTCACCTGAGAGCTGGAGGCTGTGTCAGGATGAACGGACTCCTTTTCAGTGGTAATTGTCTGAAGCGCTCACCTGAGAGCTAGAAACTCCTTTAGGATGAAGCGTCTCCTTTTCGGTAAGAATTGTCTGGTGTCTTCACCTGAGAGCTTGAGGCTGTGTCAGGATGAACGGACTCCTTTTCGGTGGTAATTGTCTGAAGCGCTCACCTGAGAGCTAGAAACTCCTTTAGGATAAAGCGTCTCCTTTTCGGTAAGAATTGTCTGGAGTCTTCACCTGAGAGCTGGAGGCTACATCAGAATGAACGGACTCCTTTTTGGGGGCAATTGTCTGAAGCGCTCACCTGAGAGCTAGAAACTCCTTTTAGGATGAAGCATCTCCTTTTCGGTAAGAATTGTGTGGAATCTTCACCTGAGAGCTGGAGGCTACATCAGGATGAACGGACTCCTTTTTGGTGATATTTGTCTGGATTGCTCACCTGAGAGCTAGAAACTCCTGTAGGATGAAGCGTCTCCTTTTCGGTAAGAATTGTCTGGAGTCTTCACCTGAGAGCTGGAGGCTGTGTCAGGATGAACGGACTCCTTTTCGGTGGTAATTGTCTGGAGCGCTAACCTGAGAGCTAGAAACTCCTTTAGGATAAAGCGTCTCCTTTTCGGTAAGAATTGTCTGGAGTCTTCACCTGAGAGCTGGAGGCTACATCAGAATGAACGGACTCCTTTTTGGTGGTAATTGTCTATAGCGCTCACCTGTAAGCTAGAAACTCCTTTAGGATGAAGCATCTCCTTTTCGGTAAGAATTGTCTGGAGTCTTCACCTGAGAGCTGGAGACTACATCAGGATGAACGGACTCCATTTAGGTGGTAATTGTCTGAAGCGCTCACCTGAGAGCTAGAAACTCCTGTAGGATAAAGTGTCTCCTTTTCGGTAAGAATTGTCTGGAGTCTTCACCTGAGAGCTGGAGGCTACATCAGAATGAACGGACTCCTTTTTGGTGGTAATTGTCTATAGCGCTCACCTGTAAGCTAGAAATTCCTTTAGGATGAAGCGTCTCCTTTTCGGTAAGAATAGTCTGGAGTCTTCACCTGAGAGCTGGAGGCTGTGTCAGGATGAACGTACTCCTTTTCGGTGGTAATTGTCTGAAGCGCTCACCTGAGAGCTAGAAACTCCTTTAGGATAAAGCGTCTCCTTTTCGGTAAGAATTGTCTGGAGTCTTCACCTGAGAGCTGGAGGCTACATCAGAATGAACGGACTCCTTTTTGGGAGCAATTGTCTGAAGCGCTCACCTGAGAGCTAGAAACTCCTTTTAGGATGAAGCATCTCCTTTTCGGTAAGAATTGTGTGGAATCTTCACCTGAGAGCTGGAGGCTGTGTCAGGATGAACGGACTCCTTTTTGGTGGTAATTGTCTGAAGCACTCACCTGTAAGCTAGAAACTCCTTTAGGATGAAGCGTCTCCTTTTCGGTAAGAATTGTCTGGAATCTTCACCTGAGAGCTGGAGGCTACATCAGGATGAACGTACTCCTTTTCGGTGGTAATTGTCTGAAGCGCTCACCTGAGAGCTAGAAACTCCTTTAGGATAAAGCGTCTCCTTTTCGGTAAGAATTGTCTGGAGTCTTCACCTGAGAGCTGGAGGCTACATCAGAATGAACGGACTCCTTTTTGGGGGCAATTGTCTGAAGCGCTCACCTGAGAGCTAGAAACTCCTTTTAGGATGAAGCATCTCCTTTTCGGTAAGAATTGTGTGGAATCTTCACCTGAGAGCTGGAGGCTGTGTCAGGATGAACGGACTCCTTTTTGGTGGTAATTGTCTGAAGCGCTCACCTGTAAGCTAGAAACTCCTTTAGGATGAAGCGTCTCCTTTTCGGTAAGAATTGTCTGGAGTCTTCACCTGAGAGCTTGAGGCTGTGTCAGGATGAACGGACTCCTTTTCGGTGGTAATTGTCTGAAGCGCTCACCTGAGAGCTAGAAACTCCTTTAGGATAAAGCGTCTCCTTTTCGGTAAGAATTGTCTGGAGTCTTCACCTGAGAGCTGGAGGCTACATCAGAATGAACGGACTCCTTTTTGGGGGCAATTGTCTGAAGCGCTCACCTGAGAGCTAGAAACTCCTTTTAGGATGAAGCATCTCCTTTTCGGTAAGAATTGTGTGGAATCTTCACCTGAGAGCTGGAGGCTACATCAGGATGAACGGACTCCTTTTTGGTGATATTTGTCTGGATTGCTCACCTGAGAGCTAGAAACTCCTGTAGGATGAAGCGTCTCCTTTTCGGTAAGAATTGTCTGGAGTCTTCACCTGAGAGCTGGAGGCTGTGTCAGGATGAACGGACTCCTTTTCGGTGGTAATTGTCTGGAGCGCTCACCTGAGAGCTAGAAACTCCTTTAGGATAAAGCGTCTCCTTTTCGGTAAGAATTGTCTGGAGTCTTCACCTGAGAGCTGGAGGCTACATCAGAATGAACGGACTCCTTTTTGGTGGTAATTGTCTATAGCGCTCACCTGTAAGCTAGAAACTCCTTTAGGATGAAGCATCTCCTTTTCGGTAAGAATTGTCTGGAGTCTTCACCTGAGAGCTGGAGACTACATCAGGATGAACGGACTCCTTTTAGGTGGTAATTGTCTGAAGCGCTCACCTGAGAGCTAGAAACTCCTGTAGGATAAAGTGTCTCCTTTTCGGTAAGAATTGTCTGGAGTCTTCACCTGAGAGCTGGAGGCTACATCAGAATGAACGGACTCCTTTTTGGTGGTAATTGTCTATAGCGCTCACCTGTAAGCTAGAAATTCCTTTAGGATGAAGCGTCTCCTTTTCGGTAAGAATTGTCTGGAGTCTTCACCTGAGAGCTGGAGGCTGTGTCAGGATGAACGTACTCCTTTTCGGTGGTAATTGTCTGAAGCGCTCACCTGAGAGCTAGAAACTCCTTTAGGATAAAGCGTCTCCTTTTCGGTAAGAATTGTCTGGAGTCTTCACCTGAGAGCTGGAGGCTACATCAGAATGAACGGACTCCTTTTTGGGGCAATTGTCTGAAGCGCTCACCTGAGAGCTAGAAACTCCTTTTAGGATGAAGCATCTCCTTTTCGGTAAGAATTGTGTGGAATCTTCACCTGAGAGCTGGAGGCTGTGTCAGGATGAACGGACTCCTTTTTGGTGGTAATTGTCTGAAGCGCTCACCTGTAAGCTAGAAACTCCTCCTGTAGGATGAAGCGTCTCCTTTTCGGTAAGAATTGTCTGGAGTCTTCACCTGAGAGCTGGAGGCTGTGTCAGGATGAACGGACTCCTTTTCGGTGGTAATTGTCTGGAGCGCTAACCTGAGAGCTAGAAATTCCTTTAGGATGAAGCATCTCCTTTTCGGTAAGAATTGTCTGGAGTCTTCACCTGCGAGCTGGAGGCTGTGTCAGGATGAACATACTCCTTTTTGGTGGTAATTGTCTGAAGCGCTCACCTAAGAGCTAGAAACTCCTTTAGGATAAAGCGTCTCCTTTTCGGTAAGAATTGTCTGGAGTCTTCACCTGAGAGCTGGAGGCTGTGTCAGAATGAACGGACTCCTTTTTGGTGGTAATTGTCTATAGCGCTCACCTGTAAGCTAGAAACTCCTTTAGGATGAAGCATCTCCTTTTCGGTAAGAATTGTCTGGAATCTTCACCTGAGAGCTGGAGGCTACATCAGGATGAACGGACTCCTTTTTGGTGATATTTGTCTGGAGCGCTCACCTGAGAGCTAGAAACTCCTGTAGGATGAAGCGTCTCCTTTTCGGTAAGAATTGTCTGGAGTCTTCACCTGAGAGCTGGAGGCTGTGTCAGGATAAACGGACTCCTTTTCGGTGGTAATTGTCTGAAGCGCTCACCTGAGAGCTAGAAACTCCTTTAGGATAAAGCGTCTCCTTTTCGGTAAGAATTGTCTGGAGTCTTCACCTGAGAGCTGGAGGCTACATCAGAATGAACGGACTCCTTTTTGGTGGCAATTGTCTGAAGCGCTCACCTGAGAGCTAGAAACTCCTTTAGGATGAAGCATCTCCTTTTCGGTAAGAATTGTCTGGAATCTTCACCTGAGAGCTGGAGGCTACATCAGGATGAACGGACTCCTTTTTGGTGATATTTGTCTGGATCGCTCACCTGAGAGCTAGAAACTCCTGTAGGATGAAGCATCTCCTTTTCGGTAAGAATTGTCTGGAGTCTTCACCTGAGAGCTGGAGGCTGTGTCAGGATGAACGGACTCCTTTTCGGTGGTAATTGTCTGAAGCACTCACCTGAGAGCTAGAAACTCCTCCTTTAGGATGAAGCGTCTCCTTTTCGGTAAGAATTGTCTGGAGTCTTCACCTGAGAGCTGGAGGCTACATCAGAATGAACGGACTCCTTTTTGGTGGTAATTGTCTGAAGCGCTCACCTGTAAGCTAGAAACTCCTTTAGGATGAAGCATCTCCTTTTCGGTAAGAATTGTCTGGAGTCTTCACCTGAGAGCTGGAGGCTACATCAGGGTGAACGGACTTCTTTTTGGTGGTAATTGTCTGAACCGCTCACCTGAGAGCAAGAAACTCCTTTAGGATGAAGCGTCTCCTTTTCGATAAGAATTGTCTGGAGTCTTCACCTGAGAGCTGGAGGCTACATCAGAATGAACGGACTCCTTTTCGGTGGTAATTGTCTGAAGCGCTCACCTGAGAGCTAGAAAATCCTTTAGGATGAAGCGTCTCCCTTTCAGTAAGAATTGTCTGGAATCTTCACCTGAGAGCTGGAGGCTACATCAGGATGAACGGACTGCTTTTCGGTGGTAATTGTCTGAAGCGTTCACCTGAGAGCTAGAAACTCCTCCTTTAGGATGAAGCGTCTCCTTTTCGGTAAGAATTGTCTGGAGTCTTCACCTGCAAGCTGGAGGCTGTGTCAGGATGAACATACTCCTTTTTGGTGGTAATTGTCTATAGCGCTCACCTGTAAGCTAGAAACTCCTTTAGGATGAAGCATCTCCTTTTCGATAAGAATTGTCTGGAGTCTTCACCTGAGAGCTGGAGGCTACATCAGAATGAACGGACTCCTTTTTGGTGGTAATTGTCTGAAGCGCTCACCTGAGAGCTAGAAACTCCTCCTTTAGGATGAAGCGTCTGCTTTTCGGTAAGAATTGTCTGGAATCTTCACCTGAGAGCTGGAGGCTGTGTCAGGATGAACGGACTCCTTTTCGGTGGTAATTGTCTAAAGCGCTCACCTGAGAGCTAGAAACTCCTTTAGGATGAAGCGTCTCCTTTTCGGTAAGAATTGTCTGGAGTCTTCACCTGAGAGCTGGAGGCTACATCAGGATGAACGGACTCCTTTTCGGTGGTAATTGTCTTAAGTATATTTTTTCTAAGCATTATCTACTAGAAGGCCTGATTCACACCTATGCATTTTTAGTGCTTTTTGCATTTTGCAGATTAGCACTACAGAACTTGTTCTATAGGAAACCATATTAAATGTATAGAAAAAAAAATGTGGAAAAAAAAACGCGCTGTCTTATACGAATAGTGGTAGCTGCCAGCACATCAGATAATCTGTAAAAAAGTGAACAAAGAAAGTAATATAGTGCAGCAAACATTGAAAATTTTCCAATCAAAAATCATTATAGTATATAAATGTGCTAATCATATGTACTGAAAAAAAATGATAATACACATGGTCATAAAATTGCATAAACCAACAGTGCTAGTGCATATAGTCCATATAATAATGGCAATAAATAATGTGACTGTGAATCTGTGTGAACTGGTTGTCTGTAGATAATCCACCACTGTGAGGAAAGGCTTACCGAATAGGTTGAACCCAACTAGGCGTATGCCTGATGAGTCAACCCAGCTTTTGGTGTAACATACCCAAGGAGAGTTACAGCAACCACCACTTCTAATATAAACCAATCTGGTAGGGATCCGTTACAATATTGACATCAATGAGTATCCACCATAGGTATAGTAACTGAAATTCATGAGCCGTTCCTCTCAGTGTAACATATGGCAAAAGGAGAAAAATTGGGCCACAGTGTCATTCCGTTTTAAATATAAAACACTTTATTGAAAAATGATAAATTGGTCACTCACATTTGAGAAGACATTAAAAGCATATGGATAAAACCAAGTAACGCAGTGGCATCAGCAGAGCTCCTGCGTTACTTGGTTTCATCCATATGCTTTTAATGTCTTCTCAAATGTGAGTGACCAATTTATCATTCTTCAATAAATTGTTTTATATTTAAAACGGAATGACACTATGTGGCCCAATTTTTCTCCTTTTGCCATATGTTACACTGAGAGGAACCGCTCATGAATTCCGGTTACTATATCTAAAGGTGGATACTCATTGATGTCAATATTGTAACGGATCCCTACCAGATTGGTTTATATTGGAAGTCGTGGTTGCTGTACCTCTCCTTGGGTGTGTTACACCAAAAGCTCGGTTGACTCATCAGGCATATGCCTAGTTGGGTTCAACCTATTTGGTAAGCCTCTTTCCTCATGGTGGCGGATTATCTACAGACAACCAGTTCACACAGATTCACAGTCACATTATTTATTGCCATTATTATATGGACTATATGCACCAACACTGTTGGTTTATGCAATTTTATCACAATTGTTGTGTATTATCATTTTTTTATGGTATATATGATTTGCACATTTATCTTCTATATTCATTTTTGATTGGAAAATGTCACTGTTTGTTCCACTATCATTAGCGCTGCACGATATTACTTTATTTGTTAACCATATTAAATGGACTGTAGTGCAAATCTGAAAAATGAAAAAAGCAGTAAAAATGCATAGGTGTGAACCGGGCCTAAGCAGAAAAAAAAAAAGCATAAAAATATACATATTGTTATACGTTACCCAATGTTGTTTTCAGGGCACCTGAAATGGAAGGATGTTACACTATACATACACAAAAATCACATGGGGGTTTCCATTTTCATCAAGCCCCAGGTTAATTGTCAACCACACAATGTCTTCTTGTGGAACAACTGCCCGGCACAAGGGACAAGTTGGGTGTTGTTGTAGCCACTGGTGGATGCATGCAAAATGGAAACCATGATTACAAGGTAATGTACGGGAATCCTCTGCAGCATACTCACTAAGACAGGCTGCACCACTGCCGGTGGTCCCTGTGGTGGCGCTGGATGTTGCCTGTCTACGGGAGAATGGCTCCTGTTTGCGGCCGCCTCCCGTCTCCTCCGAAGCTGTCCTCTTGTTCGGTGGGCGATCGGACTCCCGTCACCATGCCGTGATCGCCACCCGCAGGACCGACACAGTGAAGGTCGTGGCATGGTGGTGACGAATGATGCGGTGTACCTGAAAAAAAACTAAAAATGTTTAGTAGAGATAATACTAATAGTAATATATACACAATAATAGTACGATAGCAAAATATTTGAATAAACAAACACTGATAATCGCAGAAGACACAATTCCTACAATGTGACTCGGTCAGCTCCCAATGCAGGAATGTTTTGGATTAACTGAACTCCGGTAGGAACTGGTTTGCAGCCCACTATGACATCACACACCTCATAACAGCTGCCAATTTTTAGGCCTGGAAACTGACTGGGAATACCTCGGTCATGTAACACTGTAGCCAAATACATATTATATAATTTTTTTGATTTTACATATAATTAAACTGTACTGTAAATTTAGTGACTGGGTATGCTGGATATACTTCTCAGTATCTGTTCTTATTCTGTAGGTATGGACTCTCCACAGTACCACTTCTCTTGTCCCTTATGCTGGGTGTTTTTTCCAGTATCATACTTACCTAGGTGGATGCTGCATCTGTCCCCCGAAGCCTCTACATGGAGAACCGAGCGATCGAACACTTTTGATCGCACGGTTCTTACAGCTCCGTAGGTAGAGAGTTGCAGACTGTCAGTCAAAGCTCTCTGCTCTGCCCCCCTCTCGCTTACTGGAGGCTCTAAGTGGCTCGCTGAGAGGCTGAGCTGGGTGTCGGTCTAGGGACCTGGTGGATCCCGACTTCCATTGTCGTGATTATGCGGACCCTGGACCGACTTCTGTGAGGTCAGCAGAGAGCGGACTTGGCTGTACTTCCCCCTCTCCTACCCACCGGCTTTCAGCTGTTGGTTGGAGACACAGACACAGACATTGCCGGATCCAGGGGGTGCTGATTTCCACCCAGATTTCAGTTGTGCCCCCCCCCCCCCCCTAGATGTGATGCCTTTGTGGCCGCTGATCTCTCCCAACTATCGCCCACTCCCAGAGCCGGGGAAAGGGAACGGCATCCTGGAGCAGTGAGAGGAGAAGTGGAGACCCAATATAGATACCAGCCCAGGAGACTCTCATGGGGCCCCTACTGGTCCTGGACCCTCAGGTATGGCCAGTCCGCCCCTGGTTACATTACATTTATTCATTTCATGTATAACAAAGTTTATTTTGTACAGTGGTGTGAAAAAGTGTTTGCCCCCTTCCTCATTTTCCTGTTCCTTTGCATGTTTGTCACACTTAAGTGTTTCGGAACATCAAACCAATTTAAACAATAGTCAAGGACAACACAAGTAAACACAAAATGCAATTTGTAAATGAAGGTGTTTATTATTAAAGGTGAAAAAAAATCCAAACCATCATGGCCCTGTGTGAAAAAGTGATTGCCCCCCTTGTTAAAACATACTATAACTGTGGTTGTCCACACCTGAGTTCAATTTCTCTAGCCACACCCAGGCCTGATTATTGCCACACCTGTTCACAATCAAGGCATCACTTAAATAGGAGCTGCTTGACACAGTAAGGTCCACCAGAAGATCCTTAAAAGCTACTCATCATGCCGAGACCAAAAGAAATTCAGGAACAATTGAGAAAGAAAGTAATTGAGATCTATCAGTCTGGAAAGGGTTATAAAGCCATTTCCAAAGCTTTGGGAATCCAGCGAACCACAGTGAGAGCCATTATCCACAAATGGCGAAGACATGGAACAGTGGTGAACCTTCCCAGGAGTGGCCGGCCGCCCAAAATTACCCCAAGAGCGCAGCGACGACTCATCCAAGAGGTCACAAAAGACCCCACAACAACGTCCAAGGAACTGCAGGCCTCACTTGCCTCAGTTAAGGTCAGCGTTCATGCCTCCACCATCAGGAAAAGACTGGGCAAAAATGGCCTGCATGGCAGAGTTCCAAGGAGAAAACCACTGCTGAGCAAAAAGAACATCAAAGCTCGTCTCAATTTCTCCACAACACATCTTGATAATCCCCAAGACTTTTGGGACAACATTCTGTGGACCGATGAGACAAAAGTGGAACACTTTGGAAGGTGTGTGTCCAAGTATATCTGGCGTAGAAGGAACACTGCATTTCAGAAAAAAAGAACATTATACCAACAGTAAAATATGGTGGTGGTAGTGTGATGGTCTGGGGCTGTTTTGCTGCTTCAGGACCTGGAAGACTTGCCGTGATAAAAGGAACTATGAATTCTGCTGTCTACCAAGAGATCCTGAAGGAGAATGTCCGACCATCTGTTCGTGTACTCAAGCTGAAACGAACTTGGGTTCTGCAGCAGGACAATGATCCTAAACACACCAGCAAGTCCACCACCGAATGGCTGAAGAAAAACAAAATGAAGACTTTGGAGTGGCCTAGCCAAAGTCCTGACCTGAATCCTATTGAGATGTTGTGGTATGACCTTAAAAAGGCCGTTCATGCTCGAAAACCCTCTAATGTAACTGAATTAGGACAATTGTGCAAAGATGAGTGGGCCAAAATTCCTCCAGGACGCTGTAAAAGCCTCATTGCATGTTATCGCAAACGCTTGGTTGCAGTTGTTGCTGCTAAGGGTGGCCCAACCAGTTATTAGGTTTAGGGGGCAATCACTTTTTCACACAGGGCCATGATGGTTTGGATTTTTTTTCACCTTTAATAATAAACACCTTCATTTACAAATTGCATTTTGTGTTTACTTGTGTTGTCCTTGACTATTGTTTACATTGGTTTGATGTTCCGAAACACTTAAGTGTGACAAACATGCAAAGGAACAGGAAATGAGGTAGGGGGCAAACACTTTTTCACACCACTGTATTTATATGAATTCAGTTTAGGTTATACTTTGTCATATACCTCGTGCCTCGTTATTATGGTCCTTATGGCAGATTCTCCTTCCTGCTGTCCCTTTTCTATACGAATTGGGGGGGGGGGGTCCCCAGAGAGCCTACCCTTACATCAGGGTCCCTAGAGAGCCTCCTTAAATCAGTGTTCCCAGAGAGCCCCCCCCTTACATCGGGGTCCCCAGGGTGCCTCCCCTTACATTGGGGTCCCCAGGGTGCCTCCCCTTACATCGCGGTCCCCAGGGTGCCTCCCCTTACATCGGGGTCCCCAGAGAGCCCCCCCTTACATCAGGGTCCCCAGAGAGCCCCCCTTACATCAGGGTCCCCAGAGAGCCCCCCCCTTACATCAGGGTCCCCAGAGAGAGCCCCCCCTTACATCAGGGTCCCCAGAGAGAGCCCCCCTTACATCGGGGTCCCCAGAGAGAGCCCCCCCTTACATCAGGGTCCCCAGAGAGAGCCCCCCTTACATCAGGGTCCCCAGAGAGAGCCCCCCTTACATCAGGGTCCCCAGAGAGAGCCCCCTCTTACATCAGGGTCCCCAGGGAGCCCCCTTACATCAGGGTCCCCAGGGAGCCCCCGTTACATCAGGGTCCCCAGGGAGCCCCCGTTACATCAGGGTCCCCAGAGAGCCCCCGTTACATCAGGGTCCCCAGAGAGCCCCCCGTTACATCAGGGTCCCCAGAGAGCCCCCGTTACATCAGGGTCCCCAGAGAGCCCCCCGTTACATCAGGGACCCCAGAGAGCCCCCCTTACATCAGGGTCCCCAGAGAGCCCCCCCTTACATCATATACCTCGTGCCTCGTTATTATGGTCCATATGGCAGATTCTCCTTCCTGCTGTCCCTTTTCTATACGATTTGGGGGGGGGGGGTCCCCAGAGAGCCTCCCCTTACATCAGGGTCCCTAGAGAGCCCCCCTTAAATCAGTGTTCCCAGAGAGCCCCCCCCCCCTTACATCAGGGTTCCCAGAGAGCCCCCCCTTACATCAGGGTTCCCAGAGAGCCCCCCTTAAATCAGTGTTCCCAGAGAGCCCCCCCCCTTACATCAGGGTCCCCAGAGAGCCCCCCCTTACATCAGGGTCCCCAGAGAGCCCCCCCCCCCCTTACATCAGGGTCCCCAGAGAGCCCCTCTTACATCAGGGTCCCCAGAGAGCCCCTCTTACATCAGGGTCCCCAGAGACCCCCCCCCTTACATCAGGGTCCCCAGAGCCCCCCCCCCCTTACATCAGGGTCCCCAGAGACCCCCCCCCTTACATCAGGGTCCCCAGAGAGCCCCCCTTACATCAGGGTCCCCAGAGAGCCCCCCTTACATCAGGGTCCCCAGAGAGTCCCCCCTTACATCAGGTCCCCAGAGAGCCCCCCCTTACATCGGGGTCAGGCCCAAAGATGCGTAAGGGGGGCCACAACATTTCTGATGGCTGCCCTGAAGGTGAAATCACTGCCAATGGCACTTACTATCTCCGATGAAAAAGCTGTGCGGTGTACTCTCCGGTTAGTCCGCTGTATGGCGCTGTGCTGGTTGTCAAATTTCGCCGTGAGAAGACACTCCCTACGCCTGGCAAGGTACAGTGAAAATGGCACAGTTCGACCGTTACGTGCCTGGTATGACGTCATCCGCCCGTCCCTTCACCAATCAGAGCAAGCGCGAGAGTCCCCCGCTCCCCCCCCCCGCACAGGCCGCGCGCCCTGGCTGTGAGTGGCTGTGCGTACAGGCGCCCGGGAGCGAGCACGCACTATGAGGGAAGTGCATAGAATGAAGGGAATGCCGCAGAGGTGGGCGTAACCTAAAATGCTTTCCTCTAGTAGTCCAAACCAAAGTCATAGGGAGGGGCGTGGCCCGGAGCCCCAGTAGGCGCTGTCACCTGTGTCTGAGGCAAATAGAGGGGGCGTGGATAGGAGGCGCTCGCCGGTGATTGGGCGGCTGCATCAGGAAGGGGTGGGAGGTTGTTTGTGTGACGGAGGTCCTGTTGTTGTGGACATGCGCAGTGTGCGGGAACTGTGTGGGGGAGATTGGACGCGGTAAAGCTTTGAGTAGTGAGCGGAGGTGTCTGGTGCTGGGAGCGGAGAAGGACTTGTGGGTGCGAAGAGGAGGCCGAGACTGTCCCGGGATGGAGTAACCTGAGTCCCCAGTGTTGGGCCTTCCACCTGGACGTGTAGTGGTGAGTTCCGCCTGTTCTAATGGACGTCATCCGGCCAGCCTGCTCCTCTCCTCTCCTCTCCTCCGAGGTGTACAGCAGAGGGGAACTTCTCCCCCCCCCCCTCCCCCCTGCAGATCACTGGGGGGACTTCCTCTGCTACATTAACAGGGAGCTCCCAGGGATCCTTCCCTGCTGGGAATCGTACAATCATGTTGTATAGTCAGTCCACACACATTACAATCTGATTGTACGATCTCTGTTATAATAAGTATGTAGTGCCAGGGCCTGCCTGCTTGTATGGAGGTGGGTGGGATGGAGTAGGTCGGTCCTCCTATTACACAGATTCGGTAGATCTGATGGTGAGGACAGATTGCAGTGTGTGGGGTGAGCCTTGAGGAGATTGTACAATCAGATTGTATGGACTCTGTACAGTCCCCAGTAATCTCACCCCACACGTCACAATCCGATTGTACAATCTGCTTCAGATCTACCGACCCTGTGTGATAGGAGGACCTCCCCTCTCCCTCTCCTCTATCTGTATACAGACAGGCAGGTCCTTGCACTAGTTGTTGGAAGATCTAACAGAGATTGTATCTGCTATAAGCTGGTCATACACTGTGCAATCTCCTTTGTATCTCCTGTCAGCTGTGCAGTGAGAGGATCTGATTGCATACAAATGGAATGGATTGTTCAGGTTTTGCTCTGATATGATAAGAAGTCCCGGTTCTCACCCCGGGGCGATGTGGGATTCCCTGCTCATCACACTGGAATGGCAGACGGGTTCACCCCGACATCTGTGTCACCCCCAAATCACATCGCAGTGCCAACTATGAAATGGTCCAGGAATCCCAGTGCGGCCCATAGAAGGGTCCTCACCCATTTTAGTGCCAATGTGATTTCCGATATACAGATTGTCCGGCTGAATTTGCATCGCACAGACATGTGGAGGGAATCGCATGCCGTGTCAGTGATCGCACCAGTGTGACCCCCCAGCCTCAGGGCTTGTTTACAGGAGCAGTTAAGGGGGGGGGGTAGTAAAAACCTTGTGTCTGTTTTAAGTTTTTACCGCTCCCCTTCAGCTGCATGCAATAGGCATGTCGCAGTGTTTTGCTTCGCAAACCGCAGCAGGAATTACCTACTGTTGTGTTTGACCGGTGTTCTGTCAAAACGGCCAATTCATCGAGATCTCCAACTACGTCACTTGCGGTTGGTGTAAACTGTCAGTAATTAGAGATTTCGTCGACTTGCTGTATTGATACAACAACAACCGTATTCTCTGCGCTACACAAAGACTTTGCTGTATTGACACAACATCGGCTAACAAGGAAAAAGTTGTTACCTCCTCAAACGGCCATTTTGTTGGTTAGTATCGGAGCGGACTAACAATGTCTGCTCATAATATCGTGTACCGGAGTGTATATGATTGCCGGTGTTGTGTCAAAACAGCAAGTCCTCGAAATCTCCAATTACTAAAGATTTACAATAACCAGAAGTGACGTGATTGGAGATCTCGATAAATTGGCTATTTTTACTGAACATCGGTGTTCTATCAGATAGCCGCTCCCCATCACAAAGCCGCTACCCGGCCTACTGCCCATGCACGATGTGCAGCCGAAGTGACGTTGCCCCGTGGCCATCTTGGTACACCCGCACTCGTCCACAGCCTGGAGTTAGAAGCCGGCAAGCGCCATAAAATGCCATAAATCTATCCCCTATTTTGTAGATGCTATAACTTTTGCGCAAACCAATCAATATATTCTTATTGCGATTTTATTTTTTTTAACCAAAAATTTGTAGAAGAATACATATCTGCCTTAACAGAGTAATATTTGTGATATTTATTATAGCAAAAAGTAAAAAATATTGTGTTTTTTTTTTTGTTTTGTTTTTTGTCGTTTTTTTTTTGTTTTAAAGCGCAAAAAATAAAAACCGCAGAGGTGATCAAATACCACCAAAGAGACACCATGACAGAGATTTTAACTCGGGGGGGGGGGGGGGGGGGGGCAACCTGGGGCCCTCCTGCTGTTGTGGAACTGTTTGGCTGAATTCGGACCAGAAATGGAGCAGAAGACACACAGGACTCCTGTGCAATTCTCCCCGGAGCCCCTCTGGATATGTGTGGATCAGCTCCATAGAGAGCCGCTCACAATCTCCTGACATGGGATTTGGATGCGGAAAAACCTCATCCAATTCACAATAGTGTGACCCCCGGCCTAAAGGGTTAGTTCACCTTATGAGAAGGAGAGAGGACCCCCTAATCCACCCACTCGCCCCCCCGGTCCCCGCTGTACTTCCCTCTATGGTTCATTAGCTGTCATTGTATAAAAAGAAGTGCAGCGCATATAAAACTTATTAAGTCCTATAAAATCCAATAGTAATCCAGAAAGACTAGGAGGTGGACTAACAGTCCGAGCAAGCACTGAAAGATTCCCCGTGACAGATGTGGACCACGGAGCTAACAGATGGTCAGACACACACGTCCCATACGGGTAAATCGCCCAGGCCGGGTCCAGGACCTCCACTCCATTTCAGTGGTCCACATCTGGAGGTGAGCGAAGCGAGTGCTCTGGAGGGTTTTATCACCATCTGGATTTGTGTTCTGTCATGGGGAATCTTTCAGTGCTTGCTGGGACTGTTAGTCCACCTCCTAGTCTTTCTGGACTATTATTGGATTTTATAGGACTTTTTATTGCAATAAGTTTTATATGCGCTGCACTTCTTTTTATGATGCCCATTTGGATTGTGTGGTGATCTTTTGTGTACAGCTGCATTAGTTATAATCAGATTTTTTTGCGCTGATTGATTTGTTACATCATTAGCTGTTGTTGCCTATGCAGACGCTATTGTGGTCTGTGCTGTGCTCCTTCTTTTTCTGTAGGGCTCCTGAGACTCCGCGATTCTGATTGGTCAGCACTGGCACATGACAGCTTTGACCAATCAGTCACTCTGATCCATCCCAAAAGCCCTACAGAAAGAAGGGCAACTGCTGCATGAGCAGTGCCCACCCATCCCCCACATCGGTAGGTACAGTGGGGACTAAGGGGCGGTGTGGATAGGGGGTTCGTTCACCTTTCTTTTCTCTGAGAAGATGAGCTGTGCTGAATAATTGATGAGATCCGTATTCCGCCATGTGAAAACAAAGCACCGCTCTATGTAACATTGTTATGTTCCCGGGACACGGATGTTCTATTGTAGAATGGGAAATGAGATGTCCTGCAAGCGATAAATGAGTCTCGGGAGAAATTGGACAACAAACCTCTTACAAATCAGCAAACTGACTGTCATGCGGTGAAATAGTCTGTTGTGTTACAGGTGTGGTGTTGATGACAGTTATGTAGAAACAATTTTTTTGTCACCTCACTTACTCCAGGCACAGGGGATCTGTCCTTTAATCTGCACTGTAAGGCACAATGAATACACTGAATGTATTGTACTGACTCCTGATGTCCTCACTCAGAAAGGTGTTTTGTTGTCTGGTGCTTTTACAAAACGATTGTGAACCTGGAGATCAATTGACATGGAACAGTCCAGGTTTGGTTTCTGTTGTTGTTTAGATGTGGCCTTTGTTGTTGCTGGTGTGTGTTATTTTGTTGTTTGGCTTTCCTTTGTTCCCTGTCAATAAAACTTCTTTAGCTCTCAATGTGGCCGGTATGGTAGGGTTGCCACCTCATCCCTTTAAAACCAAACGCATATACAGTATATCACAAAAGTGAGTACACCCCTCACATTTTTGTAAATATCTTTTCATGTGACAACACTGAAGAAATTACTTTGCTACAATGTAAAGTAGTGAGTGTACAGCTTGTATAACGGTGTAAATTAGCTGTCCCCTCAAAATAACTCAACACAGTCATTGATGTCTAAACTGCTGGCAAGAAAAGTGAGTACACCCCTAAGTGAAAATGTCCAAATTGGGCCCAATTAGCCATTTTCCCTCCCCCGGTGTCATGTGACTCGTTGGTGTTACAAGGTCTCAGGTGTGAATGGGGAGCAGGTGTGTTAAATCTGGTGTTATTCGCTCTCACTCTCTCATACTGGTCACTGGAAGTTCAACATGACACCTCATGGCAAAGAACTCTCTGAGGCGCTAAAAAAAAAGAATTTATGCTCTACATAAAGATGGCCTAGGCTATAAGAAGATTGCCAAGACCCTGAAACTTAGTTGCAGCACAGTGGCCAAGACCATACAGCGGTTTAACAGGACAGGTTCCACTCAGAACAAGCCTCTCCATGGTGGACCATAGAAGTTGAGTGCACGTGATCAGCGTCATATCCAGAGGTTGTCTTTTGGAAATATACATATGAGTGCTGCCAGCATTGCTGGGGGGGGGGGGGGTCCGCCTGTCAGTGCTCAGCTCATACACTGCATCAAATTGGTCTGCATGGCTGTTTTCCCAGAAGGAAGCCTCTTCTAAAGATAATGCACAAGAAAGACCGCAAACAGTTTGCCGAAGACAAGCAGACTAAAGACTTGGATTACTGGTCTGATGAGACCAAGATAAACTCATTTGGTTCAGATGGTGTCAAGCGTGTGTGGCGGCAACCAGATGAGGAGTACAAAGACAAGTGTGTCTTGACTACAGTCAAGCATGGTGATGGGAGTGTCATGGTCTGGGGCTGCATGAGTGCTGCCGGCACTGGAGAGCTACAGTTCATTGAGGGAACCATGAATGCCAACATGTACTGTGACATACTGAAGTAGAGCATGATCCCCACTCTTCAGAGATTGGGCCGCAGGGCAGTATTCCATTATGATAATGACCCCAAACACACCTCCAAGATGACCACTGCCTTGCTAAAGAAGCTGATGGTAAAGGTGATGGACTGGCCAAGCATGTCTCCAGACCTAAACCCTATTGAGCATCTGTGGGGCATCCTCAAATGGAAGGTGGAGGAGCGCAAGGTCTCCAATATCCACCAGCTCCGCAATGTCATCATGGAGGAGTGGAAGAGGACTCCAGTGGCAACCGGTGAAGCTCTGGTGAACTCCATGCCCAAGAGGCTTGAGGCAGTGCTGGAAAATAATGGTGGCCACACAAACTATTTACACTTTGGACATTTTCACTTAGGGGTGTACTCACTTTTGTTTCCAGCGGTTTAGACATTAATGGCTGTGTGTTGTTATTTTGAGGGGACAGCAAATTTACACTGTTATACCAGCTGTACACTCACTACTTTACATTGTAGCAAAGTGTCATTTCTTCAGTGTTGTCACATGAAAAGATATAACATATTTACTAAAATGTGAGGGGTGTACTCACTTTTGTGAGATACTGTATGAATTACATGAGTTCTGGGGCTAATTTAATGCAGATAAGTGAGTTTAATTACCACTATAATCCGCCACAGAACCTGTGTAATTAATGTTTGGTTTTAAAGGGATGGGGTGGCAACCCTAACGTATGGGCGGTGCCTACTTGGGGCTAAAGATGGATTAGGCTGGGCTGTGACACTGGCCTATAATGAATGATAACTAGCCTAGCACAGTATTTCCGACCAAATCGTGTGAGTTCAGCAGAACTCGTGTTTTTTTTCAAACCTGCGTTCAGTGTGAATAAGGGCTCAAGCTCATGTTGCCTTGTTTGTCACTCCCTTCCCCCAGTTTGTGTGTAATAGATCTATCTATCTCCTTAAAGGGGTATATTTAGTGGCACTATTCGGCCGCTAGCGGGGCGGTTTTAACCCCCCGCTAGCGGCCGAAAAAGGGTTAAAACCGCCTGCAGTGGGAAGGTGCGCTTTAGGAGCGGTGAATGCACTGCTCCAAAGATGCTGCTTGCAGGACTTTTTTGACTGTCTTGCAAGCGCACTGCCCCAGTGTGAAAGCCCTCTGGCTTTCACATTGGAGACACAGCAGCGGCTGTTTTAGGGCGCTTTGCAGGCACTATTTTTTTAGCGCTGTGGCGCCTGCAAAACGCCCCAGTGTGAAAGGGGCCTAATGCATTCTATGCAGGGCAGAGTCGTGCATTCTGTGTGAATGAACACAGATGCAGGACTCAGGAGCGTGCCCGCATGGGTGTCCACCAAGGAGAGCGCTTCTCCAACGTGGACACTCGATGCAGGGAGGAGCCACCAGCGCTGCCATGGGACCCCAGAAGAGGAGGATCGGGGCCACTCTGTGCAAAATGATCTGCACAGTGGAGGTAAGTATGACATGTTTATTTAAAAAAAATAAACATTTAAAAAGAGGGTTTACAACCCCCTTCATGTGCTTTTTCTTGAGACCCTCCTTTGTTGCCTTGGCTGTGTGTTTTGGGTCATTGTCGTGCTGGAATACCGATCCACGACCCATTTTCAATGCCCTGGCAGTTCTCACCCAAGATTTGATGGTACATTGCCCCGTCCATCGTCCCTTTTGATGCAGTGAAGTTTTCCTGTTCCTTTAGCAGAAAAACGCCCCCAAAGTATAACGTTTTCACCTCCATGTTTGATGGTGGGGATGGTGTTCTTGGGGGTCATAGGCAGCATTCCTCCTCCTCCAAACACGGCGAGTTGAGTTGATGCCAAAGAGCTGGATATTTGTCTCATCTGACCACAACACATTTACCCAGTTCTCCTCTGAATCAGTCAGATGTTCATTAGCAAACCTTAGACAGGCCTGTACTTGTGCTTTCTTGAGCAGGTGGACCTTGCGGGTGCTGCAGGATTTTCGTCCTTCACAGCGTAGCGTGTTACCGATTGTTTTCTTTGTGACTATGGTCCCAGCTGCCTTGAGATCATTGACAATATTCTGTAGTTCTGGGCCGATTCCTCGCCGTTCTCATGATCATTGAGGCTGGGTTCACACCTATGCCAATTGGATGCAGGTTTCCCCCTCCGCATCCAATTCGCAGGACAGGAGATTGTGACCGGCTCTCTATGGAGCCAGTTCACATATCTCCGCTGCAGCTCTAGTGCGAATTTGCACAGGAGCTCTGTGCGTCTTTTGATCCATTTCAGGTCTGAATTCAGCCTAAAAATTTGGACTGAAATCTGACCTGGAATGGGGACGCGCCAAACCCCCTGCTGTCAGCCGCATGCGGAAATAGTGTGAACCCAGCCTGAAACTCTTTAAGGGTGAAGTGATATGTTGCATAACGATGACCGAGGGAGATTGACGGTTATTTTGTGTTTCTTCCATTTGCAAATAATCGCACCAACTGTTGTCACGGCCTCACCAAGCTGCTTGGCGATGGTCTTGTAGCCTATTACAGCTTTGTGTAGGTCTATAATCTTGTCCCTGACATCCTTGGACAGCTCTTTGGTCTTGGCCATGGTGGAGAGATTGGAATCTGATTGCGTCTGTGGACATGTATCTTTTATACAGGTAACAAGCTGAGATTGGGAGCACTTCCTTTGAGAGTGCTCCTAATCAGCTCGTTACCGGTATAGAAGACACTCGGGAGCCAAAAATCTTACTGATTTGATAGGAGATCAAATACTTAGTTCACTCATTAAAATGCAAATCAATTTAACTTTTTTGACATGCGTTTTTCTAGATAATTTTTGTTGTTATTTTGTCTCTCGCTGTTAATCTAAACCTACCATTAAAATTATAGACTGATCATTACTTTTGTCAGTGAGCAAATGTACAAAATCGGCAGAGGATCAAATACTTTCCAAACTGTGTGTCTATAGATATATGAGGTCACTGTACTCCAATGGCCTCCACAGTCACCAGATCTCGTCCAATAGAGCACCTTTGGGATGTGATGGAACAGGAGATTCCCATCATGAATGTGCAGTCGACAAATATTCAGCAACTGTGTGATGCTATCATGTCACTATGGACCAAAATCCCTGAGGAATGTTACCTTGTTGAATCTGTGCCACAAAGAATTAAGGTAGTTCTGAAGACAAAAGTGGGTCCAACCCGATACTAGCGAGGTGTACCTAATAAAGGGGTGTGTGTGTGTGTGTGTGTGTTTGTGTGTGTGTGTGTATATATACACACACAGTTTTGTTTAATGTCCTTTTGATTTGTGCTGCAAAGCAGTACTTCCGTGTTTCTCTTCTAGGCGAGAACTGCGGTTTTTGTTTTTTCTTCTTTGCTCCTGTGTGTGCAAATGTGTCTCCAAGTTTTTGGGTTCTCAGCAAGCTTTTTGGCACAGCTGCGCACATGTGAGTTTTTCTGGCCATCTGCGCATGCTCGTCTCTCACACATGCGCGTTTTGAAGCCAGTTTAATGGAATTTGATAAAAAAAAAAATTGAAAGAGCAGCGCGGGAAAAAAAATCAGCTGGACAGTGACTGCATCCAATCAGAGTCTGTCAGTTTGGGTATTCATATAGCTGCAGCACCTATAGCCATCAGGGGAGTTCTTTAGTTGAGCCCACGGGTGTGAATGAGAGCGATCTTGGTGTCTATGGATAACCTTGGCTAACCTAGTAGCATTCATTTTCATATGTAGTCCAATGGTCCAGGTACTTATCTCATTACAGATGATCTTAAGAGACCCAGTCAGTTTGACCATTAAAGCAGTATTCCACCCTAAAGTGGAACTTCCGCTCATCGGAACCCTCCCCCCCCCCCCCCCCTCCAGTGTCACATTTGTCACCTTTCAGGGGGAGGGTGGTGCAGATACCTGTCTAACAGGTATTTGCTCCCACTTTCGGGCATAGACTCCCACGGAAGTCTATGCCTCTTCCTGTTTCGCCGCGCTGTCTGCTGGGACACACACGGGTCCCAGAGACAGCACGGAGCATTCCTATTTCACTGCGCGACTCGCGCGTGCACAATAGGGAAACGGGAAGTGAAGCCGCAAGGCTTCATTTCCTGATTCCCATACCCAAGATGGCGGCAGCCGCATCCGAGGACCGAGGGATGGTTCGGCCTCGGGTGCCGACATCGCTGGACCCTGGGACAGGTGAGTGTCCTTATTTTAAAAGTCAGCAGCTGCAGTATTTGTAGCTTCTGACTTTTACAAAAAAAAAAATTCCTCTTTAAAGTGATATTAAAAGATCGATAGATAGATTAGATAGAGATATATAATTTTTTAATATAATAAACATGTCATACTAACCTGCTCTGTGCAGTGGTTTTGCACAGAGCTGCCCTGATCCTCCTCTTCTCAGGTCCCCCGCCTACGCTCCTGGCTGTTCCAATAAGACACACAGAATGGGGCTCAGCCCCGTTCCCTCCTCACTGGCTTTGAATGACGGTAGCAGTAATGGGGCTGTGACCCTGCTGTGTGGGTTAACTGCCCTCCTTTTTGTTTAGGGAATTGCAGAGCGGCGATATACTTACTTAATTCGCCAATCCTCCTGAGCACAAGACCGGTCCCTGTCCCCGCTGCTCCGGGGACCACACTAGTGGTCTTGTGAAATGTACTGTTCCTGATATCAACATGCCCATAAACCTGCTCTGGATGTGAGACTGGCACGAACATTCCACTGCTGGATGTGCGGGGAGTGTGGTTCCTCCTTCCATGGCTACGGGCACAAAATACCCAGTTCTTCAGAACCTGGGAGAACATATGACCTCCCCCCACAATGCGGGGCTTGGGCTTGGCATCCAGTCATCAGGCTCGGGCCATGTCACAGGACAGAGGGAGGCAATATCACCTCTCTCTAAGCTCTGGTACCAGTAGATGCGTCTGAAGACACGACAGGACAGTGCTGTAGTATAAGGCGGTCATGTGATGGCCGCTAAACAGATCCTGTCACTTTGCCCTGAATGAGCCAGGAGATGTAGTATTTTTATATATGAGCAGCAGTTCCAGGGCATTATCACATGAGGGGGTTGAAGTGTGGTTTTTGTCATGTCTGTTTTCCAAATTTGAGAAGCCTGTGTCTGCATAGGATTTTGCAACATCTTCGGAGCTCTTTTATAGAGAAGTATGGGATTTTTTTTTTTTTTTTTTTAGAATCGTACTTGGGTGGATGCAGCATCGGTCCCCCACCGGCCCTAAGGCTGAGATCCGATCGATCAAACACTGTTGATCATTTGGTTCTCAAAGCACAAGCACTGTGTTTTGTAATCTGCTTTAAGGGACCAGGATGTGTAATTTTTTTTCTTTTTCGGGTTAACTAACACTGTAAAGATTAATGGCAAAACGTTTTAGTTTTTTTTTTTTGATAGGGTGGAGAGGGATTAGAACCCCTGCCAGGTTTTTATTGCTGTCTGTGCCTGTTAGGGAGATTCATATTTATCATCTTTACTGTTATCACCTGTTGTAAGTGAGAAAAAAAAATCTCATTCCGGGTTGTTTTCAAAATGGAAAATCTTCAAATGGGGATTTTCTCACACTTCCTGTTTTGCATATTGGATAGGAAGTGAAGAGAAATCTCCCCAATGGAACGCAGTGGTCAGGAAACACCTGATAGGAGTTATAATCCTCCCTTACTCTATAGAAAAGGGAAGCAAAAGGTTGTGCCTTTTTTAGTTCTCCTTTTTAATGGTGACTGTGCACTTTTGTAACATGTGAGTAGGAAGTTACACCTGCAAAACTATATTGTAAAAGAAAAGCCTGGGGATGGTGAAGTGCTTCGGTTTGCGTGTTTTCAGAGAAGCCAATACACTGTAAAGCTCTCGCCGTTCTGTAGGTGTGTTCCGAGGAGTGTGCATATTTTGTGGTTTTATTTATTGTTTCTTCCTTTCCCTATAGTGTTCACAACCCACACATATATCTAAAGGTAATTCTATGCAAATGCTTTGTCAAGACATGCTACTGGATATAAGGGTCATCTTCACCCCAAATTGAAATCTCCTCCTTTTTTGGATGGCTGCAGTATGTTGAATCGCATGCTGATGTGCAGTACGTGTCGGGGCCTCTGGCTAATTAAGCCAGATTTTCCAGTTCTGCCCAACTGCAGTAGCTGTTACAAAGTTAACCACTTGCCGACCGTGTCATGCAGATGTACTGCGGCAGAATGGCTATCCGGGGCGAAATCCCTTACGAATACATCCTACCCAGCACAGTGATTTGTGTGTGTGCGCGTGCGGATAGGCGGCACTGATGGGCATTGTGTGGCACTGATGGGTGGCAGTGATGGGCATTCATGGGCAGTACTCACTGGCATCACTAATGGGCACTGATTGGAGGCACTGATTGCTGGCAGTGGTGGGGGCTTTATTGTAATCAGGGCACTGATCCTATCTCTAGATGTCCCCTGCGAGGAGATGCCGCTGATCGCTCTCCTCGCCGCACACAGTGCCGATTACCGGTCTCCACGTTTACATGTGACAGGCTGTGATTGAACACAGCCAATCGCATGGTTAAAGAGCCATGGCTCTTTACAGAGATCTGGGTCGTGCTATGTCCTAGCACGCTCATATGACGGCGTCCCAGAGAGAGCCGCCTCGCCGTAATTTGATGTGGGCGGGTGGCAAGTGGTTAAATAACAAACATTTCATATTTGCCTGCTCTGTGTGATGCACAGGTGTCAAACTGGAACTACAAGTCTCATGAGACATTGCAAGGCTGACCGTTAAAAGCATGACACCCACAGGCAGAGGCATGATGGGACTCGTAGTTCCACAACAGCTGTAGGGCCGCCAGTTTGACACTTCTGATTTTGCACAGAGCAGCCATAATCCTCTTCTTCTCGGGTCCCCTGCCAGCTCTAATGGCTCCTCCCCCTTGACCAGTGCCGCCAATAGAAAGTCGCTTTCTATGGGGGCACTGGTGCGTGCTCGCTCCCAAGTGCTGCTCTGTGTCCATAAGACACTCTCCTCATTGGCCCACTGGCTATGCTTGACAGCAGTGGAAGCCAATAGCTCCTGCTGCTGTCTCAGCCAATATGGAGAGAGTCCCAGGACAGCAGAGGCTCTTGTGCACATCACTGGATTGAGAGGGGGCTCAGCCTTTACAACCACTTTAAACAAGGCCTGTAATACTTGCGTAAAGCTGGTGGTGGCAGAGGCATGTAAATCTTTTTTACTTCTCTGTGATTTGTGCATCACATCTGCTACTATGTAGCACAGATGCAGCCTAAGATATTGAGCCCCTTATCCCACTTTCCATGCAGCTCTCTGTCTTATTGAGGCCATGGCTTGTATGGTTTTAAAGACTTGAGGAACGATGAGGTAAGGTGACCTCTCGGGTTATAGTGAAGACACCAGAAATACAGATGGAGAATAAGGGAATATAAAAGTAGAGTAATGAAAAATGAATGCAGTACGAGAGAAGAGAGGCAAGCAAAATTCAGGTAGGCTTGCCATTTTCAGTATAACCGTAGTTTATGAATTAAACCTTTTTTTTTTTATATATGCAGTCTCTCTTAAAAAAAAAAAAAAAAAAAAAAAAAAAAAAAATGCCAGTATAATGGGTTGTCTTTACTGAAAATAAATCCTGTTTGTAGCCCCCCTGGTTCTGGGATGCCTATTTTGGCCGCCATTTGCAGCACCCTCTACTGGTGACTGTGATATAACTACAGCCCTGGTTATAAGCACAGAATCAGGCCATGCAGCCAGACGCAGGACTTGCCTATTTAAAGGAAATGCTTATAAAGCAAATCTAGAGTCTGACATTGTTTTTATCAGTAGGAGAATTAAACAAACTGTTTTTCACTCACCTGGAACAGGTATGTAGATGAGAACCTTTCATTTTGTTGCAACTTTCCTGATCTGCATACTTTTTTTTTTTTTTTCTGGGTCGACTCAAAGTGCTGAAGCCAAGGGGTTAGCATAACAGCCAGGTAACTAGCATGTTCAGGTGGGAGGGTAAGAGGGTAAGCAATGACAGCCCAAATTCTTCCATGACATTCCTAAACAGATCAGTCTACCAAAAAGTAATATGTTGGTTTTAGGTGGAGCCTATAATTCCCAACGTTATTCCTGTCCACCTGGGAGTATACGATTTATTTAAAAAAAAATTAAAATAAAATTCCACCCCCTTTGGGCCTGTCGAGCTTTGAGTGTGTCAGTCGAATAATGCAGCTTTTGATATAAACGTTTGAATGGTATTGAATTCATTGCAGGTGCATTTGACTTGCAGTTGATTTTCTTCCACTCTGTTTCAAGCTGATTTTACAGAATCTGTTCTGATGTGAATATGTGTACAAAAGCCAGTTAACACTCCACTTGTTCCAACTGTTACATTTTCCATAATAAAGAAAAATAAAAATTAAAAAAAATCCTTGGAAAAGGAGAAAAAAGAAATCCATAAGGAACAGTGCAACATTTCATATTTCCAGCAGAGGTGGCATTTCCACCAATAGAAGTCTCCTTCTAGCGTCTACCAATTAAGGCTACTTTCACACCGAGGTGCTGGTGGTAAAGCTATATTTAGCGGTGCTTTACCGTTGTTTTAGCAGCGCTTTTCAGCCATTAGTGGGGCAGTTTTACCCCCCCCCCGCAAGCGGCTGAAAAAGGGGTAAAAACGGCGGGTTTAGAGCGCTGCCCCATTGTTTTCAATGGGAAGGGGTGCTTTAGGAGCGGTAAATACAGTGCTCCAAAGATGCAGCTTGCAGGACATTTCAGCATCCTGCAAGCGCACTACTCCAGTGTAAAAGGAGAGACAGCAGTAGCTGTTTGAAGGCACTTTGCAGGCGCTATTTTTAGAACTTTAGTGCCTGCAAAGCGCCTCAGTGTGAAAGGGGCCTAAGGCTAGTGCCCCCCCCCCCCCCGCGCAAAGTGCCGCTGCAGCGACGCTTTGCCGGCGGTATTGCCGCGCTGTCCCATTGATTTCAATGGGTAGGAGCGGTGAATACACCGATCCTTCACCGCTTCAAAGATGCTGCTAGCAGGACTTTTTTTACTGCCCTGCTAGCGCACCGCTCCAGTGTGAAAGCCCTCCGGCTTTCACACTGGAATGAAAGGACCCGCTGTTTTCAGGCGCTATACAGGCGCTATTTTTAGTATAGCGCCTGAAAAATGATTCGGTGTGAAAGGGGGCCTAACTGAAGTGTTAGTTTTGGGCGGAGGGATCCATTTACAAATTAAATGTAATATTTTTAATAACGTTCGGTGTCCCTTTTATACAGGCAAAGCGGAAAACGTATTTTTTATAACCTTTTTGGGCTTTTTCCCCTGGGGAATCATACTCCATCTGTTTTTTTTTTTTGTGTTGCAAAGTACTGCAATACGTATGATTCTTATCGATTGTATGTGATCTCTAGCTGTCGATGGCCTCCAGGCAATTCTGGAGCTTGTAGCGAAGAAAGCTACTGGTGCTGATGTTATTTTCATTCACTCTATCTTGATTGTTCTATACTATCGTCTAACGCTTGTACTTTCACTACGTGATTTGTTGGAATCCCTGTACTATTTACTTACGTTTTGAATGTAAATTGTCATCTTTACAAGAGCTACAGGGGTACGAGTATATATAATTTATTGAGGGGAATTTATCAAAGCAGATGGAATCTGGAGCAGCTGTGCACAGCAACCATCAGCTTCTATTTATCATTTACAAAGCAGAACTGAAGGCGGCATTATAAAAAAAAAAAAAAAAAACAAGCAGACAAGCTGTTTTTGTAATGTCTCTTCTGCAATAAAAAAATAAACCTGCCTGGCTGTTTGCTGTCTTCTGTGGTGTGTAACCTGGGCTGTGTGTGCGCAGCTGAATTTGCAATGCTGTCATGGGCTTTGTGTGTTGGCAGACCAACTTCTGCGTATGTGTCATCCTTCGGCGGCCAATGAAGATGGGCGAAGACTGGCACCCAGAAGCAGCCAAGGAGAAGATGCTGGCACTGTTAAGGGGACCCCTCACAAGCTTTGGACTATTGGAGAGAATGTAAAGTATAGTGACTTTAGCCTTCATCACACTTGTGGTTGGGGGCAGTACAATCTCGTGGTTGATGGGCATTTTCACCCCCCCCCCCCCAATGTTCTTCATAGCGCTCTTTCACACTGGGGCGCAGGCCACGTTAGTTTTACTGGCGCTGTGCGGGCGGGGTGCTTTTTACCCTAAAGAAGGTGTTAACAAGGCTTCGATAGCGCTGTCCATTGATTTCAACGGGCAGGGGCGGTTTAGGAGTGGTGTATGCACCACTCTAAAGACCCTGCTTGCAGGACTTTTTTCGGTCATGCAAGCACACCGCCCCAGTATGAAAGCACTCAGGCTTTCACACTGGGGAGGCTTGAGAGGCGCTTTACAGGAGCTATTTTTAGCGCTAAAATGCCTGAAAAACGCCTTCAGTGTGAAAAGGAGTCTTGAACTGCAAACGCAGTGGAGGGGGGTGTACATATGCAGCGGCCACAAAACTTTGCAAACGTGACCCATTCAACTGAATAGGGGCACCCCACACGCGGTTGCGGTTTGCTGGTGCAGGGTTTAGGGATTAAAATGGGTGGTAAGGAGGCAATAGAACATCGCCTCACTGCCTGTTAAACATCCTTTTGAAGAACAGTTGTTCTTCAGAGGGCACGGCATGTGTAAACGAGACCCAACTTCTGCAGTTTTAATAAATTCTTTCCCCAATGTACAGCAGAGGTAAACAAAGTATTACAGAATCCAGGTGCTAGTCTGTCCAATACAGGAGCCAGCAGGATATCTTAAGGAGCCAGCTCCATTGACAACAACTAGAAACAATCCTCAAAAGTTGGGCAGCAGCTTTAAAGTGTTAACCTAAAAAAAATAAAGATCCTGTTCCTTTTTTAAAGCATTTTTTACAGCACAGTGCTTGTGCTGTGTCATTTGGCCCCCTGTAACACTTGAAATACCTGACTGATCCTGCCAGCTTCTGCCCTCCCCTTTTGTAAACTGACCACGGTGTATCATGGCTGCTGAGCCCTGGCACCGTGGTTAGTTTATGTGCCTCCATCGTCCGCTCTCCTCCCATCCTCTCCCCCCTCCCTGCCCTTCAGATGTGTGCCGTGTCGCTGTTCCCTGCCCCTTCCTGCTGCTGAAATTATACACATTTTTACACTATCTTTAGGCTGCATTCACACCTGAGCATTTTCAGCTCATAAAACGCCCAACAAGCAAAATCCCATTCATTTCAATGGTATATGGTGTAATATACATTTTTTATTTTTTTTTGTCATGGAAGTGGAGTTACCCCTTAAGTTTTGACAATAAGGCCCCTTTCACACGGGCGCCTTTGTGAACTGGAATCCGCTTGCTCAGCGGGGGATCTCTCCACTGATCCCCGCTGAGCAGGCAAATGACAGGTCTGTGTCTGCTCCGCTATGCAGAGCAGTCACAGATACAGTCCCGCTTTCCTCTATGGGGCAATCGGATGGAAACAGACCTGTCCGTTTCCATCCAATGCTATCCGATCAATGGATGGGGAATAGAACCACCATCCATCTGTTTTTGGCAGACAGGATCGGATGGCGGCGGGTGTCAGCGGTCATGTGCCCGATGACATCCGCCACTCCATACAAGAGACTGGAGGGTCCAATCAGGTCTGCCTGGAAAAACTGACAGGTGGACCAGATCAAACAGCCCGTGTGAAAGGGGCCTGAGGCAAGGTTCACACTGATGTGACACAGGAATCTCTGCGTTGACCACATCACACCACATAACTGTCGCACTGTGTTTGTGATTTGCTGCAGGTATCAATGGAAAGTTAACGACACCCCAAAAACAGGTCACAGAAGGTCACAAGTTGACAAAGTGTCAGTAAATAACAGCCTATATTAGCCCAGAGCAGCCATTTTTGAATCAGATTTTTTGCTGTTGGCCAAAACTATTGTGTAAAGGAGGCCGGGGATGGATTTCTCCTCTCTGGTTCCTGAGCTGCGGAAGCAGAAGATTGCTGATTGGTCTTGGTTGATGTGTCTGGCTTTAAGTACTCTGTTGAATAGGTCAGTGCTATATAAACAAATCCAATGCGTCAGTCCATTGCTGTGTAATGTCTTTTACTTCCTTAGATCTGACATGCAGCACCCGGCTCTTTGTCAGGAGAATTTCCTTCTTTTTTTGTTTCTATTCTTGCTTTGTCCTGTGTGGCAGCTGGATGGAGTGATGTCAGCGGAGACCCCCCATCTCTGCATACAGCCCAGGCCACAATCAGGATCTGTCCCAATCCACTGATTCTCATCTTGTGGGCATTGAATGGCCTCCAGGTTGCTATATGGTAAAAGCATAATGCATTCCCCCCCTCATCTTCCTCATTAACCCTTTCATTACCAGGAAGGCTTGCCTAAGGCATCAGTCTAAACCCCAGTGCTGTTTGTTTTTCAGCCCTGCAATGGTTAAGATGCTGAGCCATCTGCCTGTGTTTTGCTCTTCATGCAAATAGCTCTATAATCCGCCCCCTGTCCAGGGAGGGGCTGGAGACACAAGCTGTGCTGCGATTGGATGATGCTGGCTATACCTCTCCCTTCATCAGTATGTTAATACAGGGTGGGAAGAATAGGCTTTTATGCTGTACTATATGACCAGAGGAGGACGACAGCGTGGATGGACTAGAGAAGAAGCATCCTACAAATTGGGGGTCCTGGAACACAGGTTGTATGTATGTGAAGAATTGTGTAATATCTGACAGTACATGGGGGTCAGTATGTGTGTGGATAGTTGTATACGATCAGTGCGGGAAATATTAGACATCTGGGGTTTTTATATGCAGCTAGATCTTTTGATTGTCCCATCAAGAATTGTCAGCCATTCAGAATAGCTGAACTGACGTACCATGAATCAAATGGTGCCAGATTCCCATCCAGCCATACATGTTTATGCAGCAGAGATGACATCTTATATCTTCTAATATGTGATGATGTTTTCAGAGGATGAGAAGTGTTTTCACACCAGCAGTGGGAGGATGATGTAGAATTTAGAAGCCAGTTTATGCAATTTGATTGTCGGCCGTTTTTTTTTTTTGCCGGAGTTACACCTACGGGCTCTGAATGATGGGAATAAAAATGGTTCAAAGTGAGGCTTGGATTTTGTGGGGTCTTTTTATTAATAATAATAAAAAAATAAAATTAAATGAGATTATATATAATCTCATTTAATTTTATTTTTTATTTTTTGTAAGCATTGGCATTTTGACTCCCGGGATTTGTCCAGACCTGTTTGCTATGTTTTATGCCATTTTGAATCCTGTTCTTATCTGTGTGATAATTGTATCCCAGATGTGGTATGAGCACTCATAGGTTGGCAAAAAATACACAGATCTTGTTTCACAAATGGAAATTTCTCCATTTCCATGATTTTGCCATTGTCAGTATCTTTACATTATAGAATTCTGAAACTTTTTCCCACTGATTTTTATTTAAATTGGTATTAAACTGTATTATATTGCAGCTTATCAATCATTAGATGTAGTGGCGTCATCGGTCTTCTTCTTTTCTTTGGCTATTTTGCCCCCTCTGTTTCCACCTGGTGATCTGGCCAGTAATACGCCTCCTGTATTAAAGTGCTCCTACTCTGGATGAAGGAGCACAGAGGCACAGCAGACCGCAGCATTGTCAGTCTGGGGGTAGGGTAGTGTTAGTGATTGTAAAGTCTTGTTTTTTTATAAAAAAAAAAAAACATGTTATACTTACCTGCTCTGTGCAGTGATTTTGCTCTTCTCTTCTCGGGTTCCTCTTCGCTGCGCCTGGCCCCTCCCTCCTGTCGAGTGCCCCAGCAGCCAAAGTGTGTCCATTCAGACACAGAGCCCTGACCTGGCCCCCGCCTCCTCTCTTCTCTGATTGGCCAACTGACTTTGACAGCTGTGGGAGCCAATGGTGCCGCTGCTGTGTCTCAGCAAATCAAGAGGAGAGTCCCGGATGGCTAAGACACTCGTGGACATCGCTGGAGAGTGATGGGGCTCAGGTAAGTAATTAGAGGGGTGTTGGGGAGGCTGCTACACACAGGTTTTTTATCTTATGCATTAAGATAAAAAAAAACTTCTGCCTTTTTAAAGTGACTGTAAATGACTCATTCCGTTTTAAAATGGAAATGAAAGACAAAACATTTTTGTATAGATCTAAAAGAACATTATAAATACTTAAATTTCAATCAAGTCTGATCATTGGAGGAGAGCACACTGAGTTCCCAGCATAGCTAGAGAACTGACCATGCTGTGCTCTCCTGCTTAGTGTGGTTGGTTTTTAATAGGAAAGCAGAGGGACTGGCAGGAACACCAGGGATTTCACATTAAGGTGGCAATACAAAGAGAACAGGATACTTTCTCATACAAGTATATGGTACAGCAGGAATATGAGGTGTTGGGGTAACAAACGCTTTAACCAGGGATGTCTATAAATCTTGCCACCTTGAATTGGTGTTTCTCGGCTCTCCCTGAAGCTGTAGATGCAGATAGAATGAATATATACTAAGAAATTGAAGCCAGACTCCAGCTCACACTTTATAATCAATTTACAGCAAACTTTTTTTTTTTTTTTTTATTTTTTTTTTTTTCATTTTCATTTTGGCATTGAAGTTTTGCATGAATAAATAAAAGGTGATCCTTTTTTAATCACCCCTGCCAGTGTTAAGAGGGTTGTCTCATCCCTGCTCATCTTCTGCTGGAGAGCTTATGCTTTTGAAAAGCAACAGACTTGCTGGTTGGATCACCAGATGAAAATGGACAAAAGCCTGAAAAAAGGAAACTAAGGCTACTTTCACACTGGGGCGCTGCGGTAAAGCGGTGCTATATTTAGCGGCGCTTTAGCGGCGCTTTAACCCCCGCTAGCTGCCGAAAAAGGGTTAAAAGTGCCGCTGCAGTGGGGCTTTCACATTGGAGTGCACTGAGCGCCTCTTTTAGGGCACTTTGCAGGCGCTATTTTTATCACTTTAGTGCCTGCAAAACGCCTCAGTGTGAAAGGGTCCTTATACAGTCATTACATCTAAGAATCGGTAAGCTGCAATATGTTTACTTTTGGGTTTAGTACGGCTCCAACCTTTTATTGATCGCCCCACGCAGATACACTGCGGCAGGGCAGCCCTCCTGTGTGAAATCGCATACCTGTACTTGATTTTGTGCAGGGGGTCCGGAGCGCGCACACCGCCGGTGATCCGCTCCCACAGTGATTGAACTGTGACCGGCCGATCGGTCTCAGAAGAGGCACACCGCCGCTCTGTAAGAGGGGAAGATGGAGATCTTGTGTTCCTGCTAAGCAGGAACACGGATCTGTCTTCCCCCTGTCAAAGCACCTCCCCCCACACAGTTACAAAGCACTCCTAAGGAACATGTTTAACCCTTTGATCGCCCCTGATGTTAACCCCTTTCCTGCCAGTGTCATTAGTACAGTGACGGTGCATATTTTTTTTTAGCACTGATCACTGTATTGGTGTCACTGGGTCCCAAAAAGTGTCAGATTTGTCCACCGCAATGTCAGTCCCGCTAAAAATCAACGCCATTACTAGTAAAAAATAAATAAAAAAACAATTCAATAAATCTATCCACGAAATTTGTAGACACTAACTTTTGCGCAAACCAATCAATATATGTTTTATTGGGATTTGTTTACTAAAATATGTAGCAGAATACATATTGGTGTAAATTGATGAAGTTGGATTTAAAAAAAGTTTTTATTTGATATGTTTTATAGCAGAAAGTAAAAATATTATTAATAATTATATAGTTTTTTTTTTTTTTTTTGCTCAAAATTGTTGGTATTTTGGTTTCTAACGCAAAAAATGAAATCCGCAGAGGTGACCAAGTACCAACAAAAAGCTGTATTTGTGGGGGGGGAAAAAAAGGACATTTTATTTGGATACGTTGCACGACCGCGCAATTGTCAGTTAAAGTAACGCAGTGCCTTATCGCTAAAAATGGCCCGGTCATGAAGAGGGGGGGGGGTAAACCTTCCAGGGCTGAAGTGGTTAAGCACATGCTTGTAGAAAGTATAGTAAATGGGGACTGATGGAGCCACAACAAACCAAACTACTCATTATTGGTCTCGGAACTCTTGCATCAGTTTCGATGCTTCTTTGTGCTTGGAAAAGGCGGATGTACTTTTCATTCTCCCTCTCGCTTGCTTAAGCTGGATAGTAACTTTGACACTCCCTTTCACTTGCTCATAACTAAATCTTTTCACTGGTCAAACTGCAAGGGAAGATCACTTAGTAAATGGCTGAGTTTAAATGAATTGGTGCTTATATTGCAATGCAGACTTGTATGGATGAGATGCATTTGATTTTTCTTGCTGGGAATGTACAGGATATTGAGAGATGGGTGTGTATGGCTGTTTAAGAAGTGTAAATTGACAGCTTGTTCCTTTTCAGTGAAAGTTGTGTTTTTGTTTTTATCTTGCAGGATCGTCTCTCCACCCTGTCTCCCAGGAATATTTAAATGAGGCAGTAGAAAAGCATCCCATCTGCGGTCTCACTACCACCCTGGGCATCGCCAACTAGCAGCATCTGGTTAAAGAAGCACCTGCAGGGGCCTGACATGCCGTTTACCTCCTGACTAAGGAGTATGGGCACTCAGGGCAGCCCTGTGAAGAGCTACGATTACCTCCTGAAATTCCTGCTGGTGGGGGACAGTGATGTCGGCAAGGGGGAAATCCTGGAGAGTCTGCAGGATGGCGCATCAGAATCTCCATACTCCTATAGTAACGGTGAGCAGCTGTTGTAGTGAAAGCTGTGTTTTTTGTCTTGTCAGTTCCAAGCACCTGGTAATCCCCCATGGGGCACTGTTCAGTGAATGTCCCATTTCTTTGTCAGCCTGCCAAAAAAGACGCTCCATCTGATTATAGGATGTATTGGGCCATCTGAGGCGACTCGTGCTTGAATTTAGAAATTTTGGCTGTGCATGCATGCAGCTAAACTTGGGTGATCCTTTTGTTCAGCGCAGCCTGCCAGGCTTCTGTGCCATGTGGTGGACAAAGTAAAAGGTTGCACAATGACTGCATACATGAGAAGATCCTAACCGATTGATAATTGAGCATGTTAAAAAAAATGGGCAAGCAACTTTGCATAGTTAGCTAGGCTGAAAAAAGACACCAGTCCATCCAGTTCAACCATAAAAAAAAAAAGAAATAATAAAAATAAATATAGTACAATCCAATATATCTAATTCTATACCCATATACACACGCAGAATGTCAGAAAGCTAGGTCTTGTATCTACGTTACTTTTCCTTTTTCTTTGTTCACATGGATGCCAAAAAGTATAACTGAATGCAAAACCTGTGTTTGGATGGAGTGCAGAAGGATGAGAACCCTTGTCAGTTTTTAACCACTTGCTTACTGGGCCCTTTTACCCTCTTCCTGCCCAGGCCAATTTTCAGCTTTCAGCGCTGTCACACTTTGAATGACAATTACTCTGTCATGTAACACTGTACCCAAACGTTTTTTTTTCCCCACAAATAGAGCTTTCTTTTGGTAGTATTTTTAATCGCCACTGGGGTTTTTACTTTTTGCTAAAGTAACAAAAAAAGACAGAATTAAAAAAAAATTTTTTTTTTCAGTTTGTTATAAAAATTTATCAAATTGGTAATTTTTCTCCTTTACTGATGTGTGCTGATGAGGGGGCACTGATTAGCAGCACTGGTGGTAAATGTTGGGACTGATGTCCCTGTAACAGAAGCCGTTTACTGGATAGTGTGAGGAGAAAAAAAAAGCTGATAACTGGCTTCTGTTTACTTCTGTGATCGGCTGACAGCTGATCACATGGTAAAGGGCTGCTGTGATTGTCCTTTACCCTGATTTGTGATCAGTCAAGTTTGAAAAACCTGACGATCACAGAGCGCGATCACGGGAGGTCGTCTATAGATGCTTTCCTAGGCACTTAAAGCCCACACTTAGGGCTATAGCGTCGGAGGAAAACTGTTAATTGCTGTCTGTGGCCCCCTTAGGGAGATTCACCCTCTCTATTTGTCTTGTTTACCATTATCAGTGCAAGTAAAAGAAAATCCCTAATTTTTGGTTGTCCCCAGAAAAAATAATAGGGAAATCTTCCAATGGGGACACTCCCAGTGACCTGGGGGTCCCCAAGGAATTTTCTTTAATTTGCAGGGATTTCCTTTCCTGTTTGGCTTATGGGACAGGAAGTGAAGCGAAATCTCTGCAATGGGTCACAGATGGCGAAAAAAAAAAAAAAGCAAGATGATAAAAAGTTTTTTTTTGCCTATACTTCTACTTTAAAATGTAGCACTTGGCAGGTCGTTCTAACACTTGCTATATGACCCCCCCCCCCACCACCACAAATGCCGACACCTATTAGTGTTGTGAACCTCAAGGGTGCAGTGGGCTCTGTGTCAGATGGCAGCACTCCAGCTGGTCAAGAAGTATCTCATGGTAATTCTACCTGCTAGCAGATCATTCCTGTCAAGGTCAGAGCAATGCCTTTTTAAAAAAGGTTGATTTCCTAAAACATGAGCACTCAGAATCTGGTACATCTATGCATGGTAGCCAATCTGCTTCACCTTGTTCAATTGAGCTTTGACAAAAAACCTGGAAGCTGATTTGTTTCTCTGCAGAGCTGCCCCAGATTTTGCACGCTTCAGTTTTACTAAATCTCAACCCCCATGGTCTGTTGGTTTTCAAGCTCCAACTTGCATAGCCCTGTGTCCTACATTTTTATTTTTTTACAGTAAAGTATTTTTCACTGGTTTAGAAAATGCAGTGATAAGATCCAGCATGCCACACGCTCATGTGACAGAATTTTGGGTGGAAATCCATATAGGCTTGGTCCACAAACTACCCATTGGACAACCCAAAGGAGAATTCCTTTTAATGACACGTCTGCGGTGGTTGGCTGTTGGGGAAATTTACAGTTATACTGCAGACCCCAGAGAATTCTTTCTATTGCTGTCCTTGTTGCTTTGCCTATGGGAATCGCCAGCTTTGCATGTATGGCACCACCTTCACAGGCTTTCCTTGCAAAGACTTAGTGCTGAACTCCTAGCTATAGTTTCTGCTAAAAGGATTAATTGCCTTTGCAGGGTTTGAGTCGCAGTGCAGCAACTTCCTAATTCAAAAACCTGAAATGAAAGTGTATTAAAAGCAGACAAACAACTCCCGCTTCATCACTGCCAGTCCTGGACTACTTGGCCCTGCAGAGCTGACAGGATATGTATTGGTGTTCTTTTTAGGGCACTGCCCGTGTAACTAACCAGATGTTTTGTGTCGCATTGGGCAGATAATTCATAGGAAACCTGTACTGTGGAATACAAACTGCTTTTGCTTTTTAGAGATACTAGTTTCTTGGCTGTATCTGTCTTAAAGGGGGAGTTTACCTTTAGGGACACCTGGTTAGAGAAGGGGGTCATTGGCTTCCTAGCTATTATGCTTACTAGTGTCATCCATACTTTTTTTTGGTGACAGGTTCTCTTTAATGAGACATACAGGGTCTGAAAGACCCTGCATGTCTCCCCTGTGCTCCACTGAATGTAATGCAATGCACATTGCACTGCATTACATTCTTTCCCGGCTATGATGGTTGCATAAGCTGTCACCAGGGACTCGCAAGTGATGTCACAAGTCACTTCTGAGTCGGCAACAACAAGGGTAGGAGAGCGGATGTGTGTCCACTCTCCTCCCTCCCCTCTACCTGGTGGCACCCATTATGCTGGTCCCGGGCCCGCAGATGGGCAAGCAGAGCCCAGGAAACATAAGGGAGGGGGGTGCAGAGCATTCGGGCGGCAGAACAGGCGCCAGGGCACAATATCTTGCTGCCATGGCGGACTGGCGCCTGGGATTTGTTGAGCCCTGATCTAGACTATATGCAGTTGCCTTAGGGCAGGCATGTCAAACTGATGTTTTATTTGGTGCATGTGGCCCCCAGTTTCTTCTTTGTGACCCTCGGTGGTTTTACAAAAAGGCGCTCCTAGCTGATCTCCTATACGTTCCCCTTTTTTACATAATTTTACAATAAAAACGCCTGGAAATGCTTTATGGCACCTTTTTGTTACCTTGTGCTCTTTTTGTGGGAGATAAGTAGGTCTGGCCACAGTAGATCTAATGCAGCCCCATTGAAGATTTAGTCCTCTCCATTTGGCACCATGTTTTATCAGAGTTTGACATGCCTGCTTTAGGGGATCAGGAAGGATTTGTCTTCCCTGTTGGAGCATATTGGTTGTAGTAAGTTTAATTACTAACTGTGTATGTTCTGCGCTCTTCCCAAAAACTGACATTCCTCTCCTCCCTCTTTGTTTCTGTAAAATTGCTTGGGACTCCCTATGGGATATGAGTCAGACCAGAGTTTTTCTAATGCAGTCATGAGATTGTACGGCCGTCATTGGCTGGCCGCGATCACACCCAATGGTGTGTGCTGGTGACAGTGCTAGTTGGCCACAGAGAGACGGCTATAATTTTATATCCACTTCTGTTTACTGCAAAAGCAAATCTTTTGTTACTGTGAAATGTAATTACTAGCACACTAAAATAAAGCAGTGATTTGCTATGTCCCTAGATTAATCCTCATTGATTACTGTAGGTTGCTGTGCTTTGCACAAAAAGATTTACCGGTATTACAAAAAAAACAAAAACTCAGAAATGGAAAAGCAAAAGTGTTGATGACAGCTAATCGCATGCAATTCCATAATTGTACTTGTACTTGCCCCATGTACCTATACACCTTCTGTTCTAAAACCAATTATTAGTATAATTAAAATGTAAGAGATGTGTTGGCTTTTAAACAGTCTTTTATTATTCTTTTCCAAAAAACTCCATTGCAAGAGCCTGGTTATTGTCCTTTTTTATGTCCTTTTCAAACTTTGGACAACTGAAGCTTGGCATATTAAGATTTGAATGAGCCGTTGTATGTAAAAACAATGACTATGCCCAGAGATGTAAACTGCTGCATTTATTTATATGCAAATCTCATATTTTCCTGTAAGGCCCCTTTCACACTGGGGCGTTTTTCATGCGGTACAGCGCTAAAAATAGCGCCTGTTCACCGCCTGAAAAAATCCGGCGGGCTTTCACACTGGAGCGGTGCGCTAGCAGGACGGCAAAAGTCCTGCTAGCAGCATCTTCGGAGCAGTATAGGAGCGGTGTGTTCACCGCTCCTATACCGCTCCTTCCCATTGATTTGAATGGGAAACCGCGGCAATACCGCTGCAAAGCGCCGCTACGGCGGCGCTCTGCGGGGGTGTTTAACCCTTTTTCGGCCGCTCGCGGGGGGTAAAACCGCACCGCGAGCGTCCGAATACCGCGGTTTAAACCACGGTAAAGCAGCGCTAAATATAGCGCTGCTTTACTGTCACCGCGGCTCCCCGCCCCAGTGTAAAGGGGCCTAATAGTTGAGCTTTTACTTGGATTTAACCGTTTTCCAATGTAGTTCAAGGCATGCCATGCATTATAACTGTCAGTTGCTTGTGCTCTCCACTGTCAAGCAATCAAATGGTTTGTGTTATACCAGATCACATGTGTAGCACCAAAACAACTGCAGATCACTCACAGGCTAAGATGGCAGCTCTCTTGGCTGTAAAGGTTAGAAGGGTTTAGTTTCACCTGAAAGTGGAACTTTAGTCAGGAAATGAAGTCCTGCTAGATCACTTTAGGCTGGCCCCTTTTGCAGGTATAGCTTTGTGAAACTATGCTGCCCCTGCTTTGCACATGCTCACTTGCTCTCAATTTTAGGCACTGCAGAGTTTGTAGAGGCCAATCTGCTGATGGCCTTAAAGCGGAATTCAAGCGGAGCTCCAGGCTCCTTCAGAAAAAATAAAGTCAGCAGCTACAAATACTGTAGCTGCTGGCTTTTAATATTAGGACACTTGCCTGTCCACGAATCCAGCCGTGTCTTCACCCCAGCTTATTTTTCAATCGGCTGTCGCCGCCATCTCCACTGCATGCAGAATGCACGCTACACTTTGTGAACAGCCAGACGGCGGGAAAGTAGGAGGGGGGCCAAGCTTCCTGCTGACTTTGTTGCAGAAAAATCAGCCAGAAGTGGGAGCAGGTACCTGTCAAAATCAGAAAGGTACCAAATGTGGCAGGGAGGGAGGAGGAGCCAAACAAGCAGAGCTTCCCCTTTTGGGTGGAGCTCCACTTTTAACTCTCCTATTTTTTTACATCCAAGAAAGCTACTTTGTTTTGATCTGTGGTGCTGCACATGTGATCAGTTATGACACCAGACATTTGATGGTTTGGTTGAGAGCACAAGCAAATGTGAGTTGGAAATCCCAGCATTCAAGGAATGTAACTGTTATGGGAAACTGTTAAATCAATGGGTTTAGTTCAGCTTTATGATTTGCTGTTCAGGGGCTCTGGGCTTCAGCAAAATGGCAGCGCCCAGCAAGAAGAAATGCTGGACACAATTTACAGCACACACTAATTTTGATGGCATAAATATTAATGTGCAATTGTATGTTCCCTGCTAAGGAACGCTATTTTATTTTTTTTCCAAGTTCTTATGGGTAAAGTTCTACTTTAAGCTGGCCCGTAGACCTAATGACAGTTGGCTGATATATTTGCATCAGGCAAAAAAATTGTCTGCAGCAGTGGAAAATGCTGACCACTCTTGGGTGGGTAAGGCTCCATTCACAATTCCTAAAAGGCCATGGTGCAGAAAAGTAAAATGCGTGTACCTGGGACTGGGCTCCAAGGTGTTCTGTTCAGAAGCAGCTGATCAACCTGTAAAACTGAATGACAGACTGGAAAGAGTTGGGGCAGTCTGGCTGTAAGCATTTATCCACATGTCCAGCAGTTGACTGCGGTTAGGGACAGATGTCCTTTTCCTGAATGCAGACAGGTTGCAACCTCGGGCAGATCGCTATCTCTGACAGCAGGTAACTGCTGGACGGGCACAGAAATGTTTACAGCTGCAGACATCCCCAACTCTTTCCAGTCTGTCGTTCTGTACAGGTTGAGCAGCCACTGCTGATCGGAAGACCTGGAATCGCGGCTGCAGGTATACTTGCCTTTTTCGTTATCATACACGTCTAAAATTCTGTACATCATAGGGGCAAAAGGTGTCGTCTTCATCTGCATTATGATAGGGTTATGCTGCCACCTTCAGGTGTATGGACTCTGGCAAAAAAAGGCACTGGCTTACCACTCCCTATTAGGCATGGCTTCAGTTTTCTTCCTAGTGTCTAAGGTTTTTTTTTTTAAAACTGAAGGTCCTCCCTGTGAGGGTTCAGGAAGAGAAGGCCATAGCTGTGGTGTACATTAATCAAGGAGGCAAAAGAAGTCGGGCAGCTCAGGAAGAAGTGGATCTCATCCAGTCTTTTGCAGAACTCCATTTTCCCATGCTGCCCGCTGTCAACATTTCAGGTGTGGCAATTGATTATGCCTTCCTGCTGCTAAAGATTCTACATCATCTTTGCAGGATTTGTGTGGAAGGTATTCTGGTGTTTTTCTAATTTCCCTGGCCAGGCCCAGGAGAACTTTGTACTCCAACAACCCTTAGGGTCAGTTCACACTGAGGCAGCATGACTTGCAGGGCGACTGCCTTTAGGCGACCAGCATCTGACTTTAGAGGTGGCTTGCAAAATCACTTCTGTATAGAAGTCAATGCAAGTCGCCCCAAAAGTAGTACAGGAACCTTTTTCTAAGTCTGAGCGACTTGAGTCGCTCCTATTAGAACGGTTCCATAGTACAGAACGGGACGCGACTTGTCGGGCGGCTAAGTCGCCTGACGAGTCGCCCCTGTGTGCACCAGCTCTTAGACCTATCCGGATCGATTCAACCTACTGACGCAAGGTGCCGTCTTCCATCCTTTTTACAGTCGCAGGCTTTATTGGCATGGCATGGCTATTGCAGCCAGATCCTAAGGGACTGTGGTGTCTGATTCAGTCATTCCTACCTTGCAGAAGGCGACTTCTAGGAAGATTTACAGAAAGACTTGGAAGTCTTATTTTGCCTGGTGTGTGGCTCAGGTTTTCATCCTCAAGTATGTTAGCTGCATCCTGTCACTTTTTCCCATCTGGTGTTAATTTAAAACTGGCTTTAATTACAAGCAAAAGTCAAAATGCATATAAACAATTAGGATAGCTGCACTAACCAGTATCTTGTGCAAACCATCATAAATTATTAGTGCAATGTATTCAAAAAGTGGTAACAGTCCAAAATAAGGTGCAAATTAATTTGACTTGAAGTGCTGAAAATTAATAGATGAAAAGTGACTATGCTCTGTGCTGAAGATAAAGTGATATCCCTCCTGTCACCACTCGCGTGCCCTCCCAGGACCGCACTCAATGCAAGTGGTTGACCCCCTGAGCATACACTGAGATGGGTCAAACTGCGCTTAATGTCTCCTGATCAGCCTCTTGTAATGTTTCATCATCCACACCAATGGTACGCTCCTTAAACATAAGGAAGAGACCAAAGAAATTTCATAGCGTAATACTGTTTATTAAGACAAATTTCCTAAACCATAAAATTGTACACTCATAGTTTCATAGTTAGTAAGGTTGAATAAAGACATCAGTCCATCCAGTTCAACCTGAGTGAGTGTCTACAATTGTCCCGATCCCTGTACATTGCACACTCACATCGGTCCCTACCCTCAAGGAGCCCACAATCCAAGGTCCCCATTCATATACTAGGGCCAATTTTTGGACAGAAGCCAATTAACCTACCTGCATGTCTTTGGATTGTGGGAGGAAACCGGAGTACCCGGAGGAAACCCACGCAGGCACAGGGAGAACATGCAAACTCCAGGCAGGTAGTGTCGTGGTTGGGATTTGAACCAGCGACCCTTCTTACTGCTAGGTGAGAGTGCTAACCACTACACCACTGTGCCGCCCAACCTACTGCATAGACCCAACCTACTCGCATAGACTAGTGCCTCACCTGGCACTCAAAATGATTAGCCGTCAGTGTTAGGAATACCGCAGGTTCCGATCCCTGCTGGAGCCAATGTGTGTTCCACCAAGAGGAAATTACGTAATGCTGTGCATCCTCCCTGCACGTTTCGTCACCAGGAGGCTTGGATATCTGCGTCTCTTCAGCAATTTATATAGAGCGGCCGGCTTCCTAATTGGGCAGAAAAAAAAAATTTTATATAAAATTCCTTCAATCAACAAATCCAACATTGCACTGATAATTTGATGGATTGCACAAGATACTGATTAGCGCAGCTATCCTAATGATTTCTATGTTTTTTATTTTGTGGTTGCACGATATAAATGACAGCGGCTTCCTTATTTTGTTGAATTTAAAACATGGATTGCAAGACTATATATTTTTAGGTAGCGCAGCTTTTTTAGTTTTTTATTTCAACCTTGGTGGTCCTTTTTTTTTTTTTTTTTTTTTATTATTTTTTCGGAGACTGGTTGCCTCACACTTGTTGGTGCGGTCCTTTGTGTGTGGCGTAACATGCATTTTCCCACCAGTTAAATTGATTGAAAAGCTAAAATGTTTTTTTTTTTTTTTTTAGTTAAAATAAACATGTTGTTCTTACCTGTGCAATATTATTGCACAGGTAAGAACAACATGTTTATTTTAACTAAAAAAAAAACAAAAACATTTTGGCTTTTCAATCAATTTGTGCAATATTATTGCACAGATGGACCCGAAACTCATTTTTCTCGGGTCCTCCGCTGGCACTCTGGGCTCCTCCCTCTTCTTCTCCATGCACCACCATAGAAAGCTGCTCTTCCTTGTGGTTCATATTGTTAGAAGCACCTTATCCCTCCCCTCTTCATTTATTAATCACGTACACTTGGCTGCTGCTGAGTGTTTAGCGCCCTGACTTGCCTCAGGACACTTGTACGTTGTGTCTGCAGCCCCCTTTGGGACTGTTCACAGCTGCCATTAATACCCAGATATAGTAACTGTCTGTGCAGAGATAAGAGACACCTCTGACATACTACAGAGAAAAAAAGCATTGTAGGGGGAATTGTGTACTCGTGGTTTACAGACCACAAACAATAAATATTAGTGGGAACCCGCCTAGTTCGGTAGACTCCTAACTGAAGATAATTTGTGCCCCCCCCCCCCCCTTTAAAAGGGACAAATCGAGCAGAGATAGAAGAAATAGACATTTTCTTCCTTTAGCTGCAGATTAGCACGCATAGATTTAATGTACGTAATATAACTGGGTACTGACATTTATAGGTAAAGCTGATCCGGGGAAAATCCGATTTGCCTCTCGGGAGATCAGGAAGGAATTTTTTTCCCTGCTGTAGCAAATTGGCGCATGCTCTGCTGGGGTTTTTCGTCTTCCTCTGGATCAACTGTGGGTGAAGGATTTTTATTTATTTTTTTAACTAGATGGACTTGTGTCTTTTTTTTTTTATTTTTATTTTTTTTTAATCTGACTATGTATGTACTGTAGATATTGCTGATGGTTAATGGTTTAATCTTTGCAATGCTGCTGCAGACAAGGTTTCATCAGCCCGCAGTATCATCTTTCCCAGGATTGTCGGATTGTATTACAGCACACAGGGGGTCCACAGGGAAAGCCATTTGCTGGATTAGAAATACTGGATCGGCCCTTAATGGCTTTGGGGAATTGGCTGAGAGAGCGGTGGATGCATTATTCCATCTTATTACAGAGATGTTCTCGTATGGGGAACACATCTATCAGGCTGTTAAAATATCATTTCTACATTGTTAGCATATCGATTTGGACAGAACCAGAAAGAAATGGTGTATTTGAACACATTCACAACCGCAGCTCTTGTCTGTGGTTACAACAGATACATGCAGGATTTATCTATATCCAAAATATGTTACTGTTTAAAAAAAAAAAAAAAAAAAGATTTCAGAATTGATGTGGCAAGCTTTGTATTGAGGCTTTTAGGTGGGTAGATGGAGCATGGGTCTAGGTACGTTTTTAGCTTTTGAATTTGAGATTCTTCTGAAAATATTGAGTTCCTTCAGAGGTTCTTCTGACCTCCTTCTAAGCTGCTTTACATTCCAGTTCAGTTTTATGGAAATAAGTAGTTTTTATGCAAAAAAAAAAAAAAAAGTGCACAGCTGGTGGTAATCTGTTTGGGATGATTCCAAGAGCTATTTTGTCTAAATTGGTGCTCCGTATCAAAAATCTTGTTGCAACCATGAAAATGTGAAATGATGGTAAAGAAAGGTAATTGTTCAATATACTAAATGGGTTTTAAAACCCAACTCCAGGCAAAAAAAAAAGTTTCCCCATGCAGTGGGGCTGTGCCATTTTTGTCTAGGGCAGTGGTCTCCCACAGGCCACATGTGGCTTTTCGCTTACCTGTTAACCTGCCACTGTTGGCTCCAACCCTCCCAATATAAAAGCCAGGGACGGGGCACGGACCCTCCCAATATAGAAGCCAGGGACGGGGCACGGACCCTCCCAATATAAAAGCCAGGGATGGGGCACCGACCCTCCCGATATGACGACCAGGGATGGGGCACCGACCCTCCCGATATGACGACCAGGGATGGGGCACCGACCCTCCCGATATGACGACCAGGGATGGGGCACCGACCCTCCCGCTATGACGACCAGGGATGGGGCACCGACCCTCCCGCTATGACGACCAGGGATGGGGCACCGACCCTCCCGCTATGACGACCAGGGATGGGGCACCGACCCTCCCGCTATGACGACCAGGGATGGGGCACCGACCCTCCCGATATGACGACCAGGGATGGGGCACCGACCCTCCCGATATGACGACCAGGGATGGGGCACCGACCCTCCCGATATGACGACCAGGGATGGGGCACCGACCCTCCCGATATGACGACCAGGGATGGGGCACCGACCCTCCCGATATGACGACCAGGGATGGGGCACCGACCCTCCCGATATGACGACCAGGGATGGGGCACCGACCCTCCCGATATACATGACGACCAGGGATGGGGCACCGACCCTCCCGATATACATGACGACCAGGGATGGGGCACCGACCCTCCCGATATACATGAAGCCAGGGATGGGGCACCGACCCTCCCGATATACATGAAGCCAGGGATGGGGCATGGTTTACTCCCACTGGCCCCTCTAATGTCTGAAGGGCAACAACCTTGCCCTTTAATTAAAAATTTTGGTCTAGGGGTTTGGAGAACTCTGATATACTTGCCCAATCTTCCAATGCTCCCCGCACAGGACCAGTGCCTATCACTCCTACCGGCTACTGCCCCAACTAATTTCCACATTATCCCCCCCAACCCCCCAGTCTTGTGCAGTGGTGGACTGTTCCTAACGTCTTTGTGCCCATAGACCTGCTCTGGAAGTAAGGATATTGGGAACAGTCCACTGCTGGATCATGGGGGAGTGCTGTTTGGCGGTGGAGCGGAGGAGGATCGGGTGAGTATACAGCTTTCTCCTGTCTCCATCACAAAACTAGCAGTTGACCTGCGCAAAGAGTAAAGTTTCTTTAAGAAATACTGTAAACGAGGATTTTAAAACAGTATTAACCCAAGACCAAAAATGTATTTTATTGCAGCTTACAAATTCTTAGACATAATGGCTGTATTTTTCTTAGTTTTATTATATATATATATATATATATATATATATATATATATATATATATATATATATATATATATATATATATATATATATATATATATATATATATATATATATATATATATATATATATAATATTATACATTTTTTTTTTTTTTTTTCTTCTCTTTATTTTTACCTGGTGATCCTGCCAGTGAGTATTTTTCAACTCGCCTTTAACAAATCAAGCTGTCTAGATATAGTAGCAGTTAGATGGATGAGACAAACCACATAACACCGACAGGGGTGCTTAGAATGATCAGCTTTTATTTTTTATCACGAAAGAAAAAAAAAAAAACTGTTGCTATAACTGCTGGAGTTCAGCTTCAATTTGTTAGTCAAGTCCATATAATCTGCTAGTCTACCCTCTCCCCAGACTGACAATGCTGCTGTCCCTATGGGGTCTGCATTACTACTATATCCAGAATGCAGACCCCGTAAGGCAGGCAGTGTGCTACTGGCCAGATCACCCGATGAAATGTAGAAGAAGAAAAAAAAAAAGAATGCAGCCCCTACTTTTTGAGGATTTGTAATATATTATTATTATTATTATTATTATTATTATTTTTTTTTTTTTTAAATACCGCTTTAAGTTTTAGCTTTGTATATGTGCTGCTAGATAAATAGGAGATCGGGTACCACGTACAGGGTGGGCAGCTCCTCATCGATCGATTTCGTGTTGAGGATCTCGGTGTAACTGCTCCGCAGCGCTCTGAAACTGTTTGTACTCTTTAAATAATTGATGATAACCATAATGTAAGGAAGCCAGCCGTGCGTGTACAGCGGGAAACAGGAAAGCTCGCCATTTATTAATAGCAGGAAAGTGTTTTGTCTTTCAAGAGCCCTTCATCAAGTTTTCACCCGTCTATAATGTAAATAGAATGAAATCCGCTTGGTAATCCTGACGATAAGCTGGAGGCAGAATGACAATACTCTGCTGTCCTTACAAGAATGTGAGGGAATAGGGCTGATTAGAACAACTTTGGATAAGATAACTCAGTAAGTCTTCTGTTATTTAACATGAATTACAGAAATCTTGCTAACCCTGACCCATGCCCATTCTTCCTATTAGGTTAGGGAAACAACAATGAATTTTCAGTGATTGTTGGCAACTAATGTTGTTTTACCAGTCTGAATTGGCATTTGTAAGTATTTGAATCTCCCCTCTGATTCCCATTTACACTAGGAACTGCATGCGATAATCGCACATGATCACATCGCTGGTTCCTATGCGATTTACATGCAGTTCTGTGCAGTGTGACTTCAGCCTATTCATTTTGATTGGGGGGAAACCGCACCCAGAGTAGTGCATTCACTACTTTTGGAAATGCACTGCACAACCGGATTGCACGGTACATTTGTACCGCGCAATCCAGTGTGGGCAAACGCACAGTTTGACCTGCGTTTGGGGTGCCAATAACGTCACACTGACACCCGCTGCAGATCACAAGGCCAGTGCAATTTGAATGCAGTGTGTGGAATCGGCACGGAAAGCGAGTTTCCCACACAGCATTCTAGTGTGAATGGGCCCTTAGAGCCTAAATGAATTTTCATCTTAAAGAGGGATTGCACCGAAAAAAAATAAAATAAAAACCAGCAGCTACAAATACTGTATCTGCTGACTTTTAATAAATGGACACTTACCTCTTCCAGGGTCCAGCGATGTCGGAAGCTGAGAAATCGCTTGGTTCTCGGCTGCTGCCGCCGCCATTCTCATTGAGGGAATCGGGAAGTGAAGCGTTGCGGCTTCACTTCTCGGTTCCCTACTGCGCATGCGCGAGTCACGCAGAGCAATGGGAATTGTCCACGCTGTCTCTGGGACCCGTGTGTGGCCCAGCAAACAGCGGGGCGGGACAGGAAGAGGCATAGACTCCCGTGGGAGTCTATGCCCGGAAGTGGGTGCAAATAGCTAACTTAGACAGGTATCTGCCCCCCCCTCCTCCCCCTGAAAGGTGCCAAATGTGATACCGAAGGGGGGGATGGTTCCGATGAGCGGAATTTCCACTTTAGGGTGGAACTCCGCTTTAAGCTGGCTAAATACATTCCAAGCACATCAAAACAGAAGGGTGTGCAAAGTCTTACATTTTTGTTTATAAAATCCACCACAACCTGAGCAGAAAAGCCTATCCCCTGCCAGAATGCTGTAAAGAACGACTGTTGCACTTTGTGGTCTCCTTTGTAGAGAACCGACACGCCCTCTGCTGGGCCAGAGCCAGAGGTCTCCAGTCAGCAGGGCGGATGAGCTTTGATCACAGAGCTATTAATATGGCTCAGTAGGGGGTGTGAGCTTTGCTGATTGCATAGCTATTAGTCTGACTCAGTAGGGGCATGTCAGACCTCTGCAGTAAGGCCACTGCTTCCCCACAGAGCGCAAGGGTCCCATTCTGCATCTGCTGGCAGTGGACAAGCTTTTTGACTCAAGCTGTGACATTTAGCACCCTTTTTGTTTTCATTAATGTTTTAGCTGATTTAAACTGAATGCAACTATAGGCAAACCTTTTTTTTATCTGTTTTAGACAGTGGAGATGGAATAGAACCCCTGTCAGTCTTTATTGCTGTCTGTGCCCCCGTTGTAAAGATTAATTCCCTCTCTGTCTGTGCCTCCCTGTTTTACCATTTATCATTGAAAGTAAAAGAAAATCCCATATTTTGGCATGTCCCTATAAAAATAATAGGGGGGGAAAGCTTCCAATGAGGACACTAGTTCTGGTGACCTGAAATTCCCTTAATTTGCAGGGATTTCCCTTATACTTCCTGTTTTGGCTATGGGACAGGAAGTGAAGGGAAACACCCCAATGGGACACTGCAAAATATAAACGGACAGGGGAGATATGAACCTTCTTGACTCTATCCAAAATAAGGGGGGGGGGTAAAGTTTTACCTATAGTTCTACTTGAGCAGTCCCAGTCCTTACAGCAACCTCTGACACTTGCATCTCCAAGCACATGCACTCCTGGGATCCATAATCAAAGTTTTACAAAGTCCAAGGACCGCTCCATGCAACACTCTCCAGTGAGGAAAAGGATTCCTCTACAGACCAGTGTCCATAGGTGATGACCTCCAGCAGATGTCCCTCAATCAGATCTCCTGGACCAAGGCCAAGCGCATGCTGAGGCCCAAACAGCAGCTCTTCAGTACACACACTGGCTGCATCCCAGGGGCATCAGCCTCAGGACAAGAACTGGAACCCTCCTTGAAGAGGAAGAACACTCTGAAAAGACCTCCCAAATATTTATCGATACCCCAGCCACCTTATGAATGCCCCATTAAATGGGATTAGCTGGGGCATGATAAATATTCACAGCTGAACATCTGATCTTCCCTGCCCTATATTCTGGAGGCTTCTTCCTGAAGCGGGTAAGGAGAAATCAAATACCCAGCTTAGGAAGCCCTGACCAGGAACAGTAGATCGCTGCTCTACTGGCTACGGTGAGGCCAAAAACTGGATTTAGCCTAACGACCCACTAAAGGAGGGCGCTATACATTATTGGTAACTTCAAATGAACAGTTAAAGCATAGGTACTTAAGAATTGGCAGAGTTTTATAAAGGAATGAACTCCAAATTATAAGGAATATTTGGGACAGAAATATGGGACTTTACAAGCGTGTAAACACCAATTCATATAAAAATATTAATTTTATTAAAGAAAATTTGACATAAACATAATCATACATCTGATTTTTTTTTTTTTAAAAAGAACACATCTCTGAATACAGATAGAAATTTGCAGATATCGATATGTCAACATGTTTCGCCTTCAATAAGGCTTCCTCAGGAGAACTGACTAGTATCGTACATGCTATATTCACTGTAATGAGAGAACAAAATCAAACAAAATGAATCCATATCAAAACAATATAACAGCCATAGAGGATACCAAGTGGGCAGAGATTAAACTCCAAAGCTAACCTGTGTATTCAGGAGAGAAGTTGGGTATATGGGGTTCACTATTGATAAGGAAGGCGAGCACTTGCATGCCTTTGCCCTGCCACCAACCTCTTTGAAATAGCAGTTTGTGTCGTCGTATCCAACCAGAATCCTCGACGCCCCCACCCTCATGATCCTACCCCTGGGTTAATATGGTACAGAGCAGCCTCTTGCATTGCAAGTGTGATTAATACTTTGGAATAGTGTGTGGCTACTTTAAAGAGGATGTAAACCTCCAAAAAAAAAAAAAAAAAAAAAACCTGCTAGACAAAGGCATAATAAGCTAGTATGCAGTGCATACTAGCTCATTAGGATATATTTACCTTGGAACGATGCCCTGGATCAGCGCTAGCACACCGCTGCGATTACATCACTCATGCGCATGGGAGCCGTCATGTCTCGGGCACTGAAGAAATGGTACAAGCAGGCTGTTCCTTCAGTGCGCATGCGCTGATGACGTCGGCACCAACGTATACAGTAAATATCTCCTAAATTGTGCACGTTTAAGAGATATTTACAGTAGCCTTATTATAGGTTTACCTATAGGTGCAAATAAAGATGTGTGTGTGTGTGTGTGTGTGTGTGTGTGTATATATATATATATATATATATATATATATATATATATATATATATATATATATATATATATATATATATATATATATATATATAATAATAATAATAATAAGTTTATATTGGTTCTTATGTCTTTTGTGTGATTACATTCCTTCATCCTCTTAAGGAAACCCGCTCTTGCTACAGTTGCTTGGCATGTTGGCGTGGCCTTTGTAATAGAATTGCCTCAATGCTGTATGGCCAGCACTTGGGCTGCAGTATCACATTTCACCTACTGGTGGCACTGCAGGCCAACCAGTAGGTGAACTGTGAAAAGGCATCGCTTGATCCCATTGAAATTATAGATATCAAAAGTACCCATCTGCATCAATTGCAGCTTGTCTAGATGTATAATGTTGCTGGCCAGTATTGATCTGACTGGAATGTGTATTATTTGCCCCAATAATTTTGTATTTATTTATTTTAGGTATTGACTACAAAACCACTACTATCCTGCTGGATGGCCGGCGGGTCAAGCTTGAGCTCTGGTAAGTCAGATGCTGGGAGAGGCCTAGTCTGGGTCACGCCATAGGATTTCAATTACTTAACAAAAGCAGCCAAAAAAATCTTGATGTTTTTTTATTTTATTTTTTCTAACTGTCATTAGAAGGATGATAGTTGGGTTACAAGCGAGAACACCAATTGAGGCGTAATCTGGATTGTTGAGAATATGAAGCTGTTACCAACAAGTGTATTGTATAGCCATTCAAAGTGCAGAGGAGGCAGTGAAGTGACAATCATTAAACAAACAAAAAAGCAGTTTAACCACTTCCATACTGATTCTGGCATTCCTCTCCTACATGTGAAAATAATATATATATATATATATATATATATATATATATATATATATATATATATATATATATATATATATATATATTTATTACACACACACACACACACACACACACACACACACACACACACACACACACACACACACACATTTTTTTTATCGGAGACCCTAGAGAATAAAATGGCGGTTGTTGCAATTTTTATTTTATTTTTTTTATCCTTTTATTTCACACTGTATTTGCGCAGCAATTTTTCAAACGCAATTTAAAGAAAAAAAAGAAAACACTCATGAATTAAAACGCTATTTACTCCTATTTTTTGGTATAATGTGAAGGATGTTACACTGAGTAAATGGATGCCGTGCTTTAAAATTGTGTGCACACGTGGAATGGTGCCAAACTTTGGTACTTAAAGTGGTGGTCCCCCCCCCCAAAAAAAAAATATTAAAATTCCTAAAAAACAATGAATGTTTTTTTTAACTCCCCTCTATATGGCTGTTGCTAGGGGGTCCCTCGTAGTCTGCCTCCTTCAGTGCCTGGGCTGGTGACATCACTTCCCCTCGGCGCAGGAGGGGCTCAGCTCTGCCCCCTCCCTCCCGTCAGTCATCTGGGACACGTGACAGGTCCCAGACGACCAATCACGCCGCTGAGCGGAGGGGGTGACTAGCGGAGCGTAACTCTAGACACTGCGCCATAGATGAAACAATAATGCAAAGATGTATAATTAGAATAAGCAGACCCTTTGAGATGATAAAGTATATAAACAAGCTACCAAATATAAATGAGAACAGGTAAACGGTAGCACTAAAGGTAAACAATTACCAGCAAAGACATTTGCGTAACACACCAAAAAGTGATAATGTGCATAGTATATTAAAGTCCATAAATCACACTTGATGGGGTCAAATCTATGGGTCGACAGTTGATAACTTCATCCAACACCATACGATGTGACCAAAACATGTCTCCACTCTCCAGTTTGGATGTGAACTCTCCAGAAAGATTTGTCTCACGCTCTTGTGTTTTGGCAATTCCGTCAGTACACGTTCCCCATCGGGTAATATAGGAGAAATAAGACTCCAAATAGTGTATCTTTAAATTAAACAAAGTATTTATTAAAAAACATAGCCCAATGGTAATATACGCACAAGATGTCTGCTTGCCTTTCAGCCAATGGCAGAGAGCTCTGATCAGAGTGTCAGCCAAAGCAGTAAACTTACCACGCTGAAATCAATACTATGTAGTAACATTACAGGAAACGGCTCCTTCCACCTGTACCCATTATGCCCACTGGCAGGCTTCTTCAGCAGGTCCTGCTGAAGAAGCCCGTCGGTGGGCGTAACGCATATGGGTGGAAGGAGCTGTTTTCCGTGATGTTACTACATAGTATTGGTTTCAGCGTGGTAAGTTTACTGCTTTGGCTGTTTTTCAATCACTTTTGTGAGTGTTTTTATGCTACGATTCTATTTTAGATTAATTACTTAAAGCAGAGAGCACTATGGGTTCTCCATTTCTATTTTATCACATGGTACATGTTTGAGAAAGATCCATGGAAGTGGAATAATGTGAGTCTCTCAAATCTCATACCATCTAAAATCAAGGTAATTTAAGGTGGTGTTGACTCTGTAGTGGGGTCTAAGACTGGAGGTGAGCGGGCATTTTAGCCGAAGGTGGTGGGCACCGAACACATTGCAATTTGTTATTTTTTTTAATTATCGTCACTTTGAGTTTGTACAAGAGGTGGACTTTTCATTGGAGAGATTGGACATTATCCAGAGGGCTGGATGAGCCCTGTTGTGCTTTTTAATATTTTAATTTTTTTAAATTTGGCTTTCTTTATTGCTCACAGCAGTTTATATGTTTTAATGTGATTGCGCTGCACTTATATTTGCACTTTAAGAAGATGAAACTTTGTTCACACTCCAGGCACAGAGATGTGGGAAATTCCTTCCACGCCTTTTATCTTTGGGATATGATGCTCCTATTTAGTCTAGGGAGCTGTAATGGAAATGACTGTCTACCAGATTATTTATCAGCAAGGTTCATCTCTTCTCCTTTTAAGCCTGGTACACTATAGTTTTTTTTTTTTTTTTTGTGTAACCCGCAACTGTCAGCTCTGGTCGGGCGCCACTGTACTAACCATGCAAGGTTAGTCCAATGATCGCCCCCGCTGAGCTGTTGTGTTCTGACAGGGAGGCGGCCCCCCACCAGAACACTCTGATCAGAACTCTCTGCCATTGGTTGAAAGCGCTGATCGGGAGTCAGTCGGCTGCTGGTGTTCCAGCATGCACGACCGGCTTCTGTCGGCCAACATACACACAGGCAGAATGTATCTCCAAACGTCTCCCGACATTCTGCCCGTGTGTATGGCGCTTTACTAGCGACAAAATGCCCCAAATCTCTTCTGCAGCATTGTGGATAGTCCTAGACATTGTTCTTCCTAGTTGGCAAACTAAATTGATGCGCAATCAATACACTGCATCGCGACTGAGAATGTGTTGGTGTACGTTAGAGCTGCACGATTCTGGCCAAAATGAGAATCGCAATTTTATTTTTTTTTCTTAGAATAAAAAGATCACGATTCTCGCAACGTAAAATCTTTCACATTATACAAAAAAAAAAAAATGGGCTAACTTTACTGGTTAGTTTTTTTATTTATTCATTAAAGTAATTTTTTTCCAAAAAAATTGCATTTAGAAGGCCGACGAGCAAATACAGTGTGACATACAATATTGCAACAACCACCATTTTATTCTCTAGGGTGTCTACTAAAAATATATATAATAATGTTTGGGGGTTCTACGTAATTTTCTAGCAAAAAAAATTATTTTGACTTGAAACCAACAAATGTCACTAAAAGGTTTAGTGTTTAAGTGGTTAAACTTTTTTTCACTTACACACAAAGGGGGTTATTTACTAAAGGAAAATCCACTTTGCACTGCAAGTGCACTTGGAAGTAAAGTCGCTGTAGATCCGAGGGGGACATGCAAGGAAAATAAAAAACAGCATTTTAGCTTGCACATGATTGGATGATAAAATCAGCAGAGCTTCCACTCATTTCATATATACTCATTAGATTTAGAGCCACTGCACTTCCAAGTGCACTTTCAGTGCAAAGTGGATTTGCCTTTCGTAAATAACCCAAGAAGTCTATTCCATTGACAAATTGTTACAATGTTTATACTTAAGTTCAACTGATAAAGAATGTTTTGATTATTGGCAGGCTGCCCAGTTTTTCTCTTCCTTTCTTTTGACTGCTGTGGCTTCAGAAGAGCAGAGAGAATTCTTTGCATAGAAAGAATTGTGAAACACTTTAGTCAAGATCGCGATAACGATTAATTGTGTACGTGTATTAAATGGCATTTTGCAGATATGATGGAGTAAAATGTTATACTTTTATTTGATATTATAGGAGGTGTTTAATCTTTTTATAATTTCACACATTTTATATTGGTGGGCACGTACATTTTAATTATTTATTTTTACTCTTTACACACTGTCTTTTGTGGTATAACCCTTAAAGATTCCTGATCCAAACCTCCAGTTGTCTGCTTGTGTTTTTTATTTTTATTTTTTTATTTTTTTACTATGCTTTGGATTCTCCATAACCTGATGTGTGAAGAGCAACTGTAGCTTCCTGTTCACACTTTTGGCTTAACTCCTCTAACCCTCTGGCCTTTCCTATTGGCCAATAAGGGTTGTCTCATATTTGATGGCCAACAGAAAGATGCACAGGCTAGGCCAGGAGCGTGACCATAAAGCTGCAGTTGCTATCTGACAGAGGTTTTAACTCTTCCCCAGTGTGATACAAGAGAAAACGGCCGTTGCGGCTGGAGTTCCTTTTTAAATTGCTACCAGCTAACGGTTTGTAATTTTTCTTCACCTCTGACCTAATTTTTATTTTGCCTTAACAGGGACACCTCTGGCCAAGGCAGGTTTTGCACAATCTTTAGGTCTTATTCAAGAGGAGCTCAGGTAAGATCAAGTAGAAAAAAAAAATGTCACTATTTTACAAGTGTCACACAGAGCCCAAAAAGGTGCAAGTACCCTGCTACAAAATGTGCTTTTTATACTGGTGGAATTTAGTTCTAATACCCACTGGTGCTTTTTCAGAGTGGTTTCATACATTAAGTATATATTTTTTTTCTTTCTGAATACATAATTGTATTGGAAGTATCGGAATGTGTGTTTTTTTATTTTTTTTTGGAATCCTACTTACCTAGGTGGATGCAGCATCAGCCCCCTGCCAGCTTAGACTGAGAACCGTTCAATTCACAGAGCTCCCTGAGCAGAGAGCTGGTCACTGTCGGTCATCGGCTCTCTGCTCTACAGCGCCCCTCCCCAACTGCTCTATGGAGCGTTGGGCTGTGGATGGGGTGGGAGCAGCGTGCTCAGGCTCGCAGCAACTCGTTGAGGGGCTGAGCCAGGTGCCAGTCCAGGCATGTGGGTGGATCCTGACCATATGGTCACGATTATGGGTTGAGCACCAGCGTGTTCGCATGCTCCACGTGCAGAGCCCGCCAGGAAGTCTGCGCAGCGCTGTACTAATCACAGGCAGTGAGACATTGCCCCGATGCACGGCTGCAGAGATCGGGCAATGTCTCATTGCCTGTGATTAGTGCAGCGCTGCGCCATCTTCCTGGCGGGCTCTGCACGTGGAGCATTGCGAACACGCCGGAGCTCATCCTTAGTCAGGATCTTTCCTGAGCCTGGACCGGCTCTATGATGTCAAACAAACAGCTACTCGCTGTCTGCTGAAAACGGTTTACAGAAGTGCAGAATGAACTGGCACTCCTGTGATCCACATGTTTTTTTAAAGCATCCATACTAGGTAACCCCCATACACCCAACTCCACAACACCCCCCTTCCCTTTTTACATGCATGATGTGCTTTTACAAATCGCAGGTTCACGTTGAAGAAAGCCTGTACTGAAAGATGTATGTAGGCTGTCATTGCTGACTGTTCAAAATTTCTAGTTGCCCGACTACTCTAAATCATTTTGTCACCAACCCAGAACATGCATAGCAAGTACATTTTAAAGTAACTTCGGAAATCCATTTGATATTTGTTCTATGTTGGTGATTTAGAAAGTATGGAAGCCTACTGGTTGAACTTGATGGCCAGGCAGCTAACATTTCCATCATCCACTGAGGGACACAGTTTTATTGATCAGCAAGGTTTATTCTACCACCTACTGGCAAAATGGTCACCTATCCAGGCACGTAGAAACTAAAGGCCAGCCCCCTGGGGGGTGTAACCCCTCCCACCTCATACCTGCCCAGTTTCACTTGGTGTTTCTAGAAGAATTGATGTCTCCTTCCTTTTCTGCTATATTTTTTGCTTGAATTGGAAGATTTTCTCCTATCGGCAGCTACTGGCAAGTTCAGGCTTGGGTATTGGAAGTGAGAGATACAATATTTCATGCTGATCTGGCTTAAAAAGACAAGCATTTAGTCCCAGGTATAATATACTGTATTTTGTATGTGTGTTTTTTTTTTTTTTTTTTTTTGTTATAACCTCCCCGTATCTATCTGGCAAAAACTGTTATTTCTAAAGTTTGATGCTTCTGTGGTGTAAATTAACCTGGTCAGAGTAAACATGGAGTTGGAGGACAAACATGCATGCGTATACGTCCTAGCAGGGGCAATTTTTAAAGTAACTGTCATAAGAAAACTATAGAGGCTGCCATTGCTTACCTTCAGCACTTTCAGTGTCTGCCCTGTTACTCCTTAGATTTGTGAATGTTAAAAAAAATATTAATTGTAAAACAGCGCCTTCCTTTCACATATACTGGCAAATGTTAATTGAACTGTTACAAGATTTGTATACATTAAGGTTGAATTACTAAAGGCAAATATACTATGCCCTGCAAGTGCAGTTATTCTAGATCTGGGGGAAAGCTCTGCTGATTTCTTTATTTTCCTTGCATGTGATTGGGTATTCTTTGTAAAGTGAAGCTTTACCTCATTTACTAAGCTTTGGAGCAAATTCACTTGCAGTGCACAGTATATTTGTCTTTGGTAAATCATCCCCATGGTCTTTGTATTGAAATGTTCTATGCAACTTTCAGTTGCGGTATCAATATGCCAGCAAAGTTTACTGCCTGTAGCTACCTTTTTTTTTTTTTTTTTTTTTTTTAATGTGACAACAACCAGGTATGGGTAGGAAAATATTGCTCCACAAGATCGCAGTTAGAGGATTAGTTATATTCTGCATGTATTCTGTGTCCGAAACTATTTGTTTTTTTGCAGTATGCCATGTATTTAAATCTTTCATATTTTCCAGGGCATCCTCCTCGTTTATGACATCACCAACCGGTGGTCCTTTGATGGGATTGACCGATGGATCAAAGAGATAGATGAGGTAACCTGCCTTGGAGTTGCAAGTAATTGGTTAACAGTGACATTTATGCTAGAAGAGGAGATTGAGTGGTGCTTGTAATGGCTGCTCAGTACCATAAATTTCCCCCCTGAAAATTTCTCTCCTCACTGCTTGTTAGAAGAAGACCCTGTCAATTTGCGCATGCAGGACAAAGTTACAGTGCTTCTGCAAAGTCTTTACTTTCCTATGCTCTGCTTACTAGCGCTCCCTTCTTTGCTGAATTGGACACTGAAGCTGGTAAAGGCGACCTAATGGAGCAGTGAGTGGCATCCCTCCCCTGGTTGGGTGGCGGTGCTCCAAGCTTAGCAATTGCATGCTGGACTCGAGCACCCACCAGGAGGAGGTCATGTGCTTCTCCATACCCTGACAGGTTGGGTGTTGAGACTGACTGTAGAGGAGGGAGTGGTGAAGGGTTGATGTAAGGGCGAGTATAAGGGGGATTTTGGGAGTTTTTTTTTATTTGCAGAGATTTTATTATCTCGCCCTGCATGTGCAATGTAACAGTGTTTATTTGTTTACTGGCATGTATATTACCGTCTCATTGATGTTAAAGTGAACTTTGATTAAATATAAGAATGGAACTTAAAATTAATGACTCCAAGTAAAGTTTACATCTACGATGGGCATGCCACCCAATCCCAGTGCAGTTTCAATCTCAGGCCACTATGCTCTAGAATGGTGGTCGTTTTAGTATCTACACCTTGTCCGTGTAGCTTATCTTGGGCTACAATTCCAGTCTGAATCAGTAAGGTGGCAATACTGATAAACTCTTGATGTTCAACGTATTGAGCCTAAAAAGCCAGGATCTTCAGCGGTCTCCCCCCCTTTTTTTTTTTTTTTTTTTTTTTTTTTTTTTATTACTACACAAGATAAAGAGGGGCTCTCCCCTCTTTATCTTGTGTAGTAATAAAAAAAAAAAGAAGGGGAGACCGCTGAAAAACAGAATGTGTCCTGTATATCCTGTAACACAGAGGTGCCCAACCAGTGGCCTGTGGAGCCCTCTGATGTGACCTCCTTGCTGGTTGGCAAGCCCAGATCGCGGATTGCCGGCCGGCCTTCCCAGGGCATTAGTGTTGTAAATGTAAAAGATAGGGGAAGAAAGTGGCTGCAGAGCTGAATAAACCAATGTTTCTGTATAGCGCCAGCTCTTGTCACAGGCAGAGTGATACCAAATGCACTCTGTCTGGGACAGCAATAGCCAGTAATACTTGAATGGAAGACTGTTATTAAAGGTAAGCTTATAGCTAAAATCTGTGTGTGTGTGTGTGTGTGTGTGTGTGTGCGCGTGTGCGCGCACCTGCGGGTTACCTGGACTGAGCCATAGACTTCTGCTTATTACCTGTGGGTTTGGTGCGCTTTCAGAAAGTGCACTCTACACCTGCAGGATATAATGGAAGTCTATGGCAGCTAACCCGCAGAAAAGCCACAGGTAGACTGCGCTGCACCCACAGTGTGGGAAACCGATGCACATCAGTGTGAAAGCAGCCTTGGGCCGCTTTCACACAACCCTGTCCGACCCAATCAGACCCTCTATTAACCTCTATAGAGCTTCAGATGTAAACGGACTTGTGTTCATTTTACACCTGCCTACCTCAAATCTGATCCGCTAAAAAGAAAAACGGGGGATCCACCCCCTTCTGATCGGAGGGCCCATAGAGTAGAGCGGTCTTTGTCCGCACTGCATATGCAGAGTCGACACGGACCTGTCATGCACCCGCTCCCCTTATTGTGGCCCACGACTGGTTACCAAGTCGCTTAAGTGGCCCTCACTCTTCAAAATGTTGAGCACCTGCTTGTAACCTAGTGAATGAGTTTTGATAGCCATAATCTTCTTGAAGTACTTGGACATTGTCAGCTACACAGTATCTTTGGGTAACATGCTAAAGGGTAGCAAAAGATTGTATGCACCAGCCTCACTGCTCTTACATAGTGAAAATTGCATGTCACAAAGATCAGTAGATCCAGAATCGTAGGAAGCTGAAGGTAAATGCAAATTTTCCTTCTTTTCTGTAAAGCCAAAACTGTTTAGTTTTTGGATAACATTGGGAAGCATTAGAACTCCTGTCCAGATTTTTTTTTTTTTTTTTAGAGAGCTCTTCACTTGCTTTCTGTCGCAGTGACAACAGTTTTACCAGTGAAAATCTGCATCAGATGCAGACGGGAATAAAAGATGATGGGGGTTGTAGCAGTGATTTCCTTCTGTGTTGCAATTCAAAATTGACCCTGCCTTCCTTTCTGATGTTTACAGTTACTTGTAGTTCTTCCTTTAAGTTTCCAGTTTTCTAAATGATCTTTAAAAAAACTTTTTTGCCTTTTTTTTTATTTGTGCAGCATGCTCCAGGAGTCCCTCGTATCTTGGTGGGAAATAGGCTGCACTTGGCCTTCAAGCGGCAGGTTCCCACTGAACAGGCTCGGGCCTATGCCGAGAAGAATGGTATGACCTTTTTTGAGGTCAGCCCACTGTGCAACTTCAATGTGACAGAGTCCTTCACAGAACTGTCTCGGATAGTCCTCATGAGGCATGGAATGGAGAAGATATGGAGGCCAAACAGAGGTGTGTGTTCTGTGTCAGGTGGGTCAGGTGACAGTGGGGTTGATTCACTAAAGGCAAATCCACTTTGCACTACAAGTGCACTTGGAAGTGCGGTCGCTGTAGATCTGAGGGGAAGCTCTGAAATGAGGGATAGCGCTGCTGATTTTTATCATCCAATCATGTGCAAGCTAAAATGCTGTTTGTTTGTTTTTTTTCCTTGCATGTCCCCCTCAGATCTACAGCGAATGCACTTTCAAGTGCACTTGCAGTGCAAAGTGGATTTGCTTTTAGTAAATAGCCCCCAGTGTGTTAGAAATGTAAGCTACATGGAGTAAAAGGAACATATCTTGTGTTTATGGATTAATGCTGGACAAACCACACAGTAGTATAAACTGAAACATTACAGCTTATGGTTACAATTCTTATAACCACCCCAACCATAAATATTACAAACTTTCTTATTTGGGCCAGAAAAGGTATTTTTAATTTTTTTTAATGGCAATTTCGTTAGTGTGCCTTTAGTGAAAGATATCGACCTCTGTTTGCAAACATAATTCACAGGGCACATGGTTTTGCAGTTGTCTAGACACATTTTGTATGATGACTTAGGCTACTTTCACACTGGGGTGTTGAGCGCGCTGGCGGTAAAGCGGCACTATATTTAGCGTCGCTATTCGGCTGCTAGCTAGTTTTAACCCCCGCTAGTGGCCAAAAAAGCGTTCCCCTATTGTTTTCTACGGGAAGGGGGCGCTTTAGGAGCGGTAAATACACTGCTCCTACAGCGCTCCAAAGATGCGGCTTGCAGGACTTTTTTGACCGTCCTGCAAGCGGACCGCTCCAATGTGAAAGCTCTTAGGGCTTTCACATTGGAATGCATTGAGCGGCTCTTTCAGGGCGCTTTGCAGGCACTATTTTTAGCACTTGAGCGTCTGCAAAGCTCCTCAGTGTGAAAGCATCCTAAGTGTCACTAAAGGCAAAACTTCCTCTTTTATTTGGATACTGTGTGGATGGATAACAACTCCAGTCATGTTTTTATTGCGGTCTCTGCTCCCGTTAGAGAGATTCACCCTCTATTTGTCCTGTTTACCATCATTAAAAAGTAAAGGAAAATCCCACATTTTGGGTTCCAATGACGACACCCTGGGATTCGTTCATTTTAGAATCATTTCCTCTCACTTCCTGTTTTGGCTATGGGACAGGAAGTGATGGGAAATGTCCTCTATGGGACACAGATGGGGAAAAAAAAAAACCTCAACTCTCCCTTACTTTATCTCCAAAAAAAATATTTTTCCTATTTGAGCTAGGTTTACATCTGTGCGGGTGGTTCCCACTGTGGGCTCGCATCGGTTCCGGAAGCCACAACCACTTGCACAGAAAAACGAAGGAGATGTGTGTGGGTGCTCTTTATCTGAATGGCAACCACACTGGCAGTTCCCATGTGGGCTGCGATTTCAAAAATGAAGCACAGACCTTTTCCCTGCATTTCAGGAGGCACTGCAGCCCATTCAAATAAATGGGCTGCTATGCCCATTCAACACCCGGCTCGCAGAGCCGCATCAGTGTGAATTTAGTTTTGGTGACACTTTAAGGTTGCTGACATCCTAACGTTGTGTTTCCCTAAGTATAAGACATTTTACATGTGATGACACTCAATATCTCCTTGTTTTGCATCTGTTTGATTAGATAAGTAGAAAGACGATTATGGTTGCTAGTTTTCTTTTCCCTTGGAATGTGATAATTCTAGTGACAACTCCCAGGTGCTGACAGAGCAAAAAAGGGAGCTGCCACTGCTGATGTTCTTTTGCAAAGTTCTTTCTCTGTTTGTAATGCTGATCCTTTGGCTTGGTGCTTCCTGAGTCACAGTTGTAGACAAGTATACAGATCTGTCTTCGCTGGCTGCATGCCTATTCTGGGTCAATGCCTTCAAAAAGTATTGAAGCCAGAGACAACAAGGCCGCTAGAGGCAGCGCTAATTTTGTTTTGTAGTATAAACTGTAAAAGAAGGCTGCTTTCTACTATAGTGGTCATTTTGGAGATTGCTATGTCTTGATTAGACACTGGATCTCTAAGGATAGCTACAGCTTCCCGGAGGGATCAGAATGAGGAACAGTGCAGAGACAGGATGCTGCATTAGCTGCTGAAACTCAGCAGATCTAGCAAAGGTGGATGGTATTTGTAGTCCAGAAATGGTCCACTACAAATTCAGAGAATTTAATACAGTTGACCAGTGACATGGCCAATCTAAGGTTATTCACATTCTGCAGATGTTTCTGGAATCTTTTTAACATGTGTCTTTCTTCCCCAGTATTCAGCCTGCAAGATCTGTGCTGCCGATCTATTGTCTCATGCACACCTGTCCATCTCATCGATAAACTTCCTCTGCCAGTGGCTATTAAGAGCCACCTCAAATCCTTCTCCATGGCCAATGGAATGAATGCTGTGATGATGCATGGACGGTCCTACTCTGTGGCTGGTGGTGGCGGTGGGGCTGCAGGAAGCGGTGGAGGGAGCAAAGGCAACAGTCTAAAACGATCCAAATCTATTCGGCCACCTCAGAGTCCCCCTCAGAACTGCTCAAGAAGCAACTGCAAGATCTCCTAGCATGGAAATCTGGAATGTGAAGGGCTGAAAAAAAGAGCGCCCAGCCATTTGGCCATGTGGAGAGGATGCTCTGTGAGAGCTGCACCTTGGACACCTGCGTGGGCGTGGATGCCAGTCCGTGTTTGTGCCATTTTTATAATCTTCTGTCAAATGGAAGCCGGTGATCATAGCGGAGAAACGTCCATCTTGTATGGTTATTGACTGACTTCCTGTCACCATACACCCAATCCTGATTCCTTCAAGGGTGTCACACTGCATGATGGCTCTGACTCACTCCTACTACCCCTGGGGCAGTACTGTGCTAAGATGGCTCCCCTACCTCCTCCTTATTTATAAATAAGTATATATATTAACGGACACCTCACCTTTCTTTTTTTTTTTTTTTTTTTTATAAATGTAATGCCTGACTATACAACACTTCTGTATCATGCTGTAAATAATTAACATTCCTACCTTCCCTTATCAAAGGGACAAACATGGGGCTTCTGCTACTAACCACTGCATGGATTTTTATAATATTGCATCACACTGGGAGCTACTGACCAAACGTGGAGGAAAGTGTCACCCAAAGCAACCAGTTAGGTGTAAGATTTAATTTTCTCTGATGGCAAAATGGTAGCTGGAATCTAGTTGCCATGAGCAACATTTATACATTCCTTCTCTGCAGTTTCTGTAAATCATCTTCCATGTAAACGGGCTAATTTTATTAGAAAAATATAATGTACAAATTGAAGTGAACCAGAACTTAAATTTTAGTTTTGAAAAGAGCAAGAAGTAGAACCTCTTTCTGTTTTTTATTGCTATCCATGGCGCCATTACAGTGATTTCACCTCACTTACTGTCCAGTGAAGAAATGGTTTTACCAGATGTGAAGGGAACATCTCAAGCAGTAACACAGATTAAAAAATAAAAATAAAAAATTTAATCTTCTATATTTATTGAAGGTCACAGCCAAATTGTTAGACAAACGCATTTTTCATAGTCAAGGTTCCTTCATCAAAGACTAGTCCACCAAATCTACAATTTTTTTCTGGCGCTAAGCATACCTGGTAAACCAAGGCCTGAGATAAGACAGCCAGTGAGCCAAAAATAAAAGGTGGTGTCCTCCCTCTTGTAGATGTTGAGGTGGGGGTGTCCCTATCTGTGTCCCTGTTGAAGATTCTCTGTCAGTTGTTCAGACTGTTGTCACTTGGACAACAAGTGAGATGAAATTGCTCTAAGTCCCAGCTAGTAGTAATAACTTTAGGGCTTCTAATCCTTCATTCATAGATATATATATATATATATATATATATATATATATATATATATATATATTTTTTTTTTTTTTTTTTTTTTTGTTGCTTGCACTTTAAGGCCCCTTTCACACAATAGGTCCAATCGGGTCCGCAGCTGTCAATTTTTCAGCCGGACCCTCCATTTTCTCCTCTTTGGCATTGGCACACCGGATGTAAACAGACTTGTGTCCATTTATACCTAGCGACCTCCTGGTTCTCATCCGACAAAAGTGTGGGGGGGTGGTATCTGATCCCCATCCATCTGATCAGATCAGAGGGCAGCCAGGTTTAAACAGTCAGCTGGTCACTTTACATCCAGCTGCCTATAGAGCAGAGTGGGCTGTGTCCATGTCCACTCTGCATAAGCAGGGAGGGCATGGACCTGTCATCTGGCCGCTCAGCTCAGCAGGGGATCATCGGACGGATCCCCCTACTGAGCAAAACCAGATCCAACCTGTGTGAAAAGGGCCTAAATGATGTGTGCAGATATGGCTGGAAATGGGTTCCCCTTCATTACGGCTTTCTGTTCTCCAGCACAAAATGGCACCTTGGACCCACTGCTCATTGAAAGAATCCCCCTGGAGCCCAAGAAAAGTGTAAATTCTACCTCTGTGTTTTTCGATTAAGGCCTTTTTCAGAAACAACATAAACCTCAATTCTGTTTACTGAAGTTAGAACTCATCTGTTCAGATCTCCCGCACCCCTGCGTGTGACTTCTTTAATTTCGCCACAACAAATCGCATACTCGTGGGAGTCTGTTACCATCTTGGAACCTTTCCAGTAATCTGTATTTTGTTTGATTGCTCGAGTAAGTTGATCCTGAGGTACATTGCCTAGAAATGGTATATTTGAGATGGTTCTTGTTCATTTTTCAGCATTCATCAGTACATTACAGGCAGTGAGGCTTTCACACTGTGGACAATGGTGTACAAAAGTGTGGTTTGGTTATAAATCGCAGTGTTTACACTCGCATAATCCAGTCTGTCAGACCCCTGGATCAGGTTATACACAGGACCGTCAAAAGGAAGGTGCTTATAACTTAACAAGGGATTGTGCCTTGGTGACGGCCATCTTGGTTTGCCTAGAGTTGTATGATTCAGTTCATAATCCTTGTTTGCCTGTCTATGAAGCAAGTTGCATTTTTGTTGTCAACAAATCTGTCAGCTGCTGAGAAATCAGGCTCACTCCATGGTTTGACAGATTTCCCTGTGACCACATCAAGTCTACCTTTTTATCTTTGCTGGTGGCCTCCTCAATTTTGGCATTGGGAAGCTGTTGCAGGTTAATGAAACAACATTTCTGAGCATATGTTATGTGTGTGTATATATAAAAAGGCCAATAAAAGTGCAACTATCCCAAAATGTGTTCTTATACATATGATAACTTTTTATTTATTTTCTTCCCACGTGCTGTTTTCTTTTTAATTGACGTGTTGTCTTGCTTTTTATTCGAGGACGTCTGACTGCTCTGAGGTGACCAGTCCATCTGATTCTAATAGTACTGGGAAGGTGGGGACCAACTTTCATCCTTTTCCTATAAGCTGTTATAGGCCAACCTCTAACGGCATGCTTTCAGCATCATTGCTGTTACAATGCTCAAGCAGAAGGTCTCACCATTTAATACTTTAATATAGGCCAGGGGTCTCCAAATTACAGTCTGTGGTCCACATCTGGCCTACTACAAGATGTTACCTGGCCCCCAGCTAGTGTCAGTGCTATATCCTCAATGTTCATGAGTGAGGTTTTAGGTCAGCAGAAGGTCTCTGCTTCTGATGTAAGCAGTGACACTAAGGCCCCTTTCACATGGACGGTGCGTTCAGGTCCGCCTGTCAGTTTTTTTCGGTGGACCGGAACAGATGCTCCTTAGACCTCTATGGAGTCTGATGTCAGCGGTGACATGTCCGCTGACATCCGACCCGCTCCGATCCGAAAAAGTGTGACGGAGGAAAACCCTATTTTTCCATCCGCCTGCAGATCGGGTGACGACGGACTCTACGGTCCGTTGTCATCCGATTTCCCCCATTGGGGAGAGCGGCGCTCTGACAGGTCCGTCCCTGTACAGTGTGCAGAGATAGACCTGTAATCTTCCTGCTCAGCGGGGGATTGACGGCGCGATCCCCCGCTGTGCAGAGCGGGCTCCGTACACGGACACGTCCGTGTGAAAGAGCCCTAATGGGGACCTTGATGTAAGGGGACTCAATCGTGCAAATTTTTTTTGTCCTGTGAATAAACAATGTGTCTTGCATACCGATAAGTTTGTAGACCCCAGATATAGGCAAAAGAGTGGAAAGATGCTTTTTATTTTATTCCTCGTCTTTCCTGCTTCCATTGCTGACAGTCCTCTGGTTATGGCACCAAGTAAAATGTATGCTTTGTTCATGGCTGCATATTCTTTTGCCTTCATTGTCATTTGGTCATTGCATAATGGGACCATCTGCTGGTGGCATGTAAGGTTCACTGGCTACCATAGGCTTTATCTCAAGGAAGATAACCAAGAGAATAAAAGGGGATGCCATGCCTTCCCCCTTCAGTATGATATATATGGGATGGGGCCTTAGATGTTAGAAGTATAAATCCGCGAGAGCAACGCAGTGCTGTAAAGTAAAAAAAAAAAATTTAAAAAGAAAACCACATGGAAAGATTGCACCGCGTGTAACTTATCAAACCCATTTTGTGATATTTGCATTTTTACCGACCTCTTTGTACTAAATGGTTAGAACATGTAATGCCCCAAATACACAGCAATGTAGAATAAGCATAGTTTTATTAAAATGTCTAAAATTAGAAATGTAGCTTCTAAGCTTTTTATATTAATAGACTCAGGTTGTGACAGGAAGTGTTGTCCTTTATGAATTTAAAAAAAATCAAAGTGTAGTAGAAAATGTCTAAAGCCAGGTTGTTGGATAGCGAAGAATGCTGTCCTCTATTTTCTATGCAAATAACTACTTTCTGAAAAACTACAGTATTTGCATAGACATACCACCTCTCATATCCACCACGAGTCATTGTTTCAGCTTAATGAGACACTTGGCCTAGGGTTTCTTGGGAAATAAAAGTATACGTAAAGCCATTTTTTTTTTCCTTCAAATTTTGGACTGTGTTGGAAATGTTTAATCCCTTCCCACCCGCCTCAGCGTCTAAAAGGTTCTGAATTTGTGGGGGGCAGAAAGGGTTGCCGATCATATGACCATTGTGATTGGCTGTCACAGTGGCCACATGATCGGCACCCGGTCCTGCTGGCTTTGAATAGTTAGTGGGGGACAGAGAAAGGTCTTCAACAACTTGGTCTCTGTGCTGTAAGCATGCTCTGAGCGCAGAAACATCAGCTGCCCAGTGACGCTTATGTGCGGGGTGTTGGAGTTAATGGCCACACTTTGCAATCACACGTGTTATGCATAGGTTAAATCGCTTGTTAAGTTTGTTCACTCGAGAAAAAGTGACGGTTCACGCAAAAAATTTGTAAGAGTTGCCCATTAATTATTCCTGTTCCAGTGCCAAGCTCAAAATTCTGGATCTTCCTTCACTTTCTTTGCTAGCTGAAATGGTCACCAGGGCAAATGGTGACTCTCCCCAGCGAGGACACGGATATAGCATTAAAGCAGAACTTTACCCATAACTTGATAAAATATAATTTTCTTTAGCAAGGAACATACATTCCATATGCTACCAGGTGCTGTATATTGCTCCCAGCATTGCTCCTGTTTCGTCTTGCTGGAGGCTGCAATTTTGCTGAAGCCCAGAGACCCAGCAGTAAATCGTAAAGCTGATCAATTTTAATGGTTTAAAAATACGGTTACATTCCTGGAATGTCGAGATTGCTAATAGTCACGTTTGCTTGAGTCATCAACCAAACTGTCAAACCATCAAATGTCTTGTGTCATAACGGATCACATGTGCAGCACCATGACATTTTCAGATCAAACAGAAGCAGCCTGCTTGGCTAAAAAGTTTAGTAGGGTTCAAATCCGCTTTAAAGGGTGTCAGCAGATTGGCCTCTACGAATTTGGCAGTACCTAAAAATGGAGAGCAACTAAGCATGTGCAAAGCAGGGTGAGACAATGTATTACTGGACTTTAAACCGTAGAGGCATTTATTTTTCATGTTTTACATGGCGATACCTGCAAAAGGGGCCAGCCTGAAGTGATCTAACAGGACTTAGTTTTTTGACTAGAGTTCCACTTTTAAAACTTTACAGGAGTTCTAACCTCTCACCACTCTACAAAGAACTGTTTGGCTTTGGATGCACTTAATCTTTTTAGTACTGTGAGATTTAACTGCTTGTTGACAGTTATTTCATTAGTGTCACATTGCTTTTAGTGTACTGCACATGGGATGACTGCCAACAAGCAATTAAATCTCCATAGCAGATGTAATCACCCATGTAGCCCTAGTCTTGGGGCAGTGAGCATTGTGAGAAGTGAAGAGAACATGCTTTTTTTTTTTTTTTTTTTTTCTTTTTTCCCTCTGTATTCATTGGGTTTTTCAGGAAGCTCTGATGTTGGTGTGAGGACTTGGTCCACTTGGTGTATATCATTCATGCTGCCCAGCAATCACCTTTTTAGTTTAGATGTTTTCTTCTACATTTTGTGGCTTATGCATAAATGGTGTGCCAACAAGAACATTTGTTTATCCAAAAAAATGAATTATTTTGTTTGTTTAATTTGCATACCTGGACCACAGACATTAGCAGTTGAAATCTGATTGAGGTGCTCATTTTAAAAGTATGCACATCAGCAACAAAAGTGTAAAAGTCACCAATAATCAGAATCTTCAGCTTTTGGTTGGTAGCTGGCAATCTGAATCACATATTGGCATCTTAAATCTTGCATGCACCCCATCTGCTACCAATATCTCTAGTTCCACCAAGATAGAATAATCTGTGATGGTGGTGCACTACCCTGATGGCTTCAGCTGTATGAGTGACACCTATCCTAAGGCTTTGTGGGATATCCGACATCCAACCTAAATTTACAGGTGCCACTCAAAGCTCCACCGGGTCCTCTTATGTAGGAACCACTTGGAGTTCAGACAAGGAGAGAGCTAATCCCAGCTCTAGACATCTAATGGAAAAGGGAAAAGTCCTGCAAGTTGGACATCTCTGCAAATCCCGTAAGAAGGTGTATGACCGCATCAGCCCGGGCTCTAACCAGGCCACGTCCCCAATGTGGTTTGCTCCGGAGTGAACCACGTTGGGGATGTGGCCTGGTTGGAGCCCAGACTGAGGCTCTTGTACACCACCTTACAGGGTTTTGCAGAAAAGTGCAGCTTCCAGGACTTTTTCCTTTTTCTATTAGACATCCAACTTACCATGTGAAAATCTGCCACAGGATTGCCCAAGATTAGTTAGTGAGCACCGCTTGCTGATGCCTTCTATTTTTGCTGGAGTTGACCTTAATTGAACAAAAGTGTACCTGTCTAATATCTATATTTAGATGATAAAGGCAACCCGTTTTCAAACCCTTTTCATCGCTTGGGCGTTTGATTAGTGGGCCCACTAGAGCAGTGTTTCTCAACTCCAGTCCTCAAGGCGCCCCAACTGGTCATGTTTTCCGGATTTCCCTCAGAGGACGTGGCTGTGGTAATTACTAAGGCAGTGAAACTGATCAAATCACCTGTGCAAAATAATGGCAAGGCTGAAAACATGACCTGTTGGGGCGCCTTGAGGACTGGCGTTGAGAAACCTTGCACTAGAACATGTTTGGGGTGTTTTCATACTGCCTTATTTCATATAATGGAGTATGGTGCTCTGTAGAGATGTTACTTGTATTTGCTTCATTATGAACAGCATGTTCTCAAATATACACCCCCTACCTACCTACATACAAGCTTAGGTATGTTCTCCGCCCTCTCTAGAGGGCATTTGTGTATTAGCCTCTTCCGTTTTGGAAGGAGAATGCTTATGAAGCCTGTGATCAGTACATTCCAGTTTTACAAGTATAAATCATATGCTTCACATGTTTTTGGATCTCTGCATTTTTACTGATGTTTAAGGAATGATGCCATCTAAACCAGTGATGTAGCATGAAGAACTCCCAGAGCAGATGGCGTATCCAGTTACACCGCCCTATAGAGCGGTAGTGTAAATAATCTGCTGTTGTGATTCTGCTCCATTTGTTTTTTGTAGATCACACATTGATGTCACTGTGGAGCCGTGAGAGACGTTGAAAGAAACAGCGAGGGGAGCTAATCGGTATCATAGCAGCAGATCATCTGCTTATAATGTAGGGATGTGTACTTCATGCTCCCAGCTGTGCTTCACCTTTCACTGTAAGATATTGGAGTCCAGCAAGTATTTCTTGGGTACTCCAGTGGTGTCTGAGAAGTGTTTGGTGGTCTTCCTACACTTGCTGTTCTGCTTAGGCCATTTTCACTGGGTGCTCCATGTGGCCAATTCTTCCAACAGCCTGACATCCCAACACAAGTTTTTGTTGGCCGAGACAATTCACCACCACATGGGGAGGGGTGCAGTGTGACCATTCTGTCTTGAGGAACAGGTTAGAAAAGGTCCACCAGTCTCCTACCCATGGATACCTCTGGTGGGCTCTTCTTGAATGTTGCACCAGCCATCTTTGAGGTAGCAATGTAGTTGTATTGTCTAATACAGCTTATTTCATCTCATTTGGTAGAGAATAATGTTCTTTGGATCTTATAATACTGTGACATGTGCAGACCAGATCTTCACCAGCGTGCCTGAGAAATAGAATTAAGTGTTGTAGTTCAACATCTACAAAAAAAAGAAATGTTTAGTTTTATTGGAGTTTTAATTTTGCCATTTTAATTACAAGTTTTGACAGTACCTCCAACTGGCAATAAAACTGCCTGCCTTCTTGAGGCTACCCACTGCCAGTGTCCCCTAAAAGAGCATGGTTGCTGTTTATTCACCGTAATGTCTTGACTCGCACTTCTGGCCTTATTCCGTAGAGGTTTTTTTTTTTTTTTTTTTTTTTTTTTTAATCTTTTGTTTAGAACCAATTGGCAATCATTTTGCTGAAGTCAGCCTAGTCCAAGCCTAGTTGTGATTGGCTGCTATGAGTTGGTACCCTTCAGAGTTATGAACTCTATTAAATAAGGTCATTGGACTGAATCATGTTGAAGTTTTGGAATATTTCACCCTTATTTATGATCATTCCACAAATATTTTCTTGATATTGTTACATTTTCTATTTAGTCTGCTTGGTCTTCCTTAGTATCTGGCCATGTATTCCCACCTCTTGCCTGCTCAGGTTAATAACACTAATGTAGATGCATGGCCCTTGCAAAGAACCAGCTGCTTGCCTCTTCTCTCTTCCATGTGTTGATGTTCAGATGCTCTCCACTACCCATTATACATGAATGAATTCTCTTGTCACCTAGACTGTGCTCCTTACAACCACATAACAGTTTTGTGTTAGATATTTGTACATTCACTATGTAATTATTCCATTTGGGTTTCAATTTTTTTTTTTTTTTTTTTTTTTTTTTTTTCCATATTGCATCTGTATAAGAGCCTCTGGTTGTGTACTGACTTTGTCCTAAAGATATTGGGAGTTGTTTCTGTACATCAGCCAGAGAGTCCAATCATAATAGAACATAAGATTACACCTGAAATTAGCTGTAGTTCCATAATAGCTCTAGCCTTAGCTACCTAACAAAGAATCTATTGTAGCTTGCCAGTCCTTGAACAATATAAAGAAACACAGCTACTCCATCTAAGAACATTTTTAGCAAGTACAGAAAATACTTTATCCTGACAGAAATGCAGTGTCCTTGTCACTTCCTGTGAGCTGAATCTAAAACAGAAAATTGATACCATGTAACTGAGATGAGGGGTAGATATGTTTGTTTGAAGTCCAGCTTGGGTGCAAACCAAGGTTCCATCCATGGAGCTGTGGCCAAAAGTTTTTTTGAGACTGACACAAATCTTAATGTTCACAAAGTCTGCTGCTTCAGTGATCTTTTTGTCAGATGTTACTATGGTATACCGAAGTATAATTACAAGCATTTCATAATTGTCAAAGGCTTTTATTGACAATTACACAAAGAGTCTATTTGTAGTGTTGACCCTTCTTTTTCAATACCCCTGCAATTTGCCTTGGCATACTGTCAATCAACTTCTGGGCCATGTCCTGACTGATGGCGGTCCATTGCATAATCAATGCTTGGAGTTTGTCAGAATTTTGTGTTTTTTTTTTTTTTTTGTTCACCCGCTTCTTGAGGATTGACCACAAGTTCTCAATGGAATTAAGGTCTGGGGAGTTTCCTGGCCATGGAGCCAAAATGTTAATGCTTTGTTCCCCAAGCCACTTAGTGATCACTTTTGCCTTATGGTAAGGTGCTCCATCATGCTGGAAAAGGCATTGTTCCTTACCAAACTATTCTTGGATAGTTGGGAGAAGTTGCTCTCGGAGGAGTCAGCCTACTCTCTTGGCTGAGAAGAAACCCCACACATGAATGGTCTCAGGATGCTTCACTGTGGGCATGACACAGGACTGATGGTAGCGCTCACCTTTTCTTCAAACAATTGGAAAGGGGATTTGTCAGAGAAAATTACTCTGCAGCAGTCCAATCCCTGTACTTCTTGCAGAATATCAGTCTGACCCTGATGTTTTTCCTGGCAAGAAGTGGCTTCTTTGCTACCGTTCTTGACACCATGCCATCCTCCTAAATGATCTCCTCGCCCTGTGTGCATATGCACTCACACCTGCCTGCTGCCATTCCTGAGCAAGCTCTGCACTGGTGGTGCCCCAATCCCACAGCTGAATCAACTGTTGGAGACGGTCCTGTCGCTTCCTGGGCGCTCTGAAGCCTTCTTCACAAATGCAGTGGAAATGTTTTTTTTTTTTTTTTTTCTTTTTATGGGATTAAAGGGAGGTTCCACTCAAAAGTGGAACTTCTGCTTATCCGCCCCCCCTCGGTGCCACATTTGGTACCTTTTCAGGTGGGAGGGGGGAATGGGTACCTGTTTTTGACAGGGACCATTCCATACTTCCAGGAGACAAGACCACAGTCCAGTCTCTCGAAGTTTGGCCCCCTCCGCTGCCAGATCTATTAGCCCTTTTGCATGTGCGCAGTAGGGAACCGGCTGTAAAGCCGGAAGGCTTCACTGCAGGGTTCCATTACCAGGAATGGCGGCGGCTGCAGCCGATCCTAAGATTGACTGGGGTGCCAACATTGCGGGCTCTCTGGACAGGTAAGTGTCCATATATTAAAAGTCAGCAGCTGCAGTATTTGTAGCTGCTGACTTAAAATTTTCCAGCGGGGGGGGGGGGGGAGTGGACCTCCTTTAAGTAAATTTTCATGTCAAAGAGGGACTTTGCAATTCATCTGATCGCTCGTCATAACATTAGGAGTATATGCAAATTGCCATCATAAAAACTGAGATGGCAGACTTTTGAATTTTTTTTTATATTTGTGTCATTCTCAAAACTTGACCACAGCTGTACATACAGTTGAGTGAGTGTAGACATTGGGGGAAAATTGTTCACTGGTCCACCAGCTGGTGAAAATGAAAAGCCTAAACAAAAAAAAAAAAACACCCATCACATCTAAGGACTGGTAAGCTGCAGTGTATTCAGCTTTTGGGTTAGATACATTTTAAATCGCCCATGTAGCTTAGTGTTCAATATGACTGTCTGATAAACACTTATGATATCAAAGGATGAAAATTTGAGCCAAGGCGGTGACAACTTTTTACAACTCATTTGTGTTCTGCTGCTCTGATTTGATTTTAGCATTCCATGTATGGTATAGGGCTAAACTCAGCAACTGTGAAATCCTGATATTTTATTTTCTAAATAAATGAAAATCCCTCACTATCAGTGTTGTGTTTTTTATAGTGTACTTGGGCTAACTCGTATTGTGTTTTGTAGCTGTGCTAGAAAAAAGAATCCCCTGCTTAACGGAATCCGCTTGCTCAGTGGGGGATCTCTCTGCTGATCCGGCGGTGATCCGTTCCTGTCTGCTCCGCTGTACAGAGCAGACACGGACACAGTCCCGCTCTCCTCTATGGGGAAATCGGATGGCAATGGACTGCCTGTCCATTTTCTATCCGATCTGATCCACCACACGGATGGAAAATAGGACCACCATCCATCTGTTTTTTGTGGATCAGATAGACGGGTGTCAACGGACGTGTACGCAGACATCTGCCACTCCATAGAGGACAATGCAGGGTCTGATCAGGTCCACTTGATAAACTGACAGGCGGACCTGATCGGACAGCCTGCGTGAAAGGGCCAAAGGGGTAACCAGTCTAAACGGAGATGTCTAATGCAGCCATTCTCAACTAGGGTTCCCTGGAGCAATGTTTCTCAACTCCAATCCTCAAGTACCCCCAACAGGTCACGTTTTCAGGATTTCCCTCAGGTGAAACGGCTGTGGTAATTACTAAGGCAGTGAACCTGATCAAATCGCCTGTGCAAAATCATGGAAAACAAGAAAACATGACCTGTTGGGGGGACTGGAGTTGAGAAACATTGCCTTAGAGCAAGGGTAGGCAACCTGGGGCCCTCCAGCTATTTTGAAACTACATTTCCCAGGCATTGCAAGGCTGGCAGTTACAATAACTCCCAGAGGCATGATGGGACTTGTAGTTCTGCAACAACTGGAGGGCCCCATGTTGCCTACCCCTGCCTTAGAGCAATGAGCAACTATGACCTCTCAGACCTTTTTAGTCAATTGTAAGGTGGATATTCTTCTAACTGAACACAAATGTAAGGAGCATTGCTCCCACTGACCATCATGCTAATGTACCATGGTTATTCTCAGGGGTGCCCTAAGATCAAAGAGTTTTTAAGGGTTCCTCCTAAGGCTGGTCTAATATAATCAAAGGCACCTGTACCCATAAAATATGGGACTGCCGTCGCTGACACTAGCTGCTTTGCTGTCTCCAGTGCTTACTTGCTGGTCGGAAATCCCACTCTCCATACTTTTTCTGGCTCGATGACTTCCAGTTTGAAGCCACTGCACAAGCATGATGGTGTGATGAGCATTTTCAGAAAACAATGAGATACAGCTGTGGCTAGGCAATCTTGCAGAGAAATCTACCTGGACAACATGGAGGAAATCTACGATCTCTTGGAGGGGGGGGGGGGGGGGTAAATTGCCCAATAAAAAGACAGCATGAGGAAGAGTGTGTTCTAGCTGTCAGCTGCTCAGAGTCACGATCGATGGCACGCCAACCCCCCCCCCCCCCCCCCCCTGGATATACAGTGTTTTATAATGACATTTCCAATAGCCATTTTGGCTCAAATGTTTCAAGCTGGATGGGCTGATACCATTTCCATCAGATGATTTTCTAATTGTGGAGCAGTGGGGAGAAGTTTCCGCATGAGGATAAACTGGATGCTTGTATCTTCAAGAATGCATTGGGGTTATTTTGCATGACAAATTTTGAATAAACTGTAGTCTGGTAATCTGAGGTACATACAAAAGGGCATACCTAGTATGGGGAGATGGAGGCTGTTAAGATGGCCATTGAAAATGCATCTTTTTGCATTTCGTCTTCCAGGACAGCCTCTGAGACATAGGGCTCCTCCCTCCAGGACAGAAAACGCACCCATAATTGCTTAACCACGCGCTGACCGGGCCATAGCTGAAAGACAGCTACAGCGCGGTCGGCTTATTCTGGGTGGATGTCCGTGGGACGTCCTCCCAGAATAGCGCTCCCGCGTGCCCCCTGGGGCCCGCACCGGGAACATCTGTGACCGCCAGGTCCGGGGGACCCGGCGCATCACGGATCACAGTAAACTATCTTTTTGATTTATAGCGCAAAAAAAATTAAATCTCAGCGATTTGATTAAATACCACCAAAAGAAAGCTCTATTTGTATGAAAAAAATGGACAAACATTTCATATAGGTACAGTGTTGCATGACTGAGTAATTGTCATTCAAAGTGTGAGAGCACCGAAAGCTGAAAATTGGTCTGGTTAGGAAGGGGGTTTAAGTGCCCAGTGGTCAAGTGGCTAAAGGTGGTCCTCCAGGCCTCCCTCTTCAGGTTTTTTGTGTTTCCTGCCGAACGGGAAGGAGCCTGTTAGGAACCTAAGGAGCTCTGTGTCTCAGGACTGTCCTGAAGGAGCACCCGGCATTTAGCTCTCCTCTGCCTGCAGCACCCTTCTGTCCTGCTTGGGAAGAGTTAGGGTTGCTGGCCCCACCGCTGCCGTTTGCTCGGGGAGAGTAGGACCCCGGTGCGCGCACCCTGCCTTCCATGTCCCACGCAATGACAAGCAATTTAGCCTTTACCTGGAGCAGATTGTTTCATCCAGCAGCATGCCGCTGTGAGCAGTGTGACCAGCGGGCGGGAGACGCTCCTTTGCCGTCCACTTCTCTGGGTTGTTCTGGGCTAAGGAAGCATACAGCATTGGGGCGGGGCTTCTGCGTTCCAACAGGAGGAAGTGACGAGTACTTCCAGGAGGACCACGTTATCAGGGCACCGAAAAACAAGGTTTTGGTCTCTCAGGCATGGCGGTGGACAGACAGGCACCCGGTGGATGGTGTAAGAGGCTCAGCAGAGGCGAAGCATACACCAGGAACCATGAAGAACACTGCAACACAGGCGGTAGACTCCGGTTCTTCTAGCACCACCAGGGTCCTAGGACCAAAGAGATCCCTCCCTGGGTGTGGAACCACAGGTGATGGGCTGGTTACTTCTTCTAGGCAAGCCCCAAGCACAGTGGTGGTGAGGGGCAGGCGCATGCACTAACAAGTCCATTTCCTTTGTGTTTTTAACTTTCAGACTAAGACCCAGGACAGGACCTAAGTGGGTAGTGCTTAAAGCTGTTTGTTTTTTTTTTTGTTTTTTTACAACTATCACTTCAGCCAGAAGGGTGAGTGATTTTACAGGCTCTCTCGATTCAAGAGCCATTTTTGTTAATTTTGGAGGATAGGGTTGTGCTTAAAACGGATTCTAGTTTCCTCCCTAAGGTATCATCTGCATTTCACAGAACGCAGGACATTATTTTACCAACATTTTTTTTCCACCTCCAGAGGTTGATGAGGAAGGAACCTTTCGTTTATTAGAAGTTAGGAGAAGTCTTTTGTATTTCTGTCAATTGACGCTTAAAAAGCGTTTGACAGAGTAGACTGGGGGCTCATAATGGAGACACTGAAGTACATGGGCTTAGGCGACAGGATGATACAAAGAATTAGGGTATTATATGAAGTACCGACTGCAATAATAAAAATCAATGGGGACTACTCAACTCCCTTTACAATGAGAAATGGGACGAGACAGGGGTGTCCCCTGTCCCCACTCCTTTTTGTGCTCTCGCTTGAACCATTATTAGCAACAATCAGAGCAAAAAAAGATATTAAAGGAATAAAAATCGGCGACGTCGAGCATAAAGTCGCAGCCTTCGCTGACGACCTGCTGTTCTACGTCTCGGAACCAAATTATACAATGCCACGACTGATAGAAACGTTAAAACAATACAGAGTAATAGCAAACTTCAAAATTAATTTAAACAAATCAGAGATTCTGAACATAAATATGGAACCAAATGAGGCACATGAGATACAAAAAGAATACCCATTCCCTTGGAAGAAAAAAGGTCTAAAATACTTGGGGATTAAACTAGCAAACTCAGTAGAACAATTATTCAATGAGAACTATATCCCACTACTGGATGAAATCAAAAACGAGACCAAAAAACTATCCCTATCATGGTTCGGCCGGATCAACACAGTCAAAATGGTGCTGTTACCTAAAGTTACATATAAATTTTCAATGTTACCAATCCCTCTACCAGACTATTACTTCCAAACCTTAAATTCCATAATAAGCAGGTTCATCTGGCAAAATAAAAAACCCAGGATCTCCCGCAATATTTTGAGGCAGAATAAAGATCAGGGAGGAATGGGGATCCCGGATCTAAAAAAATACTATTACGCGGTCATGGTGTCACGAGCAATAGAGTGGGCACGGGAAACAGAAGATAAACACTGGGTTAAAATGGAGAGCACTATAAGCGGAAAAAATTTAAGAAAGGTTATTTGGATACCTCCACACTTAAGAAGCCTGGGCACTAACACACAAAAAATAACTAAAAATGTATTAAAAATATGGGATTTATTACACAAACAATATAAGTGGAAGTATAATTCACCGTTAATGATTTTGAGTGACAGTGAGTATTTCCCACCAGGAGAAAGACACGTAGGGGGTCAATGGTTAGGGGAAAACACGCAGTTAAAAGATATAATAGATAAAGGAAGAATAAAAACACTAGTAGAATTACAGCACAATCCAACACAAATAAGAGTAAATGAGTGGCGATATTTACAGTTGGCCCATTTTGTAAGGAGTCTTCCCCAACCACTAAGAACAAAAGAAAACTATACAGCATTGGAAAAAATCTGCGTCGACACAGGGGGAGAAAAAAAGAAAACAATATCCCGGCTTTATAGAGCCATCCTTGCAGAGGAGAAACTGGAGATACCGCCTTTCTTTTTAAAATGGGGCACGGAGTTGGGTGCACATAACTACATGCACAAAGTCAAAAAAATATTGAAACTAACCCATATATCAGCTATAGACACCATAACGGCGGAGATGAACTATAAATGCCTCTCCAGATGGTATATGACACCTGATAAACTTAACAAATTCTACTTAGATAACTCACAGAATTGCTGGAGGGGATGCAATGAGCCGGGCACTATGGCCCACATTTGGTGGGAATGCCCAAAAATAAAAAAATTCTGGAGAGAGATTCTAAGCCTCATAAAAATAATTACTGACGTAACTATAAAGGAAGATCCCTGGATATGTTTATTCCATGGGACAGATGACCCAATAAAACAATATATAAACACATTGATTCCCCAGATGCTAAATGCAGCCAAGGGTCTTATCCCGAAAAAATGGCAACACGAAGAAGCCCCAACCAAAAGAGAATGGGTTCTAAGAGTGGAAGAAATATATCATCTCGAAAAATTAAGCTATAATGGAGAAGGAGAAGAGGATGACCCGAAAAAATGGAAAAGATGGCAGATATTCAAACAGACATGGGAATATGCTGAAACGATTATATAAAATGGAAGGCAATAGAAAAACGGCTTCCGAGATAAGGAAAAAAAAAAAAAGACGAGAGGTATCGGGAAACAGGGAGGGCGGGAATGAGAGGGGGATATGGGGGAAAAGAAATAAGGGGGGAAAAAAGAAAAGAAAAAGAAAAAAGGGAAGGGAAAAAGAAAAAAAAAAAAAAAACCCACATACTATAAAAGAGAAACAAATATTTATAATAAATAATATAGAACATGATAAGTTTCACGGTTCAAATCACTAAGTAACAAAAATTCACAATGATGTGAAATATAACGAGAGATGTAAATGAACATCAAGTTGAATACTAATCTCTTGAATATTGCTGATGTGGAAATAAAAAAAAAAAAAAGCAGAAGTCTTTTGGCTTATCTGAAGGTCACTAAGGCCTTCAGGAAGTCAGATTCTTTATTTGTTAACTTTGCAGGGATTCGCAATGGATGTAAGGCATCTAAGTCTTCCATTGCAAGATGGATTAGAATCTTGAAGGCATATGCCTTAGAAGGGAAGCAAGCACCCCTAGTTAAGGCACATTCGACCAGGGCAGTCTCGGTGTCTTGGGCAGAGAGGGCCGGTGCCTTTCCGGAGGATATCTGCAAAGCAGCAACGTGGTCCAACTATTCCACATTTGCAAGGCATTACCATCTGGATTTATTGTCTGATAAAGAGCAGACATTCGGACGTAAGGTCCTCCAGGCAGTGGTGCCGCCCTGGCAAAGTACGTTTCTTGCTTATCTCAGAGGCTGTCCCGTAAGACGAAAGGAGAAAACCGGAGTTAGACTTACTGGTAACTCTTTTTCTAAGAGTCTTCCAGGACAGCCTGCTTCCCACCCAGTGTTTTTTCCCTTGACTGGTGTTGGAAGTGTTTACTAACGTGTTAGTGTATTATGTCTTGCAGAGCCTTCCGGCGGTTCTTGTGTTAACTGAAGAGGGAGGCCTGGAGGACCACCTTTCAACATATTTGGATGTACGCGTTTCCTGTCCCAGAGGGAGGAGCCCGATGTCTCAGAGGCTGTCCTGGAAGACTCCTAGAAAAAGAGTTACCGGTAAGTCTAACTCCGTTTTTTTTCATTCAGCCAGCACCAAAACGGATTTCTCCACCCACACAAGCAAGGAGGGTTAGAGGAATCTTACCTGATCATTGTATTCTGACAGCGGGAATCAGTCGCTGCAGCTACTGATCAAAAACATTTTTCCCAACAAGCCTGTTTGACAGAAGCCAATCATTAAATCAACTTTTGTCAAACAGGCTTGGACAACATGGGTCGAAACTTGCCCGGTTCGTGCTGAGCTGTCCGAATTTCAATGTGCACTATCTTACCAAAAGTATTGGGACGCCTGCCTTTACACATGTACATGAACTTTTTAATGGCATCCAAGTCTTAGTCCAGAGGTTGGCCCTGCTTTTCCATCTATAACAGGTTTAGGAGTGTGTCTATGGGAATGTTTGACCATTCTTCCAGAAGCCCATTTGTGAGGTCAGGCAGTGATGTTCAATGAGAAGGCTTGGCTCGCAGTCTGCGCTCTAATTCATCCTAAAGGTGTTCTATCGGGTCCACCCTAATTCAATTTCTGAATCTGGGTGTGTTCTTACCATGTCAATCAGCTGATTTCCTAAACCCATACCCAAAACTATTTTGGTGTTAATCCTAACCTTACTTTAACATAATTGTGAAGCAGTGGGGAGAAGTTTCTGTACGAGGAATAAAAAGAATGCTTGTATTTTCAAGAATGCATTGGGGTTATATTACATGGTTAATTTAGCATAGCCTGCTGATCTGAGATGCATACAAGAGGGCATGCATGCCTATTAAACATGTACAGAACAAAAAAAGATTGTTTCATTGCTTTTCGATTCTTTAACTAATTTTGTTTAGTTAAATTTGCTTTCAGAATTTGTTCAGGCATCAGTACCCCCTACCTTTCCCCCTTCTACTTACCTGAGCCAGCTCGTCTCTTCCCCCACTTCCGGGTCTCACTGGCTTTGCTGGGGCGGTGATGAGAGGGAGTTGGGGTCGAGTCCCGCTGTCGGTGTCAACAGACAGAGCAGCAGTGCTCAGGAGCGAGCACACACAAGTGCCCTTATGGGAAGTGGCTTCCTATGCGGGCACTGGACATTGAAGAGAAGCCAGTAGTGTGGCAGGGGGACCTGAGAGGAGAGGAGGAGGTTCGGGCCACTCTGTGCAATTCCATTGCAAAGAGCAGGCAAGTATAGAGATGTTGTTTTTTTTTTTTAAAAAATTAAAAATTACCTTTACAACCACTTTAACCAGTTCTCGTCCGGCCTAATGCCAGATGATGCCAGGGGGAACCTCTCGACGATTTGGGTGTACTTCATATGACGTCCACCCCGGATTGTGGCACGATCTGTCACCAGCTGCGTCCACTGGACACAGCCGATAATTGATCACTGATAAACAGTGGATGGCTTCCTTTCAAGCCATCCATTGTATACAATTGTGTTGCTTGCTGTGATTGCTCAGTGTGATCACATGATACAGACTGGGCCAATCGCAGCTAATCACAACAAAATAAATGTAATAAATCGATTTCAATCAGTAAAATGCTTCATATAGCATTGGAGGGAGGAAGCGACGTCAAACGTTGCTTCCGCCTAATGCTCTTAACCGCTGCATGACGATATACATCGGCAGAATGGCACGGGTGCGCAAATGCGCATACCCGTACGTCTCTTCGTAATCCCAGGTCCTGCGGACACATGTGGGGTATAACCACGTTTGTTAGCGCAAGAGCAATAATTCTAGACCTAGACCTCCTCTGTAACTCAAAACTGGTAACCTGTAGAAATTTTTCAACGCCCCCTTTGGAGAATTTTGAAGCCTGACATGTTGGGTATCTATTTACTCGGCGTAACATTATATTTCACAATATAAAAAAAAGTTGGGCTAACTTTATTGTTTTTTTAATTCAAAAAGTGTATTTTATCCCAAAAAAAGTGCGCTTGTAAGACCGCTGCGCAAATTTTCCAAGTAATTTTCTAGCAAAAAAAAATTATTTTAACTTGTAAACAACAAGTGTCAAAAAGAGGCTCGGTCCTTAAGTGGTTAATAAAATGCAGATTGATGTAAACATTTCTGGAGGATCACATATTCTTGTGATCATTCCACAGTTGATCACAAATGATGTTGCAATGCTTCCACTGCTCACAAGCAGGTCATTTACACAAAATCTAATTAAAGTAAAATTCAGTGGGCTTATTTTTATAAATAACCAGTCATGAGAAGTTTGGTTATGCAGCTTACAAGACTAGAAATTGACCAGAAAAAGCCTTCAGTTTTTATCGTAGCCCATTTGGTGTAAATGATATAGAAGTGGCAGGCCAAGTTTGATAATTTATGCGAATATCATAACTTGGAATGTTTTGGAGATGTCTATTACCGATTTTTGTTCGGTTTTAGGCTCCCCCTATCTCTCCAGTGCCAAGCTGCCCCTGAACAAGGCACAAGTATTGAGGTCCTTAAAAGGGACGGGTCAGATGCACCGAGGACAAATGCGAGAAATACCGGTACTGCTGAGCTTTTGAAATAGTAGATCCAAGGCTCTGACATGTTCCAAGTCACTGAGCTGTGATAAGTATGAATGCCCGCAGCTTCAAAATAAGAATTTCACAAAAAGTAACTGTAGCGGCCATAACCCTTGATGGGGCAGCCTTGACTTTTGTGCTTAGCTGTTACCTCCGTTTGGATTGTTCTTCCAGGTCTAGGGGTTCCCAGGGTTAGTACCCAACGACTTTGGATGCCGACACCATAAAAGTCCTTTACAAAGGTTTTTATTTGCAGCTAAATATCCAACAAACACAGTCTCGTATGGGAACGGAGGGCAAGGGTGAAGAAACTCAGGCACCTTGAACTGCTGGTTATTAGAAAGTCTCTAATGCAAACCCAGAGAGTAGCCACTCGCAGCTGGGCGCTTCAAAGCTGAACAAATCTCTAGCCAGAGATTATGGCAGTCAGCAATTTGATCCTGAACTTGCAAAGTCTCTGACCTTGAAGAAAGTTGCAACCAAAAGTGAACAGGAACCTTTCCTCAGTACCTGGAACATTCTGTCTCCTTGGCAGTATTGGGAAAGCGTGGATTCGTCAGTGTCCTTGACAACCCAGCAACCAGGCACTTCTTGGGATGCCAGCTTGTTGGCCCTCTTCCGAAGAGTCCTCCCTTAGTTACTGCGCCGCGGACCAGCCGGTTCCGAGACTTGGGAACAGATGGATCCTTGCCCCAGACCAAGCGGGTCTGTGGGGCTAGTCAAACTGACCATGTTGCGGGGCGCACACGCTCCCGTGACCGGGACCCATTGCGGGGCTACCCCGGTCCAGACTCGGGAACAGGCAGCTATGGCCGAACGAACCCCGAACACGTGACTCCAGCATCTTAAGTACCCTTCCCCAGACTCCTCAGCGGGGACAGACGCACCCACTGATTGGCTCCGGGGAATGTTGATACCCAAAACATCGAACCTAACTGTACACATGACCAGGCAGAACCCCAACATAGCCCAGTCAAACTGATGCCAAAGTTAAACCTATACATTCAACCCTCAGAACCCCTTTACTGTTCTGAGGAAAAACGAAATTTGTACATAGCGGACACTTTGTCCAAAAGTGTCGCTGCTACATAAAAAAATGTTGTATTTGGGTGGCCAGACAGCCTGAGACCTCCTACCGTCAGCTAGTTGTTTGGGCTGTGCAGATGAAAACTGATTACATCACCCCTTTCATCTCCGCAGATCTCTGGATTCATTTTTTTTTTTGGTTTAATTAAAATAAAGGTCTTCTTTGTTCTTACAGTCGTGCACAATTAACTGTAACTATCTTCTCTTGTGTTGCTCCCACAGCCTACAATATTTCATGGACGGTTTTCAGCAATGCAGTACAACTGAAATCAGACACGTAATAGAGCTCTTACCAGTTTTTCTTTGGTATAGGTGACAGATCCATGAAGCTTAGCACTGATATTCTCATAAAGATGCATATATACCAATGCCTTGCAATATTTGCAAAATAAGCTACAGTGAGGGAAAAAAGTATTTGATCCCCTGCTGAATTTGTACGTTTGCCCACTGACAAAGAAATGATCAGTCTATCATTTTAATGGTAGGTTTATTTTAACAGTGAGAGACAGAATAACAACAAAAAATATCCAGAAAAACGCATTTCAAAAAAGTTATAAATTGATTTGCATTTTAATGAGTGAAATAAGTATTTGATCCCCTATCATTCAGTGTCTTCTATACAGGTAACGAGCTGCAATTAGGAGAACTCTCTTAACCTCTTCCCGACCGGCGCACGGCGATGTACGTTGGCAGAATGTCACGAACAGGCATAAGGGCGTACAGGTACGTCCCTTTAAAAATGCCACGTGCCATTGCGCGCCGGACGGGACCCCCGTGAGTCCGGTCGCGGGTCCCGCGAACTCGATCACCGTGTTGATACCTGCGATCGTCTCACAGGGAGGCTAAACGGGGAGATGCGGAAGTAAACAGCATCTCCCCGTTCTGCCTAGCAACAAGTGACACTGATCTCTGCTCCCTGTGATTGAAGCAGAGATCAGTGATCACTAAAACACAGCCACGCCCCCCACAGTTAGTAACACGCCCCTAGACACACTTAACCCCTACACTGCCATCCCCTGGTTAACCCCTTCACTTTTGTTTATAGCGTAAAGAATAAAAACCGCAGAGGTGATCAAATACCAGCAAACGAAAGCTCTATTTGTGAGAAAAAAAAAAAAGACGTCAATTTTGTTTGGGAGCCAAGTTGCACGACTGCGCAATTGTCAGTTAAAGCGACGCAGTGCCGAATCACAAAAAGTGGTCTGGTCTTAAACCAGCAAAATGGTCCGGTCTGAAAGTGGTTAAAGGGAGTGCGCTTAATCTCCACTTGTTACCTCTATAAAAGACACATGTCCACAGAAGCAATCAATCAGATTCCAATCTCTCCACCATGGCCAAGACCAAAGAGCTGTCCAAGGATTTCAGGGACAAGATTGTAGACCTACACAAGGCTGGAATGGGCTACAAGACCATCGCCAAGCAGCTTAGTGAGAGGGTGACAACAGTTGATGCGATTATTCGCAAATGGAAGAAACGCAAAATAACTGTCAATCTCCCTCGGTCTGGGGCTCCATGCAGGATCCCACCTCGTGCAGTTTCAATGATCACGAGAACGGTGAGCCCAGAACTACACAGGAGAATCTTGTCAATTATCTCAAGGAAGCTGGGACCATAGTCACCAAGAAAACAATTGGTAACACACTACGCCGTGAAGAACTGTAATCCTGCACCACCTGCAAAGTCCCCCTGCTCAAGAAAGCACATGTATAGGTCCGTCTGAAGTTTGCTAATGAGCATTTGAATGATTCAGAGGAGAACTGGGTGAAAGTGTTGTGGTCAGATGACACCAAAATCAAGCTCTTTGGCATCAACTCAACTCGCCATGTTTGGAGAAGGAGGAATGCTGCCTATGACCCCAAGAACACCATCCCCACCATCAAACAAGGTGCTTTGGGGGTGTTTTTCTGCTAAGGGACAGGACAACTTCACTGCATCAAAGGGGCGATGGACGGGGCCATGTACTGTCAAATCTATGGTGAGAACCTCCTTCCCTCAGCCAGGGCATTGAAAATGGGTCATGGATGGGTATTCCAGCATGACAGTTACCCAAAACACATGGCTAAGGCAACAAAGGAGTGGTTTAAGAAGAAGTACATTAAGGTCCTGGAGTGGCCTGGCCAGTCTCCAGACCTTAATCCTATAGAGAATATGTGGAGGGAGCATGAAGGTTTGAGTTGCCAAATATCAGCCTCGAAACCTTAATGACTTGGAGAGGACCTGCAATGCAAAGAGGAGTGCAACAAAATCCCTCCTGAGATGTGTGCAAACCTGGTAGCCAACTACAAGAAACGTCTGACCTCTGTGATTGCCAACAAGGGTTTTGTGAAGGGGTCAAATACTTCTTTCACTCATTAAAATGAAAATCAATTTATAACTTATTTTAAATGCGTTTTTCTGGATATTTTTTGTTATTCTGTCTCTCACTGTTAAATAAACCTACCATTAAAATTATAATGATCATTTCTTTGTCAGTGGGCAAACGTACAAAATCAGCAGGAGATCAAATACTTGTTTTTTTGCATGCATTAAGCACAGTGCATTCACTTTGAATGGTACCCCAATGCACTTACACAATGTACCTGTGCACAAATGTGAATAGTTTATACAGTGTAGTGTGCTACATTCAGTGCATTGTGGTACTTTGGTAAGTGCATCTCTGGCAAAAACTTATTTTTCTGAGCTTTGGATATAGTGGGAAAGGTTATTTTCCTTTTTCTTTTTTTAGCCTCAATTTTTAGCAGAGCTTTGCATCGATCCTCAGCAGAGAGATACTTTGATCAATCAAAACATGATCATACTCTTGAACACGATAATTTATTAAAGTGCGTATTGTCACCCAGTTAAATTCTTTTGTTTTCAAAATCTGAATTTCCAACTGCCACTTTATTTTTCTAAAAACATGAATGAGGGATTAGCCACGAAAACCTGTTAGAGTCTGCAAAAGACCCCACCATCGATGGGGCCCAATTCCTTCCATTGACACCATTGATAGGGCACAATTCCTTCCATTGACACCAACAATGGGGCACAATTCTTTCCATTGACACCAATCATGGGCCACTAAGTTAGTCAAAACGTGTCCACTTTATTGAGCGTAGAGCAGCTTTTTTCAATCTTTTTAACATGGAGGAACCCTTGAAATCATTTTTCGATCTCAGGGATCACCTGCTTATAATTGCTATTGTCAAAGCTTACGGTACATTAGTGTGGTAAGTGGTAAGAATACACTAGAGGTCATTGGGAAGAATACCCTCTTACAGATAGCTAAAAAAAAAAATCATTGATCCCAGTGGATACTCATCCTCAGAGCTTTTTTGCTCAGAGAATAGGTGCAGGAACTCCCCCTTTCTGAGTCACCCCTCCCCCCCATTACTGCCCTTTTAGATAATACAGAACCAAGTATCATCTTGTGGTGGCAAGTAATTTGTATGAAATTTGTTAATGATAACAAGAAAAGCAGTAAACTAGACCCCCTGTAACCAGTAACAATAGAGCCCCCCCCCCCCAGCAACAATAGATCCCCCAACAACAGTGGATCACCCGAAATAACCCCCCCCCCCCCTCGGCAGCGCTAATAGACCCCTGGCAGCAACAACAGATCTCCCACAACTAGCATTAACAGACTCTCCAGCAGCCACCGACAACAGACCACCCCCCCCCCCCCAATAGTAGATCTCTCCTAGTAATATTAGACCCATCCCCAGCAACAATAGACCCCCCTGCAAAAATAGATCCCCTCCAGCTAGAATAGATCCCCCAGCAGCCAGCATTAATAGACCCTGCAGCACACTCCAGCACCCCTTACCATTACATAAAGTCAGTGCTGGAGGTGCCGAACTGCGTCCCCTCGCATTCCAGCTGAAAAAAAGCCCTGCTCTTCCTGAAATTGGTCCAGGAACTCCTAACAATTGAATTCTGCATGTTGAGCGTAGTCATACGTAGGGACATGAACAGAAAAACACTCTACTGCTCAGATCAAAAAGAGGGATGACTGAAAAAAAAAAAAAGAATAGGGATTTGGTTTTAAAAGAACGAGGGACAGTCGAGAGCTATGCTTTCAGGTTATAGTGGCCTGCACTTTACAGTGATGTCATTGAACTTTTTTTTTTTTTTTTTTTTGCTTGCTTCGGTTTGATTATAAATTTTCAAGGCAAAGTCATTCTTTCTCCATAGCATCTCAACACAAAGCCTGATATATAAGTCATACCCCCAATTAATGAATAGAATTGCCATCAATGGTAAACAAGAATAAAATGTGATTATTATTGAAATTGGTGCACTCTTTCCAGACGGGGAGCTCATTAATCAATAGGCATCCCATTGTTCTCAACAGCAGTTTGTCCCATGAAAGGTTTGATATTTGTCCATTTCACACTGACCCCTGATCTACAATTCCCTGGTCGGGGTCTCCTCACTCACATCTTAATGCTGAGGAGGACACGTGTGTGGTTTGTGAGAGTCCTGACACAACACATCATCTCAATCTTCCCCCGGGGTCTAGGCCAAATATTCATGTAAGGCCACAGCTGGGTTTTTGTCCTGGTAATAGTTATATAAATGTTCCGTATAATTGGCAGGACGTGGAAAATGGAGAAGAGAGTGTTATTGTTCTTTAGGAAGCCGCTAGCCTACATGGGATGGAGAGGCCTAGGAGAGCAGATGGGCCAGGCAAAGACCTTGCTGCTCCCGAAGACTGAATGGAACATAAATTTGATGTGTGTGAATATGAGAGATGTCTGGCAGGACACACAAATCTTAGATCCGTCGCTGCTTCAGACACGGGGAGAAACCAGAACCAATATGGGAGATTAGCCACCATTGCAAAGCATAAGTGTTCCCATAACTGAAAAGCTATCATAGATGCTGAATAGAATGTTACGCCTTCAACAAAGATGGCTTTGAAGTCACATTTCCAAAACAGAAAATGTTTGAGGGATTGTAAGTGGACCTAGCATCAGATATATTAGGTCATCTTAGTCCCTGTTCACACAATGAGCAGCGTTTTTCTGCACCTACTCAACATCAGTCACCGCAAGGACAATTGTTTTCTATGTATCCCATTCACACCGCAACGCTGGCGTGATGTGAAGTGCAGAAAAATGCAGTCATGTTGTGAGAAACCAGTGCTATAAGTGCTACTAAAGTAACCAAAGAAAAGTCTAAAAACAGACGCTGCACACTTAGGCCCCTTTCACACGAGCGATCAGGTCCACCTGTCCGTTTTTTCCTGATCGGATCCTCCATTTTCCTCTATAGAGTGGGGCATGTAATTGGACTTGTGTCCATTTACAACCACCTATCTTCAATCCGATCCAATCCGGCAAAAACAAATGGAAGGGGATCCTGTTCCCCTCCATCTGGCCAAGTCAGATTGGAGGACATAGCAGACTGGATTTCTTCCCCCACACTCCACAGAAAGTGCTCTCCTAAAACAAACAAACTATCTACCAACGGCCAAAACCAATAGACACTATTCTGTACTCCTACTCCTGGACCTTTCTGCTGCCTTTTGATATGGTTGACCACCCCTTCCTCCTCAAAAAACTCCATGCCTTTGGCCTCCGTTGGCCTTCGCTGGTTCTCTTCCTACTTATCCAACCACACCTTTTAGTGTTACTTACAATTCTACTTCCTCTTCTCTGCTTCCTTTCTCTGTTGGGGTCCCCCAAGGTTCTGTACTTGGACCTCTCCTATTTTCAATCTACACCTCCTCCCTAGGTCAGCTGATAGCCTCCCATGGCTTCCAGTACCATCTCTACGCTGACGACACCCAAATCTATCTCTCTACCCTTCAGCTCACTCCTTCAGCCTAGGTTCAGAGTAGTGCGATGCAGGAACCAGTGCGATTCCAGCGCCGGTTCCCGTATCGCTTCTCTACCGCAGGCAGTTAACACTGCCCTCTGCGAACTGCTGCGGGTGTCAATATAATGTTAATGACACCCCCAGAATGGTTCACAGATCGCAATGCGAACTGTGTATTCGTACTAGAATCAGATCGCATGGGTGTTCTCCGATTCCAATGTTGGGGAAAACAAGTCCCTGCACCTTTTTCTGTGCAAATCTAATTTGAGTTTAGCCAACTTTGTCTGAACTCGCATTGCTCAAACATCGTATGTGATCGGCACCTGCGGTGTGGGTGCGAATCACATGCGATGTCTGAGATTGCACTAGTCTGAACCTAGGCTCAGTCTCCTCATATATCACTAATTTACTAACAGACATATCAGTCTAGCTGTCACACCACTTCCTCAAACTCAATCTGTCCAAAACCAAGCTCATATTATTCCCTTCCCCCACGTGCCCCTTCTCCTGATCTCTCTGTCAAAATCAATGGCACAAATATCAGCCCATCCCTGCATACCAAGGATTTGGGTGTAATCCTGGACTCTGATCTATCCTTTAAGCCCCACGTGCAATCAGTGTTCAAATCTTGCCGCCTCAACCTCTGCAAAATCTCCAAAATACGCCCCTTTCTAACCAATGACACAACAAAGCTCTTAATTCACTCCCTGGTCATCTCTCGCCTTTACTACTGCAACTCCCTCCTCATTGGCTTACCTCTACATATGCAGTGATGTAAGTAACTGAGTTAAAATAAACTGAGTTACGTAACTCAGTTACTTTAGACAAAATCCCTCCTGAGATGTGTGGGTAACGAGTAATCTAAGTCATGTTTTGATTACTTTTCATTAAAATGAAAATCCCGTTTTTCTGGATATTTTTTGTTATGTCTCTCACTGTAAACTCAGTTCCCAAATTACAAATTTGGCTTAGCATTCACTTTGAATGGTACCCCAATTACATGTACCTGCACCGTCACTAGATGGCTTTGGATATAGTGGGAAAGTATTTTCCTTTTTCTTTTTTTTGCCTAATTAGCAGAGTTGATGATAAAACGGTGTCCTGCCAAAAAACTTTGATCAATCAAAACACGATCCTCTTGAACCGTACCGGATGCAATCAAAGCTACGATTGACCCCCCATGTACTGATCAAATGGGTTGCAGGATGATTTTTTCCGCGATAATTTATTAAAGTGCATATTGGCTGAATTTTGCGCAGTAAAGGAAATATAAAAATGAATTTACTACATACAATCAACACAGTTTAAAGTGGGACACTTTAACCTACAGGTAAGCCTAGATACGGAGCTTAATCGCTGCTCCGGCCCGAAAATTGCCGAACCTAAAGAAGTGTGTGAAAGCTCTGAGTGAACTCTGCAGGTTGAAGGTTGTTTTTTTTTTGTTTTTTTTTTACCCACGCACAGTTAACATGTAATTGTACGAGGCGATGCCGCACCCTTATGATGCTCGTGCTACTGCAAGGGTTTAAATCTTATTGTATAACTTTAAGGCGTCTATCGTGTAATGTAATTTATTCTCAGTATAAATACAGCTGTTCTGTGAAGGGGCGAGTCTAAGTATTCCTACTGTAACCAATTAGCGGGGGGGGCGCATTTATTATGAAGGTAACATATGTTAGTCTTAATAGTTCTATCGAGCTCTGCCCATTAAATTTTAACATTCACCCTCTTCTGTAGAAATCCATGTACACATAGAGCCCCCTTTACACGATCCAGCAAAACCATTAATAATAATAGACCCTGCAAAATTAACACCCCCCTTGCAGCAAACCCCTTACCATTTAAACACGATATAATAATAATGCAATGCAATCTTTGAAGGTGCCCCGCCCCTTACACGATAGCCATAATAATAATGTCAGACCAAAAATGTATGCACCGCCCCTTGCTTACACTTGCTATACAACCAACACAAAACAGATCTGATAAATGGTTTTCCCTTGGTTAGAGTAACTAAAATCTAGTCACCAGTAGTCCACCTTGGTTACACGATGGAATATATGAACAATAATAATAATGTTATTGTTCAGGCCGCCCTACAGAGGCCTGGAAAAGATGGGCCAGGCCCCACCTTCACTTACAGTAATACTAGACATCCGCTCCTATACCCTTAGATTTCATATTACACGCGGATTTTATAAGTTTTAGTTAAAAATATACCGCGGAAAAACGACGGTAAAAAAAAAAGTCAGTTACTTTGAAAGGGGCTGAGCCTAACTAATCCCTGAAGTTACTTTTCTACCAAAAAAAAAATTCAAAACGTGTGATGTGCATGTAGTAACTGAGTAACTAACCAGTAACAAACGCAATTTACTTGCCCCCCTTTGGGAGAAGTAATTTGTAACTTAACTAATTACTTTTTTCAGAAAGTGCTCTCCTAAAACAAACAATCTAGGCCAAAACCAATAGACACTCTTATTCTGTTATTCCTTTCTGCCCTTTGATATGGTTGACCACTTCCCTTCTCTCCTCAAAAAAACTCCATGCCTTTGACCTCCGTTGGCCTTCGCTGGTTCTCTTCCTACTTATCCAACCACACCTTTAGTGTTACTTACAATATCAAGTTCTGTACTTGGACCTCTCCTATTTCAATCTACACCTCCTCCCTAGTCAGCTTCCAGTACCAGCTCTACGCTGATGACACCCAAAATCTTCTCTCAACCCTTCAGCTCACTCCTTCAGCCTAGGATCTAACTTGATCTATCCTTTAAGCCCCACGTGCAATGCTCCAATATAAAAGTGAACCTTCAAATCTTGCCGCCTCAACCTCTTCAACATCTCCAAAATACGCCCCTTTCAACCAATGACACAACAAATCTCTTAATTCACTCCCTGCTCATCTCTCGCCTTTAAGATGACCAACACTGTACATATGCTATCCCCCCTTCAGTCCATCATGAATGCTGCTGCCAGACTCATCCACCTTACCAACCGCTCCGTGTCTGCTACTTCTCTGTATCAATCCCTCCACTGGCCACCGACCACCTAACAAGTTAAATTCAAAATACTAACAACAATTTACAAAGCCATCCACAACTCAGCCCCCAGCTACATAACTAGCCTAGTCTCAAAATACCAACCTATTTGTGCTCTTTGTTCCTCCCAGGACCTCCTGCTCTCTAGCTCCCTTGTCACCTCCTCCCATGCTCGCCTCCAGGACTTTTACAGAGCCTCTCCCATCCGATAGAACTCCTTACCCCAATCTGTCTGATTTATCTCCTACTCTGTTAGCTTTTAGAAGATCCCTAAAAAACCCTCCTCTTAGGAGAAGCCTATGCTACCCACACCTAACAACTGTATTCTTCTTTTCTCCATCAGCTCATCCCCCACAGTTATTAGCTTTTGTATTACTTGACCCTCAATCTTACATTGTAAGCTCTAACGAGCAGGGCCCTGTGACTCCTCCTGTATAGAATTGTATTGCAACTGTACTGTCTGCCCTCATGTTGTAAAGCACTGCCCAAACGGTTGGCGCTTTAAAAGTCCTGTATAATACTAATAGAATAATAATAGCGGGCTGTGTACGTGTCTGCTCTGCAGAAGCTGAGTTGACATGGACCTATCATCTGCTTGCTCCGCTCAGCAGCGAATAGATCCCCTGCTGAGAAAAACTGATAAGGTGTGAAAGGGGCCTTAGACCTCAAGCACATGCCCTGTTTTGCGTATTCCCGTGCGCTGTGTTTTACTGGGCTGCCCTATGCGCCCGATTTTATCTTGGTCCTTTTTATTACCCTTAGACTCCACTCTTCTGCATCTGCTCCTGAGGATGTGTTGATCAATCCATGAAATGCGTAGAGTTAGAGGATGCTGTGCAATGTTTGGATTTTTTTGACCATCCACCATATGCATTTCCTGCTGTTTGGTTTTACCATGAAATGTTGTCACATATAGTATACCTACCTATTTTTATGTCTACCATGGTTTAGCTAAATGCAATGTTTTTATCCCGATTCCACCATATTTGTAACATTGTTATTTTTATTTGCTATCATGCAATATATTTACAGATTTTTTTATCATGTTCATACTGATTTTCTCAGTGATTGGACTCATTTAAAGTCCCCTTGACCAATGTTTTCTGCTGTTCTGCCTATACATTTGGGATGGAGGCCAATTACTTATGGTGCAACGGACAACACTTTTTTTCTTCTTCTCTGTATTTGGGTGGAAGACACCCCGGTCAATTAGTGGTCTGTTGCACCATACTTTACTCGTTTAGGGCCACTCGGCACAATGTTTATATGTCCCAGGGGTATACATACGTCAGATCTGAGTTATCTTCGACAAGGGCCATATTGCAATGGCTAGATGACTGGGTCAGAGTAACTCCAGAACTTCAGCTCTTGTAGGATGATCCCGGGGTGTGCAGTGATCAGGACCTACCAAAAGTGGTCCAATGTAGGAAAACCGGCATACCGACAACAGGGTCACGGGTTGCCCAAACTCATTGATGCACGTAGGGAGCGAAGGCTGGCTCATGTAGTCCGATCCAAAGATGTAACATATATATCGCAATCAGCGTTTTCATGCATGGGGGCCCCACACGTGCATTTAGGTTCGTACGTGAATATATGTGGGGGTGGGGGGCCTCAAAAAAAAATTTGATGGGGATTTTAAGTGCTTGGGTGTAACTTAAGTTTTTTTTTTTGTAACTTTACTTTTTTTTTTCATTACATAGGGGACAGAAAGTCCTCTAGGTGATGATTTTTTGGTGGCAGGTACTCTTTAATATGACATCTGGGATCTAAAAGACCCTGCATGTCTCCCCTGTGCTCCACTGAATGGAATGCAATGCAGATGGCATTGCATTACATTCTTTCCTTAATGTTGCTGGCTGGGGTCACCAAGAGGTGGACCGGAAGTGATATCAAACACACCACTTTCCGGGACAGCAACAAGAAGGGGAGGAGAGCAGATGTACAGACCTGGCAGTGAAAGGATTAAACCTGCTTACTCTAGTACACGAGGAATGGCCTCGGCACTCAGTCCCTAGGATCTCTCTCACGTCTGTACTCACAAATGTCCTTAAAAAATTGTTTGCCTCCTTCGAATATCCTTTCACCCCGTGGTACCAGGCCAGATCTTCAGACAACAATCCCTCAGCTTCAGCAACTCAGTAGCATAGGCCCTCAGTTAGCCCAAATGAGAATGCGACACCCCCCAGCCACATGGCACCAAGGCCTACAGGGCAAGCAGCCCCCACCCCCGGCTGCTCTCAGAGTATTTATACAGACTCCCAGTCATTATCTGGGCACCTCTCACCAGGAATTGGTCCAGGGCTGTATGAATATTCAGCTTCTGATTAGACTCTTTCTGCCCACTAACGTCCAGAACATTTCTGGACCAGCCAGGGGAAAGCAATCCATCCTGCAGCCATGGCAACATAGAACAGGCCAAAACAATCAACACAGGCACGCTAATTACAGTGAGCCAGAACTAAACTTGCCTACCAACGAAATGCAGCTCCACTGGATACCGCGAGCCAGAACTAAATTTTCCTAATCCTAGCACCTGCCTAGGAGGGTGCTACAAATGCACAAAGCACACCAGGATTAAAGGAAGAATACACAAGATGAATGAAGTTGGACAATTTCCTTTACCAGTGTACTTCCAGACAGTTTTGGATAGAACGGGGAAGGGTTCTGTTTGGTTTTTATTGTTATCTGGAGCTCTGTGAGCCTCATTCACATGTTTCCAGAAGCTCTTTAACTACTTGCTTACTGGCCACTTAAACCCCCCTCCTGTCCAGACCAATTTTCAGCTTTCAGCGCTGTCGCACTTTGACAATTGTGCGGTCATACAACACTGTACCCAAATGAAATTGGCTGATAGCTGATCCCATGGCAAGGGGCCGGGACCAGCCCCTTACTCAGATCGGTGATCACCCGAGTCTCAGTGGCTCTTTGAGGGAGCGTGCACAGGGGAGGCCGTCATATGACATAGCGTGGACAGCAAGTGGTTAATGGGGGACATTCAGATTTCCATGTTATTCTGTTGTGTCAAGTGGCGGCTGGTGCTCCATTTTTTTGAGGGGAGGGGGCTGGGGCGGCAAACCAACCCCCCCCCCCACCAGGTCCACACTTACCCCATTCAGGTTGCGGCTTCCCCAGCTTCTCCTGCCGGCTAATCTTGTCTTAAGATCCGCCTCTTGTCCTGATTGGCCTGGAGGAGACGCCGGAAACAATATCGATTATTGATTCGGACGTCGCTGGTTGTGCCTGTTCACTACTGAGCAATGTGCTGTCAGTTAACGCTAAGAAAGGTACAGGAACTTCTTTTGGGGCTAGACCACAAAAGACTTCAATGTAGGGCTCAAGTCTTGCGGGAACGCATGGGAACGGAGTTCCTGTACTTTTTCCACAACAGGAACTCAGTTCCCGTTAGCAGCCGTGTCCTGCAAGACTTTGAAGTATGCAAGCTGTGTGGCAGGGCTACACCAGCAGCTGTCGACACAGCTTGCAATAGTAAGTGCCGCCCACCTGACCATTCAGGCATTGCCAGTAGGGGGCCCCATGACAGCTTCCGTTTCGATCTACCTGTCAATCAAGCTAGCTGACAGGTAGATCAGGTCCCTGCTGCTAAGAGATTATATTTAGTCAGACCTCTCGTGATGCGCTCCTCCCCGCCGGCCCCTCCTGATTTTCTGTCTCCTCATCCCCCCCCCCCAGTCTCTTGCATACTTGCTCTGTGTGTCCCGCTGAATCCCCCCTCCTCTATCTTCAGTGCCATATGATGAGAGAACCCAGAGGAGGAGCACAGCTATTCTGCTCACAGGACATGCAGGGAGAGAGGTGAGCTGGGGGAGGAACATCAGTTTGGGGTGGTAAGCTGAGCACAATACCTGGCAAAGTTTAATGCCAGTAGGGAAGTTTATGTGGAAATATGTGAAGGGTTGGAATAGCAGCGAGTGTGTGTTGGAGCCCTGCAGAGTTTGCAGCCCCCCCCAAGCTAACATACATCTCCTAAGCAGGAACACATCACTATCTCCCCAAGCATTCTGTCCAGATAATGTGCAGATAATTTATGACCTTTCCGTTTAACCCTGTGTTATCCAAAACTCTGTTCAATGAAAAGTGTAAACTCACCACATAAACACTCTATATACAAAATAAAATTCCCCAATAAAGATCGAACATGATGTTCACATTTGCATGGAAGCACAATTGAATGAATGCTGATTCAGAGAATTACCATATTTGTTTATTGAGGATTGTTTTTTTTTTATGTACTAACAGTTAAGCTTCATATACACAATACGAAAATTGTATGAAAAATACCACTTTCTATTGGTTATAACAAAAATGCAGGAAAAACATGTTCAAGCACACAAGAAATAACCTAAGACTCCGATGCTCAAGTGTGAATGCAGCCCGGGAGAGATTGTTTTTTTTCACTTCCTGTCCCAGTGACAACGACTTCCCTAGAAAGGATGTGAAAGAATCTACAACAAAGAGAGAAAAAATTGCTTTTCCTAGCAGATTGGAGGAAGGCGAGAACTGCGCTCAGATTTTTATTGCTGACTGTTAGCCTTGCAGATATCTTTTATTGCCTGTCTGGTAAAATAGCTGTCACCAGGAGGGTAATTACGGGGGAAATTCCCAGATTGCAATAAAAATATGGAAGGGGTTCTAATCCTTCACCATAAAACAACAATTTAAGGTGGACATACCTTTTAAGTATATTTAAACAAAAATCACTAAAATCTCATAAAAGCTTTAAACATGTTAAAGTGTTACTAAACCCACAACAGTAAAATCAGTCTGTATATGCAGTAAAGCCTGCTTGTTCTACTCACCGTGGAACCTAAGGGGTTAATCCTCTGCATTGTGTAAAAAGGCTGTTTGATCCTGTCTTCTCTGATCCCTCCTTCCACTGTCCCCAATACATCTGCCGATAGAACAGAGCCTTGGGGACACTCTGCACATGCTCAGTTTGGTGTGTATTGCTAGAAAACATTTTTTTTTTTTTTTTGTTTTTTTGAGAGCATGCATGTGATCAGCACAGAGCCAATCAGCACTGTTCAGACAGAGGGTCAGGGGTCCTGCATCCTTATAGGATGGTCAGAGGAAAATGAAAACTCCTTCTACAAGCTTTAACCAATGCTTGGCTGGACACTGATAGAAGTAACAAGACCGCTATAACTGCTGATGAGAAAAGGTATTTAGCAGTTTATATTTACTAAAATGATTGCATTTCCATGTTCTGTGGGAGACCAGATATAGTGAATGCAGGGTCCTGGGCTTAGCAACACTTTATTGTCATTTAAAACGTAATTTTTAACCTTTTTACATCTGCAGTTTTCAATAAAATAAAACCAGTGATCCTGCCATATAGCTCTTGGTTCAGGCACTTCCTGTTATAGGGTGACAACGCTCTGTCCCCATCTCCCAATTGTGCTCCTGCGTTGTCACCCTTCCCACAAGCTTCTGATGGAAGTTGTCACCATTAGCAAACCAAATGCCAAGCAGCCATCACTGCAGTGCACGTAGACAGGAAGTGACTGCAAAGAAGCTGCAGGAGATCAGCAGTTGAGGCACAAAAAAGATTTAAAGCTATATTCACAGTTCCTATTTTGGTAACTAATGTGTTCTCACAGTGCCTGGTGATGCCAATGGCACCCCGACACACTGAGGCAGCACCAGCTCGCTTCAACACACTGCAGTGCATTACAAAAAAGGATTGTGTGTGATTTTATAAGCACATAAAGGCCTGTTTACACATGTGGTAGCCCTCTGAACAGCAATCTATGGTGGAACACCTTTTAGGAGGCTTCTGACAGGTGGTGATGAGGAGTCATTTTGCCTCCTTACTGCCTGTTTTAACCCCTAAAAGCCTGCACCACCACAACTGCATGCATTGCTAAGCAGCCCCTTCTACCAGAATGGGTTGCATCCGCCAGGTGGAACTGGTAGCTCTCTGAAGAGCGATCTGCAGTGGAGCGCTTTTCAGAGAGCAGTAGACAGGGATTGAGAAGGCATCACATCGCTGTCTCACCTCCTGTTTTAACCCCTAAAATGTGGAATGTTTTTTCAGAAGGCATTTGACATGCGACGAGGAGGCGTTATGTTATCTCCTCACCACCTGTTTTAACCCTTAAAAGCCACAACTGCGTACATTGCATGCAGCTGCAGTGCAGTCCTGTTCTCCTGAGTGGGTTGCATATGTTGGGCAGTACTGCCAACTAAACACAACATTGGGTTTAATTCTTGCAGCGGCCGCGGCATTTGGACATCCACATCTGCTGCCTTTTCAGATTAAAGGGAAGCAGTTGGGGGGTGTTGTAAAAATGTGTCACATTTGTGTGTTTTTACCCCTCACAACCACAAGTGTGCTGGCAGCCTATTCTTTTTGAATAGACTGCCTTAATGCAATGCAGGTTAACCAGTTGCCGACCGCCAATATACGTCGGCACAATGGCAGCGTTGGGTAAATGGGCGTACCTGTACATCCCCTTTAAGAGCAGGGGATGTCCGCTGGTCTCCCGGCGATCGTGTCACGGAGCCTCAGAACGGGGAAGCGCCTATGTAAACAAGGCATCGGGAGCAGTGATCGCTGTCATGTGACTAGTAGCCCATCCCCCACAGTTAGAATCACTCCCTAGGACACACTTAACCCCTTCATCACCCCCTAATGGTTAACCCCTTCCCTGCCAGTGTCATTTACACAGTAAGCAGTGCATTTTATAGTATAAATGACAATGGTCCCAAAATAGTGTCAAAAGTGTCCGATGTGTCCACTAAAATGTTGCAGTCCGGATAAAAATCGCAGATCGCCGCCATTACTAATAAAAAAAATGAAAAATAAAAATGCCATAAAACTATCCCTTATGTTGTAGACGCTATAACTTTTGCGCAAACCAATCAATATACGCTTATTGCGTTTTTTTTTTTTACCAAAAATATATAGAAGAATACTTATCGGCCTAAACTGAGGAAAAAAAAAGTTTTTTTATATATTTTTGGGGGATATTCATTATAGCAAAAAGTAAAAAATAATGTGTTTTTTTTTAAAACTGTCGCTCTTTTTTTGTTTATAGGTCAAAAAATAAAAACCGCAGAGGTGATCAAATACCACCAAAAAAAAGCTCTATTTGTGGGGAAAAAAGGACGTCAATTTTGTTTGGGTGCAACGTTGCACGACCGCGCAATTGTCAGTTAAAGCGACACAGTGCCGAATTGCAAAAAATGGCCTGGTCAGGAAGGGGGTAAAATCTTCCGGGGCTGAAGTGGTTAATGTGTAACATAATTCACTATAAGCCCCCCGTCCCCCCCCCCACCCCCGTCGCACCCTATTGTGACTCCAACTTTGCGGTCCCACAGCGATTTGAAAAAAGTTCCTGCACTATTTTTTGCGATTTTGGTGCGACTTGCATAGACATCAGTGCATTAAGTCGCACAGACCTGCGGCTTTGAAATCGTGTGATTTCAAGTGAAGTTGCACGTTTTCAAATTCGGATTCGGTGTGAACAGGGGGCTTAGGCTTGGTTCACACTACTGTGTGCATGGGTGCGAGCGTGCCTTTTACACATGTTCCCATACGTCGCGTATATTACTGCCGTTTTAATTTCAATGCGCTGCCCTATGTGCGACAAATGTGGAAATGGAATCTTTTACAAAAATGTCTGTGTTTACATAGGCGTGGGGGCGCCATTAACAATTAAGGGGGACTCCCCCCACCCCCATCCCTCCCGCAGCTCGCACAGGCTTGTGCGCAACTAAGCCGGAATCAGCTTTGATCGGGTCACTGATGTAGTAACCTGGAAGCAACGTCACTTCTGGTTTACTCGGCAGCCAAAGGCGCCCGTGTAAAAAAAAAAAAAAAGCATTGAAAAAACGCTGATCTTGGCGTTTTGAGTACTTTCAAGTGCAGAGCAAGTTTTTTTTTTTATTGTAAAGCACCCCGTCGTCTCTCTGTGCTTACGCGCCAAAGCAAACGCCCATGTAAGTCGCGCCCACAAATGTACCCAGTGTTCAAACCACACATATGAGGTATCGCTGCGATCGTTAGAGCGAGAGCAATAATTCTAGCACAAGACCTCCTCTGTAACTCTAAACAGGTAACTGTTAAAATTATTTAAAGTGTCGCCTTTGTAGATTTTTTTAAGTACCGTCGCTTGTCGTCATTCCACGAGTGTGCACAATTTTTAAGTGTGACATCTTATGTATCTATTTACTCGGGAGGTAACGTCGTCTTTCCCGTTATACAAAAAAAATTGGGCTAACTTTTACCGTTTGCTTTTTTTTTTAAATTCATTGATGCGTATTTATTTCCAAAAAAGTTGCGTTTGTAAGACCCCTGCGCAAATACAGTGTGACATAAAATATTGCAAGGACCGCCAATTTTATTGCCTAGGGTCTCTGCTAAAAATATATATATATATATATATATATATATATATATATATATATATATATATATATATAAAATGTTTGAGGGTTCTAAGTAATTTTCTAGCAAAAAATACTGACTTTATCTTGTAAGCAACAAATGTCAGAAATAGACCTGGTCTTCAAGTGGATATTATATAGTATTATATATATATATATATATTATTATTATTATATTTATTTTAATGAGCTTCTGACCACATTATATTGATCTAATTGTAGTAATCAATCGATCCCTGGGCCCGGTGCATTGTGGAGCTTGTAGTCGGAAGGTTTTGGGAGAGGAGGTAGTAGAGGAAGGAATGGGGTCGTGTTGTCAGGCAGATGTCAATAAAAAGGATGTGTGGGAAGGGGTTAAGTGGCAGCGGCCTTTGATCCCCTCATCTAGTGTCTGGAAGAGGCCGGGCTTTTCAGTGTGAATGAAAGGAGACAAGGGGTGGAATTGGGTTACTCCCCATCACCCACCCCAATCACAGTGCTGCCCCAATCCTCCTCCCCCTGCACACCTCAGTGCCACACACACGAGTCTGCCTCTGTCCCCTGGACACACTGCCCCTCTGTCGCCTTCGGGATGTGTGAGTGACCCCTCTGCCATGGCACCATGCCTATAACCCACCGGTGTGCCCACACCCGGCTCAGCTGCAAGTTGCAGGCATTGTCTGGCTCACACAACAACTGTTACAGACAACAAAGACACATTTTCCTGGCTGTGCTCTGCATGCCGCCTATACCCACCTGTGCCCTTTCAATGACAATGGCACAGCTATAGCCCTGCTCCTGCAGAAGTGGGTCACCTGGGCACTGTCTCACTATGTCTAGGCACCATCAGTCTGCCACTCCTCCTTGCTGTCCCCATGTCTCCCTGTAAAAACAGACACACTACCCCCCCTCTCCTTCCACAGACACAGGGCTTGCTGCTCCCTCCCATCCTGGACTCAGCTTATTAGAAAGTTATCCTGTCCCACAGCCAGGGGCGGGAGGGAGGAGGACAGGGGAGGAAAATCCTGGCACGTCAGACATCATTTCTCTGGAGGCTGTGCCCACTGGATGCCTTCATCTCTCTTCCCTCTGCAGTGCCAGGATTGGCATTGTGACACAGTCACCTGGACACCTCTAGGAACATGGCCATGAAGGGGTGCATATCACAGGTACATGCCAGCTGTACTTATATTGTAGCCACATAACCCCTATACCCATACTACACACATACCTGTATACATGCTAACCTGCAAATACACAGCTATGTCTTCAGATACACATCCCAGCCTGTGTTAGTCCAATATATGTATGCAACATGCTTACAAAAATGCAGCCCAAGCATGCACACATTATGCAAATATAAGAATGGTATGCTGGCACCCACATTTTTTTTCCGTACAAGGCTCTATATGATGGACGTATGACAAAAGTCACATACCACGTGCATACACCATAAAAAAAAGGATATACATAAAAACCATACATTCCAGTGCCAGGTGCCTGGGCTAACAGGTGAAGGGAGATGTGGCCAGTCATTTGGTTTGTGCAGCTCTGCTTGGTGTCGCAAGGTGCCAACCCAAGCCCAGCGAGAGGGCATTTCGGGATCTGCCCCAACCAGCTGAACGCCAACCTGTGGGTGGACGCCCAGAGTACCTGCGAAAGAGAGTGTGAAGCTGATCAGGTAAGAAATGGTTCATTCTCTGTGCTTAGCTAGACTTGCTCTGTCTGTTTATGATTAAAATGCTTTTTGCTGACCTCAATCTGAAAATGCTAGGTGCCTGGCTGTAATGCCAGCTCTCTTTCTTAAATACTTTGATATACTAAATCAGGGATCCTTAACCAAGGTTCCATGGAAACCCTAGGGTTCCTCCAGAAGTTGTTAGGGGTTCCTCGAGCAATGAGCAAATTCTGCCTCTCAGATATATTTTTAGCTATCTGTAAGGGGGAATTCTTCCCAAGAAGCAATCTTCCCACTGACTATCACTTTAATATGAGTTGTAAATAGAGTCATTTTTAGCCGGGGGTTCCCCACGACCAGAAAGGTAATTCAAGGGTTCCTCTGTGTTGAGAAAAGGTTGAGAAACTAAAGGCTGCCATACACAGCTCAAATTTTGGTAAATCACTGCTGAATCAGTCGAAACTTGGGATATGAGTTCCCCTCTTGGCACCACCATTTGACTTTTGGAACCAGGTGGAAATTGTTGACCGAACAGAAACTGCATCCAAATCAGATGTAGTTACTGTTCCGGTATTTTGACAGCCTCATGTCCCGGCTGTCAAAGTAAGTAGCCGCAGCTGGGGATTCATCTATGTGTGCTGTTTAATATTGATGGGAGAATCTGATTTTTTTTTTTCATTTAGCCCACAGGCTAAACTAAAAAAATGTGTAAGTGTATGGCCAGCTTAACCCAGAACCTGTATGCAGATATGGACTTGTTTGTTTAATACAGTATAGTGTACATTCACATTATTATTATTATTATTATTATTATACACGATTTACTTAGTGCCAATTACAATAAAAAGGGGGACAGTACAATTACAATACAGTTCAATACAGAAGGAATAGGAGGGCCCTGCTTGTGGGGCTTACAATCTAAAGGGAAGGGGGGAACGTCAGTCCCTGACTTGAAGGAGCTTACAATTTGAGGTCCCCAACTCACATTTATACACACACATACATGGGCCAATTTAGACAGGAGCCAATTATTTTCCCAGCATGTCTTTGGAGTGTGGGAGAAAACCGGTGTCCCAGGGTTCAGCGATGCAGGGGATTGAAGCCCCGCTCGTCTCCCCCTCTGCTTGGCGGCGCCGGCATTGTAACTGTGGGCGCCCGGCTGTGGCTTCACAGCCGGGCACCCACTGTGCATGCGCGAGCCGCACCACGCGCCGTGACTGGCCGCGCAATCATCAAGGACCTGTGACGTGTCCCAGATTATTGCCTAGATGGAGGGGGGAGAGGTGATCTTCCTTTCCGAAGCCGAGGGTGCGCCAGAAGGAAGTGGGAGCTGGAACCCTCTGAAAATAGGGTATCCGCCCCCCACCAAAAAATGTGGCATGTCGGAGGGTCAACTTCTCTTAAAGCGGAAGTTCAATTTTTGGGTGGAACTCCACTTTAATAAGGGAATTGATAAGATAAAGAACAAGGGATGGGGATTGTTAAACACCCTGTTCAGCAATCCCCATCCCTTGTTCTCTATTAATTCCATCTTAAGTACAGTATCAAGAACCTGTTTCCCAATTTTTAAGATGTATTGTAATGTTTTACACAATTTGTATTAATAAAGGATTTGTCAACTTTCATACTAAATAGAAATACTGTTCATTCACTTGACACTATAATGACCCAGTACCGTTAAAGTCCCATTTTAAGGGTTTTTCTTTATACAAATAATTCAGGGATGTTGGTACTCCATTAGCTATCATTTCCATATTTAGTCAGTAATGTAAGAGGAGACAGGAAGATGAGAAGAAAAGAGAAAATAAGAAAGGGATGTTGAGGGCCAAGTAACCCAATTTAGAGATTTAAGGACAGAGACAATACCAACCCAATGTGATTAGATGAACACGTTGTAACCATCAACTGCAAGGGGGGCCTTGGGTGGCTGGAAGGGGGAATTTGTCTTCTGGGCCAATAGTAATAAGATATTTTGGACTAGTGGCCCTTAGTGGAGATACTTCGCAAAGTCATTGACACATTCTAGACATTATTTAGCTTATTGTATCTGTTCTCTTCAAACGTGTGATTACAAAGTTTGGCAGAAGGGAATCTTCCAGTTTCAGCTTCCTTTGTGAGTCTGAGTTGTCCTGTAACCAAATTCCGAGACTGACCACATAAGCTGTGAAAAACTATGTCCCCTAGGAACCAAAACCTTGCACCATGCCCACCGTTCAATACAGCACCATGGCACATTTTGCATTTCATAATTCTTTGGCCCAAAGAAATCTCTCCCTACTATAACAGGGCTAGTTGGTTGTGTTGCCCGAGGCCAAAAGTTCTCAGTCCTCCCCTGATTAGTTGCTCAAGCAGGGCATGCTTTGAATTTGACATGTTTGTCACCTGATTGGGTACATGTTGTCCTGTTTTCCCCAGAGGGAAGATATGTGTTTCATAGATCTCATACATGTCTCTGTTATGTTTTTTTTTTTTCTCTTGTAGGAGTGTGAAGTTTTCGAGAAATGCTGCACAAACGTCTGTGGACAACGAAGCTGCGTGGCCGCTCGATACCCAGACTCTGGCCTGCAGGCCCCTGGGTCTCTTCATCCTACTACTTGCTCTGGTTTTATTTGCACTCAGCAGGGTTCTGATTGTGAAATGTGGGAAGGTCGTCCAGTGTGCCGCTGTAGGGAAAGATGTGGAAAGCAACCAGGATTCACTTGTGCCTCGGATGGACTCACTTACTACAATCGCTGCTACATGGATGCTGAAGCTTGTGCTAGGGGTATAACCTTAGTGGAGGTGCCCTGCAAATTTGTCTCATCCTGGCCAGCCACCACTGCAGCCCCTTCTGAGACTACGCCCCAGACCACCCAGCCTTCCACTCCTCTGGAAATTCCTGTGCCTCCTGCATTGTACCATTCACCCTCACCACAGTCAGTTATAATAGGTGGTACCGTAGGGCTACAATGTGAATCCAGTGGACGCCCACGTCCAGAAATCCTATGGGAGAAGCAGGGAGATGGTCCCTCAGCTCCATTGATGAGGCCAGACCAGATGTATGGAAATCTTGTTGTAACCAATTCTGGCCAGCTGGTCATCTACAATGCTCGTCCAGAGGATGCTGGCATTTATGTCTGCATGGCCCGCAACTCTGCAGGACTGCTGCGTGCTCAGTTCCCCCTTTCTGTTGTGAAGAAAGGGACCACCACAGCAAGTTCAGGACACCAGCGGCTAGTCTATCCCTCTGAATGCTCAAAGCTCCCAGAACTCCGAGAATGTCTAGGTCCTCAAGCCCTAGGCTGGTTCTATGACTCACAAAGTGGTGACTGTCAAACTTTTCTTTATAATGGGTGTCCAGGTCCCGCTAACAACTTTCACACCTATGAAGAGTGTCGTGCATCATGCCACACTCGGCCACCAGATCCCTGTTCATTGCCACCTGTAAGAGGTCCATGTAAAACTCCAGAATGGAGGTGGGCCTACAGCCCTCTCATGCGCCAGTGCTTCTCTTTCATTTATGGTGGTTGCCATGGAAACCAGAATAATTTTGAAAGCAGGCAAGCCTGTGAAGATCGCTGCCCTCTGCCAGGAGCCAAGCAATGCCAAGGGTGTCACCTTCGAGGAAGGCTGGTGCCCAGTTTGTGCCGAAGTGACTTTGTGATTGTGGGAAGGCTGGAAGATTCAGGGGAAGAACGAGTGCTCCGTGTTCTTCTCATAGAGGTGCTAAAAGATGACCACATGGGTCTTCGTCTTTTCCATACCAAGTATCTAGAGGTCACCATGGGAGAGGGAGGAGGAGGAGGAGGGGTGTGTCCATGCGCCAATCTTGCAGGTTTGGGGGACAATCCACTTTTGATTATGGGGGAAGTACAAGATGGCATGGCTTTATTAGGACCCTCTGGCTATGTCCGGCCAGCCAGTGAAAAGAGACTGAGGAAAGTCAGAGACATGCTTGATAAAGGGACATGTCAAATGCTGAACCGATTTCAGGACTGAAAGATACTTCTGGTGTTAACCTCAACATTTAAGAACTACATTTTAAAACATAAATGTTTTTTATAAGAGAAACATACTCCACTGGTTTTTATCTCGAGTCAGCTGTTGTAAGTTAATGACACATGTTTGTAAGGATGGTCCCCAACCAGGAACCCATGAGATACATGAGGTTCTTGGCTAACAACTCTTCATTGGTGCTCATTCCCTTTTTTTTATGAAAATGTACTATATTATACACTAGCAAGGCCCACCTAAGCCAGATGCCAGTCCTACCACTGGAAGCCTTCTGGAATAGAAAAGCATTTTTATACCGTAATTGTGCTGTAGGAGAACCTTGCACCAGCTGAGCAACTCTAAATTTTGTGCCCAGACCTCATAAGAGATTTGTGCTCTCACCTAGAATTAACGTATTATGATATTAGCTGTACAGAAAATTCTGGCATGGCCATATTATGAGATTTGTGCAGAAGAGCTGGACGGTTCTCAAATGGAGGGGAAACTGTGCCGTTGAAATTTCTTATGTAGGAGTCCCACATCAGAGGGCTCATAGGGCTAAGCCTGTAAATCAGATATGTCAAGCCCAGCACTTACCATAACAATGAATTGAAGCTGCCTATGTTAACTACTGCCATTTGTAATAAAAAGTCAGCCCAAACAAAACAAGAATTTCAAATACTGTTGTTTGCTTGTGGGTTATTTCACACCCTGGCTTCTTGTGTCTCATGGACTCCAGCAGGAATATTTCCTCAAGGGAATTCCTAGAAGGTTCTCACACTGTATTGCACTCTTGGTCCTTCTGCTGCAGACGAGGAGGACCTTATTTGATTGCTGCAACCTCAGTAATGTACAATAAAATAACTGGATTTCCTCTGAATAGCCTGCAGTTTGTGGGTGGGTCTAAAAATCCAGAACAATAGGTGAGTGACCTGCCTGCCATGATAAAAGCACATCTAAACCCACTTTGATGCCAGTGTCTGAGAGTGTGGGTGACTGTTTTTTGCTAAAAGGGTTTTATAGTGATCTACTGTAAGACAGTCATCCTCCACCATTCTGTATTCTAAAAGATTTGTATCATGGGTGATTATATCATGATATCACTAATAGGGGCTACTGTGGAATAGTAGTTAATACCTTGGCGGTACAGTTGGCCACATACATCACAATGTGATTGTACAATCCTCTTCAGGTTAACCAGCAACTAAGGAGCGGGAGAGGCCATGTGCTTAGATATGAACTGAATGATTAAAGTATCACTAAACCCACATCATAAAAATAGGGCTGTTACTGATTAAAATTTTCTTGTTCGATTAATTGATTTTTTTTTTTCGATTAATCGTCTAATTTCGATTAATTATAACGCAGATACAGATCCAACTACTTTTAGCTGATCTCCTTGCATTGCAACTCTGCATTAGTCAGTGATAAATGTGGTATAACCTATATACAATCACCTGACACTAGTTAGTTTCCACAATCTATGACTTAACTTCACAGTTCACACAAATACGTTGTAAATTCCAACTGTAGCACTGACGTAAGTAATTTTTTTCACACAGTAGCGTGACAATCCCTCCACCTCCGGTCTAACGAATCACTCTCACCTTATGGCATGGACCCCTGTGCAAACAGGTGGTCATGCAAGCGGGTAGCAAAAGGGTTAACACGGACCATAAATTTCTCTCACGTCTCCTTAGATCTCAGCAAGGACGCCAGGTCATTGGTAGAAAGAAAAGATCTAAGTACTCACCTCTTAAGTATAAGATTACATTTTTGTGTTCAAACACAAACTACTCGCATAAAGTTGATAAAAACACAGCATGTAAAGCCGACAATCGTGTTAGTTCCGTAGAGCAGCAGTGAGTGACAACATGCGTAGCTCCTCCCCCGTACGCGTTACATTCAATTAGAACTTTGACGTCACCGGACTCCTCCCCTTCCCTTCGTTAGCAGATGGAGGCACTTGGGGAAGAGGGGAAGAGTCCGGTGAGATTGATGTCCGTGACGTCACCGGATCTGCGACGGAACTCCCTGAAGACCAGGAAGCCGGCGGAGAGGTATCAATCAAAAAAATTAATCGAGGAATTAATCTTTAATTTCCACAGCCCTACATAAAATAAATAAATAAATAAATTGTGTATTACATGCTGTTCATTCTCAGTCACTATGAGAGTAATTTTCTGTATTCTGCAAACAACCTGGGTGATCCTGCTGCTCTCTATCTCACCCTTCTGTTCATGTCCCCAATTCAGCTAGGAATTTTGCAGCTGTGGTGGCAACTCTGCACATGCTCAGTTTTCTGTGAGTTTCACTGCTTAACATTTTCACCCTATCACATTTGAGCAGCCCATGTGTCCATAGAGTCACACATGTGGGCTTATACACAGTGGTAAATGACAGCCCACTCCCTCCCTCCCTCCTTCATGTTCACTAACCAGCTAAACACAATGGGGACGGGATATTACATATAGATTAATAGAGGCTTTACCTCCCTCTTATTCTAAAACACAGGCTGGAGGGGCGTGATGCAACCTGTGACTGGCAGAAATCCATTCACATGATGTTATTTCCACAAAATAATAAAGATTTGATTTCAAATATACAGTATCTCACAGAAGTGAGTACACCCCTCACATTTTTGTAAATATTTTATTATATCTTTTCATGTGACAACACTGAAGAAATGACACTTTGCTACAATGTAAAGTAGTGAGTGTACAGCTTGTATAACAGTGTAAATTTGTTGTCCCCTCAAAATAACTCAACACACAGCCATTAATGTCTAAACCGCTGGCAACAAAAGTGAGTACACCCCAAGTTCAAATGTCCAAGTTGGGCCCAAAGTGTCAATATTTTGTGTGGCCTCTATTATTTTCCAGCATTGCCTTAACCCTCTTGGGCATGGAGTTCCCCAGAGCTTCACAGGTTGCCACTGAAGTCCTCTTCCACTCCTCCATGATGACATTGCGGAGCTGGTGGATGTTGGAGACCTTGCACTCCTCCACCTTCCGTTTGAGGATGCCCCACAGATGCTCAATAGAGTTTAGGTCTGGAGATATGCTTGGCCAGTCCATCACCTTTACCCTCGGCTTCTTTAGCAAGGCAGTGGTCATCTTGGAGGTGTGTTTGGGGTTGTTATGTTGGAATACTGCCCTGCGGCCCAGTCTCTGAAGGGAGGGGATCATGCTCTGCTTCAGTATGTCACAGTACATGTTGGCATTCATGGTTCCCTCAATGAACTGTAGATCCCCACTGCCGGCAGCATTTCTGCAGCCCCAGAGCATGACACTCCCACCACCATGCTTGAGTGTAGGCAAGACACACTTGTCTTTGTACTCCTCACCTGGTTGCCGCCACACACGTTTGACACCATTTGAACCAAATAAGTTTATCTTGGTCTCATCAGACCACAGGACATGGTTCCAGTAATTAATGTCCTTAGTCTGCTTGTCTTCTGCAAACTGTTGGCTTTCTTGTTCATCATCTTTAGAAGAGGCTTCCTTCTGGGAAAACAGCCATGCAGACCAATTTGATGCAGTGTGTGGCGTATGGTCTGAGCACTGACAGGCTGACCCCCCACACCTTCAACCTCTGCAGCAATGCTGGCAGCACTCATACCTCTATTTCCCAAAGACAACCTCTGGATGACGCTGAGCACGTGAACTCAATTTCTTTGGTCGACCATGGAGAGGCCTGTTCTGAGTGGAACCTGTCCTGTTAAACCGCTGTATGGTCTTGGCCACTGTGCTGCAGCTGAGTTCCAGGGCCTTGGCAATCTTCTTATAGCCTATGCCATCTTTATGTAGAGCAAAAATAATTTTTTTCAGATCCTCAGAGAAATCTTTGCCATGAGGTGCCATGTTGAACTTCCGTATGAGAGAGTGAGAGCGATATTACCAAATTTAACACACCTGCTCCCCATTCACACCTGAGACCTTGTGATACTAACAAGTCACATGACACCGGGGAAGGAAAATGGCTAATTGGGCCCAATTTGGACATTTTCACTTAGGGGTGTACTCACTTTTGTTGCCAGCGGTTTAGACATTAATGGCTGTGTGTTGAGTTACTTTGAGGGGACAGCAAATTTTTTTTTTTTTTTTTTTTTTAATTGGAAAACCAACTTTATTAAAAAAGTATATACATGGTACATAAATCAGTATAGGCCAACATGACCAAAACAGTAGTACATACATACATACATTGAAGTATCTGTGTGACGTGCAACAATATGTCTGCCAGGGGTGGAACCAGCACTTGATAAAGAACAGAAAAGGAAAGAAACTGACAGAATTCGAAAGCATTTGGACAGATACAGAACCACTGCCCCACATGATCTCTGTACTCTATAGACTGCTGGAGACAGCGACCCCTAATCCCAAGCCCCTCCACATTAAGGAATGGGAAAAGGACTTGCAACTAGAATTTACAGAGGAACAACTTAGCCACCTTTACCGACTGACCCACACGAGCTCCATTGACTCCAAAACCCAGGAAAACAACTTTAAAATCCTGTCAAGATGGTACAGGGTCCCCACCACTTTAGCCAGAATCTTCCCCACTGCCTCCGATCGTTGTTGGAGGGGTTGTGGAATGAAAGGCACATTCCTACACATTTGGTGGGAATGCCCAATACTGAGGCCATTTTGGACCATGGTGAGCAAACACATCTCAGACAGCCTAGGCATAGATGTCCCAGACCAGCCGAAACACTTTCTTCTCCATGTACCTCCCATGCCCCTGTCTCGATACAAAAAAAGTGCTCTCCCCCACCTCCTCAATGCGGCCAAACGCTTAATTCCAATACATTGGAAGAGTGCGCAGATCCCAAGCGAACAAGACTGGCTGGGAAAGGTAGGAGAGATCATGGAAGCAGAGAGCTGGCTTGCCACCTGCCGAGACACCCGAGAGAAATTTGAGCACACATGGGCAGCATGGAGAACCCACACGCAAGACCCAGCCTGGGTCCCCTCTAGCTTAGATGTAGCACTACTTGGTCTAGCAGATCCTTCCTTCCAGAGACTTGTCCAGGCGAACCATCAGTCAGCAACCACAAGCTCCGCCTAAAGGTGGACCCCAGCGAATCCGGTGAGACTTGGTACAAATGCTTCCTCTACAATTGATAGACTTCCACCCTGGCTACCTGTTTCTCATGATTCTCACTCCGTTGCCTTTTCCTCTTATCCTCCCTTCCTCCTACTCCTGAGACTCCCACCTCAATCTTTACTTACCTTCTCTCGATGTTTTTTGTTGTTTTAATTTTATTATGCTAGGTTTCTCCTTTTTCATAATATTGTGAGATAACCATGGGATACATAGCCCCTCCGAGCACAAGAAGAGTTACATCCCAATAGTGGTGAATGCACTACCTATTCTAAGGACAATAACCTTGCTCCCCCCCCCCCCCGCTCCTTCATCCCTCCTCACCCCCCCCCCCTGTTACCCCCTCCCCTCTACCTCCCCAGTGTTTCCCCCCCTGATTCTTCTTGCAATGTTATGTTATTGTTTTGTTAACATTTGAAAATGAAAATAAAAATTATACAAAAAAAAAAAGAAAAGGAAAGAAAAAAAAAAGGGGGGGGGGGATAAACATGTCAAGTACACGTTTCGCCATCTGCTAGCCATCTGCTCCAAACCTTCTCATACTTAAGTGGGCACCCTCTATGTACATAGATCAGTTTTTTGTATGGAAGAGTATCATTAATGTCTTTTTTCCAACACTGGATTGTAGGGGGCAGGGCCTGCATCCAATTACGAGCCACTACTTTTCTCGCCATGAATAACGTCTCATGTAGAAAGGTGCGGAGGGGTTTGTCGGCGTCTAATTCCGGTAGCAGACCGAGCAGGCACATCTTTGGGTCTAGGGTAGCAGGACAGCCCATTTTGTCGTGCAGAAAACGAACTACCTGTATCCAGTACGCTTGTATAGTTGGACAGGACCATATGAGGTGATAGAAAGAGCCTGGGGTGTGGCCGCATAGGCGGCACCCTGGGTTGTACGTGGGTTTGTAACGCGCTATCCTCTGAGGAGTCAGATACGTCCTATGTATAATATACAACTGCGTGAGGCGGTCCGACAGTTTGGGGGATACTCTTTTCACGTCTTCCAAAATTTCGTCCCAGTCCTCATTCTCAATCGCCCCAACATCCACCTCCCATCTATTATTGGCAGTATAGGCCAATGCTGTGGTACTAGGAAGGCGAATGGCGGAGTATAGGGTAGAAATTAGCTTGGCAGGTTCGGTACCTGTGACTGTGTCTACAATAGAGGGGACTACCAGGGATGGGTTGGAGCCAGTAAATTGGGTTTGTACAGCGTGGCGGAGTTGTAGATACCTGAAGAGGAGGCAGTTGGGGAGGGAAAATTCGTCCTTTAGCGCTTGGAATGTTTTAAGTCCCGCAGTGGTCATGATCTGGTGTATGTATAGGATCCCATGGCGTATCCACACCACTGGGTCTGGAATAGACAATAATTGGGGTAAGTGTGTGTTGAACCAGAGAGGGGTGTGAGAGTGGACCTGTGGGGTCCCGAGTTTTTGTAGTGCCATCTGCCATACTCTGCGGTGGTGTGTCAGCATGTCCGTTTTGTGTTGGGTGGGGCGTCTTGTCAATGGGGCTCTAAGGACTGACTGAAGTGGGGTATGGGCTGGGTCGCCAGAGCACTCACAGAGTAGTAATTGGTATCTTGGTAGCTCGTTTTTGTCAAAATGGTAGAAATGGGACAGTTGGGAGGCAAGATGGGGGGACAGCAAATTTACACTGTTATACAAGCTGTACACTCACTACTTTACATTGTAGCAAAGTGTCATTTCTTCAGTGTTGTCACATGAAAAGATAGAATAAAATATTTACAAAAATGTGAGGGGTGTATTCACTTTTGTGAGATACTGTATATTTGTATGACAATTTAAACATTTTTATTGATGTTTATTATTTATTTTTACTCTGTATCCCATAGGCAATTTTTAATATTTTTTTTTATTATGAACATGTGACCAGCAGCAGCAAACTAGAAGCTCCTCCTGCTTATGTTTCCCTGCAGACAGGCTGGGAAAGACCTGGGTCATGTGACAGCTGTATAGCGAGTAGGAAAAAAAATCTACTAAGATGTTTTTTTTTTAAATTAAAATAATTAGTGCCATCATCCATATACAGAAATAGAAAGGACAATGTAAATTAAATGTGCATGTTTAACTTCTTGCCGACCGCCCACTGTCAAAAGACGGCGGGGCGGAGCGGTGCGGCTCTTGTGGCGGGTACCATTTTGGCCACTAGGGACGCGCGCCCGGCGGCCGCGATGTCCGCCGGGCACCCGCGATTGCCCAGTAACTGAGCAGGACGTGGATCTGTGTATGTAAACACACAGATGTCACTGGAGAGGAGACAGATGGTGTGTCCCTTGTACATAGGGACACCGATCCGTCCCCTCCCCCAGTCAGTCCCCTCCCCCCACAGTTAGAATCACTAATATAGGGAACATATTAACCCCTGCAGCGCCCCCTAGCGTTAACCCCTTCCCTGCCATTCACATTTATACAGTAATCAATGCATTTTTATAGCACGGATCGCTGTATAAATGTGAATGGTCCCAAAAATGTGTCAAAAGTGTCCGATATGTCCGCCGCAATGTCGCAGTCACGATAAAAATCGCAGATCGCCGCCATTACTAGTAAAAAAAAAAAAATAATAAAAATGTCATAAATCTATCCCCTATTTTGTAGACGCTATAACTTTTGCGCAAACCAATCAATATACGCTTATTGCGATTTTTTTTAACCAAAAATATGTAGAAGAATACGTATCGGCCTAAACTGAGGAAAAAATTTGTTAAAAAAAAATTAAAAAATAGGATATTTATTATAATAAAAAGTAAAAAATATTATGTTTTTTCAAACTTGTGCCTCTTCTTTTGTTTATAGCGCAAGAAATAAAAACCGCAGAGGTGATCAAATACCACCAAAATAAAGCTCTATCTGTGGGGAAAAAATGATAAAAAATTTATTTGGGTACAGCGTTGCATGACCGCGCAATTGTCATTCAAAATGCGACAGTGCTGAAAGCTGAAAAATGGCTTGGTCAGGTAGGAGGTGTTCGTGCCTGGTAGGCAAGTGGTTAATATCACTTTAAGTGGGCCCTCAGGCTATATAATTGTTAACAAATCGAAAGGTGACTGGACACAGATTGTACAATCAACTTGTAACATGTGTGGGCAGATTACCATCTTACAGTCATATACATTGCTGGGCAATGTGCAGTGACATGGGCAGTTTAAATGTATTGGTCGGTTATTAACAGTCTTTGTGTACAATGCAGCCAAGAAATGCAGTCCCAATTTGACCTCTGTGTGGGTGCATGTCCCCGAACGGAGACGGTATAAATTCGGGGTCATGCACCCGCACAGATGTCAAATTGGGAGCAGCAGCTGTGTCCGCTGCCAATAGACATGAATAGGACTGGCTGCACAGGTGTACTTAAGCCTACATCTGTGTGAAGGCCGTGTTTGCCCACACGCCATGCACAGATGGCCTAAATATTGGTGCTAAAATTACTCTTTTGTAAACGATGCTAGTAATATTTTTATGGTTCGCAACGTTGATATGAATTGCATTACTTCAACTGGCCACAAGAGAGCGCACACAAACCACATCTCAGATCTTTTATATACTGCTCCTTGTGATCAATTATTTAATAAATCCATGAATAATTATTCTATGAGAATCAGAGGCTCAACATTTATGTTTCTATAGTGTTCAATGTGCCCAAATGTATAGCGTATATATGAATGAGTGATTTCTGGGGTCGGGAAAGATTAAAAAAAAAAAAAATAAGGATTCATTTAAATATCTCATTAAGAAACTACCATGTGCAATGGCTTTATACGTATTAAATGAAGCGAAACGTACTTTTGGATGTTTTGCAAATTTTTTTTTAACAATCAACACATAAAACTTGGGGGGGGGGGGGGGGGGGTCTACCGCGTATACATATTTAAAGTGGAATGTCAGCCAATGGCTACACATGCTATAAAACACATATGTGAACTGTTTTAACCACAAAAGATCATTCTAATTCTGTTCAGTCTGTTTTGCAACTTACACATCTCTGCCACACTGCATAGCCAGGATGGTGGCACCCCTATTCACTACTGCAGCTTCCTCTGTCATGTCCTGCTCTTATTGGACCATGCATAAACATCATAATACTTCAGAGGTTATAAACCTCCCCCTTTAGCTCCCAGTGCTTGAAAGCATGTTATACTGACAGCCCTGTAGAAGATAATATAACTTGATTGGCTCACAGTGTGGCCCCTCCTACTCCCAGCCTGATTTCTGCTCTGCAGACGATTGCAGTTGCTCAGGATTTTAACTTTAAAAATGCAGGTAGCTTGTCCCTGGAGTTAGCGCCTGTCAATTGAGGAAAGCAATAAAAAGGGGCCTTATAGGGTGGTAAAAAAAAAAAACTCTGGGAAGAAAATGTGTGAGAAATGGCTGCTTCCAATAGTTTAATGTTCATTTCCTTTGAAGAATAAAGATTCCACACCGATGTGAGATTTATTTCTGTTTATTGAACATTCTGGTGCGAGACCAATCACAAGATATCAAAGTATAACAATTCATGTGGCTTTGGGAATTGAGATTTAGGTGTCAGTTTGGTCTTCCTAAAAAAACAAAAACAAAAAAAAGTACTTATTTAAGGCCCCTTTCACACTGGGGTGGTGCGGGCGTCGGCGGTAAAGCAGCGCTATATTTGAAAAACGTCTGAAAAATGCTTCAGTGTGAAAGGGGCCTAAAGGATCTTTCAGAAAGGCGTTAATGCTTACCACCCTCTGAAAAGAGATCTGCAGGGGATCGCTTTTTTTAGGGAGCGGTATAGCAGAGGCATGTGTTTTATTTTTTTGAATCGCCGAATGACAATTTTACATTGCCTGAGCGCACCGCAACTGTGAGCCAGGCACTTGGCTCATGGCTGCAGTGTGGCTCCACTGATCTCAATGGGTGAATTCAACAGGCAATGCCACTTGTCAAACTCTGCAGCCCAAGTTGAAATTGCCACAGCCATGGCGTGTGTACTGCCATGTCAGGCTATACTGTTTGGTGGGTGGCCAGGGGGCAGTAAAACCAAGGCTCAGCCACCTGTTTTTCTGTCAGCCACCAGTTTGAGGCTGGGTTTCTCTGCATCCAATTTGCATGTCAGGAGATTGTGGCCGGCTCTCTATGGAGCCGGTTCACACATCTCCGCAGCGGCTTCGGTGCGAATTGTGCATCTTCTCGTCCGAATTCAGCCAAAATTTAGGGCTGAAATCTGACCTGAAATGGTGAATGGGACGCACAGTACTCCTGCTGTGAGCCGGAGGGGGCTGCAGTGTGAACCCAGCCTGAAAGTGCCCTAAATGAGCTGATAACAGATACAGCGTCTTTAAAAAGTATTCATACCCCTTGAACTTTTCCACATTTTGTCATGTTACAACCAAAAGCGTTAAATGTATTTTATTGGGATTTTATGTGATAGACTAGTGATGGTGAAGCTTGGCACCCCAGATGTTTTGAAACTACATTTCCCATGATGCTCATGCACTCTGCAGTGTAGTAGAGCATCATGGGAAATGTAGTTGCAAAACATCTGGGGTGCCAAGGTTCACCATCACTGTGATAGACCAACACAAAGTCGCACATAATTGTGAAGTGGAAGGAAAATTATAAATGGTTTTCAAAATTTGTTTACATTTGTATTCAGCCCCTCGGAGTCAATACTTTATAGAACCACCTTTCACTGCAATTACAGCTGCAAGTCTTTTCGGGTAGGTCTCTACCAGCTTTGCAAAATAGCTCAAGCTCTGTGAGATTGGATGGAGAGTGTCTGTGAACAGCAATTTTCAAGTCTTGCCACAGATTCTCAATTGGATTTAGGTCTGGACTTTGACTGGGCCATTCTAACACATGAATATGCTTTGATCTAAACCATTCCATTGTAGGTCTGGCTGTATGTTTAGGGTCGTTGTCCTGCTGGAAGGTGAACCTCCACCCCAGTGTCAAGTCTTTTGCAGACTCTAATGCTGTGTACACACGATCAGACTTTCCGGCAGACTTGGTCCGGCGGACTATCCAGCGGACTTTGCAGCGGAGGTCCGACGGACTTTCAAGCGAAAGGACTTGCCCACACACGATCAATCCAAAAGTCTGACGCATTCGAACGTGATGACATACGACCGGACTAGAATAAGGAAGTTCATAGCCAGTAGCCAATAGCTGCCCTAGCGTTGGTTTTCATCCATGAGACTAGCACACAGACGACCGGATTTTTCGACCGGACTCGAGTCCGTCGGAAAGATTTGAAACATGTTTTATTTCTAGGTCCATCTGACTTTTGGGAAAGAAAAGTCCGCTGGAGCCCACACACGATCGAATTGTCCGACGGATTCCGGTACGCCGGACCTAGTCCGTCGAAAAGTCTGATTGTGTGTACGCGGAATTACAGGTTTTCTTCTAAGATTTGCCCTGTATTTGGCTCCATCCATCTTCCCATCAACTCTGACCAGATTCCCTGTCCCTGCTGAAGAAAAGTATCCCCACAACATGATGCTGCCACCGCCATGTTTCACGGTGGGGATCGTGTGTTCAGGGTGATGTGCAGTGTTAGTTTTCCGCCACACATAGTGTTTTCAATTTTGGTCTCATCTGACCAGAGCACCTTCATCCACATTTGCTGTGTCCCCCACATGGCTTCTCGCAAATTGCAAATGGGACTTCTTATGGCTTCCTTTCAACAATGACTTTCTTCTTGCCACTCTTCCATAAAAGGCAGATTTGTGGAGTGCACGACTAATAGTTGTCCTGTGGACAGATTCTCCCACCTGAGCTGTAGATCTCTGCAGCTCCTCCAGAGTTACCATGGGCCTCATGGCTGCTTCTCTGATTAATGCTCTTCTTGCCCGGCCTGTCAGTTTAGGTGGACGGCCATGTCTTGGTAGGTTTGCAGTTGTGCCATACTCTATCCATTTTAGGATGATGGATTGAACAGTTCTCCGTGAGATGTTTTTATAACCTAACCCTGCTTTAAACTTCTCCACAACTTTATCCCCTAGCCTGTCTGGTGTGTTCCTTGGACTTCATGATGCTGTTTGTTCACTAGGTTCTCTAACAAACCTCCAAGGGCTTCACAGAACAGCTGTATTTATACTGAGATTAAATTACACACAGGTGGACTCTATTTACTACTTAAGTGACTTCTGAAGGCAATTGGTTCCACTAGATTTTAGTAAAGGGTATCAGAGTAAAGGGGACTGATTACAAATGCACGCCACAATTTTCAGAAATTTGTAAAAAAAAATTGAAAATCATTTATCATTTTCCTTCCACTTCACAATTATGTCCCACTTTGTGTTGGTCTATCACATAAAATCCCAATAAAATTAATTTCTGTTTTTGGTTGTAACATGAAAAAATGTGGAACATTTCAAGGGTCATGAATACCTTTTCCAGGCACTGTAAATCTGAATTCAAGCCAAAAAATGAATACACATTTAAAAAAAAGCTGAGCGCTATTGACAAAGTATTTACACCGATCAGCCATAACATTATTACCACTGAGAGGTAGACTGAATAACATTGATGTTTTGACAATGGCACTTGAAAGTGGGTGGGATATCTCTCTCTCTCTCTCTCTCTCTCTCCATGAAGGCGCTTTTATGGCTCCCACAGAAACTCCGTCCAACATCATTAAGCTCTTTCATGCAACATAGCTTAAAGTTTTGGTACTCGGTGAGGTACTCTCCCTTATGTCTCCCTTTCTGCCCCTGCTGCCTATTACTACTAACCCCTTGTTTCCCCCTGGCCTCAAACAGCCTCAGGCGTTTGCGTGGTGGACCTCCCGGTGTCTTACCCATGTACGACGTTTGTTGGCCACACAAGCTACACCGACATGGTCTGCATTTTGCGAGTCCCACAACGCTCCCCAGTCAGAATTCTTTTGCTTTCTTCAGTTTCAACACAAAATAGCATCACTACGGCGTACCTCGTCCTACCTGTTCCAGAAAAACACATCTGTCAACATTCCCCAGACACCCCGGGTCTTATATTCACCCTTTACGCATCTTTGAATGGCCGATCATCTTTCACCTCACTTTCCTATGTGGCCCAGTCACAGTGGGAACAAGATCAGGGTACCGAGATCGATTGGAGCAAGGCTTGGTCTTTGGTTGCTACAGTGACGGAAAAAAGTATTTGATCTCCTGCTGATTTTTTACATTTGCCCACTGACAAAGAAATGATCAGTCTATAATTTTAATGGTAGGTTTATTTTAACAGTGAGAGACAAAATAACAACAAAAAGATCCAGATCAACGCATTTCAAAAAAGTTATAAATTGATTCGCATTTTAATGGAGTGAAATAAGTATTTGATCCCCTATCAAATCAGCAAGATTTCTGGCTCCCAGGTGTCTTCTATACAGGTAACGAGCTGAGATTAGGAGCACTCTTTTAAAGGGAGTGCTCCTAATCTCAGCTTGTTACCTGTATAAAAGACACCTGTTCACAGAAGCAGTCAATCAGATTCGAATCTCTCCAGCATGGCCAAGACCAAAGAGCTGTCCGTGGATGTCAGGGACATGATTATAGACCTATCAGCTTGGTGAGAGGGTGACAACAGTTGGTGCAAATGGAAGAAACACAAAATAACTGTCAATCTCCCTTGGTCTGGGGCTCCATGCAGGATCTCACCTCATGGAGATTCAATGATCATGAGAACAGTGAGGAATCAGCCCAGAACTACACAGGAGAATCTTGTCAATGATCTCAAGGCAGCTGGGACCATAGTCACAAAAAAAAAAAAAAAAATTAGTAACACACTACGCCGCAAAGGACTGAAATCCTGCAGCGCCCGCAAGGTCCCCCTGCTCAACAAAGCACATGTACAGGTCCCTCTGAAGTTTGCTAATGAACATCGGACTGATTCAGAGGAGAACTGGGTGAAAGTGTTGTGGTCACGAGACCAAAATCCAGCTCTTTGGCATCAACTCAACTCGCCGTGTTTGGAGGAGGAGAAATGCTGCCTATGACCCCAAGAACACCATCCCCACCATCAAACATGGAGGTGGAAACTTAATGCTTTGGGGGCTTTTTTCTGCTAAAGGGACAGGACAACTTCACCGCCAAGGGACGATGGACAGGGTCATGTACCATCAAATCTTGGGTGAGAACCTCCTTCCCTCAGCCAGGGCATTGAAAATGGGTCATGGATGGGTATTCCAGCATGACAATGACCCAAAACACACGGCCAAGGCAACAAAGAAGTGGCTCAAGAAGAAGCACATTAAGGTCCTGGAGTGGCCTAGCCAGTCTCCAGACCTTATTCCCATATAAAATATGTGGAGGGAACTAAAGGTTAGAGTTACCAAACATCATCCTCGAAACCTTAATGACTTGGAGAGGATCTGCAAAGAGGAGTGGGACAAAATCCCCCATGAGATGTGTGCAAACCTGGAGGCCAACTACAAGAAACGTCTGACCTCTGTGATTGCCAACAAGGGTTTTGCCACCAGGTACCAAGTCATGTTTTGCGAAGGGGTCAAATACTTATTTCACTCATTAAAATGCAAATCAATTTATACATTTTTTGAAATGCGTTTTTTTTCTGGATATTTTTGTTGTTATTCTGTCTCTCACTGTTAAAGTAAATTTACCATTAAAATTATGTACTGATCATTTCTTTGTCAGTGGGCAAACGTACAAAATATCAGCAGGGGATCAAATACTTTTTTCCCTCATTGTAAATTTTCCTTCAATACTGTCATCTTAGAGGCGGCGTACAAAGTGGTACAGGGTTCCAGCACTTATTGCCCATGCCAACCCAGCTTCCTGTGATCGCTGTTTTCAAGGGTGTGGCCACCGTGGGGATGTTTTACATACTAGGTGGACCTGCCCGCGATTGGTGGGACTTTGGTCCCAAGTGTTTGGTTTGCTGTATTCCCAGTTTCATTTGAATATCCGAAAGGAGGCTAAATTCGCTTGGCTACATTGCCCTATCTCGGTCAACTAAAATTGGCAACCCACTTGTTTATACCAGCTAAAAGGACGATCACCCAGCATGGAAGAAACCTACAGTCCCTTTCCAGGGAGTGAGAGACCGCTTGACGGCTATGATGGTCAATGAACAAATGTCCAGCATTCTTAAAGATGCACATACTAAGTTTGTTAAAGTTTGGGAACCATGGTTGACTTATGCCTTGCCTGATCCCCCCCTGACCAGTATGGGTTTGCTCTAACTGGTATCCTGGGCGATCCCGGGTCCCCTATTCTTTCTCCCTCTTACCCTACCGCCATCTTCCTCTTTCATCTTTTCTTTCACTTGCCGGGTTTTAAAGGCTCCTTAGTTGTCGATGGATGCCCAGGTCTATTTAAATACAGAGTTATATGCACTCTTATCCTGGCTACTCTTGCACTCTTTGGGGTTAACCCCAAAATATATGTATGTTGCACTCAGGATTTCTGTGATTGTTTAGACAGGAGGCCTTCCCTCTTCGGATTATGCTGTCCGTTTTGTGTTCTTTATGCGCCAGTCCTAGCCCCTGCGTGGGTGGTCTAGGTGCCTTTGGTATCATTGTATATTTTGATGATATACCTTCAATAAAAAATGATTGAACCAGAGAGTGGGTGGGATAGATTAGGCAGCAAGTGAATATGTTGTCCCTGAAGTTGACATGTTATAAAAAGGAAAAAATGGGAATGTGTAAGGGTTTTAGAGACTTTGACAAGCATCAAAATGTAATGGCTAGACGAGTGGGTCAGAGTAACATCCTATGTAGTCTGATCCAACAGAAGAGCTACTGTAACTCAAATTGCTGAAAAAGGTAATGCTGGTTCTGATAGAAAAGAAAGCTGTCAGAATAGATAGTGGGATGATGCAGTTTTTTTTTTGTGTATGGAGCTGTGTAGCTACAGACCAATCAGGGTGCCCAGGAATCCACAGCCAAAAGTGCCTACAGTGGGCATGTGAGCATCAGAACTGGACCACGGAGCAAAGGAAGAAAGTGGCCTGGTCTGATGAATTCAAAAATGGTTTGATGAACAAAGTTCAAGGAGTTGACTTGGTCTCTAAATATCCAGATCTCAATCCAATCAATCATCTATGCAATGTGCTGGAAAAACAAGTCTGATCCATAGAGGCCCCACCTCCTTTTCCATATAAGCCCCCTTTTACAGCTTGTCATCACTGCTGCATACAATTTCACTGTGACATCATACATGGAACACGTACACAATCATTCCAATAGTCTGTACAACCTCCAGTTCACACATTTGCCCCACTGTTTACATACACAGGGCTGATGGGGCAGGTGAAAATCTTTTCTTCTGGTACCTGTAGATGGCGCCATCTGCGACAAGAGTCTTACATTGGCCCTGAATAGTTTTTTTTACAAGGCAGTAAAAAGGGCTGACAATAATACCAAAGCCTACAGTCACACCATATATAATAGCATGCATGTTCCTTTTTATTTTAAAGCAAGTACAAGTTTGCAAAAAAAATAAAAAAAAATCAGAGGCATCATATGTACAAATACATTTTATTTAAAAGAGGCCTGGCAGGACAAAGATGCAGGCCGCCACTGCTGACCTCATTTAAAAAAAATTCCAGCTGCCTGGCTGTCATGCCTCATCTTAAAGCCCATCTCTGGACTGCCAGTGAAGTCAGAACATCTGCATCTTCACTTGGGGATCACAAAAGTATTAAAACTCCGGGTAAAGGAAAAATGCTCCCTTGTAGGGTTGCTGCCCCACACTGCAACAGTTAAATGTTCATTTGTGTCTAATGCCCCGTACACACGGTCGGATTTTCCGACGGAAAATGTCCTATCGGACCATGTTGTCGGAAATTCCCACCATGTGTGGGCTCCATCGGACTTTTTCCGCCGGAATTTCTGACGGAAAAAGTTTGAGATCCTGCTCTCAAATTTTCCAACAACAAAGTCCTATCGGACTTTTTCCGATCGTGTGTAGCGAATTCCGACGGACAAAGTGCCACGCATGCTCAGATCACATTACAAGACCAAAGCTATTGTACGCAACGAACGTCACCACGTTCAGAATGATCGGATTTTCCAACAACTTTGTCCGACCGTGTGTATGCATTTTGCAGAAACGCAGGACATTTTTAACATGGGTTCCTATAGAAGACATTCACACCAATGCATTTTTGTGCCTCTGCATTTTTGGAAAGGGTCAGGGACTTTTTTTAAACGCAAAACGATCCTTTTTTTTTTGCGTTTTTGGTTTAATAGACTTCAATGGAGAAGCTGCAGAAAAGCATGTAGTGATTTTTCCGGGATTTGAATAAATAAATAAAAAAAAAAAAAAATAAAAAAAAAGAAAGAAAAACGCAATTCGTGGCAAAAGCACTGTAAAAATCGTGTGTTCAAAAACTGCAAAAAGCACTGCAGAAACGCTCAAAAGCAACATGCATAGATGTAAATCGTGCCTAAGGCTCCATTCACACTAGCGCGTTTTTTTGATGCATTTTGCATTTTGCAGAAATGCAGGGAAATTTTTTAACATGGGTTCCTATGGAACATGTTCACATCAATGCATTTTTGTGCCTCTGCGTTTTTGGAAAGGGTCGGGACTTTTTTTCATGCAAAATGCAGCGTTTTGCATGTAATAGAAGTCAATGGACCCGCATCCAAAACGCAAGTGGCGCGTTTTTACCGCGATTTGCGTTTTTTTTTTTTTTACACTGTATATAGCTGGTTGCTTAGCAACCACAGTGTAAAAAAAAAAATACAAAAACGCAAAAAGGCAAATCGCGGCAAAATCGCGTGTCCAAAAACGCGGCAAGCACCGCAAAAACGCTCAAAAGCAAAATGCATAGATGTGAATCGAGCCTAAGAGGCCGTAAAAAAATGTTTTTCTTAGCAGATCCTGCACTCCCCCAGCAGATGGCGCTCTCCTCTAATTCCCAATCAGAGGACCTGCATCCCCTTGTGCACAGAGGAGAAGAGGCTGCAGGGGTCAGTGTTAAAACATGCAGGAGCCTTCAGGAGTAGAGGATCGGGCAAGTAAAAATGCTTTTTTGGCTCCCTTAATATAATCAAGAATCTAACCTGGAGTTCAGCTTTAAGATTTTAATACTTTTGAGGCAATGACCCCGAAAAAAGATACAGATTAGATGTTCTGACTCCACCAGCTGCACACTTATTCAGGGCTTGTTATTCCAAAACTGTTAGAGCCACAAGATCACCAACAGCCAGGGAACTGGCATTTTTTTAGGAGAAGGTTTCAAACAGCAGACTCAACAATTCAGTCTTGCCAGGTTGCTATTAGGATAAAGTCTTAATTTCCCATATCGATATCAATAAGGCATGATTCTTTGACTTTTAGTGGAATGTACAAAAACAAAACATTCAGACTTTTGTGTACTAAGTGTGTCTCTCCTGAGGCTGCTGTGAGTGACAACAAGCACTACTGGATTTTACAAATCAAGGAAATTCCAGAAAATGGTTTTGCTGTATACAGACAGCGGCACCCCAAACTGTGACAGCTACCAATATTTCTTATAGAAGAATTCCAGGTATGGGTATTTGATACATAGTTACATTGGTCTAGCTTTGATCAATTTAATGATCCATACTGTATACCATATCTGGCCGATGCCCCTGGAAGCTGAAAAACATTGTTATAGACAACCCCAATTCCTGCGATCTCCACTACATTCCGGGTCCCATGCCAAGTGGCTGGGCTGCAGCATTCAGAACAAAGGAGGTTGGCTGCTCGGCACGGGGGCCATTCAGAGAATGCTTTGCATTTTCTGAATTAATGCAAAGTGTTCTCCGATTGGACAAGGCGAAGAGGTGGGTTGTCGTTCACTGAAAGGCACCTGTACCGAGCAGCCGACCTCCTGTGTTCAGGATACAACAGGCCAGCCGCTCAGCACTGGACCCTGGCGCAAGTGGAGCTCACTAGAGTAGCGGTGTCTAGCTTCCAGGAGCATAGGCCAGGTATGGTATATACAAAGTTACAATGATCCAAGGCAGACCAATGTAACTATTAGGCCCCTTTCACAATTGTGCGACTTCAAAGTCGGGCGATTTTGCTGCGATTTTGAGGAATGCCTGTGTAAGTGGCATCAAAATCGGACCAAAGTAGTGCAGGGACTACTTTGAAGTCGTACTAATATGAATGGATGTCATTGGAAATCATGGTGAGTGACTTGTCATGCTACTTTGCAGTCCCAAATCGTGGGACAAGTCCTATAAGTGTGAAAGGGGCCTTAGGGTTGCACCGATACTAGTAGCGGTGCCGATACCGAGTATTTGCACAAGTATCGGTACTCGTGCAAATGCAGATACCTGAAACCGATAGGCTCAGTACTTTGAGCTGTCAGTGGGTCTCCCCTGCGATGCATAGTAGTCCATTATGCTTTACCTTTGAATTGTTAAAGAAGTCCGGTAGTTGGAGCTGTCAAAAAAAGCTGAAACACTAAAATTAAAAGAAACATTGTTTCTTCTTGTATCTTTTTTTTCTTCATCTGCAGATCAAAAGGGATGAACAAATGTTCCTCTGTTTAACCCCTTATAAACCCTTAATTTACTCTAATCAGCCTTAATTAACTCCCTATTCTCCTCCATTTAATTCTTTTTTTCCTGCTTTTTTATATTTTTTTTGTTCATGTCTATTTTATAAACGATAAATGAAACCTTTTTTTTCGTTTGCTTTGTTAGTGAACATTTTTACACATATATATTAACATATAGTTACATATTTCACACTGAAAAAGCTCAAAATTCAAAAATGAAAAAAAAAAATAAAAATTTGATTTCATTTGTAAATAACTTTTCACTGCTTTGTACTATTGCTGACAGCTGAACTCAAAACAAAAAACAGTTGCAGTAGGTATCAGTAATGGCGAGTACTAAAACAAAGTAGCGGTACTCATACTCGGTGCATCCCTAGTAACTATGTATACAATATCCATATCTGGAATTTTACTTTAAACTACCCAACTAACCACAGGAAAGTGAAGAGTAATATAAAGGGCAAAATAAGGCAATCAAGTGTAGAGACAAAAAAAAAAAAGTTAATATTTTATGTTAAAAAAATGATGGAGTGAATGTTTGTTTTAGGACCAGAGACCAGCTCTGTCTATTGGTTCCAGATCTTGTTCTATATCAAAGCAGATAGATACATACTGGAGCGCATAAACATACTGATACTAGAAGCCCCACCAGCAGAACAGACAAACCAGCAGCTTGGAAAACCACATTGCAGACATATCCATACAGCATGTTCTTAGAAGGCGGATGGCCTGTTTATTTGCTCCCCGGTGACCTGCGCTCACATCTTACGGAAGATCAAACACTTGTTATTTGCTGGCATATCCACCTGTAATACAACACCAGATCGGAGATCAGTGGTACAAAGGTAAGTGTGTCACAGTGTCACTGCAGGAATCACTGCAAATGGTTAGTTGTGGTCATTTGTATGGGGGGGGGGAGGACTGAAAACAACAACCCATATTTTAGGAAGGTGTAAAAAGAGCGTGCAGTGACAAGTCCCTGCCAGTATCACACAGACACAGCAAATAATATTGAGCTTTCCTCTAGTGGACTAAGGCCTCTTCCACACAGGGTGGATCCGCCAGCTCAGAAGGAGATCGCTCCATTGATCTCCACTGAGCCGGCGGATGACAGGTCCGTCTCTTCTCATTGAGCAGGGAGGGGCCTGTCAGAGCGCCGCTGCTTCCTATGGGGAGAGCGAATGAAAATAAAATCAGATCTCATCTAATCCTATCCGTCAAGACGGATAGCGAACGTATTGCCATACGTCTGATTTTAGCGTATCGAATGACATCGGTCTCCCCATAGGAGTCAATGGATGGCCCGCTCAAATCCACCTGAAAAACGGACAGGCGGATCCGAGCAGGAGTGCCGTGTGAAAGGGGCCTAAATCTCAAATGATAGAGTATGATAACATCACTATGGCTCATAGATGAAAAATGCAGGAAAGGAAACAGTCTACCACCCACATCACGCAATCAGGCACTTCTGATTGTTGTTGCTGTACCATAGAATAGACAGGCTTTATTCTGATTGGGTGCCATAGGCAACACAGGCATATTTTATTTTCTTCGCTTTACCAATATATTGTGCATCCGGAACGTATTCACAGCACTTCACTTTTTCCACATTTTGTTATGTTACAGCCTTATTCCAAAATGGATTAAATTCATTATTTTCCTCAAATTTCTACAAACAATACCCCAAAATGACAACGTGAAAGAAGTTTGTTTGAAATGTTTGCAAATTTATTAAATAAAAAAAATCAATAAAAAAAAAAAATCACATGTACATAAGTATTCACAGCCTTTGCTCAATACTTTGTTGAAGCACCTTTGGCACCAAATTACAGCCTCAAGTCTTTTTGAGTATGAGGCTACAAGCTTGGCACACCTATTTTTGGGCAGTTTCTCCCATTCTTCTTTGCAGGGCCTCTCAAGCTTCATCAGGTTGGATGGGGAGTGCCGGTGCACAGCCATTTTCAGATCTCTCCAGAGATGTTCAATCGGGTTCAAGTCTGGGCTCTGGCTGGGCCACTCAAGGACATTCACAGAGTTGTCCCGTAGCCACTCCTTTGTTATCTTGGCTGTGTGCTTAGGGTTGTTGTCCTGTTGAAAGATGAACCTTCACCCCAATCTGAGGTCGAGAGCACTGTGGAGCAGGTTTTCATTAAGGAGGTCTCTGTACATTGCTGCATTCATCTTTCCCTCGATCCCGACTAGTCTTCCAGTTTCTTTTTTTTTTTCAAAACTCTTTATTCCAAATTTTTCATTACATAATAATTTACATTATACATTTTTATATACTTTTACATTTCTTTATATAATACAAATCATAGTTACATTTGCTCCTTCCTTTCATTCCTTCCTCTCTCACCCTCTATGGTCACTTAATACTGTATTTTCAACTATTCCTCTATCCGTTGATAGCCATATTCTATTCCATTTTGCCCATATTTTTTCATACCTTCGCCCATTTCCCCTTTGTTCATACATTATTTTTTCATAGGGTAGGACCTGATTTACTGCTCTCACCCACTGGGTTACTGTCGGGGGATGTGGCTGAATCCATTTTTCTATTATTTGTTTTCTTGCCAGGAACAATACCTCCCTTAAGAAGGCATTATTATCTCTATTATCTCTCTCTTCCCTCAGTATCCCCAGCAAACATAATTCCATCGTAGCTATAAAAGGTTTATTCAGGACTCTTCCTATTTTCCTAGCTACTTGTTGCCAGTATTTTCCTATTTTACCACAGTACCACATTACATGAAGGAAGTCTGCTCCCCCCTGCCCGCATCTAGTACATCTTGGTTCAGTCATCCTCCCCATTTTATACAATCTATTTGGAGCCAAGTATGTCTGATGTATTATATTCATCTGTATTATCCTGTTGTTCATTGCAGGGGATACCTTCCAGTGAGAATTACAGGCTTCATCCCATTCATGATCGCTCATGTCTGGGATAGCCTCCTGCCATTTATCCCTTATTTTCAGTGGTTCGCCTTCTATTTTCTTCTGTAACAGGTGTGTGTAAATCTTTGCTATCAATCCCTTAGGTCCCTGTGATCTCAGGATCCCTATAAGGGGATATTTGGATATTTTTATTTCCTCTCTTCTAAACTGTGTCTGTAGCACCTGCCTCAGCTGAAGGTATCTATAAAACTGTTTACTCAGTAAATTATATTGTTTGCACAGGTTTTCATAGGTTAGTATTACATTTTTGTCATATAGCTGACCAAAAGTTGTTATCTTATTCTGCTTCCAAAATTTACTGTCCTCAAGGGCTTCCAGTTGTTCAAATTTTGGGTTGTTCCAAAGCGCAGTTTCTGTTGGGATTCCAACAAATCCCGTCAGTTTCTTAGCCTCTCTCCATACTGTCCTTGCCAGTTTCAAGAGGGGAATTTTTACTCCCACTCTCCTCAGGTCTTTTAATTCTAGTCCCGTCATTAAGTCATCTATTTGCATTTTGCTAAGGAGATATTCCTCTATCCTTGTTATTTTTTCCTGTCCTACCCATGATCTTAGTTGTTTCAGTTGTCCTGCCAAATAGTATAAATATAAATCCGGGAGGGCCAGTCCAGCTTCTGTCTTTGGTCTTTGTAATTTATTAAATTTTAATTTACATCTTCCATATGCCCAAATGAACCGAGTCATCTGCGAGTTTAATTTTTTAAATATCTGTTTTGGTATTTTTACTGGGGAATGTGCAAATACATATAAACACTTGGGTAGTATAATAGATTTTATCAGGTGAATTCTGCCTGCCATTGATATTGGTAGCTTTATCCATATTTCCAATTTTCTCTTTACATATTCTACTAGTGGAAGTATATTAGCTTCCATCTCATCTTCATGTTTCAACGTTATGTTTACTCCTAAATATTTAAAGACTTCTACTATTTTTAATGGGGTCTGGGCTCTCCTTTCATTACCTGTTCCCAGAGGCATTAATGCGGATTTTTGCCAATTTATTTTTAACCCTGAGAACCTCCCGTATGTTTCTATTATTCTCATTGCTTCTGTCAGAGATGCTTGCGCATCTCCCATATACAATATAATATCGTCCGCATATAAGCCTATGTGTTCGGTTTTTTCTCCTACTTTAATCCCTTTGTATTTGTCTGATTGTCTGAATCTATTTGCCAGTGCCTCAATTGCCAGAGCGAATAATTGCGGTGACATTGGGCAGCCCTGTCTTGTTCCTCTATATAGTTTTATTGTAGGGGATAATATACCGTTTATTAGTAAATTGGAGCATGGTTGTTTATAGATTATCCTCACCCATTTTCTAAATTTTTCCCCAAATCCATTCCTTTCCAAGACTGTCTGCAGAAATTCCCATTCTATAGAGTCAAATGCCTTGGCTGTATCCAGCGATGCCAAGGCACTTGTTTCTGGGATAAACTCTCTCATTTGTGTCATATATTGCGTCCTTCTAATATTAATTGATGTGGATTTCCCTGGCATAAAGCCAGTTTGGTCCTCCGCTATTATCGACAATATTACCTGGTTAAGCCTATTGGCAAGCACTTTTGCCAGTACTTTATAATCTATATTTAATAGCGATATTGGCCTATACGACCCGCACTCAGTTCTATCTTTCTCTGGTTTTGGTATCAATATAACTGTAGCATCATACATGGAAACAGGCATTTCTCCCCTTTGGAACGCCTCTCCATACATTTTGGTCATAACTGGTACCATAATTTCTGCATATCGCTGGTACATTTCCAGTGGTATGCCATCTGGTCCTGGGGACTTACCCTTTCCCAGAGAAAAGATAGCTTCTCGTACTTCCTCTTCCTCTATATCCCTCTCTAACTCCTCTTTTTGTTCCTCTGTTAATTTAAGGAAGTTCAAGTCCTTCAGATATTCCTCTATCTCTTCTCGTGTACATGTCAATGTTGATGTATACATATTAATATAATATTTTTGGAATATCTCAAGTATCTCATCTAATGTGTTTACCGTCTCACCTTTTTCGTTTTTCACCTCTGATATTGCTAGTGATGGGGTTTGTCGTTTTATCATAAAATTCAGCATCTTATTAAATTGTTGTCCTTGTTCAAAGTTTTTTTGTGCATGTTGGAGTTTCTTACGCTTTGCGTTAATTATTAGTTGGTTCTTATATTGCCTTGATGAGGCTGCCCATCTTATTTGGTTTATATTTGAGGGGTCCCCTATAAACCTATTTTCTGCCTGTGCACAGAGTTGTTCCAATTCCTCCTCTTCCTGTCTATTAGTGCGTTTAATGTATGATATTGTTGATCTTGTTATCCCCCTCAAATATGCCTTAAATGTATCCCAGAGTACTCCATCTATTTTCCTGTTGCCATGTGCTTCCAGGAACATTCCCATTTGCTCTGGAATTCTATCATTTAATCCTATCTGGGTTAACCATTGAGCCTGTATCCTATAACCCGGTTTTATTCTTTTTGGGCCTATTTTTAGCTCAAAGGTTAATCCAGAATGGTCAGACACCCCTCTTGTCATGTACGCCACAGACTGAACCATTGGCAGGATCTTTTCGTTCCCCATTGCCATATCTATTCTAGACATGCGTCCTCTCCCTGGCGCATGCCATGAGTAAGCCCGGGTCCCAGGGTTTCTTATCCTCCACAGGTCAGCCCATCCTACTTCATTCATAAATTTCTCCAACACCTTCGGCCCTTCCCCTCCTTTGTGCTTACTTCTTCCGAACCTATCTAGTTTTGGGTCTAAACACATATTGAAATCTCCCATACATACGACATGTGCCTCTGGATATTCTGACATAAATATTACTGCCTCTTTCAGTACTCGCATTGTAGCTGGGGGGGGGTTATAAATCCCCATAATTACAACAGGCATTGCATGCACCAGTGCAAAGACAAAGACATATCTTCCATCGGGATCTCTTTTTTCTCTAATACACTCCCATGTTACCCCCCGATGAACCAAAAGAGAGACCCCTCTTGAATATGTAGTATGACATGAGTGGCTTGACCATTGTATCCAAGGTTTTTCTAGGTACTTCAATCTTTCTTTAGTCATATGTGTTTCTTGGATACAAATGATCTTTGCCTGCACCTTGTTAATTTCTGAGAATACCTGTGTTCGTTTTAATTGCGTTCCCATACCTCTCACATTCCATGACAAAAATGTGTGTTGATTACTCATGTCTAATATATTTTATTTTAGCCATTATTCCCCCGAGAAAAAAAAAAAAAAAAGGAGAGGAAAAATAAATCGTATGTTTCTTTTTCCTTTCTGTGACCATTCTCTTTTCTACCACTCTTCTCTCATTCATCCCTTCCATTCCATTCATCCATGCCATTTTTTTTAGGGCATTACCGACATATTGCATTTTTGCTATTATATAGGTAATTAATTTCGATTTCAGCCTGTTTGCACCTACCCTTTTCCCGCTTAGTCCTAAATATAAGGGGCGAGGGGGGAGCCGCCCGGGGGGGGGGGGGAGGGGGAGAGGGCATCCCTTCACCCTCTCCCTCCCCTTCACATTTAAGAGAAAAAAAAAAAAAAAAAAAAAAAAAAATGGGGGGAAAAAAAAAAAAAGTAAAAAAAAAACCAAAAAAAAACCCAAAAACAAACAGCAACAAAGGAAAAAAAAAAAAAAAAAAAAAAAAAAAAAAAAAAAAAAAAAAAAAAAAAAAAAAAAAATAATAAATGGATATATTTTTCCTGTTCTCTCCCTTCCCCCACCTCCCTCCCTCCACCTCCCTCCCTCCACCTCCCTTCCTCCTTCCTTGTGCACAACTCTTTTTTGTTATCTGTTCATTCCCCATCCCTCCCCCCTTCCCCCGTTTATCTGCATTTATAGTGTTTATAATGTGACTCTTGGCCTTACTTAAGCCCTCCTTAATATTGTGTCTTTAAAAAAAAAAAAAAAAAAAACAAAGGAAAGGGAAAAGGTGAAGGGGAAAGCTTCCTCTCCCTCCTCCTTCTCCTCCCTTTATGACTAGTGCCTGTTTTAATGTGTTTCACGGTGCGTCTAATTCCTTTTTACTATTTATACACACGCCATCACCCACCATTTGCCCCCCCCCTCCTCCCCATCCCTCCCATTCCCCTATCAAATGGACACACAAATAAATTTTTACGTTTTACCTTTTCCCATTTCTCCCCTCAAAAAAAAAAAAAAAAAAAAAAAAAATGAGAAGGGAAGAAAAAGGAAAAAAAAAAGGAAGGAAAAAAAAAAAAAAAAGGCAAAAACAACAGGGAAAAAAAAAAAAAAAAAAAAAGAAACCAAACCAGTAAATTATTAAAACTTCATCCCTTAACCTAAGGAAGAAGGAAAAAAAAAAAAAAAAGAAAAAAAAGGAAATAAAAAACAAATATAAAAGTAGGGAGAGTGTCCCTCTCACCCCCCCCCCCCCCCCCGCCCGCCCCCCCCCCCAAAGTCCCAACATTCTTGGTATCTCATATCTTTTCAGGGCTTCTCTGTTTCTCCTATCGAGGCATAGGCCTGGTTGTTCCCAGCCAGTCTTTAGCTTGTTCAGGTGTACTGAAAAACAAAGTCTTTCCCCCTTCCTCCACTCTCAATCGTGCTGGGTATGCCATAGAATATTCAATTCCTGCCTCTCTCATTTTTTGTTTTATTTCATAAAATGTTGCCCGTTGTTTTTGCAGCTCCAGAGAAAAATCTGGAAATATTGATATTTTGCTGTTTTCATAGCGAATCTCTCCTTTTTGTCTTGCTTTCCGCAGAATTGTGTCTCTGTCTCTGCAATTTAGTAATCGTGCCAGCAGGGGTCTAGGGGGAAACCCTGGTTTAGGTGTTGCTGCCGGGACCCTATGCGCTCTCTCCACTGCATATGCTGCTGATACCTCCATATCTGGGAATACATTTTTCAGCCATTTTTCTATAAAGTCACCAGGATTAAACCCTTCTGCCTTTTCTGGTAAACCGATTATTCTTAGGTTATTGCGGCGCATACGGTTCTCAAAATCATCAGATTTTTGATGCCACAGAGTGATCTGTTTTTCTATTGAAGCTATCTTTTTGGGCATAGGGGTGACAGTATCTTCCAATAAAGCAGTCCTATTTTCCATTTCCATCATTCTCTCTCTTATGTTCTGCATATCATGCTTAATCAGTCCTATATCATTTATAATCTCATCCATTTTACCTGTTAGGGCTGCATTACTCGATTGGATGGCCTCCATTATCTGGGAGTTCATCTGTTCCAGGGTCAGTTTGGAGTGTTTCTCCTGTTTTTCTGCAGCTTTTCCGGTCTGCGGCATGGGCGTGTTGAGCTTCTGGATATCCAGCGCTGATGGTCCACCACTCCGTGTCTGTGGGGGGCTACGCCCGCCGTCTTGCTTATCCGTTCGAGCAAATTCTTTAAGACGATCGGCCGCCGACTGCTTACTGTTACTCATCGCTCCGGGTGATCGTTTTCGCGGGTTTCAAGTCTCGTTAGCAGAGGTCAGTCAGGATTCCATGGAAGACTCGGGCACCACTAAGCGATCGTTTTTGCGGGCTTAGGGTCTCGGTAGCAGAGATTATTCAGGATTCTTTCGGAGACTCAGGCTGATCTCAAACCTCCCGCTGTTCACATCCGAACGCCGCGTCCGACCGTCACATCCGGTCGCGTCGGCGGAAGCGGAAGTCAGGCCCCCTAGTCTTCCAGTTTCTGCCGCTGAAAAAACACCCCAACAGCAAAATGCTGCCACCACCATGCTTCACTGTAGGGATGGTATTGGCCAGGTGATGAGCGGTGCCTGGTTTCCTTCAGACATGACGCTTGCCATTCAGGCCAAAATCTTTGTAACATCAGACTGGAGAATTTTATTTCTCATGGTCTGAAAGTCCTTCAGGTGCCTTTTAGCAAACTTCAGGTGGGCTGTCATGTGCCATTTACTGAGGAGCGGCTTTCATCTGGCCACTCTACCATACAGGCCTGATTGATGGAGTGCTGCAGAGATGGTTGTTCTTCTGGAAAGTTCTCTCTCCACAGAGAAATGCTGCAGTTCCGTCATCGGGTTCTTGGTCACCTCCATGACTAAGTCCCTTCTCCCCCCCATCGCTCAGTTTGGCTGGACGGCCCGCTCTAGGAATAGTCCTGGTGGTTCCAAACTTCTTCCATTTGCGGACGATGGAGGCCACTGTGCTCATTGGGACCTTCAATGCTGCAGAAATGTTTTTTGTACCACTTCCAGTCTCGGAGGTCTACAGAGAATTCCTTGGACTTCATGGCTTGGTTTGTGCCCTGACATGCACCGTTAACTGTGGGACCTTCTATAGACAGGTCTGTGCCATTCCAAATCATATCCAATCAACTGAATTTACCACAGGTGGACTCCAACTAAGTTGTAAAAAAACATCTCAAGGATGATCAGTGGAAACAGGAGATCAATTTTGAGTGTTATGGCAAAGGTTGTGAATACTTATGTACATGGGATTTTTATTTTTATTTTTAATAAATTTCCAAAGATTTCAAACAAACTTCTTTCACGTTGTTATTATGGGGTATTAATTGTAGAATTTCGAGGAATTGAATCCATTTTGGAATAAGGCTGTAACATAGTGTGGAAAAAGTGAAGCGCTGTGAATACTTTCCGGATGCACTGCATTTCCTATCATGCTCAATAAGGACCAAAAATAACAGCATTGCTGGACAACTGAAATACAACTGGCTGCTTTTTGTTGCATTATTATTCTTATAAAACAGAGGGAGCAGCACTGCCTCCATATGAAAACATTATGTAGCAAAAGTTCTGGAGCATTTTTTCCTTAAGGTTGTGAATGCAGGAAGGTAAAAAAATTGCAACATATTGGTTGAACTGGATGTGTCTTTTTTTCAACCAGACTATGTAACTATGTAGCAGCTCTGACCGCAATGCTCATCCTCAGTTTGTAGCTGTCCCCGGCAGTACTTCTTTTTCTCCAAAAGGATGTCCTCAGTCTTATCGGTTGAATGATACCCAGCATCACTCAACCCTTCTTATATATCTTTTAGGCTCCAGAGCTGACATTTCTGCATTTAAAGTGATTATAAAGAGAATGGCTATGGGGGCACTCAGAAGGGGGTAGGAGCCAGGAGCACTGGTGGGGACCTGAGAAGAGGAGGATCAGGGCTGCTTTGTGCAAAACCACCACACAGAGCTGGCAAAATAATTATTTGATCCCCTACAGATTTTGTAAGTTTACCCACTTACAAAGAAATGAAGGGTCTATAATTATTATCATAGGTGTATTTTAAATGATAGAGACAGACTATCAAACCAAAAATCCAGAAAAAAAAACACACATGATACAAATTATTATATATTGAGTTACAGTTCAGTGAGTAAAATAAGTATTTGATCCCCAAGCAAAACATGACTTAGTACTTGATGGAGAAACCCTTGTTGGCAAGTACAGAGGTAAGGAATTTATTGTAGTTGGTGACAAGGTTTGCACACATCTCAGGAGGGATTTCGGTCCACTCTTTAGCGCTGCTTTACCGTCGTTTTAACCGCGGTTTTCGGCCGCTAGCGGTGCGGTTTTACCCCCCGCGAGCGGCCGAAAAAGGGTTAAAGACCCCCCGCAGAGCGCCGCCGTAGCGGCGCTTAGCAGCGGTATTGCCGCGGTTTCACCGCGGTGTCCCATTCTAATCAATGGGAAGGAGCGGTATAGGAGCGGTGAACACACCGCTCCTATACCGCTCCAAAGATGCTGCTAGCAGGACTTTTTTTTGTCATCCTGCTAGCGCACCACTCCAGTGTGAAAGCCCGCCGGCTTTCACACTGGAGTTAAAGGGGCCGGATTTTTTCATGTGGTAAACAGGCGCTATTTTTAGCGCTGTACCGCATGAAAATGCCCCGGTGTGAAAGGGGCCTAAATCCTTACGCTGGCTGTCACTCGGCAACTCAAAGTTTCAGCTCCCTTCATACATTTTCTATAGGATTAAGGTGTGGAGACTGACTAGGCCACTCCATGACCTTAAAGTGATACTAAAGTCTTGCTTTTTTTGTGTTTAAAAATAGCAAACATGTTATACTTAGCTGTCCGGTGCAATGGTTTTGCATAAAGCAGCCCCGATCCTCCTCTTCTTGGGTCCCCTGCCAGTGCTCCTGGCTCCTACCCCCTTCTGAGTGCCCCCATTGCAAGCTGGGTCTCACTTCACTCCTACCTCATATGCTGTCATTGATACCAGCAGGTACCAATGGCTCCAGCTGCTGCCTTCATGGCCAGTGAGGAGTGAGCCGCCGATCTCGGGCACAGTGCTGGATTGAGATCAGGCTCAAGTAAGTATTGGGGGGGGGGGGGCTGAACACAGAAGGTTTTCTACCTTAATGCAGAGAATGCATTAAGGTGAAAAATCTTCTGCCCTTAGAACCACTAAGTTCCCAACAAAGCCAACCTGCTATATAATACGTACATTACTGAGGAAACCCCACTGCCTCTGCTGAATTTTACATTTTACATTTTACATTGCTTGAAGCATTAGGAAGTGAGACTTCACTAGCAGTGATGGAGGGATGATGATGACTTTGGCAGTAGGAGCTCACCTCTGCGATTTTGCAGGGTTACTTCAAAAATCAGGAGAACAGCAAATTCTGTGTTTAATAACATGCAAAATCGAATGCCGCAATAGAAGGCAATGAACGCTGCTGCATAAAATCGAAATCAGAATTCAAACACTGCATCTTAAACTGCTTCAAGAATGTAAGTTAGAAGAAAAAAATAAAAAAATAAAAACACACAAGCCCTAAAAGACACCGATCATATTTATGAAGGGCTATGCCGGGTGGTGTACATACGGCAGCCACAGTGGCGCACAGTAGCATTAAAGTGTAATAAGAGGGCTTTACCATTCTCTCCAATGTCAGTCCACAGGATTTCCCCAGCTTTTGCAGGTCTGCTGTATCCCAGATCCCCCAGGCAGGATTACTGCAAATGAAGAGAAATTTCAACTCAATATTATTAGAAGCAGACTGTTGATTTATGCTGCAAAGTAGATATAATAAACCTCTATGGAAATTTATGGGGATGTAATAATCCTATATACAGGCACATCTCAAAAAATTTGAATATCAACACAAAGTATAATTATTTCAGTAATTCAATTTAAAAAGTAAAACTCGTATATTATAAAGATTCATTACACACAGTGATCTATTTCAAGCTTTTCTTTCTTTTATTTTGACGATTATGGCTTACAGCTAATGAAAACCCAAAATACAGTAGCTCAGAAGATTTGAATATTGTGAAAAAGTTCAATATTGTAAACTGATGGTGTCACACTTTAATCAGCTAATTAACTCAAAACGCCTGTAAAGGTTTCCTGAGCCTTTAAATGGTCTGTTTGTTTCAGTAGGTTACACAATCATGGGGAAGACTGACTTGACAGTTGTCCAGAAGACAGTCATTGACACCCTCCACAAGGAGGGTAAATCACAAAAGGTCGTTGCTAAAGAAGCTGGCTGTTCACAGAGTGCTGTATCCAAGCATATTAATGGAGAGTTGAGTGGAAGGAAAAAGTGTGGTAGAAAAAAAGGTACACAAGCAAAAGGGATAACCGCAGCCTTGAGAGGATTGTGAAGCAAAGGCCATTCAAGAAGTTGGGGGGAGATTCACAAGGAGTGGACTACGGCTGGTGTCAGTGCTTCAAAAGCCACCACACAAAGACGTATCCAGGACATGGGCTACAACTGTCGCATTCCTTGTATCAAGCCACTCCTGAATCAAAGACAACATCAGAAGCGTGTTACCTGGGCTAAGTAGAAAAAAAGGACTGGACTGTTGCTCAGTGGTCCAAAGTCTTCTTTTCGGATGAAAGTCGATTTTGCAATTTATTTAGAAATCAAGGTCCTAGAGGGAGGAAGAATGGAGAGGCACAGAATCCAAGTTGCATGAGATCCAGTGTGAAGTTTCCACAGTCATTGATGATTTAGGGAGCCATGTCATCTGCTGGTGTTGGTCCACTGTGTTTTATCAAGTCCAAAGTCAGCGCAGCCCTCTACCAGGAAATTCTAGAGCACTTCATGCTTCCCTCTGCTGACCAGCTTTATGGAGATGCAGGACTTGGCACCTGCCCACACTGCCAAAAGTACCAATACCTGGTTTAATGATCATGGGATCACTGTGCTTGATTGGCCAGAAAACTCGCCTGACCTAAACCCCATAGAGAATCTTTGGGGTATTGTCAAAAAGAAAGAGGAGACACACACCAGACCCAAAAATGCAGATGAGCTGAAGGCTGCTAACCAGGGCAACCTGGGCTTCCATAACACCTCAGCAGTGCCACAGGCTGATCGCCTCCGCCTCCATGCCACGCCACATTGATGCAATAATTCATGCAAAAGGAGCCCCGATCAAGTATTGAGTAAATACTATACTGTACATGGACATACTTTTCTGTAAGCCAACATTTATGTATTAAAAGTCCTTTTTTTTTTTTATTATTGCTTTTATGCAATATTCAAATTTTCTGAGATACAGAATTGTGGGTTTTCACTATCTGTAAGCTATATTCATCAAAATTAAAAGAAAGAAATGTTTGAAATACAGTTAGGTCCATATATATATATATATATATATATATATATATATATATATTTGGACACAAGTACAATTTTCCTACTTTTGGCTCTGTTTACCACCAGAATAAAATTAAAAAGAAACAATCCAAATTAATTTGAAGTGCAGACTTTCAGATTTAATTCAAGGGGTTGAACATAAATATCAAGTACAAATTTTAGGAACTGCAACCATTTTTTATACACAGTCCCCCAATTTTCAAAGGCTCAAATGTAATTGGACAAATGATTATAATCATAAATAAAATGTTCATTTTTTTATATTTTGTTGAGAATCCTTTACTGGCAATGACTGCCTGAAGTCTGGAACCCATGGACATTACCAAAGACTGGGTTTCCTCCTTTCTGATTCTTTGCTGGGCTGTAACTGCAGCTGTCTTCAGTTTCTGCCTTTAATTTTGCCTTCAGCAAGTGAAATGCATGCTTAATTGGGTTGAGATCAGGTGACTGACTTGGCCATTGCAGAATATTCCTCTTATTTTCCTTCAAAAGCTCTTGGGTTGCTTTTGCAGTGTGTTTTGGATAATTGTCCACATAGCCCGCTCTGGTACAGATTAATCTTAGTTTCATCCGTCCAAATAATGCTTTTCCAGAATTGGTCTGGCTTTTTAGATGTTTTTTGGCAAAGTCTAATTTGTTTTTTCTATTCTGCAGGCTTATGAATGGTTTGCGCCTTGTGGTAAACCCTCTGTATTTGCTCTCGTGAAGTCTTCTCTTGATTGTAGACTTTGAAAATAATACGCCCACCTCCTGGAAAGTGTCCAGGAACTCACCGATGCATTCTGCTTTCCTCAGAATGTACCAAACTGTTGATTTTGCCACTCCTAGTGTTGCTGCTATCTCTCTGATGGATTGGTTTCATTTTTGAAGCCTTACAATGGCCTGTTTCACTTGCATGGACAGCTCCCTTGAATGCATGATGTGGGTTCACAGCACTAGATTTCAAATGCAAATACCACACTTAAAATCAACTCCAGACCTTTTACCTACTTAATTGATGAAGAAATAACGAAGGAGTAGCCCACACCTGGCCATGAAACAGCCTTTGATTCAATTGTCCAATTACTTTTGGTCCCTTGAAAAAGGGGGGGGGGGGGGGGTGGCTGTTCTTAAGAGCTGTAATTCCTAAACCCTTCCTTCGATTTGGATGTACAAACCCTCAAACCTGAGAGTGTGCACTTTCAGCCCCATCCATTATATAACTATAGCTTTTGGTAAATACCTGAAAAAAATAAAATTGTGCCTGTGTACACATATATGGACCTACTGTATATCACTCTATATGTAATGAATCTATAAAAAACATTTGAGTTTCATGTTTTAAATTTAATTACTAAAATAAATTAGCTTTTTGATGATTTTCATTTTTTTTTTAGATGCACCTGTATATGTGCAAGGCTGTAGTGTGAGTCTGGAAAATCTGGACTGACCTTCACTGTGACAGATGGACACAGACTATCCAACATTTCTGGATAATTTTCTCGGTATTACTGGCCTTCATGTACCATAAGATAAACCCTCATCTGCAGATGACTTTTGTTTTAACTGGTGTAGGTACGATTATCCCTGCAATGAGCAGGACTGAACTTTACCCAGGGAAACACGGTACAGTCTGCAGACAACAGTGCATGATAAGGTGAGCACTTGCGGTTTATACCGATTAAAGAGGAAGTAAACCCTGATGGGTTTTACTTCCTCTTTGTTTCCCTGCAAAGGTAAAGCATAATGGGCTACTATGCATCGCATAGTAGCCTTCGATGTCACCGCTGTCCCCTCTTCCACGAAGCACCCATCTTCCTTCCGGTTATAGCGGCTCCGGCGCTGTGATTGGCCGGATGCATGTGCACGGGAAAGTGATTAAATAACAATAAGTGATGTCGCGCTCCAAATTCTGTATCAATATAAAATTCCCTAGTGGATTTCACAGGGATATTGTACAGTGAGTTGTGGACCGCATATGCTTTGAATAACCCCTAGAGGTTATAAACTAATGTGCGACAAGAGACGTGTAAAATCAATGGTAAATTGGATCTCCTGGATAATGGAGGACAGCACAGTGGATAATGGGTTAAAGCGTATATGCAGTAAGAAAAATCTATGGGTGACTGTCAAAGTGCCCACATTAAAGTGACTGTTGTGCATCAAATGCTAAAACGTCAATAACGGATAATAAAATAAAGTGACTTTTCAATAAAGTGACGGTGTGCATAAAAATGACTGAATAAGTCGGATGACTGGATAGGATCTCCTAGATAATGGAGGACAGCACAGTGGATCATGGGTTAAAGCGTATATGCAATAGGTAAAATATATGGGTGACTATCAAAGTGCACACATTAAAGTGACTGTTGTGCATCCAGTGCTAAAACGTTGATCACGGATAATAAAGTAAAGTGACTTTTCAATAAAGTGACGATGTGCATAAAAATGACTGAACAAAAGTGTACAGTGATGTGGAAATAAAACAAAGTGACTGATATAAATATTGCAACCAAACCAGTGGAAGGTAAAATACAATAAACCAGCAAGTAAGAATTTTGAATGGATGAGTGGGGGGACAAGGTAAATAAGTAAAATGGATATGCAAAAAGGAAAAATAAATATTTATCCACCGAAAGGTGGGAGATAAACAAGCGAATGAGTGGATGGTGATAAAAACCAAGAAAGTCTGTACACAAAAAATGTATATAGAGCAAGATCAATCGATCAATAAATCAACGAGTGTTCGTTTAAAAGTGCAAGGTGATGCAAATTAATATTTCCAGTGGTGCAAAGGTGCTGGGTGCGGCACTAAAGTGCTGGTATGCTGACACAGAGTGGCACTGTGGTGGAAGTGCTGTGCGTCTTCAGTGTCGTGGACACCCGTGGGTGTCCTAACTTCTTACCTTACTGCTGTAAGGTAAGCAGCGTTTGTTGGATACCAGGGAGGTGGTCACTTATGGGGAGGATGGTGTGGTCTCACAGAGTGTTCTTCCTTCTATCTATACAGCATCAGTTAGGCCTATGCAGAGATGGCAGCTGGAGGATGTTTCTCAATGTGGAAAGCCAGGGACCGTTCAGCATAAGTGTGGTAAATGGGGAGAGAGTGAAGACCTCTATAGTGCAGTATGTTTCAAAACTTGATAACAGCTTTTATTTGACAGGTAAAACGGGTACTCACATTTAACAAATAGACAATGGATAATTCAAAAACGAGCGGCGAGCTCGCTACCTCTACGTCACTTCCGGGGTCCGTACGTCATGTGCACGGGAGCCGCCACTAATGGCACAATCGCTGTTAGAAACGGCACGCCCAGTGCACCTGCGCGCCGTTGTCTACGGCTCATGCGCCGTAGACATCGGTGCCTGTCTTTTGCAAATATCTCCTAAACCGTGTAGGTTTAGGAGATATTTTCTTGCACCTACAGGTAAGCCTTAATCTAGGCTTACCTGTAGGTAAAAGTGGTCTGTAAGGGTTTACTACCACTTTAAAAGTACAAGGGGTGCCATGGAGAAGAAAAGAAAAAAGTAGAAAAAAATAAGAAAAAAAAAAAAAAAAAAAAAGGGAGAGAAAAGGTTGCCAGGTTATTTTTTTGATGTTTGTGTACCATTGGCAAATCTTCTCTTCACATCCTGTCCCAAAGAGGCAACAGGAATTTAGAGGAAATCGCCCATAGTGAGAGGAATTCCCTCTTTAAGCTTCATTCAGATAGACACCGGCACCAGTTCTGCACACAGACCGCATATGTTATTGCACCTGTATGGCATGGCAAATGTGTGCATGCGGGTGGATGCAGGCACTCTTGCATGTCAAATTTTAACATATGGCTGTGTCTGTGCAGCCACTGTATCTGCATCAGCATCCACCTCTAAAAGGGTGCCTGTGCGAACCTGGATGTGGATGCAGGCACAATAACAAATGCGGCCTGCATGCAAAACTGGTGTCAACACCCATCTAAATGCCTTACACAGCTGTCCCCAGAGCAGATGTCCCCTTGGAAAATGTCTTCTCACCTCTTGTTCTGTTGAGAGCTCTAACATTTTTGATTTCTGATAACTTTCTTTCCTGATGACAATGGTCACCAGTACAAATAGAGGGGAGAAGCCTCCCAATGGGGACAGGGTGAATTTTGTTCCATGTATGGCCGTCCCCATTCAACAAAAGTTGATCGTTAGAACGGGAATGTTGGAAAACCTGTCTTGATTAGCGGCTGAAGATCAGTGTATTCTGCTGATCAAAAAAAAAAAAAAAAAAAACATCTATAGTCAGCTTTGCTCTTCCTCACTCTATATAAAGCTAAAATTTGGTTTTGCTTAGCAATACTCTGTAAAGAATGAGAGCTAACATAACACAACAGACAAGGACATTGTTAGATGTGTACATGAACATATAATATACACAGAAAGAGTACCTGTTTTTCAGACTCTGATTAAAGTCGATATTACTCTGAGGGGAGAGGATGCCATTAACAGAGTAAGGCTGTGGAGAGAACAGATTCAGTCAGTGCCCACTACATACATAATGTTTGGCAATGTGGAGATTTTTCTCCAGATTAGAGAGGAACACTTATGCCCCGTACACATGATCAGAAAATCGTATGGAAAATACAGATTTCGAATCGATCGTACGATAATCGGATCATTAGTACAGAGCTTTCAAGAGCCGATCGCGACAGTTCATCCGATATTATTCTATCGGACATGCACAGAATTTTTTTTCATACGATGCCAGATTGTACGATTTTCGTCTAATCACTATTGTTCGAAAATGCAATACAAATGCATTACAACACATGACATCGGTTCCGAATTTTTTTTCTGTCATACGGGAATTTGTGACTTTAGTAGTAAACTTATCAGATTCGATCTGAGATTAGCATACAAAAAAAAAAGGACGATCTTTTGTCCGATAATCTCATCGTGTGTACCAGGCATAAGCCTCCATTAGGCCCCTTTCACATGAAGGGTCCAATCAGGTTCACCTGTCAGACCCTGCATTCACCCCTCTGGACCGGCAGGTGTAAATGGACTTGTGTTCTTTTACACCCACCCAACTCTGGTCTGATGCAGTGCGTAAAAAAAAAAAAAAAAAAAAAGAAGGAGGGGATCATAGGGTAGTCAGGTATAAATGGACGGTGGAGTCCGTTTACTATCGGCCGCCCATAGAGAACAGTGGGCTGTGTCCATGTCTGCTCTATGTAAACTGAGCAGACACGGACCTGTAATCTGCCCGCTCTGCTCTGATCGCTGCTGATCGAAACGGAGTCCGCCCCGTGTGAAAGGAGACTTAGACCGCATTTTACATTTACACTGTATCGGTCTTTCTGTGAAGGCTTCCGAAATAAAGGTAATGTTAAGATATAATGCAGCACATAGGCAGAGAGCAATCCTGAAACCGAAAAGTTACTATCAGCACAGACCCCCCCTGTCAGGAGAGCAGCCGATCGGCTCTCCTCTACTCGCGTCTGTCAGAAGCGAATGAGGAAAAGCCGATCAACGGTTCTTCCTGTTTACATTGTGATCAGCCGTGATTGGACACGGCTGATCACGTGGTAAAGAGCCTCCATCAGAGATCGGTGTAGCTGACTGACACAACGCACTACCGATTGCCACGATGCGCGCGCGCGCGAGAGCGGTCGTTCTGGAAGGACATCATATGACACCGCCCAGAACGAGAGCTGTGCTGCCTGGCCGTCATTTGATGGTCAGCGGGCGCGAGGCAGTTAAAGTGATTGTAAGGGTTGTTTTTTTTTTTTTTTTTTAATAACAAACATATCATACTTACCTCCACTGTGCAGCTCGTTTTGCACAGAGTGGCCCTGATCCTGCTCTTCTGAGGTCCCCCGGCAGCTCTCGCGGCTCCTCCCCGCATCAGATAACCCCCTAGGAGAAGCGCTCTCCTGAGGGGGTTACCTTTCGGGTACGCTCCAGAGTCCAGCATTTGGCGTCCATAGCCGCCGAATGTATGACTCGATCCCGCCCCCCCGTGCCCACGTCATTGGATTTGATTGACAGCAGCGGGAGCCAATGGTTGCGCTGCTATCAATCTATCCAATCAGCAGCCGAGAACCCCCTAGCAGAGATAAGGCGCTTCCCCGTGGGACAAGTTCAAGGGTTCAGGTAAGTAAAATGGGGGGGCCGGTGACTGCCAGGTGTTTTTTCACCTTAATGCATAGGATGCATTAAGGTGAAAAAACACGAAGGTTTACAACAGCCTTACATCTGTCATGCAGAAAACAATTCAATCCACAAGAGGTCAGTCTTACCCCGTAGGTGAGGAGCACACCACCAGGCTGAAGCACATGGCCCGCTCCAATAAAGAGACCCTGTAACAGACACAGTGAAAAGAAAATGAGAAAAGGGGACGATAAGGAGAAAGGTCACACACCAGGCATGAAAATACAAGAGACCCAAGGCAACACGAGGGAATAATTTTACACTTTTATCTCATCTTCAAATACAGGATATAACGCTCTACTTGTCTGGTTTTCAGTCCATGGAGGTTATGCCACGCCATCTGACCACAAGGAATTTACACCCATATATTTTTATTTTATTTTTTACACCCATAATTTAAACAAAACTGTAGGTGTATTTTTTCCCCAGTAAATTATGCATAGTCAAGGTGGCCACACACTTTACAATCTGATTGTACAATCTCTATACAGTTAGATTTACCAAAACTGTAGATATCCTTTCTAAACAATGTATTCCAGTTCAATCCAGCTAGTCAGGTCAGGTCTTGCACAACCCAATAGTTGAGAGATTTAAAGCTGACTATACATGTCCCAAACTGGGATTGTACAATCTCCTTTCATGTTTATCAACTACAGTATACAGTGGAACCTTGGTTTAAGAGTAAAGCAGTTAACGAGCGTTTTGAAAGATGAGCAACTTTTTTTTTTTTTTTTAATCCTGGCTCGGTTGTCGAGTGTTGTCTTGCAAAACTAGCAGAATTAAAGCCAATTGAGTGTGCAGTACCGCATTTGGCCAGAGGTGCGGGGGCGCCAGTGTGTTTCCGAGCCTTTCCGAGTCCAGCCAAGCTGTCCGAGTATTTCTGAAGCTCTCCGGCTCCCCCCACACCTCTGGCCACATGCGGTATTGCATGAAATAGAAGTCAAAGCGGAACGAATTATCAGTTCATCATTAGTTTCCATTGACTTCTATGGGGAAACTCGCTTTGATATGCGAGTGCTTTGGATTACAGGCATTCTCCTGGAACGGATTATGCTCGTAATCCAAGGTGAAACAGCCCACCTAATTAATCTAAATTATAATTTAGACCCAATCAGGCAGGCTCTTGCTAAGGCTGGGTTAACACCTCTGATGGATGCGGTTCGCAGCAGGGGTCCAGTGCGTCACTGTTCTCTGTTTCAGGGACGAATCAGGGATGAATTTGTGCCTGAATTCGGCCCTGAAACAGAGCCAATGATGCACAGTGTTCCTGTGCAAGCCGCTCCACAGCCGCAATGGAGATATATAAACCGGCTCCATAGAGAGCCGGTCACAATCTCCTGTCATGCGAATTGAATTGGGGGGGTGGGTTGATCCGAATCCATTTTGCAGATTTACCAAAACCATGTAGTACAAGGGCCTACCCGATTGCATACAAATTGAAACTCTTAAGGTTTGACTTCATATTATATGGTTTTGGTAAATCTGAAGACAAAAATTTGCAGAAAATCGAATAGTGTATATGGGGCCTTAGTGTTGCTAAATCTAAAGAAGATTGTACAACCAATTTGTAACGTGTATGGTCATGCTAAAGGACAATAAGATTGTAACATTGATTGCCACAGGCTGTGTAAGGGCATTCTCAGGATTGTCATACATGGATCAAATCTAGGCCGCTTCTGAATCATTTGGCCTTTGTTCTGTGGGTGGCCCCGACATCCCCCCTCGGGTAAAAAATTCTCAGCTGGACAGCACCTGCATCCAATCAGATGCAAGCATTGTTCGGGTATTCTGATAGCCAGCACAGCAGATTGATCCATGAACGATGTTTAGAATGGATGGGGATATGAAGTAATTTTTCTAGTTCAGACCACAGGGCCGAACAGAAGAAAATCTTAAGCAGGCGCTCCAGTCTAGAATTTTTTTTTTAAAGCCAGTAGACATGTGCACAACAAAAAAAAAATTGTTTTTTTTCGTTTTGTTTTTTTCGTTTCCGTTGATTCGTAACGATTTGTACATTAGCAAGTCGTCGGTGTTCGGATTCGTACATTCGTAAGAGTTATTTTTTCGTTGATTCGTTTTTTCGTTAGTTTAATTTTCGGACGCATTCATATTTCTTCGTACATTCGTAACATTCGTAATTGGAGCATAATTCATAATTTTATGTAATGTGTATGCTATTATTACATTTTAATAATTTACGAATCGAAAAAAAAAAGTTACGAATCGAAAAAAAAGTTACGAATGGACGAATTTTTTTTGTTCAATCCATTTGAAGCACGTTTAGCAGCACCATTGTAAGGGACACGGAAAATTACCAATTCAACTAAAAAAAAAAGTTACGAATGTACGAATTTTTTCGTTCGTTTTAGATTTTTCTTCATTAGTACATTCGTTGTTTCTAATTATTTTTTTCGGATTTTCGTTGTTTTTCGGATTCGAATTAGTATGATTCGAACGATTCGTTCATTCGTACGAAAACGAACGAACGAAAAAAAAAACGAAACGAATTGCACATGTCTAAAAGCCAGCAGCTACAGATACTAAAGCTGCAGACTTTTAATGTAAGGACTCTTACCTATCCAGGGATCCCGCAATGTCGGCACACAGACTGGGGGGGGTCGAAAATGCACACGGATCGGCGATCTTACACGGAAGTGGGATCGGGTACCTGTCAAAACCAGGTATCCGCTCCCCCCCAAAAAGTGCCAAATGTGGCAGTGAAGGGGGGCAAGGGGGTTGGAACAAGTGGAGCTTCCCCTTTTGGGTGGAGCTCCGCTTTAACGTGCATGACAAGCTTTACAAGCAAGCACCAGAAATCCTAACTATTCACATAAATTTCGCCACAAGCAGGGACTATGCCAAATCTATTCAGAAGTGGAATCCAAACATGATCTGGAAGGGAGAGAAAAGCCTTGGTGGGTCTGAGACCTCCAGTACAAAGAAATGGCAACCACCCCAACCTATAACTGGCCTTTTGCAGCAAGGAGCACATGGAAGGACGATGCACGTCAAAAAACAACCAAAAATTCCCAGCTCACTTACCAGCCAGCCTGCAACAATCCGTCACGGCATGCTGGGGTTGCTGTGACGTGGCCGTTGCAACTTGCACATGTATTTGCAATGCGTGCAAACAAAACCCCTTGGTTTTAAATGTGGACGGTTAGACAAGGTCAATTCGGTTTGTTAAGGCTGGCTGGTAATAAGTTGGGAATTTTTGGTTGTTGGTTTTTGACATGGGTCAGAGTCCTCACCAACACATCTCATCACCCATCGGCCCCACACATGGCCAATCTTCCTTGTCTTTACATTCAAACATGCTTGGGTAAACATACAGTAGATCTATACTTAGACCAAAAATAAATATGGGCAGACTTGATGGACTACTCAGTCTTTTTCTGCTTTTCTATGTAGGTTTCTAAATCCAAAAAATGATAGATGTAATGACCTTGGTAGAGCTGGGCTCTGTGATGTGAATCATGTTGATGCAGACGATAAGATGCAGCGAGTCTGGCGCTAGTCCCCAGGTCTCCCAGCTCAGCGAGACATTCAAAGTACGAGGCTGCTCCACATTGGTCAGAGATCCTTTACTGATGTATTCAGAAATGCTGCCAGGAGACAGACAAGAGATAATGCAGGTTAGCAGACTGGCAATACATTAAATGGAATCTGACTGGCTGATAGTGGTGGCACAGGAAGACATTTCAACATGGCAGATGTATGAACCCTACCGATGTGAGTCTAGAATGTCCGCTTGTCCTATAGGTTTGTGGTGGCAAGTGTAGACCAATAAAGCTGACAGGAATCACCTGACCCCCACCCAAATGCATTGCGATAAAAAGTGCCAAGACTAAGGGATCATTTACACTTGCTTCGACTTTACCACACATTAAAGCACCTACTGCTTCAACATGCTTTTTTGATGCTTGGCTGATGCTTTTTTGAAGCTTCAATGAAGCTTGACAAATGCCCTGCGTGTGTTTATGTTCTATTTGTTTTAAAGGGGCCCAGTAGAGCCCCGGCTAAGTTGTACCCCCACTCAGCAGATCCCCAGATCATTAATACCCCTATTCAGCAGATCCCCTGCTCCGTAGTACCCAAAGCTCTGCTAATGCCCCACTCAGTAGTACCCCCAGCTTTGCCGATTCTCCACTCAGTAGTAACCCCCAGCTCTGCTGATCCCCCGTGCAGTAGTAACCCCCAGCTCTGCTGATCCCCCGTGCAGTAGTAACCCCCAGCTCTGCTGATCCCTCGCTCAGTAGTAACCCCCAGCTCTGCTGATCCCTCGCTCAGTAGTAACCCCCAGCTCTGCTGATCCCTCGCTCAGTAGTAACCCCCAGCTCTGCTGATCCCTCGTGCAGTAGTAACCCCCAGCTCTGCTGATCCCTCGTGCAGTAGTAACCCCCAGCTCTGCTGATCCCTTCTTCAGTAGTAACCCCCAGCTCTGCTGATCCCTCGTGCAGTAGTAACCCCCAGCTCTGCTGATCCCTCGTGCAGTAGTAACCCCCAGCTCTGCTGATCCCTCGTGCAGTAGTAACCCCCAGAAGAAGGAAGGGAGGGGTAATGGAGAGCAGGAGAGGAGCTCTGGTGCAACCAATTACCTTCAGAAGTCACATAATGAGTAAAATGATGTCCACCTGTGTGCAATCTAAGTGTCACATGATCTGTCATTACATATACACACCTTTTTGAAAGGCCCCAGAGGCTGCAACACCTAAGCAAGAGGCACCACTAACCAAACACTGCCATGAAGACCAAGGAACTCCCCAAACAAGTAAGGGATAATGTTATTGAGAAGTACGAGCTCTGCTGATCCCCCGTGCAGTAGTAACCCCCAGCTCTGCTGATCCTCTGGTTTGTTAATCCTCCTCGCTCTCCAGTCCCCACTCACCTCCCTCTATATTACTCCCACGCTGCTTGCCACATGTAACTTCTACTAGTTTCTCTTGCTCTGGTCCTCCAGCTCTGCTGATCCTCCGCCACTCAGTCCCCTCTCTCTCTCTCTCTCTCTCTCCTTCTGCTATAGCGTTCCCATGTTGCATACCATATGTGTCGTCTGCTAGGTTCTCCACTCCAGTCCGGACCCCGTTTACCTATCTGCTGCTCCATGCTACACACTAGTTGTGACGTCCGCACCAGGCACTTCCAGAATATATACACATGAACCGGAGCGGACTGCTGATGACACCTCTCCGGTTCACTTGTTGGTTTCCCAGTGCATCGTGGGATATCTCATACCTGCAATACCTCCAAAACAAACCAACGCTAATTCTGAATAAAAGCCCCTCAAAAGCTGCAGGTGCTGTTAGCGAGCTTTGTCATAGACTTCTACGGAGTCTTTGGAGACACTTTGAAGCGCCAACAAAGAGACATGGGTATCATTTTTGAAGCGAAGAAAAGCAAACACAACGTGTGCACAGGACTGTAAAGTAACTATTTTATTTAGTGACAGGGGCTTTGATTGGCATTCAGAGTGATTTAAAAAAAAGCGTGTCCAATGCCACATTTTGAAGGGCTTTCTAACAGCACAGTGCAGATTAAAAAAAAAAAAAAACGCACAGAACATACATGAGTGCATTTTGTTTAAAGTGTTGCACAGTGGTTTACTGCACAATGAATTGTGCTTTTCAATGCATTGGGATGGATTTAAAGGCTAATAGACTGTGCACTTTGCACCAATTTTCCCCAGAGCTTAGTGAATGTGGCAAATCTCTGCTGATCTCTATCATCCAATCACGTACAAGCATAAATACGATTTTTTTTTCTTCCTTACACCCGATTGGGTATTCTTTACAAAGTGAAGCCACATTCATGGATCTCTGAGAATTACTGCAACTGCAATTGCAAAGCACACCGTGCCTTGGGTAAATGGACCCCATTGTTTTTGCACAGGACACACGTGGGGCAAAGTACTAACATCCTTTTTTGTATTAGGAGAGGTGCATTGGCTTGACGCTTGTTAACGTGCATTGCGTAAAAAAGCATATATGATACATTTTTATGCCGCACAATGCAGATGTATGGTGTAACCAGGGCACACAGAAAAGTCACATTCAACAGAACCTGTCGCTGCCCCTTATCACTGACATCCCTGTATAGAAGCATCAATAGATCTGCCATGTTGTTAGAAAGAAGAAGGAGGGACACCATTCAGCACACAGCAGGTACAGTCCACAATGTTACCACCGCTCCAGTTATGTGGACAATGAAGAATGGGGCTGAACCCACTGGTGATTTTCCCCCCCTAATGCCCCGTACACACGAGCGGAAATTCTGCCAGCAAAAGTCCGATGAGAGCTTTTGGTCCGGAAATGCGACCATGTGTATGCTCCATTGGACTTTTGCTGGCGAAGTTACAGCCAGCAACAGATTGAGAGCAGGTTCTCTATTTTTCAGTCGGAAAACGTTCAGATCGGAAATTCCGATCATCTGTAGCAATTTAGATGCGCAAAATTCCTACGTATGCTCGGAAACAATTTGACGCATGCTCGGAATCATTGAACTTAATTTTCTTGGCTCGTCGTAGTGTTGTACGTCACTGCGTTCTTGACGGGTCGAAAGTTCAGCAAACTTTTGTGTGACCGTGTGTATGCAAGCCAAGCTTGAGTGGAATTTCGCTCGTGTGTGCGCAGCATTAGTCAGGGTTCACACTGGTGCGTGCAGAACACTGCATGCGATTCGCACAGGAATCGCACTGCATTCCTGTGCACATCACATGCGATGTATGTGCCGTGTGATTTGAGCCATACATTTTGTATGGCTCAAATTGCATCGCATCCACACCAAAATGGTGCAGGACCCTTTTTTCCCCCCACACCTGAATCGCATCGATGTTCACATCCATACAATGCAATTCTGTCAGTCACACTGCATTTTGCAATCTGTTTCGGGTGTCAATAAAATAACATTGACACCCGAAACAGATTGCATGAACGCCGTGCGATTGCTATGCAGTGCAATGTGAGGAAGCGCAGCTAATCTTGTGCGTTTCCTGCATTGCATCAGTGTGAACCAAGGCTTAAAGTGTTACTAAAGTCTGAATTGTTTTTAAATGAAAATAACAAACATGTTATACTCACTTGCTCTGTGTAGTGGGATTGCACAGAGCGCACCGATCCTCCTCTTCTCAGGTCCCCGGAGGAGACCTTGGCTCCTCCTCTTCTTTGTGTGTCCCCCTAGCAAGCAGTTTGCTATGGGGGACACATGGTGCATGCTCGCTCCTGACCTGTGTGTCTATGGAGCCACGCTCCATAGACTTACACAGCGGGACTGCCCCCCCCCCCCCCCTTCCTCTTCACTGCATTTGATTGACACCAATGGCTCCTGCTGCTGCTTGAATGTTGTGTGAAGAGGAAGAGAGGAGAAAAGAGATGCAGCCGTGCACAGCACTGATCTCTTCTCCCCTCTACACAGGGAAACTGAAAACATTTTTACCTGAACACAACCAATGCATCAATGCATTAAAGCGGAGTTCCACCCAAAAATGGAACTTCCGCTTTAAGTGAAGGTGATGTAATTTTGTTTGGGGGGGGGGGGGTGGATACCCTCTTTTTAGAGGGTTCCAGCTCCCACTTCCACCTGGGGCACCGCGGCGCCGGAAGGAAGCTCACCTCTCCCCCCTCCCCAATCATCTGAGACTAAGGATGAGCTCAGGCGTGTTCGAATGGTCCACGTGCAGAGCCCGCCAGGAAGTCGGCGCAGTGCTGCACTAATCACAGGCAGTGAGACATTCCCCTTATGTGCGGCTGCAAAGATCAGGCAATGTCTCAATGCCTGTGATTAGCGCAGTGCTGCGCCGACTTCCTGGCGGGCTCTGCACGTGGACATTCGAACACGCCTGAGCTCATCCTTATCTGAGACACATCACAGGTCCCAGATGATTGCCCGGCTAGCCACAGTGCGCAGCGCGACTCGCACATGCGCAGTGGGTGCCCACAGTGACAATGCCGGCGCTGCAGAGAGGAGTGGGGTTTTGTACGCCCACACCACTGGACCGTGGGACAGGTAAGTGTCCAATTAATAAAAGTGACTTTTATATGGGTGGAACTCAGCTTTAAGGTCAAAAACATTTTTTTAGGTTTAATATCACACTAACAACTTCAGTTTCAGAAGGTTTACGCGTATATTGATTCGTTTGCACAAAAGTTATAGCATCTACAATTTATGGAATATATTTAGGGATTTTTTTTTTCTACCAGCAATGGTGGCGATCAGTGGCTTATAGGACTGCGACATTGCGGTGGACAAATCGGACACTGACGCTTTTTTGGGAGCCAGTGACACTAATACAGTGATCAGTGCTAAAAATAAGCACTGTTACTGTACTGACACTGGCAGGGAAGGGGTTAACATTGTGGGCGATCAAAGGGTTAACTGTGTGCCTAGCTGGTAAATCAGTGTAGTGGGGGAGGTGCTTTTACTAGTGGAAGGCATGGATCAGTGTTGCTGTTTCACAGGATGCGTGCCTTCTTTACCAACAGAACGGCGATCTGTCTTGTTTACAACACGCTGCACCCGGATTGCATGCTACCTTTGTACCTTGCGATTCTGATGCAGGTAAACGAACCGCGTTTTCAACCTGCATTTGGCTTGTCATTAACATTGCACTGACACCCACCACACATTGCAAGGGCAATGCTTTTTGAACATGGTGCAGAAAACGCGCATGGATCTAGAGTTGCCACCTCATCCCTTAAAACCCGAGCACATATTAATTACACAGGTTTTTTTTTTTTTTCTTTTTAAAAGCCAGTGGCGTGTGAAACACACCCAAAAACTCCACCCGGTGCCAAAAAAAGTGCACACACATAAAGAGTGACACAAAACGTGCAACGGGTGTTACACATGTCCTCCCTAGGGATGGACCTTAACCCTGATTCCCCCGGGGCGTTAGGCTCCAGACGGGGACTGAGGTACTTCACATGGTCCATCTGGCCGAAACCAGACGGACCCCTTTCTTTGGGGGTCTGCCGAAACAGACCCACCCAAGTACTTGGTGGGGCTCTCCCGAAGAGAGACCCCATGAGAGAAGGCGAACTAAGCCAAAAGGCCATGTCCACCTCCTCCCAAGACTTTCAGGGTTGGCCCGAGGACCGAACACCCTACTCATCACACTGTGACAAACTTAATTACACAGGTTCTGAGGCTAATTGAATGTAGGTAAGTAAGGATGAGCTCCGGCGTGTTCGCACACCCAACGTGCAGAGCCCGCTAGGAAGTCGGCACTGCGCTGCGCTTATCACAGTTGATGAGACGTTGTCCCGATGCGCGGCTGCAGAGATCGGGAAATGTCTCACTGCCTGTGATTAGCGCAGCGCATCGCAGTGCCCACTTCCTGGCAGGCTCTGCCCGTGGGCTGTGCGAACACGCCGGAGCTCATCCTTACAGGTAAGACACTAAGTGAGTTTAGCTTCCACCTTAAACAGCCCCAGAACCCATGTATTTAATATGTCTTCGGGTTTAAAGGGATGAGGCGGAAACCCTACATGGATCGTGGGTTTCCTCACACCTTGTTCTAGTGTGAACCGGGGCTGAGTCACTGGATTGCCCACTGCCACTATTACCTGAGCCATCACGTGACAGGTGCCACGCCCCCCCCTCCGGTCACATGACTCACCTCTTCAGGCAGCGCTGGTCCAGCTCGGAGGGGATCCAGCGCACGTTGGGCAGCGCCTGGGAAAAGTGGGCGGCGTGTTGCCCGGTGCCTGAGGCCACCTCCAGCACCCGGACAACCGGGACCTCCGGGTTCACATATTGCTGCAGCACCTGCAGGATGGGCTCCTTGTTCCTATGCGCCGAGGCGGCCACCAGCATCTTCACCGTCCTCTGCGCCCACACACTGCTCGTCTGATGGGGTCCTGCTAGGCTCCGAAACGTTGCACTCTTCTGTTGTGATGTGATCTTTCTTTAACAATAAAAAACAAAAAAAAACGGATCTTATCTGAAAATCAGAGGTGTGCTGACAAATATTTACACCCCACTGATTGCGGTACTACAACTCCCAGAATTCCCCGGGGCCACAGCAAAACGGGACCTGTCTATTTGTCACCTCTACCACACAAGAGCTGGGCGTTTAACTAAGTCGCTCCACCATCATCCTGCCCCCGCCGCCAATGAACATTCTTTGCCTTCTTGTGAGGCATGTAAACATAAACTGGCACTTTTGCCCATAGTAAGGATGGCCACCGCGCTGCCCCCACGCACCGCGCCTGCCACAACCAAGATGGCCGCCGGCGCCGGAAAATCCGCTCTGCGCCGACGCAAAGGTCCCGCCCCATAGGTGGAAGACTTCTATGGAAGATAGATAGATTTATCGTGAGCGTGCTTTAACCGTGCTCTGGCCAAACAAAATAGGGAACTGCTAAACAGATTTAAAATAAAATCATGTTAAAAAGTAATAACCATGCTGCACTACCTGTTTATAGCTTTCAGGTGGCATTTTACACATCTGCACACTAAAAAACTCACCACTAACTTACAGTCATGGCTAAAAATATTGTCCCCTGTCAGTTGATGCACCACTGTACCCAGGAAATTGTTGCAATTACAAATGTTTAGGCATGCTCATTTTTATTTCTTTTGTTTGTATTGGTATGACATAAAAATTGTATTTATTTATGTATGGATGCTCGCAGGTAATCGCTGACTTTGTCAAAAATAGTTTTGGCCACCAACAACCTGTCATTAAAGTTTATGTGCAGTCTGTTCCTGCTGCTGCCATTCACAACATGACAAAACGTGCAAATCTAGCCTTGCACATTTAAAATATAATGAAAAGCGTCACCATACACCTTAAAATAACAAACATGTTATACTTACCTGCCCTGTGCAGTGGTTTTGCTCAGAGCAGCCCAGATCCTGTTGAGTGCCCCCATGGCAAGCAGCTTGCTATGGGGGCACCGGAGCCGAGCTGCAGCTCTGCGTATCCATTCAGACAAGGAGCCGCGGGTTGGCCACGTCCCCTCTCTCTCTTGATCAGCTGAGTTTAATTGACAGCAGCGAGAGCCAATGATGCCGCTGCTGTGTCTCAGCCAATCAGGAGTGAGCGTCCCGGACGGCCGAGGCACTTGTGGACATTGCTGGATAGACCAACACAAAAGTGGCACATAATTGTGAAGTGGAAGGAAAATGATAAATGGTTTTCAAAGTTCTTTACTAATAAATATGTGAAAAGTGTGGCGTGCATTTGTATTCCGCCCCCTTTACTTTGATACCACAGTGGACCAATGGTTGGGTGTTCAAAAGGCCACTTGTAGCTTCCATTGAAAGCCCATGCGATAACGTGACAATTCAATTGCACTTCAGGACAGGACAAATGGAAGTGCATGAATAAGTAACTCTCATAGCAGGATCCTCAAGCTTTATTTTAACCCATGCCGACTGCCCCATAGCATATTTACTGCTACAGGGCGTCCCTGCTGTGCAGAGTCACAAATATACAGTATCTCACAAAAGTGAGTACACCCCTCACATTTTTATAAATATTTTATTAGATCTTTTCATGTGACAACACTTAAGAAATTACACTTTGCTACAATGTAAAGTAGTGAGTGTACAGCTTGTATAACAGTGTACATTTGCTGTCATCTCAAAATAACTCAACACAAAGCCATTAATATCTAAACCGCTGGCAACAAAAGTGAGTACACCCCTAAGTGAAAATGTCCAAATTGGGCCCAATTAGCCATTTTTCCTCCCCAGTGTCATGTGACTCGTTCGTTTTACAAGGTCTCAGGTGTGAATGGGGAGCAGGTGTTTTACATTTGGTGTTATTGCTCTCGCTCTCTCATACTGGTCACTGGAAATTCAACATGGCACCTCTTGACAAAGAGCTCTCTGAGGATCTGAAAAAAAGAATTGTTGCTCTACATAAATATGGCCTACGCTATAAGAAGATTGCCAAGACCCTCAAACTGAGCTGCAGCGCGGTGGCCGAGACCATACAGCGGTTTAACAGGGCAGGTTCCACTCAGAACAGGCCTCGCCATGGTCAACCAAAGAAGTTGAGTGCACATGCATAGCGTCATATCCAGAGGTTGTCTTTGGGAAATAGAGGTATGAGTGCTGCCAGCATTGCTGCAGAGGTTGGAGGGGTCTGGGGGGGGGGGGTGTCAGACCATAAGCCACACACTGCATAAAATTGGTCTGCATGGCTGTCATCCCAGAAGGATGATGTTGTCAATTACCAAAAACATGATAGCAAAATACATATTGGCCTAAGTTAATGAAGAAATTAGGTTTTTTACATTTTTTGATGGGATATGTTTTAGAGCAGAAAGTAAAAAAGAAAAGTTTTTTTTTTCAAAATTGCATGTCATTCTTTGTTTCTAGCACAAAAAAAAAAAAAAAAAAAAGGTGATCAAATACCACCAAAAGAAAGTTGTATTTGTGGAAAAAAAAAGGACATAAATTGTATTTGGGTACAGTGTGGCACAACCGCGCAATTGTCAGTTAAAGTAACACAGTGCCGTATCACAAGAAATGGCCTGGTCAGGAAGGGGGGTAAACCTTCTGGAGGTTAAGTGGTTATTGAAAGTTGAAGATTTTAAAATATTAAATATTGCTTTGAAAATGACATTAAAATGTATGTCATGCTAAGAGATCAAAGAATGGCATCACTAATCTTTTCATTAGATCTATTGCTTGTTTTTGTTATTTGTTTTCTAAGAAGCTTAGCTCTTCACTTCCATGTTACGCTCAATTCTGCAATTTTTCCACATTCCACATTCATTAGTCTGAATTATTTTGTTGTAGTAAAATATAATTACAGCGCTTGCAAGAAATTGAACGAATTATAAATTGATGCAAAATTGTGAAATACCGCTTATGAAATCACAGATAAAGTCCCAAATTCAGTGCTCTTGTGCTCCAATCTTTATTAAAGTGCTGAAGTGCTCAAAAATGTCACCCTGTGATGTGGCACACACCCCTCTTGCGTCCCTATTCACCAGAAATCAAGGACTCACAGCTTTTCAGTCTGAGGGTCAAATAGGCTTTAGTCTGGTGGCAGGCAATAGATGACACAGTCCAGTAGGGATCTCCCCCCAACGTTATTCAATAGGACTCAAGATGCTCACCAAAAACGGAACAAGAAAGGGGACCAATAGTGAAGTGGTGAGGTGACTGATGTCAGAGGCTGTGGACATGGCGCAGATGTCGGAGGCTGTGGACATGGTACAGATGTCAGAGGCTGCTGACATGGTACAGATGTCAGAGGCTGCAGACATGGTACAGATGTCAGAGGCTGCAAACATGGTACTGATGTCAGAGGCTGCAGACATGGTACAGATGTCAGAGGCTGCGGACATGGTACAGATGTCAGAGGTGGCAGACATGGTACAGATGTCAGAGGCTGCAGACATGGTACTGATGTCAGAGGCTGCGGACATGGTACTGATGTCAGAGGCTGCAGACATGGTACTGATGTCAGAGGCTGCAGACATGGTACAGATGTCAGAGGCTGCGGACATGGTACAGATGTCAGAGGCTGCAGATATGGTACAGATGTCAAAGACTGCAGACATGGTACAGATGTCAAAGGCTGCAGACATGGTACAGATGTCAAAGGCTGCAGATATGGTACAGATGTCAAAGGCTGCAGATATGGTACAGATGTCAAAGGCTGCAGACATGGTACAGATGTCAAAGGCTGCAGATATGGTACAGATGTCAAAGGCTGCAGATATGGTACAGATGTCAGAGGCTGCGGACATGGTACAGATGTCAGAGGCTGCAGACATGGTACAGATGTCAGAGGCTGCGGACATGGTACAGATGTCAGAGGCTGCGGACATGGTACAGATGTCAAAGGCTGCAGACATGGTACAGATGTCAAAGGCTGCAGATATGGTACAGATGTCAAAGGCTGCAGATATGGTACAGATGTCAGAGGCTGCGGACATGGTATGGATGAGAAGACGGCAGCGTTTTTAGATTATGTTCAGATATGGCTTCTACTTTTCATGATAGCACCTTACTTTGCACTTTTGGATGGCACAGTGAACTGTGTTCACAGACAATGATTTTTGGAAGTATTCCTGAGCATACAGTGATGTCCATCACAAAATCATGCCTGTTTTTAATAGAGTGCCGTCTTAGGGTCCGATGATCACAGGCATTCAAATTTTGTGTTTCGGCCTTGGGAAAAAAAGAGTTTATTATTGTGTTTCGTCCCTTGCCCACAAAGATTTCTCCAGATTCTCAGAATCTTTCAATGACATTATGTACTGTAGATGATGATACATTTAACATCTTTGCAATTTTACATTGAGGAACATTATTCTGAAATGGTTTGACAATTTTTAGATGCGGATTGATAAACCTCAGCCCATCTTTACTTCTGGGACACTCTGACTCTCTAAGATGTTCTTTTTATACCTAATCATGTTACTGAACTGTTGCCAATTAACCTAATTAGTTGCAAAATGTTCTTTCAGCTCCTTGTTAGTGCCACTTACTTTGCCAGCTTTTTGCTGCCATCTATTTCAAAATTATCTTATTTTTTTCTTAAAATGGTAACATTTTCTCCGTTTAAACATTTGTTTTCCATTTTTTTTTGTAATGTGAATAAAATATGAGTTTATGGGATTTGCAAATGATTGCATTCTGTTCTATGTATATTTTACACAGTGTCTCAACCTTTTTGGAATTGGAGTTAGGCCCCTTTCACACTGGGGCGGTGAGCCGCGGTGACGGTAAAGCAGCGCTATATTTAGCACTGCTTTACCGTCGTTTTCACCGCGGTTTTCGGCCGCTCGCGGTGCGGTTTTACCCCCCGCGAGCCGCCGAAAAAGGGTTAAACACCCCCCGCAGAGCGCCGCCGTAGCGGCGCTTTGCGGCGGTATTGCCGCGGTTTTACCGCGGTCTCCCATTGTAATCAATGGGAAGGAGCGGTATAGGAGCGGTGAACACACCGCTCCTATCCCGCTCCAAAGATGCTGCTAGCAGGACTTTTTTTGTCATCCTGCTAGCGCACCGCTCCAGTGTGAAAGCCCGCCGGCTTTCACACTGGAGTTAAAGGGGCAGGATTTTTTCATGCGGTGAACAGGCGCTATTTTTAGCGCTGCACCGCATGAAAAACGCCCCGGTGTGAAAGGGGCCTAAGGCTGCATTCACACCTGAGCGTAGCTTTTCAGGCAGAAAATCGCGCGAATTGCAGCGTTTTTTCGCGGCGTTTTTTACCGCGATTTGCAGCGTTTTTTACCGCGATTCGCGGCGTTTTTTACCGCGTTTTGCCACGAATTTTGTGCAGAGCAAAAGGTCACCAATGTAAAAAGAATAAAAACGCCCAAATCTGCCCGATTCTCGCAACAAAAAAGGGTCCGGAACTTGTTTGAGCTTCAGGCGTAGGGCTTCAGGCGTTTTGGAGTGGAGATATGAACCATCTCCATAGAGAATAATGTATTTTTTCCCCTCTAGCTTTTGTAGCTTCAGGCTTCAAGCTACAAAACGCCCAGGTGTGAATGCAGCCTAAGAGGAAAGGAGATTTAATCTGAAATTGCAGGGCGGGGGGGTCTCTACTGTCAGAACAGTTCTGATATCAGGTGGAAGTACTGACAACGTAAAAACATGTAGATGTCTACCTGGATGAGCACAACATACAGGGATACATACACTCTTAAATCAGAAACGTTAAAGCGTTTGTTACCCCAACACTTCACATTTCTGATATGTGCCTGGTGTACCATATACTTGTATGAGAAAGTATCCTGTTTTCTTTGAATTGCTTCCTTTGTGTGAAATCCCTGGTGTTCCTGTCAGTCCCCTTGCTTTCCTATTAAAAACCGACTACACTAAGCATGAAAGCACACCGTGGTCAGTTCTCTAGCTATGCTGGGAACTCAGCATACTCTCCTGCAATGATCAAACTTGTGCTGATTCACTGGGAAGCTCAGTGTGCTGCTGCTTCTTCTCCACCAAGCTCTTATGCAGCTGAGAACAGAGGGAAAAAAGGTATTTATAATTTTTTTTTATAGTTACACAAAAAGGTTTTGCCTTTCATTTCTATTTTAAGCTGATTGGCTTGTTTTACGAGGTGATCATTTAAGCCCCATACACACGGTCGGAAAATCCGACCACCAAATCCGATGGATTTGGTCCGACGGATTTAGTCCGACACTGGTGTTGCATACACACGGTCGGACAAAGTTGTCGGAAAATCCGATCATTCTGAACGTGGCGACGTTTGTTGCCTACGACGGGACTACGTAGAGGCTAGTAGCCAATAGCTTGGGTCTTGTAATGTGATCTGAGCATGCGTGGCACTTTGTCTGTCGGAATTCGCTACACACGATCGGAATTGGTGTGATCGGACTTTGTTGTCGGAAAATTTATAGAGCAGGAGATACAACTTTGTCCGTCGGACAATCCGATGGAAAATGTCCGATGGTGCCTACACACGGTCGGAATTTCCGACAACATTGTCCGATAGGACAGAATCCATCGGAAAATCCGACCGTGTGTATGGGGCTTTACAATCACTTTAAGCTGACACACACATATGGTTGGACTGGGTGGACCTGTGCCCTTATCCAATGTTAACTACCATGTAACTATGCATATATGTATGTATTTTCCAACTGGATTAGAGAAATATTTTATATTTATCAGCCAGAGTCTGGACAGTAAAAAAGTTTAGTAGCACACAATTCTAGGAATATTTCAGTGAAGAAAGTTATGTCTTCAGAAGAACCGGAATCTTAAAGTTGGCCATACACTGATAGTTTTGTTGGCCATACACTGATAGTTTTGTTGGCCATACACTGATAGTTTTGTTGGCCATACACTGATAGTTTTGTTGGCCATACACTGATAGTTTTGCTGAGGTATGAATGGGGCCCTAACAGAACATCTCCAGTGTAAACAAAGCCAACAGAGATATCCACATTTTTTTAATTACATGAACTGCATTAGTTGTGCTTAGAAAACATGAATGGCGTGAACAAGCCCTAAAGGGGTTAATCAAGGACTAACTGAACCATTTGTTTTTCTAGGACAGCTGGCCCTGAGCATGTTGAGCGTCAAGGTCATCGCTGGCATCTCAGTGAAGATGAAAAGCTTTGTTTTAAGAAGCTATCATATGCTCAGCAATAGAGTGTAAGCTCCTCTGTCCCATAGCAGAAATTGGCTTATTCAGTAATATTTTGTACCACTGTAGCGAGGAAGTGAACATACTGGCGATACCATACAGAATGATGATTGTGTTTTAGTTGAAGGTTGCGAAAATAACCAGTTCACTTTGGGAGGCATCGGAGAAGCATCATATATATTTTAAAATCAAACTAAGCTGAACTAAAAAAAAAAATGTTAGTAGTTTATAAGAGAAGCCTTTTGCGGCGTACACACGTCCGATGGGAGCTGTTCAACGGATTTTCCGACCGTGTGTATGCCCATCGGTCTTTTTCTGTCGGAATTTCCGATGGACTTTGGATTGAGAACCTGTTCTCAATTTTTCCGACGTAATTTCCAATCGTGTGTATGCAATTCCAACACGTAAAATTCCGACGCATGCTCGGAAACAATTCGACGCATGCTCAGAAGCATTAAACTTCCCTTCTATAGTGCTGTCGAACGTGTTTTATGCCGCTGTGTTACAGACCATCGGAATTTGGTGTGACCGTGTGTAGGCAAGACAGTTTGAGCGAAATTCCGTCGGAATTCCGACGGGAAAACCATCAGAGCTTATTCCGACGAGAATTCCGACCGTGTGTACGCGGCATTAGTGTGTCTCTTCTGTCCAACAAATATTCTATCCTTCTTGTTAACAACTTTTTATTGGCACAGTATAGACTCCACAAATGCACACTGTAGACTCCTGGCATGCTAAAAGAGACCTGGCCATAGGTGTGCGCAGTCTATTGCATGACTGCTGAGGCGCAATGGGCTTAGGTCCCAATTAACGTAACACAATGGGATCAAGTCCCCCACCACCCTTGCCCTTTACCCCATTAAATAAGACACTTACAATCATTAGGTTGGAAAGGGCAGTGCCACAGCTTTATTAAATTCCAACACATAACATGTGAACATATTCAACCAGTGCCAGTCACAGTTGTACTGTGAGCACTCAACCAAAAGAGGGAAGTGGGGCCTGAACTTACCATAAGTGCTGGACAGACAACCTACTTCCAATTTTCCATTAAGGGCATAGCCCATTACAGCAACTTTAAATGCTGGCAAGGTCAAGAAACCGCAGCAAGCTGTGACATACCATATACCAAAGGGGTCAGGAGGGTGGGCAGCTCTTTCAAACTACTCTTCCGAAAGACCCAGAATTCCCTGGGGGACATGTTCCCTGAGCTCAGGCCCATCCCATCCCAACTGTCCCAACCAATCGTTCCCCTTGTCATGCACCTAGCCATGCCCCCATCAGTCAAGACTCTCTTTCCCTAGGGGGCTCAAGAGGCCTTCATTAGGGTGTACACCCTAAAGCTCAAACACACATGCATATATATATATATATATATATATATATATATATATATATATATATATATATATATATATATATACACATTATTTTGTCAAAGGTATTGGGACGTCTGCCTTTACACGCACATGAACTTTAATGGCATCCCAGTCTTAGTCCTTAGGGTTCAATATTGAGTTGGCCCACCCTTTGCAGCTATAACAGCTTCATCTCTTCTGGGAAGGCTGTCCACAAGGTTTAGGCATGTGTCTATGGGAATGTTTGACCATTCTTCCAGAAGTGCATTCAGAATTTGTGAGGTCAGTCACTGATATTGGACGAGAAGGCCTGGCTCGTAGTCTCCGCTCTCTTTCATCCCAAAGGTGTTCTATCAGGTTGAGGTCAGGACTCTGTGCAGGCCAGTCCTCAACCCCAGAATTGCTCATCCATGTCTTTATGGATCTTGCTTTGTGCACTGGTCCAAATCCTTTGGTGGAGGGGGGATTATGGTGTGGGGTTGTTTTTCAGTGGTTGGGCTTGGCCCCTTAGTTCCAGTTAAGGGAACTCCTAAGGCATCAGCATACCAAGACATTTTGGACAATTTCATGCTTCCATCTTTGTGGGAACAGTTTGGGGATGGCACCTTCCTGTTCCAACCATGACTGTACACTAGTGCACAAATCAAGGTCCATAAAGACATGGACTTAGCAGGGGTGGTGTAAAATGAACTTCAAGTGCAATAATTCACATTATAATAGTAACTAAAACATATCAAAGTAAGTGTAACAATCTAAAAAAATAAAAAGTGCTATAATGAACCTCCCAACTAAAAAGTTGTTGCACATTTTTTTGCAATTATCTGTAGAGCGTTTTCCACCATCCCTGCTAGGTTTCATTTGTCATGTATTATTTTCAGTTTTATAGGTATTATATGTGACAATACATATCACAGGGACCAGTATTGTGGTAATATTGCAGTTAAATGAGATTTCCATATAGAAGAGGGTTCACAGGTTACACTGACTTGCTGCTTACCTTTGGGGGAGAGGATATGCTGCTTTTTTGCATTTTTGCTGCTTTTTTATGATCCATATGAATGCAAAGATTGGATCATTGCATTAGACCATCACTATGTTCTAGCTTCCATTGCTTCCATGTATGGCAATTATACTGCAAATATTTTGAGACTAAAAGGAACATCTATCCACGTTGTGCTTTATGACTACTTTATTTTATGTCCTGTAAGTATCGCTTTCTGACAAAAATAATTACATTGCAGTATTTATGCTTACTATGTTTCATTGTTTATACTTATGATTTTCATATTTATTCTTTGTATATTTACACACATATATATATATATATATATATATATATATATATATATTTTAGAAATAATACCAACACGCTAAAATATCAAACCCCAGAAGAAGGATATGGATACATCAATCTAGCCTCATTTGGCTTTATTTTCCGAAACATGTTGGGTTCCATTGTTACTCACACCTACATCCGACTTTTGTCTGATTATTAGTGTGTTTCAATCAATTTTTTCTGGTAGTTGGTATACTATGCTTTTTTGTTTCAAATCTTACTTTATTTCATTTTCACATCTTGACAAACATAAAACTTTGCAGTTACATGTATTATACAGGCATTTACAGTTGTGTCTGTTTATAACTCCATAGTTTTATTCCTGTACTTTTGCGTATTAGTTATATAATGTTGCTATTACTTTCATTCTTACTCCCCATCATATGTCATTAAAACTTATCAAACAATCTATCATACTCTCTTCATTCATATTAGTGTCCAGTAGAGAGAAAAAAAAAAAAAAAGAGAGAAAAAAAAAAAAAAAAAAAAAAAAAAAAAAAAAAAGGAAAGAAAAAAAAAAAAAGGATTTTGACAAGGTCTCTCCCGTCCTCCCTCCTCTCCCCTCCCTCTCATATCATCCGCAGCAATAAGGACGACATCCTATAGTCTCTCCATTTTTGCCAAGTTTCGTTTATGTGATCTTTGGGATCCTCCTCCTTTATAATCCTCTCTTCCAGTGAACGCATATCATCCATTTCTATGATCCATTCCTCAATTGAGGGTGCTATATTGTTTTTCCATTTCCTTGCTATTACTGTTCTAGCTGCGGTTAAACAGTGTTTTAGTATCCCTTTTCTTATCTTTTTAATCGTACCTGGTATCATTGATAAAATAGCGATCTTTATTTCTGGTTGTATGTTTATATCTGTCATCTCGCTATATATCTTAAATATTTTTTCCCAGAATATGTACACTTTTGGGCATAAAGACCAGATATGTGACATAGTCCCGGTTGCTTTTTGACATCTCCAACAGGTGCTATCATTTTCTACATTAATTTTATACAGGTCAATTGGGCATTTATACCATCTCACTAGTAGTTTGTAGTTTCTTTCCTGATGTCTATTGGATAGAGACATTTTGTGTGTTAGTAAAATTGCTTTGTCCCATTTCTCTCTGGGTATGGCCTCTTCCATCTCCTGTTCCCATTTTCTTACATATTTTAACTCTTGTGTGTTATTGTTTGAAATTAAATATTTATATATGTTGGAAAGATTATGTATGGGTCTTTGTTCTTGTAATAATAATGTTTCCAGTGTTGTGGGTGTTCTGTCCAGTATTCCTGTTTTCTCAAGAGTATTTATATATTCCTGAAGCTGTCTGTGTTGTATCCATTTGTGTGCATGTTCTCTACCCATGTCTTCTAGTCGAATAAGTTTTTTGTTCTCCATTGTTTGTACTATTCTGATGTTGTCTTTTTTCTCCCATTTTAAAAAGGTTCTGGATTCATTTGCTGGGGGGAAATCGGGATTGCCGAAAAGGGGTGTCATTGGGCCTATATATGATGACCCTATTCCCCTTTTCATCAGTCCGTCCCATGTTTTCAGTGTTGCTTCAATCAAAAATGGCATTTCTTGTCTTAATGGTCTATTCTCTTTTTTTATCCATGGTAGTATTTTTAAATTTATATTCATAATTTCTTCCTCTAGTTCCACCCATTGTTTAGTTCCTTTATTATGAAACCAATCCAGAATCCTGGTGATCAGGGATGCCTTAAGGTATGTGGATAAATCCGGAAGAGCCAAACCCCCGTCTTTTTTAGATCTTATAAGTGTTTCCCTGCTGACTCTTGCTGGTTTACCCGCCCAGATGAAGCTGCCTATCAGTTTTCGTAGAGTATTCAATATGTTTTTGAGGGGAAATATTGGAACTGTTTGGAATATATATAGTATTTTGGGAAGTATGTCCATTTTTATAATATTTATACGCCCTGTCCAAGAGAAAATCCCTTTGTTGTAGTTTTGAAGTAGTTTCGTTATTTTTTGTATTAGTGGGACATAGTTGTTTTCTTGGAGTTTTCTGATGTCATTGGGGATAAATATTCCTAGGTATTTAATAGTACTATTTTGCCATTTAAAAGAGAAATTCCTTTTAAGAGTATCAACAGTGTTTGTAGTAAGTGAAATGTTTAAGGCTTCCGTTTTATTATAATTAACTTTGAAGTTACTAACTTCAGCAAAGCGTTTGAATTCTTTTATTAGATTGGGTAGCGTCACTATGGGGTTTGTAATATATAATAATAGATCATCTGCGTATCCTGAAAGTTTATATTCCTGATCTTTTATTCTAATTCCTTGTATATCCTTATTTATCCGGATTGCTGTCATCAGATGTTCCATAGTTAAAACATATATCAGTGGGGATAAGGGACATCCCTGTCTGGTTCCGTTTCGTATTGTTATCGTGTCTGATAATTCCCCATTTGCTCGAATTTTGGCCGTTGGATTCTGATATAGAACCAGAATCTTTTCTAATAATCTAGGGCCCAGTCCCCATTGTTTCAATGTCTCTTCAAAGAATCGCCATCCCACCCTGTCGAACGCTTTTTCAGCGTCTACTGCCAATAGACAGGATGGGATGGCGTGTCTTTTCGCATATTCGACTAATGTCAAAGTTTTAAAGGTGTTATCTCTCGCTTCTCTTCCCTCCACGAATCCTACTTGGTCTAAATGTATCGTTGTTGGTAGTTTAGGGGTAAGCCTATTGGCTATAACTTTAGAGTAGATTCGGAGATCTATATTCGTCAGGGAGATCGGTCTATAGTTTCCACATAGTGTATGGTCTTTATCGGGTTTGGGTATGAGAGATATATATGCCTGCATACTTTGTGATACAAATGGCTGAGCTATAGATACAGAGTTAAATGTGCGTTTTAAAACTGGGATAAGCAGGTCTTTGTATAATTTATAAAAGCGTGGGGTAAATCCGTCAGGCCCTGGGCTTTTACCTATTGTCAGTGAATCTATTACTATTTGTATTTCCGTTTCTGAGAATTCATTCTCAAGTTGTTCTATATCGCTATCAGGTAGTGGTGGTATCGGGGTTTCTGTTATGTATTGTTTTACCTTTTGATCAAGGTCTTCTAGGTTTTGTTTTGTTAGTCGGTTAGGTAGGTTATATAACCCAGAGTAAAATGTATGGAAAGTTTCCATAATCTTTTTGGGATCATACGTCAGTTCCCCTGAGTCTGTTTTAATTTTGGGAATTGATGTAGTTCTTGTTTGTTGTTTTAAAGCTCCAGCTAATATTTTACCTGGTTTATTCTCTTGATGGTAATATAGGGCGCGATTTTTGTCTCTAATTCGAAGTGATTGTTCATTCAATATCGTTCTCAACTCTACTCTTTTATCCGAAAGGACCATTAATGTTTCTCGTGTTGTATTCTGTTTATGGTGTTTCTCTAATGCCGAAATTTCTTGTATCAATTCTTTTAACCTATTGTTTTTCATTTTTTTTAATCTAGACCCATGTTTAATAAGGAGGCCCCTTATTATACATTTAAGGGCTTCCCATTGATTTGGGAGTGATGTATTATCTTCTATGTGGTCTGATGTAAAGTTCAATATCGCGGAAGCAATTTCAGTTCTACAGGATTCATCAAATAGTAAATTATCATTTAATTTCCATGTACCTCTAGGCATACTTTTATTTATTGTATCTATAGTTAGGTAGATGGGTGCATGGTCTGACCATATGAAATTCCCTATCTCGGGGTAGAGGTTGTTGCAATCGCCGAGGAGTTTATCAAAAAGTAATCCAGTCTATGGTATGTATCGTGTACCTGGGAGTAAAATGTATAGTCTTTTATACTTGGATTTGTTATTCTCCATATATCTATTAGTTGGTATTGTTCTAGTAGTTTTTTAAATGCTCTTTTCTCACTTTTCTTTTGAGGTCCTGTCTTTGATGTGGTATCCATATTTCGATCTAGAACAAAATTGAAGTCTCCTCCAATTATGATTGTCCCTTCTGCTTTAATCATCATCTTTGTTAGTAGTTGAATGCCTGTTTTAATTTGATCTATATTTGGTAGATAGATATTAATAAAAGTGTATATCTGTCCGTATATATTCAGCTTTAGCAATAGTGCTCTGCCCTCACATTTTGTTTCTGGAGAGAATATAAGATTTGTGATCTCTTAGATGCTACATTTAGTCCCCTTGTATTGAAAGAACAAGCTTTAATAGCTGTCATATTTCGACAATAGGGGGTCTAGAGGAGGGAAGAGGGAGAGAGCAACAGGGGGGGGGAGAGGGGAAGAGGGAGAAGGAAGGAGAGAGAGAAAAGAAAAAGAAGAAAAAAGGAAGGGAGAAGAAAAAAAAAAAAAAAAAAAATTTAATATTTTTTATTCTTTTAAAAAAAGCTTCTCTTCTGTAGTTCACGTTCACTCGCACTAAGAGTCAAATGCTCTTTGGTGTTCTACTCACTTGAGATTAAAACTTTCATACTTTATCACTCTCTAAATGACTCGTTGAGTCTACCCTTACAATGTAAGTTCCCTAATTGGGGGTATATAGGGATTTCCTTAGGGTTAGGACGTGCCCCTGGTCTGGGAATAGTTTAGTTTAAATGATGTAGGATTTTAATGGGTATTTTAATCCTACATCTTATTTATCACCTTCATGAGCTATTATTATTATGTTACCTATGTTTGTTCTCCTATCCTCTTCCCCTCCCCCTCCCCCCTCACCTTTGAAGTTATATTTGAAAGCCGACAGTTTATGTGGTATATATACGTCTTTTCCATTCTGTTATTCCATTATTACAGATTGGTATTTGGGTTGTTTCCCATGGATACAATGTGGTTTATTGGTGCATAATCTATATAGTTTATTTCCTCTGTTCTTCGTTGTGGGGATAGAGTGGGCAGAGAGAGAAGGAGAGAGAGAAGGGAAGAAAAGGAGGGGAAAGAAAAAAAAAAAAAAAAAAAAAACCTAGAGGAAAAAAAGGGAAGGAAATTTTCTCTCTCTCCTCCACCCCACCCACTTCCTCCCCTCCGCAGAGGGTCGTTTTTTTTTTTGGAGGGCAGAGGAAGATTGAATCAATTGTATCCAATGGGGGCAAACCAATTTCCCAAAAGCCCACAGCTCATAAGTGTCCATTTTTCAGGTACATTACAATTTATACATTTTTATCATATTTTCATTATATTCTAACATATTATATTTATAACTCTATACATTTAATTTTGAGTCCCCGTTACCCCATTTTTCTCCCCAAAAAAAAAAAATTATAATAATAAAAAAAAAAAAAAAAAATTTATAATAAAAAAAAAAAAAAAAAAAGAAGAAAAAAAATTTTTTTTTATAATAATAAAAAAAAAAAAAAAAAAAAAAAAAAAATTTAAAAATTTAAAAAAAAATAAAAATTAAAGAGGGGGGAGCACCTAGGGGGGGAGGGGAGGCCAATTCTTTTGGAATCTCCCCAATCCCCCTTGTTCTCCTCCCTCGTTCCATTTCCCCCTCCTCTAGAGATGTGTGTGTAAGTAATAGATTATAAATTGTGTCTGGTGTGTCCGTGTCGTGTATATATAATATTAGTGTACAGGCATGTGATCGGTGTATCCCTTTCCCTTCTACCCTTCCCTCCCCGGTCCTATGTCCGCCCCCAAAAATGTGAGTCCTTGTGTAGATATGGTAAAGTTATGTGATGTGTTCCAAAAAAAAAAAAAAAAAAATTGTGCCCCTATTCATACTCAAATGATTCTGGTCTTTTCCCTGATCACTTCTAATATTAACATTATTTCCTCTTTATCTATTACATATCCGCAGTGTATATTGTGATGGTTACTGTTTGTACCCTATTCCTAAACCTCCCTCTTTTCTCCCTCCCCTCACCCTCCCATCTCCCCCTTCTCCGGAAAAAGAAGGAGAGGGGGAAAAAAAAAAAAAAAAAAAAAAAAAAAAGGGGAGAAGGGGGGAAATTATGTATCTCTTTCCCTTCTTTTTCCCCCTCATTTCATTCTGAAGAGATTTAATATATCTGGCCCACAAGGGCAGTTCTATCAGAGGGAGTCCCAAGTGGTTGAGGAATTCTTGTAGATCTTCAATACTCCGAAACACCGTCTTCTGGCCTTCTTGGTACACTATTACTTGAAAGGGGGATCCCCATTTATAAAGGAATCCCTTCTCTCTCAATAGCTCCAGTAGTGGTTTTACCGCTCTTCTCTTATTTAATGTATGTTTAGATAGATCTTGTAAAAATATAAGTTGAGCTCCCTCATACTTGAATTCCCTTTGTGTTCTTGCTGCTATCATTATAATTTCTTTGGTTTGGAAAAAATGTATTCTACATATTATGTCTCTAGGTCTCGCTTGATTGGGATCTCTGGGTCCTTGAATTCTGTGTGCTCGATCGATCTCTATTGCTGTTGTCTCAGGTTGTTGTAATAAAATATTAAATATATGTTGTAATATTTGTTTCAGATTCTCGGTGTCTACTGATTCTGGAAGTCCTCTTATTTTTATATTATTACGTCTATTCTTATTCTCGAGTTCATCTGTTGAATCTCTTATTTGTTTTATTAATCGATCGTGTTCTATTATTTTTTCTTCCAGGGTAAGTGTTTTCTGGTCGATCGTCAGGATTTTGGCATCTATGATATTCATATGCTCTTGGGTGTCTATTAAGGATACCTTCAATGAATTTATTTGCTCTTTATATGTAGTCTCTAATCTATAGACATAATTATCCATATCCTCTTTAGTTGGTAGTGATTTTAAGTGTGTCTGTATGTCCCAGTTGGGATTGTTTGTTGATCTCGTTGTGTCCATTATGGGATATTGTGTACTCCCTATGGGGCTATTGTTGAGTGGGAGCTCTGGGCTCATACTGGGTGAAGCAAAATGCAATTCAGTGGAAGTCTCTGCGTCTTGTTGTGGCGATATTAATGGCTGTTTGAAAAACCCCTTTATATCTGAGTTCTGTGCAGAATGTGGCTTAATCTGATTTTTTGTTGTTCCACCTGTGGATCCTCTCTTTGTTTTCTGAGTGTGTGTACTTTTTGGTGGCATCCTTATAGAGTTTTTATCTGTTTCAAAGTAGTAGATGGAAAGCAAACAACCAAAAAAAAAAAAAAAAAAAAAAAAAAAAAAAAAAAAACCCTTTTCCTCTCAAGAGAAGTGTATATTCCACTGATCATATATTGCATATATATATGGAATGTTGTTCTCTTGGGTAGTTGTAGGGGTCTTTCTTATAACTTTTTTTAATCTGTCTGGTGGGGAGGTATCTCCCGGGTTGCACTATCTTCACCCCCAATTTAAATCCTTTTTTAGCCGTCCATTTTTCATTAGGTTAAACTTCCTTTTTTTTTTCTTCTTTTTTTTCCTTTCTTTTCAAAACTCTTTATTGTACTCTGTATTCTTTGTTAACTGTCAGCAAAGTTTATCAGATATACCAGGAATATCTTTAATGGGTATTCTGTACAGTTATGTAATAAATTATTTAACCCTTTTACGGTGAGGTCTTTCTCTCTACAGGAGGGTTATATTTGGGTGTTTTTCTGCTGGTTTCTGTAGGTCCCACTACAGTGTAGGTCCCACTAGAGTGACGTGACGTTTATGCCCTTAATACCCTTTATTATACAGTTATTCCTTTTCAGTTTTTATGTCATAACACATATCCAAAGGGAAAAAGAAAAAGGAAAAAAACAGGGTTTTTTTGTCGGTCCCCTCCGCTTTACCTTTAGTCTGTAGGGTATATGAGATAGGGTACTTATCTGCTGGTTCCGTTAGTCCTGTACAGTCACTCTAGGGATTCCCTGTGGAGACCTCCGCCTCATGTAGTCTTCACAGCGGTGGTTGCTGCAACATTGATCTGTTGTGTTACCTTCCCAGGCAGTTTGGTATCTCCGCGTGCGACGGGCCGTCGAATCCACACGGTTTGTATGGCGTGTATCCCGTTCGGTATATCCCGGTTTCGGCCGAAGGGGGGTCTTTAGTCAGCACTCTGGGGACGCCTCGTTCCCATCACTGCAGGTAAGAGATCGCTGGGAACTTTTTCTGTCTCTCTTGGGATTATATCCCAGCGCTTTTCTTGGAGCCTTTTCACCGCTATTTGCGCTTACCGCCAGCCAGCAAGCTAAGCTGCAGAGAGGTTGAAAAGATGTGTCCTTCAGCTGTGGTCAGAGCAGCATATCGTCGGCTTAGGGAGGGTAGGTGGGGATCATCTGTAGCTCATTGTGGTCAGCTGCAGGTCGTTTCCCAGACCTAGGAGGAGCTCCTTCGCTACACGTCCATCCTGTTCAATCCCCTTCCCCCCGGAAAACACCATACTATGCTTTTTTGTTTTTTTTAGTTTTATGTGCTCATTCTTTGCAGATGTGTACAAATTTATTTTGTGTATTTAATAATAAAACTTTTGTACTTTTCATATATATATACTAGTTTTGATACATTGTTTCTCTCTTATCCGACACTCTTTTTTCTACCCACACTATCCCTTGGGGCCATTCACAGTCGTTTTTCTATATTAGAGGGTTCAACCATTATTGTTACGTTTTTGATTATTTTTTTCTGGTGTGGGAACAGGTAACAGTGCTTAGCGGCAGGCCTTTTACTGAAACTTTTTTATTTTACCTCCAGTAATTTACTGTAAATAGTAGTGTGGTGATTACCTATTATACTAAAGATTGGCATGTTTAATAATGCGGCAGCCCAATCATTAGCTAGTGTTTGATAGCTGCTTGATCCCACCCATTCCCAACATCGTGGCTGAGTTGTGACTCCCATGTTCATTTTTTGGTTCACCTTCAAATGTGGACACTAGTGTACACCATATTTCCTACCTCGCAACAGTCTATCCATAGATATACAATATTGCTCGGTTGTCCTTTCTCCGTTTGTCTCTATTTCTCACTATATATGCTGTATATATTGTAATCTAATTCTGTATATTGTAACAAAATGTCATATCAATTGAGGAAAAACTGTCTAGATCTCCTAGGAGTGATTTGCTTTGTATAGTATTTCCATCTTGCATTTTTATCAACGTGTCCCATTTGTCTACAAGTTCCACCCATGGTCTAGCATCTGTTATTCCTCTCCTTCGCTCATGTTCAGGTCTGGGGCGCCCTTTGCTTCACTCCCGGCGCATGTGGGTCCCTTGTCTGCTCCCCCACTATGTGGGGAGGCAACCAGGGACACCTCTCTCCGGCTATGGACTCCCGGTTTCTGGGTTTTCCTCCGCTCTGCGCTCCTATCTACAGTGCAGACGGCAGCCATTTGCGCGACGGCGTTGCGGTGATGCGGGACATGACTCGGGCTTATGCCACGTGTCATCACGCCTTATGGGCGGAACCTGGTAGCAATTTTTGCCACTCTTACTCACCCATCCACTGTGGCCAGCTGATGGCCATCACAATAAACAATGTGATTGGCCTGATGCTCTGACATAGTCTCTTATATACTGTACCAGCACTCCCGGCATTTTATTTTAGATGCTGAAGGAGCTCATGGTAATAAGCAGCACAACCTGATACATCCAGTATCTCTCAGGTATGCTTACTATCCTTACTATTACCAAATACAGACCTTATCCTATGCATCCCTATTGATGCCGCCAGGTCTTGTTTGCTTTGTGCTTTGTTGAATGCTCTTAATACCTCTATTAGTGACCTTGCTATGCTGTATATTTTTAATACAGTTATACTGGCCCAGTTCAAGCAGGAGCTTCTGCTCCCTAGTCTTGAGTTCTCGCAGTGAAGCATTGGTTGCCTTCTGTTTTTCTGAGCTTGTTGTGCACTGGAGGCAGTGTTGCCAACTTACCAGATTGAAAAGTTACAAAAATAAAGTTTTAAGTGCAAATTTCAGTATTTAGTCTACAAACCAGTACGATATGCAATCAGTAATGCGATTTAACCAGTAGCTGACCGCCGGCTGTCTATTGATGGCCAGGCGGCGCAGCTCTCAGGGCGGGAGGGTGTCATATGACGTCCTCCCCTTCCCGGCCCTCCAGGGAGCGCGCACGCCCGCCGTGTCACTGGGCACCCGATGCGCGTGACCAGGGGCCGTGATGTCCGCTGGGCACCAGCGATTGCCCGGTAACACAGCGGGACCGTAGATCTGTGTGTGTACACACACAGATCCACGGTCCTGTCAGAGGCGAGGAGCCGATGGTGTGTTCTCAGTACAGAGAAACACTGATCGGTCTCCTACCCCCACAGTAAGAATCAGTAAGAATGTTTTTTTAGCGCCAAAGCACTTGAAAAATGCCTCAGTGTGAAAGGGCTCTAAAACGCTGTGTGAAAGGGGTCTTAAGGTGAACTTACCCTTTAAAATACAAACAGACAATAGGCAGCTTGACTGGCTGTAGCTCCTTGTGGCAGACACACAGTACACTGTTGCAATACTGGGCAGCTACAAGGTAATACTTGTCTCAGCATAATACAGATAAGCTGCAGTGTGGGTGGCAGGAATAGGCTGGATCTCATATGCAACTCTATGTAACAGAAGTGCCCATAGACTTATTATACAGCAGGGGTCCCCAGCCGATGTCACCGGCGTTGTACACATTGAAAATAGCATCTAAAGTCTTTTATTGATAATAAGTAATACCAATAATGCTTTTATGAATGAACTTTTACTTGATTTAATGCTCATGAGTTTAATTTTTTTTTTTTCCTGGGGAGGGTTCATCCTCAGGCATCTAGCTGAATTAGGTGAAATGCTTACTGCGCCACAACAAATTGTGGGCATGGCATCATTTCAGTAACAGTGGGGCACAGTACAGGTTTCTCAGGTTTTAAGTACATGGTGACTTATGGCACAGTTCTGCCCCCAAAATGTAGTCTGTGCCTCAAGCAAGAGTGTAACTGGGGTCAGGAGTGCATAACGCACAGGTTGGTAGACAACAAAAAACAACCTCAACAAAATAATAGCTCCCTCCTCCCCACCAATACAGGTCCCCCCAGTAAAGATCCCCTCACCCAACAGTACAGCTACCCCCAGTACAGATCTCTGCTCTCCTCCAGTACAGATACCCCAGTACAGATCTCCCTCCTCCCCACAAATACAGCTCTATCCAGTACAGATCCCTCCACCCAACAGTACAGCTCCCCCCATTACAGATCTCTGCTCCCTCCAGTAGAGATCTCCCCCTCCCTACCAATTCAGCTCTGTCCAGTACAGTTCTCTGCTTCCTCCAGTACAGGTCCCCCCACCAGTTAATCCCCCCACTACCCACACCTGTGTCCTCTGCCGCTCCTCCTCCTCCCCATGCAGTGCTGCTCAGTCCGGTGTCTGTCCACCCCAGCTAGAGTCCCGCCCCTGAGTCCGGCTCACACTGCACTGCATGCTTCTCCCCGGCAAACAAACTTTAAGCACACAGTACAGCTCCCCCCAGTACAGATCTTTTCTCCCTTCAGTACATATCTCCCCCACCAGTACAGATACCCCAGTACAGATCTCCCCCCTCCCTACAAATTCAGCTCTGTCCAGTATAGATCACTGCTCCCTCCAGTACAGATGCCCCCCACCAGTTCAGCTCACCACTACAGTTCTCCCTCCTCCCACAAATACAGCTCTATCCAGTACAGATCCCTCCACCCAACAGTACAGCTCCCCCAGTACAGATCTTCTCCCTTCAGTACATATCTCCCCCACCAGTACAGATACCCCAGTACAGATCTCCCCCTCCCTACACATTCAGCTCTGTCCAGTATAAATCACTGCTCCCTCCAGTACAGATCCCCCCACCAGTTCAGCTCACCACTACAGTTCTCCCTCCTCGTCACAAATACAGCTCTGTCCAGTACAGATCCCTCCACCCAACAGTTCAGCTCTCCCCAGTACAGATCTCCTCTGCCAGTACAGATACCCCAGTACAGATCTCCCCTCCCCACAAATACAGCTCCATCCAGTACAGATCCCCTATTACAGATCTCCCCCTCCCTACAAATACAGCTCCATCCAGTACAGATCCCCTACTACAGATCTCCCCCTCCCTACAAATACAGCTCCATCCAGTACAGATCCCCTACTACAGATCTCCCCCTCCCCACAAATACAGCTCCATCCAGTACAGATCCCCTACTACGGATCTCCCCCTCCCCACAAATACAGCTCCATCCTACAGATCCCCGCTCTCTCCAGTGCGGATCTCTGCTCCCACCAGTACAGATACCCCCCACAAGTATAGTTCCCCACTACAGGTCTCCCCCTCCCCACAAATACAGCTCTGTTCAGTACAGATCCCTCCACCCAACAGTACCGCTCCCCCAGTACAGATCTTTGCTCCCTTCAGTACAGATCCTCCCCACCAGTACAGATCCTCCACCACAGATCTCCCCCCTCCCCGCAAATACAGCTCTATCCAGTACAGATCCCCGCTCCCTCAAGTACAGATCTCTGCTCCCACCAGTACAGATGCCCCCCAAAAGTATAGTTCACCACTGCAGATCTCCCTCCACCCACCAGTAGATCTTTCCCCAATACAGCTTTCACTCCTCAATGAAATCCATTCACCAGACCAAACATTTTGGAGCAGAGAGAAGTCCTCCCTTGGCTGTGTCATGTGACCTGATGAGCAGTAGGAATAGCAGCTGCAGTGCTTTCCATGCACAGAAACTGTCAGTGAGAGCTGCAGTGCAGTTATGGTTGCCACCTGTCCCGGATTCACCCGGACAGTCCGGGTTTTGAATCATGTGTCCGTGTTTCAGTCCACCTAAAACCCAGACACATTATTCAGGCAGGAATGTGGCTCAGAACAGGGCTTGACATTACTATTCTATTTGGAGTGCCCAAAGGTGTCCCCGGTCTGTTACAATCCTATAGAGTATACTAAACAAAACATTTTTTACTGTGCGCCGCTAAGCATTTGGGTTTAGTTTGAAGAAAAAGTGGCAACTCTAAGGCTGCTTTCACACTGGGGCGGTTTTCAGGCGGTATAGCGCTAAAAATAGCGCCTGTACACCGCCTGAAAAAACCGGCCCCATTCACTCCAGTGTGAAAGCCGGCGGGCTTTCACACTGGAGCGGTGCGCTAGCAGGACCGCAAAAAAAGTCCTGCTAGCAGCATCTTTGGAGCGGTGAAGGAGCGGTGTTTTTACCGCTCCTATACCGCTCCTTCCCATTGAAATCAATGGGAAACCGCGGGGATACCGCCGGCAAACCACCGCTGCAGCGGCGCTTTGCGGAGGTTTTTAACCCTTTTGCGGCCGCTAGCGGGGGTTAAAACCACCCCGCTAGCGGCCCCATACTGCGACTAAAACGATGGTAAAGCAGCGCTAAATATAGCGCTGCTGTACCGTCGCCGCCCCGCACCGCCCCAGTGTAAAAGCAGCCTAAGTGCAATGGACCCCTCATATCCCCCCCTTATGTGACTCATTGTGCCTGTGTGAATGTAAAAGACATCCATGGCCACCTCTTTATACATAATCCCCATGGTGAGCATTGACATGATGGTGCATTGGTGAAGGACCCAAAGAGAAAGAAGACCCAGTGCGTCAAGTTACTGGCCTGGTACATCTAGAAAAAGATCAAGTTGAATCAGGAGTTGGTTTTTAACTCTTGGTTAAAAAAAATATATAAATTTAAGTATTTTCAGTAATGCAAGTGTAATCACCTAAACTCCACGGAGGAGGCCATTGCTGAGAATGCTTGTTGCCTTGCTGTCTCTGGTTGCACTACATTGTATCCCACAGACCCAAAGCAAGCATGTAGGTGAAAGGAAGACCATACTGAAAGAACATGGAAACGGTCTTTGCTGACTTCTCTTGAAAATACTAGTTGCCTGGCTGTCATGCTGGTCCACTGTGGGCCATCTGCCAGTGGTGGAGGACCCATCAATATTTTGCTATGGGCCCTGTAATTTCTAGTTACCCCCTGCACTATATTGTACGCTGCAAACAATTAGTAGATAATTACAGTAATAGCGGTGAAGGTGATCAGAGAGGCATACCAAACACTATCTGTGCTGTGCCTTATGGCATAATCTTTGATATACCGGCATTACAGGAAATATTCCTGGAGATTATTGTAAAGTCTTGGCACTTCCAATGATGAAATCAGTGCAATATATTGTTCTTGGCTACAGCAAGGAAATGCTTTGCATCCATCTGCCAAAATGTATATATACTGTATACGTTTATATAGGAGATGATTTTCCTGCCAAAGGATTAGCCTTTTATCCAGTCCTGAAAAATTTAAGTCAGCAACTACAAATACTGCAGCTTCTGACTTTTAATAGTCAGACACTTACCTGTCCCAGGATCCAGCGATGCAGGGGAACGAAGCCCAGCTCGTCTCCCCCTCCTCTCTGCGGCGCCGGCATTGTCACTGTGGGCGACCGGCTGTGGCTTCACAGCCGGGCACGCACTGCGCGTGCGCGAGTCGCGCGGCGTGCTGCGACTGGCCGGGCAATCATCTGGGACCTATGACGTGTCCCAGTGATTGCCAAGAGGGAGAGGTGACCTTCCTTCCAGCGTCGCGGTGCCTCGGGAGGAAGTGGGAGCTGGAACCCAGGGGGGTCTTAAACTGGCGGCCCTCCAGCTGTTACAAAACTACAAGTCCCATGAGACATTGCAAGGCTTATTGCAAGAGTTACAAGCATGACTCCCTCAGACAGAGGCATGATGGTTCTTGTAGTTCCGCAACAGCTGGAGGGCCACCAGTATGAGACCTCTGCTCTAATGTGGCATGTCAGGGGGTCACCTTCCCTTAAAGCGGAAGTTCCATTTTTGGGTGAAACTCTCCTTTAAGCTTGTTTTGTTAGTTTTTAATATTGGGGAAAGTTTACAACACTAGTCATGTTGGGGAGTTTGATCCTCTCTGTCCTGGTGACTACTTTCACCAAGACATGAAAAAAAAAAAGGGAAATCCAAAATGTTACAGTTGTCACCAGAACAAGAGGTGAGGGGAAATATTTTAGAGGACACCTATTACAATGACGGCTTTCTAAGAGGAGAATTCCCATGAATTTGTAGAGATTTCCTCTCACTTCCTGTTACGTCCCGTCCAATAGGCAGGGAAGTCTCCCCACTGGTCGCAGACAGAAAAAAATAAAAAAAGGGGCTTTAAAGTATAACTAAAGGCTTTTTTTTTTTGATAGTGGAGAGAGATTAGAACACCTGTGTTTCTATTGCTGTCTGTGCCCACAGTTAAGGAGATTCACCCTCTCTATTTATCCTGCTTACCGATATCATCGATTGTGAAAGAAAATCCCAATTTTGGGTTGTCACCAGATCAGATCTTGCAACAGGGATATTAATTCTAGTGACAAGCAGGGATTCCCTCACTTTGCAAGGGATTTCCTCTCACTTCCTGTTTTGGCTACAGGATGTAAAGGGAAATTTCCCCAGTGGGCTACAGATGGCAGATAATAACTGTGGGGGTTATAACCATCCTATTGTGCTGGTGGCTGGTCTGTTAATTGAAACCCCAAGTCCTCTGATCCCCCCCCCCCCCCCATACCAAGTAATCGCCCGCTGCTGCAGAGGTAAATACAGTCAGCTGTGCCTGTCTTAGGCACTCATGGAGAGTGACAACTATGCCCACCCTTTCTGCCCCCTTCTCCAATCATATATCATACTATAGCTTCCATCAGTATAGGACAAATAAAAAAAAGGGACAGGGGTTATAACATACCTCGCAACATTTTGAGATGGGAATGAGGGACACCTACCAGCAAACGTATGTAGGCATAGGACATGCCCCCTGCCACACCCTCTTAAAGGAGAATTAACCAACAAAAAGTTAATTACTGTAAATCCACAAGGGCTTTTTTTTTTTTTACCACTACTATTCCTTTATATTGGCTTTTAACATTTACAAATGCAGCAATTTGGAATTTGGATGAAAGGTTTAGCACGGGGAAACAATTTTTGAAAGATAAAAAGTGCATTTTATATACAACTATATAGATCAGACCAAAATGAGGGACAAATGAGGAGGAAAGAGGGACAGAGGGACATTGCTCCAAAAGAGGGACAGAGGGACATTGCTCCAAAAGAGGGACAGTCCCTCAAAATCAGGGACAGTTGGGAGCTATGGTTATAACCCCCTCTTACTAGTGCACTACAGCCTTCATCAATGAACAGCGCTTTATGAATGGAGAACAGGTGGATGAATGAAAAGTCGATCTCCTCCAGTCATAGGGTGCTTTTCATTGATGAAGGCTGTAGTGCTCTAGCAAGAGAGGGTTATAACCCCTGTCTTTTTTTTTTTTAATCTGTGTCCTATAGTGGAGATTTCCCTTCACTTTCTGTTCCATAGCCAAAGTAAGGAAATCCCTATGCTCACAAGAACTAGTATGCCTTCTATTCCTTTTCTGGTGACAGCCCAAAATGTGGGATTTTCGGTCACTCTCAGTGATAACGGTAATTAGGAAAAAATGGTGTGACCAGCAATAAAAACCTGACAGGTGTTTTCATTTTTATTGGCATCCGATGCATCTTGCAAAAGGCACGCACGTTTGTTCTCGCCATAACACATGGTGCCACATGCCAGCACCTTTCATTTGTGTGTTTCTCGCACATAAAGTAGACCATTGAAATTATTGGACTGCCCTAAAATGGGGTGCGTGGGAATGCGCAAAAAAAACGCACACGCTCGGCCGCACCTCCTGGTGTAAATGAGACCTTCAAGGAACGCACAAGTTGAAGAACAGAAGGTAAGGTTACATAGAGAACGTGAGAGCCTAAGATGGCCTTCACTAATGCCTCAGTGTTCTCTAGATGTTCCAAGAACTGCCCATAGTGAGGGCAATGACTCTCTGTAATTTGTTGTCACCCACCCCAAGCTGTGAATTCATTGACAAATCCTTGGGTGTAAATCAGATCAAAGCTGGGTCATACACAGAGAGACGGCAGATAACGTAGCAGGAGTCTGGCCTATTGTAGACACAGCAGTCATTATTTACTAGATCAATACGAGGTCGAATGACGAGAATCAACTACAGTATACAGAGCAGAGGTGACCTACCTTGGGTAGTCACGGAACTACAAATCCCAGCATTCCATGGGGGACAGATGACCTTTGGCACCCAAAAGTTCAGCTGTCCACCCAAGAGTTTTGCATCCTGGTGGTGGAGTGTCCTTGGACTCTCCTTTCACTGGACTTTTCAGAGCTTGTTGAATTTGTCCTTGAAAATGTCCCTTATTCTGAACACTGATAAACACAACAAAAGAGTCCCTGATTTCCATCCGAAAGCATCCAGTAGATGCTAGGTCAGTGCTCCTCAACCTTATAGAGACCAGGGCCTGAAAATTGGCCAAACCTTCCATGCCCCAACAGTCAAATAACTGTCCCTGATTTCGAGGGACTGTCCCTGATTTGGAGCAATGTCCCGCTGTCCCTCATCTCTCCTCATTTGTCCCTCATTTTGATATGATCTATATAGATGTATATAAAATGCACTTTTTATGGAAAACAAAAAGTGTTTTCCAGTACTAAAACTGATTTATAAATTGCTACATTTGTAAATTCCAAAAGCCAATATAAAGTAAAAGTACAGGGGGTCCCCGACTTACGAACGCCCGACCTATGAACATCCCCTACTTACAAACGGGGCGCTGCGGGGACCCTCCGCCATTTTTCGCCGTCCTCCGGCCATTCTGCGCATGCGCGGCCATACGGAGCCTCGGAAAATGCCGGCAAACTTCGGAAATGTCCGTAATTTGCCACGCATGCGCAGAACGGCATTAGACGAAACATCGGAAATGTCCGGAAATGTCCGTATTTGTCGGTCTGCGCATGCGCGGCCGACTTACGAACATTTCCAACTTAAGTACAGGCGGGCAGTCCCTAACGAGTTCGTAACTCGGGGACCCCCTGTAGTGGTAAAAAAAGCACTTGTGTCTTAAACCAATCTTGTTTTTTTGTACAATTCTCCTTTAAGGGGGCGTGGCAGGGGTGTGTCCTATACCTGCATACTTTGATGATAGGTGTCCCTCATTCCCATCTCAAAAAGTTGGGAGGTATGCTCACAGCAGTGGCGGAACTACCAGGGTCATAAAGGTTGCACTTGCACCCAGGCCCTGGTGTTCCACCACCGTGGAGGTTCCCCAAGACAGTAGGAATGGGGCCTGCTGCAGAACATGTAAAAGGGTCCCGTCAGGGGACCGTAATAAAGGGCCCAGCGGTAGTAGTAGATCAGGGCCTAAAGGGAAGGGCCCAAGCCGGGGGTCAGGGGGGGCCCTTCATAGTTTCTTGCACCGGGGCCCTGAAGGTTCTAGTTACATCTCTGACTCACATTAAAAGTAGGTGGATGGGGGAGGTCGGAGGCATTATTGGGATGCCATTATTTCTTAATGGCACCCCAAATGTGGGTAGTCGTTTTGATGTGTGCGTGCAAAAAAAATGCAGGACGCAAAACGCGCTTGGCTCAGTGGCAAAAAAAAAAAACGGTACTTGAGCTACCTTGGCGCGTTTGTCGCGCATTGGGAAGCCCATTCAAGTCAAAGGGCTTTCCTATGCTGTTGCGCAACAAACGTGGTTAAAAAAAAGCACAAAAAAAGTGATGCATTGCATCACCCAGTTGCAAATGGGGCCTAACCATATAACCTACTTTCCATGCGTTTTCGATGCAGAAAAAAACGCGCTTGAATGCATGTAGTGTGAATGGGGCCTAAAGAAGAGTGTACATAAATTGGCCAGCTTTAAGGAGATTGTGCAATCAGATTGCATAATGTATGACCAGCTTTAAAAAGCCTGTCCGATCAGTTTGTATATCAGTTTAGCAAGTCCAATTAATCGATCTGATGATCAAATTGTATCTTTCAAATAGCGATCGGCACTGATTGGGTGGCACATGCAATTGCTTGCAATGTTTGTGTTGGACAATCCAAATAAATTCAACCATTTTTTTTTTTTTGTGTTTAATATTTGTACCTGTCTATCTTTACATGCTGGGACATGTAGTTCTACAAGCAGTGGCATGACCTCTGTTGCTGTCTTAGCAGAGCATGCTGGGAATTGTAGTCCTCTCTACTGAATAACCCAAATCTATCAGCCTGACGCCTCCAGAGAGGGTTGGATAACCTTCTCCTGCCCGGCCAGCATTCCCAGTACAGTATTGCAGCCAGACGCTCTGTTATTGCACAACCAAAAGTTAGATAAGCACAGTAGTGCGGCGGTCCCTTTAAGATCCCCGGAGGGGGCGTGTCCTCCTGCACATGCCTTCTTAAAGCAGCAGCTGCAGCAGTCAAAAGTCAGAGTCTGCCTGCTGATCATACAAGTACCAAGGGGGCATCGCACCCTACAGCCCCCTCCCTCCCCGACATGTACACCATCACTAGAGGACCCAGCAAGCTGACCACCCAGAGGAGAACAGGTAAGTGTGTGATGATTGGGGGGGATCCTGGTGCTGGGGGGTGCCTGTGCTCTGCCCTCTGCATGCTCCTCTATGTGTGTAGTGGGTATACTCAGCAGACATGGGGACCTCCACATACAAGAGTGCCATTGGTGGGATCTGCTGTCTCTGCATGGTCTTTATTGATGCAAAATAAAATATAATTTCCAAGGACGCTACATGGCTAAGCCTGTGCGACACTGGAGGGCTGCCACCCCGGCGTTCCTGGTCCTGGCTTCTGATTGGTTAATGTTACCATAAACACACCCGGTATTCAGTGAGGACTGAGTTTAGGGTTTTTTTTTATTGTGCAAGGACTGAAGGGTTCCAGGGACAAGACAGATGTACATCACTAATTTTACTGTAACCGTCGTGTGTGCGCACGTTATCGCACTATATATATATATATATATATATATATATATATATGTATGTATGTATGTATGTGTATGGTGCCGGGCATTCCTAATCCTGATCTGTGTGTGTTTTCTCCTTGCAGGTCCCAAGCAGCAGATTGACACTAAGCTGCAGGAGCTGAAAATCAAGCAGCAGCTGCTGATCAACACTTCTTCTTCATCATCCAACGGCTGGGACCCCCTTCCAAGGTCAGTGCTGGCGGGGGGGTGTATCGGTTGGCGGGGGTGCACCGACTCTCCATGGCAGGATCTCCGACCGGGGTGAAAGGCAAAGCCGCTGCTTGACCTTGTATAGAGGTTACCATGTGCACACTGTCCCTGTCACATGCGAAGGGAGGGGTGTGGCCAGGCGTAGGGGGAGAGACAGGGGCTGGATCCTTGTAACCCTTTGCTGCCCTTGTTGACTGATGTCACATGTCTGCTTGGCAGCAGAGCCAAAATTCAGAGCGTTCCCTTTATAATTTCTCCATGACGCCCTTGTGTAACTTAATGCACTGGGCAGATGAATGACTGCATGAGTATTATTAATAATAACATACCTCCCAACTGTCCCTGATTTCGAGGGACTGTCCCTGATTTGGAGCAATGTCCCTCTGTCCCTCATTCCTCCTCCATTTGTCCCTCATTTTGGTATGATCTATATAGTATATAAAATGCACTTTTTTTCTTTATCAAAAAGTGTTTTCCAGCACTAAACCTTTCATCTGATTTCTAAATTGTTGCATTTGTAAATTCCAAAAGCCAATATAAAGGAATAGTGGTGGTAAAAAAAAGCACTGGTGAGTTTAACCAATCTTGGGTGGTGTTTTATTTTTTTGTTGTACAATTCTCCTTTAAGTGGGTGTGTCCTATGCCTGCATACTTTTGCTGATAGGTGTCCCTCATTCCCGTCTCAAAAAGTTGGGAGGTATTTTTTATTAATAATAATAATTGAATAATAATATTATTATTTAGAGTTTATATAGTGTCAACAGTTTGCGCAGCGCTTTACAACATGCGGACAGACAGTACAGTTACAATTCAATACAGGAGGAATCAGAGGGCCCTGCTCATTAGAGCTTGCAATCTAGAAGGGATGGTCAAGTGGTACAAAAGGTAATAACTGTGGGCGGGTGACCTGATTTTGGGGGGGAGGGGGGGGGGATAAAACCACCGTTATTAGGTGGGGGCAGGATAGGCTTCTCTGAAGAGGAGGGTTTTCAGAGATTTCCTAAAAGTGGATTGAATAGGAGTGGAGATAGTCAAACAGATTGGGGTAGGGAGTTCCAGAGGATGGGGAAAGGCTCGGGAGAAGTCCTGGAGGTGACAAGGAAACTAGAGAGCAAAAGGTCTTGGTAGGACCGACGAGAACGATTTGGTTGGTATTGGCATCATAGGACCTCTGATTATATTCATGTTATGTATGGAATTAAGGTAAGGGAGCCAATGAAGTATAATAAGTAAATGCAACTAATGGATGGCATCCAATAAAAGCACTAGCACATCTGCCTTGCAGCACTGGAGTCCTCCGTTCAGTTTCCTCCCACACTCCAAAGACATGCTGGTAAGTTAACTGGCCCCTGTCCAAAGCATGAGATGGTGACTTTAGATTGTAAGCTCCTGAGGGCAGGGACTGAAGTGAATGTACAGCGTTGTGTAACTTGTTGGCGCTGTATGAATAGCGTACACGGGGCTTCTGGGATCGTTCCAGGTCATTCTGAAATATTTGTGCTTGGCTCTTTTTCCAGATGAGTCCGGGCTCGTTCACACCACATGCATTTTTTTTTTTTTTTCACTGGATCAAAGCGGGTCACCGCAAGGGCACAGAGAATAGTGGGTTTTCTGTGTGCCTCATTCACACCGCAATATTTTGTACATGGGCATTGCATTTAATTACAACCCGTCTGCATTTAACACAACACATCTGAATGCATGTACATGCAATGTAAGTAAATAAAGATGGAAAAAATGAATTACTTGTAGTTTGACCCTTCCAGGCAGCTGTCGCTTCACAAGCGATGATCAGAAAATGTGTACCAACACGCATAAAAATGCAGCACAACGCACTTGCATAAAATGCTTGTTTCAGATCAGTGACTCTGAATGTAATGAAGCCACAGGCAGGCTATTAGTATTAAGTGTCTGCTAGTAGCCCCGGTATTTCCCTCAGTACAACTTCCTTTTAGAATTTATTCACACTGGCATGTTGCAGTAATGAATGAAGGGGGTGGAGCTATCAGTCATCCATTCATGGATTCTGTGTCATTCATTGAAGCTGAAGTACACCTTCTATGAATGGCGGATCTGGCAGGAAAGGCTGGGCATAGTTAAGCTTTCTTGATGAGGGCTTCTGACAGCCCTTTAACTGTATTAACCCCTGCCGCAACTGGAAATCACAGGCTACATTTCAGCCTATACGTTTTTGAAGTGTCCGCTTAACGCAACTCATGAAAATGCGTGCATTGCGTTGCAGCGTGTTGTGGACCTGCCGCCTCTTGGATGTGGGTTCAGTAAATGGAAATCCTACTTTAATAAATAAAAAGGATGGTATAGTAGATATTGCAGCCTTGCTACTTTTGTGTTTTATTCCAAACTCTAGCTTGGGCCAGTTTATACGACACTACAGCTTATGTTTTGGTGTGTGTTGTGTGTGATTTTATTGTTTTTTTTATTTATTTTTTTTTAAAGGCAAATCCACTGTGGACTTGGAAGTGCAGTTGCTGTAGATCTGAGGGGGACATGCAAGAAAAATAAAAAAAACAGCATTTGTGCCTGCACATGATTGTATAATAAAATCAGCAGAGCTTCCCCTCCTTTTTAGATCTTCCCCCCTCAGATCTACAGCGACTGCACTTCCAAGTGCACTTGTAGTGCAAAGTGGATTTGCCTTTTGTAAATAACCCCCATTGTGTCCTTGAGTAGAGCTTGCCCCCACCAAATGACCCTTTGACCTCCTCTGATCAGGAGGACATAGTTCCTGTGTTAAACTGGCCGTGCAAGTTAGGCCTTGTACACACGGTTCGATTGTTGTACGACTGAGCGTCTGTTTTTAAAAAGCGCGTGTGCAAGATTTTGTCTAGCATACTAACAATGTGTAAATTTTCGTTGGACAAACGCGAACGTAGTGATGTACTATGAGAATATAAAGAGGAAGTTAATTTCTCAAGCGCCACCCGTTAGGCCCCTTCTGCTAATTTCGTGTTAGTAGAGGTTTAGTGAGCGTTGATTCCCGATTTTTCAGATCGTACAAAACAAATTACTTTTTAAAATAGGTTTGGCATAACTCCATCAGTATCACCAGCAAAGCAGTTTCATCATTATCCCATTAAAGAAGATGAGAATGTGCGCTGAATTTCGACATTTCATCAATTGCCGCGTCACGAATGTTAATTCTAGATTGCGAACGGTAGTTTACAAGACCAAACTCTTCCCAGTCGTTCCTTGATCCCGAGCATGCGTGTTTGTACTTTCAACTATAGTCTGCACATCCAGCTTTTGTCTGATGGAAAAAGTCAAATTGGCTGTCGAAAGCACCGTACTAACGATCCGAAAATCCACAGATGGCTTGTCTTACGAATTTTCCCTTCTGATTTTCGTATCGTGTGTGTGTGTGTGTGTGTGTGTGTGTGTGTGTGTGTGTGTGTGTGTACGAGGGCCTTAGTGTTTAATATCGTGTGTGTGTGTGGTGGGGGGGGTACGCCTAGATAGACCATGACACCGCATTAAATTAGGGTGGGGGATGGTAAAACCCAACGAGGACTTTGATTCTCCCTTCAACACACATAGAATCCAATTGTTCTTCACCTTTATCATAGATTTGTAGTCATGGCACACCTCAATGATATCGCTGAAAGTCTTTTAACCCAGTGACTTTTTTTTATTATGGGTTCTATTAAAATATATTTAACAATGGGTAGTGGTTAGCACTTCCACCTAGCAGCGCTAGGATTGTTGGTTTGAATCCCAACCACGATCTACTGTGTGTGTGTGTGTGTGTGTGTGTGTGTGTGTGTGTGTGTGTACGAGGGCCTTAGTGTTTAATATCCCGTGTGTGTGTACGAGGGCCTTAGAGTTTAATATCCCGTGTGTGTGTGTGTGTGTGTGTGTGTGTGTGTGTTTGTTTTTATTTTTTTATTAATATATTCTCTTTTATTTTTTTTATCTATATGACCCCAAATATGTTTTCCTACCATTGTGTAATCCAGTTGTACTGTATGTAGTTTATACTGCTATAGATTAGATTGGAAGGAAACCCAGTAGAGAGACTAAAGTCTGTCTTTAGTGACCTCTGGCCTTCTATTGTATGTCTGGTTACATTCTTAGTTGGTGATTATGGTTACAGCAGGTATAATGACTGCAGTGGAGGTGTTGGCCATATCAGCTAATCCAATGTGTCCTTTCACTTTCTAATTTATAAAAATAGCAGCAGGATGTTGGATGTTATGGGCATCTCTACTCCCAACTACATCAGGCCAGTGCATCATGCTGGGTCTGCATTAATAGAGAATTCATCAGTGTTTGAAATAAGTCCATGCTTGATTGTAAAAAGTGAACGTCGTTGAAAAATACTTTGCAAGTGCCTTTTGCCTTTAACAATCACATTTTGGAATGAATAGTTAAATTCTTTGTTTTGAGAAGACATTTCTACCCGGCTCCTTCACATTTGTCTTGTCCCACCGCACATGAAAAACATTGTCCATTTTGATCCAAAAGTTCCAAAAAATGGTTTTGAACAAAACTCTATTAATGTATGACTATCTTTTATATTCACGAGCCATCTATTCCAAACTGTGTGTGTGTGTGTGTGTGTGTATATATATATATATATATATATGTATATATATATATATATATATATATTTTCAAAAAAAGCAGAATGATCATCCGCACTCGAGTAATGGTGGAAGATGGATCACAGGTCCTTGATATTTTCAATACAAGCACAGGCTTTGCTAAAGGGGGGGGGTGGGGAGAGGAGACCCCCCCCCCCCCCCCAATAGAGACACTGCAAAACAAAGAAGAGGGCACACCAGCCTTGCACATTACCCAAGTGGTATCTTTAACAATACATTATTAAAGATGCCACTTGGGTAATGTGCAAGGCTGGTGCGCCCTCTTCATTGTTTTGCAGTAGTCCAAACTGTATACAGCAGTGTTGCCAGCCTACAAGATTAAAACTTACTGACACAACACCCAAAATTTACTGGCACAGACAACTTTTTACTGGCGTTTCCAAAAGTTACAAAATTACAGTTTTAAGTGCAAATTAGAGTATTTAGGCTACAAACAAATACAATATGCAATTAGCAATATGATTTAATGTAGATAATAAGGCAAAAAACATATTTCTTATTTTATTTTCGATATAGTAAGTATGTAGCTCAGGGACAGGAGACAGGAGGGCAAGAAATTAGAATGGGCGGCACACACAGATAAAACTGACTCTCGCAGTGACACTGACAGCAGTGTGCAGCAGCAGAGATGATGATGACACCTCACTGACACAACACGTCCCCTCCTGAGCCACAGTGACAGTCTCTCTCCAAGCCAAGTAGTCCCTCCAGTCCACTCCAGTCTGAACAGCACTAGTGGTCCTGGTCCCAGCCTGCCTTGCTCCCATAACGCAGACCCGCACACGAGGCTCTGGCCGCACTGCTTGGCTCCATCACACCATGACATCACACAACATGCTCAGGCACCGCCTCTGGCAGAGCCGCTCGATCACACTGCAGCAGGCACTCGGATGGACTCAGCCGGCTCCGGACCAAGCCGAGCGTCACCGCCATATTTTTTACTGGCAAACTTTTACTTTTACTGGCAGGTGAAAATTGCCTGTTTTTACTGGCTGCCAGTAAAAATACTGATGGTTGGCAACACTGGTATACAGCTGATTCAGGCTAGTTGGCCATCAGTGCAGTGTAGGGAAACTTTTATGGAGTAGGGCTTATGGACGAAGTGTACATGTCCCTGTATACTATATGGCCTCCTTTACATGGGTGTACACCTGCACGAAGGGCTGTGTTTGCATGCATGGGATGGACAGGTATTCTGGGCATCTGCATGCAGGCAGTCCCATTCATGTCAATTGAGACAAGGAGACTGCACGGACACAGTGGCTGCTCTCAATTTGACATCCATGTGGGTGTGAGCATGTCCCCCGAGCGCTGACAGTGTGAGTTTGGGACACACACCCATACTGATGTCAAATTGTACAAACGTATTGCCACTGGCCTTTGTAGCAAGGGGCACATGGAAGGGCGACTCATGTCAAACAAAACCAAAGAAAGTTCCCAGCTCAACCTACCAGCCATTCTGCAACCAACCAAATTATCCTGTCCAATTGTATGTGTTTAAAACCAGGGCTATAGTTTGCACACATTTGCAAATACATGCGTAAGCTGCACAGCCACTTCACGGCACCCCAGTATTTTCTGCAGACCTAACTCTGCATTTTAGAATGCGTCACCTTAAAGGCTCACCTGCCCTCTACCTAGCCATTATAATGACTGTGCTTCCACTGAGGCTCTCAAAATTTAGAGACTGCAGATAATACTGGGGTGCCTAAATTGGCTCTGCAGCTTACGCATGTATTTGCAAATGTGTGCAAACTATAGCCCTGGTTTTAATGCAAATTGTTAGACGGGGTGATTTGGTTGGTTGCAGACTAGTCGGTAAGTTGACTAATGTCAAATTGGGTGCAGTGGCTGTGTAGCTGCTGTGTCCCAATGCATTTATTTATTTATTACAGGTATTTGTATAGCAGCCACAACTTAAGCAGCCTTTTACATATATATTGTACCTTCACATCAGGCCCTGCCCTCAGGGAGCTTACATTCTAAGGTCCCTAACTCGCATTCATACATACACATACTAGGGCCAAATTAGACAGGAGCCAATTAACCTACCAGCATGTCTTTGGAGTGTGGGAAAACAGGCAAACTTGTGCAGGTAGTGCCATGGTTTGGATTCAAACCTAGGGCCCTAGTGCTGCCCGGTGGTCGTGCTAACCACTTAGCCACTGTGCTGCCCCCATGAATAGGACTGCATGTCTGTATGGAACACCTGTGCATCCCATGTGGGCAAACGCAGCCCTTTTGCGCACATGCAATTCTATTTGTGTTTTCAAACGCACAATTTTGCATGAGGAGCTTGATATTATATGATCCTATTGAGGTGGTTCACACTGATGCGATCCACACGCATTGTGTTTTTGAGTGCAATTATGAAAGGGGTTCTGTGTGAGTTTGGAGCGATGTGATCCAGACTCGCAAGCGATGGAGTATAGTGGCATACGGAGATCAGTGTTCACGTACGTAGGATTTCGATTGACAGACATTTTTTGCATTACCTCCAGTATGAGGTTATGAGTAAGTGCTAGTCACAGCGCGAAACACAAACTTTTACTGTGTCACGGAGAGGCAGAACAGGGAGATGTAAACAAGGCATTTCCCCGTTCTGCCTAGTGACATGGCAGGGATCTACTGCTCCCTGTCATCGGGAGCAGTGATCGCTGTCATATCAGTGGTAGCCCATCCCCCCCACAGTTAGAATCACTCCCTAGGACACACTTAACCCCTTGGTTGCCCCTAGTGTTTAACCCCTTCCCTACCAGTGTCAGTTACAAGGTAATCAGTGCATTTTTATAGCACTGATCGCTGTATAAATGACAATGGTCCCAAAATAGTGTCAAAAGTGTCCGACGTGTCCGCCATAATGTCGCAGTCACGATAAAAATCGCAGATCGCCATCATTACTAATAAAAAAAAATTCATAATAAAAATGCCATAAATCTATCCCCTATTTTGTAGACGCTATAACTTTTGCGCAAACCAATCAATATACGCTTATTGCAATTTTTGTTTTTCAAAAATATGTAGAAGAATACATATCGGCCTAAACTTGTTTCTCCTGTACTACTTTGGTCCGACTTTGATGCGAGTTGAGGTCCACAGACCTCAAGTTTACACCGGCATTCCCTGAAATTGTGGTCGTAAAGTCGTGGCAAAATCGCGCAACTTTCCAGTCCTAGCAGTGGGAAAGGGGCCTAATAAAGGCAAGAACTGGCAGCAGATCAATGGCTTAACAAGTTCTGTATATGTTAGGATCAATATACTAAGCATGTGGGCTAAGCTACATGGACAATATTGAGGGATTTAACCTCTTTCTGGTGATTACTCTCATTAGGCCAGAGCTATAAGCATTTTAGTAGGTCCATTATGCTACTAAAAATGCTAGGGATTAATTACTAGGGGCTCAGAGTAATTTCAAACCTATGAATTAATTTTCTTACATGTTATGCAATAATTATGTAGCAATAAACACTGTGGGGGTTATTTATGAAAGGCAAATCCACTTTGCACTACAAGTGCAAAGTGCACTTGAAATTGCACTGAAAGTACACTTGGAAGTGCAGTCGCTGTAGATCCGAGGGGGACATGCAAGGAAAATAAAAAACTGAATTTAAGCTTGCACATGATTGGATGATAAAATCAGCAGAGCTTCTCCTCATTTCAGAGCTACCCCTCAGATTTACAGCGACTGCACTTCCAAGTGCGCTTTCAGTGCAATTTCAAGTGCACTTTGCACTTGTAGTGCAAAGTGGATTTGCCTTTTGTAAACAACCCCCTGTGTTTTTTATATTGACTGCATTTCTGTATATACCTCATATAAAGTACCACCTTAGTTCTCCTTTGTTCCTACTGAATCAGGGGTGGAGATGTATTCACATACGTTTCATATAAAGTCCCACCAAGCTCCCTTCCCCCCTTTTTTTCAAAGTAGTACAGGGACTTTGAAGACGCACAGATATGAATGGTATGAATTGTCATGCGACTTTGCAGCCCCAAGTCGCACAAGTGTGAAAGGGACCTTTAGCCTAGGTTCACACTGATGCGACAATCGCTCCCACTTTGGTGAACTTGTTGCACCAGAAGTTGGATCCCATTCTGTGCAATGGAACCGCTCTACTCGTTGCGACTTGAGCCGCTCCGACTTAGAAAAAGGTTTCTGCACTACTTTTGGTCTGACTTTGGCACGACTTGCATTGACTTCTGTTAGGCCCCTTTCACACTGGGGCGGGGGCTGCATCGGCGGTAAAGCACCGCTATTTTTAGGGCGCTTTACCGTCGTATTTGCGGAGGTATTTGACCACTAGCGGGGTACTTTTAACCCCTGCCAGCGGCTAAAAAATGGTTAAAACCACCCGCAAAGCACTGCATAGCGGTATAGCCGCGTTGCCCCATTGTATACACCGCTCCTTCACCGCTCCAAAGATGCCGCTAGCAGGACATTTTTTTAGCATCCTGCCAGCGTACCGCTCCAGTGTGAAAGCCCTCAGGGCTTTCACATTGGAGACACAGCAGCGGCTCTTTCAGGGCGCTTTGCAGGCGCTATTTTTAGTGCTGTATTTAGTGCTGCAGTCCTGCATAGCGCCGCAGTGTGAAAGGGCTCTTAAAGAAGTCGTATGTAAGCCGCGCTGAAGTTGCACTGGGGTCCGACTTCAAAGTTGCGTGACTTTGAACTCGTGGGCAGTGTGAAACCGGGCAGTACATCTACCCCAGTATGTTACAAAAGGGGCTGCCCTGCTGCTTGGTAACCATAGGGAGTCGCAGTCCACTTGGCATTCACAGAACACCTTGAATTTTTTTTCTCTGATTGGATAAGGTGGAGATGTGGAGTGATGTCATAATGCCCACCTAGTCCAATCAGTGAATGTCATGTATACATTAATGAAAAATTCAAGGCATTCTGTGGTTGGAATCAGCAGGGCACCTGCTCGGCACAAGACCAGGAAGACAGTGGCAATCACTGTATTAGCGGAGACTACTACAGTGGTTCTCAGCTTGAACAGTGGTCCCTCTGGTATGGTAGATGCATATTTAATTAGTCTATACTGGACCAATGTAACCATACAATAAAATCCATACTTGGAGTTCAGCATTAAACTCTGAAAACAGACATTTCTTATATACAAAAGAGCATTTGAACATGAATTCAAGCTTCCGAAGCAGGTCTGGATCTGTCTGGTGGTAGTGAGACTCGGACGCGTCAGTCCTTCTGTACGTGCAGCATAACGATGAGCCTACAATGGGTGTTTAGGAGATAATTAGCAAACGGGGTTCCCAGATCAGATCCTCAGATCAGGATCAATACTGGTTAAAAAAATTGAAGGGGCTATACACATTTATTTGTTTTGATGCAGCAAAACTCCTGAATTTTGCTGCATGAAAATGCATGTTAACCACTTTCCGACCGGCGCACGACGATGTACGTCCCTTTTTTGAAGAGGGATATCTCGGTAACGGCAGCAGCTATCCATCTCTTCAGGCGCCGGTCGGCTGTCCGATAATGGTGGTCATCGCGGCGGATTTGCCGCGAGATCACCGTTATCGGCGGCAGGAGAGGTGCCCCCCCCTCCCGCCGCTCTCCCACGCCTTCCGCCGCTTACCGGAACCGTCGGCAGCGGCGGAGGCGATCGGGTCCGTTCCCCTCCTGTGTCTAGAGATGAGTGACGCTAAGATGGCCGCCACTCATCTCTATACCATAGGAGGGCGGAAGCGACGTCAAAAACGTCACTTCCGCCCATACCTCTTAAAGAGGAATTTTCAAATGTCATTTTTTTAAATGACATTTTTTTTTTTTTTTTTTCATTGAAGTCCAAATATGAGATCTGAGGACTTTTTGACCCCAGATCTCATATTTAAGAGGACCTGTCATGCTTTTTTCTATTACAAGGAATGTTTACATTCCTTGTAATAGGAATAAAAGTGAGCAAATTAATTTTTTTTAAAAAAACAGTGTAAAAATAAATAAAATCAAGAAAAATAAATAAGAAAAACAAAAAAATTTTTTTTTAAAGCGCCCCGTCCCGACGAGCTCGTGCGCAGAAGCGAACGTATACGTAAGTAGCGCCCGCATATGAAAACGGTGGTCAAACCACACATGTGAGGTATCGCCGCGATCGGTAGAGCGAGAGCAATAATTATAGCCGTAGACCTCCTCTGTAACGCAAAATATGCAACCTGTAGAATTTTTTAAACGTCGCCTATGGAGATTTTTGAGGGTAAAAGTTTGATGCCATTCCACGAGCGGGCGCAATTTTGAAGCGTGACATGTTAGGTATCAATTTACTCGGCGTAACATTATCTTTCACAATATATAAAAAAATTGGACTAACTTTACTATTGTCTTATTTTTTTATTCCAAAAAGTGAATTTTTTCCAAAAAAAGTGCGCTTGCAAGACCGCTGCGCAAATACAGTGTGAAAAAAAGTATTGCAACGACCGCCATTTTATTCTCTAGGGTGTTAGAAAAAAAACAATATATAATGTTTGGGGGTTCTAAGTTTTTTTCTAGCAAAAAAAACTGTTTTAAACATGTAAACACCTAAAATCCAAAACGAGGCTGGTCTTAAAGTGGTTAAAGCGACATTTAATTAAAATAACAAACACGTTATACTTACCCGCTCTGTGCAATGGTTGTGCACAGAGCAGCCCCGATCCTCCTCTTCTGGGGTCCCCCTCTGTGCCTGAATTTGTCTTAACATAGGCATCTTGTTATTTATTGTCCGGTAGCGGACTGGGATAGGCAGCACTAGGAGCCAATTAGGTACGTTGCAGGTAAATTTACTGAGAAGGAGCAGCTGACAGTAGGATAGAGCAAAGGTGTGAGCTTACCAATCTGTTGCTTCTTCTTCACTGTCCAATCGTAGGCTGAGAACAGGGAGCTAACCAGGATGTAGACTGTAACAGAGAAGAGTCAGGTCTCTGCTAGTCTGGCACAGGACTGGATGGACAGAGATACACATCCTTTGATAAAACATGTCCTATATACTCTATGTATTTAGCTGCTGGCCTGGAGTTTAGCTTCAAAGTATAACTAAAGGCACGTTTTTTTTTTAGTTTTGGATAGAGTGGAGAGGGATTCAAACCCGTCAGTTTTTATTGCTGTCTGTGCCCCCCCCCCCCCCCCCCCCGTTAAACTGGTTGTAAACCCACACAAAAAAAAAAAAGTATGCTAGTATGCATAGCATAGCATAGCACAATACTAGCTCATTATGAAATACTTACCTTAGATCGAAGCCCCTGGTGATTCACCCTCTTTATTTGTCCCGTTTACCATTATCATTGAAAGTGAAAGTAAAAGAAAATCCCCAAATTTTGGGTTGTCCCCAGAAAAGTAATAGAGGGAAAATCTTCTAATCGGGGTACTTGTTCCAGTGACTTGGGGGTCCCCAAGGAATTCTCGAAATTTGCAAGGATTTCCTCTCACTTCCTGTTTGGCTATGGGTCAGCAAGTGAAGGTAAATCTGCCAAAATCAGACACAGACGGCGAAAAAAAAATCCTCTCTTGTTCTATCCAAAATGAAAAAAAGAGGTTTTACCTATAGTTCTACTTTAAGCCCTGGACAGTTTGGGGGTTCTCCCTGTATGCTCTTCAAGACTTTTCCCTCAATTATGACTGGGCTGAATCTTACTGGACAGATGTGGCTGCTGATATGACAGTTGAGTAGAAGCTACCTGGTTCCATTTTTTTAGCGCTGCTTTACCGTTGTTTTAGCCGCAGTATTCGGCCGCTCGCGGAGCGGTTTTACCCCCCGAGAGCGGTCGAAAAAGGGTTAAAATCCCCTGCAAAGCGCCGCCGTAGCGGCGCTTTGCGGCGGTATTGCCGCGGTGTCCCATTGAAATCAATGGGTAGGAGCGGTATAGGAGCGGTGAATATACCGCTCTTATACCGCTCCAAAGATGCTGCTAGCAGGACTTTTTTTACCGTCCTGCTAGCGCACCGCTCCAGTGTTAAAGCCCGCCGGCTTTCACACTGGTGTCAATGGGGCCGGTTTTTTATTTTATTTTTAGCGCTGTACCGCCTGAAAAACGCCCCAGTGTGAAAGGGGCCTAACTGTCACACAGACTAAAAAATAAGCACAGATTTGGGTTATTTTTACCACAGAAATGTGGCAGAATACATTTGCTAAATTGATAAAAGAAAAATTACTTAGTTCCATCAAAACATTTAGAATTTCTTGAGAGAAACTAAGAAAAAAACATTTTTTTTCACAATTTGTGGTCTTTTTTCGTTTATTTAGCAAAAAAATAAAAATAAAAAAAACCCAGTGGTGATTAAATACCACAAAAGAGAGCTCTGTTTAAAAAAAAATGATAAAAATATTATTTGGGTACAGTGTTGCATGATTGAGTAATTGTCATTCAAAATGTGACTGCCCTGGGCAGGAAGGGGGTAAAAGTTACTTAGCTAGTCAGGTTGAAAAAAGACATCTAGTTCCACAGAAAAAAAAAAACATACAATCCTATATATACAAATTTATACCCACAGTTGATCCAGAGGAAGGTAGAAAAAACCCCAGCAAAGCATGATCCAATTTTCTACAGCAGGGGAAAAAATTATTCCCGATCCCCCCGAGAGGCAATCGGGTATTCCCCGGATCAACTTATATATATAAATTTTAGTACCCTGTGTACACCTAGGAAAGAATACAGGCCTTTTTTTTAAAGGAATCTACTGAGCTGGCCAGAACCAGTGAGTATTGAAGGGGTTAAAGGATAAGTTCACCTTTTCATGAAAAATAAAAAGGTGAATTAACTCCAACTGTCCTAGTCACCCCTCCGGACCCCGCTGCACATAGCGGCCATGATGCCCTGTGCTGCCAGTTTAACAATCTATACACTGTACGCCACAATACACAGCCCTGCAGTGATTATTCATCATTTTTGCCATGGTCATTGGTCAGAACAGCCATGTGACCGTGCTGTCCAATGACAAGCACAGTTGAGACCTCTTTTCTTTTAGAATAAAGAAATGCTTTTCATTGGTCAGTGTGGTCAGATGGTTGCGCTGGCCAATGAACACTTGCCATTGCAAGTATGATGATGGATACTATAGCACTGTGTATTATGGTGTATGGACCGCTACACCGGCAGCATCCCCGCTGCTATGTGTAGCAGGGTCTGGAGGGGTGGCCAGGATATTTAGAGTTAGTATACCTTTTCATTATTTTTATTTTTTTTAATGAAAAGGTGAACTTACACTAAGGCTGCTCTCACATTAGGGCGGGCAGGCGTTGATGATAAAACGCTGCTAGTTTTAGCATCGCTTTACCATCATTCTAGTTGAGCTATTCGGCCGCTAGCAGGGTGCATTTAACCCCCTCTAGCGGCCGAATAAAGGGTTAAATGTGCCCGTGTAGCGCCGCTGCCAAAGTGCTTTGCAGGCGCTGCCCATTAATATTAAGTTCTCTGCTCCTCCACCGCCCCAAAGATGCTGCTTGCAGGACTTTTTTTTAACGTCCTACCAGCGCTCGGGCTTTCACACTGGGACTGCAGGGGAGGAGTTTTTCAGGTGATATTTTTTAGCCCAAAAGCGCCTGAAAAACACCTCATTGTGAAAGGGGTCTAAGCATAAAATGGCCAAGTAAGCTTGGTTCACATATATGCAAATCGGATGCATTTAAACCGCATCCGATTCACATAACATGTGAATCGGACCGGCTTTCAATGGAGCCTGTTTGAACATGTCCAGGGCAGCTGCGGCCTGTTTCTTAAAAGGGTCCTGTGCGATTTTGGGTCCGATTTAGGTGCAAATTTAAGTAAAAAAATTGCACCTGAACCAGTGAACAAAACCACAGTCGAACATGTGTGAACTTAGCCTTAGTCAAAATTGCCAGTGTTGGACTTGGCCCTGTGCTGTGTTCTTGCTGGAAAAAGGCAAAATGTTATTAATGATCCTGAAAGAACTTAGACCAAGTCAGGGACTTTGAAAAGAGCAGCATAAATAAGATTTATTTCGTTTTGTACAATCAATGCCTGTTTGGAGCAGTTAAATTATGTTCCAAGGATGTAGAGACCTTACGGAGTATCACACGCATCCCCCCCCCCCCCCCCCCCCCCCCCCCCCCCTCAGTTGAACACAAGCTTTGGGTTATATGAAATCAGTGCAGACCATGCAGCGGATAACCGTTCTATACAGGGCATGTACATTCACTTTAACCACTTTTTTTCTCCATTTATTTTAAGGAAAGGGGTGTGTGTGTGTTGCATCATGGGCCAAATCCACCGAAACTAATATTTTTTTTGAGTGGACGCAGATTGGTGAAATCGGTTCTCTAGGGGCAAAATCTTCCTTTAAAGAGTGGAGTGGTTTCCTGAAGCAGCCAATCCAATTTCTGTTTTCAAAGCCCAACTTCAGTCTCCACTACTTTTCCACAAATATCCATTCAAAAATACAAAATATATTAGTGCAAAAATGAACATCCAATCATATGGTCCCATCTACTTTATGGATATACTGCTCACTGTTTTTGTACTGCTTATTCCATACATATTAGCACCGATTTCTTCAGAAAAGTGAGCTAATGACTGTTCATTCCCTTCCCATATAATGACACATCGTCAACGAATCTTTTCCATTTCTGCCAAATACCTCTGCCTGTTCCTACTTCTCCATAAATAAATTGGCAAGACTGGGTGCAAATTTTGCTCCCAAAGCTACCCCCTTGGATGGCAAATAAAATGGATTCCCACACCAGAACTAAATTTTATGTTACCCCAAACTGTAAACAGTCAAGGATGAAGTACACCTGGCGTTGGGGGAGTTCTCTTGCTCCTTCCAAAGCCCATCGTACAGCCTTTAACCCATAACTATGACTAATATAGGTAGTTGAATCAACATCAACAGTAGCAAACAGAACTCTTTAACCTACCCTTTGTTTCTATTAACTCAGCCCTTTTCAACCAGGGTGCCCAGGCACCCTGTGGTTTCTTTAGTGGTGCCTTGGAAAAATGCCTAAAAATTGCCCAAAAATTGTATTTAAGCCAGTAAATGGAAAAAGACAACCTTTTAATTACACAAAGCCACAGGTTTTCATTGTTCACGATTTCAACCAACCACTGGCGTCCTAACATCCAATGGTGTCAACGGTTGACAAGGTGGACCTTGGGTGCCTGCACAGCAGCCTTGGTTACCCGTCCCCTGCCTCTCTCCATCAGCACTGGGGGCTCATTAGCTGAGTGAGGGAGAAGAGAAACATTGGAATACTAGTCAGGACCAGTGTGCAAAGGTGTGTTTGCTTTAGAAGAATACATTTCCTCTAATGTTGGGTGTCCTACGTGTGTGGATGTTGCTGTATTATGTAAAACGATTAGTTTAGTTTTTTTACATTATAGAATGGGATGCCTCAAGATTGTGCAGAATTTGAAAGGGTGCCTTGACTGGAAAAAGGTTAAGAGATACTATATTAGATCAAGTGGTTGGCACTTCTGCCTAGAAGCGCTAGGGTCATCAGTTCCAATCCCAACCATGGCACTACCTGTTTGCATGTTCTCACTGTGCCTGCGTGGGTTTCCTCCGGGTAATCCGGTTTTCTCACACATTCCAAAGACATGATGGTAGGTTAATTGTCTCCTGTCTAAATTGACCCTAGTATGTGTATGTATGAATGTGAGTTAGGGACTTATGCCCTGTACACATGGTCGGAAATTCCGACGGAAAATGTCCGATCGGACCATGTTGTCGGAAAGTCCGACCGTGTGTGGGCTCCATCTGACTTTTTCTGTCAGAAATTCAGATGGAAAAAATTTGAGATCCTGCTCTCAAATTTTCCGACAACAAAATCCGATCGGACTTTTTCCGATCGTGTGTAGAGAATTCGGACGGAAAAATGCCATGCATGCTCAGATCAAATTACGAGACCAAAGCTATTGGCTAATAGCCTCTACGTAGTTCTGTCGTACGCAACGAACGTCACCACGTTCAGAATGATCGGATTCTCCGACAACTTTGTCCGACAGTGTGTATGAAACACCAGTGTCGGACAAAATCTGTCAGAAAAAAAACGGATTTTGTGGTCGGAATTTCCGACTGTGTGTACGGGGCATAAGTTTTTAAACAGGGACGGATGTGAGTGTACCATATATATGTGCTGCGTAAAATTGACAGCACTATAACAAGTACCTGTAATAAAATAAATTAAAGGCTTATATCCAAGGAGTCTTCATTTTCTTGTAAGCCTTTTTTACCCATCTGAGGAACATTGAGCACAGAGATGGAAACACTGTCTGTCTTTTTTTCTATAGATTTTGAAATATGTTTGGGAAGTTTATAGATTTTTCACTTTATTCACCATATGATTGGATGTTCATTTTTTCACTAATATATTTATTTTTTTAGAACGAATACTTCCACGTTAGAAGTTTGAGATTTGGTTTGAAATATAGCACCAGTTTGTATAGAATTTCTAATGGATGGGCACCTAACTGGTCACTGTCCACCCAAATTATAAATATCAGTTTTGGCTGAATTGGCTTTCAAAGTGCCCATTAAGTGGCTAAAGACTACAATTACATTTTAACTCTATTATAAATTAAAGCAGATATTCCTTAAAGCTCCCAGCACCTCTCATGGGGCACTGACAGAGCAATAAGGCACTGTGGGAGCAGGGATACCGCTGCTTGTACATTTAGAATAGCAGCCATCAGCACAAGCACTCAAACTCTGCATTTCAGTCCTCATTATTTTCTTCTCGGAAATCCCTTCTTTGCTATACTCCCTTTCAGCTTAAAGTGTCCAACTTAAAAAATAAAAAAAAAATTCAATTTTTAATCATCGTAGTGTGAGGCAAGTTTTTTCATTCCAACATTAAAACATTAAAACTTCACAATCATTTAACGGTCCAGTGCCTCGTAGGAATATAGAGTGCAAACCTTAGTGTTAGGTTTTCAGTGCGGCCACGCCCACTGCGCTAAGGAGGTGGGATAATGGGAGATCACCAGGTTACACACCATATAAAATGTAGGAAAGGAGGAGGCACTGGTGGACGTTGGTCATCATCATCATAGGCCCAGCAAGAATTGGAATCTTCAAGATAAAGTGATGGAAAATGTTTGTTCTCATGAGCTCTTGCTAGGAGTTTCCAAAATTAAGACATGGTTTGATGTGGACGGAGGAATGTCAAGGTAATAAATGAAATGTTTAGACAAAAATGGACAAAGTACTTCCACTGTGGAAAGGTGAGGTCCTTGAAGACCACAGAGGAATTCTTGGATGGAGACACTGGTGATAGATGACAATCCCGGACGGACACACAGGAAATGAAGACAGAACTGTCATCGTTAGGATTAGACAGCCGACTTTCATCAAATAGTGTCTGCTATCAGAAAGGGAGCGTTGTGCCGACCTCTTCTGCTTGCCTGAAACTCCAGCTTCCTTTCCTGCATCGATGAGGTCATCCTATACTAAGCCTACGTCTGGTGGCTGCTGGAAGTGGCTGAAGCCCAGGAAGACTTGCTCCAGTGTGATCTGGCTTACACAGTAATCTTCCAGATCAAACTTCTCCTTGGCCTTTTCAAGGATCCCAAATACCTAGGAGGAGGATGAGACTAGTTAATTCTAGGCTCCACTGTGTTATTAATAAGTTAAAGCGGTTCTGCACTGGGTTTTTTTTTTGGGGAATATGCTAAGGTATAATAGCTAAATTGGGTGACTCACCTGTTCCATCTTCCATCGCGATCACTGCCGGTTTTCCTCCGATAAAGTTCTTTATTTGCTGCTTTTCTGCTGGGGGCCATCTTGCCTGTGGGCATGTGAAACCCCACAGGCACTTTAGATGGCCCAGCATGCACCGCCGTTACTGCGCCGAGCTTGCGCGTGCGCAGTAACGGCAAAGTGCAGCTCACGTTCTCCGAAATCTCGCGAGATGTCGGCACATCTGCCGACATCTCGCGAGATTTCGGAAGATGTGTCCGAAATCTCGCGAGATTTCGGAAGATGCCCGCACAGACTCCTGGGATCAATGACACCAGATCCCAGGAGACAGTGCGTCGTGACGAGGATCCCCGCACAGACCCGCCCACCCCCGCAGAGACAGAGGACAGGAAGTCATCGATTACAAGGTAAGTGAAAAAAAAAAACACATTTCATTTAGTACTCTTTGCCTGATTTGGAAGGCAAAGAGATTAAGGCCTCTTTCACACTGGGGCGGTGCGGGGCGGCGACGGTAAAGCAGCGCTATATTTCGCGCTGCTTTACCATCGTTTTACCCGCAGTATGCGGCCGCTAGCGGGGTGGTTTTAACCCCCGCTAGCGGCCGCAAAAGGGTTAAAAACCTCCGCAAAGCGCCGCTGCAGCGGCGGTTTGCGGGCGGTATCCCCGCGGTTTCCCATTGATTTCAATGGGAAGGAGCGGTATAGGAGCGGTAAATACACCGCTCCTTCACCGCTCCAAAGATGCTGCTAGCAGGACTTTTGTTGCGGTCCTGCTAGCGCACCGCTCCAGTGTGAAAGCCGGCCGGCTTTCACACTGGAGTGAATGGGGCCGTTTTTTTCAGGCGGTGTACAGGCGCTATTTTTAGCGCTGTACCGCCTGAAAACCGCCCCAGTGTGAAAGGGGCCTAACTAAATGAAATGTGTGCAGAACCGCTTTAACTTGTGCAGCAACAGTACATCCAAGGCATCACTGGACATTTTGTACATGTCCCCCTCTAGTGCTTAAAAGTAGCAATATGTAGTTTGAAAAACAATGCAAATTAAAGGGTCACTAAAGGAAAAAAAAATTTTTTTAAATAACAAACATGCTATACTTACCTCCACTGTGCAGCTCGTTTTGCACAGAGTGGCCCCGAACCTGGTCTTCTGGGGTCCCTCGGCGGCTGTCTCGGCTCCCTCCCGCAAGGACTCAACTTCATGCGAGCTCCCTCGCATGCTGTGGAGTGCTTGCGGGTGCGCTCCCATGATACAGCTGGCGGCTATAGTGGCTCACTGAATCACTCTGCCCGCCACCCCCGCCGCGCCGCGTCATTAGATGTGATTGACAGCAGCGCAAGCCAATGGCTGCGCTGCTTTCAATCCATCCACTCTAGCCAATCAACGACCAGGGTGAGCGGCGAAGAGGACGTCGGGGGCGAGCGCTGGACTTTCGAGGGGTCAGGTAAGTATAAACGGGGGGGCCTGACGGGTGTTTTTTCACCTTAATGCATAGAATGCATTAAGGTGAAAAAACTTTTACCTTTACAACCCCTTTAAGTTTCAGATATAATAGGAAAACAGCTGTGCAAAATGCTTCATCCAGATTTCCAAACACACCAAGGGACATTTATCAAACAAAGTAGTCACAAATTTAGACACAAGTCAGGTGGCTTCTGAGTTAACACAGTCTAAAGGGCCATACATGGGCCAAATATTGGGCAGTATTCGGCCTGACATCCGGCCCGTGTGTACAGCAGCCGGTCTGACTGAAGCCAGCCAAACATTCGGCATCTATTGAAGGGGCATGACCGAAAAAGATCTGCCGATCGTTATCCGACCAGTGCTCTCAGCCAGTATCCTCCTGTCAGGGCAAGACAGTCCCCCCTGTCAGAACACAACAGCTCAGCGGAGAAATCGCTGTACTAACATCATATTGCTAGTACAGGATCTCCTCCCGAGCTCTTCAGTTTTTTTTTTCATTCAGCCCTGCTGGGTTGAACGAAAAAAAAAAAAACTGATAGTGTGTACCAGGTTCACAATTGAACATAGGGCATCATAAGGAACATGGAATATCTAGACATGATTCACAACCAGAGAGTAAAGGTTGGTATTGGTGCCAAATATTGTCCGGTTCAGAAAAAAACTGTCCAACATTTGGCCTGTGTGTAAAGCAGCCTGTCTAACTACCAACGATCAGCCAATGGCTGCGAGCGCTGATCAGTGTGTTCTGGCAGGGGATGGGGGCAGTCCCCCTATCAGAACACAATGGCCCAGTGGGGAGATCGCTGTACTAACATTGCTTGTGTTAGTACAGTGATCTGACAGTTTTTTTCATTCAGCCTGCTGGGTTGACGAAAAAACACTCTCTGCGTGTACCAGACAGTGATTGTAGAGGCAGAAGATTTTTTATCTTAATGCATTCTATGCATTGAGATGAAAAGCCTTCTGTGTGCAGCAGCCCCCCCTCATCCCCTCTAGTACTTATTTGAGCCCAATCTCTATCCAGCAATGTTGTAGAAGTGTCTCGGCTGCCCGTCACTCCCCTCCTCATTGGCTCCCGCTGCTGTCAATCAAAGCCAGTCAGCCAATGAGAAGAGAAAGGGGGCAGGACCAGGCCGCGGCTCTGTGTCTGAATGGACACAGGGAGCTGTGGCTCGGCTCAGGAGCCCCTATAGCAAGCTGCTTGCTATGGGGGCACTCAACAGGAGGGAGGGGCCATGAGGACCGAAGAGGGACCCAAGAAGGGGAGGATCTGGGCTGCTCTGTGCAAAACCACAGGGGAGGCAAGTATGAAATGTTTGTTATTTTTAACTAGGGAAAAAAGACACTTTAGTATCACTTTTAAAAATAAGAAGTCTAAGTAAAAGGACTGAAGTATAACTTGAAAAATACTGGGGGTTATGCAGCCAATAAATACACATTGTCTTACCTGAGCCCAACTCAGCTTCTGATTTGTTATGTGGTAATGAACCATACCTTGGTGCTCATGCTTCAGCAGGCTGCCTGCAAGGGGCAAAAAGCAAAAGCGCTGTGTTAACAAAGCAAACAATTCACCAGTCAAGATTGGTCTTTAAAAATGGTTAGGGTGCCTACACATACTTGTTTGAAGTAGATATCTACAAAGAAAGACGAGCAGTGACACAACTGCTAACCTGTAAAGCTGGTCCTCTGTGTGACTGGCATAAGTTGTGTAATGATGTGCTGTGTGTGGCTGAACCCTTGTTTTCTTTTCAGAAAGGATTGCACAATTTAATCGCCTAAGGACCAACCGCCGTCCTACTGCAGCAGGTTGGCTCTCCTGGGCGAATCGCGTAGGAGTAAGTCGGCCACATTAAGAGCGATAGGGGGCGCGCATGTGCCAATGGCATGACGCCGGAGCAGATTTGCGTGGCCGGCGATCGCGATGTCCGCTGGCCACCTGCGATCGATCCACAGAGAGCCAGAACAGGGATCTGTCAATGTAAACAGACAGATCCCCATTCTGACAGGAGAGTAGAGAGAGATCTGCTGTTCCTAGTGATCAGGAACAGTGATTTCTCTCCTCCTCCAGTCAGTTCCATCTCCCCACAGTTAGAAACACCTCCCAGGGAACACATTTACCCCTTGATCGCCCCCTAGCGTTGCCCCTTCCTACCCCTTCCCTGCCAGTGACATTTACACAGTAATCAGTGCATTTTTATAGCACTGATCGCTGTATAAATGTCAATGGTCCCAAAAATGAGTCAAAATTGTGTCCGATCTGTCCGCCACAATGTCGCAGTCCCACTAAAAATTGCAGATCGTCGCAATTACTAGTAAAAAAATAAAAATGCCATATATTTATTCACTATTTTGAAGGCGCTATCATTTTTGCGCAAACCAATCAATATACGCTTATTGCTATTTTTTTTAACAAAAATATGTAGACGAACACATATTGGCCTAAACTGATGAAGACATTTTAATATTTATTATAGCAAAAATTTTAAATTTTTTTAATTGTCGCACTTTTTTGTTTATAGCGCAAAAAATAAAAACCGCAGAGGTGATCAAATACCACAAAAAGAAAGCTCTTTTTGTGGGAAAAAAAGGACAACAATTTTGTTTGAGTACAACATTGCACGATTGTGCAATTGTCAGTTAAAGTGTCGCATTGGCGTATCGCAAAAAATGGCCTGGTCAGGAAGTGGGTAAATCCTTCCGGTCCTTAAATATAACCCATCTGTGTATTAGCTACTGCTACCAACAGTCATAGAAGCTCATTGGGGCCTACTAGGGAAGGCTCACATGGTAAGGTAATGGCAATGCTGCAGCAATCTGAAAAGTGGATAATGGCCCTCCTACACGAAGCAGCAGCCTGGCTTTCCTGTGGTCCAACACCCCTAGAACAGTACATTAATAAACAGTGTGGCTCAGGTAGCAATAGCACTATTTAGTGGTGTGGTGGGTGGGGTGTTCTGGACCACAGGAGAGCTAGGCTGCTGCTTAACGCGAGGGAGCCTTGGTCCAATGTCTCCATATTGCTGCACATGGCATTTTAAGCCTTGCATCATAAGCATCAGAAGAAATATTTGTTGTTGCCGCTACTGGACACTCACCTGGGAAGACAGCCTCTACAAATTCTTTGAAGGCTTTCAGGTCATCTTCTCCTCTGGAAGTCTTGGCAAGCAAAGTATAACCACTGCCAAATTTGCTTTTTAGGTGCTGGGGGCTACCGAGGCATTTTAGCTGACCATTTACCATAATGGCGAGCCGTGTACAAAGAGCCTCACACTCTTCCATGCTACAGGAAAGAGAAAATTGGTTTTGCAATAGGATTTCTAGGATTCATCTTTCACTTGATCACTCAGTAATTTCCAACATTCTCACCTATGAGAAGTGATGATCACAGCTTTCCCACTTTCCCGTGTCCTCGTCACAGCATCCCACAGCAACCTCCGAGCTACAGGGTCCATTCCAGTGGATGGCTCATCCATGAAAATGACAGGCGGACCTCCAATCAGAGCAATGCCAGCACTGAGCTTCCTCTTGTTTCCACCACTAAGAACAGAAAAATGGTTGGCATAGTGTAACCAATAGCAGCTTAGGCAGCAGGAAAAAAAAATGAGGAGGGACTCAAAGGGAAAGTATTTTCACCCTTTTAAGAAAGTCAAAATTTGCATAAAGATTTCTTGGGCTCCAGTGAGCATGAGAGCAACCATTCTCATTACATATACATTATAATGAAGCAATGTGCCCTGATGGTATTCATCTCCGAATTCAAGAGAACTTAGAGAGATAGTTGTTGGACCATTAATGGATTTTTTTTAATCAATCTCTTCTAACAGGAGAAGTTCCCCATGACTGGCGGACAGCTAATATTGTACCTATTCACAAGAAGGGCAGCAAGGTAGAAGCTGGCAATTACAGGCCAGTGAGTTTAACATCATCATCAGTTAATAGAATCGCTCATTGATCACTTAAAAATACACAACTTGCTGGACCCAAAGCAGCATTGCTTTACTGAGGGCGGATCATGTCTGATTGGATTTTCTGACTGTATTATCAGTGTTTTGGACCAGGGTGGTGCTATGGACATAGCATTTTTTGTTTTTTACCAAAGGCATTTGATACAGTTCCACATAATGATCCAATACAAAAGTTGTACAAGCTAGGACTTAACCCTTGGGTGGTTGAGTAGATATGTAGTTGGCTAAAGGATACCAGAGTGTGGTTGTAAATGGGTTTCATTCAGAACAGAGACCAGTCGCTAGTGGTGTACTACAAGTCTCTGTATTAGGTCCTGTTCTATTTAATCTATATGTAAGTGATATAAGTAAAGGTTTGTTGGGCAAGGTATGTCTTTATGCTGATGATACAATTGTGTGTAATAGGGTTGATATCTCCGGAAGGGTCTGTAACATGGAACATGATTTGGCATTGCTGAAAAATTGGTCAAAGCAGTGGAAACTGAAGTTCAATGTTTCTAAATGTAAAATAATGCACCTATGGAACCCCTTGAGAGAGTACAACATTGGGGGTACAGGGTTAGCAAGCACTACAGAGGAAAAAGATTTGGGGGTACTTATGTCAGAAGATTGCAAAATGAGCAAATAGTGTGACCAGGCAGTGGGAAAAGTGAATAGAATTCTAGGATGCATCACTAGCAGGAGGAAGGAGGTTCTGTTTCCCCTATATAGATCTTTAGCAATATCTTATAAAATACTGTGTTCAGTTCTAGAGACCTCACTTACACAAAGATATTGATAAGATGGAAAGAGGGCAGAGATGGGTAACAAAGATGGTAAAAGGTGTGGGGGATAAAACATATCGAGAGCAGTGATGTAAGTAACTGAGCTAAAATAAACGGAGTTACTTAAACGCAGTTACCGCAATTACATCTACCGCCACTAGATAGCAGTAGTGCAATTCCGGTGTCCTGGCGAAAAAGTTCCCCCACCGGATAAGGACCCCCTGTACTGCGCAGGCGCAATGCTTGCGCAGTACGAAGGACTACGGAGCTTACGAAAATTGCCGAACCTAAACACCTGAGTGAACTCTACACCGCACAAGCGCAGTTAACATGTAATTGTACGAGGCGATGTCACATGCTCCCGATGCTCGTGCTACTCTGCAAGGGGCGTTTATCGTGTAACTAGGGGGAGGGTCTAGTATTACTGTAACCAAGGGGCGCATTTATTATTATTGTTATATATCGAGCTCTGCCCATTAATTTAACATTCGCCCTCTTCTGTAGCCATCCGCCCCTTACACGATATAATAATAATAGATCCGCCCCTTGCTTACACGCTATAACAGATCTGCCCCTTGGTTAAAGTAATAATAGAGCAGCCCCTTGGTTACACGATATATAACAAAATTAATAAATGCGCCTCTTGGTTACAGTAATACCAGACCCGCCCCTTAGTTACACGTATAGAATATTTAAAAAAATCAGTTACTTTGCTGCGTAACCAATTACTTTTCCAATGTAGTAACTGAGTTACTAACGCAATTACTTTTTGGGAGAAGTAATTTGTAACTTAACTAATTACTTTTTTAAAGTAAGATGACCAACACTGATCGAGAGTGACTTCAGGAACTTAAAGGAGAAGTACAGCCAAAGCTCGTTTGGCTGTACCTCTCCCATGGATTACAGGAGTGCAGTTCGTTCTGCACTCCTGTGACCTGTTTTCAGCAGACAGCGGGCTGAAGCCTGTTGTCGGCTGACGTCACAGAGCTGGTCCAGGCTGGGGTAAAATCACAACAATCAAGTTAGGATTTGCCCACAACCCTGGACCTCCACCTGGCTCAGCCTCTCAACTAGCCGCTGAGAGCCTGAGCCAGTCATTATGCAGAGCAGACAGTCACCAGCTCTCTGCTCACGGAGCTTTGAGAACGGAGCGATCAGCGGTCTTTGATCGCTTGGTTATTAGTCTTAGATCCGACGGGAGACCGATGCAGCATCCACCTAGGCAAGTATAATTTAAAAAAAATTCTCTTTTAATATGTCCAGTCTGGAGGAAAGAAGGGATGTCAGAAGATAGAAACCTTTAAATACATATCAAGGGGGTGAATAAGGTTAAGGAGGGCAGTTTTTTCGATATGAAACCAAAATCAAGAAGAGGGGGACATGACCTCATAACTGGAGAAAGTTCAGAACTAATCTTAGAAAGTATTATTTTACTGAAAGGGTAGTTGATGATTGGAATAAACTTCCAGCAGAGGTAGTGAGCCAGTCAACGGCAAATAGCATCAAACATGCTTGGGACAAACATAGATCTATACTGTGATGAAAAAAGTAAAAAAACAAATAAATAAATAAAAAAATTTGGGCAGATTCGATGGACTACTCTGTCTTTTTTCTGCTGTCACTTTTCTATGTCTCTATATAGGCTCTGCTTCATGTTTAATGGTACTATACAATGATGGATTCATCACTCTCCAAAGTATAACACAGGTATAGATCATAGATTGTCCTATCTATCACAAGCTCCTCACCTATATGTCCGCACCAGCTTATTGGCGTAAGCCTCCAGGAGCAAACCACGCAGCGTGTTCTCCACACAGCTGGTGATGTAGGTCTCAGGGACACCACGCAGACGAGCATACAAGCACAGAGTCTCCCGACCAGTCATGTGCTCCAGCAGGGGGTCAAACTGGGGACAATAGCCAATCCGCTGTTGAGCCTAAGAAATGAAAGTGTTCAAAAACACATAATGTACAGTTTATCATTTCAGATATAGATTTGAAAGAGATATACTTGATGTGATAATCCTATGAATGTGTGCTAAGTAAGACTTTCAACATCTTGTTTTTAAATACAGTTTATGGTTACATGTATACACGGGTAGCCATATTTACTCATTACATACTCAAGCTTTGCTTCCTGCTTTGTAGTGCTACACATTGGTTGTACATGCTCACAATGCACGTTTGTTGCCAGCCCAGTGAAAACAATGTGCCAATTCTACAACTACACTACTTGTGGTGTAACTGATACCGTCAGTAAATATAAGCAAGGGAGGTTGAGTGATTGCAATAAAATACAGATTTCCCTCCAATGGTTAACCTTCAAATTCACATATAAAAAAAATAAAAATAAAAAAAATAAGTGAAAGCTGTGTCAAAAATGACTAAAACGATAATACTGCAAATAAAACTCAAAATATGTGTTTGTTACAAGACAGTATATACCATAATTTCCCTTTAAGACTCAGAATTAGGAATCATTCCCAGTAAGCATCAGATCTAGTCTACACACACACTTTGCATGATTAAAATCACCTTCTTCATGCTACGCAGGATACTGTGTCCGTCAATATACGCATCCCCTGAGCTGACAGTTTCGTCCCCAGTCAGCATGCGGAATGTGGTGGTCTTACCAGCTCCATTAAATCCAAGCAAACCGAAGCACTCTCCTCGGCTGATGGCTAAAGACATGCGGTCAACGGCAAGGAGGAAGTCACGCCGTCCATAAACCTTAAAAATAAGATTATATCAAGTTAGAGATCCATATTTTCATCTTTGTTCAGACAGGACTGTATGGCTTTTCTATTTTTACCTGTTGGAGTCAGTCAATTCCCTTTTGGATTTATAATTAATTTCCCATATCCCATATATAACACTGACATCACCCTAATTCATCCTATGCATTAAGGTGAAAAAACACCTGTCAGTGACCGTCCCCCCAGCACCCCTGTTTTACTTACCTGAGCCCCCGAACTTGACCCGGCGGGGACGCGCTGTCTCTCTGCCCGGGGTTCTCGGCTCTTGATTGGATAGATTGACAGCAGCAGGAGCCATTGGCTGTGCTGCTATCAATCAAATCCAATGATGCGAGCGCCAGGGGGCGGGGCCGAGTCCTGCATTCGGCCTCTATGGATGCCGAATGCTGGACTCGGGAGCGCGTCCGCAAGCGCTTTCCTAAAGGGGGTTATCTGATGTGGGTGGAGCCACGAGAGCCGCCGGGGGACCCCAGAAGAGCAGGTTCGGGGCCACTCTGTGCAAAACGAGCTGCACAGTGGAAGCAAGTATGATATGTTTGTTATTTAAAAAAAAAATAATAATTACCTTTACAATCACTTTAATACTTTTCAGCATACCTAGAGCGATTCACATCATTGCCCATCCCCTGGAGGAGCTCACGACCATACCCAATGCATACACACTAGAGCCTACGTGAGAGGTGGCCAATTAACCTACCAATATGTCTTTGAAACCCATGAAAACACGGGATGGACACAACTTTTATACAATATCTGGACACATTTGCATTAGCTAGTAGTAGTTAGTGACCTTTAACTGGACTTGTATTGTTGACATAGAAGTATTTTTACAACACTTAACATTACAGGAAAAGTCCAGTTGAATGTGACTAAATACTAAGGCCCCTTTCACACGATCGACACGATCGGCCCGCTCAGATACGCCTGTCTGTTTTTCAGGCGGATCAAAGTGGGCCACCCATTGACTTCCATGGGCAGGCGGATGTCAGCAGATGTTTGTCTGCTGACACCCGCCTGCCATCCGATCTGACAAGATTCACTCAAAACAGAGGTGGAGTCAAACAAGCAGAGCTTCCCCTTTTGGGTGGAGCTCCGCTATAAATAAACTTTTCTTTAACTGAATTATCAGAAAATGAAACTCCCTTCCCAGGTCTCACCTTACTGAGCTCCTTGATTACTAAAGGGCTGCTGAGCGATTGCTCTACAGGAGACTCCAACACCTTCTTCCTCTCGTCTGCTACATCTCGGTCTTCTGGGGGAGAGACTGGAGATTCTGGGAGTGCGGACTGATAAAAACAGAAGGTGGAGAGAGAGAGATATAGGATTATGACATTAGCAAGAAAATTAAGGCAGGTGTACGTACTTTGTTCAGCCTCTAAAGAGGCTGTAAATCCTCACCTTGTAAAACGACACATTTTGTTTAGAATAGAAATAAAAAGGCAAAACATTTGTGTATGCATATAAAAAAAAAAAGAATTCCTTTTTTATAAGTGATCACATTCCCTCTGTTCTCAGCTGCATAAGAGCTGGGGTAGAACTAAATCAGTGAACAGCGGAGAGAAGGGTGATCACGTAACCAAGCGTGCCTCGGTACAGCCAGTAATTCCAGGGGTTAAGGAGCCGATCCGGGGACAGTGCCTACAGCAGAGCCTTTCCTGCACACAACCAGCACACCGCAGACATGAAACCGACCAGCGGCCCCAAGAAACACGGGAACCCAAGAGGAGGAAAAAGAGGTTCAAGGTTTTAAATGCCCTTAAATGAGAAGTTTTTTTACTGAGACTCTTGCAAGGTTTCGCTGACATCTGCCACCTAAATCCACTGGGGCCATAGTATAACCCTGAAAGGGGATATTTTCTTATCCCTAGGTGGAAGTTCTGAGAGACCAGAGACTGGATGGAAAATAGATGAAAATCAGGGTCAATATCTATTAAATCAGAAGTATCCAGAAATTGTTGAACATTAATTGGATGAATCCTATAACAGAATTTACTACTGTCTGATCCTTTAGAGATTATTGATTTACCTGTACATCGCTACACCAGCAGGATCTGACGTATCAATTTGGACTATTTTTTCATTTATTTATATATCCATTCTGGGACTACCTCAATATATTTATTTATTTATCAATATATATACATTTTTTCATTTATCTATATATCCATTCTGGGACTACCTCATCATTTTTTATACAATTTTTTTTTATATATTGATATATATATTGTTTCTTTTTATCAACCATTCACGGATGTATATCTATTTATTTTATATGTTTCATATGAATTTTTAATTACTAGATGCACACTTTTACGTATGCACAGTATAATATTGTTTTTCAGTTTATTATCCACTTTTAGTCTTTTTACACATATGGCACTTTAAATATTATTAGACAGTCAGTCACCACATATTTATTGCTAGTCACTTATATGTGTATTTATATATTTAATATCTCCACCACTATACACTTGAGTCCACCAAGTACCAGTGCCACCTGCTGGACACTTTCAATATTGCACTTTATATATATATATTTTTGCGCAAAATTTTTTATTTATCTATTCTTCTTTGTGTATTTGTGAACACGCCACATTTTGCTGCATACCACTATACTGTTTATTATTGACCACCTGAATACTCCCAGTAGCGCGAGGGACACACCTATACACATGGATATAACATGTTGGGTTTACATATTCTTTAAACAAAATGCTTGTACTGTATTCATTTCAAATGACCATACTTCACAAAAGGCATTTTATAAATGATGTATTGTTTGATTTTTTCAGTTTTTATGAACATATGAATTTGACCTAAAAATCTGAAAGAAAAATTGCACAGTCTAATAATGCACGGGTGAGGCAATGCTCGTAGGGCCAATGTTTTGCTCCCTCCAGTACTGTATATGTTGGGAGCCTGTTTCGCCTCTAATGCCGCGTACACACGAGCGGAATTTCCATCAGAAAAATCTTGGATGGTTTTTCCGACGGAATTCCGCTCAAGCTTGGCTTGCATACACACGGTCACACAAAAGTTCTTTGAACTTTTGACCGTCAAGAACGCGGTGACGTACAACACTACGACGAGCTGAGAAAATAAAGTTCAATGCTTCCGAGCATGCGTCAAATTGTTTGCGAGCATGCGTGATTTTTTTTTTTGCGCGTCCAAATTGCATATAGACGATCGCATTTTCAGATAGGAACTTTTCCCGACCGAAAAATAGAAAACCTGCACTCAATATTTTGCTGGTTGGAATTCCACCAGCAAAAGACAGATGAAGCATACACACGGTCGCATTTTCCGACAAAAAGATCTCATCTGAGTTTTGCTGGCGGCATTTCTAATCGTGTGTACGCGGCATAACAGAAGTAAGAAAATTGACCAACTATACAAGGAAGACACTAGAAAATGGCCAGACTTATGATTTGGGTGTGCAGTGAGCAATCACGTTATTGATGTTTGACTTACTAGCTATACCACTGCCTCACCAGTTAACTATCTACAGTATTTTAAAATCAATCATTAATCAATCCATATTACTTTAACGAACAAAATGAATTGTACCCAGTAACGACGTCTAAACTGCCAAAGCTGGCAGAGGATTCGGCTCTCGATAATGAAGAGGAGACACAGAAAGGTCAGGCCCTGGACGGTCATGGATGTCAAATAACGACCCACTCCCGGTTGAGAGAAAGAGTAGTAATTTGTTTGATAGCTGATGTCTGGAAAGAATATGATGGTTACATCACTGAAATTATTCTTAACTCACATAATCAACACCGTATAATAAATATAATATTATATATATATACACAGTACTGTATTTAAATGTTAAAACTACTTCCAAAGCCTAAAGATGGTACTTTAAGCTCAGGCGCTCATGAAAGGTGACAGATGCTCAATACTTACTCAGCCATTTGCAGATGAATTCGGTTGGTACAGAGGTAGTGCAGAACTGCAGGAAGTGATAGTTTTGGTAGAAGTTACTAAATGCTCGTCCCAGACAATAATTTGGAAGCACCAAAAATACAAGGTCCAGGGTTTGAGCCAGGTCAACCATGCCAAGGGCTGTTAACAGAATTACAAATAGAGTATGAATGATGCATGGACACAAAGCATTACAATAAAAAGATTAATTCAAAAGGTACAAATCACCCTAGGTATGCTACTGCAACAGCACTCTCCCTTATTATAAAAAATAAATATATATATATATAAAAATTTTTTTTTTTATATATGAATGTGCTACAGTACTGCAACAGCGCTCTTTTTTATTTAAAAAATAAATAAATAATAATAATAAAAATAATTATACATACACACACATACATATATATATATATATATATATATATATATATATATATATATATATATATATATATATATATATACACATACACACACACACACACACACACACACACACACACATACATTACATACACACACACACACACACACACACACACACACACACACACATATATTATAATATATATTTAAATTAGAACATTAGAAATCACTATACGCATGCTTATGTGATAGAAATAAATAAGTACCTAATCACTCTGTGAATAAATACATAAATTATACATATTGTGCAAACACACAAAAAATTTAATCTGAAAATCCAAACTCAAGAAACAATAAAAGAAGATCCACCAACATTCATGTACAATAAAACAAATCAAATAACAAAACCACCAGCAATAAATAACTTTAGTGTCCCCACACTTTGTACCAGTCTTTTTAGACACAAACTTTAGAGCACTATTCAAGAAAATCCTTTCTTTCTCATGTGTCAGAACTACACTCTTTATGCATGATCCCCAAATCCTCCACTTTCGGTGTGCTTTAGAGGTGTACTCCCACCTAATTTGATGGACCTCTATAATCATAGATGGTCAAAACGCAGCATGTGTATAACATCAGATTTCACAGCACTCCTCTGCAACTGCCTCCAGTGCTCTCCGCCACAAGATGTACAATATAGCTCAAAACACAATAAAGAACTCCATAGTGCTCACTGCATGCTTATTTTATTTAAAATCTGTGGTCAACAACCCCCACATTAGGAGACAATAATTCAGCATATAAAACAAGTCCAAGCAGAAGCTGCCTATCACTGTTCCTCTGCCTGTGTGAATGCAGTGGCACTCAATAGGACCTGTGGGGAGATGCAGCATGGTATGGCGGCAGTAAACACACAGAGTCCAGTTGCAGACACAAAACTTATATTAAGGTAGAAGTTCAACAATTCACAACAAGCCTGGCAGATGGCACCTGACCGGGAACACTCACAGGATGCAAAGCTATATGTAGTAGAGCAGGTCTCAGGAATGCCAACAGCGCCGGTTTTGAGGGGCGGAATGCAGCGTGGCCAGTCCATGCCCAAATGGGGAAGTTTCCAGGAAGAATGGGGTGTCTCTATCATTTCCCTACTCGACTGGAATCTCTCCCTGCCACTAATCATTGTCCCTGTCAGGTGGCTGACTGGTCCCTACACTACCCACGTGCAAGATGAGCATCAAGCCTGGGAGCCAGGGCCTTAAATAGGCTCCACCTGGCCCAAGATGGCTGCCAGAGTCAGTTGGGGTAGCAGCGTCCAATCGGATTGCTTCCCCAGTGACCCAGGAAACAATAGAGGAACCACATTCCTCTTGACTTCCCCTCCAACTGCAATACCAATGTGGTGAAGCGCCTCCTACAGTGCACAAAATAGACTGCACCTGCCTACAAAGCAAACAGCATGATGACATCACTGGACATTCTCCACTTGACACACTGTGTCCCTAATGGACTTCCTTAGAGGTAGGAGGTCCTAGGATGCATCATGCTTTAAAATACACACCTCATGACTTGTTACGAAGGCAACACATAAATAATTACACGGACAAAGGAAATTAATCTTTTAGCACTGGACCTGTTACAGCTGTCCACCTATTCTCATGCCTAACTAAACAGCAATACTTCAATCTATAAAATAGGATGCAAAACTGCTAGTAATATAATATATACTGGATCTAATCTCATCCATATATACCAACAATAAAAACAACGGATATACTATATATTTATATATAAAATTTGAAACACAAAATTATAGGAACTTATTGTTATGCGAACAAGTAAAAGGATTGATCCGGCAACTCTGTAGTCCATATAGCGATTAATAAAAGTTGGTTACAAAAAGTGACAAGCAAAACAGCTGATGCGTTTCAGCAACAGCTTTCGTCGTAGATGCTACGACTAAGGCTGTTGCCGAAATGCGCTTGGTTGTTTTGCTTGTCACTTTTTGTAACCAACTATTTAAATTGCTATATGGACTAAAGAGTTGGCGGCTCAATCCTTTTACTTGTTTCTGCTGTAGTGTGTAGGATACACTGAGCCTAAGCGCCTGAAAGAGGATCTTGAAAATTGGACTGGGAGTCTATCTTCAAACTTATTCTAATGCTAAGCAGCCATAAAAACACATACATTTACCAATGTCAAAAAACAAAAATGTATGTGTAAGGCCTCATATTCCCTAACACTAAAACCAACAAATAAATATATATATGTAGCGCTGGCTCCTGATGAGCCCACGCTATGCGTTTTTGAAAATTAATATTCCTGAAACCACAGTTGGGTTTTAGGGCTAATTCTGCTAAATTATGATTTCAGTACCAGTCTGGCTGGATTGCACTGAGTCCTACTTGGCCGCAGGTGTCGCTGTCACCGCTGGCAAGTATGAGAACGCAGTTTAGTTGGGTGTATTGGATACCATTCTTTCACTCAGAACCAGCCCAGTGGGAATTGTTATCCTGCTGTGAATTCTGGGAGGGGGTATTTAAGTTACTGAGATCACATGCTTCGGGGTTCCGGTCCAGAAGAAATCTTCTGTCTGTTTGGTCCTGGTCCTCCTGACCAGCCCTCAGGGCCTTCCTGGCCTGGGGTGCGGATCCATGCAATTCCAAGTCTTGGGGCTGGATAGCCCGAAGCGAAGCAACTGCAGGGACAGGCCTGAATGGATATCGGGGCCTAATGATTCAAGGGTGGTCCAGTGCCGTCTCATCTAAGGAGAGGCCCAGCAACTGGAAGAGCATCCAGGGGAGGATTCTTCAGGAGAAGGCCATGCACGAGGCTGGTTTCTCTGAAGGGGCCTGGAGGCTCAGTTGAAGGACACTTGATGGATCTACACTCATACGGTATCACCGGACCGGCTGAGAGATACTGGTACCGTATGATAGCTCTCTAAATTTGTTATGTCCCTCAGTTACATCCAAGTCTGTGGCAGAGACTTTGCTTTACCTAACACTCTACCGGCTGCTAGGCCTAGTGAGAGGAGGTCTATCCGGGGGGGGGGGGGGGGGGGGGGGGGGGGGGGGGGGCAGAATCCAGCTGTGAAACAGTTATTCTCTGGATTGCTACAATAAGAGACTTTCTATTCTTGCAGTTCCAAAAGTACCTGAACTTTCCTCCTAACCCTCTACCCTACGTTAAGAGACTGTTATCTTTTCAATAAATAACCCAAAAAGGAAGATTCAGTGTCAGTTTCTACATTTCCTTGGGCCATCTACCACGGGAACCCTAGACAGTGACGAGGTGAAGAAGGTAACGGTAAGCCCAATAAAACCAGCAGCTCCTTCGGGGGGTCAGTGCTACAACTAGCTAAAACTACTGTGGTAACAAGCTTAAAAGGTGATAATTAATGATGCAAAGAACCAGCTGAATGTGGGACTTAACATCACCATTTCCAGCTCAAAACTAATAAAGGCACTAAATATTTTTAATTTGCTAGATTTACTATGGATGACAGGTGTATGGTAAATGTAACAGTAAGAGTTTGCCATTCCCACCTTGAATGCTCATGATAGTGACCGATAAGAAGCTGGCTGTACCAGACAGAATGTTGAAGATGGTGAGTCGGGTGTATGCGGTTGCGGTGGAGGTGAATAGGAAGCTAAACAAATACATGAGGGGAATGACAGCCCAGCCATAGAGCAGTAACATTATCATGACATCCACCAGGTGATGATCATCTGTGTACGCCCGGACTTTGAAGGCCTGAAATACCACCTGTCAGAGAAAATGAGTAAAAATTAGACATGTGAAGCAAACAGGAAATGAGACGTCCTGCAAAATAACATGTAATGGAGACAAATAAAAATATGGAATGCAAAAGCAAAACTATGTGGTGCCTTAGGAAGCAAAGTGCATCTAAAATCATACCTTTTTTTGTAGTTTTGGATGAAGTGGTAAGGGGTTAGAAACCCTGCCAGGTTTCTAATGCTGTCTATTTTGCTAGGGAAATTTACTCTCTCCATTTGTCAAAGGGACTGAATGAGAGGGTGAATCTCCCTCAACAACAAAAGTTCTAACCCATCATCACTTATTTCCAAAAAATAAATAAATAAAAATAAAAGAAATGGTCCTTGGAGGTAGTTTTAATGACCTATATTGATCCAGAGTAATAAAACCTAACTCCTAATGGAGCAGATGCTAAGCAGCAGATGCTTCAGTCTACAGTTCATAAAAATGTCAGCTACCTGTCTTAAATAAAAATATACTGGATCAATAACTCCTTTTTAATAAACAATGCCCACAGCAATCAGTTAGATTCCCTTTTTATGTTCTAATCTGCCCTAGGAGCATAAAACAAGACAGTAGCTCTATCAGTTGTGGGAATGATGGAGGTCAGGGTGAGAAGGAGGGAAACCTAAGCTAGGTTCACATCTGTGTGGGTGGTTCCCGCTGTGGGTACGCACCTGTTCCCGCAGCCGCAACCACCCACACAGAAAAACACACTGGATCCATGCGGGTGTCATTAATCCTAATGGCACGCTGCATGCATTGGAAATCTTTCCCGCACTGCACTTGCAGTTCCCATGCGGGTTGCGATTCCAGCAATAGTGCAGGGACCTTTTCCCTGCATTTCAGGAGGAATGACAGTCCATTCAAATGAAGGGGTTGCCATGCCTATGCAAAATGCGGCTTGCAGAGTCGCATTAATGTGAACCTCAGCTAAAACAAGAAAACTGCAGCACTGGATATAAAAAAAAAAACAGCTTTACAAGTCTACAAACTGCATGTTATGTCATATTATAGTTCAGTGATCAGCAACCTTTCGGACCACTAAACACAATTTTGACCCCGTGGAGCACTAACATGCATTTATATGCCATATATACACACACACACACACACACACAATGCTCCAGCTCTCTGCATCACACTACTGTCCTACACAGACTCATCATCGGATCTAACCTCCTTATTTAGCCATGTGCTCGAGCTCAGTGCTCCCTCCCACAGTCAGTGATGAGAACTACAGATGAGGCATCAGGTATCAATGCTCGCTGACCGTACTGTCAGCACACATACAGAACAACACTGGAAATAACATTGGGCAGTATATATCCGCCACAATGTTGATTTGATTTTTGAATGTTGAATTTTCTTGTGGACCATCAGTGGTCCACGGATCACTGCTCTAATTTTCCTGGCCTGATAAGGTGGCCAGAGCAGCACAAAATGCACAATTGTTACACCAATAAGATTAATATCCCATGTTCCTACATGATAATTTTAGTGGAAACAACAAATCGCAGGTTCCTACATAATGCCTAAATACAACAATCTGACCACAATAGGATGACATTGTGAATGTATAGTTTTTCTATATAATGATCTGAAAGGAGCATTGCTGAAATAGGATTAAACACACCCATGTATCCAAGTATTCTTCCACACTCTTATACCGAACTGACTCACTCTATGTTAATTGTAAACCTTGACTACAGACACCGGCAAAGCCCACTTACCAGCATCAGAGCACATGGGATTAAGAAGTTGAGCAGGTCCCAGGTCAGGGCGGACAACCAATAGCTAAAGGAAGAAGCGCCACTAACAAACTGTACATGTTTTGACTTTATAGCTCTTTCTCCAACAAGAAGCAGAGAAAATGTGCTGGCCAAAGAGGCCATTCCATAGAGCAGGTTGATGGCAATGGCAAATCCAGTCTGAGACCTGTAGGGAATACGGAACAAATTGGATGAATGCAGCAGCAATAATATTGCAAACAGTCTTGCGTGGTTTGTTATAAGCAGTGCAGTTAGCCTCACCTGCCAATTAAACTGTAATCCTAAATGTGATAAAAACCAAAATCCTCCCACCGCTTCCCACACAGCTCATTTTCCCTAATAATAATCATAATACCGCAGACATGATACTACACTAGTAAAATATTGACTCTCTACAAGCCTAGTGTTCAGTAGGGTCTAGTCTTGCTCCCTATCCACTTACTCAAGCAACTGATCCTGTGCAGTTTCTGTAGTGTTCCGTGGCTGGGGGTAGTTGGTCACTGAAAGTGATGCGTTGGGGCCAGCAACTAGCCTGAACAGGGCATTATCAACCAGAGCAAGAGCAGCAGCTACGGCGTGAAAGGCCTGGTTGTTAAAACGTGCATTGATGCGGACATGCGAGTTAACACTCTGGATCTCTGCAGCACAGAGACAGTGCTCTGCGAACAGGGCTCCCTCTTCAGAAGCCTTATTCAGGAGGTAGTCATCAAGGTCACCTAAAAAAGACAATGATAATATAAATTTAAAATCAAAGAATTTAACCCTCTGCTATAAACCTGGGATCACAATGAATGGAAAAAGACCGGAGAAGAAACCAGTTACTTGACAAGTCCAAGTCATGTGAATGGCTTCTCCTCCAATCATAAAGTTTTCTCTACAGTGTTAAACAGAGAGAACTTTGTGGGACACGGTATGCCCTATATCCCAGCCTGTGGTGTCCAGTGGAGAGTGGAATCTGCTCTCTGCTTTAAATAGGTTTCTTTGAAAAGGGATTATTTTATTGATGAGATTAAAAAAACTAAAACAGAGTGAACCCTTATCACTATGGCATCTGGACAGATCATATTAATTAATCCTCAAGATCCCTTAAATTCTATCAGTTTAGTACACTATTTGTTCAACAGTACCAATCTCTGATAAAGAGGGACCCGCTGAACCCCAAAATGCATTGGCTTTTCATGATATAAGAGCCAGAATAAATCTAAATCTGGACTACAAAGATTCTTCTTTTTTCCCTCCTTCAGCCTTGCACACAGTCCCTACTCAAATAAGGGGTTACCTTTGGCCATCCCTCATGGAAGATCTGCCTAAGGAGAATCGTTCCCTGTATGATTTTTGACCCCAAAAAATGGGGAATAGAAGGACTAGGACAAGGGAATACCTACATATACCTGATGCACCCAGTACCCACTATAGGAGAGAACTCATGGTTAGATGAGGCAAGCCTTGGACTTGTAGTCCACTACCGATAAAGCCTCTCTGGGGAAGAAACGAAACACCTCCAAATGTTGATCCAGGTGTCGTCTGCTTTAAATGAGATGCTGTGATGGAAGGACCAGGTTTGACCATCATATGCGTTCACCGAGGGGGAGCAATGTAGTTATCGCAGCAAACCCCTATCATAGTGGGGAACTGCATGCGATTGATGGCAGTGGTTGGGGGACTACCCAAAACTATAACACCCAGCCTGTCACCCAACACTGTATTGGATGGAAATAAAACCAAATCCATTGGCAGGAACAAAAAAAAAATCAATCGACCAGAACAAAAAAACAAAAAACAAAACAAATCTGTTTATAGGAACAAATTTCCTGTAGAAAAAAATAAAAGGAGAAAAATATCCTATGCACTGACTCATAAGCGCTAGGAAAAAAACTACGCTATGTGTTGCAGATGGTGGGTTTGGCCACCAGCAGCAGCCCACCACTTGGGTGTACTTTTAGCTTTAGTTGCACCTAGCGCCTTAGCCCTGCGGGTGGAAACATCAAACCTGTCCATCACGTAGATTGCTATGTCTTTCAATGAACAGAAGAGAAACTAGATCATATGATGGAGAGCTGCAATCCTGAATCTTACCTATTACTTCTTGCGGCTCCACATAACGTTCATCAAGCTGTTCTTTAAAGGTCTCTGCCAGGCTCTGTAGCAAGAGGGAAGCGTTGGGAGGAATAGAGTATGGCACTGCTGTGTACCCGTAAGGTGCCAAGCTAATTTCCAGGGCTGGAGAATCCTGTGGTCCAGGGAATGTCTTTGCTACTATCAGAGCCAATGTCGTGAATACCAATGGTACCAGAAACTGGCCCACCACCATCTTCCAGTTCCTCCAGCTGTAGGCAGCACGCTTCATGAAAAGAGCATAAAACTGCTGACACCAGAGGTACATCTACAAAAAATGAAAATATGGATTACCTATTTTATTTAGGTAAATGGAACTGAATAGAAAAAGGGCCCAAAAGCAACTTGTCAGGATATAAAAATGGGAGCTGCTTATGTTTAAAGGAACAGGTTATAAGACTGTCCCACCACCTGACATGAACATACTTGTTTCAGATCGGTGAGCCACTAAAAATAGTAGCAGGTAAGGATGACCGCTCCGAAACCTTTGCCGCCAAACACACATAAGCAAAATCTCTATCCTTACACGTTCCTTTCACAAACACAGTAAATCATGATTACATGGTGGTATGAGAGGATCCTCTTCACCACTTCATTATCTCCATCTTCAAATGTTTTAAACATCTTTCAAGAAGCTAATGCACCTGCACCCTATAATAAGGCCTACCTATAGGTACAGTAAATATCTCCTAAACGTGCACAGTCTAGGAGATATTTACTTTTGCAGCAGCTGGTGAAGTCACTGTGCCATGCATTCAGAACTCTGTGCCGCAGCCATAACATCGTGGCTTAGCCGGTCATACGGCCAAAGCCAGCGCAACCGGGAAGGCAGACCGGGTGAAGATGGAAGCTTCTACAACGGTGACAGTGTGCCACTGGAAGGTTCGTTTTCAAGTAAGTCTGTCATAATGTGCAAGTATGCAGTGACTTAAACTGCCCAGGGCCCAATTTTTTTGATGCAGTTTACTACTGCTTTATCCCTGCTACTACTACTGCTATATTTATTATGCTTAATCTTTAAGCCTGGGAAAAATAGACACACACAATTTTAATACATTTGCTTTGAAGGCCAGCTAACAGTTAATGAACCAATAGATTCAACCTTTAAGGAAACTTGTTCTGTGATTATGTATGGAGGCCATATTTGGTGACCTGTCCTGAAATAACATGTTCACTGTCTCAGACCAAGTATGAGGGACAGATCAAATTCTGACCCTCCAGATCCCGAAAAACCTGCTTCAGGTCAGTGACTTCGAAATTACTGATATTAGAGACAGTCAAGCAGCTATATTTTTGAATGGCAATGGCAACCCAATTGTTTTTTTTTTTAGTATTTTAGTTTTTTTTTTAAAGGTAATTTTTTAGGTTTCCCTAGGTATTTCTATGTTTCAAAAGTACAAGCATACAAGAAGAGCTCTTGGTTACAGAAGCCACACTTGAGGAAAAACAAACAGTACATCCAAAGACAAAAATGAATTGATGTGTTTCAGCTGTAGTTCTCCTATAAGATTCAGTGGTTGGCAAGAGACTGTAATAAATAATCTTTGTGAAATACCAAGCAATAGTCTGCATCCAATTTTCTTACCCCTCTGTTAAGTTTGATGCTGGAGCAGTCTTCAGTAATAAGGGTTCCGCTGTCTTCAGTGCAGTCACTCATGGAGCAAGACTCTTCTGCTGCCCAGTCATTAGTCCTACGTTCATGCTGGTACTGGAGGGCCGGAAGCTGGATTGCCTGTATATCCAGACTGGAGTCCACTAGTTTCCCCACTCTGTATAATGTAATGATAGTTACATTTCAAAGGATCGGTTTTGGAATCAGTAATTACACAGTGATAGTAGGGAGAGTAAGCTGAATATCTCACCTCAAAAACACTTCTTCCATGGTGGTAACAGAAGCTCCATAACTAGCAATACCCAATTCACCTCTACGGGTCTCAAGTTCAGAGAAGAGCTGTTCAAACCTAAAAACAGCACATGGTAATTAAAATACTGATCGATAATACATGAAGGTTGTGTTCTAGATAAAAAGCTATTAAAGTGATTGTAAATGTTAACTTTTGTAAAATAACAAACATGTCATACTTGCTTGCTCTGTGCAATAATTTGGCACAGAACAGCCCCGAACCTCCTCTTCTGTGGTCTCCTGCTGGTGCCGCTTGCTATGGGAGCAGATATACAGGCTCAATTCGGAGCCAGGCTGTATGTGTCTATAGACACACATAGCGTGGCTCAGCCCCACCCCCACTCTTTGCTCACAGGATTTGACTGACAGCAGCAGCAGCCAATGGTTCCTGCTGCTCTCAGCCAAGCCTGTGAGAGCCTATGAGAGGGAAGAGAAGGGAGAAGAGCTGCTGCAGACGGGACAGTGCTGGATCGGGGATGGACTCAGGTAAGTGTTTAAGGGAGGGCTGTGGGGGAGCTACTATTAAAAGGTTTTTGTACCTTAGTGAAGAGAACGCATTAATGCAGGGTTTCTAAAACTAGGGTTCCTTGAGCAATTTCTGCCTCTCAGATAAGTTCCCACTGGCACCATTGATCTTTTTTGCGATCTGTAAGGGGGTGATTCTACCCAATGACCACAAGTTTAAGGGGCATTCTTCCCACTGACCATCACAATAATGTATTATGAGTTGTAGAGATATTTATTTTTAGCAGGGGTTCCCCTGAGACTGGAAAGTTATTTCAAGGGTTCTTCTGTTCTGAAAAGGTTGGCAAAGGCTGCATTAAGGTAAAAGACCTATTTGCCTTTAGAATGACTTTAACTCCATATATGCTGTATATGTGATCTTTCAGAAGTTAATCAGCACTAAAGAGAATGGAGAAACCGGTTAAGACTTGTTCACACTATGTGCAGTGAACTGCGTTCTTTTGCACTGGGTAAGCGCAGTTCCTGCCAGGGCACATAAACAACCAGCTTGAAATAGCTGGAACCGAACAACAAGTCACACACTGCTATACCGCAAAATGTTAAAGTTCACTTGTACTGAAAAGAAAAAATTGGTCGGCTTGTGTTTGCCTCTTTGCTGCTGCCATTAGGTTTTTCTCCTATTACTGAACAGGAACTGATCATGCGATTATCACAGGAGGACAATCTCATTCAGCATTCAGGAAGTAGGAAGTGAGTGGAACCCAAGTGCCTGTTTCAGTATGAATGGCAACAAGAAGGATTGTGCCATTAAAGCCAAATCCATTTATTTTTTTTTTGTTTGCAGCAAAGGTGGATTTACAGTATATGAGTAAGTTATTGTAACAATTCACTTATATTGTATAATGCAAAATGGTAATCGTGGGTCTCAAATATGTTTAAACAAAACCAAAAACTTGTCTAACAAAACAGGAAACTTGATTCCCTCTTTTAGTTGGTCATGTAACATATGCCGGGGCATTGGTTAGACTGGCTCTGTTGTAAGGGAGGATGGTCATCCAATCAATGTCAAATGTCAATTGTACTTGTAGGCTCAATACTTAAAACTTTTGTTACAAGCCACTTACTGGTTGGTATTCTCCTTGGGTAAGATGTATGACAATTCTGCCCCAGCATTACTCTCAAGAATGGCGTTGGGCACATAGCTGGTAATAAGTTCTGTGATCTCTTCCACCTCACAGTTTGGCTGCTTCACCATCACCATATGGTATCCAGCACCTGTACACAGAATAGGTTATTACACTGGGAGAGCCTATTGACACTCACACAGCACAGTTTATTTAATTATAGCATTAAAAAAAAAAAAAACACATTTGGATAGATTCTGAAATCTGATATCAGGTATAATAGAATATTAATAAAACATGGTACAACAGAATTATTGCACATTTCAGTGACCAGTTTGATATTAGGTTTACTTTCCAAAGTCACCGCTTAGGTTCACTATACTTTATATGTACAGGTTTTTTTTATGTTTCCTAATAAAATATTTTGTGTATTATGGTGGTACTTTGATTTTAATTAATTTGAGACGTATAGCAGGATTGCTTTTGTAAACCTAGTACTTTTTTTTATATGTAATTCTATGTATTGTAGTATGTTGATGTACCTTTTTGTGTAGTCTCCTGTTTTATACAAATGCAGACTTATATATCCTTAATTTATTTTACCTTTCAATATTTTATTTTATTATTAATAAAACAAGAGTAACAAGTAACAAGACAATGTCATAGAAAGTACATTCAATGAACAATAAAACTTAAAAAATGTGAGAGTAAGCATAAGCATTTGAAAGTTTTTCCATCAGGATATGCAGAAATACACCTCAAAACTTTAAACTGAGAAATAAAATATATTTGGTGGAAATATTGGTGAGGTTGACCAGGTGAACTAACATAGAATTATACAATTCGCTATTAGCCAGGTCATGAAATATATTTATAATTCTTTAGGTCAAGCTAATTACATAGAATCCCAAAGATCCACTTAGCCCTGTACTACAGGGAATGGTTATAGCACAGGAAAAAGGTATAGCGTAGGAACCAAAGGAGGGGGGTAGGCAAGGGGAGGGAAAGGGAGGAAAAAAAAAAAAAAGGGGGGGGGGGGTTTCCCATGTGCCCCTTTCTGTAAGTATCAACAACATGGAATTATATGCACTACCAAGTCATCCTGTATCTCTAGGAATATCTGATAAACAGTAAATATTATAGAGAGGAGTAAGGAAAAGGAGAAGACGAAAGAGGAAAAAGAAGAGGGGGGGGGGGAGGGTCAGCTAGAGGTGAGTTAGGAGGAAGATATACATCTTATCCATGGATCCCATATCACATCAAATTTCTTAGTAGTGTTGTGATAAATACAGGTGAGTCTATCATTAACCATGATCCAGTTAAGCTTAATCTTCACAGAGTCAAGAGGAACCACCGACTGCTTCCAGTATTTAGCAATGGTTATTCTGGCAGCCAAGATTATGTATATGATTAGCTTCATCGATCTTTTAAGGATTCCTTCAGGAAGCTTTTGGAAAACTGCGGTTTCCAGGGATCTGCGGATATTAACCCGTCACAGAGTACACCAGGTTGAATACACAAATCCAAAATCTAGTGATAGTTGGACACTGCCACCAAACGTGGTAAATCGTACCCACCTGGCCACACCGTCTAAAGCACATAGGGGGGATGCATCTTAGCGACCCTGGTTGGTACCAAATACCAGCGAAGGAGGGTTTTATAATTAGCTTCAATCAGTGTCGTAAAAATGGATACTTTAGATAAAGCATAAGCCATATATTGCCAGTCAGATAATTCAAAAGTGGTATTCAAGTCCCGTTCTCATTGAATCATGTAAGGGAGTTTAGTATTCAGGTCAGTAAGAGTGGCATATACCGTAGATATTCGTTCCCGTAGGAGGCCCTTTGTTTGGCAAGATAATTCAAAATCTGTAAGTGTAAGAGGTCCAGCTAACTATCTAAATTAAAGAGGAGTTTCCATTCTAAAAAAAAAAAAATTTTAAAAAGTCAGCAGCTACAAATACTGCAGCTGTTGACTTTTAATAATCGGACACTTACCTGTCCCAGGGTCCAGCGATGCGGGGGGAACGAAGCCCCGCTCCGCTCAGCGGCGCCGGCATTGTAACTGTGGGCACAGCCGGGCACCCACTGCGCATGTGAGAGTGGCACCACATGCCGTGATTGGCCGCGCAGTCATCTGGGACCTGTCACGTGTCCCAGATGATTGACAAGAGAAGAGGGAGGGGGCAGAGCTGAGCCCTTCCTGCGCCGAGGGGAAGTGATGTAACCAGCCCAGGCACTGAAGGAGGCAGACTATGAAGGACCCCCTAGCAACAGGTATTTAGAGGAAAGAAAAAAAAATGTTTTTCCAAATGTTTGATTTTTTTATTTTTTTTAGGCACATTCATGCATTTTTTTGGGTGCAACACCACTTTAAGTTTAGAACGTATAGAATTTAGAAGGAAATAAGCTGATTGTACCTAAACAATTCACAAGAGGGCATCTGTATTGTGTCTTTAAAATATTGCAAAGAGTAAGGTTGATTTCCATCAAGATACTTAATTTATTTCAAAGTTAAGATAAACCAGCAGTGCTTAAAAATAAAAAACGCATCAAGTAAATATTACCAGACATTTAAAAAATTTAAAGCATGAGTACCCCCACCTCTCTCATCACTGCATAATAGGATACAGAGTGAAGGGTAGTTTATACAGTATGTTCTACTTTCAAGAAGCTATTGTTAGCACAGGTGGGTTGGCATGCTCTGTTTCCTATCACTACAAGTTCTCTTTAAACAAAAAGACATATTGACACATCACTGGTGGTCCAGTACATGAACCTCATGCTGGCCAACTACACAGGTAACTGATGTGTACTGATGCAATCCTATAAAAAAAATTGAGAAAATGACATCTCCCCTTTCTCACCGTATTTCCTTTTGAGGAAGAGAGAAGATCCACAGCACTGCAGCTGCCCCTGGGCCAGTATGGCGATTCTGTCTCCCAGCAGATCTGCTTCATCCATGAAGTGTGTCGTAAGGAGAAGAGTGCGGTCATGTTTGTGCTGACGCAGAAGCTCCCATGTGTCCCTGCGAGACGCTGGGTCCATTCCTGAAGTGGGTTCATCCAGCATCACAACCTGTCACAGGATCACATGGCATTACAGATAATGGCAGAGTAACATAAATCTCTTTCTCACAAATAGGGTAAAATAGCAGCTGCTTCACTAAAGTTCTTACACTTTTTTTCAGAATCAACCGTATTAAACAAGTTTTAGAATATAAACAAGTTAATGGTACCGGGCCTTGGTCTTTAACTACTTGCCTACCAGGCACAAACACCCCCTTCCTGACCAAGCCATTTTTCAGCTTTCAGCGCTGTCGCATTTTGAATGACAATTGCGCGGTCATGCAACGCTGTACCCAAATAAAATATTTATCATTTTTTCCCCACAGATAGAGCTTTATTTTGGTGGTATTTGATCACCTCTGCGTTTTTTATTTCTTGCGCTATAAACAAAAGAAGAGGGACAAGTTTGAAAAAACATAATATTTTTTACTTTTAATTTTAATTAATATCCAATTTTTTTTTTTCTTTTAAACAAATTTTTTCCTCAGTTTAGGCTGATACGTATTCTTCTACATATTTTTGGTAAAAAAAAAGTTATAGCGTCTTCAAAATAGGGGATAGATTTATAGCATTTTTATTATTATTTTTTTTTTACTAGTAATGGCGGCGATCTGCGATTTTTATCATGACTGCGACATTGCGGCGGACATATCGGACACCTTTGACACATTTTTGTGACCATTCACATTTATACAGGGATCCGTGCTTTAAAAATGCATTGATTACTGTATAAATGTGACTGGCAGGGAAGGGGTTAACACTAGGGGGCGCTGCAGGGGTTAATATGTTCCCTATATGAGTGATTCTAACTGTGGGGGGAGGGGACTGACTGGGGGAGGGGACCGATCGGTGTCCCTATGTACAAGGGACACACCATCGGTCTCCTCTCCTCTTACAGGACGTGGATCGGTGTGTTTACACACACCGATCCATGTCCTGCTCAGTTACCGGGCAATCGCGGGTGCCTGGCGGTCATCGCGGCCGCCGGGCACGCGCATCAGGTCCCCAGCTACGCGGCGGGCACGTGCGCGCGCGCCTCCCGCGGCACGCGCTCGCCCCCTAGTGGCCAAAAAGCAAGCGACGTCATATGACGGCGGCCCGCCACAGTAGCTGCACCGCTCCGCCGTCATTTGACAGTGGGCGGTCAGCTACTGGTTAAAGAGTTCTTAATTCTTAAGTGCAGTACCACATTATATCTAAAGAAATTCAATTTTGGACTTTACTGGTACATATAGGGCAAACACATAGATTAGTATAACAATACCAAAAAGTTTATTACAAACATAAAATAAAATTCCACATTCTGATCCTGTAGAACTGGCATTTTCAACCAAAGACGGCTACTCAATTTCTGTTATGTCCATAGTTTGGTGCAACTAAGGACATACTGGTTGAAATTGCCAGTTCTACGAGATCAGAATGTGTTTTTATATTTGTAATAAACTTTATGGTATTTTTATACTATCTACCAATTTGCCCTCTTTGTACCAGTAAAGTGCAAAATTGAATTTCTTTATATATATTATACTCTAGGGATGTGATTCATCATTCACAGCCATTTTTTATAATAATAAAAGCAGTAACACGTTATTAACTTTTTTTTTTAATCAAATCATTTTTTTGAGGTTTTACAATGTACAAACAAATAGGACCCTTCTTATATCATTTCCTTCCCCCCTTAAATTTTAAGTACAACAAACACAGACATTAATCTTGAATAGATATGAGCTTTAGTGTGTTTTCGATTGCACTTCCAAACTCACGTGGCCGAGCCTGCCAGGAAGCAGTCACCTGTAATGGGTCAATCATCTGGGGCATTCATGCCCCACACATACTGTACATGCCCCTTCATATGAATTTCTAACAGTGTATGTGTTTTTTTTTGTTTGGTAAAGTTAATTCTTTCCAAAATTATAAGTTAAAGCAAACAAAATTTTGACGTACTTTTATATGAAAGTCATCAACTCAGTCATCAAAGATACTGAGAACTTTCATATAAATGTTCCTATGAAAATCTGCTAGTGTATGGCCAGCATAATATAATAGTCCAGTAGGACCTTCCTGCGTTATGAATCATATTCTCTATGAAAATTTCAATTAAAATATTAAGAAAAGATTAATTAAAGAAATAATAAAAAAAAGTTGATAAAGGCATGACAGATCTTTTCTGTAAATCTATTAACATTTACTTTGAACTATACATAGCTTTGCAACAAAATATTATTTTTATGCTAACTTTACATCTTTTAAAACACTGCCAGGAAAGCAATTGAAATGCTCCCTTAAACTCCACACTCCCCTAATGACTTTGATACCTTGGATCCTCCTATTAAGGCGATGCCTATGGAGAGCTTGCGGCATGTACCCCCAGACAGCTGGGTACTCAAAGCTGAGCGTTTCTCTTCAATCCTTAGGATTTGCAGGATCTTATTTACTTCCTCCGGACAACGCCAGTGTGGACATCCTTTTAACTGTAAAAGTACAGAGAGAATTCAGAGACTTTGCGCTGTGAAGATTAATTGACTATTCTTCTTACTGGATCACAGAGATGCACAACGCCTGAACTACAAACAGTGCATTCATGCCTAAGCTCGGGGTTGCCGACCGGCAGAAAAACAATATTGATTTTTGTTGGTCAATACTGTTATAAATACTTCTAAAGACACTGTTTCCAGAGTATGCTAGGCTTTCTAACACAGAAATGTCAAATGAGGCATCTAAATGACAGGAAGAAGGACTTAGTACTCGGAAGGGGCTTGACCAAAGATGAGTACCAGCGTACAGCATGGGTCTAGGATCCAAAGAGTTCCACTGGAAGTATTGATGGATAATAAAGTACCTGAAGGCATGTCAGCACTTTTGTTTAAGCCCACCATAGATGGATTGAATCTTAGCCCGTTCAGCAGGGACCAGCTGAGATTTGATCCATCTATGGGCAGGCTGGTTGCACTGAAGTTGATCCATTGATCGACTTCATTAAAACCAGCCTGCCTGATTTTCTTCATGTTATGGCTGCTGGCAGCTATAGCCGCCAGCAGTGATTATTGTGTTCTGCCAGCAGGGAAGGCTCCCTGCCAGCAGAACAAAATAGCTCTGCGGGAAGGATTCCCCCATCAACATTGACTGTGTTGATGGGGGGAAAAAATCAAGCAATTTTCTTTCCTGCAACCCATGGCTGTAGGGAAAGAAAATTGCTTAACATTTGGCCTGCCTTATAGGTTAGACCAAGAATATGCAATTAGCGGACCTCCAGCTGTTGCAAACCTACAAGTCCCATCATGCCTCTCTGCCTCTTGGTGTCATGCTTGTGGCTGTCAGAATCTTGCTATGCATCATGGGATTTGTAGTTCTGCAACAGCTGGGGGTCCACTAATTGCATATCCCTGGGTTAGACCATGCTCACAACAATTAAATATATTCCAACAATCTAATTTGAACTAAACTTGTCTAGAGAGAAATTCAAGCTTTCATTTCTGACCTTCTTTTAAAAATGCTAGCTGCCTGGCTCTTATGCTGACTAAGTGAATGCAAAATTACCTCCCGAGTTACAAGCAGTCCTCTTCTCCTTTAATTGAATGCTTACTTTTAACATTCAAGAACGTTTTTTTTGTGTCTGCAATACATCTGACAAATGCAATGTCGGAAATTATATTATATATGGGAAGCCAAAGTGTGTCTCTAATTTTATATACATGTGACTAAACTGCATATGAAATAAAAATAAAAAAGCTGGCTGATGTGTTGCATCTCTGTGCTTCCTACAGATATGTAAATGTGCACATACCCTAGTGCTGTAGAACCATGGTACACTAGTTTTGGTGGCCACAGTACACCAACCCATGGGTCTCCAGTATCTAGGCTATTAGAAAAAACACTATACTAGTTGACCCTTACTGCTGCATAGAAATAAAGGTGTTCCTCCACAGTAAGTCCCTGAAACAGCACATCATGTTGCGGACAAAGCCCCAGATTACGCCTGATGAGAGAGGTGTCTTTTGAGATCTCATAGCCACCAATGTAACATTCACCAGATGATGGGGGTAAAAGGCCTAAAAAAGGGGGCAAAAAGAGCGATTCAAGATAACATGTCAATTATACATTGCTACTAGACATGAATGGAAACAAAAAAGGTCATTAACCTCTGCTTACCTGTCAGCATGGACAATGTAGTGCTCTTTCCTGCTCCATTGTGTCCCAGTAACACCGTTATCTGTCCCTCATACATGTTAAGGTTGAGATCCCACACAGCCACACGCTTCTTACCATTCACACGAAATGCCTGACAGATAAAAATAAAATTACAGGGTTACTTTGAAAGTATTTCACTATACACCTGTTTCAAGTAAGTGACCCTCAGATAGTGGTATTTTAGGAAGATCCAGGTTGGTTGCCCCCTTCCTGCTTGCATACAAACTATGAAGGCAGATAAGAATTCTGCTCTTCCCGAGAGACGAGAGATGGCTCTGTGTTTGGAAAAATGAAATGTGCTCAGGCAGGGTCGGACTGACAACTCATGGGGCCCCCGGGCAATAGGAGATTATGGGGCCCCCAGGCAATCAGAGATTATGGGGCCACACAGTATACAATCACACAGTATACACAGACATGTTTCTATTGGCTGAGAAGGTACTGGAGAGGTGGGGCAGCTATAATCTCAGGATTTTTAGACCAAAAGGATGTCGGTAAGGGACATTTCAGAAACAGATGTAAAAAAAATATTAAAAAAAAAACACAGATTTTTACATACTGTCCCTGGTTTTACTGAGGCTGGCAACCCTGATGGGGCCCCCTAGTGGCCCGGGGCCCTCGGGAAGTGCCCGAGTGGCCGAATGGTCAGTCCGCCCCTATGCTCAGGCCATCTTTCCATCTTCAAATCAAGGACAAGGGATGTGTAGCAATGGGGATGATTTACTAAAGTTGGAGAGTGCAAATTATGGTGCAGCTGTGCACGGTAGCCAATCAGCTTGTTCAGCTAGGCTTTGGCAATAAAACATTGAAGCCGATTGGTTTCTGTGCAGAGCTGCACCATATTTTTGGGGCATATTTATTATAGCAAAAAGTAAAAAATATTGCTTTTTTTTTTAAAATTATCAATATTATTTTGTTTATACCGCAAAAAATAAAAACCGCAGAGGTGATAAAATACCACCAAAAGAAAGCTCTATTTGTAGGGAAAAATTTTTTGTTTGGGTGCAATGTCGCATAAGCGCACAATTGTCAAAAGTGCTCTGGTCAGGAAGGGGGTAAAATCTTCCGGGGCTGAAGCGGTTAAAGGGAAGATCATTCAAGTATAGTTTTTAGGTGGAGATGGGATAGACTTCCCTGAATAAAAGAGTTTTTAGGATTGCCTACAAGTGGACAGGGTGGGAGCTGGCCAGACATACTGGGGTAGGGAGTTCAGAGGATGGGAGAGGTTCTGGAAAAGACCTGGGAGGCAAGATGCCGCAGATGAGGTTGGTGATGTAGCTGAGGACAATGTTGTGGATGGCTTGGTATGTTATGGTTAGCCTTTTGAATTTTATACGTTGAGCTAGTGGAAGCCAGTGTAGGGATTGGCAGCAGTAAAGGATTTTTTAGTTAGGCCCCTTTCACACTGGGGCGGTGCAGGCGCAAGCGGTAAAACTGCGCTATTTTTAGCGCCGTTTTACCAGCGCTATTCGGCTGCTAGCAGGGTGGTTTTAACCCCCGCTAGCGTCGAAAAAGGGTTAAAAATGCCTGCTCCAAAAGATGCTGCTTGAAGGAGTTTTTTTTAACGTCCTGCAAGCGCACCGCTCCAGTGTGAAAGCCCTCAGCCTTCAGGCTTTCACACTGGAGACACAGCAGCGGCTGTTTCAGGGCGCTTTGCAGGTGCTATTTGTAGCGCTGTAGCGCCTGCAAAGTGCCCCAGTGTGAAAGGGGTCTAAGGTGTTTGACTGAAAACGATTGTTACTGAGAAATGAGAATTCATATTAAATGACTGAATGAACCAAGACAAACAACCACCAACAATATATATATTTGTATGAAGGATAAATGGTTGTCTAATGCCGCGTACACACGATCGGAAATTCGGTCAGAAAAAGACCGATGAGAGCTTTTGGTCGAAAAATGCGACCGTGTGTATGCTGGCCAAATTCCAGCCAGCAAAAGATTGAGAGCACGTTCTCAATTTTTCGGTCGGAAAAATTTCCAGTCGGAAAAATTTCCAACTCGGAAATTCCGATCGTTTGTAGCAATTCCGACGCGCAAAATTCCTACGCATGTTCGGAAACAATTCGACGCATGCTCGGAAGCATTGAACTTCATTTTCTCGGCTTGTCGTAGTGTTGTACGTCACAGCGTTCTTGACGGTTGAAAGTTTAGCAAACTTTTGTGTGACCGTGTGTATGCAAGCCAAGCTTGAGCGGAATTCCATCGAAAAACCATCCAAGATTTTTTGGACGAAAATTCCGCTTGTGTGTAAGCGGCATTAGTTGATCAACTGAACTGTTTTTTGCAATCAAAAGGCTGTCAAAAGTGGTTACAATTGCTACATAACTGCTGTGTATAGTAGGAAAGTGAGAAGCCGAAGGAAAGTAAATATTTTACGAGGTATTATTTTAAAAGTTGAGGAGTGACATCAACTAGATACAAAAAAGGCAGAGCCATACCTTTGTTAAATGTTTAATACGAACTCCAGGTATCAGATCTGATGGTTCTTCTTCCAGGTATTCCCCTCTAAGAGTCTTTTCTGGATCTTCATCATCCTCCTTTTCAATCACCTCTGCGTTTCTGGGAGTCCCACACCAATAGGAAGGCTAAAAGGTCACCCATAAAAATTAATAAGTGATCTCGACAATGTTATTTAACATTCAACCATATCTGATAGCTACTTGACAGGAGCAGATGTACAGGTGCTAATGTCATAATAAGATGCACAACATCATTGCACATAACTTCTTATTCCTATGATCAGCAGAGCACGGGTGCAATCTCAGGCTCCTGCAGACACTAAGTAAGGTCTACTTCATGCTTGTTTTTGAATATCAGCCTCAATTCATCTTCACAGAAATTTCTCTAAGAAATGTCAAAAAGCTAAAAGTACTTCAATAGTGTTTTATCATTTTAAACCATTAAAATAAAATAATTCCATTCACATTATAAGGTCAGCACTCACTACTTGTTCTATGTACACCTCTATCATATGCTGCCCAATACCGGAATTCTTCCTCTGTCAGCTGGGTATATAAAAATAGCCCTGCCACCAGAAATCACAGCCCCGACCTGCGTCTTTCACCCACCAAAAGGTCAGTCATTCCATGTACTGCTACTCCCGGTAGTGTTGTAGGGCTGTTTGCATACACAAGCTTCCCTCAACGCATTTCGTTCTGTGGACTTTGTGAAGGGATAGGCAATAGTGGATGACCTTTTTTCTGCTTTTATTGGTATAACTCCTTTTCTGGGCATCAATTCAATTTAAGCTTGATAATACTGCAATCTTATTAAACAGTCCACTACTTTTTATATATAGTTCTTGCTCACATCAAAAAATTTGTGTTAATTTAATATTATTTATCTTAATAATTTCTATATCTTTATCATTATGTTTAAATACCTATTTATCTTTCTTTTATTTTTTTTGTCTTGATATTATTATTGTTCACTGGGACTTGAGTACCTTGTTTTGTTCCTTTCATGTATAACATATTTTTAAATGACAATAAAAATATCCTTAAAACATCCCACATCCTACAAAAAAACGAATACGCCACATCCTTACAGCGGCACTCTGTCTTATCGCCCTAAACTGGAAAAAACATCTCCCCCCTACTCCTGACACCCTGTACGCCAGAATTAAAGTGATTGTAAACCCTTACAAATCACTTTGACCTACAGGTAAGCCTAGATTAAGGCTTACCTGTAGGTCCAAGAAAAACCGTGTAGGTTTAGGAGATATTTGCAAAAAGACAGGCACTGCTGTCTACGGCGCATGCGCCGTAGACTGCGGCGCGCAGGTGCACTGAACGCGCCGCTGCTAGCGGCTACATGCCGCGAGTGGCGGCTCCCGTGCGCATGCGGGGGAGTGACGTCATCACGGCTCCTGCAAATCACAGCGCTGGAGCCGCGATACCCACAAAGAAGATGGAGGCTCCGTACACAAGGGGACAGCAGTGACATCACTGGCTCCTGTGTCAGGTAAGTGATACATAATGGGCTACTATGCGATGCATAGTAGTCCATTATGCTTTACCTTTGCAGGGAAACAAAGAAAGTAAACCCATAAGGGTTTACTTCCTCTTTAAAGATGTGGATTTGATGGAGAAAATGACGGCCAGGATGCAGGACAGGCTGGAAGCTCATGACAAAGTGTGGGGGCACTGGCACCCCAGAGAGGACCCAACATGACCAGGTAAAATTAGCTACTATGATGACGACCACCTCTTCTTTCTTTCTTCTCTCTATCCCTCTCCTTCCCCTCCATCGAGAGTATTCTTGTGACTCTCGCCATCTTGCAAGGATAACCACATGTGACTACATGATGTTATAATACATGCTCACCATCTTCAGATAGGCAACTACAACTGTTTTAGAGTGTATCTGGGTCAGCTGATAGCCTCACATGGCTTCCACTACCATTTATATGCTGATGACACCCAGATCTATCTCTCTGCCCCTCAACTCACCCCATCAATCTCCTCACGCATCACTGATTTACTAACAGACATATCAGTCTGGATGTCAAACCACTTCCTCAAACTTAATCTGTCTAAAACTGAGCTCTTAATATTTCCTCCTCCACGTGCCCCTTCCCCTGACTTCCCAGTCAAGATCAATGGCACATCTATCAGTCCGTCCCCACATGCCAGGGTGCTAGGGGTAATCCTAGACTCTGAACTGTCCTTTCAGACCCACATACAATCCCTGTCCAAATCATGCCATCTTAGCCTCCGCAACATTTCCAGAATACGCCCCTTTTTAACGAATGACACCACCAAGCTTCTAACTCACTCCCTGGTTATCTCTCGCCTCGACTACTGCAACTCCCTCCTCATTGGACTAACTTTACATAGACTATCCCCCCTTCAGTCCATAATGAATGCCGCTGCAAGACTCATCCACCCTACCAACCATTCAGTGTCCTCCACCCCTCTCTGCCAATCCCTCCACTGGCTTCCACTCACCCAACGAATAAAATTCAAAGTACTAACAATAGTTTACAAAGCCATCCATAACTCTGCCCCCAGCTACATCACTAACCTAGTACCAAAATACCAACCAAGCCGCTCTCTTCGGTCCTCCCAAGACCTCCTGCTCTCTAGCTCCCTTGTCACCTCCTCCCATGCTCGCCTCAGGATTTCTCCAGAGCTTCTCCCATCCTTTGGAACTCTCTACCCCAATCTGTCCAACTGTCCCCTAATCTATCCATCTTTAGACGATCCCTGAAAACCTTTCTCTTTAAAGAAGCCTATCCTGTTTCTAACTAACACTGTTTTACTTCCTCCATCAACTCATTCCCCACAGCTATTACCTCTTGTATCAATTGACCCTTTCTTTTTAGATTGTAAGCTCTAACGAGCAGGGCCCTCTGATTCCTCTTGTACCAAATTGTTATGTAATTGTAATGTCTGCCTTTATTTTGTTAAGCGCTGCGCAAACTGTTGGCGCTATATAAATCCTGTATAATAATAATAATAATAATAATAATAATATTATTATATGAAGCCTCAAGTAATTGTCGACAAGGATTTTTGTATAATGAGTGCTGTAATATTTTCATGTAACACAAATACACTAATAAAATGTTATTTTGAAAAAAATATCCTTAAAAACGCATGTTCTGACTCTAGAATCTGATTATAAAGATATGAAATATCCCAAGCACAAAATGGACATTGTGTAAAAAAAAAAAGCAATATGACACAACAACATTTACTGTCAGTAAACTGAAGACACAAAGAAAAAGAAAAATATTTCAGGCATACCAAAAATGATACTAGATGAAAACAATGCTGTTAAACATAACTTGTGGGAAAAGAGGATCTTATGATTAACTTTAAAAAAGGCCTATGATGAAACTACGCAAGATGGTGGGGGAGCAGAGACACTGAACTTACCAGAATAAAGAAGTACCAAGGCTGGGGAACTCCATAGTCTCCTGGCATAACAGTCTCCACGTACCACCCAATAATGGAATAGAGTACAGAATCAAGCAGCAGCATTCCCATGACTTGACACAGAGTGAAGTTGTCATCCACACTAACCGGTGTCATCAAATTGGACCATTGAGCTCCAGTACCTATAAAAAAAATATATAAGAAAATAAGGGGCGACTATCATGTTTAATATATTATTTTCAGAAACATTCACAATGTGCTTGTTTTTTTCCTGCCAGGGAAGCTGTAACCTACACTGACCTTTGCCCTCAAACATGCCGATGAGTTGAGCTCCCATGGCCATGCCAACATTGGAGATCAGACAGGAAAGCAGCTTCTCGCTGTGGGTTATCATGTCGTACCGCGGTGAGATGAAGAAATAGGGGATGTAGGAAAAGAAATACAGGAAGCCACCAGCTGCAGCTGCTATGTTTGCTAAAATACAAAAAAAAAAAAAAAACAGAATGTTCACCTTTCACCTTCACAATTATTGCTAACATCAAGGTCCACCATCCTGGAATAAAATGAATCCTACCTCTGGAGAAGAAGCTGCTTATCATAAAACTGAAGGAGATGGTGGAGATTGAAAAGACCATCAGATAGCAAAAAACTAGAGTGGGGTCACTTTGTTTAAGTACTGCTCCCTGTCCGCTGACCTGAAAAAAAGAACACACACCTTTTTTTTTTTTGTTGCATAAACTGGAGTGTACAAGGCTGTTGAACCCTCTATTTTATCAGTGAATTCTTCGTAACACAATAAGGAGAAAATGTCATGGAATTCTTGTGGTATGGGGCCATGAAAGAGTGGGGGCTGAGACTTCAGGTGAGATTTCCCTTCCAAGAGTTTAAATCCAGGACATTTAAATATTTGCATAATCATAACAAGTAGCAATTGGGCTTTACAACAAGCCCTTACTCATCTATGTAGCTGCAGACACTGTGGAGGAAGCAGGCTCGGGACAAGGGGTGGGAAGGAAAGGCGGCTGCCCTGGGCACTCTGATATCATGAGATTGGGGGAGGGGATTTGTGCTGGAAGGGGGAATTTGTGGGTGGTAGGGCATAAGTATTGTTCTATGAGGGGGTGCTAAGAGTGGTGTTTTAGGGGCATTTGTGTTGGGAGGGGGGGGGGGGGTTAGGGGAAGATGATTAGTGCTAGGAGCAGGAATTTGTACTGGGAGGGGTTAATTTGAAGGTGCGGGAGAAGATGTGTACTAGGAGGGGAGATTTTAGGGTAGAGAATTTATGCTAGGAGGGATGAGTTTTTTTTTGGGGGGGGGGGGGGGGTTGGCAAAGATTTGTGCTGAGAGGGGGGATTTCAGCAAAGGGGTGGATTTGTACTGGGAGAGGGGGGGTTGCTTAGGGGGTAAGCTTGTAGATTAGTGCTCAGTGTTTATTTTGTGGGGAAATTTTTGCTGACACATAATGCTCATGTATCTTTGGGGGCACAGTTAGGCATTCTCGCCCTGAGCTCTGGATAACCTTGTCCCGGCACAGGGCGCAAGTCATCATCAAAATTTACAGCAGAACCCCTTGAAGTTGCTTAAGTCCTCCCTGTAGTTCAGCTCGTCCTTATCTTCCCTTTTGCAGTGACTTAGCTTCCTTCCAATCTAATCTGTAAAGGGAACAGCTTGATTGACTTCAGTGCTTCAACTCAGAACTTTCAGGATGAATTGTTTCACAGTGTCTGAAGCTACAGAGGTCGGTAAGGACTTATTTTAAACCTTCTTTATGGATTAGGATACGTAAATATCTTTGTTTCCATTGCATATTCACACATTCATGTTAAGAATCACCTGCAACAACCACCCATCCAAAAGAGTAAATGCAATCTCCAAATGGAATTGTATAAAACAGTTATCAATACCTTAAATCTGAACTCCAAACTTATATAAAAGACACAAAGGCATTTAGTTCTGCAGTCTTTACCATTTCATTTAAGATTATTATTTATCCAAACAGTGTAAGTACCTGATAATAACTAGCTATTAGCCACTTGCATTTATTGTACAGAAAAGTTCAGAGAGAGGGAGAAGCAACAAATAAGCCAATCAGTGATGACGCAATCCAGGGGGAATACGGATATATGAAGAGTGAAGTAGAGATGGGTGCATCTGTGTGCTGCTTCTCATTTCACTGTCCACTCATAGTCTAGGTGAAGGACAAGACCTGTAAGTGTTACTAACCTGCAGTGAAATGTAGGTCGCCCTCCCCTACCAGACAGGGCTGTGTTGTGTGGCAGACAGAGCTGTGCAAGTCTCCAGACTGGAAGGATCGAAATACAATTCTTTTGACAAATAAAACAGGATAAGTTCACCTTTACAGAAAATCTGCAAGGTGAACTTACACTGCTGTAAGTGGTCAAGAAGCTTTTTTTTCAGCAAGGTAGCAGCTCAGATGGTTGTGGGAGGGCATCCAAGTTAAAGTTTGGAGGTAAATGGGAGCAAGTAGATAGCTCTTAAGTTGTTCTGCTGAGGTCTAGTTAGGCCTTTTTAAGTACTGGGGCGAGTAATGAATGTTTTGGGGAAAGATGCTAGAGGAGGAGAGAGAGAGAGAGAGAGAGAGAGAGATTGAAGATGTGAGTTAAAGAGCATAGAACAGAGAAAGAGGGTGATTGGAGTAGTTGCAAAGGAACAGGGTCCGGGGGCAGGTGGTTAGGTGGGCCTCAGGAAAAAGCTAAGCAACCTTCGCTGTGGGAATTGTGAATCTCTAATAGTTGACATAGTTATGTTGAATAGGGGAGATATCAGGACTTTATTTTTTCTTTTCCCAGAAGTGACAATTTGCATAAAGTTAATGTATACCAGTCATTCGTAATGTGAAATAAATACCAATTAATATGCAATTTCTCGGTTTCATCTATATCTTCATATTGTAAGGGTTATTATTTGTAAGGTCTCTGTGATTTTTGGCTATTTTTTCAACTCACAATTTTCTGTATTGGCATTATATATATATATATATACACACACACACACACACACACACACACACACACACACACATTTTATGTAAAGTACCGTATTTATCGGCGTATAACACGCACTTTTTCCCCCTTAAAATCGGGGGAAAGTCGTGGGTGTGTGTTATACGCCGATCCCCAAAAAAAACGTGGCAAAAAAAAAAAATCTAACGGCGCCGAAAAATAGCGACCGCCGCCCAAAAAAACCGAGCGCCGCCGGAAAAAACCGACCCCCGACGAAAAAGACCGATCTGACTGCTCGGCTCCGCTCGCAGTCCCGCCTCCCTGCGCTCGCTTCTGAAACAGCAGGGAGGCGGGACTGCAAGCGGAGCCGAACAGTCGGTCTCGGTTTTTTCCGGCGGCGCTCGCTCGGTCTTTTACAGCGGCGCTCGCTCGGTCTTTCTAGGCGGCAAATTTAAACGTGGACATGCTGCAAATGACGCTGGCAAGCTGCAAATGACACTGGGCAAGCTGCAAATGGCGCTGGGCAAGCTGCAAATGGCGCTGGGCAAGCTGCAAATGACGCTGGGCAAGCTGCAAATGACGCTGGGCAAGCTGCAAATGACGCTTAAATGTAAGTTTTTTTTTTCCCTAAACTTCCCTCCTAAAACTTTTTTTCCTTAAAATGCCCTCCTAAACTTGGGGTGCGTGTTATACGCCGGTGCGTGTTATACGCTGATAAATACGGTATATAGACATACAGGTAACTATGTAAAGTATATAGACATACAGGTAACTATGTAGTTATTTGCTATAATAATGCAAGCAAAGAAATAGCTAACTGGTAATTCAGAGAAGATTCATTTTATCACAATTTTTTGGACTGTAACTTATAAAGTTGTAAAGTTATTTTAAATAAAAAAAAAAAACGAATAAAATGTTAATTTATTATTTTTATTTTTTTAAATGACCCACAATTCAATCCAACTTGCACCATAATTCATAACACTGCTGCATTCACTGACCTGGATACACAGGAGCAGAGTAACAAAGAAGACAGACACTAACAGCAGGAGGAAGAAGTGGATGAACCAGGCAGTGGAATGAAGCCAGGACTTGAGCCCCATTATACGCATATATTCCTAAAAAACACAGAGGTACAACAAAAATGTTAGTAATAGGCTCAGCATAACATATGGGCCAAACAAGAAATGCAAAAGTTAAAGTGATATTAAAGGCCCAGGTTTTATTTTTATTTTTTAAAATAAACATTTAAGGCCCCTTTCAGACGAGGCGGACTCCGCTTGCACGGAGCCCGCCTCTGTCCGCCGGCTCAGCGGGAGATCTGTCCGTTGATCTCCGCTGAGCCGGCGGATGACAAGCCTCTCTCCGCTCACTGAGCAGGGAGGGGCTTGCGAGCGCCGCTGATCTCTATGGAGAGATCGGATGAAAACGGACAGTGTGTCCGTTTTCACCCGATCTCACCCGATCTCACCCGATCCGACGGATCTGGACGTGTGGTCCATACGTCTGGATTTGGCGGATCGGACCGGATCGGATGTCAGCGGACATGTCTCCGCTGACATCCGACGCTCCATAGAGTAACATGGAGCGCCCGTTCAGATCCGCCGTCAAAACTGACAGGCGGATCTGAACGGGCCTTCCGTGTGAAAGGGGCCTAATACTTATCTTTGCAATGGTTTTTCACAGAGCAGCCCTGATCCTTCTCTTCATGGGTCCCCGCCAGTGCCCATGGCCCCTCCCACAAGATGACTGTTATGGAGGCACTTGTGCGTGCTCACTCCCAAGCCACCTTTGTGTGTACATAGGACACACAGAGCATGACTTGGCCCTGCCTCTTGCTCCCACCTCACTGGCTATGATTGATAGCAATGGGAGCCAGTGGCTCAGCCAATGAGGAGGGAGAGACCCGGGAGAGCCACTACTCTTGTGCACATTGCTGGATTGAGATAGGGCTCAGGTAAATATTAAGGAGGGCTTGGCGCATACTAGCTCATTATGAAATACTTACCTTAGAACGAAGCGTCGGTATCTCACCCGGTCCACGCCAAGGGAGCTGACATTTTGCCCTTGGCGTGTCTTCCGGGTTTGCGGCTCCAGCGCTGCGAGTGGCCGGAGCAATGACGTCACTCCCACGCATGGAGTTTTCTTCCCGGGAAAAGGTACAGCAGCGTCTGCCGGACCTTCAGTATCTCACCCGGTCCACGCCAAGGGAGCTGACATTTTGCCCTTGGCGTGTCTTCCGGGTTTGCGGCTCCAGCGCTGCGAGTGGCCGGAGCAATGACGTCACTCCCACGCATGGAGTTTTCTTCCCGGGAAAAGGTACAGCAGCGTCTGCCGGACCTTCAGTATCTCACCCGGTCCACGCCAAGGGAGCTGACATTTTGCCCTTGGCGTGTCTTCCGGGTTTGCGGCTCCAGCGCTGCGAGTGGCCGGAGCAATGACGTCACTCCCACGCATGGAGTTTTCTTCCCGGGAAAAGGTACAGCAGCATCTGCCGGACCTTCAGCCAGGCATTTACAGCGGCTGCATGCAAACGGAATATCTCCTAAACCGTACAGCTTTAGGAGATATTCATTTTACCTACAGGTAAGCCTTACTATAGGCTTGCCTGTAGGTAAAAGTTAATAATTGGGGTATACAGCCACTTTAATTCTTCTCTTTCTGCTTATAAATTGCTATATACCGTATATACTCGAGTATAGGCCGTCCCGAGTATAAGCCGAGGCCCCTGATTTACCACAAAAAAATGGGAAAAGTTAATGACCCGTGTATAAGCCGAGGGGGGGAAATGGAGCAGCTACTGTAAGTGGAAAAGTGTGTCACCAAATGCCCATCTACATGTCCCCTGTGTCCTATACAACCCCCCGTGTCCCCAGTGCAGCCTACCTGTGCCGATCGATCCAGTGTCCCGCTGTCCCGTGTCCCTCGGGGGCCGCTGCCCGGTGTCCGGTGTCCGGTGTCCGGTGTGCGGTGTGCGGTGTCCCTCGGGTGTCCGGTGTCCCTCCTCCGCCTCAGCGTACACGCTGAGGCGCGAGGCGCCATTGCAGGTTTGAAAGCCGCGCCTCCTCCTCCTTCTCGTCCGTGATAGGAGGAACACTCGGTTTTCCCAGCGGTCATGTGCAGTGTTGCGCCGATCACGGATATTCTCTCATCCTCGTCCATGAGATGAGAATGAGAGAACATCCGTGATAGGCGGAACACTGCGCTGCTGGGAAAATTAGTGTCCGCCTATCACGGACGGGCGGGAGGAGGCGGCGCGGCTTTTGAACAGTGCCGTCTGTCTACATGACAAGCTGTTCATGTAGGCAGACCGCACTGACTCGAGTATAAGCCGAGAAGGGGACTTTCAGCCCTAAAAAAAGGGCTGAAAATCTCGGCTTATACTCGAGTATATACGGTACTTTGATGATTAAAAGCCCTTGCATTAAAGGGCCCATTACAGGAGCAGTTATTCAGTTTAAATTACTTCTTATGCCAGAATCTATGCTACAGACCCAGGGCTAACTGATTCTTCAGTCCAGAATAAACATTCCAAATTCAACATTACTGACTGCAATAAAGAGTTCTTATATATTATTTATTAGAGTTATTTTATAGCACTGACATTTTAAGCAGCACTTTACAAACAGTACATTAACATCAGCCCCTGCCCCCAAGGAGCCTAAAATCTAAGGTAATGTAGACAAAAACTACCCTAAGCTCTACCGCATGATTGTAGAACGATGAGCTGAATAACGGTACTCAAGCTTGTTGTGTCCTATAAACATCAAAATAACAAGAAATGCCAGAAACTCGATTGCTTCTTCTTAAATCTTTATTGAGCACTAACAGCAGTGCGACATCTAAAATGCTAACATGTTTCGGCCGGAGCCTTCCTCATAGCAAGCAATAGAGATTTAAGAAGGAGCAATCGAGTTGCCGGCATTTCTTGCTAAAATCTAAGGTCTTCATCTCACACGCATACAGTAAATACACATAATGTACTAGGGTCAATATAGACAGGAGCCTACCAGCATGTTTTTGGTGTAGAAGGTAACCAGAGTACCTGGAAAAAACCTAGGCAAAACACAGACAGTACATGCAAACCCTCTGCAGGTGGTATCCTGGTTTGGATTTGACCCAAGGACTCTAGTGCTGCAAGACATAAGTGCTAACCACCACCTGTACACCAGGAGCAAAGGCAACAAAATCTGAAATCACACAAATGCTATAAATATCTATAAGAAGTGCTCACCTTCAGCTTGCGCTCCTTCTCAAGCACAAGGGCCCGAACAATGCTCAGAGAAGTGTAAGTGAAGCTGAGCATAATCAGTAATGGAAGCTGGTTCTGGATGGCCAGGATGAAGAGGTCATTGACAAAGGGAGGGAAAGGGAACCGTTGTATGGAAACATCAATGTTCTTGAGCAGAGCCCGTCCGGTTTCATTGGCATGGTAATACATTATCTCTCGATCTACATGGTGCTGAACAGCCAGGAAGCCTTCTCTTTGGTATCCTGAAAGAGGAATAAGAATTAAAGAACCAAAACCCATACCTCTGTTAAGAGTGCATTCTAGAAGGCTGGCCGACGTACTCCTTTCTTAAGGACAAGCAACAAGTTGTCTTTCCTAGAATTCCTGGCACTTATTTCACTAACCCCTTGCACTGTACTAGCTATTGCAAGCAGAAATACATAAATCCAGTTAAAGTGGTTGTAACCCCGATAAAAAAAAGAAAAAAAGAAGAACGAGAACAGCTCCTGTTCCCTTATAGCAGATTAAACAGCACAGTGCTTGTGCTGGCTAATCTGCCCCTTTCTATGCTCTGAACAACTTGGCTGATCCTGCCTCTTCCTGTGTCCCCCTCTCTGTACTGACCATGGTAATCATGGCTGCTGATCCAAAATTACCGTGGTCAGTTTATGTGCCTCCGTCATCCCGCTGCTCTCGTCTCTCGTCTCTCCCTCTCCCCTTCCCTCCCTCCCAGCTTCTGTGTGTCTCCCCCTCCTCCTGCCATTATTAGTAGATGGCAGTAAAAGTAAAGAACAATTACAGCCAGCTCCTCTGTTCTACTATTCTCTCCTACACTGTGTAAAAGTTTTTTTAAAACGATGCCTGTAAATACCTTATCTTTGGTCTCTTCTGGTCGGTCACGTGACCTCTCCTCCCGCTGTAGCCCGTAGATCAAAGGAATAGTGCAGCCGGAGGTCACATGTTCAGCCAGAAGTGATCAAAAATAAGGTATTTATGGGCATAGTTTTAAAAATATATTTACACAGCGTAGAATAGAATAATAGAACAGAAGAGCTGGCTGTAATTGTTTCTTTACCTTTATAACCACTTTAACGATTTCCTGCAGTCTCAATATGGTGCACATTTGCTAAAGTTTGCAGTCCCTCCAGCATTTGCCCAAAAATGGAAAAAAATATTATTTTAAAAATATAAAACAAAGATGGGCATATATACAACTAACGCCAGTTATTTTACACAGCTACCACAAGCTACCCAGTGGTTACAATGGTGGAAGGACAAATTCTTACCTGGGTTACCACCTGTATTATCTTTTCGCTCACGTGGCCCTGGCATCTGGAAGAGTGGGTAAAGATATCTTGTGTGCCAGTTTCTATCCACGTTTGGGTTTAGGCCTGTTTGCTCAGCAACAGGAGCATTCCGAGGGCTGAATTTGAATCGTAATTTATATCGTACCTGTAAGAATCACAAAATAAAAGTGATTTACACAAAGTATACAGTTGAAAAAAGAGACACAATGGATTATTACCTTGCTGGTGGCATGACATATCTTTATGTGAAAAAAAGTAAACTATACCTTTATTTAAAAAAGAAAATCTGTTTAAAGATCTTTTATACTAAATTAATTGTGCACGATTAAAAATGAAAATTGAAATTAGAAAAACATAAATCAATTATTGGTTTTCCTGTCAGTGACTCCCCCTTCCTCGATAAAGGTGACAGCACTGCAGGGAATGCAGTGTATTTATTGCAGTGTTGTCACGCCTAGCAGCTGTCATAGGCTACATCATCATGCTGAAGAGGAGGGTTTTCAGCATTGTAATTCTGATAACCCTCCCCCTTACTGGCGATCGGTGCTGGCCACATACATACTATATATATATATATATATATATATATATATAAAAAAAAGGGTGGCGGTATTCAAAATGATTTCAATAATAGCAAACACCTAAACTAAATACAGTATCTCACAAAAGTGAGTACACCCTTCAAATTTTTGTAAGTATTTTATTCTATCTTTTCATGTGACAACACTGAAGAAATTACACTTTGCTACAATGTCAAGTAGTGAGTGTACAGCTTGTATAACAGTGTAAATGTGCTGTCCCCTCAAAATAACTCAACACACAGCCATTAATGTCTAAACCGCTGGCAACAACAGTGAGTACACCCCTAAGGGAAAATGTCCAAATTGGGCCCAATTAGCCATTTTCCCTCCCCGGTGTCATGTGACTCGTTACTGTTACAAGGTCTCAGGTGTGAATGGGGAGTAGGTGTGTTAAATTTGGTGTTATCGCTCTCACACTCTCATACTGGTCACTGGAAGTTCAACGTGGCACCTCATGGCAAAGAACTCTCTGAGGATCTGAAAAAAAGAATTGTTGCTCTACATAAAGATGGCCTAGGCTATTAGAAGATTGCCAAGACGCTGAAACTGAGCTGCAGCACGGTGGCCAAGACCATACAGCGGTTTAATAGGACAGCTTCCACTCAGAACAAGCCTCGCCATTGTCGACCAAAGAAGTTGAGTGCATGTGCTCAGCGTCATATCCAGAGGTTGTCTTTGGGAAACAAAATGTCTGAGTGCTGCCAGCATTGCGGCAGAGGTGGAAGGGGCGGGGGGTAAGCCTGTCAGCGCTCAGACCATACGCCGCACACTGCATAAAATTGGTCTGCATGGCTGTTGTCCCAGAAGGAAATCTCCTGTAAAGATGATGCACAAGAAAGCCTGCAAACAGTTTGCTGAAAACAAGCAGACTAAGGACATGGATTACTGGAACCATGTCTTGTGGTCTGAGGAGAACAAGATAAACTTATTTGGTTTATATGATGTCAAGCATGTGTGGCGGCAACCAGGTGAGGAGTACAAAGACAAGTATGTCTCGCCTACAGTCAAGCATGGTGATGGGAGTGTCATGGTCTTGGGCTGCATGAGTGCTGCCGGCACTGGGGATCTACAGTTCATTGAGGGAACCATGAATGCCAACATGTACTGTGACATTCTGAAGCAAAGCATGATCCCCTCCCTTCAGAGACTGGGCCGCAGGGCAATATTCCAACATGATAACGACCCCAAACACACCTCCAAGGTGACCACTGCCTGCTTAAGAAGCCAAGGGTAAAAGGTGATGGACTGGCCAAGCATGTCTCCAGACCTAAACCCTATTGAGCATCTGTGGAGCATCCTCAAATGGAAGGTGGAGGAGTGCAAGGTCTCTAATATCCACCAGCTCCGTGATGTCATCATGGAGGAGTGGAAGAGGACTCCAGTGGCAACCTGTGAAGCTCTGGGGAACTCCATGCCCAATAAGGTTAAGGCAGTGCTGCAAAATAATGGTGGCCACACAACCCAGTACCCGTACAAAACCAAAAAACAGCTCCTTTGGGGGGGGGGGGGGGGGGGGGGGGGGGGGGGGTCTTTAATGCTTTTAACCAAATTGTCCCTTAGAGTGGGGGCCCTTCTGTAAACAAAACTGGGGTAGTCAGTCAGTCAGTCGATAACAACATGGAGGATCTGGACAGAGTTCAGTACCCCACAGGCTGGATGGAGGGAATCTTTAAAATAAAAAAGGAAAATTGGTATGGAAAGGAAAAAGAAAGGAAGAGAAGGAGAGGAAGAAGGAAAAGAAGGGAAGTTTTTTTTCTTTCCCTTGGCTTATTTGTTTTTGTTTGTTTTTTGAATGGATGGATGAAAGGGTAAGAATGTAATGAATGTATGATTATATGAAGGAAAATAATAAATGGATTTTCTATATAAATAGAGATATGGATTTAGACCTGGGTATACAGACAAATAAGGCATAGAAACAGATGAAAATGAAAAGTAAAGAAGTAGTTAATCCATGTCTTGTAAATATATGTATGTGTAAGCGATATGTAAATATAGATATTAAAAAAAATAAAATAAAAACTGGGGTAGTCAGGTAAAATTGTACCTAAATATTTCTCCTTTTTTTAATATCCCCCAATATTTTCTCACTATTTTCTTTAATTTTTTTATGCTGCACATTATAATCAAGGACTAAGGAAAATGAAAAGTCTCTATTTCCTATATGGGAATCCTTAGTTGTATTGACCTTTAATCAAAATACCTATTTTCATACATTCAATTATTTCCTCCTTAATAAACGTAACTTTTTTTTTTTTAATTCTCCAATCATACTGGATTGTTAAATAAAGCCGAATAGTGCAGTGGTAATCTCATCACCTGTCCTCTGGGTATATGTGTTAGCCAGGAAGTATGGTGACAGCTGTCAGAGGGAATATAGCTGTTTTGATTGGTGGGTTTAAAGAAAGTCTTTGTCTCTTAACCCCATCACCCTCCACCTTGATGACCCAAGAAATTCCAAACTTAGAACATAATTCAACAGTGTGCCATGCATCTGGAGGATGTGAGTGATGGAGCTCTCTTGGATCATGCTTCTGACACAGGGAAGACTTCAGCAAATTTTGAGGATGTCACAAGGGTAAAGAAAAGTACTTCACTCGTCAGAACAGGGAAGTAAAAAAAATTGAAAATAAAATAATAATATATATATATATATATATATATATATATATATATATATATATATATATATATATATATATATATAGGCATTTACTGGGAGAAGAGGAGCTACCAGTATCAGTCCAAGTGGGCGATAATCCTTTTAGGTCCAAAGGTGGCCTTTAGCCTCTCACTCACACAAGATACATTTACATAAAAAAAAAAAAAAAAAAGGTAAAAGCTACAAATGAAGATCTTCTTTGCCTCATTATTACCTGCAGAGGTAAGGGGTCATCGCTGTTGTTAAAAGGATGATCGAAGACCAAAGCAGCCAGAACATTGCCCGACTGGTTGTCGTGTCTGATAAACTCCTCAAAGTCATCTTCTGTGGGAAATCCACGGGCTGTGGAGACATATGGAAACATATAGCTTACAGAAGAACTGTACAACTACTTTAAAGGAGAAGTAAATTATTTTCTTATTTTATTTTTCTTATTTTATTTTTACTTACCTAGGTGAATGCAGCATCAGACCAATTCTGCATCTGTCCCCTGTCGCCTCTTCACTGAGAACTGAGCCATGAACACCGTCGATGGCTCGGTTCTCTCACCTCCCTGAGCTGAGAGCTGCTGGCTGTCAGCAACTCTCCTGCTCTGCTCCACCACGCTCATTGGAGGGCTGAGCTGTGGAGGGGAGCGGCTCGCTGAGAGGCTGAGACTGCCATCAGTCCAGGCAGCTGGCGGATCCAGACTTCCTAAGTCGGGATTAGGGGTGCCGGGACTGATTTCTGTGACCTCAGCGGAGAGCGGACTTCAGTCTGCTCTCTGCTGAAAACAGGTCACAGGAGTGCAAAACTAATTGCACACCTGTGACCCATAGGAGAAGCCCAGCCTAAAAAGCTCAGGCTGGACTTCTCCTTTAAACACCAGAAAAGTGGTACAGCAGCTTTATTTAATTCCACCCATTCAATTACAGGTCATGCACTCTTGTCGGCTCTCTTCGTTTATTCAGTAATCTTCACTGTCCAATGGAAAGTGTGTACATTGCAATGGCAATGGGGACATTTTTTGCCACCCCCCATTTTTTTATAGGGAGGGGGGTGGCAAACGATGAACCCCTCCTGATGGGGGTCGGTCATGTCAATTGCAACCCCCCACCCCGGTCGCTTGGCCCCGCATTTATATCGCCACTAGCGATAATCACAGTCCACTCCTGCCCCTCCGTCAGCCATGCTATCTATCCATTTATTCAGATGGCAAGTGGTTGAAAAGTAAAGTTTACATATAACACAGAACGTATTTTTTATTTCATGGAACTTGTAGCTCATCCCTACAAGGAGGGCATGACCTGTGGAATGTGTAGATTTTACCTTTTAAAGTGGTAATAAACTCTAATTTTTAAAAGCTGGTGACAAGTTTTTATGACAGAAGAGACCCCATCAGCGTCTTCTGTCATAAAGACTTACTTCTGCCTGTTAGCTGTCATCAGTGTTGGTCATCTTACTTTAAAAAAGTAATTAGTTACAAATTACTTCTCCCAAAAAGTAATTGCGCTAGTAACTCAGTTACTACATTGGAAAAGTAATTAGTTACACAGCAAAGTAACTGACTTTTTTTTAAATATTCTATGCGGGTCTAGTATTACTGTAAGCAAGGGGCGCATTTATTATTATTGTTATATACCGTGTAACCAAGGGGCTGCTCTATTATTACTCTAACCAAGGGGCAGATCTGTTATAGCGTGTAAGCAAAGGGCGGGTCTATTATTATTATATCGTGTAAGGGGCGGATTTCTACAGAAGAGGGCGAATGTTAAATTAATGGGCAGAGCTCGATATATAACAATAATAAAAAATGCGCCCCTTAGTTACACAATAGACGCACCTTGCAGAGTAGCACGAGCATCAGGAGCGTGCGGCATCGCCTCGTACAATTACATGTTAACTGCACCTGCGTGGTGTAGAGTTCACTCAGAGCTGTTTAGGTTTGTCAATTTTCGGAAGCTCCGTAGTCCTTCGTACTGCGCAAGCCCTGCGCAGTACAGGGGGTCCTTATGCGGCGGGGGAACTTTTTCGGCAGGACACCGGAATTACACTACTGCCATCTAGTGGCGGTAGATGTAATTGGGGTAACTAAGCCAAAGTAATGGGAACTGAATTACCATGAGGGGAAAAGTAATCAGTTAGATTACTCGTTACCCTCTAAAGTAACTGCGTTAAAGTAACTCAGTTTATTTTAACTCAATTACTTACATCACTGGCTGTCAGGTACACTGATCTTATTGTGCAATATAATTCAAATATAATAAAAAAAACACTTTAGTATCACTTTAAACACTGCTGCCTGAGTAGTGTACTTTATGTACTTTGCAAGATATGAAAATTGGCATGAATACTTGTAAAAACTGTCTCCGTAAGAATGTGTGGAATATTTATCTCTGTGCTTAACTGTGAGAATTGTATTTACATAGACAACACTACAGAATTTAGGCAGGTCATGAAAGCTATTCTAATACATTTTATAGTCTGAAATGGCAAATAGAAACAGTATCCACACACACACACATACATACATATTCACAAAGAATTAAATAACTAATAGAGAAAATCTGAGAAGCAGTAGAATGACCCAAATCGGGGTGGAACGCTGTTAATTAGAATTTCCTAAAGCTGGCCATAGACAGTATGAATATTGTCCGGTTCAGCAGGGACCGGACAAGATTCGAACCATGTATGGGCAGGCTGATATGGAGCAACTTGGGTACAATCAGTTTGTTGGATTTGATATGCAATTATTGTTAGCAGCTATTCTGTTAGAGGCTAATCCCTGTGTTCTCACAGCGCCGACAAATCCCTCCGCCAGGCGAACACAATGGCTCTGCAGTAGGGATTCCCCCATCAACACTGACTGTGCTGATGGGGGAAAGATTTCGTTCCCTTCAACCACAAGAAGATCGCTCCATCTATGACCGGCTTAACACTATTCAATATATGTATATGGGAATGCAAAACACATTAAAAGCAGGTCAACTGTAGGTCAGAAGGAGGTCAACTGCAGGTTATATGCACCGGTCAGTGAATTTTAAGTTCTCTTAGAAGGGTCTCAAACTCATGTTAACCCCTTGCTGATGACTCCTGACGGCCCTTTAAGGGGTTCTGAAGAACAGGAGGTGAAGGCACAGCTCATGACTATGTGACTGCTATGATTGGCTGTAGCAGTGGTCACATGATCAGAAGTCCCTCAGCCAGCTTCCCAACTGTTTATGGGGTTCGGGAGCTGTTAGTGACAGCTTGGTCAGTGCGCTATGAGAGCACCCTCAGCACACAACAGCGACACACCATGGAAGCAAAGATGTAGCACAACACAAAGGCCTCAATTCAGTTTCAGAGTCAGACATACCACAAAGACAGAAAGGCAATATTATCAGCACAGTATCTCTTACCTCGAATGTCAGTGCCTAGTTTCTTCTCCACACGCCTTACAATGTCCCTGACAGCATCACTGTGTGATGGAACATACGCCAGCTCCCAGAATCCCGTGTGAGAAATGTTAGGTAGAGCAGGAAACTGCATAGGTTTGTAATGTGTAGCATTGGGGACATTCTCAGACTCTACCCTATGCCTTAAGGCGATAAGAATGGCAGAAAAGAGCAGTGGAAGAGCCAATTCAATCACTGTAACAAGCACCTGGCGTTTCTGTGAAAAGAAAATGCAAAGTTATATTGTACGTCGGAAGAAACCCCCTCAAAAAAAAACCTCCTCTAGGCAAACAATTTACATGCAAAGGTGATATGTAGTGTACTGATCCAGAGAGGTCATGACAAAGTTGCCACGTATACCCACAGGAGGGTCACACCCGGGAGAGAGTCCAAATGCAATGTCTAGAGTAGAGAGCACATCATTCCAGTACGTAAACAATTTAGGACACCTCCATAGTAGGTAAATCAGATCAGCTTCACCTTTCCCACATTTAGAACAGATTGAGTCATAACACATAATCAAATTTTGAATAGGAACTGGGGTGTATGGTAATTCCTATGTAAGATAAAAAATTGGGTTAGCCTGCCCAATTGTGATAAGGTAATTTTGAGCATCATACTTAAGCCCCCGTACACACGGTCGGAAAATCCGACCACCAAATCCATCGGATTTGGTCCGACGGATTTAGTCCGACACTGGTGTTGCATACACACGGTCGGACAAAGTTGTCGGAAAATCCGATCATTCTGAACGTGGTGACGTTTGTTGCCTACGACGGGACTACGTAGAGGCTAGTAGCCAATAGCTTTGGTCTTGTAATGTGATCTGAGCATGCGTGGCACTTTGTCCGTCGGAATTCGCTACACACGATCGGAATTGGTGTGATCGGACTTTGTTGTCGGAAAATTTTTAAAGCAGGAGATACAACTTTGTCCGTCGGACAATCCGATGGAAAATGTCCGATGGTGCCTACACACGGTCGGAATTTCCGACAACATTGTCCGATAGGACAGAATCCATCGGAAAATCCGACCGTGTGTATGGGGCTTAAGAATATCCTCCCACTAATCCTCAGAGATGTTTCCTAAATCTTGTTCCCACCTTCGGGAAAAAAAATTAAAATTGTTTACACAGTTCAGAGGTGGATTCCTTTAGCCATAAGGAAATATATTTGGAAAGGTGAATAACACCCAACAGAAGCTTAGAGGCATTCCACACTCTTAGGTACAAAGTAGGACAGGTGACCAGATTTGTTTCTTTAGAAATAACAATTTCTCTCCTTTACACTTGGCATTTGTAACTAAACTAACAAGTCTATATGATTTGACAGACACGTTGATGTATGTAAAAAGCAAAGTATAACTTTTTTGCACCAATAGGCAAGAGCTGGCAGTTTTTGGTGCCTATATGAAGCATATCCTTCCTGACCTCTAACCTCTCCCTAAGGCCCCTTTCACACTCGTGCGACTTCAAAGTTGCGTGATTTTGACGTGATTTCAAGAAATGCCTGTGTAAGTGGCATCAAAATCGGACCAAAGTAGTGCAGGGACTACTTTGAAGTCGGAACGACTTGATGTCGTACTAATATCAATTTCTGTCATTGGAAATCATGGGGAACGACTTCTCATGCTATTTTGCAGTCCCAAATTGTAGGACAAGTCGTATAAGTGTGAAAGGGGCCTAACACTTAACTTTGACCCTAAAGTTGACCTTTAAAAATTGACCTCTGCCCAACACTATAACCAAAACTGCAATCTCACCCTTCCTAATTTTACATCCTAAACCCTAACCTCAACACCTCATCAAAACCCTTAATACCCTAACCCAGGGTTTCTCAACCAGAGTTCCATGAAACCCTAGAGTTCCTCCAGAAGTTGCTAGGGGTTTCCTTGAGCAATGTAGAATTTCTGCCTCTCAGATAAGTTCCCACTGACATTGATCTTTTTAGCTATCTGTAAGGGGGCAATTCTTCCCAATGACCCCAAGTGTAAGGAGCATTCTTTCCAGTAATCATCACACTAATGTATCACGAGTCATAGATTTTGTAATTTTAGCAGGGGTTCCCTGAGACACGAAAGTTAACTCAAGGGTTCCTCTGTGTTGAAAAGGTTGAAAAAGGCTGCCCTAAACCCTAACCTCAACACCTCACCCGAACCCTTAATGCCCTAGCCCCAATTTTAAACCCCATTATAACTCCTGAACTAACCACTAAACCAGACCTTTTTTGACCAGGGTGCCTTCAGGTTTCTTCAGGGGTGCCTAGGCAAAAATCCTAAAAATTGCCCAAAAATTATATACAAAGCAGAGGGTGAATCAAGGCTGCCTTTTATTTACAGAAAGCCACAGATTTTCAATGTGCACCATTCCACCTTCTATTCGCTGGTCTCCTAACATAACATTGGTTGATACGGAAGGCGTCAGGCACCTTCACAGCGTACTTGTTTGCCCCACCCTTGCCCCTTTCTGACAGCACTGGGGTCACATTAGCTGAGCGAAGAAGCGAAACATTGGAATACTAGTCAGTATCTATGTGCAAAGGCGTGTTTAGCTTTGGAAGAATAAATCTGCTCTACGTGTGTGGATGTTGCTGCTTTATGTAAAATTATTTGTTTCGTTTTTACCATTTTAGAATGGGGTGTCTCGACATGCGTGCAGAATTTTAAAGGGTACCTTGACTGACAAAAGGTTGAGAAACACAGACTTAAACAGTTGAATGTAACAGGTGCCAAAAGGTATCCTTGGGACTGTGATGAACACTATATATGTCCAATTGCACAGTTAGAGTTGCCTCAAGGGTAATTCTTTGGCTGTTCCGGTAGAGAGGCCTCTGCTTTCTTATTCAGTGCCGGTAAACAGACATAGATATGTGCACCCAAAACATGTTCCTTAACCTTACATCCCATGGACTCACCTGTAATATGTAATTCTTCCACAGAAGGAGGCCCAGTTGTCTGAATACACCCATCTTGAGTCAATCCAACTAGGAGGAGATCCTGTAACAGAAACATGCATATTGAGACCAGGAAAAAAAAGACACAGTTAAAAGACCTAGGGCTCTATCACCACAAAATACATTTTGTAATTTATGTGGCATATATTAATCCTTCAAAAGCTAAATCAATGCAAAGCTTTCTGTCCCTCCTTACCAACGCTTTAGGCAGACCCCATACAAGGCATTGCAGTATGGAACGTCTGCTGATCTGTGAGCGTTCCTCAGTGGGCTGCTTCACTGTTCCAATACACCTTAGACTGTGTCGTAATAAGGAAGGACACAACCTAGAATTGTGTAATATCATTTGCAATACACCAGTCTACTCTCATTAAGTAGCAATCCCAGATTTTCTCTCTTTGAACACCCAGCTCTTGTCGCTCAAGTGTCCCAAAAGTTTACCTATTAGGGAGCGCGGAGCACTTCTGTAGAGGAATGAAGAAGGAAAATGACGCAAAAGTATTGCAACACATGCATGCCAGGAAGGGAAGCTATGCAGAGTGTGCACGCCTGAAGAGCAGGGATGAAGGGTTCAGACAGACATATGTACATTAATAGAGACATGACGCCCCGCAGAGTTTGAAGAAGATTACATAGAAATAGGTGAAGCCCTGCTGGAATCCATGTAAATCTGACATAAACCAGGGCAATCTTAACAATGCATACAATAAAAAAGAAACATTTACAAAGTTACTTTCAGTAAAATCTCCAAGTACAAACAAATCATCAGATCCCAAAATACAGGAAACTAAAACGAAATGCAGATCTCAAATTCAACAAAATAGTGTCCGCTGTACACAGACGTCGACGCACCAGTTCTCCACCTCTACAGAACTTCTCGGACGCGTTTCACCCTTTTTAGGGCTTAGAGGTGGCGTAGAGGTTGATCAAGTGGCATACACTTTTACTTAAAGAGGAGGGCCAGCCGGAAAAAAAAAAAAATTAAAAGTCAGCAGCTACAAACACTGTAGCTGCTGACTTTTAATAAGCAGACTTACCTGTCCTGGGTGCCTGCGATGTCGGCCGCCAGAGACCGATCGTCCCTCGGGTCTCGGTTCCCGGCGCCGCCATTCCACCTAAGGGAAACAGGCAGCGTAGCCTTGCTGGCTTCACTGCCCGTTTTCTACTGCGCATGCGCGAGTCGTGCAGTGCTTTGTGAATGGGGAACGCGATGTGTTGTGGGACACACAGTTCCCATAACACACCGCGCCCCATTCACTAGAAGACGGCGCTAGGAGCAGAAGACCGAACAACTCCGCGGAACAAGAAGAGGCAGATTAGGACGATCTGCCTAGCAACAGCCATTTCTGGTAAGTGACCCTCCACTTTAATGACCCATTGCCAAAACACTTGGTGGCCACTCTGTCCCACATCCAGGCTGTGCCTGCATTCAAATATTTGGGTATTTCCGGATACAAAAAGCGCCCGACATTCAGCCCGTGTGTATGACACCCTGTCCAACAGAAGCCAGCCGTTTGGTCGTTCTGTTGGGCGAGCATGCTGGAAAACCAGCACCCGATCTCCGCCAACAGCTCAGAAGACAACAGCTCAGCAGGGGGAGATCACTGTACCAACTTTGCATAGTTAGTACAGTGGCTCCAACCAGAGCGGACCGTTTTTTTATTCAACCCGCTGGATTGAACGGAAAAAAACTCATAGTTTGTACTAAGCATTACATAGGGCAAGCTGTATGCTTCAATTTCTCTATTAAAAAATGGCTTATGCGATGACTAAAGCCAGCCATAGATGATTCGATCCATCTATGGGCAGGCTGATTGTACCCATGTCGATCCATCAATCAACTTTGGTACAACCAGCATGTCAATTTTTATCATGCGATTATTGCCAGTGGCTATAGTAGCTAGCAAAAACAATTGCGTTCTCCAGGCAGGGACGGCTCTCTGTGCCCACCTGCTGGGAGAACACAATATCTCAGCGGGAGGGATTCCCTCACTGCCTGTGTTGATGGGGTCATCGAGCAATTGCAGGCAAAAAAAATAATTTAAAAAGCATAATCTATGGCCTGCTTAAATGTACTAGATGCAGGAGAGATCAGGGAAATGTAATGAATCTTCTGTGGAGATGCTGCAAGTTTTTGTGGATTACTCAATAAATGCAGTATTAGGTGTCTCTCTGCACGGTCATCCTATCACCTGTATACTAGGTTGTTTTGATACATCTGCTCTGAAATAACTCACTAGGGATGCTGTTTGTAGAGAGTTATTTACAGTGGTTTGAAAAAGTATTCATACCCCTTGAAATTTTCCACATTTTCCCACGTTACAACCAAAATTGTAAATGTATTTTATTGGGATTTTATGTGATAGACCAACACAAAGTGGCACATAATTGTGAAGTGGAAGGAAAATGAGAAATGGTTTTTCAAATTTCAATGAGGAAGCGATACAATGGGTGAGCAAGAGTCAGCTGCATGCCCCGATGAAAGAATTCCCAAATTTTTTACAAATAAATATCTGGCGTGCATTTGTATTGAGCCCCCTTTATTCTGATACCCCCAACTAAAATCTAGTAGAAACAACTGCCTTCCGAAGTCACCTAGTTAGTAAATATATGAGTCCACCTGTGTGTAATTTAATCTCAGTATAAATACTGCTGTTCTGTGAAGCCCTCATAGGTTTTTTAGAGAACCTTAGTGAACAAACAGCATTATGAAGGCCAAGGAACACACCAGACTGGTCAGGGATAAAGTTGTGGAGAAGTTTAAAGCAGGGTTAGGTTATAAAAATATATACCAAGCTTTGAACATCTCACGGAGCTCTGTCCAATCACGGAGCACTGCGTTTCTGTTTGAGGGTGGCCATCTAGGTGGAGGAACAGGGCTTTGCTTCCTCATGTCACAGTTGCCTGCCTGATCACTGTGAATCAGAGAACAAGAGCAGGAATATTCAAGAAGCAGCAGGAAAGGTTCACAAGCACAAACATCTACAGAGTGAACAAAGCAAAAGCAGGCAGGGTGGATGCAATGCAGGTTTCTTTCTAGAAAACTGCACAGTAATGACAGCACTGAATCTTACCCCAAACCTCATGAGACTAGCAATCACAGGCAGCAATGCCTTCAATGATCTTACATTGCAGATATACAGCATAGCTCAGGGCAAATATTTCAGGGACTGCTGAGGCACAATCAAAGTGTCACTAAACCCTCATCATAAAAAAATCATCAATAAATGCTATATTACCTCCTGTTCATACTCGGTCACTATGAGATTAGTTTTCTGTATTATGCCAAAAAACCTGGTTGATCCTGCTGCTCTCCATCTCCACCTTTTGTCCAAGTCTCCAATTCAGCTAGGGATTTTGCAGCTGTGGTGGCAACACTGAACATGCTCAGTTTTCAGTGAGTTTCTATGCGGAGCATTTCCTCCCAATCACAACAGAGCAGCCCATGTGACTATAAAGTCACACATGTGGGCGTATACACAGTGGTAAATGACAGCCCACTCTCTCTCTCTCCTCCTCTATGCCCACTAACCAGCTAAACACAATGGGGACGGGATATTACCGTATATACTGGAGTATAAGCCGAGTTTTTAAGCACATTTTTTTTTTGCTGAAAGTGCCCCCCTCGGCTTATACTCGAGTCAAACACTTTTCTGCAGCAGGGAATGACATTTTCCGACCCGACTTTGGGACCTCGTATACACTTTGATGTGCAAACCTAGTGGAACTAGCACTACAACATATCCAAAGATGGGATTCCTAGCACCAAGGGGCCCCGAGATACAGGGCCCCAAAGTCGGTCAACTGTGTCCATCTGCAGCAATGTCATTTCGGGACCCTTTGGGCTGGCTGCAGCTAGGGGGCATCTAGGAACCCGTAACTACCGAGTTTGAAGTTCGGGGGACCTATGGCTGCAAATGGGCACAGTGAGGCTGCAAATGGGCATTGTTGACCCTCTTTTCCACTTACAGTAGCTGCGCATTTCTCACCCTAGGCTTATACTCGAGTCAATAAGTTTTCCCATTTTTTTGTGGTAAAATTAGGTGCCTCGGCTTATATTTGGGTCGGCTTATACTCGAGTATATACGGTACATGTAGATTGATGGAGGCTTCACCTCCCTCTTATTCTAAGACACAGACTGGAGGGGCACGACACAGCTTGTGACTGGCAGAAATCCACCTACACCATGTTATTGCTAAAAAATAATAAAGATTTGATTTCAGCTATATATTTGTATAACAATGTAAAACAGTTTGTTGATATCAGTTTATTTTTACTCTGTATCCCAAAGGCTTTTTTTTTTTTTAAACATGTGACCAGCAGCAAAGGACTTGAAGCGCCTCCTGCCACGGTTTCCCTGCAGACAGGCTGGGAAAGATCTGGGTCATGTGACAGCTGTATACCAATTAGGAAAAAAGGTACTTGGATGCTTTTTCTTTATTAAAATAATTCCAGTTCCATCATCCACATACAGAAATAGAAGGGACAATGTAAATTAAACTGTGTGCTTTTAGTATTACTATAACATTTCTATATGTTCCCTATAATATGCCAGAACATTTACTTTCATCCCAATTCTGGACCTCTATGATGTGCCTTGGCTCTGGCCTTGCATGTTGAGGCACAGAGGAGTCTGAAGTCCTACAGTATGCTCTTTCCAGCCATGTGTCAACCCTTCAGAAACTCTATCATGTGGTGTCACATTGAGGGCACAGCAATTCTTCCAGACTATCTCAGCAATTCCACATCCCCTTTCTGCAAAAAAGAAGTCTGTTCACGTTTTATAAGCTAGATACATAATAAATGAAAATGAAAGCCATTAAAAAACAATTGCACTTTAAAGTGAACCTGTCATGCATACTAAAGTGTATAAACTAATTTTAGTTAAAAGGACAGGCAGCTTGAATTGCCTTTAACTATCTCTGCTTTTATTTTAATCAGTTGCTTCATATAACCCTGGAACCGGGGCCCAGACTGAATGCAGGGCATTCAAATAAAACTATGGCCTTCCCTTGAAAATCATGTGTGCTTCATCACTTAATTATAATTGCATCTCAACTTACAGTTTTCTATTAGTCCCCCGGCAAAGCTCCACTAATGCCTGTTAATCCTGCCAGTGAGGTCCACCTAATTTAGTTGCCAGTGAGGCAACAATGCTGCAGTGCTCCCGAATTCAGAGCATAGTTGTCACTCACTAGTGGGCTGAGTTTCCTTGCACTACAGTGGGATAAAAATAAGTGCAGGGGGTGTGGCTCTCCACATTGTCATTGATAATTCACAAGCCTGTAGCCTATCAAACAGTCAGGGATGGGCTCAGCCCTTCGTTCTCAAAGCTGGCCGATCAGATGTTGGCTAATTGCCAGCTCCTTTCTCCCCTCAGTGACTCACCTGTTGATGATATCCTGCTCATCAGTCCTGCCTATTTAAGCCGTCTAGACCAGATGATCTCTGCCTTCGCCTTGGTCACATCTCTAGAGACGCTCGCCTGTGTTCCAGTTAAAGAGGAAGTAAAGCCTCCTCACAAAAAAAAAAAAAAACCTGCAAGGCAAAGGCATAATGAGCTAGTATGCATAGCATACTAGCTCATTATGAATAACTTACCTGAGAACGAAGCCCCCGAAGCGGTCCTCATCCACGACCTTCTCCGCCGCCATCAAGTCCGGAGTGACTTCCGGGTCTCGCCGCTCCAGCGCTGTCATTCGCTGGATCGGCGATGACGTCACTCCCGTGCATGCGCACGAAAGCGGCATATCGCCGTGATCTCGGCATGCGCAGTGCGCCTGCGCGCCGCTATCTACGGCGCATGCGCCGTAGACAGTGATGCCTCTTTTTTTCTAAATAGAGATATTTATTGGACCTACAGGTAAGCCTTAATCTAGGCTTACCTGTAGGCCAAAGTGGTTTGTAAGGGTTTACAACCACTTTAAAGACTTGCTTCGCTGACATTTCTTCTGGCTCCAGATCCTGCTTGCTGTTCTAGTACGTTCATCTCTGGCTTCCTGACGTTTTGGCTTGTCTGACTATCCGTTCCAGTTCCTGAACTCTGGCCATGTTTTGACTACGTTTAATCTGTTTACCTTTTTATTATTATTATTATTAAACAAGTGTGATTTAACTGTACTTCTGTCTCAGTCTGATTCATGGTTTCTGACACAATCAGAACCTAGCCCTACCCACTGCTTTCTGAATTGGCAGCACTGCCTCTATTGCTGAACCCTCCCACTGTGAGGCACAGTGCCTGGGAGGGGGGAGCGTGTGAGACACAAATTAGGAGGACTTGGCTCAGTCAAGGAAGGACTCTGTTTATTTTATGAGGCTTGTGCATTACACAGTAGCTGGATTTGGTACTTGTTTAGACTGTCATACAATAGCCTTTAGTTTATTTTAAGACCCTACTCTGCGTTAGTCAACTATCAAATGGCAGAGCCTCTACACCGAATGGTAACACTGGCATTTGACAGATGAATAAAAGTGGTTTCAAAGCATTTTAGTAAAGTGTAATTTCATAGAGGTCATGAAGATTCAAGGACTGGATATTGCTTTCCTTCTCATCATGCTTAGGACAATACTGCAGGGATAAGGGACCATACCCGTTATGTATAACATCTCTTCTCCATGAGTTTCTATATATAACCGTTTAATGGCCAAAGGTTTGTAGACTCCTAACACACCTAATTGCTTGTTACCCATTACAAAACAATAAGTACTAATATGAAGTTGCACCCCCCCCCCTATTTTTCAGCTATAAATTCTTCTACTATTCTAGAAATGTTTTCTACAAGATTTTGGAGTGTATCTGTCGGCAATTTCTGGCTAATCAGCCAAAAGAGCATTTGTGAGGTCAGCCAATAATGTTGGGTGAGAAGACCCGGCTTGCAGTCAGTGTTCTAATTCCTCCCAAAAGTGCTCATTATGGTGGAGATCAGAACTTCGTACAGAATACTCGAGTTCCTCCACAACAAACCATGTCTCTATGGAGCTGGCTTTGCGCACAGGGTGCACAGTTATGTTGGAACAGAAATGGGCCTTCCCCAAAATGTTGGCATCATGGTAGAAACCACAAGGTTGGAAGCATACAATAGTCTGAAATATATTTGAACTGAATAATTTGGAGTGGGTTCCCAAATTTGGAGATATGCCGTATATATACATATATGCTGTCTCCTTAAATTGCCCTTTAAATTGCTAACTGAGCAACTTTCTATCTGGAAAGTGGGAAATGTATTCCTATCATATCAGACATGACCTTGTTATATCACTGTATGCAAATCAATAGAATAATATTGGATAACTTTCTAAAAATATACAAAGAAAGGAGGCAAGGTGGTTGATGAGATGCCTTACAAGGGAGATATATATGTCTTCTATCTGCGGGAACCCCCCCCCCCCCCCCCCAATCACAATCCAATCCTATCATTCCTTTACTCACTCTTCCCTTTACTTGAATTTCCCTCTATTCTTATCTCAAAATTTTCCACTTCTCTGATTGTATACATGGACGGGGTGAACGTAACAGAGGTCAATAAAATATTTTATTTCCTTTTCATTAATATCTAACTCGGCAATTTACATGAGTTCATATTGTTAATGTCATGTCGCTTGACTTTATTCAAACATATTCCCCCACTGTTATAATCATTCACTGTGATTTCTTCAAACTGTCCCATGGCTGGTTTATGCAAAATCCTGGTGGGATGGCGTGGTTGCAAATATCCTGGAGTTTTTATTAAACTGAATCCTTTTTTGTTTCTTCTTTGTCTTATCTTGGCTATTCTAGTACTATTCTAGTACTATTCTAGTACTACTAGCTGATAGACATGTGCAATTCGTTTTGTTTTTTTTTTTTTCGTTATTTTCGTTCGTTCGTTTTCGTACGAATCGAACGAATCCGAATAATGAATCGTTTGAAATCGTACAAATCCGATTAACGAATCATTCGAATCGAACGAATCCGAAAAACAACGAAAATCCGAAAAAAACTAATTAGAAACAATGAATGTACGAATGAAGAAAATCCGAAAAACGAAAACAGGAACAACGAAAATGAACGAAAAAATTCGTAGATTCGTAACTTTTTTGTTGAATCGGTAATTTTCCGTGTCCCTTACAATGGTGCTGCTTAACATGCTTCGAATGACTGTACAAATTTTTTCGTTCATTCGTAACTTTTTTTTTTATTTTTTCGAATCGTAATTTTCCGTGTCTCTTACAATGGCGTTGCTTAACGTGCTTCGAATGGATTGAACGAAAAAATTCGTACATTTGTAACTTTTTTTTTCGATTCGTAAATTATTAAAATGCAATAATAGCATACACATTACATAAAATTATGAATTATGCTCCGATTACGAATGTACGAATAAATACGAATGCGTCCGAATTTCGAATAAACGAAAATTAAACTAACAAAAAAACGAATCAACGAAAAAATAACTCTTACGAATGTACGATTCGTTACGAATACGAACACCGACGACTTACGAATGTACGAATCGTTACGAATCAACGGAAACGAAAAAAAACTAAACGAAAATAAACAAATTTTTTTCGGAAACGAAAAAACGAAACGAAAATAAACACATTTTTTTGTTGTGCACATGTCTACTAACAATGCCAACCACAGTCTACTGTAAACATTAACCACGTGACATCCGGAAGGTTTTGACCCCCTTCATGACCAGGAAATCTTCTTGCAATTCAGCACTGTGCTACTTTAACTGACAATTTGTTCGGTCATGCACCACTGTACCCAAATGAAATTTATATTATTTTTTCACATATAGAGCTTTCCTTTGGTGGTATTTGGGTTTTTTATTTTTTACTATTTAATGAAAATATGACCAAAAACTCTACTTTGTTATAAAACATATTTAACCAGTGGCAGGTTGGCTGTCCTGGGCGAATCGCCGTCATTGTACATCGGCCGCTTTAAGACCACTAGGGGGCTCGCATGATGCCAGATCCCATGCCGCGTGGCTGGCGGCTGCGATGTCCGCCGGCCACCCGCGATCGCTCCTGAGAGAGACAGAATGGGGATCTGTCAACGTAAACAGACAGATCACAATTTTGTCAGGGGAGGAGTGACAGATCTGCTGTTCCTAGTGATTAGGAACAGCGATTTGTCTCCTCCTCCAGTCACTACACTGACCCCACAGTTAAAAACACCTCCCTAGGGAACACTTAACCCCTTGATCACCCCCTAGTGCTAACCCCTTCCCTGACAGTGACATGTATACAGTAATCAGTGGCTATTTTTAGCTCTGATCGCTGTATAAATGTCACTGGTTCCAAAAAAGTGTCAAAAAAAGTGTCCGATCTGTCCGCCGCAATGTTGCAGTCCCGCTAAAAATCGCTGATCACCGCCATTACTTTTGAAAGAAAAGAATAATAAAAATGCAATAAATCTATCCCTTATTTTGTAGACGCTATAACTTTTGCGCAAAACCAAAGCTTATTGTGATTTTTTTTTAACCACAAAATATGTAGAAGAATACATATCTCCTAAACTGATGAAGAAATTTGTTTTTATAAAAAAAAAAAAAAATTTGGGGATATTTATTATAGCAAAAAGTAAAAAATATTGACTCTTCAGTCAATGCGAATTGGATCCGGACAGGGAGCTTGTCTATTCATAGCACAGCTCTGCAAGTATCTTTGTTACTCTGCCTATGAGGAGGGGGGGGGGTGCTTTTCCTCCAATCAGCTGTCACACAGTGTATGCCAGGCTTCCCTCCCACTGCTGAAACAGGAAGTAAAAATTCTAACACGATGTCCACTTTCTAAAGAATGTAAAAAGCTAAAGACAGCAGATATACATGTAAAACGTATGTAGGGAGATTTGTTTCATCTCTGCGTATCATCTGAGGCTGTTCACTTCACTGGGTATAGGAGAGGATTTACATCTATGCAGCTATATACGCTATACTAGTGATCAGGGACTTATAGGGCGACTGTGATATTGTAGCGGACAATCTGCCACTAACTGACACTGGCTGGGAGAGACACTAACTGAATGACACTGATGTCGCTAATGACATGAATATAGTAATCAGTGATAATACTGTACACCATACACTGTACTTGTAGCACCCGCCTAGGTAGGTGTTAGAGAGTGTACATAGTTTTTGGTACTTCTGCTTAACAGAGAAGCAGACAGGCAAATTTAGGTGATTGATTAGTGAAGTCTGCTCAGTGTGCTCTGGTGCTACTCATGCTGTCTTGATGTTTCACACCGATCCAATAGCAAGAAGGCATGTTGGACAATGGGAGGAAACCTAGCAGGTGAGAGCATGGATGTAGACACAGCTCTGGCCAATTAGAATGGGGTGTGCCCCAGGGAATGCTGGGTGACATTATTTATATCTGAGAAGCACACAGGCTTGGGATTCCAGTCCAGCCTGTCTCTAAGGAGAGAGGTTCAGGTGGGGAGGAGGCTGCTGCCTCTCAGCAGCGTAGGCTGCCATGCGGCCCTAGGTGGTTGACCTGAGGGCCTGAAGCCTTGAAGCTACAACCCAGGGTTCATGTGCAAGCTGACTGAGGGAAGATGCCCATGGATCTGGTTTGATGTCACTGGTATAGAGTGTCGCTTGGAAGTTGGAAGGAGGCTACTAGCTGTTCCGAAACATCTTGTGAGTACAGACCCCTGAAGGGATCCTTGAGACAGAGTGTGTTGCTGAAATCCGCCCTCTTGGTCCTAGAAGTCAGCATACTGGGTGTATGAGCTAAAAGGGGACGCTGGCTAGTGTCTTGAAGATACAAAAGTTCACTAAATTCCTTCTGCTACATAGGAAGTTGTTTTTCCATATAGACGCTGTATGGTTCAGCAGATAATCTGCTCCTTAGTTCTTCAGAGAGAGTGGTCTTTGCGTGTGCATAGTTAATTTGGAGTATCCTATCAATTCCCTTCTCCTATACAAGTTCTCCAAATAAAACATAAAACACATCCCCTAGACTGGTCATTGAAGACGAGTGGAAGTGTGCACCTGGCTGTGTCAGTGGGATACCTGGTTACAAATATCCAAGCAGCTCCTACGGGGGTACCGCTACATACTAATGACACTAATAGGTGACAAGGGTGATCAGAAGGACAATCAAGAAGGGTAACTTCATTTTAACCACTTGACATCCGCGCTATGGGCGAATGACGGCCACAGCGTGGATCTCAATTCCCGGGAGGCCGTCATATGACGTCCTCCCCTGTGCGCGCCCTATAGGGCGCGCGCGGAGCGCGCTGTGATCACCGAGTCACTGAGACTCGGGTGATCAGCGTTCTGAGTAAGGTCCCGGCCCCTTACCATGTGATCAGCTGTCAGCCAATGACAGCTGATCACATGATCAAAACAAAAGCTCAGTGATTGTTTTTTTTTTTTCTCCTCACGCTGAAAGCGGAGGTGAAAAAAAAAAGCCGATCACCGGCTCATATTAAAGGGACATCGGTCCCAAAAAGTCAGAGGCAATTATGCCTCATGTATGCCACCTGTCAATGCCCACAAGTGCCACCTGTCAATGCCCACAAGTGCCACCTGTCAATGCCCACCAGTGCTGCCTATCAGTGTAGCCCATCAGTGCCTATCACTGCCACCCATCACTGCCACCTATCGGTGCCTGTCACTGCCGCCTCATCTGCGTACATCAATGACGGACAAAAATGACCCATTTAAAATTTTTACAGTGCTGTATGACCGCGCAATTGTCATTCAAATTGCGACAGCGCTGAAAGCTGAAAATTGGTCTGGATAGGAGGGGGGTTTAAGTGCCCAGTAAGCAAGTGGTTATGCACCCTATTAAAGACAAAGGAAGATTGGCCCATGCCCTCAGTTTAGATTTCATATCTCAATACCCAAGTATCTGATACTGGATGACCATAATAGAGGCAGGGTAGGATCAGCTCCATCTCAGGCCTCTCTATCAATAGGTAAAATTTGTGATTTTCCACAATTTGTAGTCCCGAATAAATGGAAAATTCAGAAAGTATACGTAACGCTTCCTTAAGAGATGGTCCTGGGTCATTCAGAAACAATATGAGATCGTCCACATACATGGCTATCTTTTCCACCAAAGTTCCCACATGGATACCGACAACAGCAGATGCCCTCTTTACAGCCACTGCCACCAGTTCCATCACAACCGCAAACAGAGCCGGAGACAGTGGGCAACCCTGTCTCGTACGCCTCCTAACTGGAGTAAAGCAACTGCACCCATTTCAAAAACGTGGGCCCGAACCCCATAGTCTCCAACACTGAGAGCATATCAGGCCAGGCCACAGAGTCAAAGGCCTTCTCAATGTCGAGGGCCACCAAAACTCTAGAAGTGGATTCAGTTGGGGGTAGGTGTAAATGAGGGAAAACCCGGCGGATATTGATATGTGGATTTCCCGGGAATAAAACCTGTTTGATCTATGCTGAGTAGGTCAGGAATAATTTTTATCAATTTAGTGGCCAAAATCTTTAGATCAAACTCAAACTAAATTTAGAATATGATTGGCTGTAGTGTTGGACCAGATCTAAACACACAACAGGCCTATTTATCCAATGTTTATGAGCCCAGCAGAGCAATGATATTTATACCCCAGTACCATTTCAAACTAGTACAGAAGAGTCCAGCTGTAGGCTCTTGAGTTCTTTGCTCTTACATGCACAGGGATAAAGGCAGTTTCCGGCCTACAAGAGCTCACAGACGCTCTCGGCTTTGCCAGACCTTCTGCTGAATTACCAGTTGGGGCCTGACTGGGTGTGCTGGACAACGCGCACTTCCGAAAAAACGAGGCCCAGTGCCTTCTGTAATCTAATACATGTGATCTGTACGGCAGTGCAAACAACAATTATGTACAAAGTGCAGTGACTCAGAGACCACATCTTCACAAATAAGATTTTAACAACATAAAGTCAATGTAATAAGATGTAAAGCTCTGACTGATTACTACAGAACATTGTATTCTCCCCCTTGGTTTTTGCATGCCACAAATGCTTCAAGTTGGCCAGGGCTAGGATGATGGGTGGATATAGTCATCATAAAGATGGTATGGTGTTCACAGCAAGGGTTCAGTTCACATCAATGTGCAAAATAACAGTCACTCTTCCAGACGCATTTCTACATGTGCAGGAGATTAAATCCGCCCAAAATGCTCCCTAAAAATTTTTGGCTGGAACTCCGCCGGACCCAGTTCCTAACGAAAAATCCGTTTGTGTGTATGCTAGTCCGACAGGCAAAAACCGACGCTAGGGCAGCTATTGGCTACTGGCTATGAACTTCCTTATTCTAGTCCAGTCATACATCATCACGTTCGAATTCGTCGAACTTTGGTGTGATTGTGTGTGGCCAAGTTCGTTCATTCGGAAAATCCCTCGGAACTCCGCCGAAAGTCCGTCGAGAAGACCGTTGGACCTAGTCTGGCGAAAAGTCAGATCATGTGTACGCCGCATAACAGTATCTGCAAAGCCTTAAAAGCTATCCTTGGGTACCTATGGGGCCCCTTGGATTGTAGGCCCAGCTGTACATAGGGCCTCTACTTGAGAAAGTAGTAAAAGCTCTTATATCTGGCTGCTGAATAATAGGGATTGGGGCTTAGCACCAGAAGGGACCAAATTTAAAGCAGAACTCCAGCCAAAGCCTTTTTAGCACATAAACTGACTGGCTCCTACGGTGCAAGAGGCCGATACCAGGTCAGACTTGGACTCAATTCACTGCATTCGAATTGTACAGGAACTGCATTGCTGTTCCATTCACATGCGATTCAGTGCGGTGTGATTCAAGCCCATTCATTTTGAATGGGCTCAAATCGCACCAAAAACGCACATGCACCAATTTTGGAACCAGACCTTCACCGGATCGCATGGTCATTTTGTACCATGCGATCCGGTGTCAGCAAATGCACTGCATTTGCGACCTGTGTTTGGTATGTTAAGATTGCACGGACACATGCTGTGGATGGCAAGGGCCGTGCATTTTGAATGTGGAGTGGGAAACACGCACAGATCGTGGCGTTCAGGCCTCATTCACAAAGACGGACCGACATATGGACCTGCATGAAGGGCTTTCTTCATCCGAGCAGGGTGCACAGGTTTTCCCTATGTCACATTTGTGTCTATTGGGATGCAGCGACTGTACACAACTGCTGGTCCTAATTGGACAGCCATGTGGGTGCGTGGACCTGAATGCAGACAGTGTGCGTTTAGGACCACACATCCACATGGCCGTCAAATGCCATTCCCCTTCCCCTTCTGTTCCAGAGACACAAGAACAAGCAATAAGAGAAAAATATGTCACTATGGCAGAAAGACAGGCAGAGACAAAGTCTGATGGAGGATTGAACTCTTCCCCACTCTACTTAAAGTGGTAGTAAACTCAGACTATAATAAGGCTTCCCTATAGGTACAGTGAATATCTCCTAAACTTGCACTGTTTAGAAGATATTCACACTGCATGAAGCCAGTGACATCACTGGTGAATGCACTCTGAAGGTTCGGCATACCGTAAACGGCAGCTCCCGTGTAGGACTGAGTGATGTCATCGCTCCCCTGCAGGGCCAGATTAAGAACATCGTGGGCCTGGTGCTGAGGATTTTGGTGGAGCCTTTTATAAACAATAAATAAATAAAAATGCAAACAATTTTTTGTTATAACAAATTAAATTAAAGAGAGAGGGAGGATGAGAGAGAAAGAGAGAGAGCAGGGAGAGAGAGAGAGAAAGGGGATGAAAGAGGTGTGAGGGGTAAGGGAAAGAGGATGAGAGAGAAAGAGGAAGCACATGAGCATGCGTGGGAATGACATCAACGCAGCCCGGCCAAGGCAAGTGACCGAAGGCACAGAACCCAGAAGGAAGACCGGGTGAAGATGGAAGCGCCCGGTCCCCGCCGGATTGATCACAGCACAGCACTGGAGGGCTCAGTCTGACAATTTAAGTGTATCCTAATGTGCTAATATGCTGTGCATACTTGTACATTATTGCATAACCTACCTCTAAGGGCCTCTAAAAAACAGTAATGTTAGAAAAGTTTACTACCGCTTTAATATTATTGGAACCCAGGAGCCTCTCATGGGGCCCCCTACTGACCCGCATAGTTGCCAACATTTCAAAAATATTTTCAGGAACACTTTTTTTTACAAGTGCTATATTTAGAGTAGCTGACATCCCCTATGTTCATCTATACATCACAATAGTAATTACAAAATTAAATAAGTACTAATAATAGGGCAGAACAAATATGAGGACTGAGGAGATTTCCTTAGTCCATAGTTGAACTAACAAAAGTGTGCCCATTCTAGAGCTGGTAACATTGAGGATATTCAGTATAATTTTAAAGAACTGTTTTTGTGGGTAAGAGGCATAGAGGAGGAGAATGGTTGGTATAAAAGTGGGAAGTATGTGCAGGTGAGGGAGAGGAATGTGGAGGGTTTAACATTGGGCACTATGTACATGAGAGGAGTGCGGAGGGTATGACAGAAGGCACTATGTACAGGAGAGGAGTGTGAAGAGTATGACAGTGGGCAGTATGCAAAGCAGAGGAGTGTGGAGGGTATGACAGTGAGCAGTATGTACAGGAGAGGAGTGTGGAGGGTACTACAGTGGGCACTATGTACAGGAGTGAAGTGTATGACAGTGGGCACTATGTACAGGAGAGAAGTGTGGAGAGTATTACAGTGGGCACTATGTATAGGAGAGGAGGATGAAGTAATCTGGGAAGGAAAATTGAAAGGTTTGTTGAAGGATGTTTAGGGACTGTGTAGTGGTTAAGCGGGCCATACATGGATTTAAATTACACCAATTAAGCAGAGACCAGCCATAGTCGATCTATGTATTGGCTAGCTGGTTTTACACAAGTCAACCTATTAACCGACTTGAGTACAACCAGCCTGTCAGGTTTTCCCCAAAACAATCAGTGCTGCCAGCTATAGTTAGCAACACTGATCATCGTATTCACTGGCAGAACACAATAACACTGCAGGAGTGATTCCCCCATCCACAGGTCAGCAGGTGAGAGGGTGTGTGGGGACAGGCTGGGAGAGATACTAGTCAGTGGCTGGGTAGGCCCTGGCTAGTATCAGAGCCAGATACACACAGGTTACATATGCCACGATCGTTAGAGTGAGAACAATAATTCTAGCCTTAGACCTCCTCTGTAACTCTAAACATGTAACCTGTAAAAAAATTTAAAGCATTGCTTAGTACACAAAAAAAACCGTGCTAAGTGTTTTTTTTTATGAATGAAAAAGTTTCTTTCCAAAAAAAAAACATTTGAAAAATTGCTGCGCAAATATCGTGTAACATAAAAAGTTGCAAAGACCACAATTTTATTCCATAGGGTGTCTGTTAAAACAACATATATAATGCTTGAGGGTTCTGAGTAATTTTCTATAAAAAAAAAGATGATTTTTACATGTAGGAGAGAAGTGTCAGAATTGGCCTGGGTGGCAAGGGGTTAATTATCTTAAGTAATATACAAAAAATTATTATACGCACTGTGATCTCATCCTCTCAGTCTGCTGTGCAGGGTGTTCCAGCTTGTATTTAAACTGGCCGCTCAGTATGTAGCGTCTAACAGGCTGCGCAAGCAGCTCTGTATCTCCGGAACCATAGATGAAAGCAGCCCCATATTTTAACCAGCGCTGGAGTAGGTCTTTAGCTACCTACCCCCCAATGTGGGGTCTCTGTGACTCCTGATCTCTGAACTACAACCCTCGAAGTCGATCTTTTTTTTTTTTTTTTTGGGGCAAATGGGCCTATCTTGAGAAAGGGGCCTGGAGCTGCAGCTCCAATAGCCCCTATGTTAATCCGGCCCTGCTCCCCTGGCCTCTCATGTAGCCGGAGGCCGTGAACCTGGAAGGAAGACCAGGTGAAGATGGAAGCCCAGTTGGTGGTGACAGCGTGCTGCTAGAGGGCTTCGTTTTAAAGAGGTTGTAAACCTTCCTGTATTTGTACCTATAGGTAAGCCTAGAATAAGGCTTACCTATAGGTACTGTTAATATCTCCTAAACGTGCGACATTTAGGAGATATTTACTGTATACTGCGCCGATGATGTCATCAGCGCATGCGCTTTGAAGGAATGCCCACCCGTGCCGTTTCTTCAGAAATCAGTGGTGTGATCGGCGGCTCCCGCGCGCATGGATTCAGCTTCCAGCAGGGACGGCGCGGGCTTCATTTGCAGGTAAGTGCCACATAATGTGCTAGTATGCGATGCATACTAGCACATTGTCCCTTTACTTTGCAGGAAAGAAGAGTTCACTTCCTCTTAAATGTACGTCTCTCATAATGTGCTAGTATGTGATGCATTCTAGCACATTATAAAATTGCCTTGCAGACCAAGTTTTTATTTTTTTCTCTTAACTGCGGTTTACTAGTCGCTTTAATGTGTTGGTGTTTTTCCAAGTCTGTGTTCTGGATAGGGACATTTCCCATAATTTCATGTCCCTTTTGTCTCAGGGGATTGGGAAGGGAACACAGGGAGGATCTTTCCAGCAGGAAACAGACAGCAACAAAAACCTGACAAAGGTTCAAAGTTCAAACCATTAAAAAAACAAACAAAAAAAATGTGTGTGTGTGTATATTATTGTAATGGAAATTTGTAAGTTCTGTATATAATTGTATTCTATTTTGTATGTATTGCACACGGCCCTCACTGTGCACACGGCACTAATAATGTTTTCAGTACATGTTTACATTCTTTCGAATCCTGATTAGAATTGGCTTGCCTACAATTGTAATATTAATGTGACACCTACGTAATCATGTGTATAAAACCCTTCAATTGCGTCACAATAAATTATATATATTTGGAAAGATGCTGAGCGTATCTTTTGTGTCTGTTCCCTACTGCAGTAGTTATTAATAATTTGGAACCACTAATCAATATGAGGATAGGAGTTGCCTATCTATAAATTTCCAGGTCAATATATTATATATATATATATATATATATATATATATATATATATATACACACACACACACACACACACACACACACACACACACACACACACACATGTCCCCTTACAGTCTGGCTTTCGCTCGCAGCACTCCACGGAAACTGCCTTACTAAAACTCACTAATGACCTACTAACTGCTAAATCCAACAGCCAGTACTCCATACTCCTACTACTTGACCTCTCTGCAGCCTTTAAAACAGTTGGCCACCCGCTCCTTCTCAATAAACTACACTCCCTTGCAAGGCTCAAGTCCTGCGGGAACGCATGGGAACGGAGTTCCTGTACTTTTTCCACAACAGGAACTCAGTTCCCTTTAGCAGCCATGTCCTGCAAGACTTTGAAGTATACGAGCTATGTGGCGGGTGCTACACCAGTAGCCGCCGACACAGCTCGCAATAGTAAGTGACGCACATCAGGGGTGGACTGACCATTCAGGCATTGCCAGTAGGGGGCCCCATGACAGCTTCTGCTTCGATCTACCTGTCAATCACAGCTAGCTGAGGGGTAGATCAGGTCCCTGCTGCTAAGAGACTGTGTTTAGTCAGACCTCTCGTGATGTGCTCCTCCCTGTGGCCCCTCCTTATTTTTTGTCTTCTCATCCCCCCCCAGTCTCCTGCAAACTTGCTCTGTGTGTCCCGCTGAATCCCCCCTCCTCTATCTTCAGTGCCATATGATGAGAGAACCCAGAGGAGTAGTACAGCTATTCTGCTCACAGGACATGCAGGGAGAGAGGTGAGCTGAGGGAGGAACATCAGTTGGGGTGGTAAGCTGAGCACAATACCTGGCAAATATGTGAAGGGTTGGAATAGCAGCGAGTGTGTGTTGGAGCCCTGCAGAGTTTGCAGCCCCCCAAGCTAACATACATCTCCTAAGCAGGAACACATCACTATCTCCCCAAGCATTCTGTCCAGATAATGTGCAGTTAATTTATGACCTTTCCGTTTAACCCTGTGTTATCCAAAGTCTGTTCAATGAAAAGTGTAAACTCACCACATAAACAAAATAAAATTCCCCAATAAAGATCAGAACATGATGTTCACATTTGCATGGAAGCACAATTGAATGAATGCTGATTATTCAGAGAAATTCCATATTTAGGTTTATTTAGGATTTTTTTTTTTTTTTTTTTTATGTACTAACAGTTAGGCTTCATACACACAATACGAAAATTGGATGAAAAATACCACTTTTGAAGCGTTCGTGCATATGAGCGTCCCCACACTTTTTTCCCAGGACTTGACCCCTGCTCCCTTGGCCTCCAAGATTCAGCTCTATCCTGGTTCTCTGCCTATCTATCACAGCGCTCCTTCAGTGTTACCTACAACTCTGTCTCCTCCTCTCCATTGCCCCTTTCTGTGGGGTCCCCCAAGGCTCTGTTCTTGGACCCCTTCTCTTCCCTATCTACACCTCCTCCCTTGGTCCCTTGATAACCGCCCACGGCTTCCAATACCACTTATACGCCGATGACACCCAAATCTATCTGTCTACTCCTCAACTCACTACTTCAGTCTCCTCTCGCATTACTAACTTACTAACTGACATCTCGCACTCGCACCACTTCCTTAAATTAAATCTCTCTAAAACTGAGCTATTAATATTCCCCCCCGCCCGTGCCCCCCTCCATGACTTTTCCATCAAAATCAACAATGCAACCATCAGTCCCTCCCCTCATATCAGGGTACTCGGTGTAATCCTAGACGAAAAGTTTGTAGACTTCACCTCCGTAACATCTCTAAAATTTGCCCCTTTTTGACAAATGAAACCACCAAGCGCCTCATTCACTCCCTCGTTATCTCTCGCCTTAACTATTGCAACTCTCTTCTCATTGGCCTGCCTCTCCACAGGCTCTACCCTCTTCAGTCTATCATGAATGCTGCTGCCAGACTTATCCAGCTTACCAACCGTTCAGTGTCTGCCAACCCTCTCCTCCAATCCCTCCATTGGCTCCCAATAACCCAGCGAATTAAATTCAAAATACTAACCACAACCTACAAAGCCATCCACAACTCTGCCCAGAGCTACATCGCCAATCTTGTCTCCAAACATATCCCAAACCGTCCTCTCCGCTTATCTCAAGACCTCCTCCTGTCAAGTTCTCTTGTTTCCTCCTCCCATGCTCGTCTCCAGGATTTCTCCAGAGCCTCTCCTATCCTCTGGAACTCGCTGGCTCAACCTGTCCGGCTATCCCCTACTCTAGCCACCTTCAGGCGATCCCTAAAAAATACTTCTCTTCAGGGAAGCCTATCACGTCTCCAAGTAATCTTTTACCACTTCCATCAGCTCATTCCCCACAGTTACAACCTTTTGTACCACCTCTCCCACCCTATTAGATTGTAAGCTCTTCTGAGCAGGGCCCTCTTAATCCTATAAGAGGGCCCTGCTATAATATATACACACACACACACACACACACACACACACACACACACACACACACACACACACTAGAGCGGAGCATTAAGTCAGACAATTTAGCTGCAACAAATCTACATTCTGATGGGGGAATGTAACTTCTTATCAAGATATAGCTCAGTATCACTGGACCTTTAGTATTAGAATACACAATGGAGGGCTTAACAAAGACTGGGTATGCCAAAAAAATGCACAAATTTCTATAGATCTGCTCAATTAGCACTTCCAGTGACAAACTAGAAGGCCCCCAGCGGGGGATCTGTCCACTAATCCTATGGTGAGCAGAGTGGGAGAATGACAAGTCCGTGTCCACTCAGTTTATGTAGAGCAGACTCGGACAGACCCTGCTCTGCACTATGGGCAAAGCAGGTGTCTGATTCACCCCTATGGACTGGCAGGTGTGGATGGACTTGTATCTGTTTACACCCACATACCCCAGATCCGCTTAGACAGCATGGGATGGATCCCCTTCCATTTGTTTTTAGTGGACCACAATGGATCGGAGGTATGCGAGTGTACACAGACACATGTATGTGCATGGGACGGGTATGCTGTCCCTTCAGAGCACATGCGCCGGTGCCGTCACTGGCTGCATGCAGTATGAATATCTACTAAACAGTGCAGGTTTAGGAGATATTCACTGTACCTACAGGTAAGTCTTACCTGTAAGTACAAGTTTAAAAAAAAATAAAAAAATAGCTTCCACTTTAAAGTGGCAAATGGCAGTTCTTTAGTTTGTTGCATGGTGATGGTAGTGTGCCGTATTCAATCACGTAAAATTCTGGCACAAACCTGATGATCTACTAGGATTGCCACCTCATCCCTTTAAAACCAAACACATATTAATTATACAGTTTCTGTGGCTGATTAAGGTGATAATTAAACTCACTTGGTGCCTCATCTGCATGAAATTAGCCTCAGTACCTGTGCAATTCATATGTGTTCGGGTTTAAAGGGATGAGTTGGCAACTCTATGATCTACTGGGAAAACCTGATGATCCACTGGAATCATCCTAAATTTTCACCTCTCCTTCCTAGTGTTCTGCAAGTTGCTGGCCGTCCATACACAACCCGCTCACCTCGTCCTGTCCTCACTACAGCATTTACAACACTCTAGTAAATGGTGTACGTGTTGGAACTGTTTTTAAATGAGAACATTGGTGCTTCACTATTTTGGTGGACACCATCAGACATTTATGGAAACCTACGCATTGCGCTTTCATGCAATTTGGAGCAGCTGGTCTAACACTACCTAAAACTTCTCTTAAAACAATGCTAATTTGGTGCACCGAAAATGCACCAATGTCTACACCACAACGTAGTTCCCTTTTTAATTACACCCCAAGGTATTATGTACACAAGAATATCAGTGAACACATAGGCCATCTGTTCTGCCAGCCACCTGTTCAGCAACCCCATTCAAGATCTTACCATCCCCCTAACCTGCTATACAAGTCTTTTCTAGTTCAACAATTAAGTCCACCCTAATCCTCCAGCAATAAATACACTGAATATTATTAACCCTGACTAATATATATATATATATATATATATATATATATATATATATATATATATATATATATATATATATATATATATATATATATATATACACATACACACACACATATACATACACACACACACACACACACTCTGATTATTCCACAAGTAAATTCAGACACATTTTGAGGTTTGCGTAAATATCCAGGTATCGTTATACACCGTTTAGTAAAATTAGAAAAAAACTTTCTGAAAATGCTTTGTTTCAAGAGCATTAAAAAACTTGTATCTATAATTCTTGTATTATTATTTATTAACCACTTCAATACCAGACACTTAGACACCTTCCCGCCCAAGCCAATTTTCAGCTTTCAGCGCTGTCGCAATTTGAATGACAATTGCGCGGTCATGCTACACTGCACCCAAACAAATTTTTTATCATTTTGTTCTAACAAATAGAGCTTTCTTTTGGTGGTATTTGATCACCTCTGCGATTTTTATTTTTTGCGCAACAAACAAAAAAAGACCGAAAATTTTGCAAACAAACAAGTTTTTCTTTGTCACTGTTAATTTTTTTGGTAAATAAGTGTGTTTCCTTCTTCAATGACGGGCACTGATATGGCTGCACTGATGGGCACCGATCAGGTGGCACCAATGAGGTGGCACTGACGGGTACTCATGGGTGGCACTTATGCATACATATAGGTGGCACGGATAGGTGGCATGGATGGGCACTGATAGGTGGGCCTGGATGGGCACGGATGGGCACTGATAGGTGGCACTGATGACACTGATGGGTGGCATTGCTTGGCATTCCTGTTTTATAACATAAATATGATGTGCCAATCAGTGCCCATTTGTGGGCACTGATTGGCATATTTTGGGCATTTTTTTAGCATGTGGATGGCCATGGGGGATGTACCTGGCCATCCACATGCTGGGGGCTTCCCTGGTGGCCCTGGGGGCTTCCCTGGTGGTCTAGTGTGGGCATCTGAGGGGGGTATGCGCTGATAAACAATCAGCGCATACCCCCCCTGTCAGGAGAGCCGCCGATCGGCTCTCCTCTACTCGCTTCTGTCAGACGCGAGTGAGGAAAAGTCGATCAACGGCTCTTCCTGTGTACATCGTGATCAGCCGTGATTGGACACGGCTGATCACGTGGTAAAGAGACTCCGCCGGAGGCTCTTTACCAAGATCGGTGTAGCGGTGTGTCAGACTGACACACTGCTCCACCGATCGCCGCAATGCGCGCCCCCACAGGCGCGCAGCGGCTGTTATCCTGAAGGACATCATATGACGCCCAGTCAGGATAACGAAACCACTTCCCGGACGTCAATTTGCTATTGGCCGGACGGGAAGTGGTTAAACAAGAGTATCCACGCACGTCCCTGAAGAAGCAAGGTGAAACATGTAGAACAATTGTGGTACCTTTTGTATGGAAGAAATGTATATGTATTTCTATATACTTTTTTCTTCTTTGTATATGTGTCCAAATAATATTCATTCTTTACCATAACTGATGATGAATATATGAATAGCACCCAGAAAGTCCCATACATTGCCCGCACAGGGGCTTCTTCTTCTCCTGCCCCCAGAGGTTACAAGCCTGGGTGTTCTCTCCTACAGCTCCAAAATATCCCTATGGCTGTATACCATGTTGAAGCTTAAAACGGGAGGAAACCCGCTGAAACTTTTTTTTTTTTTAAACACACCTGTAAGGGAAAAGGCATAATGAGCTAGTATGCACCGCATACTAGCTCATTATGAAATACTTACCTTAGAACGAGGCGTCGGTGACTCACCTGGTCCACGCCGAGGTAGCTGACATGTTGCCTTGGCGTGTCTTCAGGGTATCGCGACTCCAGCGCCGAGTGGCTGGAGCCGCGATGTCGGCACTCCCGCACGCGACTTCTTCCCGGCAAGGTGCGGATTCTGCCGTCTTTTCAGCCGAGAATCCCCCGTGCGCATTCGCTGCTGCAGTCAGCGGCTCATTGCACGGGGAATATCTCCTAAACCGTACAGGTTTAGGAGATATTTTTTTTACCTACAGGTAAGCCTTATTATAGGCTTACCTGTAGGTAAAAGTCAAAATTTAGATTTTACAACCGCTTTAAAGTGGAGCGAAACCCTCATATCATTTTCAGCCATCTTGGCCTCTGTTTGATTTTCAACTGGCATGGTGCTGCACATGTGATCAGTTATGACACCAGACATTTGATGGATTGACAGGTTGGTTGAGAGCACAACCAATATGACAGTTACATGGCATGTGCCATTAAAAAGAGAAGGAAGGGTTTCGTTTTTTTTCCCCTTTGATACTTAACTAGGTGCATGCAGCATCGGTACGATGAGAACCGAACGATCGAACATCGCCGATGGCTCGGTTCTCGCAGATCCCCAAATGGAGAGCTGCTGACTGTCAATAAGCAGCTCTCCTCTCTGCTTTCTCCTTGCTCACTGGAGTGCTGAGCTGTGGAGGGGCGGACAGCGGTCGTCTCAGCAGCTCGCTGAGACAGGCATCGGTCCAGGCAGCTGGCGGATCCAGACTTTATTGTCGGGATGACGTGGTGCCTGGACTGATTCCAGTGACATCAGCAGAGAGCTGACTTCAGACTGCTCTCTGCTGAAAAGGAGTGCAAAACGAATTGCAATCCTGTGATCCATAAGAGAAGCCCAGCCAAACGAGCCCAGGTTGGACTTCTCCTTTAAATCGATGAGTTTAGTTCTTCATAAAGGGTTTGTAAACCTTAAATTTTTAAAAATAACAAACATGTCCAAACTTACCTGTTCTGTGCAATTGTTTTGCACAGAGCAGCCCTGATCCTCTTCTTCTGGGGTCCCCCATCGGCACTCCTGGCCCCTCCTCTTCATCGGGTGCCCCCACGGAAAGCCGCTTTCCCTGGGAGCACCCATGTGGCCTCGCTCCTGAGGCCCGCTGCTGCATCAATTGACAGACCACAGACAGTGGGACTCGATAATGCCCCCCCACTCCTGTGTCACAGGATTTGATTGGCAGCAGCGGGAGCTAATGGCTCCTGCAGCTATCAATCTGTCCAATGAGGAAAGAGACAGTGGCTTGAGCTGCTGCTCTACTGCACATCCCTAGATCGGATCAGGGTCAGGTAAGAGCTGCAGCACAGTAGGTTTTTCACCTTAATGCATAGAATGCATTAAAGTGTAAGTTCACCTTTACAGAAAAATCTGTAAGGTGGACTTACACAGGCCACTCTCCTCTCCCCCGCCCCGGTCCCGCTGACCTGGACCGTTGCAATCTCCCCGGTTCTAAGCCCCGGTATTTCCGCGCCAGGAGTCCGGGGCTTAGAAATCCTCTCTGCAGCCACGCGTCTTCTCCATAGCTGACAGGACAGGCCATGTGGCTGCCGATTGGTCGGTGCCGCCCATGTGATAGCGCTGACCAATTAGAATGCTTCAAAATGTCCCTACTGACGAGGGACGTTTTGGACATTCAGCTCAGGGGTTTGTACAGCTGGCTGTATGATAACGTCTGGCACTCCCGGGTGTTTTGCAGCTACATGAGAACATGTCTTCCTCATGCCGTGATTAAGGCAGATCAGGCCCGGTGGAAAATAATCAGACCTACAAATGGATATAATTGGAACACAGATCTGCATGTGAGGCTATTTTCTAACCATTCAACAGATTCTCATGACAGCCCAAAAATAGAGCAAATCCAGCTTATTGGGTGACATTTAATCTACTTTTCCGACACGTGCAAGCAAGTATACAGAGCATCCAACACTAAAGCCGGCAACACACATCATTTAGATTTTTCTAAAAAATATGAGCAGTTAGATCTGTAAATTATACCAATATCTATGAATTGTGAGGGCAGAATGAAGTAAACAATTTATATTCTGTGGGGTAGGATTGCATGATAAAATATTTGCTGAGTTAAAAGAGAAGTATGGAATTTTTTTTGTGGGGGGAAATCATACTTCCCTAGGTGGCTCTAAAACCGAGAAGCGAGCGAACACCGCTGATCGATCGGTTCTCAGAGCTCCGTGAGCAGAGAGCTGGTGATGGTCAGTCAGCGCCTCTCTGCCCCCCCCCCCCCCCTGTGCTCACTGATACCCTGGGATGTGCAGGGGGCGACAGCGGCCAGCTCAGGCACTCAGCGGTTCGCCGAGAGGCTGAGCCGGGTGCTGGTCCAGGCGTGTGGGCGGATCCCGACCATATGATCGCAATCTTTACCGAGCCTGGACCGGCTCTGTGAGGTCAGCCGACAGCGGGCTGCAGCCTGCTGTCTGCTGAAAACGGGTTACAGGAGTGCAGAAAGAACTGCACTCTGGTGATCCACAGGAGAAGTACAGCCAAACGAGCTTTGGCTGTACTTCTTATTTAAGCCTCGGTTCACGCTAGATGCGGTGCGATTTCACAGCGAATTCGCTGCGGATTCCACACCGCACCAAAATTGCAACACATTCATGCGAACCGATTGCGGGGTGTATGTTAACTTAACGAAACACAAAATCGGTTTGCAAAACTCAGTGCGATTTGCAGAATTGGATTGCAAAGGTGTTCACATCCATGCGATCCGACACCAAAAAAAGGATTGGGTGTGAATTTGTTGCGATTTTAGCCACACAAATTCATGGCTCAAATCGCACCCAAGAGACACTGCATGCAATTTGCTCAGGAATGTGCTGCGATTCCTGTGTGAATTACATGCAGTGTCCCGCACCGCATCAGTGTGAACCTGGACTGAAGGAAATCCATCAATCGAGGCACGTGGGGGGAGGTTTACTAAAACTGGTCACACAGAATCTGATGCAGCTCTGCATAGTAACCAATCAGCTTTCAGGTTTTATTGTCAAAGCTTAACCACTTGCCGACCGCTGCACGCCGATATAGGTCGGCACAATGGCAGCGGTGGGCAAATGGGCGTACCTGTACGTCCCCTTTAATTGGTGGGGCTAGCGGGTGTGCGCTGCATACAGCGTGACTGTGCCCCCGGCGAACGTGTCACAGAGCTGCAGAATGGGGAAGTACCTATGTAAACAAGGCATTTCCCCATTCTGCCTTGTGTCATGAGAGAGATTACTGCTCCCTGTCATCGGGAGCAGTGATCGATGTCATGTGAGTTCAAGCCCATCTCCCCACAGTTAGAATCACTCCCTAGAACACACTTAACCCCTTCATCGCCCCCTAGTGGTTAACCCCTTCCCTGCCAGTGTCATTTATACAGTAATCAGTGCATTTTTATAGCGCTGAGCGATGTATAAATGTGAATGGTCCCAGAATAGTGTCAAAGGTGTCCGCCATAATGTCGCAGTCACGATGCGCGCCCACATTGGGAAGTAAACTGGAGGACGTCCAGGGACGCCCTCCCGGCAATTGAGCGGCACGCTGTAGCCGTCTTTCGGGTATAGCGTGGGCGCGAAGTGGTTAAACAAGAAGACTTTACTTCCTTTTTAACTGAACAAGCGGAAGTTAGAAGCCGATTGGTTCCTATGCACAGCTGCACCAGATTTCATGCGCCCCAGTTTTAGGAAATCTCCCCCATGCAGTACATCATTGCTGAAATTGCTTTTTGCCTGGCTGTTATGTTGACTCTCCGATTTCAATACTTTCTGTGTCACTGACCTGGAACAAGCATACAAACCAGGAAAGTCAGAGAAAAGTGTGAAATTCTTATCTGTGTGCGTTTTTAAACTTGGATCAGTGATTCACGTATTATAACAAGAGGGTCAGGTAACCAGCATTATTTGAAGTAATAGCAAGCTCTCGACAGATCAAATGGAAGCAAAATCTAACTGGTGTGTGGGCAGCTTTAGTGGCAACATTGGCCAGTGTTAGTCTAGCTCATAGGCGCTCAACCTGCGGCCCTACAGCTGTTGTGAAATTACAAGTTCCATCATGCCTCTGCCTGTGGGAGTCATGCTTGTACTTGTCAGCCTTGCAATGCATCATGGGACTGCAACAGCTGGAGGGCCAAAGGCTCTAGCTCAAGCTACCCACAAACATCAAAAACATTTTTTTTACCACTTGCCAACCACATGCCGCAGTTTTACTGCAGCAGAATGGCACGGCTGGGCAAAACAACGTTATGCAACGTTGCTTCGCCCTGGTGTCACTAGGGGCGCACGATCGCCCTCTGCTCGCCCCCGGAGCCGATGCGAGTGCACGGGGGTCTCGATGACCGCCAGGCTTCCGCGATCTCTCGTAACACACCGAGAACCAGGATCTGTGTGTGTAAAACACACAGATCCTGGTTCTCTGAGGGGAGAAGAGACAGATTGTGTGTTCCTACAAAGTATGAACAGCGATCTGTCATCTCCCCTAGACAGTCCCCTCCCCCCTTCAGTTAGAACACACACTAGGGAACACAGTTAACCCCTTGATCGCCCCCTAGTGTTAACCCCTCCCCTGCCAGTGACAGTGATGGTTTTTACAGTAAATCGGAGCATTTTTAATCGCACTAAGGCTACTTTCACACTGGGGCGTTGGGGGCGCTGGCGGTAAAGCGGCGCTATATTTAGCGCCGCTTTACAGTCGTTTTAGCGGCACATTTCGGCCACTAGCGGGGTGGTTTTACCCCCCGCGAGCGGCTGAAAAAGGGTTAATACCGCCCGCAAACCGCCACTGCAGCGCAGTTTTGCGGGCGGGTTCGGAGCGCTGCCCCATTGTTTCCAATGGGAACGGGCGCTATAGGAGCGGTAAATATACCGCTCCTACAGCGAGCCAAAGATGCGGCTTGCAGGACATTTTCCTGCGTCCTGCAAGCGCACCGCTCCAGTGTGAAAGCCCTCGGGCTTTCACACTGAAGACACAGCAACAGCTGTTTCGGGTCGGTTTGCAGGCACTATTTTTAGCGCAATAGCGCCTACAAACCGCCCCAGTGTGAAAGGGGCCTAATCGTTGTATAAATGCCAATGGTCCCAAAAATGTGTCAAGTGTGTCCGATGTGTCCGCCATAATGTCACAGTCCCGATAAAAATGGTCGCTGCCATTGCTAGTAAAAAATAATAATAAAAATGCTATAAATCTATCCTCCATTTTGTAGGCGCAAACCAATCAATATACGCTTTATTGCGATTTTTATTACCAAAAATATGTAGAAGAATACATATCGGTCTAAACTGAGAAAAAATTAGCTTTTTTTTAAATGGGGATATTTATTATAGTAAAAAGTACAAAATATTGTGGGTTTTTTTCAAAAATTGTTGCCCTTTTTTTGTTTATAGCGCAAAAAAATAAAAACCGCAGAGGTGACCAAATACCACCAAAAGAAATCTCTATTTGTGGGGAAAAAAGGATGTCAATTTTGTTTGGGTGCAACATCGCACGACCGCGCAATTGTCAGTTAAAGCTAAGCAGTGCTGAATCACAAAAAATGTCCCCGGTCATTCAGCAGCCAAATCTTCCGGGGCTGAAGCGGTTAAATTAATGAAAATATAAATTTACAAAATAGGTACCCAAAAACATCCCTGAAAGTGTAGCATAATACAGATTATTCTGTAACAATCTAATCAATTCTGCAACAATGTGCATAGAATTAAAGACTAATCATCCTACCCAGAGAAGCTCTGCTGATTCCCAATCATTTTCTGCTGATACAGTACAATGAATTGGGAGCTGTGTGTCATGCTCCATCAACCAACAGGCAATGCTCTGCAGAGGAGCATAAAGGATGAAAAAGGCTTCTTCCCCCAGCCTAATCTTTTTCCTAAGAAAATGCTCAAAAGCCATATAGCAGGAGTCGGCCACCTTGGAGAGGTGGAGATCTACCTGAACAACATGGAAAAGATCGAAGGTCACCAGGGTGCAGAATGCCTTTTTTTTTTTTTTATACCTAGCAAGGCCCCATTACAAAGTAAGGAATGTCTAAAGAGTTCAGGAGTCAGTATGCAACACACAGATCAGAGCTCAGTAATAAATAATGCAGAGTGAGGGGGTCAGTAGTAATGCAGGGTGAGGGGGGTCAGTAGTAATGCAGGGTGAAGGGGTCAGTAGTAATGCAGGGTGAGGGGGGTCAGTAGTAATGCAGGGTGAGGGGGGTCAGTAGTAATGCAGGGTGAGGGGGGTCAGTAGTAATGCAGGGTGAAGGGGGTCAGTAGTAATGCAGTGTGAATGGGTCAGTAGTAATGCAGAGTGAGGGGGTCAGTAGTAATGCAGGGTGAGGGGGGTCAGTAGTAATGCAGGGTGAGGGGGGTCAGTAGTAATGCAGGGTGAGGGGGGGTCAGTAGTAATGCAGGGTGAGGGGGGTCAGTAGTAATGCAGGGTGAGGGGGGTCAGTAGTAATGCAGGGTGAGGGGGGTCAGTAGTAATGCAGGGTGAGGGGGGTCAGTAGTAATGCAGGGTGAGGGGGGTCAGTAGTAATGCAGGGTGAGGGGGGTCAGTAGTAATGCAGGGTGAAGGGGGGTCAGTAGTAATGCAGGGTGAGGGGGGTCAGTAGTAATGCAGGGTGAGGGGGGTCAGTAGTAATGCAGGGTGAGGGGGGTCAGTAGTAATGCAGGGTGAGGGGGGTCAGTAGTAATGCAGGGTGAAGGGGGGTCAGTAGTAATGCAGGGTGAAGGGGGGCAGTAGTAATGCAGGGTGAGGGGGGTCAGTAGTAATGCAGGGTGAGGGGGGTCAGTAGTAATGCAGGGTGAGGGGGGTCAGTAGTAATGCAGGGTGAGGGGGGTCAGTAGTAATGCAGGGTGAGGGGGGTCAGTAGTAATGCAGGGTGAAGGGGGGTCAGTAGTAATGCAGGGTGAAGGGGGGTCAGTAGTAATGCAGGGTGAAGGGGGGTCAGTAGTAATGCAGGGTGAGGGGGGTCAGTAGTAATGCAGGGTGAGGGGGGTCAGTAGTAATGCAGGGTGAGGGGGGTCAGTAGTAATGCAGGGTGAGGGGGGTCAGTAGTAATGCAGGGTGAGGGGGGTCAGTAGTAATGCAGGGTGAGGGGGTCAGTAGTAATGCAGGGTGAGGGGGTCAGTAGTAATGCAGGGTGAGGGGGGTCAGTAGTAATGCAGGGTGAGGGGGGTCAGTAGTAATGCAGGGTGAAGGGGGGTCAGTAGTAATGCAGGGTGAAGGGGGGTCAGTAGTAATGCAGGGTGAAGGGGGGTCAGTAGTAATGCAGAGTGAGGGGGTCAGTAGTAATGCAGGGTGAGGGGGGTCAGTAGTAATGCAGGGTGAGGGGGTCAGTAGTAATGCAGGGTGAGGGGGGTCAGTAGTAATGCAGGGTGAGGGGGGTCAGTAGTAATGCAGGGTGAGGGGGGTCAGTAGTAATGCAGGGTGAGGGGGGTCAGTAGTAATGCAGGGTGAGGGGGGTCAGTAGTAATGCAGGGTGAGGGGGGTCAGTAGTAATGCAGGGTGAGGGGGGTCAGTAGTAATGCAGGGTGAAGGAGGGTCAGTAGTAATGCAGGGTGAGGGGGGTCAGTAGTAATGCAGGGTAAAGGAGGGTCAGTAGTAATGCAGGGTGAGGGGGGTCAGTAGTAATGCAGGGTGAGGGGGGTCAGTAGTAATGCAGGGTGAGGGGGGTCAGTAGTAATGCAGGGTGAAGGAGGGTCAGTAGTAATGCAGGGTGAAGGAGGGTCAGTAGTAATGCAGGGTGAAGGGGTCAGTAGTAATGCAGGGTGACTGGTAAGCAACATACAGTGCAGGTCACATTAGCAATGTAGGCAGGCAAGTAAGGCAAGAGGTCAGTAGTAACAAAGAGTCCCAAGGTCTGGAGTCAGGAGTAAGGAGTAAGTAACACAGGCGTTTTTTGTCTTTTATGTTTTGGGTGTTATTGTGCTGCCAGCTTTTGCTTTGCAGCTTTTTTTCATATCAACAGCACGGTATCCCACATAACATTGTAAGGGTTCTATACAAACTGGGGTGTCTCTCACTCCTTGGGGGGTCACCCTTAGCCATTTTAGACATATGCAAATGTTTTGTACTCGTGTACAGAGAAACAATGTCTCCGTCTCATTATATAGGTTAGTTCTAAATGTGCATGTGTATTTGCATGGACTATTTTCAATAAAGAAATTCATTTGGAGTGAGGTCATCTGGACTTTGTTCACACAGCGTGCAGGGGTCAGGAGGAAGTAACAGCGTGCAGGGGTCAGGAGGAAGTAACAGCGTGCAGGGGTCAGGAGGAAGTAACAGCGTGCAGGGGTCAGGAGGAAGTAACCGCGTGCAGGGGTCAGGAGGAAGTAACAGCACGCAGGGGTCAGCAATAAGAAATGCAGCATTCAGGGATCAGTAGTATGTAACACACATTTTAGAGGTCAGTAGTAAAGTTTGCATGTTCTCCCTGAGCGGGTTTCCTCCCCCACTCCAAAGACTTGCTGGTAGGTTAACTGGCTCCTGTCTAAATTGTCCCTAGTGTATGTAAGTATGTATGAATGCATGTATGTGTGTATGAGTTGGGGACCCTAGATTGTAAGCTCTTTGAGGGCATGGTCTGAGTAAATGTACAATATACTGTATATGTGTAAAGCGCTGCTTAAATTGACAGCGCTATATAAGTACCTGTAATAAATAAATAATAAAATAAGTAATGCTGGGGTCAGAGGCCAGTAGTAACACAGAGTGAAGGTGTCAGGAGTAACACAGGGCTCAGTAGTAACACAAAGTGCAAGGGCCAGGAGTAAGTAACACAGAGTTCATAGGTTAGTGGTAAGCAACAAAAAACACAGGGAACAGGAGTACTCCAGCATTCAGATGTCAGTAGTAATGCAGAGTGAAGGGGTCAGGGGTAACACAAAGTGCAAAAGGTCAGGAGTAAAACAGAGGTCAGTGGTTAGCAACAAAGAGTGAAGGGGTAAGGAGTAAGTACTGCAGCATTCAGAAGTAACGCAGAGTGCAGGGGTCAGTAGTAAGGACTACAGCATTCAGTGGTCAGTAGTATGTAACACACAGTTCAGAGGTCAGTAGTAACAGAGTGAAGAGGTCAGGGGTAATACAGGGGTCAGAAGTAACAAAGTGCAAGGGTCAGGAGTAAAACAGAGGTCAGTGGTTAGCAACAAAAGAGTGAAGGAGCAAGTACTGCAGCATTCAGAAGTCAGTAGTAACGCAGAGTGCAGGGGTCAGTAGTAAGGACTGCAGAATTCAGAGGTCAGTAGTATGTAACACGCAGTTCAGAGGTCAGTAGTAACAAAGAGTGAAGGGGTCAGAAGTAACACAAAGTGCAAGGGTCAGGAGTAAGTAACACAGAGGTCAGTAGTTAGCAACAAAAGAGTGAAGGGGTAAGGAGTAAGTACTGCAGCATTCAGAAGTCAGTAGTAACGCAGAGTGCAGGGGTCAGTAGTAAGGACTTCAGCATTCAGAGGTCGGTAGTATGTAACACACAGTTCAGAGATCAGTAGTAACAAAGAGTGAAGGGGTCAGGGGTCAGAAGTAAGTAACACAAAGTGCAAGGGTCAGGAGTAAGTAACACAGAGGTCAGTGGTTAGCAACAAAGGGTGCAGGGGTCAGTAGTGTGTATTGCTACTGACCTCTGAATTCTGCAGTACCGAGTGCAGGGGTCAGTAGTATGTAATGCAGAGTATTCTTTCTGCAAGGCAGTGTGACCTTCTCTCCCCCACACAACAAGCAGGTCCCTCCACACAAGTTGCTGCAATTTGCCATATGGAAGAAAAGTTTTCCCCTAAATTTTGATTTTATGCAGTAAAAAAGTGTGGACATGCACTACTGAACCCTAACACTGACCTGTTCAGTACAACACTCACTAATCCACTTATTGCAACATGCCCCTCCATCCTTAGACCCCCTTGGAAGCCAGCAGGGGGCGGGGTCTGCCTAAACCTCTGGTATGCTTGGGGAAAAAGATAGACAAGTCTATCCTGTGTCCTCTGCAGGGTAAGTGGGCAGGGTACTGCCATAGACACGTTTATATGTTGGCGTCAAGATCTACCCACCCCCCCCCCAACCTATAGGATCTGTAAAAACACTGATGTACAAACAATTTGATTACAAAGCAAAACTTTGATGCCCCTCCTCTCATTCAAGGTGAAATGTATCACATGATCCATCTATGTAGATTAGACATCAGGAGAATAAAGAGGATTGCAAGATCCCAGCAGACAGGCAGCACTGTGCTCTGCCCTTCCACCTGCGCCTACAAGACTACAAAGCCACCCCCGTCATTAACCGCTGTCATCTACCCAGTCAGTACATGACCGTGCCAGAGCATTGTTCAGCCATAAATAAGCTTCTATAATAGTGCAGAGAGCAATTATGATGGGCAAAGTGCAGCTTCACACAACAACCCATTACATTTTTTTTTTTTTTTTTTTTTAATTGAGGTCAGTTTACCAAGACTAGATTCACATTCATGCATTGTAGTAATGTTTGCTAAAACCTAAGCTGTAATGCGATTCATGGTAATGTGTTGTATTTGTGCACTGCTGTCTATTTTGAAAGGAAACCCAGCACACTTATGCAGTAAAATACAAGGAAGTTGCACTATAGCACACTACTATACAGGCATAGATATGAATGCCCAGAGAGATGTGGTGTGCAGTATTGCCCAATGCCAAAAGCAGTTCAGGTGCATTATATTGTGCAATGACAGCACAGCTCAGCATTTAAAACATCCAGGAGTGTGGAATGCAGGAGTCCCCTGTCTGCTGTGGTTCATCCTTCCAGCCTCTACATAAGCCTCGCTCTACCTTTTTAACATTGAGGAACCCTTGGGGTGGGGGGGGGGGGCCCTATTAATAATTACTATTTGTACAGCTCAAAGAATGCTCCTTACACTTGTCATTGGGAATAACCCCCCTTATAAATAGAAAAAAAAAAAAAAAATTGTTGATAGTGGTTACTTATCTGGGAGGCAGGAATTGCCCATTGCTCCAGGAACCCTTGGCAACCTCTGGAGGTTGCAGGCTGCACCAGCAGTATGGTTGCCCTCACAGGGCCGGTTGTATCTGGGGTTTGCTACGCACAGTGTGCAGTGTTCAGGAGTGCACTACGTACAGTGTTCAGGAGTGCACTACGTGCAGTGTTCAGGAGTGCACTACGTGCAGTGTTCAGGAGTGCACTACGTGCAGTGTTCAGGAGTGCACTACGTGCAGTGTGCAGTGTTCAGGAGTGCACTACGTGCAGTGTGCAGTGTTCAGGAGTGCACTACGTACAGTGTGCAGTGTTCAGGAGTGCACTACGTACAGAGTGCAGTGTTCAGGAGTGCACTACGTACAGAGTGCAGTGTTCAGGAGTGCACTACGTGCAGTGTTCAGGAGTGCACTACGTGCAGTGTTCAGGAGTGCACTACGTACAGAGGGCAGTGTTCAGGAGTGCACTACGTACAGAGGGCAGTGTTCAGGAGTGCACTACGTACAGAGGGCAGTGTTCAGGAGTGCACTACGTACAGAGGGCAGTGTTCAGGAGTGCACTACGTACAGAGGGCAGTGTTCAGGAGTGCACTACGTACAGAGGGCAGTGTTCAGGAGTGCACTACGTACAGTGTGCAGTGTTCAGGAGTGCACTACGTACAGTGTGCAGTGTTCAGGAGTGCACTACGTACAGAGTGCAGTGTTCAGGAATACTGTATGCCAGGGATATGCAATTAGCGGACCTCCAGCTGTTGCAAAACTACAAGTCCCATCATGCCTCTGCCTCTGGGTGTCATGCTTGTGGCTGTCAGAGTCTTGCTATGCCTCATGGAACTTGTAGTTCTGCAACAGCTGGAGGTCCGTTAATTGCACATCACTACTGTATGCCATGTACAGAGTGCAGAATCCAGGAGTGTGTTACGTACAGAGTGCAGAGTTCAAGAGCATGTTACGTACAGAGTGCAGAGATCAGGGGTGCGCTATGTACAGAGTGCAGAGTTCAGGGGGTGCGCTATGTACAGAGTGCAGAGTTCAGGGGGTGCGCTATGTACAGAGTTCAGGGGTGTGCTACGTATAGAGGCATTGCAGAGTTTAGGAAAACACTAGGTACAGAATGCAGAGTTCAGGATTTTGCATTTTAAGTTCCAAAACGGAATATTAAACGCAAACAAAATTTTGAAGCACTTTCGTATGGCATTTAAGTCATAGAATGTACTGAGAATTCTCATACAAATGTTTATACCAGGGGTCTCAAAACCAAACAATCTAAACAAGGGGCCAGTTTACTGTCCTTCAGACTTTAGGGGGGCTGGACTGTGGCCAGTGGAAGTAGAAAATGTCCTGGTGTCAGTGGGAGTAAACAATGCCAAATCTTTGGTGGGAGGAAGAGTGCCCCCATCGTCGGTGTCAGTGGGAGGAAGAGTGCCCCCCATCGTCGGTGTCAGTGGGAGGAAGAGTGCCCCCATCGTCGGTGTCAGTGGGAGGAAGGGTGCCCCCCATCGTCGGTGTCAGTGGGAGGAAGGGTGCCCCCCATCGTCGGTGTCAGTGGGAGGAAGGGTGCCCCCCATCGTCGGTGTCAGTGGGAGGAAGGGTGCCCCCCATCGTCGGTGTCAGTGGGAGGAAGGGTGCCCCCCCATCGTCGGTGTCAGTGGGAGGAAGGGTGCCCCCCATCGTCTGTGTCAGTGGGAGAAAGGGTGCCCCCCCATCGTCTGTGTCAGTGGGAGGAAGGGTGCCCCCCCATCGTCTGTGTCAGTGGGAGGAAGGGTGCCCCCCCATCGTCTGTGTCAGTGGGAGGAAGGGTGCCCCCCCATCGTCGGTGTCAGTGGGAGGAAGGGTGCCCCCCCATCGTCGGTGTCAGTGGGAGGAAGGGTGCCCCCCCATCGTCGGTGTCAGTGGGAGATAGAGTGCCCCCATCGTCGGTGTCAGTGTGAAGCATAGTCTTCCATCATTGGTGTCAGTGGGAGGAATAGTTTTCCATTGTTGGCGTCAGTGGGAGGAATAGTGCCCCAAGGGCAAGCAAAGGGCTGCAGTTTGGAGACCAGTGGTGTAAACTAACGTTTGTTTGGAAATCTACTAGTGTATAGCAAGCTTTACTCGACTTACTGACCAAAATCGAGTTCTTTAGTGCAAAGTTATAACAATCTTTTACTACCCTATATGACAATAACCACCATTTTTTTAACATTGCAACACAGTTATAATAATGTAGAAGATGAAGAAAGGGAAGAGAATCGGGCGCGGACACCCTTTGTGTGGAGATTTGTACTCTCTTCTCTTTGTTCATATTCAATCATCCCGGTCCTTCTATTATTGTAGGTGCATCAGAGGAGCACACAGGTTTGGTCACATTCTTCTCCCCAGGTTGTAATGTTTACATGATGTCACCTCACCTTCACACAACTTGCAGGTACAGAAGCCACTCCTCCAGCGATGTCCTCCAACAAATGGAGGGCTGTAAACGTTAAGAATGGCAGATCTCTTCACCCTTTATGCTCCAGGACCCAGAGTCCCATGGCTAGCTGGTCCGGCCCTCCGGCGGGCTGCAATCCTGGGTGCCGGTGAATGCCGGTGAATGTGGGGATCATCGGTGGCGGGCTCTTCTTGACATGAAAATACCGGATGAGTGTTCAGGATTTCTCGGTGGCTGTCTGGTCTCTCATTGCAGACGATGGCTGTGGAAAGTTAAGCTCAGTTTTAGAACGAGGGTCCTCACCCCCCCTTTAGACGCGTTGTCAGGTCAGTCAGTATGCCGGTGTTGCAGTCCCTCTGAGAGGTGCAGTAGGTGGGTGTCTGGTAGGTGAACCTGTTCTTTGTGTATGATGACCAGGCCTCTGCAGTCCCTGCTGCTGCCACCCCCCGTCCTTCCAGCACCTGCTCGGCTCAGAAGCTGCCCATGTCTCACCTTCTCAGGGCTGCAGGCCGTCTCTCTCCTCCAGCACAGCTGCAGCTGTCTTCTCTCTCCTCTGTTCTCTCTCAGACAGCTGGTGACGTCACCCCCCACCAGAGAAACAAATCTCCAGCCTCATCCGTCAGCCATTTCCGGGTTAGGTCACATGACACCCAGGCTGCCTGCTGTCATGTGACCCCATTCCCCTCAGGCTGATAATAAACAAAGCCGGTCACAGATCAGGGAGGCCTGCTGTTGTTCTGTGAGGTGATTAAAGCTGGCCATAGACAGATAGAATTTCAAAAGAAAATTCTTAGGAAAAGAAGGTTCTAAGAAAGTTTGTTCCTTTTTCTAATCATTAGTGGAGTCAAATTAATGTTGGTTGGTGAGAAAATTCGAAGGCGCAGGATGGAAATTTTTTTCTTGAAAGCACAAATTTCTAATGCCGCGTACACACGGTCGGAATTTCCGATGGAAACAGTCCTTTTCATCGGATTTTCCGACCGTGTGTATGCCCATCGGTCTTTTTCTGTTGGAATTTCCGACGGACTTTGGATTGAGAACCTGTTCTTAATTTTTCAGACGGAAAACCTTTCTATCGGATTTTCCGATCGTGTGTATGCAATTCCAACATGCAAAATTCCGAGCATGCTCGGAAACAATTCGACGCATGCTCAGAAGTATTAAACTTCCCTTTTATAGTGCAGTCGAACGTGTTGTATGTCGCAGTGTTATTGACCGTCGGAATTTGGTGTGACCGTGTGTAGGCAAGACAGTTTGAGTGAAATTCCGTCAGAATTCCGACGGGAAAACCATCAGAGCTTTTTCCAACGAGAATTCCGACCGTGTGTACGTGGCATAAGGCCTAGTACATACTGTAAGAAAATCGGATGAACAATCCATTTTTCCACAAACATGCATATTATGATGTAACCAAGAATTGTACGAAAATTTCTCGAATTACAAAGGCTATAATATATTGTCAAAAGTATTGGGATGCCTGACTTTACACGCACATGAACATCCCAGTCTTATGCCGCGTACACACGATCGGACATTCCGACAACAAAATCCTAGATTTATTTCCGACGGATGTTGGCTTAAACTTGTCTTGCATACACACGGTCACACAAATGTTGTCAGAAATTCCGAACGTCAAGAACGCGGTGACGTACAACACGTACGATGAGCCGAGAAAAATTAAGTTCAATAGCCAGTGCGGCTCTTCTGCTTGATTCCGAACATGCGTGGAATTTTGTGCGTCTGAATTGTCTACACGCAAGCCTACAACAAGCTCCCATCGAACATTTGTTGTTGGAAATTTTGTTGTCGCAAAATTTGAGAACCAGCTCTCAAAATTTTGTTCTCGGAAATTCCGACAAAAAATGTCCGATGGAGCCTACACACGGTCGGAATTTCCGACAACAAGCTCCCATAGAATATTTGTTGTTGGAAATTCCGATCGTGTGAACGTGGCATTAGTCTGGAGGTTCAATATTGAGTTGGCCCACCCTTTGCAGCTATAACAGCTTCAAGTCTTCTGGGAAGGCTGTCCACAAGGTTTAGGAGTGTGTCTATGGGAATGTTTTGACCATTCTTCCAGAAGCGCATTTCCATAAGCACATGGATGAGTGAGTTTGGGGTAAAGGAGCTTGACTGGCCTGCACAGAGTCCTGACCTCAACCCGATAAAACCCCTTTTGGATGAATTAGGGCGCAGACTGCGATCCAGGCCTTCTCATTCAACATCTGTGCTTTACCTCACAAATGCTCTTCTGGAAGAATGGTCAAACATTCCCATAGACACACTCCTAACCCTTGTGGACAGCCTTCCCAGAAGAGTTGAAGCTGTTATAGCTGCAAAGGGTGGGCCAACTCAATATTGAACCCTATAGACTAACACTGGGATGCCATTAAAGTTCATGTGCGTGTAAAGGCAGGCAAGCGAATACTTTTGACAATACAGTGTACAAACCTGCATCTTCCGGGATATTCTTTGATTCGGATCATGAGCGGTATTTTTTTATTTGATTATTTCTGTACGATCAAGGCTTGGATCACACCTCTGCGGGAATCGCATCGCTTCTCGCACCCGCAACCACCCGTAGTGAAAATGCGCTGCTCTGTGAAAATGCGCGGGGCTGCCGCATTCATTCTGAATGGCACCCCCCACGCATGTAAGATCGCAGTGCGTGTGCGGATGCAGGAACCTCAGGGAAATCGCAAGGTCATTTCCTGCGGGCCGCATTTTATAAAAAGGTGCATGCACCTTTTTCTGCTGGAAATGTAGGCACGGCAGTCCTTTGCAATGAATGGGCTGCCGTGCCCCCGCAAACACAGCCCGCAGAAACGCACATATGTCAACTCAGGTTAGACCGAAATCTGATGTTTGTTAACTAACTAAAATTTTCGAGCTTACACCTTTATTTTTTTCCGTACTAACAGTCGGAAATTGGCTGTCGAAAGCACTATAAACTAACAGGCAGATAATCAACTGATCGTTACTCTTATGCCGCGTACACACGGTCGGAATTCTCGTCGGAAAAAGCTCTGATGGTTTTCCCGTCGGAATTCCCACGTAATTTTGCTCAAACTGTCTTGCCTACACACGGTCACACCAAATTCCGACGGTCAATAACACAGCGGCATAAAATACGTTCGACAGCACTATAAAAGGGAAGTTTAATGCTTCCGAGCATGCGTCAAATTGTTTCCGAGCATGCGTCAGAATTTTGCGTGTTGGAATTGCATACACACGATCGGAAAATTCGATAGAAAGGTTTTCCATCGGAAAAATTGAGAACAGGCTCTCAATCCAAAGTCCGTCGGAAATTCCGACAGAAAAACACCGTTGGGCATACACACGGTCGGAAAATCCATTGAAAAGCTCCCATCGGACTGTTTCCATGGGAAATTCCAACCGTGTGTACGCGGCATTATGAAAATTTTTGTCCAATTTTCTTATCCTGTGCACTGGCCATATCGCCTCCCTGTGTCACCACTTGTGACGGTCATTTTCAGATTGCATGGGACTCCCCTGAAAATGGCTCTACACAATGGAGATCCTGGTGTGTTAGCATTGTGAATGGAGCCTATTGTCTGTATGGGGGAGGTGAAGAGCTGGCAGCTGGTAGGGGGCAGACTGGCAGGGCATGCTGTGACCTTCAGTTCCACAAAATGTTGACATCAATGACATGACCTAAAAGGCCAAACTTTTTTTTATTTTTATTTGTATGGAGTGTTTTTTATTGCTGCCTCTGTTCTCGCTATAGCTCACCGCACACATCACAATCTGATTGTACAATCTCCTTTAGGATCGGATCACACTGCCACGACTTGGGATGCGACTTGTGAGATCCCAAGTCGCATGACATGTAAAATCCTATGTTAGTCAATGAGAGCCGTCTTAATTAGCACTACTGAAGTTGCTCCGACGTTAGAAAAGGTTCCTGTACTACTTCAAGGCGACTTCTATCCAACTTGTGCCCATAGACTTTAATGGAAGTCGCCTCCAAGTCGGATCCTCATCTATATGGATGTAATTCGGATCCAACATCACAGGAAGATTACCTAGGCATTCCCTGAAGTTGCTTCAAAGTCGCACTCAAGTCACACTTTAAGTCGCACGACTTTCGGGTCGTGGCAGTGTGAACCAAGCCTTGGCACCTTTCACACGGAGGGTCCAATTAGGTTTGGCTGTCGCTGTCAAGTTTTCAGGCAGACCTGATTGGACCCTCCACTTACCCATAAGCAGTGGCGGTGTTCTGTCATAAAATGTCCGCCTATCGAATAGTGTCCGGGCCGTACTGCGCAGGCGCAGCGCTTGCGCAGTACGGAGGACTAGGAGATTCGGAAAATCTCCGAAGTTGAACGGTGCCTGCGCCGTGAGTCCAGGTGCAAGCCCCACCATCAAAGTGGACATAGGGCTGCACAAAGTTAAAGTGCTTCGCTCGTCTCTTTTTTATTCTATTTTTATTCTCTATGTCCACTTGGATGGTGGGGCTTGAACCTGGACTCACGGCGCAGGCGCCGTTCATCTTTGGATATTTTCGGAATCTGACTGTCATCCGTACTGCGCATGCGTAGTACACAGCGGACAGTATCCGACGGGGGACACTATCCGACAGGACACCGGGACAAGGTCATTTAGAGCCAAGGGGAAACATGCCAAACTCCTCCCCCCCCAAGATGTATGAACATTATGTGTTAGTAAAAATCCCCCCACAAAAACACTAATCTGCCTTGTTACCCCCAAAGAATAATTTTCCCCTCCTCCCAGTGCAAATCTGCCCCTTTGCTGAAGCCCCCCCTCTCAGCATGAAGCCCCCCCTCTCAGCATAAATCTCCCCCCCCCCCCAAAAAAAATTTAAAAATTACCACTCCTAGCACAAATCCTCTACCCCTAAAATGTCTCCTCCTAGTACACATTGTCTCCTCCCACTTCAAAGTCCCCTCCCAACCCAAATTTCCCCCCTCCTAGCACAAATCTTCTTCCCCCATCCCCCCTCCCAACACAAGTCCCCTAAATCACTCTTAGCACCCCCCCCCCCCCAAAGTTTCCCTTCCTAGAACAATACTTACCCCAAATTCACCCTTTCAACACAAATCCCCTCCCCTACAATCTCTTTGTGCCCCCCCCCCCTCACATCACATGATACCACAGTGCCCAGGACAGCCGTCCCTCCTGCCAACCCCTTGTTCCAGCCCTGTCCCTATGGACTGGTGGGTGTAAACGGACTTGTGTCGGTTTACACCTGTCTACCTCCAATCCGGTCTGCTAATAAAAAACAGAAGGGTATCCACCCCCCTCCATCTAGGCGGATCGGAGGGTAGTTGGGTGTAAATGGACAGTGGAGTCAGTTTACTTCCGTCTGCCCATAGAGCAGCGCAGGCTCGGTCTGTGTCTGCTCTTCATAAACTGCATGGACACGGACCTGTCATCTGCCCGCTCTGCTCTGATCAGCAAGGGATCAGTGGACAGATCTCCTGATGATATAAATGGAGTCCACCCTGTGTGAAAGGGGTCTTAAGGTGGACATACACAGTTTGATATTGATTTTTTTTCCCCAATGAGGCTGCAATCCAATTAAAACAATTAAATATGCAAAAAAATTAAGTAGTCAAAACTGCCCTTGCAATTGATTTTAGGCTTGATTCACGCTAATGCGTTTTTTGATGCATTTTGCAGAAATGCAGGGAAATTCTTTAACATGGGTTCCTATGGAACATGTTCACATCAATGCATTTTTGTGCCTCTGTGTTTTTGGAAAGGGTCGGGGACTTTTTTTCAGCAGCGTTTTGCATGTAATAGAACTCAATGGACCCCCATCCAAAACGCAAGTACTGCGTTTTTACCACGATTTTGCTGCGATTTGCTTTTTTTACTGTATATAGCTGGTTGCTAAGCAACCACAGTGTAAAAAAAAAAAAAAAGCAAAATTGCAGCAAAAACGCGTGTCCAAAAACGTGGCAAACACCGCAAAAAGCACAGCAGAAACGCTCAAAAGCAACATGCATAGATGTGAATTGAGCCTAATGCCCCGTACACACGGTTGGAAATTCTGACCACAAGATCCGACGGATTTTGTCCGACACTGGTGTTGCATACACACGGTCGGACACAGTTGTCGGAAAATCCGATCATTCTGAACGTGGTGATGTTCGTTGCGTACGACAGAACTACGTAGAGGCTAGTAGCCAATAGGTTTGGTCTCCTAATTTGATCTGAACATGCGTGGCACATTGTCTGTCGGAATTCTCTACACACGATCGGAAAAAGTCTGATTGGATTTTGTTGTCGGAAAATTTGAGAGCAGGATCTCAATTTTTTCCGTCGGAAATTCCGATGGAAAAAGTTAGATGGAGCACACACACGGTCGGATTTTCCGACAACATGGTCCGATCGGACATTTTCCGTCGGAATTTCCGACCGTGTGTACGGGGCATTAGAATCAGTTTCGATTGGGTTCAATCACACTGAGTCACTCGGCCAGAGCAGAATATTATCGATTGTTTTGCATCAATCGGCAGCACTGAGATACTTTGTTCATGAATACAATTATATTTCGATCAATCAGATTATGAGATTACATGGTGGAGACAGAGATTGATGATTTACAATCCTAAATTTTGATCATATCTTAACTATTGATCAAAATCCTGTTCCCCATGTGAGGCATATTGATTGGATGGTTTATTGGCTATAGATCATTTATTCCAATCAGAAGAGATCAATTGAAAAAGAAATTGATCATTTATCGAAGCGTGTATGGCCACTATTGGATCTACGAGAACTGTGTAGTGCAAGGGCCTGATTGATTGGATACACATTGATTGGATAGATTGGGTAGGTTCTGATACATAGTTTGGTAAATCTAAAGTTGATTTTATGGTCAGATTGTAACATGTATGCTGACCCTAATGGCTAGTTCACACAAGTGGCCAGAGGACAGTTAAAAACCAGGATGGGGGCGATTGAGATGTGGTTTTACCACCCCCCAACTACTCATTATGCAGTCACTCAGGACTACACATGCCACAGCTGCAACAACAATTACACCCCCTCTGTCAAGTGAATGGGGCTGCCTGTTATGCATGCAGTTGTAGCGTTATAGCTCTTCCATTTCGAGGCTACAGCATGCAGTGAAGACGTGACATATCGCCTTCCTGCCACCTGTCAACCACCCTCTGAAAAGCGATCAACCACAGATCTAAAGCAGCATTTGTGATCCCAGTAAGGCCCCTTTCACACTGGGGCGGGGAGCCACGGTGACGGTAAAGCAGCGCTATATTTAGCCTGCTTTACTGTCGTTTTAACCGCGGTTTTCGGCCGCTCGCGGTGCGGTTTTACCCCCCGCGAGCGGCCGAAAAAGGGTTAAAGACCCCCGCAGAGCGCCGCCGGGAAGGAGCGGTATAGGAGCGGTGAACACACCGCTCCTATACCGCTCCAAAGATGCTGCTAGCAGGACTTTTTTTGTCATCCTGCTAGCGCACCGCTCCAGTGTGAAAGCCCGCCGGCTTTCACACTGGAGTTAAAGGGGCCGGATTTTTTCATGCGGTGAACAGGCGCTATTTTTAGCGCTGCACCGCATGAAAAACGCCCCAGTGTGAAAGGGGCCTAAAAGTTATCTCATGGCATTGTCCTGAGAAAACCTAGCACTGTGCTACCTGGATTGACAGTTTGTAAAAAAGGAACAACACATTCTTTTAAAGCAAAACAATTTAACGGTTTCCCAAAACAGTTACATTCAAGACATGCCATGGATGATAACTGTCAGTTAACTGTCAAGCCATATTATGACTGGTGCCATAACTGATCTCAGGTGCAGCACAATGACAACTACAGATCAAACAAAGGCTAAAGCTGGACCGGACGATTTTCGATCAGTGTGTGAGTTCCCCTATTCAAAACAAGTCGATTGTTTAACCACTTCAGCCCCAGAAGGTTTTACCCCCCTTCATGACCAGGTCATTTTTTGCGATAAGGCACTGCATTATTTTAACTGACAATCTTGCAGTCGTGTGACGTACCCAAATAAAATTGATGTCCTTTTTTTCCCACAAATGGAGCTTTCTTTTGGTGGTATTTGATCACCTCTGCGTTTTTATTTTTTGCGCTATAAACAAAAAAGGACCGACAACTTTGAAAAGAAAACAATATTTTGTACTTTCTGCTATAAAGCATATCCAATAAAAAAATCGAATTTCTTCATCAAGTTGGGCCAATATGTATTCTGCTACATATTTTTGGTAAAAAAAAATAAAAATACCAATAATGCCGCGTACACACGAGTGGATTTTCCGTCACAAAAATCTTGGATGGTTTCTCCGACGGAATTCCGCTCAAGCTTGGCTTGCATACACACGGTCACACAAAAGTTTGCTGAACTTTCGACCGACAAGAACGCGGTGACGTACAACACTACGACGAGCCGAGAAAATTAAGTTTAACGCTTCCAAGCATGCATCGAATTGTTTCCGAGCATGCGTAGCAATTTTGCGCGTCGGAATTACTACAGGCGATCGGAATTTACGTTCGGAACTTTTTCCGACCGAAAAATTGAGAACCTGCTCTCAAACTTTTTCTGTCTGGAATTCGGCCAGCAAAAGTCAGATGAAGCATACACATGGTCGCATTTTCCGACCAAGAGCTCTCATCGGTCTTTTGCTGGCCGAATATGTATGTGTACGCAGCATAAGCGTATATTGATTGGTTTGCATTGGTTAGAGCGTCTACAAACTAGGGGAGAGTTTTTGGAATTTTTATTTATTTTTTATTATAATTTTTATTTATTTTTTACTAGTGTAGCACCCTGGAGTTTAGTCAGGGAGCTCCTCGCCAAATTCATTGTCAGGAATAGCTACTCTAGTTAAAGCGGAGCTCCACCCTAAAGTGGAACTTTTGCTTATCGGATTCCTCCCCCCTCCGGTGCCACAATTGGCACCTTTCAGGGGGGAGGGGGGTGCAGATACCTGTATAATACAGGTATCTGCACCCACTTCCGGGACTAGCTGCCCCGCCCCTATCTGACGATGCCCGCTCATATTCGAGGGTTCCCGTTGTGTCTTGGGAAACACACAGTTCCCAGGACACAACGGGGACCAATAAAGACGCGCAGCGCGACTCGCGCAGTAGGGAACTGGTCAGTGAAGCCGCAAGCTTCACTTCCTGATTCCCTGACAGAGGATGGCAGCGGGGCAGCCGAGAGAGACGAGCGATCTTCTGCCGACATCGCTGGAACCTGGAACAGGTAAGTGTCCATTTATTAAAAGTCAGCAGCTGCAGTATTTGGAGCTGCTGACTTTTAAAGAAAAAAAATCGGGTGGACCACCTCTTTAATTGCTAGAGATCCATTGATTGCTCCCTAAGTTTGGCCTGGTTGTACTTTTCTCTTCTACCACCAGGTGGCAGGGCATTTTGAGGTATTAGGTTGAGAAGGACAACTCAAGGTCAGGTTATGGGTATATGGGATATCTCAGCCAATGGGCAGGGGCTTTCTTGAATCTCTTGGCCTGCTGGGAGAGCCTATATATTCGGGTGGAGTCAGGTGATGTCTGTTCTGTGCCACCCGCACTGCCATCCGGGTGGACGTGTGTCGTCTGCCCCGGGCTGCTAGGCCGGAGATTGGGCCTATCCTGGGGGTATCTGGCTGCCAGGCTGTGTGAGGGCCTATCCAGAAGTAAGAGGGCAGCGCAGGGTTGGGATTGTGGCTTGCAGTCCAACCAAAAGTGACGGTTCTTCTGGCCGGAGAACCTGTCAGTGGTCGGAGGTAGAGGGGAAGCTGTCGCCACAAAGGGACCAGCGAACCTTTACCAGGGACCACAGTCAGTAACTGAAGCAAGTACCAGAGCAGTATCCTCATCGAACGGGCACGGTGGGGAATCTGGAAACTTCAGGCGGAGATCAAGTCAGGGACCCAGCCAGCGGAGGTGACGCTTGCAGAGCAGCCGTGTGTGTCAAGCCAGGGACCGAGCCATTCAGCAGGGATGAAGCTTGAAGGTATCCGAAGTGCCAAGCTAGGGACTCAGCAGGGAAGCGCGGGTGACGCTTGAGGGAGATACCACCATAAAGGCCTTGAGGAGCTCACGGGATTCAGAGTTAGTGAATCAGAGGGTCCAGTGAGAGACCAGGAGCTCAAGGGGCTGAAGAACTACAAGGAAAAGTTGTAGTAAAGCTGAGAGAACTGTTAGATTTGAATTAGGAAGTGTTAAGTACTGTTGCCATAGGAGACAGCAATCCTGCATGTGCAGAAGTGGCACCTTGCTGGGGCCTATCCCTGTACGGCTGTCCTCCTATTGGAGTCTGCCATTTGAAATTGCAACTACTTAAAGAGGGAGTCCACCTAAAAAAAAATTATTAAGAGCCAGTAGCTACAAATACTGCAGCTGCTGACTTTTAATAAATGGACACTTACCTGTCCCATGGTCCAGCGATGTCGGCAGCTGAAGCTGAGGAATTGCTCGTTTCTCGGCTGCTGCCGCCGCCATTCTCATTGAGGGAATCAGGAAGTGAAGCGTTGTGGCTTCACGTCCCGGTTCCCTACTGCGCATGCGCGTGTCGCGCTGCGCGTCATAAATGGTCCCCACTATATTCTGGGACCTGTGTGTTTCCCAGGAGGCGGGGGGGGCAGTGCAGGAAGGGGCGTGACTCCTGCGGGAGTCTATTCCCGGAAGCGGGTGTAGATACCTGTATTATACAGCGATCTGCACCCCCCTCCCCCTGAAAGGTGCCAATTGTGGCACCGGAGGGGTGGAGGAATCAGATGAGCAGAAGATCCACTTTTGGGTGGAACTCCACTTTAAGGGTGTCCTGGCCCTAACCCTCTTTCCCTTGCAAAATCTAAAAAGGACTGTTAAAGAAAAAAAAACCTCTTTTGCATCCAAGAAGTGTCTGGCGCCCGATGACTTTTACCACCTTTGCACCCACTATGCCTCACAACCCACCACATATTGAAGGATGTCAGCTATCTTTGGCCTTGAAGGTTCTCATTAGACTGGAAGAGGTTAGAGATTCTGATACACTAGTAATGGTGGCGGTCAGCGACTTATAGGGGGACTGGGATATTGTGGAGGACAAATCGCACACTAAGTGAGTCTTTTGACACTTTTGGGGGACCAGTGACACTAATACAGTGATCAGTGCTAAAAAAAAAATGTACTGTCATTGTACTAATGACACTGGGGGAAGGGGGTTAACATCAGGGGTGATCAAAGGGTTAAATGTGTTCCCTGGAAGTGCTTGTTAACTGTGGGAGGTGCTTTTACTGGGGGAAGACAGAGATATGTGTTCCTGCTTAGCAGAAACACAAGATCTCTCTCTTCCTCTCTCACAGAACGGGAACAATCGCCAGGTGCCAGTGAACATCGGGTCTGCCGGACCAGCTGATTGGCTCCCACTGTGTTCCATCACAGTGGGAAAGGGTCGCCGGCGGTGCGTATGCGCACCCACAGTTAAAATGCCGGCGCCGCCGAGCGGAGGGGGGGGACGAGCGTGGCTTCGTTCCCGCGTATCGCTGGACCCTGGGACAGGTAAGTGTCCAATTATTAAAAGTCAGCAGCTGCAGTATTTGTAGCTACTGACTTTTAATTTAAAATTTTTTAAATTTAAATTTTTTTTTTTAATGGTTACTCCTCTTTAAAGCGTAAAGGAGACTAAAACCTCGTAAACACTGCTGGGTTGAAAAAAACTGACAGCTCCGGTCAGAGCCGCAGTACTAACAATCCAATGTTAGTAAAGCGATCTCCCCTGCTGTACTATTACGTTCTGACAGGAGGATTCCCCCCACCCACCAGAACACTCCGGGCAGTGCTCTAAGCCATTGGTTGATCGGGAGCTGGTCGGCTGCTGGTTTTTCAGCATGCTCATCTGACCAAAGCTGGCCGCTTTGGCTGTACTTTTCCTTCAAGGAGTTGTAAAGGCAGATGTTTTTTTTATCTTAATGCATTCTATGCATTAGGATAAAAAACCTTTGTGCAGAAGCCTCCCCAGCACCCCCCTAATTACTTACCTGAGACCCATCTCTCTCCAGCGATTCCCACGAGTGTCTTAGCCATCCAGGACTCTCCTCTTGATTGGCTGAGACACAGCAGCGGCGCCATTGGCTCCCACGGCTGTCAATCAAAGTCAGTCGGGGCTCCATGTCTGAATGAACACACAGAGCTGTGACTCAGCTCGGGTGCCCCCATAGAAAGCTGCTGGCAGCGGGGGCACTAATAGGGGGGAGGGGCCAGGAGCAGTGAAGAGGGACCCGAGAAGAGGAGGATCCAGGCTGCTCTGTGCAAAACCAACTGCACAGAGGAGCTAAGTATACCATTATCATTCACTGCATGCCTTGAACGTAACTGTTTTGGGAAACAGTTAAAGCGGAACTAAACCCTCCTATCCTTTACAACTAAGGAATCTGCCATCTTAGCCCTTATTTCATCTGTGGTTGCCACGGCACATATGATCAGTTTTAACATCAGCCATTTGATGGCTTGACAGTTCAGTTGAGAGCACAAGCAACTGTGACAGTTATCAATCACAGCATGCCTTGAGTTTTGGGAAACTGTTAAATCGAATGGTTTAGTTCCTGCTGTTTCTGCCTTCCATCCCCACAGAGGCTCCCACAGGCATCTTGGACAAAGCATTTAGAAGTGGTGCACCACTCCTTCCTCTTCATTGATGCATGAGGGAGAAGTGGTAAACCACTTTGAAATATGTTGCATAATAAATTTGAAGAATGATATAAACACCACTGTGTGGATTTTGTAAGGGCCCTGGCAGGGAATTCCAGAGCTTGGTGATTTATCTGTTTTTACTGCAGCTCACTCCATCTACAGCCTTCCGCGTCATCCTACTGTCTGCTCCCACCCCCTGAACTACACTACATGGGATTCTGCAAATGAGTTTTCAGCTGTTTGCACTATATAGGGGTTGATTTAGGCTCCATTCACATTAGTGCGTCTCCAAAGTCGCTCGATTTCCAGTGCAACTTTGAAGCACGACTTTGATCCAACTTTACACTCAATGGAAGTCGCATCAAAAGTCACACCAAAGTAGTGCAGGCACCTTTTCAAAGTCGATGCGACCTTAACCACTTGCCAGCCGAGCCAATTCTGACATGTCTCGATTTTTTTATTTTTTTTGCTATAAAATTACTTAGAACTCCCAAACATTATATATTTTTTAGCAGAGGTCCTATAGAATAAAATCATGGGTTTTGCAATTTTTTATGTCACACGGTTTTTCAAACGCAATTTTTGGGGGAAAAGTACACTTTCATGAATTTTATTGCACATAAACACAATATAATACCCAATTTTTGGGTAAAATATGATGTTACGCTGAGTAAATAGGTACCAAACATGTCACGCTTTAAAAATTGCGCATGCTCGTGGAATGGCGCCATACTACAGTACTTAAAAATCTCCATAAGCGGTGCTTTAAAAATCTTTGCAGGTTACCAGTTTAGAGTAAGGTCTCTTTCACACGAACGATCCCTTCAGGTCAGTTTTTTAGGCGGACCTTAACGGATGCTCCATATGGAGCGTTGGATGTCGCGGTGACATGTCCGCTGAGATCCGACCCGCTCCAATCCGAAAAAGTGTGACGGAGGAAAAACCTACTTTTCCATCCGTCTGAGGATCGGATCGCGTGACGACGAACTCTATGGTCCGTCGTCATCCGATCTCCCATAGGGGAGAGCGGCGCTCTGACAGGTCCGTCCCTGCACAGTGGGCAGAGACAGACCTGTCATCTTCCTGCTCAGCTCGATTCCGTCGATCCCCGCTGAGTAGGGGTGCAACGGATCAAAAAACTCACGGATCGGATCGATCCTCGGATCAGGAGTCACGGATCGGATCATTTTCGGATCAGCAAATAATAATTGAATTTGCAAAAACCTGTGAAAATTCCGCCACCATATAGTCCCCACTGTAATATCCACGTCATCTCCCCCACTGTAATATCCACATCCTCTCCCACACTGTAATATTGGCTGGGTATCGCAGAGTATTGGCTGGGTATCGCAGAGTATTGGCTGGGTATCGCAGAGTATTGGCTGGGTATCGCAGAGTATCGGCTGGGTATCGGCTGGGTATCGGCTGGGTAATGCAGAGTATCGCAGAGTAATGCAGAGTATCGCAGAGTAATGCAGAGTATCGCAGAGTATCGCAGAGTAATGCAGGGTAATGCAGAGTATCGCAGAGTAATGCAGGGTAATGCAGAGTATCGCAGAGTAATGCAGGGTAATTCAGGGTAATGCAGAGTATATGCAGGGTATATGCAGGGTAATGCAGGATATTGGCTGGGTAATGCAGGGTTTACAAGTGATCGCTCCGTCATTTGACGGAGCGATCACATTAAAAACAGTGGCCGGGTGTACCAAGATGGCCGCCGCTCCGGAGCTAGGCCGAAGCCGCGGCCTTTCCTAAGGCCGCCGGGTGTACAAAGATGGCCGCCGTTGCTCCGGAGCTAGGCCGAAGCCGCGGCCTTTCCTAAGGCCGAGGCCGCGGAGCGCTCCGCGGATCGCGGGGTGTGCCGATCCGAACGGGGTGGCCCGTTCGGATCACGGATCGGCGACGATCCGTTGCACCCCTACCGCTGAGCAAACGGATGTTCACGGGGCGGATCATCACGGATCCGTCCCGTGTGAAAGGACCCTTAAAGAGGAGATCTGGTGCTAGAATTATTGCTCTCGTGCTGACGTTCATGACGATACCTCACATGTGTGGTGCAATCACTGTTTACATATGCGTTCAGGCGTATGCTGCAGGCATCATCCCCATATAACCCTTGCCGACCGTGGACATCTTATGACGGCCTATGGTCAGAGAGTAGTGGTTAATGACTCTTACTCTGAATGGGCTAAGGTTATCAGTGGTGTACCCCAAGGTTCAGTGTTGGGACCCTTACTTTTTAATATCTTTATAAATGATATTGGGTCTGGGATTAAAAGTAACATTTCTGTCTTTGCAGATGACACCAAGCTATGCAGTGGAATAACGTCCTTACAGGAGGTCTCCAATTTACAAGCCGACCTCAATGCCCTAATTGGGCGACTATGTGGCAGATGAGGTTTTATGTTCATAAAAGTAAAGTTATGCACTTGGGGGCTAAGAATATGCATGCATCATACATGCTAGGGGGGGTACAACTGGGGGGATCCATAGTGGAGAAGGATCTGGGGGTTTTGGTAGATCATAAGCTCAATAATAACATGCAATGCCAAGCTGTGGTTTCCAAAGAGAGCAAAGTCCTTTCTTGTATTAGGAGAGGTATGGACTCCAGAGAGAGAGATATAATTTTTCCCCTGTTAAAATCATTAGTAAGACCTCATCTGGAATATGCAGTTCAGTTTTGGGCACCAGTTCTCAGAGAGGATATCAGAGAACTGGAGAAAGTGCAGAGAAGGGCAACCAAACTGATAAGAGGCATGGAGGAGCTCAGCTATGAGGAAAGATTAGAGGAACTGAATTTATTCACTCTTGAGAAGAGGAGATTAAGGGGGGATATGATCACCATGTATAAATATATAAGGGGTCCATATAGTGAACTTGGCGTTGAGTTATTCACTTTACGGTCAACACAGAGGACAAGGGGGCGCTCTTTACGTCTAGAGGAAAAGAGATTTCATCTCCAAATATGGAAAGATTTCTTCACAGTAAGAGCTGTGAAAATGTGGAATAGACTCCCTCCAGAGGTGGTTCTGGCCAGCTCAGTAGATTGCTTTAAGAAAGGCCTGGATACTTTCCTAAATGTACATAAAATAACTGGGTACTAACATTTATAGGTAAAGTTGATCCGGGGAAAATCCGATTGCCTCTCTGGGATCAGGAAGGAATTTTTTCCCCTGCTGTAGCAAATTGGATTATGGTTTTCTGTTTTTTTTCTTTGGCCTTCCTCTGGATCAACTGTGGGTATAGGATTGGGTATATGGGATTGTATGATATTTTTTATTTTATTTATTTATTTTATGGTTGAACTGGATGGACTTTTCTTTTTTCAACCTGACTAACTATGTAACTGTGTAACATAAAATGCTAAAGTGAAAATGCAGCTTAAAGTGGTTCTAAAGCCTCCATTACAACTTGCACCTACAGGTAAGCCTAGATTAAGGCTTACCTGTAGGTACAAGATATTTTCCAAAAAGTTTTACAACGTTGTCTACAGAGCATGTGCACCGTAGACAACAGTGCATTCACAGGGTTAATGCCCATTCACAAACCCGGCCTTTGCAATGCAATGCGTGGAGCGACGTCTTCGCTGCTCTGGCCAATCACAGCGCCGCAGCGCCGCAGCGCCTTCCGGGTATCTGTGGAGAGATGGCTGCGGCTGGAGGGGGAGACGAGGATGGCTTCGGGGGCCCCCGAGCTAAGGTAAGTTATGCATAATGAGCTAGTATGCTACTAGTCATACTAGCTCACTATGGCTTTATCTTGCAGGTGGTATTAAGAAAGAAAAAAAAAACGGGTTTACTACCACTTTAACCACTTCCCTACCCGCCCATGTACATATGACGCCCACAAGGTGGATCTCCCATCCTGGGTGGGCGTCATATGACGTCCTCTCATTCCCGGCCGCCTGGGGGGCGCGCGCACGCCCGCGGCGTCACTCGGAACCCGGTGCGAGTGCCCGGTGGCCGCGATGTCCGCCGGGGCACCCGCGATTGCCCGTTAAAACAACGGGACCGTGCGGGACCGTGGAGCTGTGTGTGTAAACACACAGCTTCACGTCCTGTCAGCGGAGAGGAGACCGATCATGTGAACCCAGTATGGAGGATCACTGATCGGTCTCCTCCCCTTGTGAGTCCCCTCCCCCCACAGTTAGAATCACTCCTATAGGGAACACATTAACCCTGCAGCGCCCCCTAGTGTTAACCCCTTCCCTGCCAGTCACATTTACACAGTAATCAATGCAATTTTATAGCAACGATCGCCGTGTAAATGTGAATGGTTCCAAAAATGTGTCAAAAGTGTCCGAAGTGTCCGCCGCAATGTCACAGTCACGAAAAAAAAATTGCAGATCGCCGCCATTACTAGTAAAATAAAAAATGCAATAAATCTATCCCCTATTTTGTAGACGCTATAACTTTTGCGCAAACCGATCAATATACGCTTATTGCGATTTTTTTTACCAAAAATATGTAGAAGAATACGTATCGGCCTAAACTGACTAAAAAAATAGTTTTTTTTAAAAAAAATGGGATATTTATTATAGCAAAAAGTAAAAAATATTGTGTTTTTTTTCAAAATTGTCACTCTTCTTTTGTTTATAGCGCAAAAAAACAAACCGCAGGGGCGATCAAATACCACCAAAAGAAAGCTCTATTTGTGGGAAAAAAAGGACGTCAATTTTGTTTGGGTGTAACGTCGCACGACCGCGCAATTGTTAGTTAAATCGACGCAGTGCCAAATCGCAAAAAGTGCTCTGGTAAGGAAGGGGGTAAAATCGCCCGGTGCTGAAGCGGTTAAGGGTTAATGTAGAGAGGTGGTGGTGTAAAAGGCTGCCTTTTCAGCCAAAGACCTTGCAGCTCAAGCACAGAGAAAGGCAAGGTTTTACAAGTGTTGTTTACAATGAAAAGCATCTCAATAGGACGCACGCAGCTTCGGAACTGACATCTCCACCGCACCATTGAAGGAAATGAGAATCTGCTGACTTGTCAACCACAGGAAAACAATAACCATCTATAAATACAGAACATTAAAAGAATAATGTGTCATTGTACAGTATAGGCTACAAACATTATAGTGACCTAAACTGCATGTGCATCTATGGTCAAAATGTAAAATCATATAATCATCTCCACAAGTATTTCAATTATTTCCAGCCTACTCCTATTCATCTAAAAGATCTTGAAGTATATAAACTTACTCTGCGAAGATCCCCGCTCATCTACTTCCTGCAGTTCCTGTGCACTGTGAGTAGGCAATGCTGTGTCACACATTTCACAGAGCCTGCCTTCTGAACTACAGAGGAGGAGGAGTTATAGGAGGCGGAGTCAGTACAGGAATCACTGCTTGCAGCAAGGTATCATGGGATATGTAGTCCTTAGACTGTAAATAAACAGCAGAGGGGAACTGCAATGTACATACCTCCCAAAATTTTGAGATGGGAATGAGGGACACCTATTAACAAATGTATGTAGGCATAGGACATGCCCCCTGCCACACCCCCATTAAAGGATAATAAACCAAAAAAAGGTTAATTAAATCCACAAGGACTTTTTTTTTTTTAACACTACTATTCCTTTATATTGGCTTTTAACCACTTCAGCCCCGGACCAATTGGCAGCCAAAGGACCAGGCCCCTTTTTGCGATTCGGCACTGCGTCGCTTTAACTGACAATTACGCGGTCGTGCGACGTGGCTCCAAAACAAAATTGGCGTCCTTTTTTCCCCACAAATAGAGCTTTCTTTTGGTGGTATTTGATCGCCCCTGCGGTTTTTATTTTTTGCGCTATAAACAAAAATAGAGCGACAATTTTGAAAAAAATGCAATATTTTTTGCTTTTTGCTATAATAAATATCCCCCAAAAATATATAAAAAAAACATTTTTTTTCCTCAGTTTCGGCCGATACGTATTCTTCTACATATTTTTGGTAAAAAAAATTGCAATTAACGATTATTGATTGGTTTGCGCAAAAGTTATAGCGTTTACAAAATAGGGGATAGTTTTATAGCATTTTTATTAATATTTTTTTTTTTACTAGTAATGGCGGCGATCAGCGATTTTTATTGTGACTGCGACATTATGGCAGACACATCGGACATTTTTGACACATTTTTGGGACCATTGTCATTTATACAGCAATCAATGCTATTTAAATGCATTGATTCCTGTATAAATGACAGTTGTAGTGAAGGGGTTAACCACTAGGGGGAGGGGAAGGGTTATGGGCTGTGACGTGTGTGTGTGTTTTTTTACATTAGGGGGCGGGGCTGACGTCTGACGTCATTGATCGGCTTTCCCGATGACCGGGAACAGCCAATCAATGACAGGCAGAGTAGGAAGCGCGGGGAGAGGTTTGTTTACACAGACCTCTCCCCGTTCTTCAGCTCCGTGACCCGATCGCGGGACACCAGCGGCGATCGGGTCCGCTGGTCCCGCGGCCTGGGTCACGAAGCTCCCGACCGGGTCGCGGGCGCGCCGCTGGCTTCGCGCACGCGACCCACGGGCAGGCATTTAAAGGATCCCGTACAGGTACGGGATTTTGCCTGCCCGTGCCATTCTGCACACGTATGTGCATGAGGCGGTCGGGAAGCGGTTAAAATGTACAAATGCAGCAATTTAGAATAAGGATGAAAGGTTTAGCACAGGGAAACACTTTTTGAAAGATAAAAAGTGCATTTTATATACACTTATGTAGTGGCCATAACCCACAGAGGGGCGGCCTAGACTTTTGGGCTTACCGGTTACCTCCGCTTGGCTTGTCGGTGAATGTCCAGGGGTTCCCAGGGTTAGTACCCAACAACTTTGGATGCTGACACAATAAAAGTCCTTTTGAAGGTTTTTATTTCTGCAGTGGTATCATCCAACATAACACAGTCTCAGATAGGAATAGAGGGCAAGGGTGAAGAAACTCAGGCACCTTGAACTGCTGACATCCACAGAATGTCTCTAATCAAACCCAGAGAGTAGCCACTCGCAGCTGGGTACTTCAATGCCGGATAAACCTCTAGCCAGAGGTATGGCAGCCAACAATGTGATCCGGAAACTTGCAAAAAGTCTCTGACCCAGAGTAAACTTGCAACTGAAGGTGAATAGGAACCTTTCTCACAGTACCTGGAACTTTGTCTCCTTGGCAGTACTGTGGAAGTGTGGATTCTTTAGTGTCCATACAACTTAGCTTCCAGGCTCTTACTGAGATGCCAGCTTAATGGCCCTCCTCCGAAGAGTCCTCCCCCGGTCACTTGTATGAGCTGTGGTGCCCCTCCAATACTGAGAGCACACCGGGATGCCTTGAATCCTCCTTCAGTTACTGGGCCTCGGGCTAACCGGCTCCGAGACTAGGGAACAGACGGATCCTTGCCCCAGACCATACGGGTCTATGGGGCTAGTCAAACTGACCATGTTTGCGGGACGGCAAGCGCTCCCAGGCCCGGGACCCCTCACGGGGCTACCCTGGTCCAGAACCAGGAAACAGGACTGCGGCCAAACCCCGAACACGTGACTTCAGCACCTTAAGTACCCTTCCCCAGACTACACAGCGGGGCCAGGCGCACCCACTGATTGGCTCTGGGGAAGATTGATACCTAAGATGTCCAACCAGGCCTGGTTCTAGGCCTGTCATGGGTACCTCACTGCACCCATGACCAGGCAGAACCCTAGTACAGCCCAGCCAAACTGATGCCAAAGTTAACCTGTACAATTAACCCTCAGAACCCCATTACTAATCTGAGGAAAAAACTAAATTTCCACGTATAGCGCACACCTGTTAAAGTGTGCCCACTACACTTGGATCAGACCAAAATGAGGGACAAATGAGGGGGGAAGAGGGACGGAGGGACATAGCTCCAAATCAGGGACAGTTGGGAGGTATGAATGTATGAGAGCAAAGATTCCAGGAAGTTGTGGAAAGAGATGGCCAGCAGACAAGCAGAACTCACAACATGAAAAGAGATTATTTATATTGTATTGTCAAAAATAGATATTGCTTGTATTGTTATTACAATGCTGATCTTATAAAAATAAAAGTGTACTGTGACCATAGAACTCATTTAATGGCCTTATGGATATGGAGGTAGATTTTTTTGATGATTTGATAAAGTCCTTCTAATTGATTTGATGAACAAATGGAGACCCATTTATTACAGAGGAGTGATGCGATAGTTTTTAATAAATGAAATGTTTAAAAACAATCCACTCCCTCTCCATGTCAGAGCTGTAGGCATGTCAGTCTGTGAAGTCCGCTGCCCCATTATCCTGATCCACGCTACTGTTTCACTGAATCCCTGGAGGAAGCCAAGGATACAGAGCCGCAGGGAAACTGCAGCGAGCAGCCTGGGATGCTGTGACCAATCAGAGCGTTCCCGGAGGCTTAACCACACCTCCATCATCAGAGGCTGACAGTTCACATGAGTTTCCCGCAGCTCTCTGTTTTCTCCATCAATTCAGTGAAACAGCAGCGTGGATCGGGAGAATGGGGCAGCGGACTTCACAGACTGACAAGCCTACAGCTCTGACATGGAGAGGGAGTGGATTGTTTTTAAACATTAAATTTTTTAAAAACTACCGCACCAGCAGCTACCTGGCGCGCCTCTCTCTCCCTTATGTTTTGACTCCTCTGTAATTGCCCCCCACCGCTCCGATCCCCTGCTGTCCAGGTCCCCCTATGTGCTGGGGCCCCTACAGGAGGCCTCGTGGTACCCCCTGTCGGCTGCCATGGGGGTATTGGGGGGAGGAGGATTTGTGCTGGTAGGAGAAGAAGATTTGTAATAGGAGGGGATGGGGATAATGGCACCCCAATCGTTTAGTTATACTTCTTTTGGGTGACAGGCATCCCACGATTCTGTTTGCACGATTTGTTGGGTGACAATAGAGGGCAAAATCGTGCCGCGGTTGGGGTGCCATGCCGTGCGCTGCTAAAGTGTTTGGGTTTGGCTTGAAGAAAAGGTGGCAACCCTACAGGATAGCAATTCATTTCTTATAAATGATTGTGACAAGCAGTGTTGGTCATCTTACTTTAAAAAAGTAATTAGTTAAGTTACAAATTACTTCTCCCAAAAAGTAATTGCATTAGTAACTCAGTTACTACATTGGAAAAGTAATTAGTTACGCAGCAAAGTAACTGACTTTTTTTTAAAATATTCTATACGTGTAACTAAGGGGTGGGTCTAGTACTACTGTAAGCAAGGGGCGCATTTATTATTATTGTTATATATCGGGTAACCAAGGGGCTGCTCTATTATTACTCTAACCAAGGGGCAGATCTGTTATAGCGTGTAAGCAAGGGGCGGGTCTATTATTATTATATCGTGTAAGGGGCGGGTCTATTATTATTATATCGTGTAAGGGGCGGGTCTATTATTATTATATCGTGTAAGGGGCGGATGGCTACAGAAGAGGGCGAATGTTAAATTAATGGGCAGAGCTTGATATATAACAATAATAATAAATGCGCCCCTTGGTTACAGTAATACTAGACCCGCCCCTTACTTACAAGATAGACGCCCCTTTCAGAGTAGCACGAGCATCAGGAGCGTGCAGCATCGCCTCGTACAATTACATGTTAACTGCACCTGTGCGGTGTAGAGTTCACTCAGAGCTGTTTAGGTTCGTCAATTTTCGGAAGCTCCGTAGTCCTTCGTACTGCGCAAGCCCTGCGCCTGCGCAGTACAGGGGGTCCTTATACGGCGGGGGAACTTTTCGGCAGGACACCGGAATTACACTACTGCCATCTAGTGGCGGTAGATGTAATTGGGGTAACTAAGTCAAAGTAATGGGTACTGAGTTACCATGAGGGGAAAAGTAATCAGTTAGATTACTCGTTACCCTCTAAAGTAACTGCGTTAGGTAACTCAGTTTATTTTAACTCAGTTACTTACATCACTGGTGACAAGAATGCTTTGCTTTACTTCTGAGAAGCATATAGATGGTAATTTCCAGGACTTTGCAATGATTTGGTTAGTGGTAACAAAGATACATGTGATGAGTCTGTGTTTTTTTTTTTTGTGAGGATACTTCCTTATTTAAAGATGGCATAACAAGATTTATCATCTTATAGGAAATGCCTAGTAATGTTTTTGTACCAAGGCAGGGCTGTGAGTTATCTACCTTTTGCCTTGAATTCTTCTTTAACCACTTGCATACTGGGCTTTTTTCACACTTTGAATGAAAATTGCGCCATCATGCAATACTGTACCCATATGAAATTTTCATAATTTCTTTCACACAAATAGAGATTTATTTTGGTGGTATTCAATCACCGCTGTTTTTTTTTTTTATTTTTTGCTAAACAAACAAAAAAAAGACTGCAAATTTAGAAAAAAAAAAAAATATTTTTTTTCATATTTTGCAAACAGGTTATTTTTCTCCTACACTGATGGGCACTGATAGGTGGCATGGAGAGGTGGCACTGATTAGCAGTACTGATGGGCACTGATAGATTGCACTGATTAGCAGCACTGGTTGGCACTTAGGGGACCGATGTCCCTCTAACAGAAGCTGGTTACTGGCTTTTTTCTTTTATTCACGATGACCGCGTGAAGAAAAAAAAAAAAAAGCCGGTAACTGGCTTCTGTTTACTTCTATGATCAGCCGCCCTTGGCTGACAGCTGATCACGTGGTAAAGGGCCTGCTGTGATTTGCCCTTTACCCTTATCTGTAATCAGCTGAGTCCGAAGAACACAGCGATCAGAGTGGGACGCGGGCGGCACGAGAATGGGAGGACATACATGGACGCCCTCCTGGAATTTTGAAGTCAAGTGGTTAAAACAGGGGTGCAGGTTCTATTGCCTAGGCACTCTTGTTGCGTGCAGGTTCTGTTGCCTAGGCACTCTTGTTGCGTGCAGGTTCTGTTGCCTAGGCACTCTTGTTCTGCCATCTAAAGGCTGTATACCTGCTCTGTGAAATCATCTAAGGCAGTGGTTCCCAACCTAATCCTTAAGTACCCTGAAAAAGTTTTGATTTCAGGGTTTCCTTGATCTCTCACATGTGCTTTAAACTGGGGTTGCACCAATACTGATACTAAGCATTTGCATGAAAACTTGTAATTGTGCAAATGCTCCGAAAACCAGTACGTTTGCAGTGTAATTTGAGCCAATACAAAATTAATGGGCTCAAGTTGCACTGCGGTGCGATTTCTGTCCAAATCGCATGCGGTTGCCACACTGCTCTTGTGTGAACCCAGGCTTGTCAATGCAATTTGAGCCCATTAATTTTGTATGGGCTCAAATCACACTGCAAAGGTATCAGTACTCAGTATCAGTGAGTACTTGTGTGCAAGTATAGGTACTCATACTCACTTGTACAAAAACGGTAACTGTGCAACCCTACTTTAAAATCAATGGTTTGGCATTTATGACAGCTGTTTTATCTAAGGAAATTCCCAAAACATGACCTGTACTCCACTTTAAAGCAGAGTTTCACCCAGAAATGGAACTTCCGTGGATAGGATTCCCCCCCCCCCCTCCAGGTGCCACATTTGGCACCTTTCAGAGGGGAGCCGATACCTGTCAAATCCAGGTATCTGCTCCCACTTCTGGGAAAAGATCGCCGCAACCTTGTCCCGCGAACTACGCAATGTCCGGGCCCCCCGCTGCCTTCTGGAAGACATACAGCTCCCAGAAGACAGCAGGGACCATTCATAAAGCGCAGCGTGACTTGCACATGCGCAGTAGGAAACCACAAGGCTTTACTTCCTGTTTCCCTTAGTAAGGATGCCGGCGCCTGCACCCAGAGCCGAGGGACGGGTTGGCTTCGGGTGCCGAAATTGCGGGCTCCCTGGACAGGTAAATGTCTTTATATTAAAAGTCAGCAGCTGCAGTATTTGTAGCTGCTAACTTCAATTTTTTTTTTTTTTACCCCGGTGGAACTCCGCTTTAAAGACTAAGGTTGGGAACTACTGATCTAAGGCACTAATGTGCTGCACACTGTTAACCTGAGGGCTTCCTGGAGAGAAAGCTGTAACGGAGGACCTACAGTGCACGGATCTCTCTGCTTCTTCTTTATTCATTATGTGGCATCTCTACTACTGCTGATTCATCATACACCACCAGTCCTCAAGGGGGCAGTTCAATAATGACAAAGTCCTGCTCCTCTACCCAGGTGGCCACATCCACACAGATACAGTGCAGTTCACTAGTGTACCCTCTACCTGCCTCCTTTGGGCACATCTTCCATTGAACAGGTACCCCACTTGCCATTGCCAACCGGGCCAATTCTGACACTTCTCTCATGTAAAAATCTGTGTTTTTTTGATAGAAAATTACTTAGAACCCCCAAACATTATTTTTCATCAATCACATATGTGGTTTGAATATGTGGGCGTGACCCACGTGGTTGCTTTCATTTTTTTTTTTTCTTGATTACTTTTTTTTTTTTTACACTTGCCCTTGAAAATTGTATTTTTCTGGTGACTTTTATTCCTATTACGAGGAATGTAAACACCCCTTGTGATAGAAATAACCAGTAACAGGTTCTCTTTATGGAGAGATCTGGGAACAAGAGAGGCACCGCTCCTTCATAATTTGACTGTGGACGAACGGCAAGTGGTTAATACACTGACCTTTTCCTCTTCCAGCTCCTGGTGGCATGGCTCTCCTAGAAATGTCCCAGGCAAAGTGCACTGGGTATCACAGTTTGGGACCCGGCCCTACAGAGGAGGCATCAGTTTATGTGGCTCCTGCTCCCTCCACAGCCACCTGCTTCCATACAATTTATTGCTATGGGGTGGCAGGTCAGAAACCAGTAGATCGCAACCACCATCCCAGAGCATGGGCATGCGCTTCCCTAGTTTGAGGTTGCAAGCCACAGGTTGAGCACCCCTGGCCTAGCGTGACAACCATGGCCATCGGCCACCTCCATAGATACAGTGGACAAGAGATGTGGCCATCCAGGGATGGAAAGTGTGTTATTTGCAGGATAATTAGAAAAATGAATGCAGCCACAGCACCAAAGACTACTAACTTACGATATATGACATGTTTTGGATTTGGATACACTTTAAACTCAAAGTTAAAAAAATAAAAGACAACACAACTCTGCTTGCCCACATCTCACAGTAAGACCACGTAATCAGACTCTTAGAACGTTTGCTGCTTTATATTTGTACTGGATAGATTTCAGTGCACATGATGTTTGCTCAGCTAGCCTCAATGTTTTCTGTGATGGTAAATCAGAGGGGGGCGATGTTATTGGATAAATACTGAGATAAACAAGATCATTTGTTTTTGTGAAACTCGAAAAGATAAATGTTAAGATTTTAACTTGATCTGCAGGAAAGATGAAGATTGTTTATCTGAATTCCCGACATACTTCAGAACGTGTTGCGGACACGTGTTTTGACGCACAGATGTCAGCCTGAGATACAGAAGAATTTTTTTAAATATTCGCTTCATCAAGACTGGATTCCAAGGAGTAGGTTGACATTTTTTTTTCATTTAAAATCCGAATGTTATTTCATAACCTAAAAGTTGGTAAGACGTCTAGCTCTACCATAATAAAAAAAAAAAGAATGTATAGATGATTTAAAGCGGAGTTCAACCCAAAAATGGAACTTCCGCTCATCGGAACTCCCCCCCCCCTCCGGTGTCACATTTGGCACCTTTCAGGGGGGAGGGGGGTTCAGATACCTGTCTAAGACAGGTATTTGCACCCACTTCCGGGCATAGACTCCCACGGGAGTCTATGCCTCTTCCTGTCCTGCCTCGCTGTCTGCTTGGAAACACACGGGTCCCAGAGACAGCGAGGAGCATTCTCATTGTGCTGCGCAACTCGCGCATGCGCAGTAGGGAACTCGGAAGTGAAGCCGCAGCGCTTCCCTTTCTTTTTTTTAACTTCATATTTTTTATTTATCTTTTTTTGCGTGCATATAAATTTGGAAAGTTTTGAAAGAATTTACTGAGCCCTGCTCTCAAAAAGGTGAAAACCACTGCTCTATAGTATTACCCTTTACTCCACCCCTAACAAGCTAGATAAAAGGTTATGTAGGCAGGTGAAGGAAATAGTGAAGGAGATGGGTCAACACAGAAAGTAATGAGTCACTCCCAAAAAGCTATAAAGCGCAAGGATAGAATTGATTCAAAGTAGTCAAATTTAGCTGCGGGTGAAAATTAAAAAAATTTTGTTGCCAAAAACAAAAAGAAAAAAATTGGACTTTTGTACTCTCCATAAAATCCTTTCACTGAAGGAATCCATCTGTCATAAAGCATGGTTGTGCCCTTCAATGAACGATGAAGAAAATTAGTGGCAGAATAGTGACACTGTGCACCCAGCAGCAGAATAGTGACACTGTGCACCCGGCGGCAGCGCAGTGTTCCCACGGATTGGGCCTTATGGAGAGTTTAACTATTTAACCACGTGCTTACTGGGCACTTAAACCCCCTCCTGTCCAGACCAATTTTCAGCGCTGTCGCACTTTGACAATTGCGCCGTCATACAACACTGTACCCAAATTATATTTTTATCATTTTTCCCCACAAATAGGAGCTTTCTTTTGGTGGTATTTGATTATAACTGGGGTTTTTTTTTTTTAAATAAAATATTTTTTTTAAATATTTTTTATATTTTGTTATAAAGTTTTGTAAACAGGTAATTTTTCTCCTTCATTGATGTACAATGATAAGGCGGCAGTGATGGGCACCGATAGGTGGCAGCGATGGGCACTGATTGCTTACACTGATTGGCACCACTGGTGGGCATTGATAGGTGGCACTGTGGGTACTATAGGCACGACAGGTGGCACTGGCAGGGGGTACTGAATTTCACAGAGGAGGCAGATGTGCCTCCTTCCTCTTCAGGACCGATGTCCCTTTAACATAAGCCGGTGATCGGCTTTTTTTTTCTCCTCACGCTGTCAGCGCGAGGAGAAAAAAAAATAACAATCACCGAGCTTTTGTTTACATCATGTGATCATCTGTCATTGGCTGACAGCTGATCACATGGTAAGGAGCGGCGACCGGCCCCTTACTAGGATCGCTGATCAGCTGAGTCTCCGTGGCTGCTGTTTTAGATGCGTCAAAACAAAAAGGTGTGCAGCCACAGCATGAGTAGAAAAGCTTGTCCCCTGCCAGCATAGTGCATAGAATAAGGCATTGCTTTCTGTGTGCAAGCAGTAGTCTTTCTGCAGAGCCAAAATATGCTTGTGTTAAAGGTGCAGGGATAGCATTAGATCATAAAAAGTAGGGGAAGATCCTCTTCAAGTTCAGCTATGTAAGCACTAGTCATAGCTCAAAACCATTCGATTCTGTGCACTCATAGAATACATAGTAATGCCAACTGTTTTGGCAGACATATAAGGCACTTATCAGATTGCTGCATATAACCCACCAAAATGTGGACTCCATGGCGTTTGTCACCCATAGCTGGGCTGCAGATCAGGAGGCTGGATGACTTTGGACGTCATCGAGATTCCATGTACCATTCTGTAAGTTCCACCGGAGCAATCTGGAGTGACTCACAGACATTTTGCAGGTCATCAGGTGTTCTGAGCATATGTTGTTTCCCCATGAATACTGCTTGTAAAGCAAAAGGGTATTTCCATTTGTAATGTATTCCCTTTTCTTTCAGAACCTCTAAGAGAGGTTTCAGGGCTCTCCTGTTTTTTAGTGTAATGGGTGACAGATCTTCAAAGAGTTGGACTGTTGTTCCCTCAAAAATGATCTGTTCTCTAGTTCTCGCTTTTTGGAGAATGCTTTCTTTCAGTCCAAAATTTGTAAGGCAGCAGATAATGTCCCTTGGTGGGTTACCCTCTGGGGCTCTTGGTCTGAGTGCTCTGTGAGCTCGGTCATATTCAATGGGAAATTGATCAGGTCTGTCTATGAGGTCATTGAAAATGGTGGATAAGGCAGGTCTGATTTGATCAGGGGTTACAGATTCTGGCACTCCTCCGACTCTGATATTGTGCCTTCTTCCACTGTTATCCAAGTCCTCAATCTGCCTGTTCATGTCGATCAGGTGCTGGGAATGGGTGGTAGTAATGTTGTCCCGCCTGATCAGTGCTCTGTCTCTCCTTTTCCCTGCGCGTTCACTAACCGCCATTTGTTCCGACAGTCTTAGCAGTTCATTTTTAAGATCAGAGATAGCTGTGGAAAACGACCTTTTAATGTCTGCTGCTATGTCAGTCATGGTAGCATAAGTCAGGGGAATGTCTTTACTGCTATTACCTGCCACCGAATCCGCGGATGCTGGCAGTGAGATCTCATCTTTCCCCCTCCACGCTTGTTCTGTGCGTCGGCACCATCTTGGAGCTTTTGCCTCCGCCGCTATACAGGTATTTGTTCAAGTTTGCGGGTGAGATTCTCTTTTTAGGAGACACCAGCGATCGCAGTATGTGGTTGTGTGTCCCCCGTTTAAGTTGTGTGGACATATTCGTCCTTTTTGTGGTCTTTTGCAGGTCCCAGGCCTCTCAGTCCACCAGAGCTTCAGCACAGTGCAGCCATCCGCTCTGCGATCCAAGCCATGCTCCCAACACGAACATAGTGACGAACTACGAGGAATTTCAGCTCTTGAGTGCCACCCTTTGGGCCCCTTCTGCTAATTTCGTGTTTGGTGAGCAATGATTCTGAGCATGCGTGTTTGTACTTTCGACTTTAGTGTACTGACCATACGAGAATCTGACATCAAACCGTTGTCCGCTGAAAATTTAATAGCCTGCCACCCAACATTTGTTGGCCGAAAAGATGGACAATTGTCAAAAGGAACGTACCAACGGTAAGATTTAAGGACAACAGTCTGTCAACAGGCAATCCCCTGCCAACAATCGTACCATGTGTACAAGGCTTTAGTCTTGGAATGTGGCTGCCAGTAGATTTAGAGTTCATTTTGGCTGAACTTCCACTTTAAAGCGGTTCTGCACTCTGTAAAAAAATTTTTTTTTTTTAGGACGTAATATAAAGTATGCTTACCTTTATTAGGGGACTCACCTGTTCCATCTTCCATCTCGATCGCCGCCGGTTTTCGTCCGATGAAGTTCCTCGTCTTCTTCTTTAGTGCTGGGGGCCATCTTGCCTGTGGGCATGTGAAACACCCACAGGAACTTTAGATGGCCCAGCATGCACCGCCGTTACTCGCGCGTGCGCAGTAACGGCACATCTGCCGACATCTCACGAGATTTCGGCAGATGCGGCCGAAATCTCGGGAGATTTCGGGAAGATGTGGCCGAAATCTCGGGAGATTTCGGAAGATGCCCGCACTGACTCCTGGGATCAATGACACCAGATCCCAGGAGACAGTGCGGCGTGACGACGATCGACGCAGAGACCCCGCCCGCCGCCGCAGAGAGAGAAGACCGGAAGTCTTCAATTACAAGGTAAGTAAAAAAAAAAAAAACATTTCATTTAGTACTCTTTGCCTGATTTGGAAGGCAAAGAGATTTACTAAATGAAATGGGTGCAGAACCGCTTTAAGTGCTAGAGGAAGCATGCAATGCGCCGGCCTGTTTATAAAACGCTTCAACCAGTGGCGTCTCCAGCTTTCATATTTAGGGGGGGCACATGGGGGACAGGGACAAAAGTAGGGGGGCAACTATAAAATGCAATATATATATATCTCTTGGGGCCCTTTACTACAATCCCACAACAGGTCCTTTCACATGTTCTGCAGTGAGCTCCCTTCCTACTGTATTGGGGCCCCCCGGGGTGGCAGAAGAGATATGTCACCAGCATACCAAGAAAATATAAGGGTCCAAAGCAGTGGGAGAACTATCAGGGTTGCAAAGGTTGTCTTGCCACCGGGCCTTGGTGTTCTGCCACTGTGGTGTTCCCCAGCCTCCTCTTGCTGTCCTGCCCCTGCTATTGACAGCGCTGGTTTGGCATCTGTCTCCTTGGCAGCGGCAGTCTATTAGGACCTAGTGCTGGTGACATTATGGGTGCATGCAGGGGAAGGCTGGCGCTATTGGTTGTATAGAGCCGAGCCCCCAGCTGGTCACCTAGCAGCAGTAGTGCTGTATAACCTTCTCTGTTGACATGCTGATCGGGATGTGATCCAGGTGATGCTCCCAGTCAGATCTAATAAACACAGTATTTATTAGCATCAAGAGTACAACCACATCAACCGTATGTTCAGCAGCCATGTGGGCTCTTTGCCTGTAAGGTGTGGGCTTCGATCAATAAAACCACTATGATATTTAACACTAGGATTTGACTAGGAGCATCACCTGGATTGCATCACAATCAGCATGTCAGAGAAGGCTGCACTGCTGATAAGCAACCTGCAGGGAGGTCAACTGTCTACTCTACAACCATTAGAGATGGGCTCGGGTGTGTTTGAAATCCCCCATGCCCGATCCCGCCAGGAAGCCGACACTGCAAGTGGCTAATCACATTACATTCCTGATCTGTGCAGCTGCGGACCGGGAAATGTCTCACTGCCATTGATTAGCGCTGTGCAGTGTGGGCTTCCTGGCAGGCTCGGGCATGTGGAATTTTGAACATGCCCAGCTAATCTCTAACAACAAATTGTTCTGGCCCTCCTGTATATCAGCCCCATAAAGTAACCAGCACTGGGTTCCAATGTGCCGCTGCTGCCATGGAGACAGAGACCAGAGCTGTGAATAGCCGGGACAGGACAGCAACCCTGGTAGTTCCACCACTGGTCCACACTGGGAGGATTCCCACAACCACCTATAATGTGTAGATGGGAGAATTGGATAATTTCTTTTTTTTTTCATTCAACCTACTAGTTAAATGAAAAAAGTGATCAATGTATGGGCTGCCTAAGTGCTAAGACCAGCCATAAGCAGTTTAAATCTCACCTGGTTCAGCAGGAACTGGCTGAGATTTTAACCATTAATGAGCACACTGAATGTACCTAGTTGATCGATCAAATTGGGAACAACCAGCCTGCCAGATACTCTTGATTATCACTAGTGGTTGCTATAGCCACTAGTGATAATCACTGTTTGTTGGGAGAATACAATTGCTGGGCAGGAACGATATTCCCCTGTCACCACTGTCTGTGTTGATGGGGGAATCATGCAAGTTTCTTTCCTGCAATTTGTGGATGCAAGAAAGAAATTTGCACTGTTTATTACCTGCCTAACTGAAAGTAAATTGTGAAGGTCTTGAAAGAACAGGCGAGAAGGAGGGACAGATGGGGGAAAGAAGGGATGGAGATAATGCAGTTCAGTGATTACAGTGTACTGCAGTGCACACACTTACCCACGGGTCCAGGCTAGAAGCTCAGGCATCATTGACACACAGCCAGGAATGCTGCTGATTTCGTATTTCCCGCCCACACATCCCCTCTCTTTAGATACAGCTGCATGCCGGGGATAGTGTGGGTGGGACTGGAAGACTCAGGAGGAACAGGGGCGGGGGGGGGAGGAGGAGCTGCATTCATCTTTGCTCTAACGTACATGAGGAGAGAGGAGGTGGCTGGACTTGCTGGGCTGTGAAAGAGTGTCATAGACTGACACTCGGCTCAGCTTGCAGTCCCCACTCTTGGAATTTACAGGCTGGTTCTCCTGTCCTAAGGACGGGAGAAATCAGTCTGTTTTTTCAGTAACAGAGTCCTGGTGGAGTCCTTCCTGCAACTCGCTCTTCTCCCTGCCAATGAGGATGCAGGGGAAGGAGCAGATCGGGCTGCCGTGGTTGTGTGAGTGCTCGCATTATGCAGTGTCAGCGAGCAGAGGGAGGGGGGGAGGAATCACTGGGGATACTCTCCCTCTCAATAGAGACTGTGTTACTCCAGCAGTGGCCTGAGTAGGATGTGGCGCATTCGCTACGAATGCAAACAAAAAGACATGCCTTTTTGTAAAAAAAAATATTTTTTTTTTGGGGGGGCACAGCATAATGTTGGGGGGGCCGTGGCCCCCTCTGGCCCCCCCCTAGGGTCGCCATTGGCTTCAACCTGTTTCTTCTTTCCCCCACTGTGTGTGTGTTTTGTGTTCACAAGAAGCAATAAAAGGTGGATCAAAGTGTGCAACTGTCCAGGGAATTTCTTCCATATAACTATGTGCAGTTGACAAGCTGGTTTGGCAACCTTGTGGAGAAGTAGTGTGTGAAATTGCATAGTGGTGTACAGCTACCTGGAGCAGTGTTTCCCACACAAAGCACTTACAGGACATTCCTAACTCATTAAATTTAGGAAAACATAAGGCTGGAGTTCTACCTTAAATATAAAAAGAAACTACAGATAATTCTGGATTACTATATACCCCTACTGTAACCCAACTAAAGATATAACATTGGCCTGCAATTGTTCCTTACTCCAACACCCTGACCAGATGGTAAAAATAAGACCCACAGGCAAGCTTCTTTTAAATGACAAAAATATATATATTTACATATATAACTTTCTCTGTACATTAACAAGGATAGGGTTTCCTTTACAAGGGATCAGCAACATTTTCGTCACTGTGCTGTGCTTGGTTTTTCCTCTTCACTTGCCTTCGGGAAGCTTTGAAATGAGTTGGGCTAGGCTGGGGGAAAGGGATAGGGGTCAGCTTGTTGTGGGACAGTCCTGGGGTTGGGGTGAAAGGAAGACCATTAGGAGAAGTAGTGGGACTGCTGACTGACGAGTAGCCGGAACTGTTGTCTGTGCTGATCATCAAGGAGTGAAATGAAAGTTCTGGTTTTGCAGGTAGCAGCGGAAGGTTTGTTGTTGCATCCTCATCACTGGAGTCCTGGCAATGATGCTCTTCCGGGAGGATCAGGGATATGTCTAGGATGCCGCTGGGACAAGTGACTGTAAGAACACAGATAAAACCGATTTGTAAAACACAAATTTGGCAGATATTTTGGCATTTAAAAAAAAATAAAAAATACATTTAAATTACATGGCATGGGAGGCATGCTGATATGAAACAGCTTAACCACTTCAGCCCCGGACCATTTGGCAGCCAAAGGACCAGAGGTCTTTTTTCAATTTCGCACTGCACTACTTTAACTGGTAATTGCGCGGTCATGCAATTTTGTAACCAAACGAAATTTGCGTCCTTTTCTTCCCACAAATAGAGCTTTCTTTTGATGGTATTTGATTGCCTCTGTGATTTTTATTTTTTGAGATATAAACGGAAAAAGAGCGAAAATTTTGAAAAAAAAAGAGATTTTCTACTTTTTGTTATAAAAAAAATCTAATAAACTCAATTTTAGTCAAACATTTGGGCCAAAATGTATTCAGCCACATGTCTTTAGTAAAAAAAATGCCAATAAGCGTATATTTATTGGTTTGCGCAAAAGTTATAGCGTCTACAAACTAGAGTACATTTTCTGGAATTTACACCGCTTTTAATTTATGACTGCCTATTTCATTTCTTGAGGTGCTAAAATGGCAGAGAAGTACAAAACCCCCCCAAATGACCCCATTTTGGAAAGTAGACACCCCAAGCTATTTGCTGAGAGGCATGTTGAGCCCATTGAATATTTTTTTTTTTAGTCCCAAGTGATTGAATAAAGACAAAAATAAAAAAGATTTTTTTTTTTTTCAAAAAGTTGTCACTAAATGATATATTGCTCACACATGCCATAGTTATATGTGGAATTGCACCCCAAAATACATTTTGCTGCTTCTCCTGAGTATGGGGATACCACATGTGTGGGACTTTTTGGGAGCCTAGCCGCATACGGGGCCCCGAAACCCAAGCACCGCCTTCAGGATTTCTAAGGGTGCAAATTTTTGATTTCACTCCTCACTACCTATCACCGTTTCGAAGGCCATAAAATGCCAAAATAGCACAAAACCCCCCCAAATGACCCCATTTTGGAAAGTAGACACCCCAAGCTATTTGTTGAGAGGCATGGTGAGTATTTTACAGCTCTCATTTGTTTTTGAAAATGAAGAAAGTAAAGAAAAAAAAAATTTTTTTTTCTTTTTTCAATTTTCAAAACTTTGTGACAAAAAGCGACATCTGCAAAATACTCACAATACCTCTCAGCAAATAGCTTGGGGTGTCTACTTTCCAAAATGGGGTCATTTTGGGGGGTTTTATGCCATCTGGGCATTCCATGGCCTCCGAAACTGTGATTGGCAGTGAGAAGTGAAATAAAAAAATTACACCCTTAGAAAGCCTGAAGGCGGTGATTGGTTTTTGGGGTTCCGTACGCAGCTAGGCTCCCAAAAAGTCCCACACATGTGGTATCCCCGTACTCAGGAGAAGCAACAGAATGTATTTTGGGGTGTATTTCCACATATGCCCATGACATGTTTGAGCAATATATCATTTAGTGACAACTTTTTGTAAAAAAAAAATATATATATTTTTTTTTTTTCATTATTCAATCTCTTGGGACAAAAAAAAAAAATATTTAATGGGCTCAACATTGCTCTCATCAAATAGCTTGGGGTGTCTACTTTCCAAAATGGGGTCATTTGGGGGGGGGGTTTGAACTGTCCTGGCATTTTATGCACAACATTTAGAAGCCTATGTCACACGTCACCCACTCTTCTAACCACTTGTAGACAAAGCCCTTTCTGACACTTTTTGTTTACATGAAAACATATTTTTTTTTTGCAAGAAAATTACGTTGAACCCCCAAACACTATATATATTGTTAAAGCAAAGGCCCTACAGATTAAAATGGTGGGTGTTGCATTTTTTTTTTTTTTCCACACAGTATTTGCGCAGCGATTTTTCAAACGCATTTTTTGTGGAAAAAATACACTTTTTTTTATTTTAATGCACTAAAACACACTATATTGCTCAAATTTTTGATGAAATAAAAAATATGATCTTAGGCCGAGTACATGGATACCAAACACGACATGCTTTAAAATTGCGCACAAACACGCAGTGGCGACAAACTACATACATTTTTAAAAGCCTTTAAAAGCCTTTACATGATACCACATTAGATTCACGGAGGAGGTCTACTGCTAAAATTACTGCCCTCGATCTGACCTTCGCGGTGATACCTCACATGCATGGTGCAATTGCTGTTTACATATGACGCCAGACCAACGCTTGTGTACGCCTTTGCGCAAGAGAAGGGGGGGCAGGGGTGCTTTTTTTTTTTTTTTTTGTTTTTTTTTTTATTTATTTAGCTTTTTTATTTTATTTTTAAACTGTTCCTTCCATTTTTTTTCTTTGTTATGATTTTTATTGTTATCTCAGGGAATGTAAATATCCCCTATGATAGCAATAGGCAGTGACAGGTACTCTTTTTTTGAAAAAATTGGGGTCTATTAGACCCTAGATCTTTCCTCTGCCCTCAAAGCATCTGACCACACCAAGATTGGTGTGATAAAATGCTTTCCCAATTTCCCAATGGCGCGGTTTATATCCGGGAGGGGGGACATTCCCTCCCACTGCTTGTAAAAGCAGTCTAGAGGCTAATTACCCGCTAGAATTGCTTTTACATGAAAGCCGATCACTGGCTGAAAAGAATGATACCAAGATGATACCTAAACCTGCAGGCATCATTCTGGTATAACCATTCAAAGTCCAGCAACATACTGGACATATATTGTAATCTTTTTTTTTTTTCATGCAGCCTCTTGGCTGAACGAAAAAAAGAGATTGATTGGTGGGTATGCCCACCATTAGAATACCTCCCTTCATCCACCCACTTCTAATGATGGGCATACATGCACCATTTATATATGCCGATGCATGGGGGCATCCTCCCGCAAAAGTTATGCCGTGTACACACGGTCGGAATTTCGACCGTATGTACGTGGCATTAGGAGCCAATCGCTCCTCCCCCCCCTGCTGCCCCCATGCTGCGGCATATATGCTCTTTTTTTTTAACTGTGGTGGTGAAATCACCTCCTACAGCGTTGGAGTCGCGGCTTTATGTATCGTGGGAGCAAACGCTGTTGCTGTCAAGATAAATAAATCCGCGTTGCAACTGAATGGCGCACCTGAAAACAAAAAAAATGCTCAACACTAAAACACAGTAAACAAAATTACATACCTGAAAAGCAAGCGTGATAAAACATGATAAAACATAATAAAACATTGCAGAATAGAATGGAGTAAAAAAAAGAGCAACAATAGAGAGAGAATAGAGTGAGAGAGAGAACAATAAAACGACAACTATTTTATTTTTTTTTTTTTTTTTTTGAGATTCACAGGTAAAAAAGCTCCTGACTGAAGCGACTGAATCAAAACGCTACCACAAAAAAACTGTTAGCGATCGCAGGGATCAGGCCTGACTCTGCGAACGCTGCAGTTATGTGTGCTTAGTGTTTTGTAAGTGACAGTGATCGATCGATACTGCACTTGGGTGGGCTGGGCTGGGCGGAGGGGGAAAACGCAGGTGCTAGCAGGTATCTGGGCTGATCCCGCTAACAATGCGGTTTTTTTTGGAACCCTAAACTGCTGGGACGCTAGTATAGATCTGATCAGATCAGATATCGATCTGTTCAGATACTGTGCCACTAAGGGAGGTGTATGCTTTGCGCGTGGGTGTTTGCGGTACTGGCACTAACCTGGGGCGACGCAGACCTTATTTGACCCTAAAACCTAATTGATATCACCCGCCGGGCGATCAGGGGGTTAAACCGTTATTGGGTAATAAATGGCGGGTGCCCTGACAGTATAAAAAACAAGCTAACTAACCAGCGTCACCCGTAACAGTAATACAAAAAAAACTGGTTACCTAGCGACACTAATGCAGCGATCAGAAAAACGATCGCTTAGTGACACTGGCAAAAGGGGGTGAAAGGGTTAACTAGGGGCAATCAGGGGGTTAAACCTTTATTAGGTAATATATGGGGGTACCTGACGCTATATAAAAACCTGACGGGGAACCTAAATAACGAAATAACTAACTGGCTAACCAGCGTCACCAGTGACAGTTATACAGTGATCACTGGTGAAAGGGTTAACTCTAGGGGCAATCAGGGGGTTAAAACCTTTATTTAGGTTGTAATATGGGGGTACCTGACCTATAAACCTATTTATGAACCTATATAAACATGGCGGTTACCTAAAAAAAAAAAAATGGTTACCTAGCGACACTAATGCAGCGATCAGAAAAACGATCGCTTAGTGACACTGGCAAAAGGGGGTGAAAGGGTTAACTAGGGGCAATCAGGGGGTTAAAACCTTTATTAGGTAATATATGGGGGTACCTGACGCTATATAAAAACCTGACGGGGAACCTAAATAACAAAATAACTAACTGGCTAACCAGCGTCACCAGTGACAGTTATACAGTGATCACTGGTGAAAGGGTTAACTCTAGGGGCAATCAAGGGGTTAAAACCTTTATTTAGGTTGTAATATGGGGGTACCTGACCTATAAACCTATTTATGAACCTATATAAACATGGCGGTTACCTAAAAAAAAAAATGGTTACCTAGCGACAGCAGTGACACTAATACAGCGATCAGAAAAACGATCGCTTAGTGACACTGGCAAAAGGGGGTGAAAGGGTTACCTGGGGGGCAATCAAGGGGTTAAACCTTTATTAGGGGGGGGTAGGGGGCTACCTTGGACCTAAAACTAACTGCCCTGACAGTTATTACAGTCACACTGACACTAAATGCAGTGATCAGTAAATAAATGATCACTGCAATTAGTGACACTGTGACTGGGGGGGGAGGGGGTGATCTGGGGGGTGATCAGGGGGTGACAGGGGGGTGGAATATGTGCCTAACTGTACTGGTGTCAGTGTAGTGTTGTGCACTAACCTGTACATGTTCGCCGCTCGGCGTCTCCGGTCACATAGACCGGCGCACCGAGCGTGACATCACTTCCGCCTTCCTGTCTATACAATAGACAGGAAGGGGAAGTTTCTCATTGGCCAGGAGCGATCGCGAGGGGGTGGCCAGAAACCACTGGCCGTCCCCTCGTCCCGGATCGCTCCTGAAGCGATCCCGACCGTCCCCGCCGGCGGAGGGGGGTCCGATCGGACCCCCCAACCGCCGGAAGAATGTCACGTACAGGTACGTGATTCTGCCTGTACGTGCCATTCTGCCGACGTAAATATACAGGGGGCGGTCGGGAAGTGGTTAAAGAAGAAGTTGGCCTTGGCAATAAAAAAAATGCACAGCTTTTTGCAGGTGAAAAAATATGCATTTACTATTTCTTTTATTAGGAGTCTGTAAAGCATTGCACCCATCAGCAGATCACGGGTGTAATCCCAGGCTCCTGCAGACTGTCAATGTAGCCCTCTGCTCATATCTCGTATGGGCAGGCAGTTAATTAATGACATCAATAAACTACCTAGAATGCTCATCAGCATCCTGGTAGTTCTCAATGAACTACAAGCCGTTAGCCGCAATGGCTGACAGCAGTTGTAGTGCCTCCATTCACTGAACTCTGTGAATGAATGGTGCGGCTGCATGGTCAGAGCCCCTCGAGGCTGTTTTTTTCAAAATTGGGACAGTGGGTGTGGGGAAAAGGTCTCCATCCCACAGTCACAACGGGGACTGCTGCATCAGTAACATGTTACACCCTGAATACGGGTGTAACATGTTAGGCAACGTGACCTTAACCTTTAACACTGCTTTCTTTTTACAAGAAAATCTTGTATATAAAACTATGAGATCTTGCAGTATTGTTATATTTGGCATGAGCAACATGAATGAATACAGAATAAGGCCCCTTTCACACGGGCGGACCGCATGTCCGTATTTCATCCATCCATCCATTTTCGGATGAAATACGGACATACATGCATCCCTATGGGATAACGGGTGTCAGCGGATGAACATCCACTGACACCCGATATCGTCCGTCTCCGCTGTGGTCCGATTCTGCAGATGGAGGAAAACCCTATTTTTCCATCCGTCTGCAGATCGGATTGCATAAACATAGACAGATGGTCCGTGTTCATCCAATCCCCCATAGAGGAGAGCGGAGATCAGTGTGCAGGGACCGCCCTGTCATCCACTGTCTCAGCTGGGATCAGCGGAGCGATCCCCGCTGAGCAGCGGATCTTTACGGGGCGGATCACTACAGATCCGCCCCGTGTGAAAGAGCCTTAACACTAATTTGCTGCCGGTATAGAAAAAAAATAAATAAAAAATCCCCTGGGATCTCATAGGAAGGTTTTTCTTTTATTTTTAAATGTCAACAGATGCATGTAATGTCATATGGTGTATGTCTGAGATGAGGCACACAACGTCTTGGGCTTCATCTCATGCATAGGCCGTTTTGAAAGACTTGGTGTAAAGTTTCAAAATGGCAGTGCTGTTGCTCAGGCAGAACAGAAGCAGAACAAACGGCTTAGAACGAAGAAAAGTCACATGGACATAAGTTTATTTGCCCCCCCATTACATATTATTGGTGGTTATATAGAGGGGGTCCTCTTTGAGCACACAATTATTTCTTTCCAACTGCAAAAAAAACAACTTGGTAGTAACTGGCCAAGTGTATCGTGTGATGTGTTCAAGTAAGTTAAAGGGCAATTTGTGTGTGTTTGGGAAATATGCCCGTGTTTCATGTTACACCCTAAATTTGTGTGCAACATGAAACATGATCCTAAAAGTGGACTAAGCCTTTAAACCTGCTTTTAGGCATTATGCAGTGCAAAAAGACAAACCAAGGCTGGCCATACAATTTTCCTTTAGATTTACCAAAATGATATGAGGTCAAACCTAAACACTTTCAATATGTATGCAATCAGTCAAGCCCTTCCACTACATAGTTGAAGGTAAATCTAAATTAAACTGAATAAGAAAATTGTATAAATGTATGGCCAGCCTTAAGGCCCATACACACGATCAGACTTTTTGACAACCAACATGCAAATTAGCTGTTTTGGACCAACATCCGACCGTGTGTACACTCCATCGGACCAACTTTTTCCAGGTTTCATCGGACTTTTGTTGGCTGTGCGAACGGACCAACTTTCTGCCAACAAAAGTCCGATGGACCAAAGTCCGACCGTGTGTACACAAAACCAACGGACTTTTGTCCAAAGTACAAACACGCATGCTCAGAACCAATGCAAAAGATCAGACAACAATATAGAAGTTGACCAAAGGTGGCGCTGGAGTATTCAAACGTCCTCTTTTGAAGTGTCGTCAGTACGTTGAAACGTCACTACGTTCGTGTTAGTTGCCTAAAAAGTCCGACCGTGTGTATGCAATACCAACTTGGGGCCAACACCCTTTGGACAAAAATCCACGGGAAAGTTGGTCCACGGTCCGATCGTGTGTATGAGGCTTTAGACCAGGGGTCTCAAACTGGCGGCCCTCCAGATGTTGCAGAACTACAAGTCCCATAATGCCTCTGCCTATGGGAGTCATGCTTGTAACTGTCAGCCTTGCAATGCCTCATGGGGATTGTAGTTCTGCAACAGCTGGAGGGCCACCAGTTTGAGACCCCTGCTTTAGACTAATCCCAATTAGATGTCGCCAGTGTAGGTAGGTGATAAATATGGTGATCGTCAGAATATCAGCTGTTACTCCAACACCGCAAAAATCGAGAGGGCAGTACACAACTGATCAAAATGTGGGTAATGCAGTATAAAGATATTTCAGAATCTTGATGTCTAAATGTAAAACTCTCTCAAGACTGCAGGATTCATTAGGACACTGGCCACACAAACCCCACAGATAATTTGTCTAAGGAACAAAGAAGGAACTCACCATCACCTTCTCGTTCTCCCTCGCTTTCCCGATCCCCTTCATAGCCAGAACACGAAGAATCAAGACTCCAGTCTAAGAAGTCTCCAAGTAGTGTTTCCTCCTGATTGGATAGTTCTGCAGTGGGTGTGGTCACAAAGCTGTCCCGGTCTTCTTGCAGGCTATCCTCTCTACGTCTGTAAAAAGTAAAAGTCTAGTTAGAAAACACATTCTAGGCATTTCTAGCCAGTATTTACCCACCCCATTGATAAATATGTGCATTGAGAATCAGTTCACCTTCAGTCCTTACCTTTTTGTCTTGTTTCCGGCAGGGGAACACAGAAAGGGATGGATATCAGGGAGGTTCAGTGTTGTTGTCGAGCTTTCAGAATCCTGGATGGAAATCCCGAGCAAAGCACACAACTGGCTGTAGTCCATCACCTGCTGACAACAGAAAATCAAACTGTTAATTTAGCCAATATTCGCTGACAAATAAAAGCAACCTGCAAGACCAAAGGGATGATTCTGATCATTGTGTACAGCAAAGCTAATATGTGACAGGTCCCAGAAGACTACGGGACCATTCACAAGGCGCATCGCCGCTTGCCCATGTGCAGTGGGCACCAAGCTGTGAAACTGTAAGCTGTCAAAGCTGGGTACCCACAGGTAACATGCTGGCGCTGGGGGCCCATTGCTGGATCAGGGGACAGGTGAGCGGCTGTTTATTGAAAGTCAGCAGCTAGTTTTTGTAGCTTCTGACTTTGAATTTTTACACAGAAGACTGGAGCTCCTGTTTAAAGTGGATCTTTACACTCAGGAGCGACTTCCCTCTTTCCACCCCTCCCAGAATAGGGATGCGTTTTTTTTTTTTTTTCCTCTCATCAAAAAAAAAAAAAAAGCTTGGCCTCCCCTTGCACGTCACTACTAGGCGCATGCCAGACAGACAATGTCCTCTCTTTGCTTCCCCGGAATACGCACGTCACATATCCCAGGAGGCATATTGCTTCATTCAGAAAGGAGGCGGAAGGTAGGCCTAGTGCTGCATCATCAGGAGGCACGCCCGCTGAAACAGGAAGAGCCAGTGGGCCTCTTGATGATGTCACAGTCAGCATGGCGGTGCTGGACTGAGAGGTAACAGAATAAAAGAGAATCTCTGCAGGACAATGCTGGATCCTCTGGGTGAGCGAGTATCAGAAATGTGCCCCCCAGACAACATGGTAAGCGGAGGGTGGTTTAGGGCTGTGGGTACAGGCCGCTAAAGATGCTCTTTAAATTTGGTGGCTGCATCAGATTTATTTTTTAAAGATTCCCCCCCCCCCCCTTTATTTTCATCTGGTAACCTTTGCAAATAACACAACTTGCTCATTCCTGCACTGTATCTATGGTGCAATCATGGTTGTCACCCAGGCTGGACTTCAAACATGTCTACCCTTGTTCATCTCAATTACATTTAGCGTGATGTGATTAGTAGTTTATAGATGGGATTAAAAAAAAAATTGCACTCTGTTCAGCTCACAGGAAATTACCAGACGCTTCATTGCTGGCAGGGTCAACGGGTAATTTAACTCTGACCAGTCTCCTGCCTTCTCGGGGTTGGTAACATACTTTGGGGTTTATTTACTAAAGGCAAATCCACTTTGCACTGCAAGTGCACTTGGAAGTGCAGTCGCTGTAGATCTGAGGGGAAGATCTGAAATGAGGGGAAGATCTGCTGATTTTATCATCCAATCATGTGCAAGCAAAAATGCTGTTTTTTATTTTCCTTGCATGTCCCCCCTCGGATCTACAGCAGTACAAAGTGGATTTGCCTTTAGTAAATAAGCCCCTGTGTGTCAAAGAATCCGGAGGACGGTAAAATTGTAAATTAGCACAAAGTCCTACGTTTCCTTTTGTATAATCCTGACAGTGCCTCCATTACAGTATGTAACAGTTTATGAATTTTACAACCCTTTACAACCACTTTTTACTACAGGTATACCTATAATTAGGCTTACCTGTAGCTACACTGGATATTTCCTAAACCTGCATGGTTTAGGAGATATCCCCTATATTTGCATGTGCCAACATCATCGGCACATGCGCACTAAAGCAATGGCACGTACGTGCCGTTGCTCCAGTTAGACTGTGCCGTTACCGCATGCACGGAAGTGACGTCATCAGGGCTCCTGCCAATCACAGCGCAGGAGCTCACGATACCCGTAAAATAACTCCGGGAGCGATGTCGGCCACCGGAGCGGTGAACGAGGACTGTTGCGGGGGCTTTGATCTAAGGCAAGTAATACATAATGAGCTAGTATGCTATGCATACTAGCTCATTATGCCTTGGTCTTGCAGTTTTTTTTTAATTTTTTTTTTAGGGTTTACAGCCACTTTAATGTTTACACTGAGCTCAGGTAGGAGATAGGATGGCCTTACAGTCTTAATTCTACTCTAGGTTTCTAGGGTAGTATGACAGAATGAAACTGAAAATCTGATTGGTTGCCAACGGCCCCTTTCACACGGATGCCTCCGCTAAAAACGGAATCCACTTGCTCAGCGGGGGATTTCTCTGCTGATCCCTGCTGAGCAGGTGGATGACAGGTCAGTGTCTGCACAGTCCTGCTCTCCTCTATGGGGCAATTGGATGGAAACGGACCACCTGTCCATTTCCATCTGATCTGCCAGATGGATCGGGAATAGGACCACCATCTGTCTGTGGTCTGTCTGTTCAAGATTGGATCAGATGTCGGCGTATGTCAGCGAACATGTCTCCGCTGACATCCGCCACACCATAGCAAAAAGAGTAAAGGGTCCAATCAGGTCCGCCTGAAAAAAACTGACAGGCGGACCTGATTGGACAAACCCTGTGAAAGGGGCTATAAGCAGCAGAAACTGTTCAAGGGCCTTTGATCATAAAAACCTGTAATTTCTTATTAACCTTTGGTCTCACCTTTTCAGTGCTGATGTGACCATAGAGGTCATTCTGAAACCTCTGCTTCACCGCTGTGAGGGACACTTGCCTGTAGTCTTTAGGTGCATCATCATGGAAGCTATGGAAAATGAGAAACATTTCATTATCACTGGTAATCAGTCTCCGATATCACAAATATAGACAATTCTCGCAAACCAGAGATTAGTCACTAGACAGATCTGTTTACATGGGAAGGCAGCCAATGAGTGACTCATGCCTTAGTTATCTCAGCGTAGTTGATGTGCTACACTCACCATTTCTTGTGCAGGAGAAGAACGCAAGGGGTGAGATGTTCCAGTGTGAAGCCTGTACTCTCTACCAGCTGGGCAGGCCATGGAAGTGCTGCAGGAGAGACAGGAGGAGAAAACACGATTAGCAAAAACTAAACCATGTCCTATCTTATAAATAAATACTTTTTAATGTGTTTTAATCGGTACAGATGAAATGCATTTCTTCATACATCAAGCAGACAGCACGTTGCACCCAATGTTATTATTCTACTATTTTTACCAAAACTACATGAGCAGAGCTTTTACAAGACCAGCCCTGCTGATACAGTTTGTCACTTGTGCATACTTGGTAAAAAAATGTTGATGTCCATTATAATTTACCTGACGAATACATCTCTTAAAGGCATATCCACTTGAGCTCTGGAAGGTTTTACCCCCTTTATGGAAAGGCCATTTTTTGCTATTCGGGACTGCGCTATTAACCACTTGCCGACCAGCCGCCATCATTATACTGCGGCTGGTCGGCTTGTTCCCGCAAATCGCCGTAGGTGTACGTCGGCATCTTTAAGGGCGATAGCAGGAGCACGGCAGGCCACCCGCGATCGTGGCCTCGAGAGCCAGAACAGGGATTCTGTGTATGTAAACAGACAGATTCCTGTTCTGACAGGGGAGTAGAGACAGATTTGCTGTTCCTAGTGATTAGGAACAGCAATCTGTCTCCTCCAGTCAGTCCCATCCCCCCCCCCCCCCCCCCCACAAACACACGAGGGAACACAACTAACCCCTTGATCGTCCTAGTGTTAACCCCTTCCCTGCCAGTGACATTTACACATTAATCAGTGCATTTTTATAGCACCGATTGCTGTATAAATGTCAATGGTCACAAAAGTGTCCGATCTGTACGCCGCAATGTCGCAGTCATGCTTAAAAAATTGCAGATCGCCATTACTAGTAAAAAAAAAAATAAACAAAAATGCCATAAATCTATCCCCTATTTTGTAGACGCCATAACTTGCGCAAAACAATAAACGATTTTTTTTTTTTTAACCAAAAATATGTAGAAGAATATATAAATGGGCCTAAACTGATGAATTTTTTTTTTAGGGATATTTATTATAGCAAAAATTAAAAAATATATATTTTTCTTCAAAATTTGTCGCTATTTATAGGAGCGCAAAAAAAAAAAAAAAAAACCCGCAGAGGTGATCAAATACCACCAAAAGAAAGCTCTATTTGTGGGGAAAAAAATGACGTCAATTTTGTTTGGCTACAGTGTCGCACGACCGCACAATTGTCAGTTAAAGCGACAGTGCCATTATATATATTTTTTTTCCTTTTTTGCTATAAATCATTCAATGAAAAACTATTTTCATAAAATTTAGGCCAAAATGTATTGTGCTACACGTCTTTGGTGAAAAAAAATATCCCAAAATTGATTAGTTTGCGTGAAAGTTATGGCGTCTACAAAACAATGGGATATATCCTGGATTTTTTTTTTCCTTTTAAAGTAGTAATTGCGGCGATTGCCGATTTATAGTGGGGCTGCGATAGTCAGTTTCCCCCAGCATCAGTTAATGTCAGATTGACCGCCGCACTAACTGACACCACCAGTGACACAAATACAGTGATCAATGTTACTAATGACACTGGCTGGGACAAAGTTAACATTTAGGGGCAATCAAGTGAATAAAAGCAGCGCTCCACACAAAATGGGAAGTTTCATTTTTAGGACTCGTCCCCCACTGCTCTTGAAGAATTGGCACTTTTGAGGAGCAGGGAGCCTAGCGGGTACCCATTTTCACAGGTACCCGCTCCCACTTCTGTGCTGACCGCCTAGGTGATCGGTAATGGAAGTTCTTCTCCCTCCATGCAGTCTTCTGTGACACTGACAGGTCCCAGAAGACTGCATCCACCATTCACGATGTGCAACGCTGCTCGCACATGCACAGTTGGCACCCGGCTGTGAAGCTGCAAGCCGTCACAGCCGGGTGCCCATAGTTGAGATGCGGGCGCAGCTGAATGAAGACTGCAAGTGAAACCGACTGGGGTGAGCACTCTGCTGGATCGTGACAAAGGTGAATGGCTGTTTTATTTAAAAAAGTCAGCAGCTACAATTTTTGCTTAGTCTATCAGCGGGTTTCGGCCATAAATCCACTGGGTGGAAACCGCTGATCAGCTTATGCTATGGCAAACGTGCTGGCGAGCCCCCTATCCGGAAGTGCTGGATCGCATGCATGTACGTGATCCAGTGCAGCGGGGCCGCTCTGCCGCAGTAAATCTGCGGTAAGCAATCCGCAAGCCAATATGAATTCCATTTAAACAAATTCATAACATACAACCAACACTAGGTGAAGACATTGCAGGATCCCTGGGACAGGTAAGTGCCCTTATATTAAAAGTCAGTACAGTATTTGTAGCTGCTGAGTAAATTTTTTCTGAAGGAGCCTGGAGCTCCTCTTTAAAAAGGGGTGAAAATAAATCCATTGTATGCATTTAAAATGTGCATTTAGTTTAGCTTTAAAATATTGTATTTATCGGCGTATAACAACACGCACATTCATTTTAAGAGGAAAGTTTCAGGAAAAAAAAAAAAACTAATTTTTAAATAAGGAACTTTGAAGCAAAATAAGGGTCAGTGCCCATCTGCAGCCTCGCCATTGCCATCAATGCAGCCTGATCGATGCCCATCTGCAGCCTAGAGGGGACAGGGAGGGGGGCGGGACAAGCGCCGACAGATTACATACAGTGAGAATCTCCTATCATAGACAGAACAGTGGTCCAATGGCGGCCCAGGAGACGGGACTTCCTATTACAGAGGCCGCCAAGTAAACAGGAGATTCTCATTGTATGTAATCTGACGGCGCTTGTCCCGCCCCCCTCAGAAGCAGCTAAAATTTAAGTATTGGAGTATAACACGCACACGCTATTTGCAACCGATTTTCATGGTGAAAAAGGGAGTGTTATACACCAATAAATATTGATATTCAGTCATATTAACACAACAAAATAAATAATATATATATATATATATATATATATATATATATATATATATATATATATATATAAAACCTCTACAAACCCTTTCAGTTTAAGCTTCCTACAAAACTGAAACCCTAAGCAAATGCATTATTTGGCTAGGCTCCATTGCAAGCTGTAGGCTGTTAGCAATGTAAAGCAGCATGGAGACAGATCCAGTGACAGTGCACACCCACCGTGTTTGTGCAGGATCCTGGCTAGCAGCAGGGCGCCAGCAGCAAGCTGAGCTGGAGAATAAACAGAGAGCTCTGTGTAGAGCAGGGAGAGCTCAGAGATGAAGCTGCAGAGATGCATTGTACTCCTGTCCACCGATACAATATGAAACAGAACATCCTTGTAGTCAATCACAGTGGGCACCTTAAAATACAAAAAAAAAAAAAAGCAGATTTAGATTAATGGTTTGTTTTTGAATCTGTAACATTTAGGCTGGGTTCACATTAGTGCGCTGTGCGACATTGCATGTGATTTGCACTGCAAATCACATGCGACGTCTGTGCAATGCGAATTCAGCCATACAGATTGTATGGCTGAATTTGTATCGCATTCGGATCAAAGTCATGCAGGACCCTTTTTTGGTCCGCAAGGGTGTGAACACCCATGCGATCCGATTCATGTCCGGACGGAGAGTTCGCACTGTGGTATGCAAACCGATCTGGAGGTGTCATTAACTTCGTATTGACACTCGCAGAGGTTCACATATGGCAGTGTGAAATGCCTGCGAGTCGGGTGCGATGTGGGAACCGGCAGGGGATTTGCAGGGCTTCCCTCATCTCACCAATGTGAACTGAGCGTTATGGATGTTATCCAAAGATATTCTCTCACTGATAAAAAAAAAAAAAAAAAAAACTGCCTCAGTTATAGAAGAAGTTTTTTAAATTTTTGTCATTTTCTTATAAGTCTTAGTAAAAGGACCCTGCATTCACTATATCTGGTCTCCCACAGTACACAGAACATGGAAATGCAAATTATTTTAGTAAATAAACTGCTAAATGCCTTTTCTCATCAGCAGTATATAGCAGTCTTGTGACTTCTATTAATGTCTGGTTAAAGCTTGTCGGAGGAGTTTTCATTCTCATCTGACTGTCCTATGAGGCTGCATGACCCCTGACCCTCTGTCTAGACAGTGCTGATTGACCCTGTGGTGATCACATGCAAAAAACAAAAAAATAAAAATAAAAAAACACAACCTCTAGCAACACACACCAAACTGAGTATGTGCAGAGTGCCTCCCAGGGCTCTGTGCTATCAACAGATGGATTGGGTCAGAAAAAGGGGAGGATCAGAGAAGACAGGATCGAACAGCCTTTATACACAATGCAGAGGATTAACTCCTTAGGTTCCACAGTGACTATAACATGCTTTACTGCATATACAGACTGATTTTATGGTTGTGGGTATAGCAACACTTTAAGAAGCTACATAAATCGCATTATACAAATATTTAAATAGCGAGAAGACTGTTTAATCCAAGGTCTCTTAAGAAGACAGTCGCACAATGAAATTGGATGAGAAGCAGTTCAATCTTAAACTGGGCAAGGGGTTCTTTACCGTCAGAGGGAAGTTAACCACATCAATACTGGGCACTTTCGCCCCCTTCCTTCCCAGACCAATTTTCAGCTTTCTCGCACTTTCAATAAGAATTGTGCGGTCATGCTACACTGTACCCAAATGAAAATTGTATCATTTTGTTTGCACAAATAGAGCTTTTTGGTGGTATTTATTCACAACGTTTTTTTATTTTTTACGATATATATACGCTAAAAAAGTGCGGAAATTTGAAAAAAAATAAAAATAAACAAAAACACATTTTCTTTATTCTATTTTAAAAGAAATCCAATTAAATCTAATTTTGTCACAAATTAAAGCCAAAATGTATTCTGCTACATGTCTTTGGAAAAAAAAAATCCTGTTAAGTGTATAATAATTGGTTTGTGTGATTACGGACATATGTACGCAAATGATCATGTACAGATGTGCGCAGATGATCACGGACATATGTGTGCAGATAACCATTGGGACATGTGATTTTACTGTTATATATGTGGGGGACATGTGTTCTGGGGATCATTACTATGTGGGGACATGTGTGTTTACTTTGTGTGTTTTACATTGTGGGGACACTAGGTTTAATGATCAGCGAGTAAAAAGCTGTAAATAACAGCTCATACTCACTGATCACCAGCTGTCTGCAGAGATCTGCTCTCCTCACCGACAACTTCCGTGTGAGGAGCAGAAAGCCGATCGCCTAGCAACATCACATGACGGCTGTGATTGGACACAGAGCCCTCCTGCCGATCTGAGATGCGCCGTGTCCAGGTGACGCGAGCGCATCGGGATCGCGCCGCTGCGTGGGAACGCGCGCGATCCCCCTCCTTCTGAGGGACATTCCTGAACGTCCACTCAGAAGGAGAGAGCGCCCACCCAGCCGTACATATGCAGTGGCCGTGTGGGAAGTGGTATGTATGTATGTATGTATGTGTATAGATTATATATATAAAAACACTTTACTAAAATTTGTACAATGATCACACCAGGAACTGTATGAGATCACCATCAATGGCTTTCTTCCTTCAAAAACAGAAGTCATCATCCCCACCTCTCATACAAGGACCTTCTTATCAGCATAGAGCAGGGCAAAGACACTGATAATGGTAATCCCTAGTCTATACCTTCTGTACACAAGACGTTGTAATGATTTAGAGCATAATAAAAGCAGACAAGGGTCAGAATGTGCAATAAAAAAAAGGAGCAAACATTGGTCAGCAGTAAAACTATTTTAAACAATTCCTTTTATTTAACATATACTGGATAAAGCAATAGGAAGCAAACTAAAGTCATACTGACCAATCAGAAATCACTCTTCACTAGAAGAACGACTCTAAAATACTAAAATCTTCTGATGGAACACTGCTGCAATCAGCATTTCTCTGAACTGCTTGCAAAAGTATCTAAAGTATGGCCTGAGGTGGTGGAGAAAAAGACTGAATCCTATAAGCATTTCTCAACACAGAGGAAGCCTTGAAATAACTTTCCAGTCACAGGGAACCCCGGCTAAAAATGACTCTCTATAAGGCCCCTTTCACACATGCGGACCGTTCAGACAGTTTTTTCAGGTGGATCTGAACAGTCACTCCATGCAGCTCTATGGAGCGTCAGATGTCAGTGGTGACATGTCCGCTGACATCCGATCTGATCCACTCCGCAAAATCCAGAAGAATGGATGTCCTATTTTCCATCCGTCTGTCGGATCGGATGAAAACGGACAGGCAGTCAGTAATCATCCGATCCCCCCATAGGAGGAGAGTGGACTCTGACAGGTCCGTCCCTACAGTGCAGAGACAGACTTGTCATCCGCCGGCTCAGCGGGGATCAAAGGAGCGATCCCCAGTGAGCTAGCGGAGGAGGGAAAACGGACAGCCCCGTGTGAAAGGGGCCCAACTCATGATGCATTAGTGTGATGGCCAGTGGGGGAGACTATTCCTTACACTTGTGGTCATTGGGAAAAATTCCCCTCTTGCAGATAGATAAAAAGATACCTAGGTAAGTATAAATAGGCAAAAAAAAGAAGACATACTTCTCCTTTAAATCATTGTGTTCTGGTGGCCAAGAAGGCTTCCCGCTGATGGGGAAATTGTACATTTCTTTATTATTGTTGGCTCACAATACCGAATTATGAATAAGGGGCCATACAGGACAAAGTCTTGTTACCTCAGCCGACTCATACCAAAGGAATGCCACTGTAAACAGACCAAGTCCTAACATGTTACTAAACCCACAAGAGTAAATTCAGTCGGTATATGCAGTAAAGCATGCTTGTTATACAAGCTGTGGAACCTAAGGGGTTAATCTTCTGCATTGTGTAAAAAGGCTGTTTGAACCTGTATGCACAGATCCCCTGACTCCAGAAAATGTCCAGATAAGACAGAGCCTTTGGAATCAGGCTGTGTATACTCAGTTTGGTGTGTATTGCTAGAGATTTTATTTTCTTTCCTTGAGAGTGCATGTGATCAGCACAGGGCCAAATCAGCACTGTCCAGACAGAGGGTCAGGGGCCCTGGATGCTGATAGCACAGCTCAGTGCAGTATGAAAACTCAGCCTCATAGGACAGTCCGAGAAGAACGAAAACCCCCTCTACAAGCGTTAACCAGGCACTGATAGAAGTCACAAGACTGCTATATACTGCTGACAAGAAAAGGTATTTATCAGTTTACATTTACTAAAATAATTGCATTTCCATGTTTGGTGTACTGTAGGAGACCAGATACAGGGGAACCTTGGTTAACGAGCATTTCGAAAAACAAGCAACTTTTTTTTTTTATTTTTTTAAATCCTGACTCGGTTTGCAAGTTGTCTCGCAAAATGAGCAGAGTTCAAGCTAATGGGGTGTGCAGTACCGCATTTGGCCAGAGGTGCGGGGGGGGGCGCCAGTGACACTCGAAAGGTTCGGAAATACTCCGTTCCAGAGCCTTTCAGAGTTCAGCCAAGCTGTCCACGAGTAATTCCGAGGTTCTCCAGCATACCCCCCCACCTCTGGTCACATGCGGTATTGCATGCAATAGAAGTCAAATGATCTTTGTTTCCATTGACTTCTATGGGAAAACTCGCTTTGATATTGGATTACAAAGCATTCTCCTGGAACGGATTGCGCTTGTAATCCAAGGTTCCAATGTATAGTGAATGCAGGGTCCTGGGTTTAGTAACCCTTTAAAGGGTCCTACTGCTCCAAGGGGGGTGGGTTGGCCATTTCCTTAAATTGAAGTCCTCTATAGAACACACACAAAGCCTGTAATAACAGTCTTGTATCAGAGCTTGCAATCATGCAAGGGTCTGTGATCACCTGTGTGCCACGCTGCGAGAGCAGATGGCACTCCGACTCTGGCAGAAACAGCAACTGTAATTAAGTATTCTTGTTATATTTTCTAATATTATCTGTATCCGTCATTACTTTTATTAAATGTTATGTATGTATGTAAACTTTAGTTGCACATATCGAATACAACCCCAAAAACGTAAGCCATCACGTGATGAAATACCCACGCCCCCCCCCACAGGGTGAACACAATAGCACCGAGGGAGGCATCCCCCAATCAACACCGAGGTGTGGTGGTGGATGGAAAGAAAAATAAAGTCATCTCTGGGCCATTTTAGCCTAATGTAAGCTCTGTACAGGTCGACTTGGAGCTTACACAGGGCTTTTTCTACCTGGCTCAGTTTTGTGAATGGGGTGGGGGGGAGGAAAAAAAAAAGAAGAAGAGGGAGAGGGAGGGGGGAGAGGGGAGAGGGGGAGAGGGGGAGAGAGGGGGAGAGAGGGGGAGAGAGAGGGGGGAGAGGGAAGAGGGAGAGGGAGAGAGAAAAAAAAAAAAAGAAGAGAGAGAGAGAGAAGAGAAAACACCTACCCTAATCTTCCCCTCCAGTGCAGAGATGATCTCTCCCATCATTCGTACCAGGTCCTCATATTTATAAGTGTTATCAGTCAGCCATACAGCTTCTCGGATGGTCAGGATCTCTTTACTAATAAACCTGTGGAATAAATGGAATATTGTTAGTACTGTTTCAGATAAGTTAGCTTACAGTAGTAGAAGTATCTGTCCTCTAATAGGTAAAAACACTCACCGCGTGCAGATCACCATACAGGCGATGCCCACTAGCTGAAGGCGTGCTCGGGGTACACTACGTAGCTTCAAGTACCGATCTACCAACCCTACAGTCATATGTAGACACAGGCTAGAGAAATCTTTCATGGTTGCCACTTCTATCAGCCAGTCTATAAGAATATACCTGAAGAAAATAGAGCAGGCAGTCAAAACCATATATATATATAAACAATCTTTAATGAAAATAAGAACAAACATCTGGCGCAAGTCCAAAAACCCTGAAACTATTAGACTGATACAGTACATGCCTAAGGTAAAGTATGTGGGAACATGTACAAAAGGAAACGTAGTGAAGGGAAGGGTGAAATCTGCCGTGTTCTAAGGAGAAGTACTCTTTATACCGTACGTGTGTTCTTTGCTTATCCGATCGTGAGCAAGCCAAAAAGGCAGCACACATATCTAAATGGATGCTAAAAAAAAAAAAAAAAAAATTCTGCGATTTCATTTACTTTGCAGATAACACATTTTTGAGATGCCTTATGATTCAAGTAAACATTTTCATAGTGGTTCTAAAGCCTAAAGTTTTTATAGCATTCTATACATTAAAAAAGGTAAAAAAAAAAAAAATAAAAAATAAAAACTTCTGTGCTGCAAGAGCCCCCCCCCCCCCCCCCATTTATATTTACTTGAGCCCGATCTCGATTCAGCGTTGGGCATGAGAGCAGCAGCTCTCGCCTCCCTCAATGGGCAGATTGATAGCAGCTGGAGCCACTGGCTGCTGCTGCCAATCAAATCTTATGATAAAGGGTGTGTGTGGGTGGGTGTGTGTGTGTGTGTGTGTGTGTGTGTGTGTGTGTGTGTGTGTGTGTGTGTGGGGGTGTGTGGGGGTGTGTGGGGGTGTGTGTGTGTGTGTGTGTGTGGGGGTGTGTGGGGGTGTGTGTGTGTGTGTGTGTGTGTGTGTGTGTGTGTGTGTGTGTGTGTGTGTGTGTGTGTGGGTGTGTGTGTGTGTGGGTGTGTGTGTGTGTGTGTGTGTGTGTGTGTGTGTGTGTTCCCTGTGTCTATAGATGCAGACGGGGGGCTCGGGAGTGATCCCACACAAGTGCACTCGCTGAAGAGGAGGAGCAAGGAGAGCCATATGGAGACTCCAGAAGAGGATAGGGGCTGCTCTGTGCAAAACCACTGCACAGAGCAGGTATGTATAACATGGTTGTTATTTAAATAAAATTAAAAAATATATAAAGCTTTAAAGCATTTGTTACCCCAACATTTCATATTCCTGATATGTGCCTGCTGTACCATGTACAGTGGAACCTTGGATTACGAGCATAATCCGTTCCAGGAGAATACTTATAATCCAAAGCACTCGAATATCAAAGCGAGTTTCCCCATAGAAGTCAATGGAAACGAAGATAATTAGTTCCGCATTGACTTCTATTGCATGCAATACCGCATGTGGCCAGAGGTGGGCGCCGAAGTGCCTCGGAAATACTCGAGGACAGCTCAGCTGAACTCGGAAAGCCTCGGGAACACTCGGGAACGGAGTATTTCCGTACAGCTCCAAACCGTTCCGTGTGTCACCGGTGCCCCCGCACCTCTGGCCAAATGCGGTACTGCACACCCCATTAGCTTGAATTCTGCTCATTTTGCGAGACAACACTCGCAAACTGAGTCAGAATAAAAAATAAAATACAAAAAAGTTGCTAGTCTTGCAAAACACTTGTTAACCGCGTTACTCGTTAACCAAGGTTCCACTGTACTTGTATGAGAAAGTATCCTGTGCTCTTTGTATTGCTTCCTGTGTTCCCTCTGCTTTCATATTAAAAACTGACCACACTAAGCATGAGAGCACAAGGTCAGTTCTTCAGTTGCGCTTGCTGGGAACTCAGCCTGCTCTCCTCCAATGATCATACTTGTCCTGACACCCCACCTCCTTTCACTGGGAAGATCAGCGTGATGTTGCTTCTCCTCCCCCAGCTCTTATGCAGCTGGGAATAGAGGGAAGGTAGTCACTTATTAAAAAAAGGGTATTTATAAGGTGATAGTTTACAATAACTTTAATATCACTTTAATTTGGATAAAAGCAGCAGCAGGGTAAGTATAAGGGGGGCTCAGGGGCGCTGCTGCATTACAAACGCCTTTCAGATTTAAAAAGAAACCACTTTGCATTGATAAAATAAGAGCCCGCCATTGTGCAAAGCTTTTTATGTCACAGTGTAGAAGAAGTTTCAGCATTTACCGCATAGTGTCATTCATCCCCTTCTGCTTGGTGAAGATGCTGGCCTTGCTGATAGGAACAGAGGACTGGAAGACTTGCGAGACCAGTTCAGAAGCCGCCCTGTACTCCTGCCCCAGCTGATTCTTGTGCCCGCAGGACTTAGCCAGGGAAATCTAAATATGAAGAGAATGTTGGGATTTAGGGCACCAATTCAGAAAATATCCCATAGTAAGCAAGCATGCCGCTGAAAACTCCTTGCCCTTCGAACAAATCCCAAAATATTTTATCTACAGAACCCTCATTTGAGGAAACAATGTTCACATCAACAAATCAGAAGGCTAAAATAATCAAAAAACATAAATCAAGCTGAACCAAACTAAAAAGTGAAATTTCTCCCAAGATGGAAAGTTCCGCTGCAAGTCCTCCTGGTTTTGACAGGCACCCACTTCTACTTCCGCTCGGACTGCCTAGGCCAGGGGTCTCTAAACTTTCTAAACAAAAGGGCCAGTTTACGGTCCTTTAGACTTTATGAGGGCCAGACTGGGGCCATCAGGAGTTGAAAATGTCCCGGCATCAGTGGTAGTAAACAGTACCCTCTTTGGTGTCAACGAGGCGAACTGTGTCCCATCGTAGGTGTCATTGGTAGGAATTGTGCCCAATGAATGGTGTCATTGGGACCCATTGTTGGTGTCATTGGAAGGAACTGTGCAGCATCAAGTTATATTGGTCCATATTTGTGGGGTCCCTGTGGAAGCTGGAAATCGCCACACTAGGCTACTCCGTGATCTCCAATAGTGTCTGGCTCCTGTGCCGAGTGGCTGCCCTAATGCTTACTCAACACAGGGGGTCACTTACTTGACACAGGTGCCGTTGAAAGATCAACTGCCATTGTTCAATGAATACAAGTGTTCTATGATTATAATCTCTACCAATGTCACCCCCCCCCCCCTCTCCACCTTGTGCAATCCATGTTCCCTGAATAACGCCCAGGGCAAGTGAACGATCTCCTCTATTCACAATGCAGCTTTTCAGCACGGGATCTGGAAGTAAACAGGAATAAGTATAGTATCTGTGATTTCCAGCTTCCACGGGTATGGCACGCACATACTTACATAGTTTCATTGGGCCAGGTTGAACCAATGTAAAAAGTGACACTTAAACTTCATCTTTAAATGTATTTTAAAATATTACCGTATATACTCGAGTATAAGCCAAATTTTTCAGCACATTTTGTACTTAAAATGCCCCCCTCGGCTTATACTCGAGTCAAGCACTTTTCTGCAGCAGAAAATTAAATTTTCCGAGCTGACTTTGGGGCCCCGTATCTCTGGGCCACTTGGTGCCAAGAACCCAAAACTTGGTGTGCAAACCCAGTGGAACCAGCACCACAACATATCCAAAGCTGGGGTTCCCGAGATACGGGGCCCCAAGGTCGGTTCAGAAAATGTAATTCTCTGCTGCAGAAAAGTGCTTGACATTTTCTGAACCGACTTTGGGGCCCCGTATCTCGGGGCCACTTAGTGCTAGGAACCCCAGCTGGATATGTTGTAGTGCTGGTTCCACTGGGTGTGCACACTAAATTTTGGGACTCTAGCACCAAGTGGCCCCGAGATACGGGGCCCCAAAGTCGGTCCATTGTGTCCATCTGCAGCAATGTCATTTCGGGACCCTTTGGGTCCAAAGACCGCAAATTTTGGCTGCAGCTAGGAACCCTTAACTACTGAGTTTGAAGTTGGGGGACCTATGGCTGCAAATGGGCACAGTGAGGCTGCAAATGGGCACTGTTGACCTCTTTTCCACTTACAGTAGCTGCGCATTTCTCACTCTAGGCTTATACTCGAGTCAATACGTTTTCCCATTTTTTTTGTGGTAACATTAGGTGCCTCGGCTTATATTCGGGTCGGCTTATACTCGAGTATATACGGTAATATGTGTAATGCAAACAAAAATTATAATTAAAGTCCATCTAATTGATAGCAAGGAGGTGGCTGGCGTTAAACCCACCAACCCACGTAGTGCGTCAGCTATGAAAGCTGAAAATTGGTCTGGGCAGGAGGGGGGGGGGTTTAAGTGCCCAGTAAGCAAGTGGTTAACTCACATTTTTATTGTGATACCATCATGCCAAGTCTGTCTATATTCCTTCCCCACATTGTTAGGTCTTCTCTTACCTGTGCATCCCAGCAACCCCGAACTGCAAAGTCCCGCAACTGCCTGAGGCTTTGTAGGTACCTTCCAGGGTCAGATGTCTAGTAGGTGAAATAAGATAGACAAAAAGATAAGAAATGGAAAATATATATTTTTGTGTATTAAAGAAAATCTTAGCTGTTGCAATTTTTCAGATTTCAACTATGTTCTCCCATCAATAAATATTCTACTCACCGCAGTTTTGTGCCGGGATTCCCATAGGAGGTAGGAACTGTGCAGACAGCCCTGAGCAGCTGATGCCTCCAGCATTCCAAGACCTTCTTTTTTCCGGTCCTCATCCTATCACAAGAAAATGAATGATTGTTTGTGTGTGCAATACATTGTGTGTGTGGTCTGTCCAGGGACCACGGCACATGTGTGCTTCACCAAGGACTAGATTTGGAGCTTGCACTGCTCTAGACACATATGGATGATAACAACCCCTTATGCACACTGTCATTTTTAAAGCTGCTCCCTTTAGGTTGTACTGCAATACCACAAATTCACCAGTAGGTGTTCCTGCAGACAAAACTTAGAACTGCAGATCATTTATTTACCTACGACTTTTCCATTTTTGACACATTACATATTTTTTTTCAAATTTGCAGTGTTATTTGTCACAATATTTCATGCAAAGATTTACTGGCACAAAAAAAAAAATGTAGACAGTAAAGCCCCCTTCCTTCCTGAATAGTAAACAACTTGAACAAAATCAATTATAGGACAAGCCTGACGACTTGTTAGGACGGCTTCTTACCTCAAACAGGCTTAGAACCTTTGCCAGACAATACTGTATAGATCCCTGGAGACCCTTAAAAACAGAAAGAAACATGTATTATTCATCACATATTATTGGGAATGTAGGTAAAAATACACTTGAAACTACTTGCACACAAAACGGTCATAAAAATAAGCCATATAATGAAAAACTACGCAGAATCATTACCTAGGAGAAAAAAAAAATTCCCCAAAAAATAAAAATAAAAACACATAAATCCAAAACCAATATTGAATAGAATTGTAGCTTAACCGTTCTTAGATGTGGTGGCTGCATTCATTTTCACTTTTCTGGCTTTTTTTTTTTTTTTTTTTTTTTAATGTATTACTATATCTTATATATATTATTTTTATTATTAAGGCCCATACACACGATCGGACTTTTTGACAACCAACATGCAAATTAGCTGTTTTGGACCAACATCCGACCGTGTGTACGCTCCATCGGACCAACTTTTTCCAGGTTTCATCGGACTTTTGTTGGCTGTGCGAACGGACCAACTTTCTGCCAACAAAAGTCTGATGGACCAAAGTCCGACCGTGTGTACACAAAACCAACGGACTTTTGTACAAACCAATGCAAAAGATCAGACAACAATACAGAAGTTGACCAAAGGTGGCGGTAAAGAGCAGAAAAACCAAGTGATTTGGTGAAAGTTGGCTGAAAAAGTCCTGCCGTGTGTATGCAATACCAACTTGGGGCCAACGCCCTTTGGACAAAAATCCACGGGAAAGTTGGTCCACGGTCCGATCGGGTGTATGAGGCTTTATACTTTCACCTAGTGATCCTTCAAATAAAACACTTCCTATATCTTCATGTCAACGCTCATTAGACCACTTATGGGGTCAGCCACAGTTATCACACAATGCTGGACTTTATGTGTCTGCCTTTGTTAATCTCCATTACATGATTACATGGTGGATTGATAGGATTAGTGGTTTACACAAGAAAGATAAGGATGTTTGGTTCTTTCAGTTCACAGGTACAGTAGTGACAAGGAAACTGAATTTCTGGCAAGATCAATAAGTATTTTCTGTATTTCCTGAAAATGTTCTCAGCCTGAAAAATTTAAACTAACGCAGCTACCACATCCAAGGATTGGAAGGCTGCAATATATTACATTTTCTGGGTTTAGATACACTTTAAAAAGAGAAGGGTTATTTTTTTTGCCCATTCATATTTACCTAGGTGGATGCAGCATCGGTCCCCTGGCGCTTCTACACTGAGAGCCGATCGAACATCGCTGATTGCTCGGTTCTCACAGCTCCCCGAGCAGAGCTGGTGACTGTCAATCACCATCTCTCCTCTCTGCTCCTCCACGCTCACTGGAGCGCTGAGCTGTGGAGGGGCGGCGAGCAGTCGTCTCAGGCTCTCAGCGGCTCGCTGAGAGCCTGAGATGGGTGTCAATCCAGGCACCTCCAGACTTCCATTGTCGCGATGACATGGTGGACTGATTCCAGTGGTGTCAGCAGAGAGTGGACATCAGCCTGCTCTCTGCTGAAAACGGGTCACAGGATTGCAAAACGAATTGTGCTCATTTGACCCATAGGAGAAGCCCAGCCAAATGAGCTTCGGCTGGACTTCTGCTTTAAAAATTTTACTCCCAGCGCCATTTTTTCATGTTTTGTTTAGGCTTAAAATCATTTTGGGCCTGAAGATTACTAAAACCCCCAAAAAGATGATCCCTGGAATCTATAAAGACTGGGGCAGGCAGATTTTGCGAAAGGGTCTCTCGTGCATTCTAAAAGTGGTGCAGAATGCGCCAAATTCATATACCTGTATAGAAATTTTAGTTGAATTTGGCCCCCTGCTGTGCCACTTTTAGAATGCAGGAGAGACACTTTCACAAAATCTGTCTGAGCCAGTTTCTCTCTCTGTATGGCAAAAGAGTTGGCCTTGATTATAGTGTTCAACCGATTACCGGTAAGGCCGATATCAGCACAGAAAAAATAAATAAATAAAAATCGGTATCGCTCGCAAGCTAGACCGATATTTACTTCAAGAGGTTTTACCGGGGTGATGCCTGCAGCTGCAAGCATCACCCCGCTACCGTTCTTTAGAGCGGACGGTTGGCTTTATTGCAATGACAACCAATGAGGTTCAGCAGCTGCTTGGCTGTTATTACAAACAGCAGGAGGGGACAACCCCCACCCCTGCCGCCTTCCGCCCGGGCTCTCCCATCCCACCGGGAGGCCTGAGCAACCAGCCAGCACGTCCGCCGGCTGGCTGAAGACCCGAACAAAGCCGATGCTTCCTTGGGGTCTCGGATCTAGTAACCCGGAAGCGATGTCATGACATCTCTTCCTGGATTACCGACATCTTAAAAGGCGCCAGTTTTAAAAAAATAGAAGTATTCAAAAACGCAGATCTTGGCATTTTGAATACTTTCAAGTGCAGAGAAGGGGCTTGGAGTCTTATAGACCCCCGATCCCTCCATAAAGAGTACCCGTCACAAGGGATGTTTACATTCCTTGTGAAAGCAATAACAAAAAAAAAGTGTAAAATTATTATTTTTTTTTTAAATGTACAGAATATCAGCAGACAAAATCGGCTATCGGCCTGAGAGATTGCCGAAATATCAGTATCGTATCAGCACCGAAACAACGATATCGGTCGATCCCTACTTGATTATCTCCACTTTTACATCATAGAACAACGTAAAGACGTTGGTCATCAAAAAGGAAAGTAGACGTTCAGATATCACTTACCCCTGTAACGCTTTCTCCCACCTTGGCCTCCCCTTGGCACTCCTCCTTTAGGCTGTCAAAGACGACAGCTTTACAGCAGCTTCCGGAGGCTGACCAAGGTGGCCGAATGAACAACCAAACAAAAGGGTACGCAGAAGAATTCAGCTTTTCGGTTAAGCCAAAGAAGCGAGAGGCCTTCAACCCATTCACCTCAGCTCGGCCATCATCCGACATAGACACTAGAAAAAAAAAAAAAAAAAAAAAAATGTAAAAATTTTTTTCTTTACTTTCACTTTTAAAAACGATAAACATGACAGAGAGGGGGCGAACCTTCCTAATGGGGGCACAGACAGCAATAAAAACCTGACCTGTTTTGGCTTAAAGTTTTGGCTTTAGTTATACTTTGACATTAAAAGGGGTTGTAAAGGTATTTTTTTAATTTAAAACAACAAACATGTTATACTTACCTCCACTGTGCAGCTCGTTTTGCACAGAGTGGCCCCGAACCTGGTCTTCTGGGGTCCCTCGGCGGCTGTCTCACCCCCCCCCCCCCCGCAAGGACTTCTCAAGTTTATGCAAGCTCCCTCGCATGGTGAGAAGTGCTTGCAGGCGCGCTCCCGTGATACAGCCGGCGGCCATAGCCGCTCACTATATCACTCGGCGCCGCCCCCCAGCACACCGCGTCATTGGATGCGAGCCAATGGCTGCGCTGCTTTCAATCCATCCACTGTAATCAGTCAATGGCCAGGCTGAGCAGCGAAGAGGATGTCGGGGGCGAGCGCGGGACTTTCGAGGGGTCAGGCATTGTGGGATGTTTTTTCACCTTAATGCATAGAATGCATTAAGGTGAATATTTTTTTTTTAATTTTACAACCCCTTTAACCACTTAGCCCTGGAAGAATTTACCCCCTACCTGACCAGGCCATTTTTTGCAATACAGCACTGCATTGCTTTAACTGACAATTTTCCCCCCACAAATAGAGCTTTCTTTTGGTGGTATTTGATCACGTCTGCGGTTTTTATTTTTTGCGCTATAAACAAAAAAAAAAAAAAAAAAAAAAAGCCACAATATTTTGTACTTTTTGCTATAATAAAGATCATAATAAAAAAAAATAAAAAAAAAAAGTTTCCTCAGTTTAGGCTGATATGTATTCTTCTACATATTTTTGGTTAAAAAAAAAACCACAATAAGCGTATATTGATTGGTTTGCCAAAAGTTATAGCGCCTACAAAATGGGGGATAGATTTATGGCATTTTTTTAAACTAGTAATAGTAATTTTTATCGTGACTACGACATTGCGGCGGACAGATCAGACACTTTAGAATTTTTTTTTTTTTGGGACCATTGACACTTATGCAGCGATCAGAGCTAAAAAATAGCCTTTGATTACTGGATAAATGTCATGGGGGGATGGGACTGACCAGGGGAGGAGACCGATCGGTGTTCCTACTTAGTAGGAGTACACTATCTGTCTCTACTCTCCTGAGAGAACCGGAATTTGTGTATTTACACACACAGATCCGGTTCTCGCTCTGTTACGAGCGATCGCGGGTGCCTGGCGGTCAACGCGCCAGCCGGGCAGGCGCATCGGCTCTGGGGACACGCCAGCTAGAGCGTCTTAAAGAGCCGGTGTACAGGGGAGCCAACCTTCCGCAGTATAACTGCGGCGGCTGATCCGGAAACGGTTAAACTTTACTTAAAACACTAGAACTCAAATTTAAGTATCCTCTTTTGCACATTCAGGTAGGTGTGATGGAGAAACGCTCACAAACTTTTGGCCAAACAGTGTATATAAATCAGTGTTTTTTAAACGGGGGTGCTGCAGCAATATCCCAGTCTGGGTGAGACCGTGTGTAAACTCCCACGCACAGAGAGGAGAAAGAAAACACACCCACACCTCCTCCTGGCTGCTATGTGTACTACTGTCTGGAAAAAAAAAAAAAAGTGCGCGAGCCGCCCGCCTGCGTCCTGCCAACTGATGACATCATCGGTTCCTAAGGACATGTCGGGCGGCTCACACATCTTTCTGTCTTTCTAGCAATAGTACACATAGCAGCAGGGAGGAGGAGAGGGCTGTGAGGTGGTACAGGGTGTGCTCCGTCTCCTCTTTGTGCAAGGGAGTTTACACAGAGTCGCATTCGAATCTCAGTGTGCAGGGCTTGATGCCCCTTATCTCCTCCCTACACTGTTCCTCTAGGAGGGGGAAATTTGTGCTGGGGTTGTGCTAGGAGGAGGCAGGATTGGGGGGGGGGGGGGGCTATGTGCTAGGAGGAGGAATTTGGGGGCATTTGCGTTAGGATAAGGAGTTTGGGGGTGGGAAGAGGGCATTTGTGCTGGAAGGAGGAGGCATTAGAGGAGGGGAGGTTGAGGCGGGGTTTGTACTAGGAGGAGGAATTTGGGGGCATGGGAAGGGATTTGGGGGGAGAAGAGTTACAAACTAAGATCACTGAACTCTGCCTTACAGACATTTTATGGCTTGTTCGCACCAGGTGCAGTGCAGTAACACATGGGAAATCGCATGTTTTCCTGCAATGTGCTGCTTTTGCAGTCGCGCGTGGGTGCCATTAATTCTTAATGACACCCCCATGAATCTAGCAAAATCCATGTATGTGCCCATTAAAAAAAAAAACATATGCAGGATCGTGCAATTAAGCACATGCGAGCGCTTAGGACGCACCTCCTGGTATGAGCAAGCCCTCAGGCTGGTGTGCCCCAGGGTTGTGCACATTTTTAAAAGATGCCTTGACTAAAAAAAAAAAATAAAAAAAAAAAGGAGGGGGATTAAAAAACACTGATATAAATATTAACACAAAAAAGACACTTACAGCCCTCATTATACAAGTACGCGATTCCCAGCTTCACACAAGCTTCAAAGTTCCCACATTCTGCTGCCCTGAAGAAATCAGAAGAAAAAAAGTCATTATTATCATCATCATGTACAGCAGTGCATCTCAAACCCACCCCCAGAAGTCACTGGTGTCCATATTGGAAGATCCCCCCCCCCCCCCCCCCTCATCTTTTCTTCTGCTGACAAGTCTATTTTGCATTTCACGTTCTGTCTCTGACAATGGTCACCAGAGAAAGTCAAGAGGGTAAATCTCCTTAACGGGGACACAGGCAGCAACATAAACCCCAACAGGGTTTTTAAACCCTGCACATCAATTGCAAAACATTCATACACTTGAAGTCCCAAAAATATATAAGCAGCAGATGGACTCATCTCTTCACACTCCATTTAGAACTAAAACACCACCTTGGGTGGATGGAACTTTTACTAGCAAAAGAGAAATGAGTAGATTTTTTTTAGATCAGTGCTAATTGTCTAAATTTACCTTTCAAAGAGTTGCAGGTTTTCTGGAGAAGGCCACACGTCTTGAAAACAGGCTCGAGCCCAAACACTGCTGTGAGTGTCCACCAGGGACCTCAGGTGAGGATGAACCTAGAAGCACAAAAACATCACATTAACCAATGTGAGCGGTATACCCTTCCACCCTTCAGGTACATTAAATAAGAAAGTTACACACAGTGGCTTAGTGGATAGCACCTCGGCCTTGCAGCACTGAGGTTCTCAGCCTAAATCCCAACCAGGACACTATCTGCATGGAGCAGAGGCATAACCAGAACGTTCAGGGCTACAGTGCAAAAAGCCATGAAGGGACCCCCTGGCCTGACTTTCCATCGGTCCAGGGGGTCTTTCCTCCAAGCCCGGGTCCCTTTACTCCCGCCGCAGGGCCCTTTATAAGCCCCATGGTTCATGAGCACACCCTATATTTCAAGTATAATGAACCGTATCATAAAGTCCCAATAATGTGAAACAGAGTGATATGCGACACATGAAACCAGAAGGGGAGAAATCGGGTTAATTTACGAAAAACTGAAGATTGTGCAAATCTGGCGGTGCGAGCTATCGGCCAGGCAAGAAACAGGAGGGACTCCTCAGTAAAAACCCCAATCAGCGTCCAGCCAAACAATACAATGAAGTTCTTTTTAGACGAAAACTTCACTGCGTTTTTTACTTGTTCAATCGGGTTTTTAAGCTTTGACTCAACCACATCGATCCAAAAACCTGGAAGTTTCAGCCTACATACAACATATGCCACAATTTTGACACCTGGAGGTAGTCATATAAGCCGTTTCCGACCTTCCACTTCTGGTGTGTTGGTCCACCATATATGGTAAGCGCTTACGATTTCTCCCCTTCTGGTTTCATTGTTGCCCTTTGATGAGAGGATCCAACTTCTGAGCCATATTACCACCATCACTCTGTTTCACATTATTGGGACTTTATGATACGGTTCATTATACTTGAAATATAGTTCAATGCATCTGTGTGCTCATGAACCAACAATATCAGGACTGTTTTTATTATATTGTACCTAATAAGTGAGTCTAGAGGGGCTCAGTTTGCCTATTTTATGAGTGCATTGTGGTGTCTATGCAGAGCTGCACCAGATTTGCACTCTCCATTTTCAGTAAATCAACCCCATAAAGTTGCATGACAAGTCAAAACACATTCATTTCAATGGGTGCTGTCTTAATCAATGCAACTCAAGTCACAGCGACAAAAAAATAAAAATAAAAAGGTTCCTGCACTACATTTATGCAATCGCTCCAAAGTCGCAGAACTTTGTGGCCCTGCCTTTATGTCCCACAGCAGGCCCCTTCCTGCCATCTTGGGCCCATCCCAACACCTCTTGCACATTCTATGCCAGTGGCGGAACTACCAGGGTTGCAAAGGTCCCACTTGCAACCGGACCCTGGATTTCCACCACCGGCATAGTGTGCATGTTCTGTGTAGCTCCCCCCCCCCCCCATTTAGCTCTCGTCTGAATTGGCCCCAATATGTATGCGAGGTTAGATTGTAAGCTCTTTGGGGGCAGGGACTGATGTGAATATACAGTAGGTAAAGTGCTGTGTAAATTGTCGGTGCTATAGAATAATAATGAAAGTTCATAGTCTTACATTTCGCATTGAGAGGATATCCGTTGCAGGCAGGCACTCCAGGATATACAAGAGGACATCTTCTGGAAGGTTGAGCAGCGTTAGAAGACGCGGACGTCGTTTCACCCTCCGCTTGGGTGGGGCCGTAAAGCATTTTGAGCAGCGGCAGTGCAGGACTGTATGGAGAAAGACAGTATTAGAAGACCAAGCTAAAAAAAATTATATTAAAAAAAAAAAAATATAACTAAACCCGAACCAACAGTAACAAAATTAACCGCCTTCCTCTATGTAATATGATAACGATCGGTGCCGCTCCAAGCCTGGAGTATCATTCTTCCAGGTTTACACATTTAGGTGCTGCCACTATAAGTGAATTATTTGTGCACATGGGCAGAACAGTAGCCGTAGGACAGGCTGATCGATCACACACACACACACACACACACACACACACACACACACACACACACACACACACCAGTGCATAGCCAACAAGCCTGTGCTAGGGTGACAACAGTGCTCCTGCAGAGGCAAAGGCCCTGTCAAGGTCACCAAGGATATTATGGACCGGCTAATGTCACCATGCAATCAACAATCTGCTTGCATATATTCATCCTCTCTTCACTCCCCCGTAAATAAATTTTCCCCCTGGAAATGAAGGGAACCGCCTGGTATTTCTGGGTATAATAGATCATGTGACAACACTGTGTCCAACGCAGTAAGCCACGTTGACCTAGAGCAGTGGTCTCCAAACCGTTGCCCGGTGGCCAGATGTGGCCCTTTGCTTGCTTTTATCTGGCCCTTGGAGCACAATTCCCCCCCACTCACACCAAGGGGCAGAATTCCTCACAATGACACCAAAGATGGGGCACAATTCCTCCTACTGACCATAAGCGCTATGTAAATTATTTTACTCCTACTGACCAGTCTGGCCCCCCCTAAAGTCTAAAGCCTCACACACATTGCTAGTTTCTTTCGTTCAACCCAGCGGCTCAATGAAAAAAAAAAAAAAAAAAAAAAAAAACTGATAGCTCGGGGCAGAGTGACTGTACTAACAATCCGGTGTTAGTACAGCGATCTTCCCTATTGTGTTAGGGACACAATGACAGCCCCCCCAGAACACTCTGGCTAGCCATTGGCTGAGAGTGCTGACCAGGAGTCAGTTGGCAGACCTTTTTTGGTCATGCCCCTTCAAAAGAAGCTGGTCAAACGGCTGGCTTCTGTCGGACCGGCTGCAGTACACACGGCCGAATGTTGGACGGGTTCTATTGAACTGGCCGATTTAGGACAGTAAAATGGCCCTCAGTTTAAAAAAGTTTGGAGACCCCCTGGTCTAGGTGATCTGAGGGGAAGTTTGGCCCCACCCTATACTTGCCTGCAGCCTTCTGGGCCATGTGACAGGGCCCAGAAGGCTGTGGGTCTATTCACAAGGGACAGTGTTGGTCGGGCAGAGGAGAAATCTGAGGTTAATAAACCCCAAATCTCTCCATAAAGAGAACCTGGTCATGGCCCATGCTGTCACAAGGGATGCATGGGCAGACGCAATTTTAGAGCATGACATATGTATTTACTTGGCGTAACAATCTTTCACATTATCCCAAAAAATTTGTGCTAACCGTTTTATTTTTTTTAATTCATGAAAGTGTCCCCCCCCCCCCCCCCCCCCCAAAAAAAATTGAAAAACTGCTGCACAAATACTGTGCGACATAAAAAATTGCAACACCTAACATTTTATTTTATAGGGTCTTTGCTAATATATATATTTTATTTATTTTTTTGTTAAAAATAAAATCCCAATAAACGTATATCGATTGGTTTGCACAAAAGTATCAGGTCTACAAACTATGGGGTATTTTTATGGCATTATTTATTTTATTAGCAATGGCGAGGATCAGCCATTTTTAGCAGGACCACAACATTGCGGCAGGCAATTCGGACACCTGACACTTTTTTGGGGACCAGTAATCAGTGCTAAAAATATGCATGTGCGCCACCCAGTGGCGATTGCACGAAATGACGTACAGCTACGCGATTTTTGCAATAGAGCCAAGCTGAGCAACGCTTGCAGTGGCCCGTGTGCCAATGGAAAAGAAAGCAGCAGTATAAAGTTATATTTGCATGGCTGCTTGGTATGCCCGGGTGTGATAAGAGTCCACCTATCCTTTAATTCAGTTCTGCTATCATTTGCTACAAAGTCACAATCTTAATTAGAATCCCGCGCACACTCCTAATGCTGCATCTGGCAGATTTATAAGTAATGGCTTTGCATTAGCTTGGCAATGTTCCTTGAAAAGTTTGAATTAAAAATAATAACCGCGGCTTTAAGTCATTGTCACACTCCGTCACCGATCGCTGCATATTATCGGCGGGAGCTTAATTCGATTTTGCGTTTTTTTTTTTTTTTTTTAAAAGCCGAGGAGTTGTATAAATCAAGGCATGCGTCAATACACACGCCGGCACCAAATCCTTCATTACGGTGTAATGGGACTGTATTCCGGCAGCTTTATGAGCTCCCACTGACTGCAGTATCAATGACTCAAATATCAATGTGTTTTTTTTACATTTCTTTGACGCGTACAAAATGTACTCCCAACTTCTGCGTTTAGTCCCCCAGGCACAATAATGTGTCCGATATCTAGTTGGTCTCTCTAGTGGTCACAGGTGTCAGCATTCATTTAGAATCCGGTGCTGTGCCAAGAGACCGACTGTCAACACAGTGCTGACAGCATCGATCTCAGGGGGCCCCTGGTGGAATGGCACAAGCTTTTGACCATGAGATGTCACACATTTCAAAGTTTATATCTCACCAGAGGAAATGTTAATGGAAAGGCAGAAACCTTTAAAGAGCTTGTAAAACTCCAAAAAAAAAAAAAAAGAAAAACCTGCAAGACAAAAAGACATAATGAGCTTGTATACATCGCATACTAGCTCATTATGAAATGCGCACCTTAGAACGAAGCCCTAGATCGGCGCTGGCACACCACTCACATGGCCGACATGTTTCCCGGAGTTACTTCCGGGTTCGCGGGCTCCAGCGCTGTGATTGGCCAGAGCCGTGATTACGTCACTCCCACGCATGCACGCGGGTGCCGCTGCTCATGGCACGGGCTGTTTCTTCAGTGCGCTTGCGCCAATGACATTGGCGGCAGTGTATATAGTAAATATCTCCTAAACAGTGCAAGTTTAGGAGATATTTACAGTACCTACAGGTAGAGCTGGGCGATTTTCTCCCCGAAAATTCAGTTTTTTTTTTTGATGGACACTGCGCCGGTCCTGAGCAGCTGCTCAGGACCGGCGCAGTGTCGATTTTTTCCCCAGCCCTACCTACAGGTAAGCCTCATTATAGGCTTACCTGTAGGTACAATTAAAGAGGAATACTTTACTTACTCTTTAAATTTGACGTGTGCTGTAAGTAGTCATTAATCATGTCCCACCTGTAGGACACCATATGGCATTGTGGACTTGAAGTGGAGATATCTGGATGATGCCTTCAGCTACAAGCATCATCCAGATATCTTTCTCAGGCAGTGGAATGGGATGCCCCCTCCCGTGCCCCTCCGGGATCCGATGGCAGGTTACCACAGAGCTCGCTTATATATATATATATATATATATATATATATATATATATACACACACACACACACACAATCAAAGGATATAGCTCAACTGTGTGTACTGAATGCCTTTGAAACCCAGATATTGTCTTGTAAAATGTAGCAGTGACATCACTGTGCTGTACACTGAGCCTGTGCAGAGAGCAGGTGTAGGAGGGGCCAGTAGGCCACACCCACTACAGGCTGCCTGCAGAAAACGACAGGAGGGGGAGGAGACAAGACCTGTCACCCTGCACAAGGAGAGAGAGCAGCAGTGAGTGGTCTTTATTACAGGCAGAGTTTCACACTGGATTACTGAACAGATCTGGAAGAAATACACAAAGCACACCAAGATTCAGGGCCGGTTCACACCACATGCAGTCCAGTACGTTTTTTTTTTTTCTGCACATGGATTTCAATAGCAACGGTCACATCAAAGCGGCTCTCCGTGGGGGGCACCTGATGAAGAGGAGCCTGGAGCACCAATGGGGCACCCCAGAAGAGGAGAATAGGGGCAGCTCTGTGCAAAACCCTTGCACAGAGCAGGCAAGTATAATGTGTTTGTTAATTTTATTTTTAAAAATGCGAACCTTTACAACCACTTTAACGGCCCAATCACACGTTTTGATCTCTGAAGAGTGATCCACATTTGGACTGCCCTTCAGAGAGGAGGGGTTGTATCGCCTCCTCACTGCTTTTTTTAACCCCTTGAATGCTGCAACTGTGTGCGGCATGAGAACAGCCTACCCCCCCCCCCCCCTTTGTGTGATGGAGGCTAAAGAGAAGGGAGTTTATGGTGCCACCTGCCAACTCAACATGCCACGTTACAGGCGCATATATGCAACATGTGAACAGCCTTCTCTGGCGGTTTTGTAGGCTTTAGGAGGGTGGTAAAACCATGGCTCAACTCCCTGTTTTTACCATCCACATGTATGAACGCGGTCAAAGTGAAGGGATTGTTTCCTGATAGGACAGCCAACCTTGTATTTCTCCAACATTTGTGGTCAACAGATGTGTGCAGAGCAGATCCAGGTGACCACACACCTGAGCCAGAGCAATGCCAACACTAGAGATTCATATACTATGCAGAGCATCGCAATCATACAGATAGAATGGTACAAGCTCTATACAAGCCACACTGATTGTACATTATTCATGAAAGCAGCTGGTCCTCCTCCCCCCATTGTCCCCGCCATATGCTGTCAGTTATACATCTCTACATTTAAAAAGGAAATGCATTCTTGCGGGTCATGCGAGTCGGCTGATGGCATGCTGCCAGCGGATATCTAACACCCGTCGGACCTAACAGTTACAAATGAAACGTGCAATGTGTGGGCTCACTAATATGCGAGAGATGGGGAGCTTCCTCTTCCAGATTTCAAAAAGCGACAGAACTTCCCCATGCCAACACTCTTCAAATGCTGATTACAGCATGGCGAGCTTGTGCTGCCCGAGCAGAGATGGGCTCTCTGCGACAATAGCCCTGATCATACCAAATACACGATGTACTTCTACTGTATATTATTTTACTGTCTGCCAGCCTCACACATGGGATCATAAACAGCAGCACCCGGGTGATTTGAACCATGGGCAGAATTGCGGCAAAAAGCGGGACGCATTTGCAATGCCATTATTTGTCAACGACACCCTAGACGTGGTGCGATTTTGCCGCACGACAAATCACACAAACAAAATCACGGGACACGTGTCGCTCAAAAAGTTCCGGAACTTCTTTTGTGCGACATGCGATTTTAAGCGCGTCAATCGCAGCAAAAAACGCCACTGAAAAACAATGGCATCACAAACATGTCCCGCATTTTGCCACAATTCTGTGTGTCTTTTTTTTTCCTTTAACGTTTAATACATGACAAAAGCATCCCAGAGCACTATGGGTTAGCTAAAGAGGTGTCAAATCAGATGCAGCTTGCTTTAAAGCCGGTGTTCTATCACATTACCACTACCCGTCAGATCGCGCAACGGAAGCGGCGTTCCGACCAAAAAATACTTACTGCATGTGCTATGCACTCCACGGCGCAATGCGTTTCACACATTTCTCCACTTCACTAGCAACAGTGCCAATCAGATTGATTGACAACAGTGACAGCGGACATCTTACTACACCCAGCTACGGCTTGAATTTCAGGAATAAAAGTGAGCCTATATAAATAGAGTATATAGACATCTGTGATGCTGCTTGGCTGTTTAAATTTTGAAAGCCTAAAAGGTTTAGCGCCGAGTAATGTGGGGTGTACCAACATGGCAAGCATAGTACTGTATATCATATGTATTTTTTTTTTTTTTCTTTTTTAACATTTCTTCAGTTACTTCCTGGTTTCCAGTCCTAGGCAAATGATGTCATACATCCCAGGAGTCTTCTGGAGGGGTTAAAGGGGGATTCCACCCTAAAGTGGAACTCCCGCTTTTCGGAACCCTACCACACTCCAGTGTCACATTTGGCACCTTTCAGGGGGGGAGGGGGTGCAGATACCGGTCTAAGACAGGTATCTGCACCCACTTCCGGCATAAACTCCCGTGGGAGTTTACGCAAGTTCCTGTCCCGGCGCGCTGTCTGCCGGGACACACACGTGTCCCGGCAGACAGCGCTGAAGATTCTCATTGCGCCGCGCGACTCGCGCATGCGCAGTAGGGAATCGGGAAGTGAAGTCACTTCCTGATTCCCTCATCGAGAATGGCGCCGGCTACAGCAGAGAGCCGAGCGAGCGATCGGCCTCTGCTGCCGACACCGCTGGAACCAGGGACAGGTAAGTGTCCATTTATTAAAAGTCAGCAGCTGCAGTATTTGTAGCTGCTGGCTTTTAATAATTTTTTTTCAGTACAGTCCCGCTTTAAGCACAATCTCCTGCTTGTATGCCTGAGCTGAAGGCAGATGGATTCCAGGAAGTCAATGTTACATGAATCATCTACCCTTACTTAAGATGGTTATGGCCAGAAATGCTAGGGGCTGTTTTTTTTAAGTGATTTCTCAGCAAAATAAAGCCCAAAGTGTTAATGGGGAAAACAAGTGATTTGCTTGATTTCCACTTGTGGTGGAAGGAAAGGAAATGGAATAATCCACGGCTTGCCTTACCCAGTTCCTCACTTCCACAGGCTCCCGCCACACTGTAAGATTGGCCCCCCGCAGCCTACTCTCTAAGGTGCTCCGGTGGTCCCAGCCACTGTGATGTCATCAATTAGTCATGAGCTTCGCACTGTAGGTGGGGATGTCGTAGGACTGTCCATAACTGGAAGCATCAGGGAGAATATTGGAGTGCCAGCTGCCAAGGGAAAGGGGAAATTGCAATATGCTGGTACCCAAGGCATCATTGTCGTGATGGCAAGCAAATAACCCTTGCAGTGATGGGGGGGGGGGGGGGGGGTAACCCCAATACACACTATTCGATTTTCTGCAGATTTTTGTCTTCATATTTACCAAAACCATGTAGTACAAGGGCCTGCCTGATGGCATACAAATTAAAACACTTAAGGTTTGACCTCACATTATATGGTTTTGGTAAATCTAAAGACAAAAATCTGCAGAAAATCTATCAGTGTGTATGGGGCTTTACTCCAAGCAAATTTCTTTTGTTAGCCTTTTAAAGCGGTTTGACTGACTGTAATGTCTAACGCAGGAATCTGATAAGAAATGACTCACTGCTCTGATGACTCACTAAGTTCTGTAAACTGCATAGCTGGCTTTTTTTTTTAAATGCTTTTTTTTTTTTTTTTTTTAAAGAGAAACAAAAAAAAAGCGCCACCTGCTGGTTAAAGATGATACGATTAAAAAAAAAAAAAAAAGAAAAACATGCAGAAACCAGTACAATTACCATAAGTGGACTAGGAGGGGGGGTTTTCTCACCTATTATGCCAAACTATAACGGGCATTTAAAATAGAACAATGTATGGCAAAAACAAGCAAAAAAATTAATAAAAACCCCTTCACTTTACTCTTCAAATGAATCACTGATATCACTTGGGCTGACCATGGCACCCCTGGATACTGAGGATCCCGCACCCTGCATTCTCCTGCAATTTGTCTCTCTCTTGAAAGCGCTTTGAGCAGCTCATGTGCTGATGGACCGCTTTCAGAAGCGGCCGGAAGGGGGTGGGAGGGGACGCACTGGAATCGGATCGCATGGGTGTTCACACCTGTGTGATCCGATTCCTGTACCATTTCACAGTTCGCACTGCAATCTGCAAATCAATTTGGGGGGGTGTCATTAACTTTACATAGACACCCGAAACGGTTGTCAGCGTGAAACGCATGCGTTTCAGATGCGATGCGGGAACCTGCAATAGGTTTCCCACATCCCATCAGTGTGAACCCAGCCTAAAAGAGATCAAAAAATTAAAAGGGAAAGTGTAAAAATAAAAATAAATAAGATGGAAAAAAAAAAATTCAAGATTTAAAGCACCCCTATCCCGCCACGCTCAGAATCAAACGCATACACAAGTCATGCACGCATATGTAAACGGTGTTCATACCACACATGTGAAGTATTGTCATTAACATCTCACACAGGGGCAGCGCCGCTCATTTTAACCGCGCTTAGCACTGTTTAAGTGGTGCTTTTAACACCAAAAAAGGGGTTACAAGAGCCTGTGTTGTTGTGCTTCCGAATCGCTTTTCAAGCGTGTTGGAAGCGCTGCCCATTTCAATGGGCAGGGGGTTTTGGGAGCACCAAATACAGCGCTAAACCGCCCCAAAGGTGCTGCTTGCAGAACTTTTCCTAACATCCTGCAAGCGCACAGCCCCAGTGTAAAATGTTACACTGAAATAATTAGACGGCAGTTTTCAGGCGCTATTTCTAGTGTTAAAATGCCTAAAAAAATTATTTTAGCGCTAGACGTCCTCTGTAACTCTAAACAAGTAGCCTATAAAAGCATTAAAAGTCTCCATAGGCAACACTTTCAAGTACCGTAGATTGTCGCCATTCCACAAGTGTGCGCAATTTTAAAGCTCAATATGTTAGGTAGGTATTTGGCGTAACATTGTCTTTTTATATTATACAAAAAAATTGGGGTATATATTCTGTTTTGTTTTTAATTTTGATTCATTAAAATGTATATTTCCCCCCCAAAAAATTGTGTTTAAAAAACAACTGCGCAAATACAGTGCGACATAAAAAATTGCAACGATTGCCATTTTATTACCTAGGGCAGTGCTGGCGAACCTTGGTACCCCAGATGTTCTGGAACTACATTTCCCATGATGCTCAACTACACTGCAGAGTGCATGAGCATCATGGGAAATGTAGTTCCAAAACATCTGGGGTGCCAAGGTTCGCCATCACTGACCTAGGGTCTCTGCTAAAAAGAAAATTATACATACATATTGACCCGAGTATGCAGTGACAGGTTCTCTTGAAAGCTCACCACCATTGCTTGCTCCCTTTGCTCTGTTTGTCAGTTGTAGCCGAGGGTCATAACCCAGTATAAGATTTTATATGTGATGAATTGCCCGCTCTGGGTGACAGTGGCCACACCTGGTGATCAGCAGCTCAAAGCAATGCACCCTGGGAAGGTGGTCACATTCTCCACCATATAACCAGGTATTTCCAAGGGCTCTAACGGACGAACAGGGTGAAGGTTTGGAGGTAAAACACACACACACTAATATATATATATATATATTATATATATATATATATATATATATATATATATATATATATACACATATATACACACACACACACACACACACACACCATGTATTTGGTACTTGTATACACACACATACTTTTTTTATTCCTTTAACATTTAATACATGACAAAAGCATCCCGGAGCACTATGGGTTAGCTAAAGAAACATCAAAGCAGATGAAGCTTTATTATTATATAATGTTTGGGAATTCCAAGTAATTTTCGAGCAAAAAATACTGATTTAAACTTGTAAACAAAAAGTGCCAGAAAAGACCTGGTCTTTAAGTGGTTAACGATCAAACTTTCTGGTCTTTATGAGTTAGGTTTCTTATTTTATGTTAAATAGCATTCACATGTACGGAGCGCACAAACGAGTGGAAAACGATGCCGTCGTGCTTACGGCGCCATTCATTGTTAACAGCAACCCAAAACGCAGCAAGACGCAGGTTTTTCATTTGAAGCTCAAGGAGGTGCATCTCTTTGCCACATTTTGTCATGTGTGGGGCAAACCATTAAAATGAATGGGCAGCTGCCCTAGGCGTAAAGTGCAAAAAAAAAAAAAAAAAAAGCACGCAAACGTGCGATACCTGATGGCGTGAACGGGGGATAAATCCAGACTGCTGGGAGCCCCAGCTTTGTTTTTATTTCAGTTTTAGTAAATGGATGTAAAAATGTAATCAGTTGGGATACCTATATTATGATCTATAGTGAATACGGCCCATGTGACCCACACATACCATTGATGAATGAGCACTCCCTTTCAGGAAGAGATTACTCAATGATCCCCGAGCCCCGAGCCCCTCCCCGCACAACCAGACCAGCTACTGGCTGCCAGTAAGTTTACTTTCAAACCTCCCCCGCCCAACACTCACAGAGCATTCACAATCAATTAACCCCCCCCCCCCAATCCACAAAAACCAACAATTGTACTCCACGTACTCTCCCCTATTTACATCTGAATCCAGAGACAATGGCCAAATACCAGCAGACCCCATATGAAACTGCCAGCCCAAAACTCAGCCTAATCATTTACTAAATGTAGTGTAAAAAGATCGCACCTTTTTATACAATGATCCACACACTGCACAATTATCTGGGCTTTTTACATAAATACATCACACGACCCATTGTGATTTTTATATACAGTCAACACATATCAAGTCACTTTTATACAAAGATCTCTCACATCACACAATCAATTGTACTGGTTTTACACAAAGATCACACAACTGTTCTTTATACAGAAAGATTACACAGTTTATTGTGTTATTTTATACAGAAAGATCACACACATTACACAATTTATTGTACTTTCAAAAACTACTGCACTTTTCATATTAAGATCTCATTTTTATTATACACACACACACACACACACTAAAATTATATAATATATATATATATATATATATATATATATATACATACATACACACACACACACACACACACACACACACACACAATGATCTCACACAAGCTTTTGTCCTTGTTTTATATAAAGATCACACAAACGCACACAACTACTTTATACATGAAAGATTTCACATATCACACAATCGTATTTGTTTTATAGAAAGATCACACACACACACACACACACACACACACACACTATACAAATTGCACAAGATCACAAACTTTTTCCATAAGGGTCTCACACAACTGTGTAATATGGTGGATCTTTAAAAGTACAACAGAAATTGTGTAGCATATGATATTTGTGTATAAAAAGTACAATGAATTGCGTGGCGTGTGATCTTTGAAAGAAAACAAAAACACAAAGTACAATAAATGGGGAAATTTTTGAGATCTCTGTAAAGAAGTACAATAAACCCTCGCTCACATTGGAGCGATTTGTCTTGCAATTTGACAGGTCAAATCGCACGACAAGTCGCACACTATTGACGTCAGTCCTACTGTTCAAATTGGTGCGACTTCGAACTTTGCAGTGTCGCACCAATTTGAAAAAGTCGTTCCTGCACTACTTTTGGCGACTTCGGGTGCAATTTGCATAGGCATCTGTCCATGAAGCCGCACAGATGTTTTCCAAGTTGCACTGACACACTGCTTTGAAATTGTGCAATTTCAGATGAAGCTGCACGATTTCAAAGCCGCAGTCAACGAGGGCTAAATGATGATATGTAAGAGATCTCTGTATATAAAAGTACAATAAATGGTGATATTTGTGAGATCTTTACATATAAAAGTGCAATAAACGTGTTGTGCGAGATCTTTGTACATAAAGTACAATAAATGGTAATATGTATGAGATCTCTGTATATAAAAGTACAATAAAAAGGCGATCTGTATGAGATCTCTGTATATAAAAGTACAATAAATGGTGATATTTGTGAGATCTTTACATATAAAAGTACAATAAAAAGTCGATCTGTATGCGATCTCTGTATATAAAAGTACAATAAAAAGGCGATCTGTATGCGATCTCTGTATATAAAAGTACAATAAATGGTGAGATTTGTGAGATCTTTACATATGAAAGTGCAATAAATGTTGTGTGTGAGATCTTTGTACATAAAGTGCAATAAATGGTGATAACATGTGAGAGCTTTGTATATAAAAAAGGTACAATAAAAATGATGCAAACCACACAATTTTCTTCACTTTTCATACTAAGATCACACACACACGACACAAGTCGAATTTTTTTATTTTTTTCCCTTTTTTTATAGAAAGATATCACAGTTTATTGTACTTTTTATATACAACTCACACATCAGTACATCACAACAATTTATACAGAGCTGGAAGACAGAAGTAAAGTGTAAAAGTGTAGTAAAGTGTTACATTACTAAGTAAAAAAAAGAAACAATGTAAAGATTCTAGAGGCTAAGTGATTGGACATGCTGGGACTGGAGTATTTTATTACTGGAGGGTCGTCCAGTAGAAGGAACAAGTAGGGGGGCTTCTGGGAGAAGTGCCCAGTAAGTAATGCGATCCCCTCCAGGCATGCAGCCAATCAGATGCGACAATTCTGGAGAGAAGCTGCCCCTCCCCCTCCTCAACTCTCCACCAACTTTGGAGGGAGATTTAAACTGCTTAAAGCAGGAAGTGGCTGCCTATTGGGGCAGAGGGCTGAGCACAGCAGGGGGGGCACAGACAGGCCACACTGCCCAAATTCCAGCACTTCATTATAGGAGTTTGTATAAATCCATCACCCCCCCAATATACATTGTCATACTAAAGGGAGGGAAAAAGTTTACCAATAGCCATCAACCTGTCGCTATAAAGAGGGAACTACAAGTACCAGGAATCCCTGATCTAGTATAGAGACCTGCTGGGACTTGTAGTTCATCACAGCTCATTAATACAAGATTTTCAATCCTGAGATCTGCACAAACGTCACCCCCCCCAATCATATAACGATCCTTTTATAGCTTTATTCCGAAAAAGGGAGGGAACAATTTACTAATAGCCACCAACCTGAAGGAACTACAAGTATCAGGAAGCCCTGACAGAGGATAAAGAGACATGCTGGGACTTGTAGTTCATCACAGCTCTTCAATATAAAAATTCCAATCCTGAGATCTGCCCCCACCATATAAAATGATCCTTTTATATCTTTATTCTGAAAAAAGGAGGGAAGTGACACTAACAGCCATCAACCAGTCACTACAAGGGGGGGACTACAAGTACCAGGAAGGCCTGGCAGAGGATACAGAGACATGACAGGACTTGTACTTTCTGAGCTGTAATGTGTCGGAGGAATACAAGATCATCAGAGCAGGATTTACACCCAGCTGGCCATACACTATGCAATCTCACTGTACAATCTTTTAGATTTACCAAAACTAGGAAGACAAATCAGTCAGGCTGTTTGGAGACCTAAACAAGAGATTGTACAAATCAGATTGTATAGTATTATTATTGGAGGGGCAGTTAGAAAGCGGGATAAGGGACCCCCCAGCATAAAAGAGGACCTGTCACCTGAGATCTCTTACTAAACTCTTCTGCTGGACATCAGATGTCCAATTATAAATGGTGGAGGAGTTCCTATATCTGGGGAAACTTCTACACCCAGCAGACCCTACACTATACAATCTGGATTGTACAATCTCTGCTACAAGGGGCTGCCCGATTGGGTAATACATGGATTGGCAAGGTTTGTCCTCAATCTATGGGAGATCGGAATCTATAGTCGCTGATACGATCAGATCGTACAGTGCACGATCAGGTTTAGCAGAGGATAAGTTGCACCCAGTTTGCTGTGATTGTAGTTTGGTGGCAGCACATTCCTCCCCATAGACGGATCACATACACTCTGCTCCTTATAGACAGATGTCAGCCACTTACCGCCTCCCTTCATCCTGGTAGGTGGGTGTGTGAGGTAGATGGATGGAGAACAGGGTGCAGCGCGGTCGCCTGGTCCAGCAGTCAGATTCCGGTGTGATCTCCCAGGCGGGCCGCGCTTCCACCACCGCTCAGGCCACACCCCCTCCCCTTTGCCATGCACTATACAACTATGAAAGCTTCGCCACGCCCCCTACACTGCAAGTAGCCTATCGCTGCACGCTAAGAAAAGGGCGGAAGCGTTTCTATGGAAACCCAGCAGAAATCCCGAAAGCTTTACATTTGATACTATTACCTCGGTGCGCGTTCACAACTTAACACACTGGTCGGTGTGCCAAGTGAGCCCATGCTCGCTGTACCGGCTGGTGCGCTAGCACAGCTATATCACGTAATTAGGCGCAGTACTGAGCGGCGTGCCCTTAGTAGCCATGGCGGCGAGGCGGTCCACGCCGAGTAAGCCACGCCTTGTCCCAGAGGGCAGCGCGTATTTTTTTGAACTTCGGGCAGGCTTGCTGGTATTGGCCTGTGGGAGGGGAGGTGGGTGGAGCCGGACCTGTTGCGTGCTGGCGTCACGTGGTGCGCCCAATCAGAGGGAAGCCGGAAGCGGCAGAGGTTATCTGAGGACCGAGTTGTACTCCAGCACGCGCTGGGGTGAGCCCGCGAGGAAATTCGAAACACGCCGGGGTTCTGATTGGGCGGGGGGCGTAGCTAGGCTCTTTAAACTGGGAGGAGGGGCCTGAGGCTGGTTCTGCGACTTCTCAGTTACCATGGTAATGGAGAGGGGAGGCATGCGCAGTACACAGCACAAGCAGATTCCGAAAATTGCCGAAGATGAATGGCGCCTGCTGTGAGTTCACTTTCAAGCCCCACCATCCAAGTGGACATAGAGTTAGAATCCAAAAGAGCCGAGCGAAGCGTGGCAAGGGACGCGAGCCCGCAAGGGGCCCCCTAACTATTTGCAGCCCTATGTCCACTTGGATGGTGGGGCTTGCATCTGGACTCACGGCGCAGGCGCTGTTCTTCGGAGATTTTCTGAATCTCCTTTTGCTCCATACTGCGCAAGCGATGCGCCTGCGCAGTACGAGGCGGACTAAATTTGATAGGCGGACACTATCCGTCAGAACACCGGCACCCGCTGATCAACCTGTACACAGGCAGATCGCCGTTTGTCATTACAGAATTCCGGAACACCAATCCATGCCTTCCACTAGTCAAAGCACCTCCCCCCACTACACTGAATCGCCAGCTAGATGCACGTTTAAACCTTTGATCGCCCCTGATGTTAACCCCTTCCCAGCCAGTGTCATTAGTACAGTGACAGTGCATATTCTTTTAGCACTGATTGCTGTATTAGACTGCATTCACACTACAGCGTACAGAGCAGATCTGCCCACGATTTGACAGCGCTGATGTGTGCATGACAAAACATGGAACTCACATTAGAGATGCCATTCATTTGAATGACCCCCTCAAATCGCGGTGGGGCTCTGCCGCGCAATAAAATGTGCTGCAATCGCGGCAACCCGCACGCCCAAAAACAGTTCAGGAGCTACTTTGGGGTGCAATGCGTCCCGCGTTGTGGGTTGCTGCAATTGCAGCACGTTTTATCGCGTGAAAATTGCGGCAGACCCCCCACCGCAATTTGAGGTGTCATTCAAATGCACGGCATCTCAAATGCAAGTTCCGCGTTTTGTCATTCACACATCAGAGCTGTCATTTTGCAGGGCAGATCTGCCTGCGATTCAAAACGCTGTAGTGCGAATGCAGCCTTAGGGGTTGATTTACTAAAGGCAAATCCACTTTGCACTGCAAGTGCACTTGGAAGTGCAGTCACTGTAGATCTGAGGGGAAGATGTGAAATGAGGGGAAGCTCTGCTGATTTTATCATCCAATCATGTAAAAGCAAAAAATCCTGTTTTTTATTTTCCTTGCATGTCCTAAAGTGCAAAGTGGATTTGCCTTTTGTAAATAAACCCCTTATGCCGCGTACACATGACCGGACTTTCTGGCAGACTAGGTCCGACAGAATTAGTCTGTCGGACAATCCGATCGTGTGTGGGCTAATCCGATCATTTTTCGTTAAAAAAATCAGACGGACCTAGAAATAGAACATGTTTCCAATCTATCCTCAATTCCTATCAGGAAAACTGTTCGTCTGTATGCTAATCCGACGGACCAAATATGACGCAAGGGAAGCCTTTGGCTACTGGCTATTGAACTTCCTTTTTTAGTCCCGTTTACATCATCGCATTCAAAACGAACGGACGTTCGAAAGGACTTAAAGTGGTGGGACACCCTGAAAACAAAAACTTGAAAAAAATGTTAGTAACAATTTAAAATGGCTGTTGCTAGGCAGATCGTCCTAATCTGCCTCCTCCAGTGCCGCGGTGATCTTCTCTCCTTCCGTCTTCTAGTGAATGGGACGCGGTGTGTTGTGGGAACGGTGTCCCACAACACACCGCGTTCCCCATTCACAAATAAGACTCGCGCATGCGCAGTAGTCCGCACGCCGAATCGCGCATGCGCAGTAGGAAACGGGAAGCCGTTTCCCTTACTGAGGATGGCGGCGCTGGATCCGGATCGCCGAGGGACATCTCGGCCTCCACGAATGACATCGCGGGCGCCCTGGGAGGGTAAGTGTATTTATTAAAAGTCAGCAGCGACTTTTTTTTTAGCTGCTGACTTTTACATTTTTTTTTTTTCAGGTGAAACACCGCTTTAATCCGTTCGTGTGTGGCCAAGTCCGTTCGTTCGGAAAGACCGCCGGACCTACTCTGCCGGAAAGTCCGGTTGTGTGTACGCGGTATTAGTGTCACTGGTCCTCAAAAAAGTGTCAAGTGTCCGATTTGTCCACCGCAATATCGCAGTCCCGCTATAAGTCGCTGATCACCGACATTACTAGTAAAAAAGAAATGAAAAAATCTATAAATCTATCCCCTAGTTTGTAGACGCAATAACTTTAGCGCAAACCAATCAATATGCGCTTATTGGGATTTTTTTTTTTACCAAAAATATGTAACAGGATACATATTTGCCTAAACTGATAAAGTAATTCGATTTTTTTTCATTTTTTTATTGTTTGTGTTTTAGAGCAGAAAGTAAAAACATTTTTATTTATTTTTTCTTTTTCAAAATTGACGTTTTTTGTTTATAGAGCAAAAAATAAAAACCACAGAGGTGATCAAATACCACCAAAAGAAAGCTCTATTTGTGGGATATCAATTTTGTTTGAATAGAGAAATGTCATCAGCACACCAAGGATTCCTCAGACGGGTCCAAAGCTTGCCTGACGAAGGGGCCCTGCGTGGTGCCGAAACGTAGCGGTATGTGTATCTTGTGACCATGTAAATAGAGCTTTGGACCCTCCTGAGGAATCCTTGGTGTGCTGATGACATTTCTCCAATCAGATTGTTGGTGGTTTCCAGCCTGTCGTCATTACAGCGCCCAGCATTATTACAGCTATTTCCATGAACGTGTGCGTAGGGAATATGGAGATTGGATACATTTTATTTGGGTACAGCATCGCCCCCGACCGCGCAATTGTCAGTTAAAGTAATGCAGTGCCATATCGCAAAAAATGGCCTGGTTGAGAAAGGGGGGGGGGTAAATCGTCCAGAGGTGAAGTGGATAAAGATGCACAAGAAGTCATTTTGTTACATTCCAATAAAGTTTAACCACTTCAATACCCTTCCTGCCCAAGCCAATTTTCAGCTTTCAGCACTGTCACTTATTAAATGACAAGTGCGCGGTCATGCAACACTGTACCCAAACAGAATTTTTATCATTTTGTTCCCACAAATAGAGATTTCTTTTGGTGGTATTTGATCACCTCTGGGGTTTTTTTTTTTTGCTAAACAAATAAAAAAAGACCAAAAATGTTGAAAAAATATGTTTTTCTTCATGTTATAAAATTTTGTAAATAAGTAAGTTTCCTCCCTCACTGATGGGCACTGATAAGGCGGCACTGCTGGGCACTGATGATGGGCACTGATATGGGCACTGATAGGTGGCACTGCTATGCGGCACTGATGGGCATTGATAGACGGCACTTATAGGTGGCACTGATTGGCAACACTGATGGGCACTGAAAGGCTGCACTGATGGGCACTGATAAGGCGGCACTACTGGGCACCGATATGCAGCACTCATATGCGGCACTGATGGGCATTGATCAACGGCACTTATAGGTGGCACTGAAAGGCTGCACTGATGGGTACTTATGGGTGGCACTAATGGATACTGATAGGTGGCACTGATGGGCATCACTGTAAAGGAGGCACTGGCAGGCATTACTGAGGGGCACTGATTGGCATTATTTTTGGGCACTGATTGGCATCCCTGGTGGCCATGGGTGGCATACCTGGTGGTCATCAGTGGTGGGGATCCCTGGAGGTCCTGCTGGCATCCCTGGTGGTTCTGGGTGGGCATCCTCGGGGGGCTGCGTTGATAATCAATCAGCGCAGACCCCCTCTGTCAGGAGAACAGCCGATCGCCTCTCCTCTACTCGCGTCTGTCAGATGCAAGTGATCAGCTGTGATTGGACATAGCTGATCACGTGGTAAAGAGTCTCTTTACCGAGATTGGTGTTGCGGTATGTCAGACTGACACGCCGTACTACTGATCGCCGCACTGCGCGCCCCCCCCCCCCCCCACGGTCATGTGATGGCTGTTATCCATATAAGACATCATATGACGTCCAGCCAGGATAACGGAACCACCACCTGGCTGTCATTTTGCTGCAGGCCGGACGGGAAGTGGTTAAAAAAGTAAACAGTGTGCTGTGTCCTTTTAAAGTATTGGCTCCGCCCCTTTCCCAGCCCTTTCACACACAAGTCTCTGCAGGATAGAGCAGTCAAAAAAATTGTTAAAACAAACCGCAAAATCACAAATGCATTCCTGCAGATCACTAGAATAGATTGGTGAAAATAAATCCTTATCTGTCACTGCAATAAGTGTCCCCATAGAAAGATTTCTCCGCTATTCTTGTATACCTCCTAACTGTCTCTCTTGTGGAGCCAAATCCCTCTGTCCCTCTTTCTTTCTCAATTGTCCCTCTTTTTGGTCTGATGGACAGATGTCTATGAAGATGTAATATTCAACTACTAAAAAAGTGTTGCATGGTGCCGCTGCCATTCAGAAAACACTTTGTATTTTTTGCAGTGAATACAAGCCATTTTCTGATTGGTCGAGGCCATATCTTGCAACGTTTGGAGATAAGAATGAGGGACACCAATTAGCCAAAGTATGTAGGCATAGGACACACCCCCTGCCACGCCCCCTTAAAGAAAAATGTATCCAAAAAAAAGATTAGTTAACCACTTCAGCCCCGGACCAATTTGCAGCCAAAGGACCAGGCCCCTTTTTGCGATTCGGCATTGCGTCGCTTTAACTGACAATTGCGCGGTCGTGCAGCGTGGCTCCCAAACAAAATTGGCGTCCTTTTTTTCCCACAAATAGAGCTTTCTTTTGGTGGTATTTGATCGCCCCTGCGGTTTTTATTTTTTGCACTATAAACAAAAATAGAGCGACAATTTTTAAAAAAATGCTATATTTTTTACTTTTTGCTATAATAAATATAAATATATAAAAAAACATTTTTTTTCCTCGGTTTAGGCCAATACGTATTCTTCTACATATTTTTGGTAAAAAAAATAGCAATTAGCGATTATTGATTGGATTGCGCAAAAGTTATAGCGTTTACAAAATAGGGGATAGTTTTATAGCATTTTTATTAATATTTTATTTTTTTACTAGTAATGGCGGCGATCAGCGATTTTTATTGTGACTGCGACATTATGGCGGACACATCGGACATTTTTGACAAATTTTTGGGACCGTTGTCATTTATACAACAATCAATGCTATTTAAATGCATTGATTCCTGTATAAATGACACTGGCAATGAAAGAGTTAACCACTAGGGGCGTGGAGGGGTTAGGTCTGTGACGTGTGTGTTTTTTTTACAGTAGGGGGCGTGGCTTTATGTCTGACATCACTGATCGGCTTTCCCGATGACAGGGAACAGACGATCAGTGACAGACAGTGTAGGAAGCGCGGGGAGAGGTTTGTTTACACAGACCTCTCCCCGTTCTTCAGCTCTGTGACCCGATCGCAGGACACCAGCGGCGATCGGGTCCGCTGGTCCAGCGGCCTTGGTCATGGAGCTCCCGACCGGGTGGGCGACCAACGGCTGGGCAATTAAAGGGGACGTACCTGTATGTGCTTTTGCCCAGCCGTGCCATTCTGCCGATATAAATATGCAGGAGGCGGTCGGGAAGCGGTTAAACCCACAAGTGATTTTTTATTTTTTTTACCACTACTATTCCTTTATATTGGCTTTTGGAATTTAGAATTTGGATGGAAGGCTTAGCACTGGGAAACTCTTTTCGATAGATAAATAGTGCATTTTATATACAACTATATAGATCAGACCCAAATGAGGAGGACAGATGGACTTTATTCCAAATGTGGGACAGTCCCTTGAAATCAGAGACAGTTGGGAGCTATGGGAATAGGGGACATTTAGCCCAAAGTATGAAGACAAAGGACACACTCCCTGCCATGCCCCCTTTTAAGGGCTCACAAAGAACTCATGAGTACAAAATGATAGTATAAGGGCCAGTTGACACTACATGCAGTCCAGCGCCTTTTTTTTCTGCATCAAAAACGCATTGAAAGTAGGTTTTATGGTTTTCAGTGGCATAGTTCACACTAGTGTTTGCAGTTCCAGTGCGTTCCAGTTCCAGAAAAAAAAAAGTAGAACTTGCTGCATTTTTCCTGCACTGGACTGTACTGGAATGGTGTAAAACGCATCAAAAACGCACCGGAACACACCTAAACGCATCAAAAACGCACCAAAACACACGTGTCCCTATTTAAGGTTCCGAAAAAAAAGGGGGAAAATTGCACTGGACTGCATCAAAAACAGAATGGAACGCATCCAGGCTGCGTTTCTATGGTGTGAACTGGCCCTGCAGTTTTGTGCGACAGACTTGGTAGTTATAAAAATGTAGCGCCCCCCAGTAGGCTTCTAGTGTTTGGTAAATTTCGTTTTTGGCTTCCTTGTAATCAGGGGGGCAGTTAGTGTTTGCTCTAGGTTCTGCTGGTGCAGGCTCAGCTACTTTCTCCTGCATTCCACTGAACTATGGAATATAGTGGGCATAGGAACTTTGACCCTGGTTTGCATATTCATATCTTTTCAGTCAATCTCTGCTCAGGAGAGTGAGTTGCCAGCAGGGGGCTGAGGGGGGGATAAATAAGCTGGGGCCTGGAACAGCTTCCTCTTGCCCCTGGAGGAGTAAGACCAAGATTTAAGGCAGAGGTATCCCTGGGAGAATCTCTGCAGCTTCAAATAATTATTTTTGGTGTCCCAGCTACTGCTTGGGTTGGGTGACCTTTGGTCTTGCCTCTGGAAAGCATGTAGAAAGCTCATCTAAGGGATCCAGGATGCAGGTAACAAGTACAGAAGCTGACTGGTACTTCTGGTGACAACACAGTATAACGGAGACAATGAGTACCTGCCGTGTGGATTCCAGAGACTTTCCTTTGCCCTATTTGGGAGAGTTTACAGCAGTACATCAAGGACAGGGGTGCCCAACCTTTTGAAGAGCAAGGGTCACTTAAGTGACTTGGTAACCGGTCACGGGCCACAATGAGTGGAGTGGGTGGATGGCAGGTCTGTGTACACTCCGCATATGCAGAGCGGACACAGACACAGCCCACTCTACTCTATGGGCCCTCCGATCCGCCCATATGGAAGGGGACAGATCCCCTTCTGTTTTTTTTTTTTTTAGCGGATCGGATTGAAGGTAGTCAGGTGACACAAGTCTGTTTACATCTGCCGCTCCATAGAGGTGAATAGAGGGTCTGATTGGTCGGACCAATCATGTGAAAGGGGCCTAAGGCTGCTTTCACACTCATGTGCTGTGGTTTACCCAGAGCAGTGCCCCTCTGGCTTTCCTGTGGGTTAGCTGCACTTTGCCATACAATTCTATTATATCCTGCAGGTGTGGTGAGCTTTCTGAAGGAGCACCAAACCCGTAGGTAATAACAGAGGTCTATGGCTTAGTGCAGTTTGAAAGCAGCCTGGCAACCTGCAGAATAGATATGCCCAATATACACTGTGATTATAGTATTAAACATACCTTTAATAACAGTCTGCAATTCGGGTATCGCCAGCTGTTGCTGTTCCAGGCAGAGTGCATTTGGTATCACTCTACCTGTGACAGGAGGTGGCGCTATACAGGAAGCATTGTCTTATGTGGCTCTGCTACGCAACCGCTTGCTTCCTCTACCGCCAGCTTTATTCACAACACTGATGCTCTGGGATGCCGGGTCGGGAACCCGTGATCTGGGCTTGCCAACCAGCCATCCAAGAGCAGGAGGTCGCGGGCCACATCAGAGGGCTCCGCGGGCCAGATGTGGCCCCCGGGCCACTGGTTGGGCACCCCTGATCTAGGATTATACTCCTGTTGAGGAGTTTCTGTTTGGAATCTAGCTAAACTTCATATTCAAGAGGGTGGATCTCACCCTGAATGAGCAGATCAGATTTAGAGTCCTCCATTACAATTTACCAGTTGAGTATCCCAAAACATGTAGCGGTGACACCTTCCCTAGGTGTCCGCTATTGTAAATTTAGTTATTTTTGTCTCTCAGAACAGTAAAAGGGTTCTGAGAGTTAATTGGATAGGGAAGCTTCGGCATCAGTTTGACTCGGCTATGTTAGGGTTCTGCCTGATCATGTGTGCGGTGAGGTACACATAACAGACTCAGAACCAGGCCTGGTTGGACGCTTTGAGTACTGGCATTCCTCTGAGCCAATCAGTGGGTGCATTTGGCCCCGCTGAGGAGTCTGGGGAAGGGTATTTAAGATGCTGGAGTCACGTGTTCGGGGTTCGTTAGGCCAGAGCTGCCTGTTTCCTGGATCTGGGCCGGGGTAGCCCCGCTAGGGGTCCCGGTCAGGGGAGTGTGTGCCGCCCCGCTTGGTCTGGGGCAAGGATCCATCTGTTTCCGAGTCTCGGAACTGGCTGGTCCGAGGCGCAGTAACTGAGGGAGGATTCAAGGCGTCCGGGTGCGCTCTCGACTTGGAGGGGCACCGCAGCTCGTGTAAGCGACCGGGGGAGGACTCTTCGAAGGAGGTCCAACAAGCTGGCATCCTGAGAAGTGCCTGGTTGCTGGGTTGTCAAGGACACTAGAGAATCCACGCTTCCCCAATACTGTCAAGAAGACGGATAACGTTCCAGGTATTGAGGAAAGGTTCCTGTTTGTTCCGAGTACCACTTTGATTCAAGGTTAGAGACTGTGAAAATTTCGTTATTCAAGTGCTGACTGCCATAATCTCTGGCTAGAGATTTGTTCAGCTTGGAAGCGCCCAGCTGCGAGTGGCTACACTCTGGGTTGGCAAATAGAGACTTTTGTATACTTAGCAGTTCAAGGTGCCTGAGTTTTCTTCATCCTTGCCCTCTGTTCCCACATGTGACTGTGTCGAAAAAGGGAAGTCTGGATGGCCGCACTTCAGCAAAAACTTCTTTATTAGGCAAAAGATAAAATCCAAAGTAGTGACATCTCATGCGATACAGCAAAACAGCAACAGTAGCTTACGCGTTTCACGCCTCAAAGGCGCTTAGTCATAACTGTGTCTGTTGGATGTTAACCCTGCAAATAAAAACCTTTTATGGTGTCAGCGTTCAAAGTCGTTGGGTACTAACCCTGGGAACGCCTAGACCTGGAGGAACAAGCCAAGCGGAGGTAACCGGTAAGCCCAAAAATCAAGGCTGCCCCATCGAGGGTTATGGCCGCTACAAACATGTACAGCCTTTTTTTATCTGACTTAAAGGGGAGTTCCAGGCTTTTTATGTTTATTAAAAGTCAGCAGCTACAAAAAGTGTAGTTGCTGACTTTTAATAAACAGACACTTACCTGTTCCACAGTCCAGCGATGCTGCCAAATGGGGTGTCGCTCCTCTCCCCCTTCTCTCCGCCGGCGCCTCCATTGCCACTCTGGGCACCCGGCCGTGACAGCTTTCGGCTTCACGGCCGGGCACGCACGACGCATGCGTGAGTCGCGCTGCGCTCCCGGAGTGGACAGGCGATCACGTGTCCCAGGAGATCGCCTAGAGGGAGGGGCCACCTAAGGCGATAGGAGGAGTCGCCTTGGCGGGACCTGGGTGGAAGGAGGAAGTGGGACAGGACTTCCCCCTCCTAATGAAGCCCCTACCCCCCCAAAAAAATTTCCATGCCAAATATGGCATGTAAGGGGGCGAGGAGTGCTTAAGGCGGAAGTTCCATTTTTGGGTGGAACTCCGCTTTAAAGGGGTTGTAAACCCTCATGGTTTTTCACCTCAATGCATTCTATGCATTGAGGTGAAAAACCTGTGGTGCTGCAGCCCCCTTGAGCCCCCGTTTTACTTACCTGACCCCGATCCTTCTCCGGCCGGGAACTAGCACACCAGCTCTACCTGGTGTCCCGTGTCCTGATTGGATAGATTGATAGCGCAGCATTGGCTTCCGTTGCTGTCAATCAAATCCAATGACGCGGCACCGGGGGGCGGGGCAGAGTCCTGCATTCTGTGTGAATGGACACAGATATGGGACTCGGGAGCGCGCTCGCACGGGTGTCCACCAAGGAGAGCGCTTCTCCAACATGGACACTCGATGTGGGGAGGAGCCGCCAGCGCCGCCGAGGGACCCCAGAAGAGGAGGATAGGGGCAACTCTGTGCAAAATTAACTGCACAGTGGAGGTATGACATGTTTGTTTTTTGTTTTGTTTTTTAAAACGAGGGTTTACAACCCCTTTAAGTGACTGTGAGCTACCATGTGCCTGGCTTCTGCGTGCCTATCAGGGAATATAAACCTGGGACCAAACAACCAGACCGGTCCTGAGTCTGGACTACAATAATATATATATAGAGGTCCAAAAAACAGCGACAACTGGGGAGAACAGAGGCGTGAAGTTCCAGTAGAGGGACAGTCCCTCCGCCCTGGTTCACATTGCCGGCAATGGAACCATCTGAATCGATGTGACGCCGACTTTGCAGTGCCGCACTGATTCCCAAAAGTAGATTCTGTACTACTTTTGGTGATTTTGGGGTGCGATTTCCATTGACAACTAAGCAGAAACCCACACAGATGTCTCTGGAATCGGCCCCAAAGTCGGGACTGATAATGCGGGAATGAAGTCGTGCAAGTTCAGCTGAACTCACACGATTTCATTCCCGCAGTCAATGTAAACCTAGGCTCCAAATGACGGAAAATTGGGAGCTATAGACGAGGCAGAGACAGTGACGTCACCTGCCCCTCTCCTCTGCCTTGTCCAAAGACAGGATCTTAAAATGGCTGAAAATTGTGGCTGCAATAGTTAGAAAAAAAACGGCAACCAGAGGAAGGTGGCTTGTTTATTTCTGGAATGGTAGGCAGGGTGGCACGCTGTGCTTTGTGTGAATAATGACCAAATTTATTAAACTTCTTGAAGGCATCATCGTGGTATCACACTCATTTTGACCTGATCTTCTTATCTTCTCTCTCCACATGCCCAGATTCTGTGCATCAGAATGTTGGAAAGTATTAACTGATCACATTATTCCATTCTGACTCTACAGGCTCCACTACTATCTACTACTACTATTTACTATCTACTTTTCTACGATCGACTGTGATTCCTCCCTATGCATCCTCTCTTTTGACATAGATTTGTTTGCTTGCCAAGCCAAATGTACGTTTCTATGAACAGCTCTGCAGAGCCTTAGCCCTGAGGTTGGGCAGCTGTTCTATAAAGTCTACCCATAATCAGGCGAATACACAGGACCTGGACTTATGCCGCGTACACACGGTCGGAATTCTCGTTGGAAAAAGCTCTGATGGTTTTCCCGTCGGAATTCCAACGGAATTTCACTCAAACTGTCTTGCCTACAAACGGTCACACCAAATTCCGACGGTCAATAACACCGCGGCATACAACACGTTCGACTGCACTATAAAAGGGAAGTTTAATGCTTCTGAGCATACGTCAAATTGTTTCCGAGTATGCGTCGGAATTTTGCGTGTCGGAATTGCATACACATGATCAGAAAATCTGATAGAAAGGTATTCCGTCGGAAAAATTAAGAACAGGTTCTCAATCCAAAGTCCGTCGGAAATTCCGACTGAAAAAGACCGATGGGCATACACACAGTCGGAAAATCCGATGAAAAGCTCCCATCGGACTGTTTCCATCGGAAATTCCGACCGTGTACGCGGCATAAGAGAAAGGATTAGAATTCCTGGCTCTGACATCGTTATAAAGTTTTAATGAAGTTGTGATACACTCTTATTCTTCAGGCTCTGGACACTTGCAGCCATTTCAATTTATGTAATCTTAGGAGCAACAAGTTTCAGGTCTTATAAAATATTCATCAGGGGGTCATGTAGCCTCTAGTTCCATGCAACAGATCCAATTGTATTATAAGTATTTTTAGACAGTAAACTGAAATAGGAGCAAACATAGTCAATGCTAAGATCTTATGGTCCAAAACAACAGGCAACCAGCAAGGCATGGATGGAAAGGGCAAATATACACTTCTATAGCTACATTTTGGGGTCTGATGCATTGTCGTGTGTAGGCTTATAGCACTGTATGAACTTAGAGCGGTTGTATAACATAACACCATTAACAATAACAATTAAGGTGCCCTCACATTGGGCATGATTAAACTGTACTGTGTGTGAGTTTGATTGTTCCCATTGTTATTGTTATCCCATTGTTACACCTCACCTCTGCCACCAGACCATAGTGATCCCTGCTTCTGTGCTAAAGGATACAGTGCTTTGAAAAAATTATTTATACCCCTTGACATTTTTCATATTTTGTCATGTTTTTGTCAACCAAAAACGTAAATGTATTTTATTGGGATTTTATGTGATAGACCAACACAAAGTGGCACATAATTGTGAAGTGGAAGGAAAATTATAAATGGTTTTCAATTTTTTTTTACAAATAAATATGTGAGAAGTGTTGCATGCATTTGTATTCAGCCCCCCTGAGTCAATACTTTGTAGAACCAACTTTTGCTGCAATTACAGCTGAAAGTCTTTTTGGGGATGTCTCTACCAGCTTTGCACATCTAGAGAGTGACATTTTTGCCCATTCTTTGCAAAATAGCTCAAGCACTGTCAGATTGGATGGAGAGCGTCTGTGAATAGCAATTTTCAAGTCTTGCCACAAATTCTCAATTGGATTTAGGTCTGGACTTTGACTGGACCATTCTAACACATGAATATGCTTTGATCTAAACCATTCCATTGTAGCTCTGGCTGTATGTTTTTGGTTGTTGTCCTGCTGGAAAGTGAACCTCCACCCCAATCTCAAGTCTTTTGCAGACTCTAAGATTGGCCTGTATTTGGCTCCATCCTTCTTCCCATCAACTCTGACCAGCTTCCCTGTCCCTGCTGAAGGAAAGCATCCCCACAACATGATGCTGCCACCACCATGTTTCACGGTGGGGATGGTGTGTTCAGGGTGATGTGCAGTGTTAGTGCTCCGCCACACATAGCGTATTGCTTTTAGGACAAAAAGTAAAATTTTGGTCTCATCTCACCAGAGCACCTTCTACCACATGTTTGCTGTGCCCCCCACATGGCTTCTCGCAAACTGCAAACAGGACTTCCTATGGCTTTCTTCTTGCGACTCTTCCATAAATGCCAGATTTGTGGAGTGCACAACTAATAGTTGTCCTGTGGACAGATTCTCCCACCCGAGCTGTGGATCTCTGCAGCTCCTCCAGAGTTCCCATGGGCCTCTTGGCTGCTTCTCTGATTAATGCTCTCCTTGCCCGGCCTGTCAGTTTAGGTGGATGGTCATGTCTTGGTAGGTTTGCAGTTGTGCCATCCTCTTTCCATTTTCAGATGATGGATTGAACAGTGCTCCGTGAGATGTTCAATCCATCATCGGAATATTGAAAGAGTATTGCACAACTGCAAACCTACCGAGACATGGCTGTACACCTAAACTGACAGGCCAGGCAAGGAGAGCATTAATCAGAGAAGCAGCCAAAAGGTCCATGGTAACTCTAGAGGAGCTGCAGAGATCCACAGCTCAGGTGGGAGAATGGGATAGCTTGGGATATTTTTTTTATAACCTAACCCTGCTTTAAACTTCTCCATAACTTTATCCCTGACCTGTCTGGTGTGTTCCTTGACTTTTATGATGCTGTTTGTTCACTAAGATTCTCTAACAAACCTCTAAGAGCTTCACAGAACAGCTGTATGTATACTGAGATTAAATTGCACACAGGCGGACACTATTTACTAATTAGGTGACTTCTGAAGGCAATTGGTTCCACAGAATTGTTGTTAGGGGTATCAGAGTAAAGGGGGCTGAATACAAATGCACACCACCCTTTTCACATATTTATTTGTAAAAATTTTGAAAACCATTTATCATTTTCCTTCCACTTCACAATTATGTCCCACTTTGTGTTGGTCTATCACATACAATCCCAATAAAATACATTTCGTTTTTTTGTTGTAACATGACAAAATGTGTAAAAGGGGTGTGAATACTTTTTCAAGGCACTGTATATGGAGAGTTTTGTGCTCAGGCACGGTTTGCACTCACTCTGAAAGTGACACTAAAGGTTCGTTTTAAAAAAAAAAATAACAAACATGTCATACTTACCTTTACTGTGCAGCTCGTTTTGCACAGAGTGGCCCGAACCTCGTCTTCCGGGGTCCCTCGGCGGCTCTCCCGGGGGTTTACCTTGCGGGCACGCTCCCCAATCCAGCATTCGGCATCCATAGAGGCCGAATGCAGGACTCGTCCCCACCCCCCAGCGCCCGCGTCATTGGATTTGATTGACAGCAGGGGGAGCCAAGAGAGCGCAGCCCCGTGGGACAAGTTCGAGGGTTCAGGTAAGTAAAACGGGGGGGGGGGGGGGGGGGGGGCTGGGAGGCCGCTCACTGACAGGTGTTTTTTCACCTTAATGCATAGGATGCATTAAGGTGAAGAAACACAAACCTTTACAACCCCTTGAAGTGGACCACAATTGAATTGTGCCCAGGACCACTGCTTCCAAGCAGGGGCATACCAAGAGGTCAACAAACCCGCGCCCGCCAGGGGCAAAGGCCGAGGGGGGCGCAAACAGGGCCGGACTGGCCTACCGAGATACCGGGACATCTCCCAGTAGACTGCCTGCCCTACAATTATGGGCACAGTAAGGCTGCAATGGGCATAGTAAGGCTGCAATTGTGGGCACGGTGAGGCTGCAATGATGAGCACGGTGAGGCTGCAATTGTGGGCACGGTAAGGCTGCAATTGTGGGCACAGTAAGGCTGCAATTGTGGGCACAGTAAGGCTGCAATTGTGGGCATGGTAAGGCTGCAATTATGGGCACGGTAAGGCTGCAATGGGCATGGTAAGGCTGCAATTATGGGCACGGTAAGGCTGAAATTATGGGCACGGTGAGGCTGCAATGATGAGCACGGTAAGGCTGCAATTGTGGGCACGGTAAGGCTGCAATTGTGGGCACAGTAAGGCTGCAATGGTGGGCATGGTAAGGCTGCAATTATGGGCACGGTAAGGCTGCAATTATGGGAACGGTGAGGCTACAATTGTGGGCACGGTAAGGCTGTAATTGTGGGCATGGTAAGGCTGCAATGGGCACGATAAGGCTGCAATTATGGGCACGGTAAGGCTGTAATTATGGGCACGGTAAGGCTGCAATGATGAGCACGGTAAGGCTGCAATTGTGGGCACGGTAAGGCTGCAATTGTGGGCACGGTAAGGCTGCAATTGTGGGCATGGTAAGGCTGCAATTATGGGCACGGTAAGGCTGCAATGGGCACGACAAGGCTGCAATTATGGGCACGGTAAGGCTGCAATTATGGGCACGGTGAGGCTGCAATTATGGGCACGGTGAGGCTGCAATTATGGGCACGGTAAGGCTGCGAAGATGAGCATGGTAAGGTTGCAATTGTGGGCATGGTAAGGCTCCGAAGATGAGCATGGTAAGGTTGCAATTGTGGGCATGGTAAGGCTGCGAAGATGAGCGCGGTAAGGCTGCAATTGTGGGCATGGTAAGGCTGCAATGATGGGCACAGTAAGGCTGCAATTATGTACTGTGCTGGTATGTAGCCCACTGACTGTGTGCTGTGCTGGATATGTAGTGTAGTTTGCTGTGCTAGGTATGTATGTAGTGTACTCTGTGTGCTGTGCTGTTCTTAGTATGTAGTGTGATGTGCTGAGTGTGTACTATACTTGGTTTGCTGGGTATGTAGTGTTCTGTGCTGTGCTCGGTATATTCTGTGCCAGGTGTGTAGTGTGCTGGGCTTGTACTGTACTGGATTTGTAGTAACTTGTGTTGTGCTGAATCCGCCACTGAGACCATTCAAGAAGGATCAAAATTAGCTAAACCAGGAGGGAATCATTGAACACTGCATCTGTGATTTATCAATGCTGTATACCTTACAGCATTAAGGTGAGTGGCTTGCAGACACACAGGTCACGGTGGCACCACTGAAGATTTGTGTGATTGTGATTGTGGGATTTATTTTGTATATTGGATACTGACTTTTATTGGATCTGTTACTTATAACCTTGCATTTTGACATAGACTTTTTGGATCATTCAGCTTGTTTTGTCACGTTATTTCACAAGGAATTTATCATGTTATTTATGCAGGTATATGTTTGATATATTCGTTGGATTTATTTTTATATATATATATATTTTTTTTTTACACACATGTATCATTAGTTTTGTTTTCACAGTCCACATGTATTATTAATTTTGTTCCCAGTACACTCTCTTTATTTTTGCACAGCGCAAATACCACCATTTATTCATTAATCCCAAGCCTTACATACTCCACTGGCCAGGGTTACTAGTAGTCTGCTACTAGTAACCTTCCCTTAGAAGGTTCCATTGAAGTGCCTGGTTTGGCCAGTCTCACTCAGTAGCCTAGGCACCCACAGTCACTACCCTTGGGATTCTGGCCACAACCACTCCTCCTGAGGGCAGTGGTCAGAGATAAAAACATGCTGTCCAATCACATCTCCTCCTGGCCTTGACAGCCAATTAGACGTTCTTCTTGCTTCTTGCATTCTTGGGGTGAGCCCAGTTCCCTGGTGATTAGTTCTTAGCTCCATTACTAGGGGCAGGGTGCACTGGCAGCCAATCAGGGTATAGTGTCCTCCTCCTCCCTTCCTTGCCTTTCACTCACCAGGGGCAGAGAAGGAATACATGCTGGAGGGGCCTCATCTTCAGCGCTGCTGGGCACCTCCTAAAGGCCATGCGACCGCTCTGTTTACACTGCCAGAACAGTAGAGCAATATCTGGATATGACGCTGCGCACGTGCACTCAACTCCTTTGGTCGACCATAGCGAAGTCTGTTCTGAGTGGAACCTGTCCTGTTCAAAAACGCTGTATGGTCTTGGCCACCGTGCTGCAGCTCAGTTTCAGGGTCTTGGCAATCTTCTTATAGCCTAGGCCATCTTTATGTAGAGCAGCAATCATTTTTTTCAGATCCTCAGAGAGTTCTTTGCCATGAGGTGCCATGTTGAACTTCCAGTGACCAGTATGAGAGAGTGAGAGCGAAAACACCAAATTGAACACACCTGCTCCCCATTCACACCTGAGACCTTGTAACACTAATGAGACACCAGGGAGGGGAAAATAGCTAATTGGGCCCAATTTGGACATTTTCACGTAGGGGTGTACTTACTTTTGTTGCCAGCCGTTTAGGAAGGCTCCTAGTTTCACCGTCTGAGAGCGATTTCCTAAGAAGGATCCAAACCATTGTAGATCTGAGCCGGTGACTCCTGCTACTTCTGTAAGGCGGATGAGTAGAGTATTGTGGTCCACAGTATCAAACGCTGCACTGAGGTCCAATAGTACCAGGAGACATGATTCTCCGTCATCTGCTGCTTCGAGGGCATCGTCCCAAATCTTCAGGAGTGCGGTTTCTGTCCCATGGCCTGGGCGGAATCCTGATTGTAACGGATCCAGGAGTGTGTGTGTGTCCAGATGGCGTTGTATCTGTTGTACTACCGCTTTCTCCATAATCTTGGAAATGTTGTTCAAGCTTGTTATCGGTCTGCGGTGGTTGGGGTCCTGGGGGTCGAGGTTGGGTTTCTTTAGCAGGGGTTTGATGATGCCTTGTTTGAGGGCGACTGGAACAATCCCTTCTTTGAACGATTGATTTATGAGGTGCGTTATGGTGGGAGCCAGGATGTCGGAGCATTCTTTCAGGAGTTTTGTGGGGATGATGTCAATAGAGGATGTGCTGTCTCTGAGATTTTTGATGATGTTTTTAGTGGTATCCGTGGTGATTGGGATCAGAGAAAACTTTGGTGGTTGTGGGATGTTTGTGTCGATATCGACTTTTTGCTCTGGTTGCCTGCCCGTTACATTGTAGCAAAGTGTAATTTCTTCAGTGATGTCACATGAAAAGATATAATAAATTATTTACAAATATGTGAGGGGTGTACTCACTTTTGTGAGATACTGTAAACTGGTACATTTGCTTCTATCGCAGGAAAGTGCTGAACAGGTATTTTAGTGAATCAAAGCAAATCCCTGAAGTGAATTCCCCAGTTGAGCTTTGCATAACAAATGTTTTGTATATATTGCATTTTAGGGGGTTCTCTTGGCAAAGTCTCTTCTCTCCTACAAGCTCGATGACTCACCAGCTCAAAGCTCTCTCCAGAGTGAGGATGGATGGCATCGTGCATACAAAATAAGGTAATGCCTCTCACAATGGACCAGGTCACCAGCAGAGGGACATGGGAGACACCAAGACGCCTTGGAGATTTAACGTTATGAATCATGTAGCTGTGCTGGCACTGCAGCACACTGCGTTCATGTAAGGACCGCAGAAATGCACAAACCAGTAAATAATTGAAGGAATAGCGACAACATAAATGGTTATTCCAACAAGTAAACAATAAAAATCCTAAGAGAAAAATATAGACGTGTATCAGAATGATGCTCTATAAAAAAAACTGGGGATGATGGAAATCAATATTTCATGATCATTATGCAACCACTATGGGGCCTATTTAAAAAGGATTCTAAGATTTAAAGACTCTAATGCCGCATACACACGGTCGGAATTTCCGATGAAAACAGTCCGATGGGAGCTTTTCATCGGATTTTCCGACCGTGTGTATGCCCATCGGTCTTTTTCTGGCGGAATTTCCGACGGACTTTGGATTGAGAACCTGTTCTTAATTTTTCCGACGGAAAACCTTTCTATCGGATTTTTCGATCGTGTGTATGCAATTCCGACACGCAAAATTCCGACGCATGCTCGGAAATAATTTCACGCATGCTCAGAAGCATTAAACTTCCCTTTTATAGTGCAGTCGAACGTGTTGTATGCCGTGGTGTCATTGACCATCGGAATTTGGTGTGACCGTGTGTAGGCAAGACAGTTTGAGTGAAATTCCTTCGGAATTCCAACGGGAAAACCATCAGAGCTTTTTCCGACGAGAATTCCGACCGTGTGTACGCGGCATAAGATTTTAAGAGTCTATGCACCAGTCCTTTTCCCTCACATAAATGAAAGATCAGCTAGCGAACTGCGTGTGGAATAACTGAAGAAAAAAAGAGGAGTGCTGCCAAATTCCTTTGGAGCAGTAGGATTACAAATGTTGACCATAAAAGTGTACACAGCTATTTAAAGTGGTTGTAAACCCTTACAGACCACTTTGACCTACAGGTAAGCCTAGATTAACCGCTTAAGGACCGCCTCACACCGATATACGTCGGCAGAATGTCACGGCTGGGCACAACCACGTACCTGTACGTGGCCCTTTAAGAGCCCAGCCGTCGCCGGGATCGTTTTATGGCATTTTTATTAATATTTTTTTTTTACTAGTAATGGTGCGATCAGAGATTTTTATCATGACTGCAACATTTTTGACACATTTTTGGGACCATTGTCATTTATACAGCAATCAGTGCTATACAAATGCACTGATTCCTGTGTAAATGACACTGGCAGTGAAGGGGGGGTTAACCACTAGGGGGCAGTGTATGGGTTAAGTGTGTCCTGGGGGAGTTTTTCTAAATGTGGGGGGGCGTGGCTATGTGTGACATGTCACTGATCTCGGCTCCCGATCACAGGGAGCAGAGATCAGTGACAGTGTCACTATGCAGAACGGGGATATGCTTGTTTACATTAGCATCTCCCTGTTCTTCCTCCCGCAGACCGCCTCTTAGGGCAACATACAGGTACGTTAGTTTGCCTGTACGAGCCCTTCTGCCGACGTATATCGGCGTGAGGCGGTCGGCAAGCGGTTAAGGCGTCAGCATACCAAGACATTTTGGACAATTTCATGCTCCCAACTTTGTGGGAACAGTTTGGTAATGGCCCCTTCTTGTTCCAACTTGACTGCGCACCAGTGCACAAAGTAAGGTCCATAAAGACATGGATGAGCGAGTTTGGGGTATAGGAACTTCACTGGCCTGCACAGAGTCCTGACCTCAACCCGATGGAACACCTTTGGGATGAATTTGAGCGGAGACTTGTGTAAGAGTTGAAGCTGTTATAGCTGCAAAGGGTGGGCCAACTCAATATTGAACCCTACGGACTAAGACTGGGATGCCATTAAATTTCATGTGTGTGTAAATGCAGGCGTCCCAATACTTTTGTTAATATAGTGTATAAAATGCCACTGCACTTTATAATCTTTTTTTAATCATCTTAGTACCCTATTCCTGCAGTGCTGTTGTGTGGTCACATGATCTTCCCCTGTTCTTTGGCATTTGCAGGGAAAGAACTTTGGAGGGGCTTCTATTACTCTGCTTATGTATTCTCTCTACACTATGAGCCCTGATTGGTGCTGTGCTAGTCACGTGACTAAAAAAAAAATGGTTTTAGAAGGGTGATTCAATTAAATCATAGAGATCAAAAAACTGTTTTACGGCCCTCTATAAATCTTTATTGAATATCACATTTTTCCTTATTATTATGGTATAGGAGGGGTCAAAGATGTTTTGAAACTAGCTTTCATTTTGTACAGACGGATTCTGCATTCAAGGCTCTGTTTTTACTTTACAGGCATTAGCAATAAAAGGGGTTGTAAACCCTCATGTTTTTTCACCTTAATGCAGCCTATGTGCATCTCTGGCACTCAATATACATAGGGAAATGCAAATAACTTCCAATACACTTGAGCCCACAATGTGTGTGAAAGGAGACACCCATAGACTCTCGGTAAGAGAGCCATGAGGAGGATTATGAAGAATACACAGTGCCAGGAAAAAGGGGGACCCCAACCTACATCCACACCCACACATTCATACCAACACCACATACAATTCCATACAACAGCACCACGGACCCTGAGATACTCCCAACTGGCAAGGAAATCTGAATAAAACCATATCTAACAAAATACCAACAGCTGTCTGTGTATGCAACATCAAATTACAGCAAAATGGAGAACCTTATTATGTAAGCTGTGATGATAAGACAGCATCAGAGACATCTAACCATGGTTGCCATATTTTGGTAAATTTCTTAGGACATGCCCTACTTTTATTTACCAGTTTCTAGCACCAAATGGCCCCGAGATGCGAGGCCCCAAAGTCGGTCAACTGTGTCCATCTGCAGCAATGTCATTTTGGGACCCTTTGAGTCCAGAGACCCCTAATTTTCGCTGCAGGGGGCATCTAGGAACCCTTAACTTCCAAGTTTAAAGTTCGGGGGACCTATGGCTGCAAATGAGCACAGTGAGGCATGCAAATGGGCACAGTGAGGCTGCAACTGGGCACTGTTGACCCTCTTTTACACTCACAGTAGCTGCACATTTCTCACCCTAGGCTTATACTTGAGTCAATACGTTTTCCCAGTTTTTTGTGGTAAAATTAGGTGCCTCGGCTTATATTCGGGTCGGCTTATACTCGAGTATATATGGTATGTAAATCTCTCTCTTACATGGGATTGTAGGACGCACACTCGGATTTAAATAACAATTATAATATTAATAATAATACACCACACTGAATTTGGTATTTAAATGGCCGCGGCACCTTTATTGGTATTAAATAATTAACTTTATTGACAATACTCATGACTTATAATAATCTTTTATTTAAAATCCAACTCTAACATTAGCTCAGTCATAGAACTCGAGCTTTAATTAATAAATTTCAAACAAACAAGTCCCCCCTTGATTCAAGGGTGACAAACCACATAATGATGCCTGCGACAAAAGGGTGGGAGGGAGGGGAAGCTCAGCCAAGCCGATCCAGGACAATGTGATCGGACCCTGTACCTCAGGGGGCCTATATATAGCCCCCCAGTATTTGAAAAAACGTGTTTCCCGCCTGGAAACACGTGCAAAGCCCGCTCAAAATTTTTTTTTTTTTTTTTTTTTTTTTTTAAAACTACAAAGCCATCTTTATTAATAAACGTGGCGGCCACAATCCCATGCGGCGGGCTCTTGATTGAGCCCACTTAACATGGGATTGTAGGACGCACACTCGGATTTAAATAACAATTATAATATTAATAATAATACACCACACTGAATTTGGTATTTAAATGGCCGCGGCACCTTTATTGGTATTAAATAATTAACTTTATTGACAATACTCATGACTTATAATAATCTTTTATTTAAAATCCAACTCTAACATTAGCTCAGTCATAGAACTCGAGCTTTAATTAATAAATTTCAAACAAACAAGTCCCCACAAGCCGCACTTATTGTAAATAAGTGGGGCTACCCCAGCACCGCGGCCTGTTCAATCATAGTCTGAAGATTCAAATTAAAAATGTCCAGACCAATATCCGATAGATGAATCCCATCTGACCGATAAAGACCAGGAAAACCTCCTTCCAGGTCAATATGACGGAAGGAGAAACCCCCGATCGATGGCATGAACTTTGCAATAGAATGATTCAATCTCCGTCTAATTTTTTCAAGAGATTTGCCTTCAGGCGAATCCCACCAATTTAAACGAGAAACCATCTCAGAAAAAATAATACATGTATTTGGAAGATAAAATTTTAAGAGGTGTAAATCCCGTTTAATGGAGAACAATAAATCTAAAGTCTTTCTTTTACCGATGTCATTACCACCTAAATGAAAAATTAGAATAGAAGGATGAGGCCAGGAATGGAATAAAGAAGATAAATGAGATAACAGATCAGTCCAGATGAGCCCACGAAAACCTTTCCAATAGATATGAAAATGATCAGGAGGTAAAGATAAGTTGGAACCATAGCACCGTAAGGAAGCCCTTTTATGAGCCCAATAGATGTAAGAATGCCCAATTATCCAAATATAAGACCTGGAACCTAAAATTAAAGAGATAGATTAGGACGAACATACAAATTAAACCTATGAGAATCCCATCTACCCAGTTGTTTAATGATAGTATCGCTCAGACCCAATCTAGCTGCTTCAGTGGCGGCTCCTATGCGAAAAGAATGAGAGGAAAATTTTAGATGAGACAAACCGAGCTGAACCAAACATCGCTTGAAAACTGCAACAAATTGAAATTTTGTTACCGGAGATGCGTCAAGATGAATAAAAAAATTGGCCATCGCAAATTGGTCGAACTGAAAGGTATCTACGCAAAACTATAGAAGGGCAAAAAACAGAGTCACCACAAGCATATAGATTAAGCCAATGACCTCTAGCAGCTTGATCAGTTTTTGAAATCCTAATATAAATTCGCACCATATCATCTAGAACTGAAACATCTGACCACTGCAAACCTGAAGGAGTATGTTTATTACTGGGTAACATTTCACAAATGCGAAGAGCTGCAAAGAACATCAAAACAAAAGCAGTATGAAAAAGCAGTGCTTCATATTGTGAAATGCACACAGATGAGGTGACTAAACAAAGTCTAGATAGGATATGTAGGGTAACAGGTCTACGCGTATCAGGAGTACATCTAACTTTCCGTAAACCTTTAAGAGCCTGTTTGACAGAGAAAAAACTATTACATGCTGGCAGATTATATAATTTTAGAAAAAATGAAACTCCAGCCAATAACTTATGAATATGGTTAAAAGAAAACTGTAATTGCATTAGAGAACACAAGAAAGCTAAAATAGAATGTTCAGTAGGAGAAAAACCAGACAGACCCACTTCAGCATTGAAACTCAGCCATCTATCCCATGCAACTGAATATTCAGTCCATGTTTTTGGAGCGACTGAATGTTGAATAGCAGTGAAAACTGGGGCTAAATCAGGTTCCAGAGATGACCTGGACAGGGGCATCCAACCGTATCTGCTTCTGGTAAGAGCTGTTTGAAACGAGCCATCTGGAAGCGAGATAAGGCATCCGCCATAATATTCTGATTCCCTGGCACAAATTTTGCTTTAAGCCAAATATTCTTCTTTAAACATAAAAGTACTAAATAACGTAGCAGCTTAATAACCGAGATAGATTTTGACGAAAGACAATTTAAAGCAAAGATCACGCCTTTGTTATCCGTATGGATAACAATGCGTCTATCAGAAAATAGATCTCCCCAAATTTCCAATGCAACCACCACAGGAAATAATTCCAATAGAACTATATTCTTAGTGAGTTTATTGGAAATCCAAAAGGAGGGCCACTTACCCGCGCACCAATGCGTACGAAATATGGCTGCAAAGCCACAAGACCCCGCCGCATCCGTGAATAAATCAATATCTGCCGCAAAAACAAAATTATCTTGAAAAAATGATTTTCCGTTATAATCTAACAAAAAATTAGACCATACCAGAAGATCATCCTTCAAAGAAGAAGTAAGCCGGATATGTGAAAAAGGAGATTTAAAGCCTGACGTAGCTAAAGATAAACGTCTAGAAAAAATCCTGCCCATGGGCATCACTCGGGTCGCAAAGGCAAGAAGACCTAAAAAAGACTGCATTTCTTTCAACAAGATCTTCTTACGGCGCAAAAACAGGGAAATCAAAGATTCCAACCTCGAAATTTTAAGTGGGGGAAGTTCATATTGCAACCGCAACGTATCAATTCTAATACCTAAAAATTCAATCACTGGTGATGGAAAAGCAGTTTTTTCAACCGCCAGTGGAATGCCGAAAAATTCGGAAAGAAGAAAAAATAAGCGCAAAATTACCGAACACACTCGCGAATCAGGAGGACCTATGAACAAAAAATCGTCCAAGTAATGCAATATACCTGAGTGACCAGATACCTGAATCATTACCCACTGCAAGAAAGAAGCAAAAACTTCAAAATAGTAGCAGGATAAGGAGCAGCCCATAGGAAGGCATTTGTCATAGAAAAAAATACCCATTGAATTGAAAACCCAGAGAATTATATGCTTCTGATGATATAGGTAAAAGCCTAAAAGCAGATTTAATGTCCGCTTTTGCTAATAAAGCCCCTTTACCGAATTGTTTGATAAGGCCAACAGCATCATCGAACGTAGCATAAGTAACTGAAGTGGACAACGGGTCAATCTCATCATTCAACGAACTACCTTCTGGGAAGGAAAGGTGATGAATGAGTCGATATGACCGAGGTTCTTTTTTGGGAACCAATCCCAATGGAGAGATTCTAAAATTTTTAAAAGGAGGAGAGACGAAAGGACCAGCAATCCTACCAGCAGCCAGCTCTTTAAATAATTTTTCAGCCACAATATCAGTATTCATCAATACCGATTTTAAATTATTTACAAAAATACAACCTGGGCCTTGGAAAACCGGAAGCCGAAAACCCAGAGAAAAACCGTCAGTTAAAAGTTGCGCTTTCTCCCGATCTGGGTAACGACGCAGCCACGGGAGCATTGCGGCCACTCTCACTGGCGTGCATACTTTTTGACTGCTCCCTGATGGCAGGATTGTTGATCCTTTTAAAACATTTCGAGACCGGATGAGTCCCTAAGCAAAAGGAACATTCATGCCTATAACGACAAGAAGCTGACCACTTACATTGTGATTCGTTATATGCAAAACAAGTACCCTTCTTGTAAGCGGGAACCGGAGTAGAAGAAAGAACCATTGGCTGTGATTGAATTTTGGAAAAATAAGCTTTTTGCGGGGTAATGAGATTAAGCCATAAGCCAACGTCCTTATTACCCCATTTAAGTGTAGGATAAATGGCAATTTTTTGACGGAAGGATTCATCATAATGAAACCATCCCATGCCGCCAAAACTCTTATATGCTTCCAAAATATGCTCTAGATGTTGAAAAAGACCACATGCTTTCTGAGGATATTTTTCACACAAAACCGCAGAAAAAATACAGAAGGCTTGCAGCCAATTAAAAAATGATCTAGAAACTGGGCGACGTCTATAATCATCGGCATTTTCTCCAGGCTTAACATCGCTTTTGTGTGAAAATTCCTTAGCATTAGGTAACAGTGATAGTAAATCTAAAAATTCACCCCTCCAAATTCTTTCTTTAATAGACATTTGCAGGTGAAAACCTAACGGGGATAATTCACATGGTAAAACTTCTTTGAAACAGGCCTCTGGGACAGAGGCAGAAACATTAAGAGGAACAGGTAAAGGAATTTCATTAGATTCAATAGGAGACCACACGTGTGCTGGAGAGGGTAAAACAGCTACAGGCTGAGAGGATAAAACAGCATTAAACCTATTTAACGAAGCAATAACATTCTGTAACAAACCTGTTGTGTTAAACTCACCAGCTTCAATAGGACCATTATCTTGGCAGGGAGGGATCTGCAGTGAAGGGGAAGAAAAATTAGCAGCAGCAGATGCTGTTGAAAAAGGATTAGTGCTATTTGACATATTACTAGCATCCAGCCTAGACAGCCTGGATGCCCTAGAACCTGTTGCTGTAGCAACCAGATGCGCCCTGGGGGAGCGCGCTGGAGCCGAAGCTGAAGATACTCTGGCCGGGATTGACCTAGGCGGCGACATCCGGGCTGAGGGCAGAGATGGAGGGGCCGCAGGAGGAGCTGTGCGAGGCGCTGGTGAAGCCGGCCGAGTGCGCCTCTTTCTCTCAGACGTGCGGACTGGCGAAGGAGATAGAACCCGCCTCCTCCTCTTGACACGCAGACCGGAACGAAGATTCACCGCCGCGTCATCCGCCACATCGTCAGCGGGGAGGTCTTCTGTGAGTGACGGGGGGCGAGACTCGGCCCGCTGCTGCGCCGTATCTTCGAGCGCTGGACGCTCCACTGGAATGCTCCGCTGTACCATGCGGGACGGCAAGGTAGGTGCTTCGGGTCGACTACCCGTTTCAGCCCCGGACCTTCCAGGGGGCGTATTCCGGTCCACACACGCTGCTACTGATGTAGGTTCTTCTTCTGCCAATAATAGGCAGCGCTGGAGCCATTCATCCCCGCCTTCAGCTGCCGCCCTCTCTAGAATCTGCCTCACGAGAGTCTTCATATCCTGTCACGGCTTGGCGAGCTCAATAAGATAGTACACGAGCAGTCACAGAAGCTCAGCCAAGCCGATCCAGGACAATGTGATCGGACCCTGTACCTCAGGGGGCCTATATATAGCCCCCCAGTATTTGAAAAAACGTGTTTCCCGCCTGGAAACACGTGCAAAGCCCGCTCAAAATTTTTTTTTTTTTTTTTTTTTTTTTTTAAAACTACAAAGCCATCTTTATTAATAAACGTGGCGGCCACAATCCCATGCGGCGGGCTCTTGATTGAGCCCACTTAACATTCTCTCCAGACTAACCGGGCATTCGATTCTTAATACAAGGGTTCTTCAAAAAGTTTCCACAGTTTTCTAACTAAGTTATATATACAAGTACGGAAACATTTTGAAGACCCCTCGTATATATGGGTAGGCCACCCAAATGGAATTTTCTTTATAGCTAAACGGATTTCAGCCTTACTGTATATGTAGGGCAGAATGTCTTATAGCAAACAAGTCTTAATTTTAAAAGTGTTACTGTCATTCAAGTAAAAAAATTGAAATTTCCTGCAATAGCCTTCATACTTATCTCAAGTGACGTATGGGGTCAGAGGATGGAACTATTCATCCAATAAACAGCTCACTGGTGAATAAACAGTAAATAAAACTCTACTCCTGTCAAGCCCTCAAAATCCAGTTATTCCTTAGTGGTACAGCAAAGAGAAAGAGAATCCAGGTTGTCAATCAAAGAAACCTCTGCTCTTCCTGCGTCATGGATCACTGCTCAGCTCTCATAAGCGGACAGGGTTCTAATGTTTTTTTACATGTTGGTAGGAATATTTACATCAAGCTGAACTTTTTTATGTGCAGATGTAAAAAAATAAATAAAATAACATTGACAAGGTACAGAGTTCCTATAACTGAGACTTAGCCCACTCCCTTCTCATCCAGACACTTCTATACGTGAGTACAATACTGATGAGCCAAAATTGTAACTGTTGTTAATCCCCTTGATTTGAAGACAGTATAAAAAAATAGAGCAGACTGTCAGTTTCCCAGCTTTAGTAGTCCCATGGTTCATTTAACTTCTTGACAGGAGGACTGAGGGCAAAGATCATTCTCACATCTTTCATCACCATTTCTTGTAAAAAAAAAAATAGCTATGATGAGCAGAGTCTTAGATAAAGTCTAAAGAACAAAACTCAGGAGCAAACAAGAACCCTATAGCAGAGAGTACATGCAAAATTTCTTCAGAGTAAAATAAACTTACCTGCCTGTTCACTGTCTCCTGTAAAATGTACACCGAGCTGCCCAGTTTACATTCTTGGCATGATGCCTGTGTGCTTTTAGGCAGGGTGCAGTCTATTTTTCCACTACAGGTGGCGCTCATCCGGTAGTTCCTCTATGATCTTCTCGTCACAGAGAGAAGCAGATTCCAATTGGATTGGTGGCCATCTTGGGTCAGGCAGAGTCTATTTAAGACCCTGGCTCACAGGTTTGACGCATATTTTATGTGTGGCTAGAGTAGGTACAGATCACTCATCTGTCAGTGAAAGTACTTATCATCAGGGAGAGGTTCCAGATGAGTAGGGAAAGTGCAGGGACACACCATCCTTCCTGGATGCCTCCCCACTTGGGTACCAACCAGCCAGGCCGCATTCCGCTCCTCAAGACAGATGCTGTTGGCACACCTGAGACCTACTCATCGCTGTACATCCTGTGAGTGCACATGGTTGTGTAATATGGAACGCAGGTTCATGTAGTTGGTAGCTTACAGGCTACAATTTCATGGGTTGTGCCCCACTTCATGAAGATACCTCTGAAACATAATGTGGGTTATACCACTTAGATATTATTGGATATCTCTTCTATCCGCTATACTGTGTACAATATAATGCTTTTGATTCTTATAAAAGGTGTTTATTTCGTTTTAACAAAAATAAAATACAAACAAGAGAAAGAGAACATCTCTGGCACTCAATATACATAGGGAAATGCAAGTAACGTCCAATACACTTGAGCCCACAATGTGTGTGAAAGGAGACACCCATAGACTCTCGGGAAGAGAGCCATGAGGAGGATTATGAAGAATACACAGTGCCAGGAAAAAGGCGGACCTCAACCTACATCCACACCCACACATTCATACCAACACCACATACAATTGCATACAGCAGCGCCACAGACCCTGAGATACTCCCAACTGGCAAGGAAATCTGAATAAAACCATACATAACAAAATACCAACAGCTCTCTGTGTATGCAACATCAAATTACAGCAAAATGGAGAACTTGATTATGTAAGCTGTGATGATAAGACATCTCCCCAGACGGAATCAGAGACATCTAACCATGGTTGCCATATTTTGGTAAATTTCTTAGGACATGCCCCACTTTTATATATCAGCTTGAATTTGGGTAGAACACCATAAACATTACGAAAGAACGCATGCGCCGTGAGAAGGGCGACATCCTTCCAGTGCAATAAAATAGTTTTATAGGCATAAAATAAAAGTATACGTAATAGATTCCTACCATCGTGCATCCATAGACATGTCGAAGATGTCTCTGAGACTTTTTGCTTTGGTACTTGGGGAGATGGTCTGTCCAAGGATGGTGGGTGGAATCCATGGGGTCTTAGTTTTTGTATTTCGGTTTGCGTTGAGGATAAGAAGCTCTGTTTTCGATCCATTGAGTTTGAGGGAGCTTGTGGTCATCCAGTCATCTATCAATGTGAGGCATTTTTCTAGTTCCTGATATTGGTCTTTTTGTCCGGTGATGGGGAAGTAGAGTTGAGTGTCGTCAGCGTATGAGTGGAAGCATAGATCCGATTTGCTGATGATTTTGAGGAGTGGACGGATGTAGATGTTGAAGAGCACAGGTGACAAGGGTGATCATATATATACATATTAAGACTTCTGAGTAATTTTTCTTATGTAGAGTTTTTTTTTCTCTATAACACAGGTTTCTTTAAAGGAATCTAATGGTGCTGTGGTACTTCTGTGGGGTACCATGTTAGAATTGTATTCTGGACATTTGATTATGATAATTTCTTATTTTTTATTTCCCAATTTTATTTATTTAATTATATTTTTCTTTTGGTCCCACAGTGGCACCATAAGGGTTCTGCTCTATTTGTAGATACGTGTTTGTGTATGTTTTTTTTAAGCATGTTTTCTTTAACACAGTTTTTTGATGCAATGTAATCCAAATTGATAACATTCATGGTATTTACGATTACATTTTGTCTATTATGTTCTTAATTTTTATTATATTATTTTTCTTTAGGATTTTTACATGTGTGACACCACTCTGTCAGTGAATATCTATCCATGAAATGTTAAATTGAATTATGCAGTATTCTGGCCCCAATTGGTTTGATGATGAATAAAGGGTTATAACCACGTATGCAAAGACTTCGGTCTCAGCTGTTTCTATCACCATTGAATGGACCTGAATCTTCACATGATTATGTGGGCCTCAACACACACGATGATTAAGAACCTTAACATAGTACCTATGTTATTCATTTATCATTTGGCTGTGATTAAGCACCAGCAATAGTGGTGTGAAACGCGTCAGTTAATTTTTATCCCAATGTTTGTATGGACTATGTTTTCAATAAAGGTATTTATTTGGAGTGCGGCCATTCCGGACAATTTTTGCTCACATGTACCTCTGGAATAACAGTTGGTTTACAGGAAGGATTAATGTTGGCATAATGGGGAGGGTGGGAATTTTTAGGGTGCTGCAAGCTATTATATCAGGGTAACATTTGCATGTTGGTGGTCATAAAGGTGTGTTCTTTACCTAAATAGTTTTCACAAAAAGGTGTCCTTCTTTCCCATCTCAGAAAATTGGTATGCCGAAGCGGTTGAGGCTGAGCCCCTCCTTTACAGCCAAAGATCCATAACTTAGATTGCTCGCCAGCCTGCTTTGTTGTTTGCCCGCAGCAAAAACCCTTTTTGCCTCTATATCGAAACGACCGGGTCAGTATGAGAAGTATAAATGGTGCACATGTATATGATGTCACATAACACTTACATTAAGCCTCTTTTTTATTATACGGCTCTCATTCATGCTGTTCCCTATAGGAATACAGTGAAGTGTCATTAGCGCAAACCCAAAAAGCCACTCAAGCAACTAACGCAGCAGCAGTTCAGTAAATCTCGGTGATAATTGGTACATGTGCTGCACATGTTGTAACTTTCAAATTGTGCATTAACCACTCAGAAATTAAGTGGATTTACTCAATCGTAATTACACATTACCCACCCTTGTAGCAGTATGGCTACTCATTGTTGAATGAAGACTTCACACTGGGAGATTTATTAAAAAATAGAAATAGAAGTAAACTTGGTAGTCAAATGCTACCTCTTACGGATGTATGCTTCTAAATGTTTACGAAGGGGGAAAATTTATAAAAAGCTGAATCGATCTGTTTGCGTTTTTGATCTTTAACCACTTTCAGACCGGACCAATTTGCAGCCAAAGGACCAGGCCCCTTTTTGCGATTCGGCACTGCGTCGCTTTAACTGACAATTGCGCGGTCGTGCGACGTGGCTCCCAAACAAAATTGACGTCCTTTTTTTCCCACAAATAGAGCTTTCTTTTGGTGGTATTTGATCGCCCCTGCGGTTTTTATTTTTTGCGCTATAAACAAAAATAGAGCGACAATTTTGAAAAAAATGCATTATTTTTTATTTTTTGCTATAATAAATATCCCCCAAAAATATATAAAAAAACATTTTTTTTCCTCAGTTTAGGCCGATACGTATTCTTCTACATATTTTTGGTAAAAAAAATCGCAATAAGCGATTATTGATCGGTTTGCGCAGAAGTTATAGCGTTTACAAGATAGGGGATAGTTTTATAGCATTTTTATTAATAATTTTTTTTTTATTATTAATGGCGGAGATCTGCGATTTTTTTTTGTGACTGCGACATTATGGCGGACACATCGGACATTTTTGACACATTTTTGGGACCATTGTCATTTTTACAGCAATTAATGCATTTAAATGCATTGATTTCTGTATAAATGACACTGGCAGTTTAGGAGTTAACCACAAGGTGGCAGTGTAGGGGTTAAGTAGGCCTAGGGGTGTTTTTTTTACTGTGGGGGGGCGTGGCTGTCAGCTAGTGAATGCTGATCTCTGCTCCAATCACAGGGAGCAGAGATCGGCGTCACTAGTTGCTAGGCAGAACGGGGAGATGCTGTTTATCTCGGCATCTCCCCGTTTAGCCGCTCCGTGAGACGATCGCGGGAGTCCCCGCGGCGATCGAGTCCGCGGGGACCGCGGCCGGACTCACGGGGGTCCCGACCGGCGCGGGAGCGCGCCGCTCCCGGCGCGCTCCCGATGGCACGGACAGGCTAAAGGAGGGACGTATATATACGCCCTCCTGCCTGTACGTGCCATTCTGTCGACGTATATCGTCGTGCGCCGGTCGGCAAGTGGTTAATGTATTTTGCAAAAGTGTATAGACAGTATATCTATCTATCTATCTATATATATATAGAAGTCCATCCATTATTTTTCATGTTTTATGGAGTAGGGCAGAGTCTGCACCTATGTGAAGTTATATTGCTATCTGTGTCCCCAGTTGGAGGATCCATCCAATTGTCATTTAGGCCTGATTCACATCTATGCAGTTTTACTGCTTTTTGCACTACAGTCCATTTAACATGGTTTCCTATGGAACACGTTCTGTAGTCGGAAAAAGCTCTGATGGTTTTCCCGTCGGAATTCCGTCGGAATTTCACTCAAACTGTCTTGCCTACACACGGTCACACCAAATTCCGACGGTCAATAACACCACGACATACAACACGTTCGACTGCACTATAAAAGGGAAGTTTAATGCTTCCGAGCATGCGTCGAATTGTTTCGGAGCATGCGTCGGAATTTTGCGTGTCGGAATTGCATACACACGATCGGAAAATCCGATAGAAAGGTTTTCTGTCTGAAAAATTAAGAACAGGTTCTCAATCCAAAGTCCGTCAGAAATTCTGACAGAAAAAGACCGATGGGCATACACACGGTCGGAAAATCCGATGAAAAGCTCCTATCGGACTGTTTCCATCGTGTGTACGCGGCATTAGAGAGAAAGTAAGGCTGGGTTCACACTGGTGCGATGCAGGAAACCCTGCAGTTTCTGTGCGGGTTCCCACATTGCACCTGAATTACAGGCGGTTCACACTGACATCTGTGAACCACTGCAGGTGTCAATGTAAAGTTAATGACACCCCAAAATCCGTTTGCGGATTGCATTGCAAACTGTGAAATGGTACAGGAATCGGATGGAATGGGTGTGAATTGGATGGCATGGGTGTGAATCTATGCCATCCGATTCCAGTGCGGAACAAAAAAAAAGGGTCCTGCACCATTTTGGTGTGAATGCCATGCGATTTCAGCCATACAGTTTGTATGGCTGAATTCGCATCGCACAGACATCTCATGTGATCTGCACAGCAATGCGGTGCGAATCACAAGTGATGTCTGTGATTGCACCAGTGTGAACCCAGCCAGAGAGGGATTCCAAAATGAGGAGAGAAGTACAGCGGTGCCAAATAATTGTAATAAGTGAAGGCTTAGAACTGCATATCACACAAGGCGCATGGTTCACGAATGTGTAACACACAAAGTTCAGGACTTCATAACACACAGGGCTCAGGAGTGTGCAGTTGTGAGCAGTGCATATCACATAAGGTGCAGGAAAAAAAATCAGCATAGTACTTACCAGGGGTGGCCCATCCATTGGCGGCACCCAGGCGCCGCCCCCTCTCTCCTTGCCACCCCCTATATGCAATAAATAGATTCATGCATAGCATGAATCTATCCATGGCCGCCGCGGCCACCCCCTTTTCATGGGTTAGGCCCTTTCGGGTAACAGGGCGCATGAAATACAGCGACCAGGTTTTTTTAAAGCACCTGATTAGAGCCATAGGCTCTAATAGGCTTCAAAATAGGGTGGGCTCTGGACGCTGAAGATGCGTCCGGAGCCCACCCAGGTGTGTTGCAACAGCAAATGAATATTCGCTCTTAAAACACTGATCCTCCTCCTAGCCAATCGGGAAGCGGGTCTGATACCCGTCACCTGATTGACTGAAAGGACAGGCAATCCTATTGGATGCCTTAGGAGGAGGGGAGGAGAAGCACAGCAAAAGCGAGGATGAGAAGAGCCGCCCGGTCCCTGCCGATGACTGGATGCCCGATCCCCGATGCCGCTCCATGGATGTCCGATCCCCATCGCTGCTTCATAGATTTCCGATCCCTGCTGCTGCTCCATGGATGCTCGATCTCTACCGCCTAGATGGGGTAAGTGCCAGTGGACCGACCGGCGGACATAGGGAGTGGTGGGGGTTTGAGTTCCCGTGGGGGGGAGGGGTTCGGTGGTCTGCCGCCCCCCCAAACAAAAAAACACCAGCTGCCACTGGTACTTACTTTCAATGCGAAGAATCCCTTGTTCTCAGAAATATGGAGCATATAGTAAATGTATAAACAGAAAAAGTGTTTCTCCTGCGCTCGTGCAGGCGGTATTAATGTAAAATAGTAGTAATATCGAATGGTAAGTAGTATAGGACGATCATGCATGTCCCTCTGCATAAACTGACCAGAGGTGGTCCAAAAGAGGCTGAGTGGAAATGAGGGTATGGAAGGCGTGTGATCTAACGCATGAATCAAAGTGATATAGTTTATTCATAAACAAAATAGATGAGTACAAAGAAATTACTATGAATTCATACAAACTAGGTTACAAGATATTCATTAAAAATGAGTTATGCCCATACAAGGGCAAATGATCAAGGTAGGCCAACGCGTTTCGAGGTGTTCCCTCTTCATCAGAGCCTTGGAAAGTAAAAGAAAGTCTGTAGGATGTGGTAGATATACATGGAGAGGGGTGGCTGATTAGGAGATGTATCCCATAGTGGGTGATGTATTTTCCTTTACTCGAAAGGTATCCACATCACATCGCTCTAGATGAGATAAATACCAAATGTATGTGCGTATAATTAAGGTTCTAGTAGAAGGCACATGAGTACAAAGTGTTGGGATTATACATTATACATTGTAATTACAGACCTCGAAACGCGTTAGCCTACCTTGATCATTTGCCCTTGTATGGGCATAACAAATTTTTAACGAATATCTTGTAAGTTTGTATGAATTTGTAGTAATTTCTTTGTACTCATAACTATTTTGTTTAAGGAAAAACGATATCACTTTGATTCATGCCTTAGATCACGTGCCTTCCATCCCCTCATTTCCACTATGGAGCATATAGCCCTGTGTACACTGTGCAAGGGTCAGCAATACGTAACATAGAGCCCAGCACACAGAGAACAGTGGTAAAGCATATGTAATATGCAGTCCAGCATACAGAGTGCAGGGCTCAGGGGTATGCAATGCAAAACCCATTGTGTAGAGTACAGCATTCAGGAGTATCATCCAGGGTCCTTTAATATGTAACATACAGCACAGCACACAGAGTATAGCAATAGTATGTAATGTACAAGGTGTTACAAAATTCTCACCACTGGACCCTGCACGCTGTGCCATACATTACGTACTCTTGGTCACTATCTCTGTATGCTTTACCCCAGCAAATTTCCCTGGTCTTCCCCCTCAAGTATCCCCCCAAAAGTAACCTTTAAATCCTCCCTTTTGTTTATCTCTCTATGTCCCCCATCCACACCCAACCTCTGCACCCCTCATCCACAGCTCACTTCTTCATTCGCCTGTCCACAGCTCCACTCTGCACCCCTATTCACAACTCATCTTTGCCCCCCCTCCCCATCAACAACTCATCTCTGCACCCCTCTAATTACGGCTTAAACCCCCAATCCACAACTCACCTCTGCACCTCCATCAATATTATCTCTGCTCCCCTTCTACACCCCATCTAAAGCTCATCCCAATCCACAGCTCTCTACACAGCTCTAAGCCTAATAAGGCTTACCTATAGGTACTGTAAGGTAAATATCTCCTAAATGTGCACCATGACATCTCCGGCGCATGTTTCTTCAGTGTCATGTGCCGTGAACGGCAGCTCCTGCACGCATGCATGGGAGTGATGTCATTGCGCAGTGGCGGAACTACCAGGGTCGCAACAGTCGCACTTGCGACGGGGTCCTGGGATTCCGCCACTGTCGTAGGGGCCCCAGCGGGTTTGCTAGTCACACGGCTCTGAGCTGAGAGCGTGTCTCTCATGGAACAGCACAGAGCCGGAATTGACAGTTCTATCTGCCTCTTAGTCTGTCCTCTCTCACATGGGATGAGAGAGGACACAGCTGATCTGCTCCATCTTCTCCCCCTCCCCTCTCCTGTGTGTGCTTCGTGTGAAGTGTGAGCTCATTAGCTTTACACTTGACTGCCTGCAGAGCACACATAGGAGAGGGGAGGGGGTAGAAGATGGAGCAGATTGGCTGTGTCCTCTCTTATCCCTGCGCAATAGAGGACGGACTGAGGGGGAGATAGAACTGTCAATGCCGGCTCTGTGCTGTTCCATGAGAGACATGCTCTCTGCTCAGAGCCGTGCTGAGAAGGCAGACAGCACTGATGAGTACTGACAGGCTGCACTGATGAGGCTGCACTGATAGGAGGCACTAATGGGCATTTATAGGAGGCACAAATGGGCAGTGATAGAAGGCATTGATGGGCACTGATAGGAGCCACTAATGGGCCCTGATAGGAGGCACTAATGGGCCCTGATAGGAGGCACTAATGGGCACTGATAGGAGGCACTAATGGGCACTGATAGGAGGCACTAATGGGTACTGATAGGAGACACTAATGGGCACTGATAGGAGGCATTGATGGGCACTGATAGGAGGCACTAATGGGCACTGATAGGCTGCACTGATTAGCACTGACAGGCCGCACTGACGAGCACTGATTGGCAGCACTGATAGGAGGCATTGATGGGCACTAATAGGAGGCACTGATGAGTACTGATAGGAGGCATTTATGGGCACTGATAGGAGGCACTAATGGGCACCGATAGCAGGCACTAATGGACACTGATAAGAGACATTAATGGGTACTGGTAGGATTCACTAATGGGCACTGATAGGCTGCACTTATGAGCCCTGACTGTAGGCATTGATGGGCACTGATGGGAGGCACTAATGGGCACTGATAGGAGGCACTAATGGGTACTGATAGGTTGCACTGATGAGCATTGATAGGAGGCACTAATGGGAACTGATAGGCTGCATTAATGAGCACTGATAGGCTGCACTGATGAGCACTGATAGGTGGCATTGATGGGCACTGACAGGTGGCACTGATGGGCACTGACAGGTGGCACTGATGGGCATTGTTAGGCATTGATAAGCACTGATAGGCAGAACTCATAGGCTGCATTGGTGAGCACTGATAGGTGGCCCTGATAGGCAGCTTTGATGAGCACGGATAGGCAGCACTGATGGGCATTGAGCACTGATAGATGGCACTGATAGATACTGATAGGTGGCATTGATGAGCACCGATAGGTGGCATTGATGGCCTCTGATAGGCAGCATTGATGAGCACTGATGCTCAGCATCGATGAGCACTGATAGATGCTGATAGGCAGCATTGCTGAGCATGATAGATGGCACTGACGGGCAGCATTGAAGAGCATTGTGGTTTCTTTCACTGGGGCCCTGAAGATTCTACTTACGCCTCTGTCATCGCGGCTCCGACCACTCACACAGCCACAGCGGTGAAAGAGCGTTGATGGAGGGCTTTGTTCTAAAGTAAGTTTCACATAATGCGCTACAATGTGAAGCATACTAGGCTAGGCTGAAAAAAACAAAAAACAGCGGTTTACTACCGCTTTAGGTAATTTGCCAGTTTCTAGTTCAAAATCCCAGTGCCAATATCTATAAATAGGAATATGTCTGACAACATTGATTGAAAATTAAAAACATAAAAAAACGAAGTTGCAAGCCAAAATCTGCTTGCCTTATCTTCATAAACAGGTCCTACAGTGGGTTTGCATCTTTTTCAAAGCTTGCTCATGATTGTTAATTCACACCCACACAACATAATTTGGTTTTACGCATGCATAATTTGAAAAGAGTTGTCTGCAAAAAAAATAACTGCAATAACAATAAGCAACTTTTTTTGAACTTAAAGAATGTAACCATTTTATTGAATTTTATCCAATATGGTAATATCTTTTAACCCTTTCATGGCCTGATGCCTATAAATCCTAGATGCCCTAGCCAATTTAGGCAGCATCAGTATGAATGAGTTCAACTACTGACTAATGTGCGTAACTAAATAATTTATCTTTCTTGTTCTTTCTTGCTCATTAATTAACACAAGATTCAGATCTTCAAAGGCAATTGGGTTATACTGCCAGCTACATGAGGATTTGGACACTGGCAAAAAAAAAAGCCATTGCCCAGTTAGATATAACCCCCCACTCCCAGGATGCTTTTTTTTGCTAGTGTCTTATAGGAACAGACGTCTTTTTTCTAAAGTGTAGCCATATTTATTAGCCTTTTTTCTTTTCCTCAAGATTATCTTTTTCTTCAATCAAGACTTGAATCTTTATGTAGCTATCTGGATCGGCACATTCTCAGTAATAACTAACCTGACCTCACTAGATTGAAAATTGTGAAACCTGCCTTGAAGGAACCTACCTATGGTGTGTGCCTTCCAGACCCTTGTGTAATGTGTTATGTGACAAATTGGGTTATGTTCACAAGGCATGGCTACCATGGACATATGATAGTATGCTATGCCATGTCCCTGGAAAGTGCAAGAGAACAAGAACAAAAAATATGGGACTTTATGCGCACCGTATCAATGAGTAGACATATGTAAAAATTAAATATAGTAATTTATTAAAGAATTTAAAGATGTTAAGAACATCATAAAACATCAACAATAATAACCCCAATTTTAGATGAGCATACTCGTAACTGTGCTACGTAACTGTAGAGCACACTTCAGGTTCAGAACTGTGGCCCAGCTTCTGGTGTGACCCAATCTCTGAAGACCATTAATGAGTATGCTGTGTGGCAAAGCATGGGGAGCCACTACATTTATTAGATCTGTTGGACACTATTATTACACTTGCTTTCCATTGTGTTACATCATACACTGGGGAATTAGGTGCTATATCATTAGCTTAAGGCCCCTTTCACACCGGGGCGTTTTTCATGCGGTGCAGCGCTAAAAATAGCGCCTGTTCACCGCATGAAAAAATCCTGCCCCTTTAACTCCAGTGTGAAAGCCGGCGGGCTTTCACACTGGAGCGGTGCGCTAGTAGGATGACAAAAAAAGTCCTGCTAGCAGCATCTTTGGAGCGGGATAGGAGCGGTGTGTTCACCGCTCCTATACCGCTCCTTCCCATTGAATAGAATGGGACACTGCGGTGAAACCGCGGCAATACCGCCGCAAAGCGCCGGCGCTCTGCGGGGGGTGTTTAACCCCTTTTCGGCCGCTCGCGGGGGTTAAAACCGCACCGCGAGCGGCCGAATACCGCGGTTAAAACGACGGTAAAGCAGCGCTAAATATAGCGCTGCTTTACCGTCACCGCGGCTCCCCGCCCCGGTGTGAAAGGGGCCTAAGTGTTGTGCGCGCACACTTCACATTCTATTCCCACCTTTGTACACAGTACAAAATATCGGATAGGCTTACTATATCAGTTATTACTGACATGGTGCATGCCTCCTTAAAAATAGAGCAACCTGTGCGGTGACCCCTATTGGTACCACTCCTGTGTCCCCAGGATTGAGAGCCATAAGTAAAGTATGACGCCTAGAATCAGATCACTAAAATATATTGGCTTGATACCTGGCCAATAGGGATACGCTTGCTTTACACCCTAGGGGGTCCCCCTTCTTCCAGTTGGTCTTACTGAATAGTCCACACAGGTCCATTAAAACCATGTTTTTTTTATTTTTATTTTTTTCTCCGGCTAGAAGGTTTCCTCTACTGTCCTGGTTGAACTGCAGGATACAACTGGTGGAATCTTTAGACCACAGTTTGCTGTTTTACTAACACGTTCTAATGGAACCTTGACTGCTACCACATCAATGTACATTGACTTGTTTGAGCTTTTAGTAATGACTATTAATAGATATAGTTGATTGTCATGTTTTATTCCTCGTTGACTTGTTTTTACCAACATGCCCTGCTTTCCAGCCTGTCATAGCCTTGATGTCAGTCTGTCAAACTTAGGGAAATGGACTAAACTTATGGTATGTAAAAGGATACTACTACTGTTATTGCCAATCCTTTATTTGTAAAGCACGTATACCTTATGCCTTCAGACCTACACTAATGCATAGACAGGTTAGTCAATAATGTCCAGGGCTCAAGTCCTGCGGGAACGCATGGGAACGGAGTACCTGTACTTTTTCCACAACAGGAACTCAGTTCCCGTTAGCAGCCGTGTCCTGCAAGACTTTGAAGTATGCGAGCTGTGTGACAGGTGCTACACCAGCAGCCGCCGACACAGCTTGCAATAGTAAGTGACGCACACCAGGGATGGACTGACCATTTAGGCATTGCCAGTAGGGGGCCCCATGACAGCTTCCGCTTCGATCTACCTGTCAATCACAGCTAGCTGACGGGTAGATCAGGTGCCTGCTGCTAAGAGATTGTGTTTAGTCAGACCTCACGTGATGCGCTCCTCCCCGCCGGCCCCTCCTGATTTTCTGTCTCCTCATCCTCCCCCCTATTCTCCTGCATACTTGCTCTGTGTGTCCCGTTGAATCCCCCCCCCTCCTCTATCTTCAGTGCCATATGATGAGAGAACCCAGAGGAGGAGCACAGCTATTTTGCTCACAGTACATGCAGGGAGAGAGGTGAGCTGAGGGAGGAACATCAGTTTAGGGTTGTAAGCTGAGCACAATACCTGGCAAAGTTTAATGCCAGGAGGGAAGTTTATGTGGAAATATGTGAAGGGTTGGAATAGCAGCCAGTGTGTGTGTGTGTTGGAGCCCTGCAGAGTTTGCAGCCCCCCAAGCTAACATACATCTCCTAAGCAGGAACACATCACTATCTCCCCAAGCATTCTGTCCAGATAATGTGCAGATAATTTATAACCTTTCCGTTTAACCCTGTGTTATCCAAACTCTGTTCAATGAAAAGTGTAAACTCACCACATAAACACTCTTATGCCCCGTACACACGGTCGGATTTTCCGACGGAAAATGTCCTATCGGACAATGTTGTCGGAAATTCCGACCGTGTGTAGGCTCCATCGGACTTTTTCCGTCGGATTTTCTGACGGACAAAGTTTTATCTCCTGCTCTCAAATTTTCTGACAACAAAGTCCTATCGGACTTTTTCCGATCGTGTGTAGCGAATTCCGACGGACAAAGTGCCACGCATGCTCAGATCACATTACAAGACCAAAGCTATTGGCTACTAGCCTCTACGTAGTCCTGTCGTAGGCAACAAACGTCACCACATTCAGAATGATCGGATTTTCCGTCAACTTTGTCCGACCGTGTGTATGCAACACCAGTGTCGGACAAAATCCGTCGGAAAAAATCCGATGGATTTTGTGGTCGGATTTTCCGACCGTGTGTACGGGGCATTATACATATATACAAAATAACATTCCCCAATAAAGATCAGAACATGATGTTCACATTTGCATGGAAGCACAATTGAATGAATGCTGATTATTCAGAGAATTACCGTATTTATGTTTATTGAGGACTGTTTTTTTTTATGTACTAACAGTAAAGCCCCATACACACGCTCGGATTATCCGAGGACCAGGTCCGTCGGATCATGTCCGTCGTACTTTGTCCGATGTTGGTTTTGCGTACACACGGTCGGACAACATTGTCGGAAAATCCGATCATTCTGAACGTGGTGGCGTTTGTTGCGTACGACGGGACTACGTAGAGGCTAGTAGCCAATAGCTTTGGTCTTGTAATGTGATCTGAGCATGCGTAGCACTTTGTCCGTCGGAATTCGCTACACACGATCGGATTTGGTGTGATCGGACTTTGTTGTCAAAAAATCTATCCAGCAGGAGATAGGACTTTGTCCGTCGGACAATCCGATGGAAACTGTCCGATGGTGCCTACACACGGTCGGAATTTCCGACAACATTGTCCGATAGGACAGAATCCATCGGAAAATCCGACCGTGTGTATGGGGCTTTAAGCTTCATACACACAATAAGAAAATTGGATGAAAAATACCACTTTTGAAGCGTTCATGCATATGAGTGTATCATTTTTTTTTTTTTTTGGTGGGGGAGTGGATCTTGGGTGGGAGTTCCCACACTTTTTTCCCCAGGACTTGACCCCTGATAATGTCCATCTCATTTCATGAATGAGTTGTCTATCTGTAAGTATGCAGATAATTCTTTGGTTAAAATGTTGGTCTGTGGAACAGCAATATAAGAAACGCTTGCTACCTATGCCTTTTTATGAACATCTCTTTGGTGCTTTTTTGGACACCCTCATAGAGAATTTCATTGGGGGGTAAATGTAGTGATCTAAGCCACCATAAGAACTTAAGCCTCAACCTGGGAAGGCTTCGTTCTCTGGGGCTTCAAACACCAAGGCTAAGTCCATATCAGGAGTCCAGTTCAACTGCAAATCCTGAGCCCCTAATCCTGCAGACAAGTCACCCTTCCCCATTCAGAACTGAAATTCTAGAGCCCCTCAAATTGTATTCTCCAGTACCTTGTGTTCTTTTCCTCTACATTTTCACAGTGGCAGGGCCTTGTACTGTCACAGGAGTTATCACCATTGTTCCGACAGCAGAAAGGTTTTAGGGGTTTTGATCCAAACTTTTCACTGTTCCAAAACAACAAAATGGGGCATCCACCTTATCTAGGATCTGAAGGCTTTTAACCACTTAAAGACAGCCCACCGTGGATATACATCACTACTGACATTATATACCAGGGTTATGGCAGCAGATAGCTGCCATAACCCTGGTATATTTTTTCACAGTGGGCGGTCCTTTTTCAAATAAAAGTGGTGCCAGATTCGGACGGTGGTAGAGGTATCCCCCTCCCGCCGTAGCGGAGGAGAGAAAAAAATATCCCAAGAAATTCTTTAAGTATGTAAAAAGTAAAAAAGGGAGGACAGACCATATTGGCCCTATAAAGAATGAGGCAAAACATCTGGTTACAAAGGATGGGGAGATGGCAAAGGTATTGAATTTATTCTTCTTCCTAGTCTTTACGAGGGAATCGGGGGGCTTCAATAACCAAAACTGCAGTGTTTATCCTAATGACACATCACAGGAATCACCTCCCTGATTAACAGAGGACAGAATTATAATTAAACTTGGGAAACTTAACATTAATAAATCACCGGGACAAGATGGCTTGCATCTGACGGTACTTAGGGAACTCAGTCAAGTAATTTCCAGACCATTGTTCCTAATTTTTACTGACAGTCTACTGACTGGAATAGTACCAGCTGATTGGAGAAAAGCCAATGTAGCACCAATATTTAAAAAGGGCCCAAAATACATCCCTGGGAATTACAGAACAGTTAGCCTAACATCAATAGTATGCAAGCTCTTGGAGGGGATGATAAGGGACTATATACAAGATTTTAGTAATGAGAACGGTATCATTAGCAGTAATCAGCATGGATTCATGAAGAACCATTGTTGCCAAACCAATCTATTAACCTTCTATGAGGAGGTGAGTTGCCATCTAGATAAAGGAAGGCCCGTAGACGTGGTGTATCTGGATTTTGCAAAAGCATTTGACACAGTTCACCATAAACGTTTACTGTACAAAATAAGGTCTGTTGGCATGGACCATAGGGTGAGTACATGGATTGAAAATGGGCTACAAGGGCGAGTTCAGAGGGTGGTGATAAATGGGAAGTACTCGGAATGGTCAGGTGTGGGTAGTGGGGTCCCCCAGTGTTCTGTGCTGGGACCAATCCTATTTATTTTGTTCATACACGACCTGAAGGATGGGGAAAACAGTTCAATCTCTGTATTTGTGGACAATACTAAGCTAAGCAGGGCAATAACTTCTCCACAGGATGTGGAAACCTTGCAAAAAGATCTGAACAAATTAATGGGCGGGCAACTACATGGCAAATGAGGTTTAATGTAGAAAAATGTAAAATAATGCATTTGGGTGGCAAAAATATGAATGCAATCTATACACTGGGGGAAGAACCTCTGGGGGAATCTAGGATGGAAAAGGACCTGGGGGTCCCAGTAGATGATAGGCTCAGTAATGGCATGCAATGCCAAGCTGCTGCTAACAAAGCAAACAGAATATTGGCATGCATTAAAAAAGGATCAACTCCAGAGATAAAACGATAATTCTCCCACTCTACAAGACACTGGTCCGGCCGCACCTAGAGTATGCTGTCCAGTTCTGGGCACCAGTCCTCAGGAAGGACGTACTGGAAATGGAGCGAGTGCAAAAAAGGGCAATAAAGCTAATAAAGGGTCTGGAGGATATTAGTTATGAGGAAAGGTTGCGAGCACTGAACGTATTCTCTCTGGAGAAGAGACGCTTGAGAGGGAATATGATTTAAATTTATAAATACCATACTGGTGACCCCACAATAGGGATAAAACGTTTTCGGGGAAGGGAGTTTAACAAGACACATGGCCACTCATTCAAATTAGAAGAAAAGAGGTTTAACCTTAAACTATGTAGAGGGTTCTTTACTGTAAGAGCGGGCAAGGATGTGGAATTCCTTTCCACAGGTGGTGGTCTCAGCGGGGAGCATCGATAGTTTCAAAAAACTATTAGATAAGCACCTGAACGACCACAACATACAGGGATATACAATGTAATACTGACATATAATAACACACGTAGGTTGGACTTGATGGACTTACGTCTTTTTTCAACCTCTCCTACTATGTAACTATATAACTATGTAAACTTATGAGCACAGCTGTGTTTGCTGCCTGTCTTAGGCACCTACCCATTGGCTGACAGTACCACATTAATAGGATCAAACATGATAGCCAAACAACGGCACCCCAAGGCTGGAGATGGAGAGGCTGAAAAAGACAGCCCACTCTGCGTGAGCACTTCTAGAATTAAAAGAAGGCAAATTGTCACCCTATGGAGCCAGCAGTTTGGTCCTATAGACCCCGTCAGCAACATAATGTGTGGGTGGCTGCATTGGGTCCCTGGCAGCCTTACTGCCCTAGGCCTTTGCCTATGCAGAATTTCAGTCCTGAGTGTAATTTGTAGTATCCTTCATGGCCTTTTGAAAATTTGAATCTCCCTACTTCTCACCTGCAAAATTCTGTTCTGTCTCACTGAGCTTCTGTTCACCATACTGTCACATAGACAGGACTTACTGTTTTATTTTAGATCAGAGCTTCTCTCTAATCTTTTAGGGTGTACGCATATAATATACCTTATTATACATTCTCTCCTGGATATTAAAAAATATTGGAAATGGGGTCCTGAAGAAGCCTATACCTTGGGCGAAACGCATCCATCCTAAGCTTGTGAGATCAATCCAGATGCAAATAACTGTATTATATGGCAACATCTCATATCTTTTATGAAAATTACACATTTTGTGTATTTTAATGTTTTTGTATGAGTTAAAATGTTTTGATTTTATTTATGGTAAATAGCAACTTACCTTTGGGCACAATAATAATCCCCACCTCCCAGTGCTCCCCCCTCTTTGGGGAGACCTGGGATTTTTTTACGTTTTTCCTCTTTATCATATAGGGGATTGTGCCAGATTTACTATGTAGGCTTCCCCCATCCATCATCTTCTTGTTACATTTCTTTAATGAAAATGTCTGCTTATATAAACTACAAATTGGTGAGCAAGAACACAATATAAGCAGTGAATAAAAAAGTGGACATAAAGGAACAAAGAATAAATACTGTAAAGTGAGCCTGACACACTCTCCAGGCAGCCCCATCTCTGCTGCAAGTTATGTGATATGACTCCTGACACTAGTGCACACGATCTGATTTTCCGATAACAAATGTTGGATGTGAGCTTGTTGTCGGAAAGTGCGACCGTGTGTATGCTCCATAGAACATTTGTTGGCGTAATTTCCGCCAACAAATGTTTGAGAGCAGGTAAAGAAATTTTCCAACAACAAAACTTGTCGGAAATTCCGAGCGTGTGTACACAATTCCGATGCACAAAAGCCCATGCATGCTCGGAATCAAGCAGAAGAGCCGCACTGGCTATTGAACTTCATTTTTCTCGGCTCGTCGTACGTGTTGTACATCACCACGTTCTTGACGTTCGGAATTTCCGACAACATTTGTGTGACCGTGTGTATGCAAGACAAGTTTGAGCCAACATCCTTCGGAAAAAAATCCACGGTTTTGTTGTCGGAAAATCCTATCGTGTGTACAAGGCATTAGTCTTGGGAGAAGCTTGTAAAAGTGTAGGTGCTTTTTCTCTATAGAGGACCTCAAATAAGACTTTATTAAAATTGTGCTGACTTCTGAATAGCCTTAGTAGATTGATTTACTGTTTATTTTCCAAAACTGCACGTTGAAGGCTCATCTTGCAGGCAAACAGCTAAATAGCTAAACAGCCCTGCCAAACAACATAGCCAACCAAATTACTTAAAGTGGATGTAAACCCAAAAGAAAATGTTGATCTCATAATGTAGAGAATACGATTTCCTTTCATTTGAGCCCAGTCTTGCCACACAGATTTACTCCAGCCCTGAGAAATCCTCTTTTATTGTTCAGTTAGAAAAAATTTGACAAAGTGCTGAAAACGTTGTCAAAAACGCCTCCTTGCTGTGAGTGACAGGTGATTTACATATCTCATGCACTAGCCTGAGACAGGCACATCCTGTGTAATTATAAAAAGTGAGAAATCCACCCCTTCCCCACATAACAAATCCTGGAGGAATGTTATCTGTAATCAGGTGACCTCAGACACACACACTGCACTATAACAATCATCAGATGACTGGATGTTCTACTCTGCCCAACTCTGACTACATACATCTCCCCTATATTCTTCTTGCTGTTCACTCGAGAATAAATTTTCTTTCACTCTGGTCTGTGCCTGTCTCAGGCTAGTGCATGAGATATGTAAACCACCTGTCACTCACAGCAAGGGGGCGTTTTTGACAAAGTTTTCAGCACTTTGTGAACATTTTTCTAACTGAACAATAAAAGAGGATTTCTCAGGGCTGGAGTAAATCTGTGTGGCAGCACTTTAATTGATCTGAGTTTGAACATAACAGGAAATTCACATACCTTCCTTCATCCTGTGATTGAACAGTGAGAGAGCGGCATAATACTGGTGAGGAAAATACTCTGCTCCCTGCTCTTGTAAGAGTGTTTCCTATCAGAACATGGTCCTGGAACCGAAACCTGAACCTTTGGAAATGGGCTTATGGTAATTAATAGGGAAAGGTAAGGAAAAGGTTGGTTATGCAATGAAATATAGCAAACGTATAGCATACGCACAGTACCTACAACCAAGGCCAAAATAGAAGTGTGAGAAACAGGCACAATTTTATACAGATAAATGGCAACTCTGGGAGCTTTCTAGAATGCAGAATTCCTATCTATTAGTATCAGAGACCCTACATAAACCATTGGCCAGTGTAGATACAAGTCTGCCGGTGCTGGGATGCTTGAGTTCAACGTCAGTGCTCATTCCCATCAGACAGTATTTGTAATCCCTGGGTAGAAATTAAAGGTAGCAATCCCCTTTGGCAAACTAGGCTTTGTAGGCAGATAGTAACAAATTAAATACTTCAAGGTGGACAACAGGCCTCTCACAACCGTGGAAATCTTAATACGTCCTTCAAAATGGTATTGATTCTGGTGTAGCAGATTTGGAACAATGGCAACTCTGGAACAGTAGCTCAAATCCTCCTTCTCTCCCTGCACTGTCAATCAAGCAGTAAGGGAGCAATGTCCTGCTGGTCAAGAAGCAATGCTCTGTCAGTTGGCTTAAAGGAGCCACCAGCAGGTCCCTAGATCCCCTCTGCTACATACGTTCTTGGCTGATCTCTTACTTCTTCTGTGCATGCATGGAAAAATCCCATTTATTTTATGGAGCAGTCATCCTCCATTGGGATGTGTAATATATACAGTATATATTTCCACTATTGTCACCACTTGACTATGAATCATTGTGATAATATATCCCTAGGTGATTACCTCTGTAAGACCAGAAACTCTTTTTTATTATAGAATCTGTGCTCAAGTCACGCAGTGAAATACAGCATGATTCATCAAAGGGTCACGCACCAACAAAGTTCAGGACTAATAATTGAAACATATACTAGATGTTACAGCACAGCCAGAATCCAATTTTCTATTTTTATATACTAACAGAATGTGGTAAGCCCTCCCAGATGTACCGGCGCCAGACCTCTGCACAGCACAAAAAGGAAATTGTCTTGTAGGGGCAACACTGACAGAATGGCTTCCAACATGTTTCTGTGCTTAAGCATCACAGTGCAAAGAACAAATAAGGTTAACAGCGCATAGCTACCATTCAGATAGTCTTTTAGCTGTGCAACGCAGTCATATGAATGAAAACTGATTGCTGGTTGGTCATTGTGAGTTACTGCATATCTCTACATTTTGCATTATCAAAGATAAACGAGGAGAATTGGTTGATGCATTTCCTTGTAAGATTTCATTTATTCCTTAACATATACAGTATAATCTTGGTTTGAGAACGTTTTGCAGGACAAGCTAAATTTTTTCATAAATTTTGACTTGATATACAAGTGATGTCTTGATATACAAGTAGCGTCATGTCACAAATGAGTATAAACATGGGGCTGTCCGTTTTCACTACTCCGCTTGCTCAGCGGGGATCGCTCCGTTGATCCCCGCTGAGCCGGCGGATGACAAGTCCGTCTCTGCATTCTGTGCAAGGACGGACCTGTCATGCCGCGTACACATAGCCGGAATTTCCCATGGAAACAGTACGATGGGAGCTTTTCATCGGATTTTCCGACCGCGTGTATGCCCATCGGTCTTTTTCTGTCGGCTTTTCCGACGGACTTTAGATTGAGAGCATGTTCTCAATTTTTCAGACGGAAAAAGTTTCTATCGGAAATTCCGTTCGTGTGTATGCAATTCCGACGTGCAAAATTCCGACGCATGCTCGGAAACAATTCGACGCATGGTCGGAAGCATTAAACTTCCTTTTTATAATGCCGTCGTACGTGTTGTACCTCGCCGCCTTATTGACTGTCGGAATTTGGTGTGACCGTGTGTATGCAAGACAGCTTGAGCTGAATTTTGTCGGAATTCCGTCGAAAAAATCTTCGGACTTAATTCCGACGGCAAAACCGGTCGTGTGTACGCGGCATTAGAGAGTCCGCTCTCCCCTATGGGGGGATCGGATGATTACAAACCGCCTATCCGTTTTCATCCGATCCGACGAATCGGATGAATTCATCCATCCGTCTGTATTTTGTAGAGCGTATCGGATCGGGGCAGATCGGATGTCAGACATATCACCGCTGACATCCGACACTCCCTAGAGCTGTATGGACCGTTTGGATCCGCCTGAAAAAACTGACAGGCGGATCTGAACGGTCCGCCTGTGTGAAAGGGGCCTTAGTGTAGCAATATGGTTCAATTTAATGAAGGTACAACATTTAGCAACATATTGCTACACTAGAGGCACCTCTCTTCTCTTTTATACTCTGTAGCTCCTGCTGGATTTTGCTTCTAATCCCCTTGTGGATGGACATTTTATGGTTACACAACCTGGTCACATTGCTATAATCTTTTTATATGGACTATAAACTGAAGGACCTATGAATAAATGGTTGTGGAACAAATCATTTGAGTTTCCATTATTCCTATGGGGAAATTTGCTTTGCTATACAAGTGCTTTGGATTACAAGCATGTTTCTGGAACGAATTATGCTCGCAAACCAAGCTTTTATTGTACAGACAAACATAGTATTTCTGGACTTTTTCATAAGCAATTTCTTATTCTTATTCCTTTCAGATCCCCTGTCTTTGTCTTTCTCCATTAGTGCTATTTCATTTGTCATTACTTCCTTTGCTCGGCTATGCGTTTAGTCACTGACTCTGTGGGAATGACACTTCCCTGCTTCTCTCATTTGTCTTATTTCAGTTCTTCCATGTACAATGCTAAAGCTAGAGGAATAATAGCTTGGAGGACACATGGCCGCCCCCTCTTCTCTTAGGGCATCACATGCTTATAATTAAAGAAGAGCATAAAATCCTGCACGTAGTGTGCTGAGAACAATTTGAATTTGGGTGGAAGGCAGCATATTTGGGAAAAGCTTTGGTTGGATATAATAACTTCACCCCAACTTCTAACCGCTCAATATGGTGCTCTAATAGAGACTGGGCAATATGAGGTTAACCTCGAGCAAGGGTGCTCAACCTGTGGCCCTCTAGCTGTTGCAGAACTATAAATCCCATGAGGCATTGCAAGGCTGAAAGTTCCAAGCATGACTCCAAGAGACATGATGGGACGTGTAGTTCTGCAACAGCTGGAGGGCCACAGGTTGAGCACCCATGACCTAGAGGGTGATAGAGATCACTTCTATTAGCCAGAATACTTTTGGCACACGCAAAAAGTTTTAAGGCTCATGTACATGGCTGTATCCAAGGCCTTCATGCACACTCAGCCGGAACCCATAACCAGGGCTTTTTTTTATAGGTGCAGGAAATCCCCCCTTCCGAGTCACTCTTCATTTCTACTCCCCACCCACCTCTGAGCACTGTCCCTTGGTTCCATCTCCTATCCACCTCCTAGTACTTCCTAGTACCACCCCTTTTAGAGAATACAGAAACAGTGATTTGCAAAGAATTTGTTAATGATAATAAGGAAGACAGTAAAATAGATCCCCAGCAGAGCATGATCCCCTCTCTTTGGAGACTGGGCTGCGGTGCAGTATTCCAACATGATAACGACCCCAAACACACCTCCAAGGCGACCACTGCCTTGCTAAAGAAGCGGATGGTAAAGGTGATGGACTGGCCAAGCATGTGTCCAGACCTAAACCCTATTGAGCATTTGTGGGGCATCCTCAAACGGAAGGTCAAACAGTTTAACGCCATAAAGTTCTGTGTGCGTTACTGCCAGTTTAACGCCATATAGTTCTGTGTTTTACTGCCAGTATAACACCATATAGTTTTGTGCATTACTGCCAGTTTAACGCCATATAGTTCAGTGTGCGTTACTGCCAGTTTAACGCCATATAGTTTTGTGCGTTAGTGCCAGTTTAACACCATATAGTTCTGTGTGCGTTACTGCCAGTTTAACACCATATAGTTCTGTGCATCACTATACGTTTGGCGCATTATATTGCAGTATATTATAGTGTATCCGTGGAGTGTGTCTGTATAGTGTGAGTACTCAAATTAAAGTGCACCAAACACCCCTTTACATTGATTAATGTGCATCTACGTACAGATTTCAACTTCTTCTTCACATTTGCTTATAAGCACCGCCTCCTCCCTCCCAATAATGTCTGGGAGGACAAGGAGAGGTCACTCCTCAGGCAGGGCATCATTTCCTCTGTTTAGTGAGTTTGCCTGTGCTATCCAGCCACAGCATGCAGAGGAGGTGGTGGACTGGCTTCCTCATCCTCCTCATCCTCTGTCACGCAAGCAGAGACAAGTGTGCAGTCCCCTGCAGTTGCCAGAGTGGATAAACCTGCCTCCTTGTCCACATCTATTCCTGCTATAGCCCCAAGATCAGCCATTGAGGAGTCAGCTGAGTTATTTGACCACAGCGTCAGCCACTTGCTCCTTGATGATGCCCAGCCATACTGGATTCAGATGTTGGTTCTGAGGTTGAGGATGACAGGAACATGAGCCTAGAGAGAGGGAGGAACACTGGTAGACAATTTGGCATTCATGTTCCCCAAGCCACAGCGTATTGCCAAGTTGTCTCCAGTGGTAATGAGGAAGATGGAGGAGATGAAGATGATGATGATGATGAGGTCACTGATGTGACTTGGGTGCCAGATAGAGCAGAGGAGGAAACTGAAGGTGAGGCGACACAACCCCAAGGAGGCCAACATCAAGAAAGAGTAGAGAGCAGCTACCCTATTCCATTACATTCCGCAGCTGTTATCTCCGGGCCCACTCCCTAAAGCTCAGCTGTCTGGGCCTTTTTCAGCACATCTGCAGTAAATCGCACTGTTGCTATCTGCAAACTGTGTCTCAGGCACATCGTGGCAAAAACACCAACCATATGCATATCATTGCAATTTTTTTGCCTTCATCAAGAGCACCTCTATAGGGTTATGGTGGGAAGGCGCCCCCGACACCCAAAGAGTAATTTTTCTGCACCTGTTTGACAGGAGCATATCATTGCAATTTATTTCAGGAAGGCCAATTCTTGCTTTTAAGAGTACCTCTATAGGGTTACGGTGGGAAGGTGCCACCCACACCCAAAAGACCAATTTTTACGCACCTGTTACTTCTATATAAAGTCAAAGTGACACCAGAATGTATCCAAACAATCTCTAGTCTTGTTCCCAGTGCACTACATTGTGGCCTCATCATACACACTGGCTCTCCAGTGCTGAACAAAATAAAGGCAGCTTGCAGGGAAAATGTATTTTTGTTGGCTTTAAAAAAGAAAGTATTGCTGCAGCAGATTCTAGACATGGTACAGATCTGCCACTTTACAGGTAGACTAAGGGGACCTCCCCCAGACACTATATTGGAAGGAATTTTTAATTTTTAGGCTTTCAATTTAAAAATCACTGCTCATTTGAAAATTAAATTTTTCGCAAACTTTTTTTTATTGATACATGTCCCCCATGGCAGGACCCGGACCCCTATAACCATTGTATGCCCAATTACTTGCATATAAGCCTTCAAAATGGGCACTTTTGATTTTTGACATTCGGGTCCCATTGACTTTAATGGGGTTTGTTATTCAGGTCCGAACTTTCGCCGCGTTCGGAAGTTCTGGTGCGAACTGAACAGGGGTCTGTTCGGGCCGTCCCTACTCTTGATGAAAGCAAGAATTGGCCTTACAGCCAAAAATTTAAAGTATATGAATCTGTCAACAAGGAAGGGAAAAAATTGGTCTTTGGGTATTATTTGTGCCCATGAAACCTACACCAAAAAAATTCTTACAGATTAAATCAACACCCACAACGCTAGACAGCCTAGAAGTCCTGCAGAGATTCCACATCCCAAAAACACCTAATCAGCGACATCGGCATCAGAAGCTTCAAAGCTGCTGGTAATCAAGGACTGATTCAATTTTTTTTTTTTTTATTCTTTATTTGTGGTATAAACAAGATAACAGACATATATAAACTGTGGTACAAAGGGCATATTCCAAATGTTAATTTCCATACCCCCGTCATTCCTCTTAGATCACATACATATAAACTTACATCCATCTATGACTTGGGTCGAGTGTTCTCTAGTGCCAATCCAGCTATCGAGGGGGGCCCAGGAGCTCCCTGTGACCCCCTCGATGCCAGCCTGTGGAATGGTAAGATCGGCCTGCTCTAATGTCCACCCTTGGTTAGGTAGCCATTGTTTCAAGTTTGATTTTTTTTATTTTTTTATTTCCCTGTCCCCCCTTTCCCTTTCCCCTGGTTGGGAAAAGCGAAAGGAGCGGGTCGGGCGAGGGGACTGGGGGGGGGGGGGTTAAGAGAGGGGAAAGAAAAGGAGAGAGAAAAAAAGGAGGGGAAAAGGGGGGGGGGGGAGACCCACGAGGGGGGTAACACCCCTCCTCCAGCCCAGATGGTAGCTAGATTAGAAGGGAGGGGGTCCTTACCTCCCTAGCTCACATCGTTAACCTTGCGTATTCCTCTGAGAAAAAAAATTCCAGCCAGTAATGCCATTTCTTGAGATATTGCTCCCTGGTGCCCTTGTCAGTGGCCACCAGGTCCTCCATTCTATGAATGTCGGCTACTTTTTTCAGCCACATAGCTACTCCTGGGGGGTCTGTCTGTTTCCATAGTAGGGAAATGCAACTCTTTGCCGCCGTGACCAGTGAGGGGATAATGGATTTCCTGTATGTTTTGCCCGGTATGTCGTGGTGGTGGATTAGGAAGAACCCTGGGGACATGGGTAATGTCCTCTCTGTAAATTTCTGTAGGATGCGGTGCACCTCCAACCAAAAGGGAGTCAGGAGTTTACAGGACCAAAAGATGTGTAGGAGGCTACCCGCCTCCTCGCCGCACCTCCAGCACCGGTCTGAGCTCTGGGGGAACATTTTTTGTAGTCTCACCGGGGTGTAGTACCAACGCGTGAGGACTTTATACCCGGTCTCCTGTTGGTTTGCGCTCAGCGCCGTTTTGTGCGCAAAGAGAAGTATCCTCTCCACTTGTGTCTCGGAGAACTCTATCCCCAGATCTCTTTCCCAGTTCGTTATAAATGGAAGTCTGAAATCACGTGGGGTTGAGTTCAGGGTCTGGTAGGTTAAGGATATTGTGTGTCTTATGGGCTCTTGCTCCGAGCACAACTGCTCGAATGGTGTTAGACTTCTCAGAAAAAGCCTCGGGGAGGGCTGGGCCTTGATGAAATGCGCTAGCTGTATCTTTTGCCAAAAGGGGAGATTGCTCAGGAGGGGGTCATCCATTATCTCCTCCCTAGACATCCACCTACCGTCTCTTATAAAATGGCGTATTTGGCGTTTCCCGGTCACTAGTAGTTCTTGGAACCTAGAGTCTATAAGTCCCGGTCCAAAGTCAGGGTTTCCCACTACTGGGGTCAGCGGGGAGGGGAGGGGCACCTCCAGCTGTTCCCGAGTGACCCTCTGGGCCACCCTCCAGGTCTCCCCTACCGTAGGGTGTTTTGTCACTTGCTCTGGGTAGCCTTTCTGGCACCAGGGCAGCCCCTGGAGGTCCATCCCTGTCAGGCGTTGTTCAATTAGGATCCATTGCTTAAGTGGTCCATGGCGGTACCAGTCAACTATCCTTGTCAAATGGCAGGCTGCATGGTATAGGGAAACGTCTGGAAAGGCCATTCCCCCTACCAGTTTAGGTAGTCGCAGGATGGACTGGGCCAGTCTCGGAGATTTGCCCGCCCAAGTGAATCTGATGAGTGTCCGATTAATGGCTCTGAGGAAGGCTTTCGGGACCTTAATTGGGAGGGCTTGTAGGTAGTACAAAATGCGGGGCATAACGTTCATCTTTATTATACTGCACCTTCCGAACCATGAAAACATGCCGGTGTGCCACTTCTGCAAGTCTTTTTTAATGTTCTGCAAGAGAGGGGGGAAGTTAAGGGAGAATATGTTTTCTATTTTGTTGGGCAAGCGGATCCCTAGGTACTTTATATGGGAGCTCGCCCACTTAAATGGGAAATCCGCTTTTAGCAGAGCGCAGGAGGAGTTGGGCATAGAAACGTTCAGGGCTTCCGATTTCTGAAAGTTGACCTTAAAGAAGGACAGTTTTCCATACTGTTCTAGTTCCGCCATTAAGTTGGGCACCGAGATTAGGGGATTGGACAAAAAAAAGAGCAGGTCATCTGCAAAGGCTGCTATTTTGGGTGAGAGGGAGTCTCCCAACTTGATGCCAGTGATGTTGGGGTTATTCCGAACTGTGAGTAAGAAAGGTTCCAGGGAAAGGATAAAGATCAGGGGAGACAGCGGGCAGCCCTGTCTTGTTCCGTTGGTTATGCTGAAGGCGGATGACAGCTGTCCATTGACCTTGACCCGGGCGGAAGGCCGGGAGTAGATGGCCTGGACCCACTGCAGCATCCTCTGTCCCAGGCCTATATGACTGAGGGTCTCTAATATAAAAGGCCAATGGACCCTGTCAAACGCCTTCTCAGCGTCGGTGGAAAGCAGCACCAACGGGATTCCCTTCATTTGGGCCGCATGGATGAGGTTGATTGCCTTGGTGGTGTTGTCCCTGGCCTCTCTAGAGGCCACGAAGCCAACCTGATCCAAGTGAACCAGTTCCGGGATCCACTCTGACAACCTGTTTGCTAGGGCCTTAGTGAAGATCTTCAGATCCACATTAAGGAGAGAGATCGGTCTGTAGTTTTGACATAGCAGGGGGTCCTTATCCTCTTTTGGTATGACTGAAATGAAAGCCCTTAGTGTGTCCTCTGGTGGAACCTCTCCCATCCCCGCCTCGTTGTACGCCGCCAGAAAGTGGGGCATCAGTATGTCACCAAAGGTTTTATAGTATCCCAGCGAGTAGCCGTCGGGTCCCGGAACCTTCCCCTTTTGCATTCCGGCAATGGCCAGAGCTATTTCCTCCCCTGATAGTGTTTTTTCTAAATTATTTAATGCTTCTTCTGGGAGCCTGGCGAGACCCGACTTTTGAATGTAAGCCCTTATGGCCGCTCTCTCTAGGGATTTCCCCCTATCCGACTGCTGCCGAGGTAAGTTGTATAGGGAAGAATAGTATTTACAAAACTGGTCGGCAATCTCTTCTGTGGTGTGTACCCTAGTCCCCCCCTCCTTCCTGAGTTCCGGGATGAAGGCTTGGGCCCTTTGGGCCCTCAATGCCCTCGCCAGAAGCTTACCACATTTGTTACTATGTTCATAGAAAGTACGTTTACATTTTGCAATAATCTCCTTTGCTCTGAACATAGCTAGCTCTCTCAGTTGGTTCCTCAGGCTTGTCAGTTCTTGTAGGACCTGCCTTGCCATTGACTGTTTGTGTCGGCTCTCTAGTGACCAGATCTTACCTAGGAGGTCTTCTGTCTCCTTGGCTCTGGCTTTCTTCATGCGTGTGCCTATTTTTATGAGGACGCCCCTAATGGTACATTTGTGGGCTTCCCAGATTGTCAGTGGAGTGCACCCAGAGTTTGCGTTAGAATTAAAGAAGTTCCTCATCTCCCTAGAGATTTCTCCCACTACCTCTGGAGTCTGGATCAGGGTTTCGTTCAGCCTCCATTGCCACTGCCTCTGTCCGGGTTCTAGGATGTCTACGTCAATAAAGACCGGTGCATGATCTGAGAGCGCAATGGAGCCTATGGTGGCCGACCGGACCCTTGACAACAAGGACTGAGGCAGCATTATGAGGTCTATTCTCGTGTAGGAATTGTGTGGGTGGGAGTAGAAAGAGTAGTCTCTCTGGGTTGGATTCAATACTCTCCACACGTCTACTAGGTGGAATGAGTGGAGGTTTTTCTTCAGGCGTTTAAGCGCGGAAAAGGAAATTTGTGAAGTCTGTCTGGAAGAGTCTAGTTGGGGGTCAAGCGTCAAGTTCAGGTCTCCCCCTAGGATCACTTCCCCTTCAGCGAATTCCTGCAGTCTTGTCAATGCGGATTCGAGGAATCCTATCTGACCCGTGTTGGGGAGGTATAGATTGGCCAATGTTACTACTCTACCACCCAACGTTCCCTTAACTAACAGGACTCTTCCCTTCCCATCCTCCCACTGGTCACGCAGCTTCCACGGTGTTGTGGCTCGGATTAAAATACTGACTCCCTTGGATTTGGACTCATCGGAGCAGCCATGGAATACAGTTGGGAAATATCGATCGTGAAATTTAGGTATTTTGTCGGCTCTGAAGTGGGTTTCTTGGACAAAGCAGATATGAGCTTTGGAGCGTCTCAAGCTGGATAAGACTAGTGAGCGCTTCTCAGGAGTGTTCAGGCCCTTTATGTTCCATGACATTATTCTAAGGGGATATGTGGACCCCATGGTCCGCGTCGGGCTGGAGGAAGAGAGCGCGAGAGAAAGAGGGAGAAAAGAGAAGAATGAGAGGTGGAAAAAAAAGGGGAGAAAAAGGGAGAAGGGGCAAGATAGGTAAGGACCGAGGGGGGAGTGTTAGTATGGAAGGGATGAAGTTTGAGGAGGGTGTTGGGGGTGGGGGGGAGGTAGGTCTGGGGAAAGGAAGGAGGGATGGGGAATTAGGGGTGTTCCCAAATTTGGGAGCCCCTAGTACTAAGGCGCACTCTGCGCTTTTGAGACCAAGTCTCAAACCACCCTTAAGGCCCTCTAAAGACAGGGCCCCAGCGGGGCGGGTTCCTATGTGGGTGAGTGACTGGACACTACGGGAGCCCAATACTCCCCAACCAGACCCAGCAAACCTAATGAGATCAACTTATAGCGTAGCTTCAGCAAAAACAGCCATAAACAAACATTTTAAAGCTCTAGAACTTTTAACCGCATCAGATTTGAGGGTCTTCACCCGCTCCCCCCCCTCCACTTGGTATCTTGTTACTGAGCCTGGGGGGGTATTCCCAAATCCTCCCCCATCGGTACTGGAGGGTAGTAGAGGGGCGAGCAGCGGGCAGAGACCCTTCAGAGAATCAGAGACACATAGCACATCAATGACAGTCCCGGGCACATATGTCATTATATTGTTGAGACTGACTAACTTAAAAAAAAAAAAAAAAAAAAAAAAAAAAACACAACAGAAAGCCTTGCTGCCTTGCATATTATCCAGCTTCTCCCCTAGCAGAAAACGAGCCCCCCCCCTCCCCAGGCTCTGTTGCTCCCGCCGTATCCGGACACCCCCAACACACCACGGGATACTCCCCTGGGCGGCCACCAACCAGTCAAATCGTTGATCATGGGTTTGCACAAGCGGCTGGGGCCTGTATAATGTTCGCCTCCATTTACCTTCCCCAGTGTCCCGGGGCGTCCGGCTCCGGCTCCACAACCTAAAACACTTCACAATCCCCGCAACCCCCTCACCCCCCCCCGAAGACCCCCCCGGCATGATCGGGATAGTAAAATAATAACCACATTTCCGTTGGCATGCTGTACCACCTAAGATGAACCTGTGTACCCACCAGTCAGTTTGTTACAGAACACGGAGTCCACTCCACTCCCCCCCTTGTTGGATGTCCGGAGTTCCAGCAGCCAAATGGCCACCCCAGCCCCCTAAACCTCCCCACTGGGGAAGCTCTTCCGACCGAAGCAGGGATCAGCTAAAAACTTCAGGGGGTGGGAGTGTTAATTCTGATGGCGGGGTACCCGCTGAATGTCCGTCCTTGGAAGCATGCTCGCTGTGTTCCAGGGGCAGGATGGGGAGCGGGGGGTGCGGGGAAAGCACTACCCTCCGCCGAGGGGGGGTGGCAGCAAGGGAGGCCTACAGGGGTAAAAACTCCAAATGGCCTGGGCAAAAACCTGTCAGCTAAGCTTTAAAAAAAAGAAAAACGAAAAAAAGGCAAAGAAAAAAATAACCTGTCCAGTCTCGCCATTAAGCTGTGTCCCGAGCCCATCACTCACGTGCTTTCATATGTTGCCTCACGGCTCCGGTTCCCCCCTCCCGATTGGAGTGGGTTCCCTCTGTCGCCGTCTCGCTGATCTCCTTGGAAGGCCTCTAGCGTTCCCCTGGAATGCCGGACGCGGTTCTCTGTAGGAAAGCGGGCTCAGCCAGTCTCGTATCGGGAACGGCTCCATCCCCAAGAACTGGAACAAATCAGGCAGATCAGCATGCCGCCGGAGCGTGAAGGATGTGTTGCCTCTCCGGATGGTGAGTTGGAGGGGGAATCCCCAGCGATACGGCAGCTCCGCTCCACACAGGCGCTCCAGTAGGGGCTTCAGCATGGCTCTTCTGATGAGCGTGGCACGGGATACATCCGGGTATATGGATATTTGCGCGCCGTCGAAGTCCACTGGTCCCTGGAGTCTGGCCGCTCTGAGGATTAACTCCTTGTGGCTGTAGCGGTGTAGGCGGCATAGAACATCTCTTGGACGGTCTGCCTCCGTGGGTCTCGGGCCTAGCGTCCTATGGACTCTGTCGATTTCCAGCACCGCGGGACAGTCTTGTGCCAGCAGTTTTTGGGCGATCGCCCGCACTGTTTCTTCCAGGTTCTCCGCTTCTGTGGCTTCGGGCAGTCCCCGGAACCTCAGATTTTGGCGGCGGCTGCGGTTCTCGAGGTCTTCAGCGTGCAGTTGTACCTCCGCTAACTGCTCCTGGTGCCTCTGTTGTTCCTTCTCCAGGAGCGCGACCCGGGATTCTAGTGACCCCACTGTGGCTTCTTCCCTGGTCAGTCTTTCGTCAATATCCTGCACCTCGGTGCGGATCTCTTGGAGGTCCCGTCTATGCTGCTCCTCCACCCGCTGAACCAGTGCCTCCATGTCCGCCTTAGTGGGGAGAGCTTCCATGTCGGCTTTCGTGGGAAGGGCCCGTAGCAGCGCCCGAATGTCCGTGTCATCCCCCAGTTGTTGCGAGGGGGTCTGGCTGAGCGGCTGCGGGTTCAATAGTGCTGGTAATCCATATAAGAACTGTGAGCCCGAGGCTTGTGGAGACGCCATGGCGTTCACGGAGAGGGACTCCCCACGTGTCTGGTCTGTCCGGGCCTCCGGGGTTGTCTTGGCTCTTTCCTTAAGAAATCTACCGATCTGAGCGGCTGGGATAGGTTTGGCAAGTCCCTTGTTCTTCCCTTTCTTGCGGTAGCTCATTGCAAGACAAAAATAAGCTGTTTTTCTGGCCTAATGGCTGTGTTCGCTGGGTCTAGCAGAGGGAGCTCAGGCACCTTGCGACTTCAACCCGCCATGTCCAGGCCACGCCCCCGGACTGATTCAATTTGATAAATGTCAGATGGTCCACGGAGTCTGTGGGCAGTTGCATTTTATTATCAGTAACAAAACCTCCAGCAGCACTGAATGCTTCTTCAGAAAGCATGCTGGATGCAGGGCAGCCCAGCAGCTCAATTGCAAGTTCTAGCCAATGGTCTATTCTTATGACCCAGTAAGCCAGTGGATTGTCGACTGGAAAGCTCTCCATCTCTGTTTTCGCCCCTAGATAATCGTCCACCATTTGATGCAAACGCTGCTGATGGGATGTTGAAGCTGACAGCCCTGGGTGGCGAGGACTAAAAAAATTGTGAAATGCTGCCTTATCCACAGCTCCCCTCTTGACCAACAGAAGCCTCAAAACTACGTTTTCCACGACACTGTAACCTATCAGAGTCGGGAAAATCGTTAGATAAACTTCTCTTTACGGTGTCCTCAAGAGATGTCATCTTCTGCACTCTCTGTGGGGATGGGATGAGTTCTGAGACTTTCCCCTTGTAACAGTGGTCAAGGAGGGTTGACAACCAATGGTGATCCTTCTTTATGCCACATATTCTTGGGTCCTTTCGCAGGCTTTGAAGCATGAGGGAGCCCATGCACCGCAAATTTGTGAAGGCATGAGAAGCAGACTCCTCAGGGTCACTGAGGATTACAGTATCTGAAACTGCCTTCTCCCAGCCACGTACTACTCCCAAAGGTTCTGGGGATGGAAAACTATCTCTTACTGTTTGACGTATGTCTTCCTCTGCTTCAATGCCTCCAAAACTGACAAAATCCTCCTTCTCCCCCTCCCTCTCCTCTTGTGTGTTCTGTGGCGTGGGACCAATTGTGACTACATAAAGTGGGCCTTGGGAGGAAAGAAAGTCCTCCTCTTCCTCCCGCTGCTCTGCCTCGAGTGCACTGTCAATAATGCCACGCAGAGTCTGCTCCAGCAAAAACACAACAGGGATTGTGTCACTGATGCATGCATTGTCATGGCTCACCATCTTTGTGGTCTCCTCAAATGGTAACAGTACAGTGCATGCATCCTTTATGAGCAGCCATTGGCATGGGGAAAAAAAGCCGAGCTGGCCTGTGCCATACTCATACAGGTACTTGTTGACGGCCCTCTGCTGCATGTGCAGCTGCTGCAGCATTGCCATAGTCGAGTTCCACATGGTGGGAATGTCACAAATCAGGCGGTTTACGGGCAGGTGGAATTCCAGTGGAATTTCAGCCAACCGAGTACTGGCTGTGTACGACTGCCTGAAATGGCTAATGACTCCTCTGGCCTACTTTAGCAGATCTCCAACCCTGGGTACCTATTAAGGAAGTGCTGCACCACCAAATTGGGGACATGTGCCAGGCATTCCCTGTCTAAGGGCGGACAGGAGGTTTGTGCCATTATCGCACACCACTATTCCTGGCTTCCTGGTGTGGCATGAACCACCTCTAGGCCTGCCCCTGCAGAGCTGAAAGAATCTCTGCTCCGGTGTAGTTAATGTCCCCTAGACACACCAGCTGAAGCACTGCAGGCCACCTTTTAGCCTGACTCATTGAATAGCCTCTTAAACACTTAGGGGGTACTTGTGGTTCATAGGACAATTCAGCAGACTAGAGCATGGAGGAGAAGGAGGAGGGGGTAGAGCTGACAAATCTTGCATCATCACCACTAGCTGTATGGAGACGTGGAGGCACAACAAAGCAGCACTGAGCCCTGTCCTGCATCCTTCCAAGTTGCAAGCAGAGTTACCCAGTGTGCTGTGAATGAAATATATCGTCCCTGACCATTGCTGGACCACATGTCAGCAGTAACGTGGACTTTGCGGCTGACTGTTCAAATGGCTCAGCTGACTCCTCCATGCCTGATGCTGGGACTATGGCAGGAATAGGTTTAGCCAAGCTCTGCTCTGGCAGTTGCAGTGGACTGCGCACTAGTCTTTGCTTGGGTGACAGAGGATGAGGAGAATGAGGATGGTTTAGTAAGCCATCCCACCACCACCTCTGCATGCTGTGGCTGGATAGCATGAGCAACATTACTAAACAGAGGAAATGATGCCTTGTTTGAGGACTGACAACATTCAGCTTTGCCTGTGGACACATAGGCTGCTGGCCCTCTCACAGTGCCATGGGAACGTCTGCCTCTCCTTGTTGTCCTCCCAGACATGATGTGGGGGGGGGGGGGGGGGGGAGGGTGCTTATTAACAAAATGTAATAAAGATGTGGAAATGTGTACGTGGATGCACTTTAATTAATAGCAAGTGGTGTTTGGTGCACTTTAACTTGAGTACTCACTACACAGACACACTCCACTGACTATATCATATTGCAGTAAAACTACACTGACTCACTGCAATATACTGTGTCAAACATGCAGTAATGCACAGAAATATACTGCGTTAAACGTGCACTAGCGGACTGAAATATACAGCGTTAAACTTGCAGTAACGCACTGAAATATACTGCGTTAAACAGCACGTAACACACTGAAATATACAGTGTTAAACTTGCAGTAACGCACTGAAATACACTGCGTTAAATACTTGCCGACCACCTGCCATAGATGTACTGCAGCAAGGTGGCTCAGCTGCGCAAATCACCGTACCGGTACCGCGATTCGTGCACTAGCATTCGTGGGCGCTCCGATTGGGCAGCGGGGAGCTAATCAACGGACCGATCGTTCCCCGCAAAGACAGAATGGGGATCTGCCAAAATAAACAAGGCAGATCTCCGTTCTGTCAGGGGATGGCACTGAGATCTGTTTTCCTGCTAAGCAGGAAGACAGATCTGTGTGTTTCCCCAGTCACACGGTCCCCCATACAGTTAGTAATCACAAACAGGGAACACATTTAACCCCTTGATTGCCCCTGATGTTAACCTTTTCCCTGCCAGTGTCATTAGTACAATGTCAGTGCATATTTTTAGCACTGATCACTGTGTTAATGTCACTGGTTCCCAAAAAAGTAAAAAAAAAATGTCAGTTAGGTGTCTGATCGGTCAGCTGCAATGTCGCAGTCCTGCTTAAAATCGCTGATCGCTGCCATTACTAGTAAAAAAAAAAAAAGAAATAATAAAAAAGCCATAAATCTATCCCTTATTTTGTAGACGCTATAACTTTTGCGCAAACCAATCAATATACGCTTATTGTTTTTTTTTTACCAAAAATATGTAGAAGAATACATATTGGCCTAAACTGTTGAATAGATAATTTTTTTTATATTTTTTGGGGGATATGTATTATAGCAGAAAGTAAAAAATATTGTGTTTTTTTCAAAATTGTCGGTCTTTTTTGTTTATAGCACAAAAAATAAAAACCGCAGAGGTGATCAAATACCGCCAAAAGAAAACTCTAATTGTGGGGAAAAAAGAACATCAATTTTGTTTGGGTACAATGTCGCACAACCGCGCAATTGTCAGTTAAAATAATGTAGTGCCATATTGCAAAAAATGGCCTGGTCATTAAGGGGGTAAATCCTTCCGTGGCTGAAGTGGTTAACCGGACATAACACACTGAAATATACGGCATTAAACTTGCAGTAACGCACTGAAATATACTGCATTAAATGGCACATAACGCACTGAAATATACGGCATTAAACTTGCAGTACCGCACAGAAATATACTGCGTTAAACGTGCATTAACGCACTGAAATATATAGTGTTAAACTTGCAGTAACGCACTGAAATATACTGCATTAAATGGCACATAATGCTCTGAAATATACAGTGTTAAACTTGCAGTAACACACTGAAATATACTGCGTTAAACAACATGTAACGCACTGAAATATACTGCGTTAAACAGCATGTAACGCACTGAAATATACACCATTACAGTTGCAGTAACGCACTGAAATATGCTATGTTAAATGGCACTGAACTATACTGTAGTAAACCTGCCCTGACAAAATAAACTGACACTAATGTAAAAATTAATGGTCACTTCACTAGAAACTATCACTATTGTCCGAACTATCACTAGATTCACACTAAACCAATATTCTACACTGACAATAGAATCACAATAGCACACTATAGCACACTCTCTAGTAGCACTGAACAGAGCCCTGTTCTATCTCTCTCCACGCTGATATCACACTACAAATGGCCGCTATTGAAGAATACTTTTATAGTGTGGGGCGGTACTAAGAGCAATGAGCCATGATTGGATAGAGTCATCATGCCAGGGTCCAATCATGGCTCTGACAGTGCTCTGTGCCCTGATTGGGCAAAGCTTTCATTGCTTGAGCCAATCAGGGATTCCAATGCACTGTGCGGTGGCGCAGTGCTTTGTGGCAGAACAAATGGTCGAACGCCCTGATAATTCGGGTGTTCGTTGAACGGTCAAACAGCCAATACTCAGTGCAAACTCATGTTCGGGTCAAACCGTTCGCCCATCCCTCATTGGGAGGAATAGTGCTTCATTGTGGGTATCAGGGGAAGGAATAGTGTCCCATCATTGGTGTCATTGGGAGCAATAGTGCTCCATTCAGGGCCACTGTTAAAAATCATGTGGCCCGTACAGCCTACCTGGCAGTGGCCCCCCACATAACAGGGGTGGAGCCTGAACCCGAGCACCCCTCCCTCTAGCCCACGGGCAGCCAGTGGAGAAGAAGGAGACGGCATGGACTGTGTACAATGGAGAAATGCAGGGTTTAATATACATATACAGGAATCAGAAGTGGGTAATGTACATGTTTCAGGGGTCAGGAGTGGGTAATGCATAGAATGCAGGGGGTTTGGAATATGTAACATACAGAATAAAGGGGTCAGGAGTGGGTAATGCATAGAGTACAGAGGGTCTAGAATACAGAGGGTCTGGAGCAGCCTTTCTCAAACTTTTCAACACAGAGGAACCCTTGAAATAGTTCTCCAGTCTCTGGGAACCCCTGCTAAAAATTAGAAATCTACAACTCATAATACAATAGTGTGATGGTCAGTGGGAAGAATGGTCCTTACACTTGTGGTCATTGGGAAGAATTACCTCCTTACAGATAGCTAAAAAGATCAATGGTGTCGGTGGGAACTTATCCGAGAGGCAGAAATGGCCCAATGCTGAAGGAACCCCTAGCAACCTCTGGAGGAACCCTAGGGTTCCACTGAACCCTGGTTGAGAATCACTGGTCTGGAGTATGTAGCATACAGAGTGCAGGGGTCAGGAGGGGGTAACAGGCAAAGGTGGCAAATAGGGGTATAGTGGCATTTGATGGCCAAACATGACCCATACCATTAAAGGGGGCCACTTGCAACCGTGTACAATGAATGTAGTTGCAGCCAGGTACAGGTTTTAATGGATTAAATCAGGAGGCAAATTATTTCTTCCCCACCACCTAGCAAAAACCCACTAAAAAGTGATCCACTGTGGATCACTCTTCAGTGGCCAACACAAGCATTCACTAATACACAGCAATAATGCCCCTGAGATGTGTCACTTCTGCCATGTGGTTACTCTGGCAGCATTTAATACTGTAAAGTAACACAATAGAAAGTACAGCAGGGAAAAGACGTTCAATCTGGGCACGGTGAATACCCACAATCTTTTAGATATGTGGGAGAGCAATATGCAGTATGGCCAACCTTATGCTCAGAGCCCGGGCCCAGTCTCCACCTCCACCGACTTCACAAGCACCTGGTCCTGCTGGCTTATTTTATCTGGGGTCCTCATGCAGTGCTTCTCCTGGGGTGGGGGGCTTGGATCCTCTATAGCTGGGAGCCTGGGGACCGGCCAGAAGCTGAGCTCCTCTAAAACCTCTTCTCCTTCCTCCTGGGCACGAAGTTGGACAGCCGTAAGAGTAATCTGCAGCTGCATGTCCAGACAATTACATTACACAAGTCCCGGCCGGCGTATTGATGGATTAATTGTCTGGACATGCGTTTGAAGATTACTCCCGAAAGTGTTTAAATAGTTTAGTTTCTGCTTCCTCCCACGCTGCACATACCTCCCAACTGTCCCTGATTTGGAGGGACTGTCCCTGATTTGGAGCAATATCCCTCTGTCCCTCATTCCTCCTCATTTGTCCCTCATTTTGGTCTGATCTATATAGATGTATATAAAATTCACTTTTTATCTATCAAAAAGTGTTTCCCAGCGCTAAACCTTTCATCTGATTTCTAAATTGCTGCATTTGTAAATTTTAAAAGCCAATATAAAGGAATAGTAGTGGTAAAAAAAAGCACTTGTGGGTTTAACAAATCTTGTTTTTTTGTACAATTCTCCTTTAAGGGGGCGTGGCAAAGGGTGTGTCCTATGCCTGCATGCTTTTGCTGATAGGTGTCCCTCAATCCCATCCCAAAAAGTTGGGAGGTATGCCCACGCACACTACATGGGACCCAAGCGCAGGATTAGAATATTGCCCATAATTTGGGAGTCCCCTCTCTGCCTCTGGGCCCCCCTGCAGGGCAGGGCCCAGTACAGGGGGGCTGGTGGTCCCACCTTTGCAGCGGCCCTGGTCCCATTGGTGGTATTAGAGCAAGAAATAGTGCTCCATCATTCGTGTTTGTGGGAAGACTAGGGCCCTGCAGTTGGTGTCAGTGGGAGAAATAGGGTCGTCCCATCATTGGTGTCAGTGGGAAGAATAGTGCCCTATTGTTGGGGTCAGAGGTAGGAATTATGCCCCATTCTTGGTGTAGAAGGAATAGTGCCTTGTATCAGTGGGAGGAATAATGTCCTGGGGCCCCCGAGCCACAGTTTGTGTCTGTGTCAAGAGTGTTTATTTGTGAGAGTATATAAATGCAGGGCTTTTTTTCAGCTGGAACTTGGTGGAACTCAGTTCCACCACCTCTGGCTCAAGCCCTTTGCTCCCTGCTCAGCACTATCACTTGTAAACCCATCAATGCAGCCTCACCAGCGCCCATCAAATGCAGCCTCACCAGCGCCCATCAAATGCAGCCTCACCAACGCCCATCAAATGCAGCCTACCAGCGCCCATCAGTTAATGTTTGCTTGCTTCCATTCATTCGGGAGTCGGGACACAGACACAGTGCTCAACTGCCGCTGCGACTTTGACACTATGTGCGAATGGAGCGGCGGCTGCCTGCTGATGCTGAGACTTAGTTGCTTGCTGCAGAGAGAAGAGAGTAGGAACTCCAGTGGCCGGGCGCCCTAGGCAGCAGTGCATCCTAAGCGGCTGTTTAGTTTGCCTAGTGGTAGCCCCGGCCCTGGACTTGATTGCACCAGGGCTCTAATGACACCCATGGATTGTGGGTGAGTACCCATTAACCCTTATAGTAAAAACAAATATAATACATCCATTTTTTTTTTTTAAAGGAATAAACACGAAAAAGCAGAAGAAGTTAAATACACCTTAGAAATACTTATGGAAAAAAGAATATGATCAGGCCCTTACTAGCATGGTGATAATGTAAGGTTGCGATGTAAGGAATGGATTAAGTCCTATATGTGTATTTTTCCCTGGGTAAATCACTGAGATGCAGACAGTAGACTAAGTGTATTAGATGCCAGAGGGGGGATAGGTTAGGTTTGTTTGTTGTGGATGTGGGTGACACAGTCTTGTGGTAATGGTAGATGACAGGAGTTTCCTCCAGAGATGCACGCAGTTCCTGTATACTCTCACAGTCCAAGCAGCATTGCTTAGTCAGATAATTGGGATTCCCAAGTGGGATCAGCTGCTACTCCTGCTGTCAGAGGGAAGGTTCATTCCCTGCAGTGGCTATACAGATACCTTGTTATTTTTTCATTGCAAAAGCCCTTCTATTGTTGTTTTTTTTTTTTTACTGTATTTGTAACATTGTTATTTTGTGTGCTTTTAGATTGGTCTCTAATGTAGCTTTCTTCTAACGCTACATTCAAAATGGGTGCAAAGTTGCGGCCAGGGGCAACTGCTGCCAAGAATTTTCAGATTCCAATAACTGTCTTTTTTGAAGATATGTACTTGATGGTTGTAACCGTTGAGTACACATATACTTAATTCTAGTAGTAACTTGGACTTCGATGTGAGCAGTCTATGAGCAGAGCGCAGCGGGCGGGAGCTCTGCTAAGTGAGGATGAGCCTGCACCCTCATCAGGCTTAGGCTCAATCCCAGTATCAGAGGAGTCTCAGCCACTGTGCCTGTGCCAGGTGCAGTGGCTAGGCAGGGAGCTCAATAACGCTGACCCTGTGGTTTTACCAGGCTTAAGCCCCATACACACGGTCGGATTTTCCCATGGATTCTGTTCTATCGGACAATGTTGTCGGAAAATCCGACCGTGTGTAGGCACCATCGGACAGTTTCCATCGGATTGTCCGACGGACAAAGTTTTCGACAACAAAGTCCGATCACACCAAATCCGATCGTGTGTATCGAATTCCTGACGGACAAAGTGCCACGCATGCTCAGATCACATTACAAGACCAAAGCTATTGGCTACTAGCCTCTACGTAGTCCCGTCGTACGCAACAAACGTCACCACGTTCAGAATGATCGGATTTTCCGACCACTTTGTCCGACCGTGTGTACGCAAAACCAACATCGGACAAAGTACGACGGACATGATCCGACGGACCTGGTCCTCGGATAATCCGCGCGTGTGTATGGGGCTTTAGAGTCACTGAGCTGAACCTCCCTGGCTGCCTCAACTGGCCTCATGAGAGTCACGGCCCTGGGTGGGACTCAGCAAGGAGTGTACAAGACTTCTGCAGAGAGACCACTGATTCCCAATAGAGAGCAAAGGTCCCACGCTGCAACTGCTGGCAGGAAACATGCTTTCCACTTTGTGACTAAAGTGGAACCTTGGTTTACGATTAACGCGGTTAACGAGCATTTTGAAAGACGAGCGTTTTGAAAGACGAGCGTTTTGAAAGACGAGCGTTTTGAAAGACGAGCGTTTTGAAAGACAAGCAACTTTTTTTTAAATTCTGACTCGCTTTGCGAGTGTTGTCTCACAAAACGAGCAGAATTCAAGCTGGTGGTGTGTGCATTACCGCAATTTGACCAGAGGTGCGGGAGGCACAGCTATCTCCGGTATTTCCGAGGCTCTCTGGTGCCCCCACCTCTGGCCACATGCGGTAATGCATGTAATAGAAGTCAATGCGCAACAAATTATCTTTGTTTCCATTGACTTCTATAGGGAAACTCGCTTTGATATGCGAGTGCTTTGGATTACAAGCATTCTCCTGGAACGGATTATGCTCGTAATCCAAGGTTCCACTGTATTTAGAAAGAACATGAACTGTAATGCCGTGTACACACGGTCGGAATTTCCGATGGAAACAGTCCGATGGGAGCTTTTCATTGGATTTTCTGACCATGTGTATGCCAATCGGTCTTTTTCTGTCGGCATTTCCGACGGTCTTTGGATTGAGAACCTGTTCTTCATTTTTCCGACGGAAAACCTTTCTAACGGATTTTTCGATCGTGTGTATGCAATTCCGACACGCAAAATTCCAACGCATGCTCGGAAACAATTCGACGCATGCTCGGTAGCATTAAACTTCCCTTTTATAGTGCTGTCGAACGTGTTGTATGCCGCGGTGTTATTGACCGTCGGAATTTGGTGTGACCGTGTGTAGGCAAGACAGTTTGAGCGAAATTCCGTCGGAATTCCGACGGGAAAACCATCAGAGCTTTTTCCGACGAGAATTCCGACCGTGTGTATGCGACATAAGACTTTGCACACCTTTTGCTTTGAGGCACCTGGAATGCATAGCTCCAGCTGTCCCTGGTTTTGAGGGGCTGTCCCTGATTTGGAACAATGTCCCTCTTTCCTCCTCATTTTTGTCTGATCTATATAGTCGTACATAAAATGCACTATTTATCTTTCTAAAAGTGTTTCCAAGTGCTAAACCTTTCATCCAATTTCTAAATTGCTAAATTTGAAATTTCAAAAGCCAATATAAAGGAATAGTAGTGGTAAAAAAGCACTTGCGAGTTTAAAGTGATTGTAAAGTCTCATTTTCTTTTCAATAAAAATAACAAACCTGTCATACTTACCTTCTCTGTTGCAGTGGATTTGCACAGAGCAGCCCGGATCCTCCTCTTCGGCACTCCTGGCCCCTCCCTCCCGTTGAGTGCCCCCACAGCAAGCAGCTTGCTATGGGGGCACCCAAGCCGAGTCACAGCTCTGTGTATCCATTCAGACACAGAGCCCCTTTCTCTTCTCATTGGCTGACTGACTTTGATTGGCTCCCACTGCTGTGTCTCAGCCAATAAGAAGGGAGAGTCTTGGACGGCTGAGACACTCGTGGACATTGCTGGACAGAGATTGGGTTCAGGTAAGTATTAGGGGGGGCTGGGGCAGCTGCTCACAGAAGGCTTTAAGATAAAAAAAAACTTTTGACTTTACAATCACTTTAACCATTAATTTTTTTTGTATAATTCTCCTTAAAGGGGCAGGTGGTGTGTCCTTTGCCTACATACTTTTTACTAATAGGGGTCCCTCGTTCCCATCTCAAAAAGTTGGGAGGTATGGGAATGTATTTAGCTGATTAAAAACTGAGGGTTCATTTTGGGTTTGAAGCACAGAAATCTCTCTCATGTAAGATCTTACATGAGTTATGCCAACGCTATTATAGGATATAAATACATACATACTGCATAGATACATACTGGTACCAAATTACCCTATTGCATCAATTTTTCTCTTTTTTTCTCTGTTTCCTCCTTAGCCAGTAGGTGTCGCTGTTGCAGCTGTTGCCCACGAGTGTCTTTGCAGATAGAAAATCACTGCAGATTGGCCACTTCAAAATAAAAAAAATATAATGACATTTATGTTTTACCAATAAAGCATGAGTCTAAAGACGTACAACCAAATCTCAATCTCATTTTTTATTCAACTCTTTTTATTTACCTGTTTTTAAAAAGCAAAACAGTTCATTGTTTCTGCTATTCCATTGCTCTGTGTTACTCATATCACAGCAGGAATCCATTTTGCTAATAGATTTTTCTATATATAATGAAAGGAGATGTTAACCTTTAACTGTGCCTATTCTACCATGTCTGCTGATTTTATGACATCTTTTGCCTCGGTGTGAAAAGCCTACAAAATCTGGGAAAATTAAATGTCAGTTTTCATTAACGGCCCTCTAAATCTCTCTTCAAGCATGTAAAGGTGGATTTTACCAGTTATTTTCTAGGCTAAAGTGCATTATATTATTGACTGGTACTGGGTACGGGTAGGAAAATGATGCTTGAGCTATGTGTCCCAGCAATTAGGTGAAAGTTCCATGTGTACATTTGTTATCCTGATGCTATTGCTGGCATGGCTGCCAGTGCTTTTATTGAGGCATATACACTAAAGGAGAAGTATTTGATGCTGCTTGCTAGGATACATTGCATGCTCCCTGTACCAGCCCAGCAACAACTGGGTATTTCTCCACGCTCCCAGCAAGACTGCCAGACAGCTAGCATTTGCAAAATGTGAAAACAGCAATGGCAGCTGACATTTAGAAAGTCTTGCTTTAAGCATTATAGTATAGGAGAAAATTGCGCATAGAGAATGGAAAAGCTGCCAACACACCACTAGACATACAATGCAAACATATACAAAACAATAGTGTGGCGCTAAATGGTGAAAAACATATACATTGATCAAAATAATGAAAACAACCAATCTGCCAATGGGCAAAAGTGAATGTTAGGGGGTGAAAATAAAAAAGGTGAATTAAAAAATGATAAGAAAAATAAATGAATAAAAAAACATCCAAAAGAAGTCCATCTTGAAAATAAACAAATATGTGAAAATCCATTTTGGAAATAGAGCAAATAGTCCTTCTTGTGCTGTTCAACTTAGGTCTTAAAGGTGCAACCAAAATAATAAGGTTGGCAGGTTTACCAGATTCGGTGGACACACGTACCATATAACATGTGGGTCAAACGGGCAGTCTCAGTGGATTCCATTTAAACAGAAACGATCCTTGGACAATGAACTCCACCAGATATTGATTGAGGTGATTCAAGCATCAAGGAAACTAACTCCAAACTGTGGGATAAATCACATTAGATGTTGTGGTGATCCATGGTAGTATGCATAAAAAAACAGATAACCGCACATAGTGGGACTCTGTATGATAGGTTTATTAATAAAAAAGGGGGTTTACACTTACAGCAAATCCGATAAAAACAAGCTTGTCATTAAAAAGAAGGCAAATTCAAAGATTCTACAATCGTTAATCTACGCGTTTCGTCCTATTGGACATTATTGATGTCCAGTAGGACAAAACGCGTTAATTTGATTTATTCCATACTTTGGAGTTTGTTTTCTTGATGCTTGAAACACCTTGTTCAATATCTGGTGAAGTTCATTGTACAAGGATCGTTCCTGTTGTGGTGGAATTCGCTGAGACTGCCCGTTTGACCCACGTGCTATGTGGTACATGTGTCCACCTAGTATGGTACGCGTGTCAACCTTATAATTTTGATTGCAAGTTTAAGACCTAAGTTGAACAGCACAAGAAGGACTTTCACATATTTGTTCTTTTTCCAAAACGGGTTTTCACATATTTGTTTATTTTCAAGATGGACTTCTTTAGGATGTTTTTTTATTCATTTATTTTTGTTATAATTTTTTAATTCACTATATTATTTTAACCCCTTAACATTCACTTTTGCCCCTTGGCATATTGGTTGTTTTCATTATTTTGATCAATGTATATGTTTTACACCATTTAGTGCCACACTATTGTTTTGTATATTTTTGTTTTAAGCATTGAAATGAAGAAGGAACAGTCCTCAGTAAAAGGTTTTTGATGCATGAAAGTAAAGCTGGCTATGCATTGCTCACATTTTGACCAATTTACCAAGACTCAGACAATTTCGAGATGTAGGTGGCCCTGCCATCACTGCCCAGATCAACAAATTTCAATTGAGAAATGAAAGGAGCCAGGAAGAAAAAACAGTGACTGCAGCCAACCAACTGCAGTCACTGTTCAAGTATTCTGACTGCTGCAGGTGTCGGTAATAATACAATAATCAGCAGGGCGATGGGAGATTCACCCATCCACATTGTTTAGTGAGGATGATGGAATCTATTATGTATAAGGGAATCATGTGTATGGCCAGTGTTAAATGCAAAGAATCCAAGGTGAGAGTGAAAAAAGGGGTTCATGTTAAAGAGGGATCGTTTTTACGAGGGCATCAGGGTGCTTCAGTAACCAAAACTGCAGTGTTTATCCTCATGACACATCACAGGAAGCACTTCCATGGTTAACAGAGGACAGAATTTAAATTAGACTTGGGAAACTTAACATTAATAAATCACCGGGACCAGATGGCTTGCACCCAAAGGTACTTAGGGAACTCAGTCAAGTAATTGCCAGACCATTGTTCCTAATTTTTACTGACAGTATACTAACTGGAATGGTACCAGCTGATTGGAGAAAAGCCAAAGTAGCACCAATATTTAAAAAGGGCCCAAAATATATCCCTGGGAAATACAGACCAGTTAGCCTAACATCAATAGTATGCAAGCTCTTGGAGGGGATGATAAGGGACTATATACATGATTTTAGTAATGAGAACGGTATCATTAGCAGTAATCAGCATGGATTCATGAAGAATAGTTTTTGCCAAACCAATCTATTAACCTTCTATGAGGAGGTGAGTTGGCATCTAGATAAAGGAAGGCCTGTAGACGTAGTGTACCTGAATTTTGCAAAAGCATTTGACACAGATCGCCATAAATGTTTACTGTACAAAATAAGGTCCGTTGGCATGGACCATAGGGTAAGTACATGGATTGAAAACTGGCTACAAGGGTGAGTTCAGAGGGTGGTGATAAATGGGGAGTACTCAGAATGGTCAGGGGTGGGTAGTTGGGTCCCCCAGGATTCTTTGTTCATAAACCACCTGGAGGATGGGGTAAACAGTTCAATCTCTGTATTTGCGGACGATACTAAGCTAAGCAGGGCAATAACTTCTCTGCAGGATGTGGAAACCTTGCAAAAAGATCTGAACAAATTAATGGGGTGGGCAACTACATGGCAAATCAGGTTTAATGTAGAAAAATGTAAAATAATGCATTTGGGTGGCAAACATATGAATGCAATCTATACACTGGGGGGAGAACCTCTGGGGGAATCTAGGATGGAAAAGGACCTGGGGGTCCTAGTAGATGATAGGTTTAGCAGTGGCATGCAATGCCAAGCTGCTGCTAACAAAGCAAACAGAATATTGGCATGCATTAAAAAGGGGATCAACTCCAGAGATACAAGGCTGAAACCTAAAGCATGCTGTCCAGTTCTGGGCACCAGTCCTCAGGGAGGATGTACTCGAAATGGAGCGAGTGCAAAGAAGGGCAACAAAGCTGATAAAGGGTCTGGAGGATGTTAGTAATAAGGGAAGGTTGCGAGCACTGAACTCATTCTCTCTGGAGAAGAGATGCTTGAGAGGGGATATGATTTCAATTTACAAATACCGTACTGGTGACCCCCCAATAGGGATAAAACTTTTTTGCGGAAGGGAGTTTAACAAGACACGTGGCCACTCATTCAAATTAGAAGAAAAGAGGTTTAACCTTAAACTACGTAGAGGTTTCTTTACTGTAAGAGCGGCAAGGATGTGGAATTCCCTTTCACAGGCGGTGGTATCAGCGGGGAGCATCGATAGTTTCAAAAAACTATTAGATAAGCACCTGAACGACCACAACATACAGGGATATACAATGTAATACTGACATATAATCACACACATAGGTTGGACTTGATGGACTTGTGTCTTTTTTCAACCTCACCTACTATGTAACTATGTATATGTCACACAGCGTCTTGACCACATACTGAGCCCACAACCTGCAGGTCAGGGAAGGTCCACAGGTGAGGCAAGAACGGGTTACCCCACAACAGAGTTGAATCGAGAGAATGCTCCGGGCCCCGCCATGGACAGGCAAACCTGTCTCCACACCAAAGCCGTGGTCTTCATAGGGGTGGTAATGTGGGGGCCTGATCTGGATCCCCTGTACACCAGGTTACTGAGTTCAGAGTATGAACCCAATATTGCGGCCTCCAGATTAACTGCAGGGGTAGATTGGTCTTGTGCAAACCACCACTGCACTGACACCAAGACGCCCAATAGTATTTTTTAAAGTTAGGTAACGCCAACCCTCCTTCTGATAAGGGTAGTTGAAGCGTGGATCTAGCCACTCTAGGGACAGAGCCCTTCCAGACAAAAGAGCTGATGGCTTGGTCCAGTTTGTTTAAGAAGTTAGGAATACAAATTGGGGTGTATCTAAACACATATAGAAATTTAGGGAGAAAATAAATTTTTAATAAATTGACTCTACCCACTGGCGTAAGCGGTAGATTTTTCCGAATTGCACACTTCCTAAGGAAGTTCTGGAAGTCCGGGCATATATTGTCCTCCATGTATTTGGAAAAATCTCTCTGGATAAGAATACCAAGGTACTTGAACCTATCCACCCATTGGAGGGGGGCAGGCAGATTAGCAGGAGGGGTCACCCAAATCAAGGTGAATAGCACTGATTTATCCCAATTGTTTCTGATACCGGAGATACATTCAAGGATTGGCGGGCATCACCAAGATAAAGTAGGGTGTCGTCTGCATACATAGACACTTTTTCCATCGGGGGGCACAGATATATCAACAACTGTAGAGGAGGCCTGGGGCATCATTGCCAGGGGTTTGATGGCCAGGGCAAAGAGAGCGGGGGGGGAAGCAGGCAACCCTGCCTAGTGCCTCGGTGTAGTGGGAAGGGCGCAGAAAGCATGCCATTTGTGTGGACCCAAGCCGTCGGGTTCAAGTATAACATTTGTAACCAGGATATAAAGAACAGCCCAAAACAAAATTTTCTCAATGTCATCCACAAGTATTCCCACTCTACTGAGTCAAAGGCCTTTTTCTGCACCTAAGGAAGCTACCACCTCTGACCTGTCTCCCCCTTCCCCCACCCAGTCGACCACTTTAAGATTTTTTTTCTTACCTCAGAAAACCTCACCTATGTTAAACACCTGCCGAGATGCAACACCACACAACACGCCGCTGACACACCCTCATAATCCCCCCAAAAAAACATACTCCCCCCACAACTTCAGACCCTGAACACAAGCCATAATGCTAGACCCCCGAGCTAACCCCGAAATACCTGTCCAGAGCGAAGTGAGAATCGGTGGGAAGAAGTATCTCTCTTTTACCTACGCCACCAGTACACAAGACCTCCCGCGATACCGTTGCAAGGCAACGAGGATGCCGTAGCCCAGAACGAGAGATCGAGGAGAAGTGAAGCCTCCGCACGACCTCCCTGTTGATCCGAAACCCGGAAGTGACGTCAGCAAGTCGCTCGGAAATGACGCCTATCGATTGTGCATGTGAGCAAACGTCGACAGGGGAGGAGAAACAAGGGAAGGCTTTATGCAGCCTGACTCCTCTTACAAACACCTTCGGTCAGCCTTATGCCGTGTACACACGGTCGGAATTTCCGATGGAAACAGTCCGATGGGAGCTTTTCAACGGATTTTCCGACCGCGTGTATGCCCATCGGTCTTTTTCTGTCGGAATTTCCAACGGACTTTGGATTGAGAACCTGTTCTCAATTTTTCCGACGGAAAACCTTTCTATCGGATTTTCGGATCGTGTGCATGCAATTCCGACACGCAAAATTCCGACGCATGCTCGGAAACAATTTGACGCATGCTAGGAAGCATTAAACTTCCCTTTTATAGTGCCGTCGAACGTGTTTTATGCAGCTGTGTTACTGACCATCGGGATTTGGTGTGACCGTGTGTAGGAAATTCCGTCGGAATTCCGACGGGAAAACCATCAGAGCTTTTTCTGACGAGAATTCCGACCGTGTGTACGCGGCATTACATTTATCTGTTCCAGCCAATGTATTTTTCCCAAACAGGCCAGGCCCAAGAATCAGCCATGCAGGTGCCTACAAACATCCATTGTTAGGGGACCCTAATGTAAGGAAGAGGCTCTCTGGTTACCCTGATGTAAGGAGGGGCTCTCTGGGGACCCTGATGTAAGGGGGAGCTCTCTGGGGACCCTAATGTAAGGAAGGGGCTCTCTGGTTACCCTGATGTAAGGAGGGGCTCTCTGGGGACCCTGATGTAAGGGGGAGCTCTCTGGGGACCCTGATGTAAGGGGGGCTCTCTGGGGACCCTGATGTAAGGGGGGCTCTCTGGGGACCCTGATGTAAGGAAGGGACTCTCTGGTTACCCTGATGTAAGGAGGGGCACTCTGGGGACCCTGATGTAAGGAAAGGTCTCTTTGGGGACCCTGATATATATATATATACATGTATATGCCCGCCCAAGCATATGACTTTCTTTACTCCGCTGCTATGGGCTCTAGCCTGAGATCTTTTGTAGACCTAGCAACGCCCCTGGTGGGGGCCCCTCATGGTTTCTTGCACCGGGGCCCTGAAGATTCTAGTTAGGCCTATGGTCTGAAGCGTAACTTGTGTTCTTGCCTGAAGTCCACGTGATCTTGAATAAGTCACGTTTTCCTTTTATACCTGACATTTAATCTGAGATTTTTCAAAACCATTGTGCTATCACTCTTTATAATGTTAGCGAGGAATAGCTATATAGAGCGCAGAACAGAAATTCTCCAAGGACAAACCTTCCTACTAGAACAATAAACTGTACTGGGTGGCATCGCTAGAGGTTGCATGTATTCTCTAATTGATTTGAAATCCAGAACATAGCGTTCTGGCAGCATTTACTAGATGTGGCCCTTGGCACCATTATCACATCATGGTCTTTGTAGTCAATTTGTATAGCATAGAGAGGGACCTTGGGGTGTAATGAATACATAGCTCTCATGCTGATACCCGCAGTGGAGGAGGAAGAGGCATAGAGGGAAGAGAGACAATGGAAGACGAGATGCAGCAAGAGGAGGGAGAGGAAAGGTCAGGGGGGAGCGAGAGAGATCTGTGCAGGTGATGTGTGTGATGAGTCAGTCTGGGATAATAACATAATCTGTCCTTGTTACTGAAGCTGAAATTGGCTGTCTCATCCTCTGCAATTACACTGTCACTTTGTCACCCAGCAGTGGCAGGGACAGTATTAGCAGTGACCTAGGCTCTTGTTACACAGTCTGATACATAGCAAAGGCTGTGAAGGCACAGTTCACTGTATAAACTAAGACAAAAGTTAAAGCGGTATTAAACCCCAAACCAAGAATGTATTATTTTCCAGCTTACCAATCATTTTATGTGGTGACTGCATCTGTTTTCTTTTCTTTGGCTCTCTCCCCTCTGTTCATCTAGTGATCTGGCAAGTAGCACACTTCCTGTATGTAGCGCCCTGGGGTTTAGTCAGGGAGCTCCTCACCAAAATTCCTTGTCAGGAGTAGCTACTGTAGTTAATTACTAGGAATCCATTGACTTATCCCTAAGTTTGGCCTAGTTGTACTTATTCTGCCACCAGGTGGCCGGGCGCTTGGAGGTATTGGATTGAGAGGGCCAGCTCAGGGCCAGGTTGTGGGTAAATGTGGGTATCTCAGCCAATGGGCAGTGATTGTGTTGAATCCCTTGGCCTGCTGGGAAAGCCTATATATTCGGGTGAGGTCAGGTGATCCAGTGTTCTTGTGTCTGGGTGGACGTGTTTCGTCTGCCCTGGGCTGCTAGGCTGGAGATTGGGCCTTTCCTCGAGGCATCAGGCTGCCAGGCTGTGTGAGGGCCTATCCAGAAGTAAGAGAGCAGCGCAGGGTTGGGACTGCCGCTTGCAGTCCAACCAAAAGTGACAGTTCTGCCAGCCAGAGAACCTGTCGGGGTCGGAGGTAGAAGGGAAGCTGTCACCACGAAGGGACCAATCGCCTTTACCAGGGACCACAGTGAGTAACTGAAGCAAGTACTGGAGCAGTATTCTTACCAAACAGGCAATGTGGAGAATCGGGAAACATCAGGCGGTAATCAAGTCAGGGACCCAACCAGTGGAGGTGACGCTTGCAGAGCAGCCTTGTGTGTCAAGCTAGGGACCTAGCGCATGTGCATGAGGCATAAATCCATTTTAGATGGAGCTGGGTGGAGTCCTATGCCCTACCTTCAGGCAATTTTTTCGGACCTTGGATGTTATATACATTGCTATACATTTGATTTCAATTCATATCCTAGCCTAACCACCATTATGGTGGAAGGTGGCCAGTATTTTGCAACTAACTATACTTTCCTGTGCCTCTCCTGAAGAAGCAAGTATTTCCTTGCGAAACACGTCGAGATTTGTAGCACAGTGGTTTCCAATGGTTATGGTGATCATCTTTATGAACTACATAGGTTCCATGGTAAGGTTTCTTTGTTGTTTCTAAGTTAAATATTACATATGTACGGATGTTCATTATGTGTTGTTTTTAAATGTTTGTTAATACATTTTTCATATTTTTTATATACTACGTTTGAGGGCTAAATATTTTTGCTGTTTCTTTGCCCTACCTGGTCTTCTTCACTTTTTACCAGGCAGATGTCACCCCAATCTTAGCTTTGAACTTAGATTGCTTGTGTCACTGCCCTGGTAATATTACTATGAAGAATCCATTAAAGGTCACGTAAAGGTTTTTGTGCCCTGCACCGTTTACTGATCTACTACGAATATATAGGGAACTTTGTTTCTTTATATTTTTTTTCCATGTTTCCTTCACCCTGAGAACACCATTATTTTAACAGTTTAAAGCAAGATACAAGCTCTGCAGTGCTTCTCCCATTGTATGATGGGGCCAGTCCTGGGGAAAGGGAAAGTTGGCCGTTGTTTGCAGCTAGTACAGACCACCCACAGGTTGTCCAAGTTATGTTATCTAGGTTGTATATGAAAGATCAGAACCTGAATGATTCAATCTGGTTCTCTCATCACTAGCCTTCCAGTCTAATGATTCTGTTATCTAAGCTTTTTGTTGGAAGAGGATTAGTGCCGCTTTCTGTGTCCAACACAGAAAATGTCAGAACAGTGACAGCTTGGGGTCTATATCTGACACCACAAGAACTGCAGGAGAGAACTTGCATCTTATTTCCAGGAACGTCAATGGAATTGTCTGCAGATGAATCAACAGTCACATAGAAGGCTTATCGGGAAACCTCTTCTAGATGCCTTTCATTAGATCTCATCAGATGACTCATATAGCCCATATTTAGCAGTTATTATATATTGTTCTCTTTTGATTAATTTATCAGATTAAATTATCATGCATTATGAGTAAATAGCTTACATAAATCTATTAAGAATGATAGACTGTAAAGGGATGATAACTATAAACAAATTTAATAAATTTATTTGGTGCTTGACGATAAACGTACGTTTCGTTTGGCTGGAACAATGTTTTGACAAAATGAATGTGTGGGATGGGTGGGTGGATGAGTGGGTGGTTAGAAAGAGAGATGGGCAACTGGAGGTTTAGCTTCCAATGAAGAATTTTACAAGGATCCAGTCCACACAGCAGAATGCGCTTTTCCCCACTTTTATTTATTCAGATGTAGAAGTAACACAAGGATCGCGGAAGGGAGTTTAACTCGTCGAAGGGAGTTTACCAAGACACGTGGCCACTCATTAAAATTAGAAGAAAAGAGGTTTAAAGTGGATGTAAACCCACTCTCATCCTTTCTAAACTACTGCAATATTGGTTATCTAGAAGGATATACATGCCTCCTGCATGTATACTTATCTGTCATATGTCTCCCCTCTGTCTGCTATGAGACCCGAAAAACTGCAGATTTTGTGGGTGGGTCTGTTTTCGAGGGCTCAGTGGGTGGAGTCGTGATGTCAGTAGACTCCCCGCCCACCTCTACACTCCCCTTATGAACATGCATTTTCTCCTGTGTATTTCTTACACTGAACTTCTGCTATGATCACTAACATCCAGTCAAAACCCAGAAAAGTCCCCACATGCCAAATCATGCTGACGCGTGGAACAGCCAATCCTTGCAGATCTGCTGAAGAAAGGAGTGGGGGTGGGAATTAAAAAATAATGCATGTCTTAGGCTAGTGCACGAGATATGTAAATCACCTGTCAATCACAGCAAGGGGGAAGAACAAACAAAGTTTTCACAGTTTGTGCGTTTTATTTTATTGAAACAAGATATGAGGATTGCTCAGAGCTAGATTAACTCTTTGTGGCAAAACTGGGCACAGCTGATCTGAAATCCCATACTCTATATTGTGCCAGACAAAAAATAAATACAAAATTTGGGGTTTACATCCACTTTAACCTTAAACTACGTAGAGGGTACTTTACTGTAAGAGCGGCAAGGATGTGGAATTCCCTTCCACAGGCGGTGGTCTCAGCGGGGAACATTGATAGTTTCAAAAAACTATTAGATAAGCCCCTAAACGACCACAACATACAGGGATATACAATGTAATACTGACATATAATCACACACATAGGTTGGACTTGATGGACTTGTGTCTTTTTTCAACCTCACCTACTATGTAACTATGTAACTATATGTATCTCACAGCAGCTAAAAGGTAGTTGCACAAGCCTGGTGTGTTTTTTGTGTCAGCTGTGGGTGGACGAGGTGGATCGTGGGCAGGTTGGAGTGCGGTGTTGACAGCACTAGCTGTCAGAGCAGACATGAAGCTGCAACCCACTGGTTGCCACCCACTGCTCTTTAGCTTTTGGTGAGGGGGCGCTCCTTCATCACCACCATCACCACTGCGCCCAGGGTAGTTCCCCCTCCTGCCCACCCCTTGTTCTACCTGTTCTGTGTTATATCATCTTAAATTCTGCAAAAAACATATTAAAAAAGCCCAACTACAAGAATATCAAAAAAAAATCAACCTATGTGGTGCCCCTCTGTAACTGCAGGAGTAAGATGTTCATAATGAGGGAGAGGGATAAAGAGAAATAACTTTGCTTTGTTTATGATTTTTTGAAATTAAATCGCCTTTTTTTTTTGTGTTCTTTCTGGTGGATAACCGGATCTTTATATATTGGTATCCAATTTAGGAACTTATAAAAAAAAACATGTCAATGGCTTGGATTACTTTCCATACAGTGAGGATAGCTCGGAGCACCCAAAAGAAAACCATAAGAATTTTATCATATTTATTTACATATATAAAAGACAGATCACAAAAAAAGTATTGAGATAGTAGCTGTTGTTGCGTATGTAAAGAAAACATAGAATAGATAGACAATTGTTTCTCACATCGTCATTTGACACATCATATCGTTTTCACCGCTTTAATTTCAGATTTAATACCGCAGGGAATCCTGTTTCACAGAGATATTGTGCCTAAGCAGTACCCTAAATTTATCTTTTGTCTTGAATTCTCCCTGAAAATTAGCAGTACATGTCGTGGTACAGTGCCTTGAAAAAGTATTCATACCTCTTGAAATTTTTCAAATTTTGTCACGGTACAACCAAAAACATAAATGTATTTTATTGGGATTTAATGTGATAGACCAACACAAAGTGGCACATAATTGTGAAGTGGAAGGAAAAATGATAAATGGTTTTTAATTTTTTTTTACAAATAAATATGTGAAAAGTGTGGCGTGCATTTGTATTCAGCCCCCCTGAGTCAATACTTTGTAGAACCAACTTTTGCTACAATTACAGCTGCAAGTCTTTTTGGGGATGTCTCTACCAGCTTTGCACATCTAGAGAGTGACATTTTTGCCCATTCTACTTTGCAAAAATAGCTCAAGCTCTGTCAGATTGGATGGAATGAGTCTGTGAACAGCAATTTCTAAGTCTTGCCACAGATTCTCAATTGGATTTAGGTCTGGACTTTGACTAGGTCATTCTAACACATGAATATGCTTTGAAATTTGTTGAGGTCACTTCTGTGCTTCTCACTCTTCTCCTTGCTGGAGGCTCTGATATGAGAAAGCAAAGCCCTGCTCTACCAAGACGAATGCCTCTACACAAAGAACCAGTGCAGAACAAGGCATGGTAATCAGACCACAGGCAATACTGGTGACTAGTCCTTTGCCCTGCCTGCTTTGTTGTTGGACACAGCTTCCAGACTTCAGGTTCTGTCACTAAGCCTTCTATACAAAACTTACTTTTTACAAACCAGCATAATTCCCTACACATCCTCACTACCGGTATGTTCATTTCAGCATACAAAGTATTCATATACTTTCTTTTTGTAGTGGTATCTCCATGTGCCACTGACTTTTTTCTCTTCACTGGCTGCCCCTAGTTATGAGCAGTGTGCATGTATTGCGGCCATGTGCACTGCTACCTGTTAACTACAAATCCCAGGATGCACTCAACCAGTTTTGACACAGCAGTGCCGGGTGAATGGAGATTTTTGGAAGGGGAGATTTCCTGTGCTATTACTATGCCCTGGTTGTGATAGCATATGATAAGGTAGTCCATTTGGCTGTAATAGCATATGATAGGGTAGTCCATTTCTGGAGCAAACAGAAGAGGGTGACTGTGTTCCATACACAACGGGACCATGGAGACCAAACGTATCCAACCTCATAATGGATGTAGGAGCACAGTAGATTTGATATATTTAGATTTTTGCATGTACAGACATATGATACTATTACAAGGTAAAACAAAAATGGATATAGATGATTGTATTGAGTTCGATTTTTTTCTCTGCTGGGTTTATTAACATATTAAGCGGGGGCGTTAAATTGGACTGAATGAGATTTGGTTAACCTATAACTCTTTGTATTTAATGCACTCAAAAAAATCTATGGAAACAATAAAAATGTGATTGTTACATTAAAAGATTTATTTAAAGCTGAAGTTTAGGTATATATTTTTTTTTGCATAATTACATTGGTCCAGCTTGCACCTCATACCTGACTGATCCTTGTGGAAGCTGCAAATCACTGTAGTAGTTTCTGCTACTACAATGACAGCAGTAGTCTTGGGGTCCTGTGCGGCCATTTAAAGAAAGCCATCTTGTACCTGGTGAAGACTGGAATGTTGTTGAGGCTTTCCTTGCACCTCCCAATCAACACTCCTGGAGATGGAGAAAGAGAATGTAAAGGCAAGGAGTGGCACGAGTGCCGGACTAGCTGGCTGGTGATGTCCACTCTTCAAGTGGGTAGATCTGGTAGTCACATCCCTCAGAACAGAAGGCAGAAGCATCTTGGCACCAGGGCAGAAGACAGAAGCAGGAACAGGAGACAAGCAGCGGTCAGCAACAACTGGGCAGTAGGGACCAAATTGCTAGAGCAAGTCTAGGAGACAGGCCAAGGTCAGTAACAGCCAGGAAAAGCAGTACAGAATTAGCAGGCAAAGACAAGTCCAGTAAACAGGCTGAGGTCAGAGTTTAGGCAGAAGCAAAGTCCAAAGGAAAGCCGGGTCATATGCAGGTAACCAGATACATAGGATCAGATTTTAGGAACATGGAAACAAGCTGCAGACCATTCAGCAACTGCTTATAATACCAAACCAATTTAAATAGGCCACTGGGAGTCACGTATGCACACTAATTGGTATTGAGCATAGGTCCGCACTGGTTTTCTGGTTCTGGAAATCCAGATTACCTTACAAAACCCTTGTCATTTTTTACATGAATACTAGGTGTTCTGTGATTGGACAAGGTGGGGATCCTGAAATTGCTGTCTTGTCTCTCCACCTCGTCCAATCAGATAACTCCTTTATAGTCATAAAAAAAAAATACAAGGCCTTTGCTGAGCAAGTGACCTTCTGTGGTTGCTTTGTAGAACTGTAGACGCATGGCACTGCACCCGGAAGTCTGCTGCTATCACTGTAGTAGCAGCAACTACTACAGTGATTTGCAGGTGACACAGGGATTGGTCAAGTATGAGCTATGCATACTTACAATGGCCTAAGAAGAACCAATGTAACTATGCGAAAAAATTATACCTAAACTTCAGCTTTAAGATCAACACTGCAACAGTAACTAAAATATGTGCTTATTAGAAATACACTGTATTTTCCCTTTAATGATTTATGACTAAACATTAAGCAGAATATGTTGTTAAAAAAAATTCCCACATGTGATTCTTATGCCCCGTACACACGGTTGGAAATTCCGACGGAAAATGTCCGATCGGACCATGTTGTCGGAAAATCCGTCCGTGTGTGGGCTCCATCTGACTTTGAGATCCTGCTCTCAAATTTTCCGACAACAAAATCCGATCGGACTTTTTCCAATCGTGTGTAGAGAATTCCGATGGACAAAGTGCCAAGCATGCTAAGATCAAATTAGGAGACCAAACCTATTGGCTACTAGCCTCTACGTAGTTCCGTCGTACGCAACGAACGTCACCACGTTCAGAATGATCGGATTTTCCGACAACTTTGTCCGACTGTGTATGCAACACCAGTGTCGGACAAAATCCATCGGAAAAAATCCGACGGATTTTGTGGTCGGAATTTCCGACCGTGTGTACGGGGCATTAAAGCGGAGTTCCACCCACTTTTGAGAGGTGGTCTTAAACCAGGGGTGACCAACTTTTGAAGAGCCACAAGGAGCGGGTGGATGGCAGCCCATTCTACTCTATAGAGCCCACTCTATTCTACTTTTTAGCAGATCGAATTGGAGGTAGGCTTTTGTAAACAGACACAAGTCCATTTACATCTGCCACTCCTTAGAGGTGAATGGAGGGTCCGATTGGGTTGGACTGACCGTGTGAAAGGGGCCTAAGGCTGCTTTCACACTGATGCACTGTTGTTTACCCACACCGCGGGTGCAGCTTAGTTCACCTGTGGCTTTCCTGCGGGTTAGCTGCACTTTGCCATAGACTTCTATTATATCCTGTAGGTGTGGTGCACTTTCAGAAAGCACACCAAACTCGCAGGTAACAGAAGTCTATGGCTCAGTGCAGGTAACCCGCAGGTAAACTGCTCTGTATCTGCGGATCAGTTTGAAAGCAAACCAGTAACCACTGCAGAAAAGATATGCCCATATATACACTGTGATTTTAGTAAAAAACTTAACTTTAATAACAGTATTCTATTCTATTCTATTCTATCCCAGAGCAGGAGGTTGCGGGCCACATCAGAGGGCTCCACTGGTTGGTCAGCCCTGTCTTAAACGAAAGACCACCTCTCCACCCCTTGTTTTTGGATATTACATTTTTTTTTTCTTCTTCTAACATACCTTTTTATGAAGTACAGCCTGTACTTCCGATCCATCCAGTCCGCAGCGCAGGGCGTCATATCCTTTTTGTGTGACGAGCCCCCCCCCCCCGCCCTGTCTTCTGGGACCTGTTTGTGAAGACAGCTGGCCATTCACAAAGTGCTGCGTGACTCGTGCATGCGCAGTAGGAAATGGGCAGCGAAGCCGCAAGGCCCCACTGCCGGTTTCCCTTAGTTAGAATGGCGGCACCTGCACCCGATCCGCTGGCCTCGGGGGGGCCGACATCGCGGGTTCCCTGGACAGGTAAGTGTCCTTATTAAAAGTCAGCAGCTACAGTGTTTGTAGCTGCTGACTTTAAATTGCCAAATTTGTAAATGAATAGAAAACCTCAAAACATAGTATCTGCATAAAAATATTGATTGAATGTTCCTTTAAGCGTTTGCCCACTGACACATCTTTGTACTGTCATTTAATATGTGAATAGGAAAGTGGCAATTATTGCTCCTAATTAGCGCCTGTAAACCTCTTTAACGATGAGCAGTCCTCGGACATCATCATCACGCTTTGTTTGTGTCTTACTACGTCTGGGTGGCTTTCTAGTAGCTAAAATACGTCTCTCGGGAAGGCAAACAATTGGGTTAAAAATATCTGCAATTTTTGGGTGAGTTGTACGTCTCTCCCACGCACAGCGGCTCCCTCTCGAGGGACCCCTGTACTTAAGATTAGGGGAGACAGCGGCCCACGCAGGGAGCTTAGCATCTGAGACAAATAGAAGGCGCCATCTGTGCCGTCATATGCTCTGATCACACACAGTGCTCGCCTGCTTTGCTCTCATGCCAGCGCTGACAAGTGATGAGGCCCTCCTCCTCTTGTGTGCCAATCTAACCTTTCGCCCGATCTCCTTGCCTGGCAGATTAGCTGTCATTCGTGTGCAATTCTATGAAACAAGCTTTTCAAAACCCGCACAGCTTTACTAAATGTCACGGACCTCATTTTGTGTGTCTTTTGGGATGAGCGGTAAAAAAAAATTGCAAGCTGAAAGCTAGTACACCACCTCTGCATTGGCTGTCATGTTTTATCCTTCTCCTCCTCCTCCTCACACTCGCACGTTGTTTCAGGCCGACAACTTTCTTAAGCTAAAGCTGAAAACAGGCAAGCAGCTAAATGCACAGCTGAAATACACAAATATGAACTGTCACTTCTCCGAAAGGATGTATAATGCTATCCAGCTGTTTTTGTAGTTTACATGCCATTGTTAGACAGAGCAGTCAAGACGGTGATACTGCTTTCTCTGTTGCCTACCGGTAAACTTCTCTTATTTGCTTTGCTTGGGTTATAAAGGTTCATGTTTTTTCACCTTAATGCATCCTATTCACAGCCGGTTCCCTACTGCGCATTCGCGATGCTCGCTGCTCTTTCTAATTGACCCGGCAGCGGGGGAAGGAGGAAGGGGGGGCGAATTTCCAAGTAATCTCAAGATTTCTTGGAAGTGGGGATGGGTACCTGTCAAAACCAGGTACCTGCTTCCCCTTTCCCCCAAAAGGTGTTAAATGTGGCATTGGGGGGGGGGGGGGGGAGGCAGATAATTGGAGCTTCCACTTATGGGTGGAATTTCGCTTTAAATCATTTAAAAAGCCCTGGCCTGGACAAAAAATGAGAACTGTTGATCTATCTAAGTACAAAAAGCAACCAGTTGATTCTGCTAGAAATCCTGAGAGCTGATAACTTCCTGTGCTCTAGTTATCCGAATTACGAATTTTTACAAATATGAATTCTGTACGAAATACGAAATTTCGTTTACGAATTTCGGATCCAAATTATCCGAATCCAAACTACCAAATGACGAATTTCAACTAATATGAAAGAAATTATAGCGGATATAACGAATGATTCAAATGAATTCGAGATTCAGTATAACGAATATCGACACTCTACGAATAATAACGAATTATCCGAAAACGTATTAACGTTACATAAAAAATTTGTTTTGTTTCGTTCCGTATAAAAAGAATCGTTACGAATCGTTAATATCGTTACGAATCTTTACGAATATCGACACTCTACGAATAATAACGAATTATCCGAAAAGGTATTAACGTTACATAACACAAGTCTATTGTCTATTGTTCACCAATCACTCAGAGGAAGTACGAAATACGAAATTTCGTATTCGTAAACGAAATTTCGTATTTCGTACTTCCTCTGAGTGATTGGTGAACAATAGACAATAGACTTGTGTTATGTAACTTTAATACGTTTTCGGATAATTCGTTATTATTCGTAGAGTGTCGATATTCGTAAAGATTCGTAACGATATTAACGATTCGTAACGATTCTTTTTATACGAAATGGAACGGAACGAAACTAAACAAATTTTTTGACGGCTCCCATGTCTACTGTGCTCTCTGCCTCTGCTGACTACTACTGTATCTGATAGCATTGTTCCCAGATAGCTCTGTGGACATTCTCCCAAGGGGGAGGCATAGTCCCAACTGTCCCTGATTTCGAGGGACTGTCCCTGATTTGGAGCAATGTCCCTCTGTCCCTCATTCCTCCTCAATTGTCCCTCATTTTGGTCTGACTCTGATCTATATAGTTGTATATAAAATGCACTTTTTATCTATTACAAAAGTATTTTCCAGTGCTAAACTTTTCATCTGATTTCCAAATTGCTGAATTTGTAAATTCCAAAAGCCAATATAAAGGAATAGTAGTGGTAAAAAAAGCACTTGTGGGTTTAACCAATCTTGTTTTTTTGTACAATTCTCCTTTAAGGGGGTGTGGCAAGGGGTGTGTCCTATGCCTGCATACTTTTGCTGATAGGTGTCCCTCATTCCCTACTCAGAAAGTTGGGAGGTACAGGGAGGTATTCTGTAGTCCTAAAGCATTTCATGTCCTAGAATACAACGCTGCCTCTCCATAGATAAGGTACACTGAGTGAGTGTTGTCACTGCAGCACAGGAAGTGTGTTACTGGCAGGATCACCAGGTGAAAAAAACGAAAACAAAAACGAATTGAACCATAAAAGGCCTGGTAAGCTGCAATATGTCAAAATTTTTCTCTTGGGTTTAGATGCATTTTAAAGAATATGGTTGTGTTACTTCCTGGTCTGTGGTATGCTGATTAGACAGTGAAAGAGCAGCGACACAATAATAAGTCATCAGCTCTGCTCACTCCGCTTTCTCCTCTAGTCAGCATGTTGTCTGTCAACACTTGTGCATGTAGCAGAACTTGATTGACTCCAACAGATGCAGGTACTTAGCTGAGTTGTATTTTAAATTGCATTTCATTATTTTGTTAAAGTAGAGTTCCACCCACGTCTTTGATTTTTTATTTATTTTTTAAATAACTCTTATGCCACGTACACACAGTCGGAATTCTCGTCGGGAAAAGCTCTGATGGTTTTCCCGTCGGAATTCCGACGGAATTTCGCTCAAACTGTCTTGCCTACACACGGTCACACCAAATTCCGACGGTCAATAACACCACGCCTTAAAAAACGTTGACTGCACTATAAAAGGGAAGTTTAATGCTTCTGAGCATGCGTCAAATTGTTTCCGAGCATGCGTCGGAATTTTGCGTGTCGGAATTGCATACACACGATCGGAAAATCCGATAGAAAGGTTTTCCGTCGGAAAAATTAAGAACAGGTTCTCAATCCAAAGTCCGTCGGAAATTCCGACAGAAAAAGACCGATGGGCATACACACGGTCGGAAAATCCGATGAAAAGCTCCCATCGGACTGTTTCCATCGTAAATTACGTCCGTGTGTACGCGGCATTACTCTTGCATAATGCATATTTAGCAACTCTAAGCCCCCATACACACGGTCGGAAATTCCGACCACAAAATCCGTCTGATTTTTTCCGTCGGATTTTGTCCGACACTGGTGTTGCATACACACGGTCGGACAAAGTTGTCGGAAAATCAGATCATTCTGAATGTGGTGACGTTCGTTGCGTACGACGGAACTACGTAGAGGCTATTAGCCAATAGCTTTGGTCTCATAATTTGATCTGAGCATGCGTGGCACTTTGTCCGTCGAAATCTACACACGATCGGAAAAAGTCTGATCGGATTTTGTTGTCGGAACATTTGAGAGCAGGATCTCTTTTTTCCGACGGAAAAAGTCCGATGGAGCCCACACACGGGCGGATTTTCCGACAACATGGTCCGATCGGACATTTTCCATCTGAATTTCCGACCGTGTGTACGGGCCATAACTCTTGTCATTAGCGCTGCCTTTATGATTATTTTATTGAAAAAAATACCTTTGATTTTGCCTTCTTGGGGATTCCCATCTTACTTGCGGGCAGGAGAAGCCCACAAGCATATTCTTCCCGGCACTGCTGTATTCCCAGCATGCACCGCCCGTTCGCGCGCATGCGCAGTAACAGCACGTAGCGACACTGGAAACTACACAGGTTGCCATCACAACGGGCGTCGTCGTCAGAAGTGCCTGCCCCATTGTGATGGCAACCTAGCCCTCGGCACTGCCCACTGACTCCTGGGAAATGATGACACACATCTCCCAGGAGCAGTAGCGAGCAGAGGCGCCAAGGGAAATGACGTCAGACGCCGCGGTGAGGAAGGGGAGGATTAGAAGGGACCACATAGCAACAGGCGTTAAAAGGTAAGTAAAAAAATAAAAAGGTTTGTTCAAATGTTGTTAGTTAGGTTATTTAATGTACAGTAATGTCAACTTATTTTTATGGGTGGAACTCCGCTTTAAGGAAACAAACAACTACAGTACATGTAATAGTTATTTTATTAGAGAGGAGGGCCCGCAACAAAAAAAAAATTAAAAGTCAGCAGCTACAAATACTGCAGCTGCTGCCTTTTAATAATCGGACACTTACCTGTCCCAGGGTCCAGCGATGCGAGCGAACGAGGCCCCCCCCTCGTTCCCGGCTCCGCTCGCGGAGCCGGCATTCTTAATGTGGGCACCCGGCTGTGGCTTCACAGCCAGGCACCCACTGCGTATTTGCGAGCGGCGTCGTGCGCCATGATTCAACGCTCACTCATCTGGGACACGTGACAGGTCCCAGATGACTGTGCGGCGCCTAGGGGAAGTGACGTCAGTTGCTGGGCACTGAAGGTGGCAGACTACGAGGGACCCCCTTGCAACAGGCATTTAGAGGTGAGTAAAAAAAAATTTTTTTTTCCAATTTTTATTTTTTTTTATTTTTTTATGATTTTAAGCCAATTTTTTTTTTTGGGTGGCAACACCACTTTAAGTATGCCTGGAATTCTGCTTCAGTTGTGCAGACCAAGTACAACCTCATTCCTCTAAAAGCACCATACTTATTTTCAGTGGCTCCGGGCTTATACAGTAGCTGGAGGGCCTAGCTCTCTATCGCCGCAAATTACACAGTTAATGTTGCTTACCATGGCAACTGGTATATTTGAGCACTGAGATGTGTATACACGGAGTTTAATGACCCTCATAGTGCAGCTGCAGACAACCTCCAGGAATTCCTCGTCAAATGCTCCTGAAATGATAGGGGGCAGAACATATAATTCTGTAGTCCCAAAACACGGATCTCTTGTAATGAACCTTCTATCTATGCATGGTAAATAGACCACTGCATCCATTTATATACCTCTCAGCACTATTTTTATCTAAACTGGCCACGTCACCTGACTTTTTTGGCGCTGTATAAAAACATAAACCGATTTAATGTCTCTTTCACACCGGTGGTCAAATAGCCGGTGGCCCGCGACTGCTTATCTAAAGAAGGGTAAGCAACTGCTCAGGGCTGTACATATGCAAAAATGAAACCACGTCACTCAATTAAGTGTACGGGGCCAAAATGCAACCACGTGTAATGCATGCATTTGTGACATGGTGGTTCAACCTTTCGAAGGTTAAAACAGGCAGTGAGGAGTCAACATATATGCCTCCTGAATGCTTGTTAAAAGCCCTCAGAACACTTTTATGAGGATCCACAAGAGTTGCTGCATATAGGAACAAGACTTTAAAGTAGAAATCGCTTTAAAGCCTTGTTATTGTCACAGCAACAGCTTTTTAAGTCAGACAGACATTGTGCTAACAACCTCCTTCAACAAGTACCTTCATGTTTGTAGGCAGGTGCAGGTAGTCCTTCCACCTGTATGTGGCCTTGTGCCATCACTACATGGGAAGAGGGGTATCTTAAGGGGATTGGTCCCTAAGGTAAGTTGACAAGATTTTTTAAATGAAATCCGGGGACATATTGCTTTTTTTACTAGTAATGGCGGCAATCAGCGCTCTCTGCCCATCGGCGCTGCCGCCGGCCTCACAGCCTGTCAAGTCTTACTCTCCGGGCCCCAACTACTACTGGGTGGGGAGCAGAGGAAAATCACTCCGCCAGGGAACACAAGGAGATAAACAGGTAGTCGGCTGGCCGGGACTTGAGCCAAGGCAGAAGAACATGCGAGCATAGCTGGATGAGCATGCACCCGAAACAGAAGAAATATTCCCTCCGCACCGACCAGCACATGACCATCAGAAAGGGGCACAGATAATGGAAAAAAATACACTGCCCTAAGCTAGTAGGAGCGGCAGATTCTGATTTTTTTTTTTTTAATTCTGCACTGACTGTCTTTGAAATTGCCCCAGCCCCTGTTCAAATCCAATCCGGGGACAAAACCGGGTACAGACTTGGTCCGGGGACAGTGTCCTCAATCCGGGGACTGTCCCCTGGAAACCGGGGATGTCTGGTCACCCTACCCTAAGGGGTTCTGCTTGTTGATCTGGGAAAGAACTTGTCAAGTTGAACGCAGAACTCTCGAGAGACTTGGGTGCCCATTTTCGTTGGGGAACCTTTTAAAAAGGAAAACCCACCTCATTTTAGCATGCTTTGGGTGAATGGCTGTTCAGGGACAAGTTCCTGTAAAGTAGGGATAACTCAGATAAGGATACTTTATTATTTTTTACCTATGGTCACCAAACATTGACTGGGTCATGTTAGAAAAGCATCTTGGCCAATTTCATTCCTATCCTAGGCATGTATTGCGTTTAAACAGGACTTAACAAGGACTGAGTTTAGGGCAACAATAGTGTTTCAAAAATGTTGTGTGAAATAAACTACGACAAAATGGTAGTTGACCAGTGTTAGGAGCATAATATGAAATCAGGATAACCAATGTATGATCACAGGTACCTCTAAGAAGAATATAATGCCCTTCAAAATCACCTTTTCCAGAGAAAAAGACACAGATTTGGAGAAAAAAAATAGTACTGTCTGCGTGTAGCTGAGAGAGGGCTACAGGTATCTGACATTGCAGACTTGCTCTCTGTCTTCCTAGACTGTCTCTGTATTCCCCTAGTGCTGGGCTCGGATTACATGCATCGCATTCCTGAAGAAGAAAGCATTGTGGGAACTGTAGTCTCCTGCACAGACATCCCTGAACTGCAGAACTATCCGTGAACTACACCTCCCAGCAAGCCATCTGCTCCAGGGGCAGAATTATGGAAGAGGCTATAAAAGGATCTGTGGACCAGGCCCAAGGTCTCTTGCTTCCCAGGTCCCATCAAGTAAGCACCCATTCACCACCGTGTGAGAGGATTGCGGCCTACCACACGGTATACAGCTCTTGCAGCTCCTACCCAAGCGGGTCAGACACCGCTCGCTACACGAGAGGCACCACCGTAGCATTGTTGAATGCAGCAGAATCAGACGACTCAATGTTTCACTAGACAAATCGCCAGCTCAAACAACAAAAATCAAATACTCTTGCACACAAATATGTTGATCAGGCGATCTCGGCGCTATGGAAATGTTAGATCCCATAAATATGGACAATTTAGTAATCACAATGACTCGATCTTTCACAGCGATTCAAAGTGTCAGCTACCACTTAAAGTGCAAAATGCAAAATGATATTTCATACAGTATAGTAAATGTCCACAGATACTCTCAATGTACCTCTGATTACTAAAGCGGCGCTACTGTCATTACATATTATGATCAGCTTTCATATGGTAATGACACATGAGAAAATTGAAGAGTGATAGATGGTGATAAAAGTCCAGGAAGACACAGATGGTGGTCCTAATATGATTTGAAGATGTGCACCTCACATCAGACTCTGCAAGCCGTGCGTCACACTCCCCTTAGGGGTTCTCACTCACCAGAAAGATGAACACATCAAGCTTTGATATGTTAACCACGGCTGTCTTTCACATCATGGAGGGTGTCAGACCTTGTACTAGATCTCCCACAGGTACTCGGACAGAAAAAAGGGGTCTCAAATAGCGTAATTCTGTGTTTCTTTCTCGTTTATTTTAAATAAAAAAATGTACAGTACATATTCCATAAAATCCATCTATCAATCGTTATTTAAAGTTAAAATTTTCATCATCCAAAAAGCGTTCTACATAGCGCAGGACCCACGAGACATACAAACTTCACTTCTGGTCGCCGGAAGGTCACGCCTTGACGCGTTTCATCTTCACAACTTCCTCTGAGGAGGTTCTATAGTTCAAGATGGATAATGACTCATGGGTATCCTAACAGTCAAAAAAGGAGTAAAAAAAAGAGGGAACACCAGCCTTGTGCATTATCCTTAGATAGGTCTATTAAAAAACAAATAAAAACGACTCACAAGCATGTGAAAGTAAACCGCAATATAGAAGCCTTTAAAGGATGGCAATCGGTCTAATATCCACAGTCTCCAGATGACGAAAGAGAGGACATAGAAACCACTGCAGGCTGACGTGTTTTGAAGGATAACCTTCTTCTTCAGAGCCTAGCCAGGCTAGGCTAGGCTCTGAGGAAGAAGGTTATCCTTCGAAATGTGCCAGCCTGCATCCTACATCTACGTCCTCTCTTTCGTCATCTGGAGACTGTGGCTATTAGACAAATCACCATCTCAGCCTGCCCACAGTAAGGCTACTTTCACACTGGGGCGTTGGCGGTAAAGCGCCGCTATTTTTAGCTGCACTTTACCGTTGCATTTTCGGCCCTTTTCGGCCACTAGCGGGGCGCTTTTAACCCCCACTAACGCCGAAAAAGGGTTAAAAGAGCCCGCAAAGCACTTCGGCGTTGCTGCGCATTGATTTCCCCTTGGATCGCTCTTTAGGAAGTTCCTACAAAGTTCTCAAGATTGGTGAGAGGGCACCCGCCCACAAATCCTGTTACCAACCACTGACATATAACACTGGACACTGTATACAGATACCCTACACTTGGATTGCCTTAAGGATTACTACTGGTAAGACTCAGCTGCTTTGCCTTGACTGCATATCACTGTGCCACCCTTAGAATTCTTGTTTCTTTGAGCTCCAACTGCCGGTGAAGATAATTGCAAGACCTTGCATTGTGAACACTGCTAGTCTATTGCTTTTAAAGGGAACATACCCCTAGTACCTATATTACTTCATCTCTCATTAGGATTAAAGGTATATAGGCCGGCCTGGGGTCCCCCTTTAGCAGTAGTATTATATACAGTAACCAATAGCTAATAGCTAAGTCTTAGAAATCCATTCACTTATTGTCTATTAAGTGTACATTGATATTATGGATCTGTCATTTCTATCTGTCATTTAATTGCTTTTGGGGACTATTTCAACTGAGTCTTGGCTGTTTATCCAGGACTTGGCTGACTATTACCCTATTTAAGACTCTTCTCTTGATTAAGTAAATCTGAGAGAGCTAAAACAATCTGCATTGTGTCAGTGTGCTATTTAAAGGTGTACAAAACATGCCTGAACCTAGAGTGTCAGGAGGGCTGGAAAGTTCACAGGGTCAAGGCTGCGCAGAAGAACATGCAATTCTAAGCTGCCCCCGCCCCCCAAGGGGGCAGTGCTACATGCACAACTTTGTCCCTAAAATAAACAGCCAGTTAGCACTCGGGTACTGTAAATGGTTCTCGCTAATGTAAAGTTTGAAAGAAACGTAGTGCAATGCTTTAAAAACTAGTAAAATAGTTGAAACTCACAAATGCATATGTAGCACACCCCCTTGGGAGCTGCAAGTAGAATTTCCACAGGCAGTTAGAGAAAAGTCCTTGACTTTGTTGTTTTTCTTTGCGTTTATTGAGGAATAATAACTTGGTTCGGGATGGGAGATTATGGGATGCCTGCTTGACTTCAAATCAAGCTTCAGGGGCAACTCTACCTATATACAGTCTCTATATACAGCTTCTCTTCTTCCTCCAGCACACACTCGCTTGCAGAACCCAGCTATGGCACCCTGTAGTAATTTTGGAGCAAAGGCCCATTACAGGCAGGGACTCACAGCCCCTATACAGATTGGGTGACACAGCTCACACTTTCCCAACACTTCCTCTCTGTGGTCACTGATCTCAGCACCACCTCTTCAGGCCCTGCCAGCCCACCTGGCTGCAGCTGTTCCTCTCACTAGCTCTCCAGGCTAATTCTCCACAGTCCTCCAGACTGAGACCCACCAGCCCACTCGGCTGACTCTCAGGAGATCTCCAAGACATGCTGACCTGCTCCTGTTGTCCTCTCTCTTTGCTCCGTGCATCCAGGAATGGTTTCCTCCGTGTGTTTTGGTAGGAATCTTCCAGCACCTGAGCCCCAGGCCCGAGGTCACCGCCCAGACTAGGGGGCACCCTCAAGGGCCACCGACAGCCTCCTTAGCACTCCAGCTCGATCTTTCACCAGACTGCCCTGGTGGCATGGCTATTTATGAGGTATGCTCTGCCCCCTGCTGGCCCAAAGCTGGGGATTGGCCGAGGCCTCATAAATATTCCTAACAGCCCCTCCTAGCTTACACTCACTATGTCTAGAACATTCTCCAATGTTCCAGAGAACAGGGGGAGGCACCAGAAGAGCTGTCAGGATGAGCCATGAGTCATTAATCCCTGACACAGATTTACAACCCAGGCCTGGCGCTCAGCCAATCCAAATTTTCCTACACTAGCAAATAAACCTATTTACACCTAGCACACTAGCTAGAGGGCTACACATAAAAATCTGCTAAACTAATATGTCTATAAAATAAAATTAATCTGAACGTTAAATTGGGTTTTAATTAAGAATTAACTAAAAATGTGTAGCATTCAATAACTCATATGCGTACACACACTCGGAATTTCCGACTACAAATGTTTGATGGGAGCTTGTTGTCGGAAATTCCGACGGTGTGTAGGCTCCATCGGACATTTGTTGAGCTGGATCTCAAATTTTTCGACAACAAAATCCGTTGTCGGAAATTCCGAGCATGTGTAGACAATTCCGAAGCACAAAATTCCATGCATGCTCGGAATCAAGCAGAAGAGCCGCACTGGCTATTGAACTTCATTTTTCTTGGCTTGTCGTACGTGTTGTACGTCACTGCGTTCTTGACGGTCGAAATTTCCGACAACATTTGTGCGACCGTGTGTATGCAAGACAAGTTTGAGCCACATCCATCGGAAAAAAATCCATGGATTTTGTTGTCGGAATGTCCAAGCGTGTGTACGCGCCATTACTAATCAATCGGCAAACATTGTGGGGTTGACTGTGCAAAATCGATAAAAGGTGAAATCTAATTGGTTGTCACAGATTACTATACTGTGCACATTAGTAATGCTGTTTGAACTGACTGTTGATTAAATCAAGGCACACTACAACTTCCGTGCACTTCAGAAATCCGTTTGTGTCAAAGTCAAACCTTCCTGGCTCTCCACTTCACGCGCCACCCCCGTCAACTGCAGCATAAGCAATGCATTGAATTGTGCCGTGTCTCAGAGGTGATATTTATTTCTTAAACATTAATTATCCTTTTAGAATAAATCTGTTCTCAGATTAAAAATGAGTCATACTACGCAGAAGAGTGACAAATGGAGGTCTCCTCGCAAATTGCTTTTCAGTTTGTTACGGCTACAGAAAATGCTACAGCTCCTGAGGACAAAACGCTGCCTAATTGTAAGAGTGGGCAGAAAAGTGATTTTGGAACCGGGGGCTGTGTCCTGGATCAAGAAGGCCTTTCATTTCTATTTGAAGAAAGGCTTTAGCAAGGAACAGAGGGGATTATAATGCAATTAATATACAAGGTTTATTGTTACCAAAAACTGGACTGATGAAAAAGTGTACAGATCAAAACTTTATTACAAAAAATACATATACTACCTGAACATTTGGTTCCTTGTTGATTCATGGAGTAATTTTAAATCAAAGATAAAAATATACCGTATATACTCGAGTATAGGTTGACCCGAACATAAGCCGAGGCCCCTAATTTACCACAAAAAAACTGTGTATAAGCTCGTGAATTTCCGCCAGCAAAAGATTGAGAGCAGGTTCTCTATTTTTCCGTCGGAAAAAGTTCCTATCGGAAATTCCGTTCGTCTGTATGCAATTCCAACTTGCAAAAAAACATGCATGCTCAGAATCAAGTACGAGACGGAAGCGCTCAGTCTGGATTAGCAGAAGGAGCCCAAAGGGTGGCACGCTTCGTATGGAACTTGCCTTTTCTAGTGCCGTCGTACGTGTTGTACGTCACCGCCTTGGAGGAGTGGAGGTATCTATTAGAGGGTGCCAAACGTTTGAGACCCCGACAAGCTCGTTGGGCCTTGTTTTCACTCGCTTCTGTTTCCACATCACTTATCGGCCAGGATCAAAGAACGTCAAACCAGACGCATTGTCACGCATGCATGATAACCCTAAGGACTCACCTGCTCCTGACACGATTCTACCCACAAACAGTTTTTTGCTCTTACACACAGATCGCTTAACTTTAATCAAGGAAGCCTCTTCCCACTCTCAAGACCTCCAGGAACCACCTTGGCATCTCGAGATGGCTTGCTATGGAAGGGAAGTCAAATCTTTGTCCCTGAAGATATTCGAGTTAAGGTACTAACATTGTTTCATGATCATCCCTTAGCAGGGACATTTCGGGGTACGGAAGACTCGTGAACTTGTACAGCGTACATTCTGGTGGCCCAATTTAAGGGAGTTTTGTGAAAAGTACGTCAATTCCTGCTCCATCTGCTCACGGGAACAAGACTTCAAGGAACCGAGCCTGGGGACTGCTTAAAACCTTTACCTATACCAGACAGACCTTGGAAATGATTTCATTCTATGGACTTTATAGTCGAACTACCCCGCTCTGAGGGTGCACAGCCATTTTTGGGTGGTAGATCGCCTATCTAAGATGGCCCATTTTTGTCCCCTGAAGGGAACCCATCCGCTACAGAGACAGCCCGTGTATTCATTAAGGAGATCGTCAGACTACACGGGGTACCTACAAATATAGTCTCCGACAGAGGGGTACAATTCACCTCACGCTTCTGGAAGGCACTTTGTGAAATCTTGAAGATGAGCTTTCTCTCTCCTCAGCCTATCACCCACAAACTAATGGGCAGACAGAGAGAACCAAACAAACCCTCGAGCAATATATCCGATGTTTTACTTCCTTTTCTCAGGACAATTGGGTTTTTCCCTGCTGCCTCTAGCGGAATTCGCATACAATAATGCCAGTCACTCAACCACTAACCAATCCCCCTTCTTTTCCAATTATGGTTTTCACTTGACTTTTTTTACCAGATTTTGTTTCAGAATCCCCAGTTTCCGGCAGTCCAGAAAACAGTGGAATTCCTCAAACGCAACAATCAGGTCCTACAAGAAGCTATGTCCAAGGCCCAGGCAGATAGCAAGAGGAACTTCGACCAAAAGAGAAGGGGGGAGCTGGTTCTGCAACCTGGAGATCAGGTATGGCTGTCTACATCCAATATCAAATTGATGTGCCCTTCTAAAAAACTTGCACCTAAATTTATGGGACCTTTTCCTGTTAAGAAGAAAATTAATGAAGTGGCCTATGAACTGTCTTTACCTGATTCTCTTAAAGTTCATCCGGTATTTCACGTATCTTTGTTAAAACCTGCTGTGCCTAATCCCTTCCCTGACAGAGGAACTGACCCGCCTGAACCTGTTTTGGTGGATGGTAACCAGGAATATGAGGTGGAGGCTATTCTCAATTGTAGAAGAAGACATGGGCAAGTACAATTTTTGGTCAAATGGAAAGGATACGGTCCAGAAAGTAATTCCTGGGAACCAGACAGTAATTTACATGCAAAACGGCTAGTTCGTACTTACCTGATTGCCCACCCTGAGAAGGCAAGCCGCCTGGGCATCCGGAGGCTGCCCCTTGTGGGGGGCAATGTCAAGGACTTTCCAGGCATTTCCGGTCCTTCCGTGCGCACACAATTTTTAAAAAGCCCAGCAGTGACACTCAGCCAGTGCTGTGTTGTCTTTAAGCTTCCTGCTTGTCAGCCACCCGAAAACCTGATCCGAAACCTGAACCTGTAGTACGTCACCGCGTTCTTGGCGGTCGAAAGTTCAGAGAACTTTTGTGCGACCGTGTGTATGCAAGCCAAGCTTGAACAAAATTCCGTTGGAAAAAACATCCAAGGTTTTTCCGAAGAAAATTCCGATTGTGTATACGGGGCAGAAGAATGGGTTTTTGATAATGAAATTGTCAGTGCCTCCCCCCAGGACAGGGCCTCTGTGAACAGACAGGAATTCCTTCCAGGGAAATTAACCAGTAATTTAATCAAAGTAATTGGGGGCAGAGGAACTACTGCAACCAGCATATGACAGTAATCATATGTATATAGATGCACACCAGCAGGGCCACCCTATGTAGCGCGTTGGTGCGTAGGATCCCCTAGCGAATGCAACATGCCCTACTTTCTTTGACGCACTGCGAAGCATAGCATTGTGGCCACAACAATGTGGATGGGCCATCCAAGGTGAGATGCCTCAACCCCCTGAATTCACCGCACCAGTGTGCCCAAGTGAAAGGAGCCTAAAGGTATAGAGTATGTGCAGGGTCATAACTATGCCTTATGCAGTCCCATTGAAAAAACATTCTCCAACTTTTCTCATACTCAACCCCAGCCAATGCCTTTAGTGATACAGAATCTGATTTGTCTTTATAGAAATCTTATAGAGGTTCCGAAATTGTAAAAACATCCAACTTATCAAAAGGTAAATTTGGAATTTATGATTTTGTAGGCAGGCCGTGCTGGGCCCCCCAGGAGTTGCATGGTTTGTTATGCCTATAATTATGTTTTGGAGTAGGGGAGAAGAGGGGGTATGCAGTTTTCAGAACACACAATGCTACATAGTGAAAAAAAATAACTGTTTATGGTTTATTCAACAAAGAACAAAGATCATTTCTATTGAAAATGTGACATTTGTAATGAAAAAGGGTAAGTGAGGTCTGTATCAGAAATAAAAGAGAATAACAAGGAAAAAATATTTCTGAAACCTGCGGGGTGCTTATACTTTTATTATAGGCACGCTTATGCAACAGCAGAGTTGCACTTTATTATGTAACTAAATGCAAAATCTTCAGATGAAATTGGTGATGAAGCAGTTAAATAGTGACACACATCTTGTGTTTCATGTTTGACTAAAAGAACCAAGGAGGTTCCAAACCTACTCCTTGTAATAAATTCAATTCATTCTCCATTTCCAAAGTCAGTCTTGTGTGTTTCAGCTGGATAAGATTCAGCTGCTTTATGTATTATTCAAAGGTTTTATGTGATTTTCTGCTATCGCATGTGCTCCGCTCAGCTTATGTGATGTTATGGAAGTGGAAGAGGTCACGCCAACAGACCACCACCATTCAATATAGTGGAACTCCAGGCGAACAACTAAATTCAAAATTCAATATACACTTTATAGAGGTTTACTGTTTGTCAATGGATTTGTAATTCTGTTTAGCTATTCCTGTGATTTACACACATTTCCACATTGCCTAACCGGGGAGGTCACTCTGCTGCTTCACCCAAAAGGGGAAGTTCTGCCCCCCCCATCCTCCTTTGCATTGGGGGGGGGTACATGATTTTGACAGGTACCCGCTCCCCCACCTGCGCATGTGCACTTGGAAGCCAGCTGCAAAGCCGTAAGGCTTCACTGGCAGTTTCCCTTAATGAAAACGCCAGCGCCTGCACCTGAAGCCAATTGAAGAAACGACTTGGGAGAGGACAGTGCTGGATCTAGGGGCAGGTAAGTTCCTTATATTAACCGCATAATGTACCTATAATGCGATCCTGTACTTCCGCGTCTGGAGCACACATGTACGTGGCCACCGCCCCCCTCCCGATGTGATTATACACAGCTGGAGCTGATCAGCGGGTACCACGGACTTAATGTCTGCTAGCACCTGTCGAGCCAGAACATCGATCTGCCTATGTAAACAAGGCAGATCTCTGTTCTGTCAGTAGGGGAGACATGAATCCTGTATTCCTGCAAAGCAGGGACAAGGATCCATGTTTCTCCCAAGTAAAAGCACCTGACACCAGGGGCATTGCTAGGTCTGTAAAAGATCTGGTGCTAGAGCCCATAGCAGCGGTCACTAACCTTTTTGCAGGCCCGGGGGGTAAGCAATTTTTCATGGGCAATGGCTGGTGTTGGTGAAGCGCATTGTTTCTATTGTTACATTGTAATATATAATGAAGTTGTTTAACTAACCATAATGCAGAATCAGTGGGAGCCCTGGGCGTGTCACTTGCCACATCTCCTGCCACCAGATGCAGCTTGTCACTTGCCTCCGTCGCTTGTCACCAGATGCAGCTTGTTACTTGCCACCGTCGCCTGGCTGTCACCAGATGCAGCTTGTTACATGCCACCGTTGCCTGGCACCAGATGTGGACTGTCACTTGCCATGTCGCCTGCCACCAGATGTGGATTGTCACTTGCCACTGTCGCCTGGCACCTGATGTGGATTGTCACTTGCCATGTCACCTGCCACCATTTGCAGATTGTCACATCACCTGTCACCAGATGTGGATTGTGACTTGCCACGTCACCTGCCACCATTTGCAGATTGTGACATGCCACCGTCACCTGGCATCAGATGTGGATTGTCACTTGCCACGTCACCTGCCACTATTTGTGGATTGTCACTTGACCTGCCAGCCAGTGCCACCAAATGTGCATTGTCGCTGTGCAGGCTGGCAGCACTGGTCAATTTAGTTCTGAGTGAGGGCAGGAGAGCGGTGATGTGGGGCGGACAGTGAGAGATGATGTCGCCGCACCTCGCTCCGCCATTGAAGAGGCCCATGCTGTGAGGGCGGAAGAGCAGTGATGTGGGGAAGGCAGTGAGAAATGATGTCATCGCGCTGCTCCCCGCCGCACCTCGCTCCGACATTGAAGAGGCCTGCGCTGTGAGGGCGGAGGAGCGGTGATGTGGGGCGGCTGGAGAGAGATGATGTAATATCTGCTTGTTCGCCCGCTTGCTTCTCTAATCTGCCTGCCCGGCTCTCTCATGCAGCCAGCCTGCCCGCAGCACCCGTGGGCCTGTCTGCAGAGAGGCCACAGCCTGCTGATTAGGCAGGGACCCCTGCGGTAAAAGACTCGGGGCTATGGGCCCCAGATTCGGGGCTATAGCCCCAATAGCCACCCCTTAGCGACGCCACTGCCTGACACAGTACACAAACGCACTAGCTAGGCACACAGTTAACCCTTTAAGTGTCAAAAGTGTAACCTTGTGTCTGATTTGTCCGCCACAATATCGCAGTCTTGCTATAAGCCGCTGTTCGCGACCATTACTAGTAGAAATAAATAAATAAATAAAAATTCCACAAATATATCCCATACTTTGTAGATGCTATAACTTTTTTTTTTTTTTGTTTTTTTTTTTTTACCAAAACAGGTGGCAGAATACATATTGGCTTAAGGCTGCTTTTACACTGCAGCTGCAGCCGCTAGAAGCGCGCTAGCGTAGTTTTTGCGGTGCATTTTCGGCCGCTAGTGGGACGCTTTTAACCCCGCTATCGGCCGAAGAAAGGGTTAAAACCGTCTGTGTTGCGGCACTTCCGAAGTGCTTTCCAGGTGCTTCGGAAGAGCTGCCCATTCATTCCAATGGGCAGGGGTGTAGGATCGCTGCATACAGAGCTCCCGAACCGCCCCAAAGATGCTGCTTGCAAGATTTTTTTTCCCGTCCCACAAGCGCACCACCCCAGTGTGAAAGCACTCGGGCTTTCACACTTGGGAGGCATGAGAGGCAGTTTTCAGGTGCTTTACAGGTGATATTTTTAGCGCTAAAACGCTGAAAACTGCCTCAGTGTGAAAGGGGTTTAAATGTATGAAGACATTTTTTTTTGTGCTTTTTGTTTATGGTGCAAAAAATAAAAACTGCAGAGGTGATCAAATACCACCAGAAGAAAGCTCTATTTGTGGGGGAAAAAAGGGCATAATTTCAAAAAACTCACCATGCCTCTTACTAAATACTAGGGATAAGCCGAACACCCCCCGGTTCGGTTCGCACTAGAACCTGCGAACGGACCTAAAATTTGCGCAAACTTTAGAACCCCATTAAAGTCTATGGGACTTGAACATTGGAAATCAAAAGTGCAAATTTTAAAGGCTAATATGCAAGTTATTGTCATAAAAAGTGTTTGGGGACCTGGGTCCTGCCCCAGAGGACATGTATCAATGCAAAAAAAAGTTTTAAAAAACTGCAGTTTTTTCGGGGGGAAGAGATTTTAATAATGCTTAAAGTGAAACAATAAAAGTGTAATATTCCTTTAAATTTCGTACCTGGGGGGTGTGTATAGTATGCCTGTAAAGGGGTGCATGTTTCCCATGCTTAGAACTGTCCCTGCACAAAGTGTCATTTCCGAAGGAAAAAAGTCATTTAAAAGCACTCGCGGCTATAATGAATTGTCGGATCCCGGTAATACAGAGAACAGTCATTGAAAGTCATTGATAAAAAATAAAAAAAAAATGCATGGGGGTCCCCCCAAATTCAATTACCAGGCCCTTCAGGTCTGGTATGGATATTAAGGGGAACCCTGCGTAAAATTTTTTAAAAAAAATTACGTGGGGTTCCCCCCAAAAATCCATACCAGACCCTTTATCCGAGCACGCAACCTGAGTGATCATCTCTCCGGGGTCCAGCGATGGGTGATCTCTCCCGATGATGTCCAGCGCAGCGCATCCTGTCTCCACCGTAGACACTGGGGAATCCCGGCAGCCTGACAGGTCTCTTAGCTGAGGAGGACGGGGCCACCCGTCACGTGACCCCGCCCCCTCTGACGCAAGGGAAAAACCGGGCTTCCCCAGTGACGTATGGGTGACCCCTCACCCCTCTGATGTAATGCAGGATTCCGTTACATCCCGGTGGAGACAGGATGCGCTGCGCTGGACATCATCGGGAGAGATCATCCATCGCTGGACCCCGGAGAGATGATCACCCATCGCAGGATACCAAGACTGGATTACCACCGCTGGAATCTTTTATTTTTAATAAAGGACTTATCCCAACGGTGTCTGTGTGTTTTTTTACAATTGTTTACACTTTCTTTGTGAAATGGTAGGGGTACAATGTACCCGTTACCACTTCAAACAGTTGGGGGCCCGGGATCTGGGGGTCCCCTTGTCAAAGGGGGCTTCCAGATTACGATAAGCCCCCCGCCAGCAGACCCCCACAACCTGGTGGTAATGTGCTTTGGGGGGCTACCCCCAAAGCACCCTCCCAATGTTGAGGGCATGTGGCCTGGTACGGTTCAGGAGGGGGGGGGCGCTCTCTCGTCCCCCCCTCTTTTCCTGTGGCCTGCCAGGTTGGGTGTTCGGATAAAGGGTCTGGTATGAATTTTTGGGGGGAACTTCACGCCATTTTTTTTTTTATTTGGTGTGGAGTTCCCCTTAAAATCCATACCAGACCTGAACGGTCTGGTATGGATATTTGGGGGAACCCCACATCATTTTTTATTTTAATTTTTACATGGGTTCCCCTTAATATTCATACCAGACCTGAAGGGCCTGGTAATTGAATTTGGGAGGACCCCCACGCATTTTTTTTTTTTTTATCAATGACTTTTAATGACTGTTCTCTGTATTACGAGAGCCGACAATTCATTATAGCCGCGAGTGCTTTTAAATAACTTTTTTTCCTTTGGAAATTACACTTTGTGCAGGGACAGTTCTAAGCACGGGAAACATGCGCTCCTTTACAGGCATACTATACACACCCCCTAGGTACGAAATTTAAAGGAATATTACACTTTTATTGTTTCACTTTAAGCATTATTAAAATCACTGCTCCCGAAAAAACTTCCATTTTTAAAACTTTTTTTTGCATTGATACATGTCCCCTGGGGCAGGACCCAGGTCCCCAAACACTCTTTATTACAATAACTTGCATATAAGCCTTTAAAATTAGCACTTTAGATTTCTCCCATAGACTTTTACAGGGTGTTCCGCAGCTTTTCGAATTTGCGCGAACACCCCAAATTGCTCGCTATTCGGCAAACAGGCAATGTTCGAGTCAAACATGAGTTCGACTCGAACTCGAAGCTCATCCCTACTAAATACCTTGGAATGTCTACTTGCAAAAAGGGGTAATTTGGGGGGTATTTGTACTTTCCTGGATGGTTAGTGCCAGTGATTGGCGCCATAGCTTGTAAACTCTATAACTTTCACAAAGACCAAATAATATCCACTAATTTGCATTATTTTTACCAAAGATATGTAGCAGTATAACTTTTGCCCAAAATTTATGAAGAAAAATCACTAATTTGGAAAATTTTATAACCAAAACGAAGAAAAATGCTTTTTTCTTTTAATTTTTTTTCATTTATAGTGCAAAAAATGTTCTAAATGTCACATTAACATAAACATTTTACTTTAGACAAAAAAATGCATTTAAATATATTCCGCAATAGCCACAAATAAATCTACTTTGTGTGTTCTAAATGTCTTTGCAATCCCAAAAATTACCTTGTAAAAGTAGCAGTGACATCATCACTGTGCTGTACATAACCTGTGCATGGAGCAGAGCTGTGGGAGGGGCCTTAGCAGAACCCACCTACTACAGGCTGCCTGCAGAAAACTACAGGAGGGGGCAGAGACAAGACCAGTCACCCTGCCCAAGGAGAGAGAGCAGCAGTAAGCAGTCTTTTTACAAGAAGCTCTTGCACAAAGGTAAAGTCTCACATTGGATTACTACACAGATCTGGAAGAAATACACAATGTGTATCAAGATTCAAGTAAGAATAAACAGTAAGAATAAACAAGGCACTTGTATTTAGTCAATATTAGCTAATCCCACAGTTCAGCTTTAAAGAGGAAGTAAACCCTGATGGGTTTTTCTTCCTCTTTTTTTCCCCTGCAAAGTAAAAGCATAATGGGCCAGTATGCATCGCATACTAGCCCATTATGTGCCACTTACCTGCAAAATGAAGCCTGCAATGTCCCTGCTGGTGGAAGCATCCATCTTCTCCCCTCTTCCTTCCGGGGCCACGGACTCCGACTGGCCTGGAGTCACGTGACGTCACTCCTGTGTATGCCGGGAGCCGACAGTCACGGCACAGGCCCTATAGAAAGGTCATGATTGTGCCCTTTCTAAAGTGCACATGTGCCGATGACGTTGGCGCAAGCGTATATGGTAAATATCTCCTAAACCGTGCAGGTTTAGGAGATAATTCCAGTACCTAAAGGTAATCCTTATTATAGGCTTACCTGTAGGTAAAAGTGGTGTGTAAAGCCTCGTATACGCGATCAGATTTTTTCCAAAAAATTTTTGATAAATTATTTTCCAAAAATGCTTTGGACCAAAAATTGATTGCTTTATTTACAAAGCCTCAGACTTTTGTCCAAAGGGCGTTGGCCCAAAACTTGTCTTGCATACAAACGGCAAGGATTTGACGGCCAATAAACACAAACGTAGTGATGTACTACGTGTTTTTTCAGCTCTTTTGCGCCACCCTTTGGGCTCCTTCTGCTAAATTCGTGTTAGTAGTTTGGTGAGTGTTGAATCGCACTTTTTATTTTGCGCTTTCCAGTTCGTTTCTGAACGTCCGTTCGTCAACCAGCCATGTTGCGGAATCGGAGGAGATAATGTGTTATTTATTACTGGCCTTGGAGTTATTGCTTTGACCCAAGTCCAGTCCAGAAACAGGAGGAGGAGCATTTATTGGACCAAAAATTGATTGCTTTATTAATCGTGACCAATTATGTCATATGCCTTTGCTGCAGGAGCTCCAGGATAATAATCCGGATGATTTTCGGAATTATCCCTGGATGACGGACCCCTGCTTTTACCAACTCTTAGCATTGTTGACCCCCTATTTTAAGAAGCAGGACACATGCATGAGGCTTTTATTTAGTTTTTTGGTTGAATAATGATTTGATTTGGTATACTTTCTATATTTTTGGATGCATAGAATGCAATTTTGGTTAAGTTCTATTGGCAGATAGCATGTCTAATTCTATTTGTTTTCTTTTTTTAATGCACAATAAAAAAAATGTGGAGAATAATACTTGGCTATGTGTTTTACTTCAAATGACAGTTTTGGAGTAAGCCTTTTTTTAAAATACAATGTAAAATTAACAAGGGACACCAACATAGTTGTATCTTTGATCTTAAAACTAGAGATAATGTCAGATTATATCACTAGAAAATAAAAGCCTTTTAAAATACATTTGGCAGAACTCCATCAGTATCACCAGCAAAGCAGCTTCATTATTATCTCATTAACCACTTCAGCCCCGGACCAATTGGCAGCCAAATGACCAGGCCCCTTTTCGCGATTCGGCACTGCGTCGCTTTAACTGACAATTGCGCGGTCGTGCGACGTGGCTCCCAAAAAAAATTGGCGTCCTTTTTTCCCACAAATAGAGCTTTCTTTTGGTGGTATTTGATCGCCCCTGCGGTTTTAATTTTTTGCGCTATAAACAAAAATAGAGCGACAATTTTGAAAAAAATGCAATATTTTTTGCTTTTTGCTATAATAAATCTCCCCAAAAAATATATAAAAAAACATTTTTTTTCCTCAGTTTAGGCCGATACGTATTCTTCTACATATTTTTGGTAAAAAAAATCGCAATTGGCGATTATTGATTGGTTTGCGCAAAAGTTATAGCCTTTACAAAATAGGGGATAGTTTATAGCATTTTTATTAATATTTTTTTTTTTACTAGTAATGGCGGCGATCTGCGATTTTTATTGTGACTGCGACATTATGGCGGACACATCGGACATTTTTGACACATTTTTGGGACCACTGTCATTTATACAGCAATCAATGCTATTTAAATGCATTGATTCCTGTATAAATGACAGTGGTAGTGAAAGAGTAAACCACTAGGGGGAGGGGAGGGGTTATGGGCTGTGACGTGTTGTGTTTTTTTTACATTAGGGGGCGGGGCTGACGTCTGACGTCATTGATCGGCTTTCCCGATGACAGGGAACAGCCGATCAATGACAGGCAGAGTAGGAAGCGCGGGGAGAGGTTTGTTTACACAGACCTCTCCCCGTTCTTCAGCTCTGTGACCCGATCGTGGGACACCGCTGGTCCCACGGCCGGGTTCACGGAGCTCCCGACCGGGTCGCAAACGTGCCGCTGGCGGCGCGCGTGCGACCCACGGGCAGGCAATTAAAGGGCCACGTACAGGTACGTGATTTTGCCTGCCCGTGCCATTCTGCCACAGTATATCTGCATGAGGCGGTCGGGAAGCGGTTAAAGAAGAAGAGAATTGTGCGCTGCATTTCGAGATTTCATAATTTGCCGCTTCAGGAATGTTAATTCTCCATATATGAACGCTAGTTTACAAGACCGACCGCTTCTGGCTCATCCTTGCTTCCGAGCATGCGTGTTTATACTTTGGACTTTTGTCTGACGGTCTGACAAAAATTTTAAAGCCTGCCATTTAACATTTGTCCGCGGAAAATCTGACAATTGTACGATGGAGCATGCAAACGGATTTCCCGCCAACAGCCTGTCATCGAACATTTCCCATCGGAAAATCTGATCGTGTGTATGAGGCTTTAGGGTTTACAACCACTTTAAAGCCCAACCCTGGGCAAAAGTTTTGCGTGTGTAGCTTTAGGTGCCGGCACATTATAACTGACAGCAGTTGTTTTTTTAGCTCAGTTGCTACAAAAAAGACCTTATATTTTCATGCAAGGTCTGATTTAGAGCCAGTGGCAATAAAATTCTCTCCCCCCGTACAATCATCTGCCCATTGACACCATTTACACCGGCCCTTAAACAAATGCTGCCAATTATTACAGTATATGTGCACTATCATGTACAAAATCACACAAACCACACTACCTGTTTTCATGAACGTTTGAATAGATTAGCCTTTGAAAATGTTCTACTTGAGCAATTTCAATGGAAATATCCCTGGAAACCGCAAAAGCACACCACAGTACATCTAAAACATGTGTTTTATAACACGTGTAAAGAGTGGACTCAGAATATTTACGTAGAATGTACAGTATGTAAGCAGAAGGCTGAGTTGCAAACTAAAGCACTTCAAAAATACTGTATGCCCACACATCAGGATAATACCTTTACATGTCAATAGAGCTCTAAGTGTGTATTCAGTATTGGCAGCAAAAGCAGGAAAAACAGCCAGCTTCTTATTTTAGGCAGCTATTTCTAGCAATTTGCTCCTTTCCCTACCAGAGGGGGGCCCACTTATATTAGCTGGACAAGATAAAGCGTATCTAAATCCAAAAAGACAAAAATGTATATATTGCAGTTCCTTAGATGTGGTGGCTGCATTCGTTTTCTTTTCTCAAGCCTTTTTCCTTTATTTTCACATGGTAACACACTTCCTGTCTTAACCACTTGACATCCGCGCTATGGCCTAATGACGGCCACAGCGCGGACCTCAATTCCCGGGAGGCCGTCATATGACGTCCTCCCCCTGTGCACGCTCCCTGCGCACGCTGTGATCACGAGTCACTGAGACTCGGGTGATCAGCGATCCGAGTAAGGGGCGGGTTCCGGCCCCTTACCATGTGATCAGCTGTCAGCCAATGACAGCTGATCATGTGATCAAAACAAAAGCTTGGTGATCGTTTTTTTTTTTTCTCCTCATGCTGACAGCGGAGGAGAAAAAAAAAAGCCGATCACCGGCTCATCTTAAAGGGACATCGGTCCTGAAAAGTCAGAGGCAATTATGCCTCATGTATGCCACTTGTCAATGCCCACAAGTGCCACCTGTCAATGCCCATAAGTGCCACCTGTCAATGCCCACAAGTGCCACCTATCAATGCTCACAAGTGCCACCTATCAATGCCCACAAGTGCCACCTATCAATGCCCACCAGTGCTGCCAATCAGTGCCACCTAAAAGTGCTGCCTATCAGTGTAACCCATCAGTGCCCATCACTGCCACCTATTGGTGCCCGTCACTGCCGCCTCATCAGCGTACATCAATGATGGACAAAAAATACCCATTTAACATTTTTATAACTAAATTTAAAAAAATAATTTTTTTTTTTTTTTTTTTAATTCGGTCTTTACAATTTTTTTTAACAAAAAATAAAAATCGCAGAGGTGATCAAATACCAGCAAAAGAAAGCTCTTTTTGGGGGGAAAAAATTATAAAAATTTCATTTGGGTACAGTGTTGTATGACTGCGCAATTGTCATTCAAAATGCGACAGCGCTGAAAGCTGAAAATTGTTCTGGATAGGAGGGGGGTTTAAGTGCCCAGTAAGCAAGTGGTTAAAGTAGTTGTAAACCCTCTCCTATACCCAGTGAAGTGAACAGCCTCAGATGATACACAGAGATGAAACAAATCTCCCTACATAAATTTTACATATATACCTGCTGTCTTTCTATTTCTACATTCTTTAGAAAGTGCACATCATGTTACAAATCTTTCTTCCTCATTCAGCAGTGGGAGGGGAGTCTGGGAATACACTGTGTGAGAGCTGATTGGAGGAAAGGGACACCCCCCCTTCCACATAGGCAGAGGAACGAAGAAACATGCAAAGCTGTACTGTGAATAGACAAGCTCTCTGCTTATCTATCTCTAAGTTCCCACCCCAACACAAATTTCCAGCTGCTTTTATCCCGTGTGTTGGAGAGCTTGTCAGAAGTGACCTTGCTGATAACAGAGGAATGGAGCAACAGAAAGACACAGCACTCAGAGCTTTGGAGAGAGATAAGTAAACACTACACATATATGTGCCTAGGTCAAATTTCATGAATGGAGTTTACCACCACTTTTGGTGGCTCCACCTGGACGGAGGAGCAACAGAGACACCGCTGGACAGCAGAATTGCCAAGGGAATGCAGGGTCCTGGGTTTATTAACACTTTAAAGGAAGTTGAAAAATATTAGACTTACTGGCAGGATCAGCAGGTGAAAATAAAGAAAAAAAGCCTAAAATAGATAATGAATGCAGCCGCCACATCTAAGAATTTTAAGCTGCAATGTAATAATTGATTTCACTTGTGGGTTCAGAAAAACTTTAGGGGAAGCTGCCACTGATCTACAGTGCCTTGAAAAAGTATTCATACCCCTTAAACATTTTCCACCTTTTGACATGTTGCAACCAAAAACGTAAATGTATTTTATTGGGATTTTATGTGAGAGACCAACACAAAGTGGCACATAATTGTGAAGTGGAAGGAAAATGATAAATGGTTTTAAAAATGTTATCAAAATAAATATGTGAAAAGTGTGGCGTGCATTTGTATTCAGCCCCCCCCCCCCCCGAGTCAATACTTTGTAGAACCTCCTTTCACTGCAATTACAGCTGCAAGTCTTTTTGGGGATGTCTCTACCGGCTTTGCACATCTAGAGGGTGACATTTTTGCCCATTCTACTTTTCAAAATAGCTCAAGCTCTGTCAGATTGGATGGAGAGCGTCTGTGAACAGAAATTTTCAAGTCTTGCCACAGATTCTAAATTGGATTTAGGTCTGGACTTTGACTGGGCCATTCTAAGACATGAATATGCTTTGATCTAAACCATTCCATTGTAGCACTGAATGTATTTTTAGAGTTTTTTGCAGAATCTAACAGGTTTTTGGCTCCATCCATCTTCCCATCAACTCTGACCAGCTTCCCTGTCCCTGCTGAAGAAAAGCATCCCGGCCCACAACATGATGCTACCACCACCATGTTTCACGGTGGGGATGGTGTGTTCAGGGTGAAGTGCAGTGTTAGTTTTCCACCACACATAGTTTTGCTTTTAGGCCAAAAAGTTCAGTTTTGGTCTCATCTGATCAGAGCACCTTCTTCCACATGTTTACTGTGTCCCCCACATGGCTTCTTGCAGACTGCAAACAGGACTTCTTATGGCTTTCTTCTTGCCACTCTTCCATAAAGGCCAGATTTGTGGAGTGCACCACTAATAGTTGTCCTGTGGACAGATTCTCCCACCTGAGCTGTGGATTTCTGCAGCTCCTCCAGAGTTACCATGGGCCTCTTGGCTGCTTCTCTGATGAATGCTCCTCTTACCCGTCCTGTCAGTTTAGGTGGACGGCCATGTCTTGGTAGGTTTGCAGTTGTGCCATACTCTTTCCATTTTCTGGTGATGATGTATTGAACAGTGCTCCGTGAGATATCCAAAGCTTGGGATAATTTTTTATAACCCAACCCTGCTTCAAACTTCTCCACAACTTTATCCCTGACCTGTCTGGTGTGTTCCTTGGCCTTTATGATGCTGTTTGTTCACTAAGGCATAGCTCCCAACTGTCCATGATTTGGAGGGACTGTCCTTGATTTGGACTGTCCCTGATTTTGTCCCTCATTTTGGTCTGATCTGTATAGATTTACATAAAATTCACTTTTTATCTATTAAAAAGTGTTTTACAGCACTAAACCTTTGATCTGATTTCTAAATTGCTGCATTTGTAAATTCCAAAAGCCAATATAAAGGAATAGTAGTGGTGAAAAAAAGCACTTGTGAGTTTAACCAATCTTGTTTTTTTGTACAAGTCTCCTTTAAGGGGCGTGGCAAGGGGTGTGTCCTTTGCCGGCATACTTTTGCTGATAGGTGTCCCTCATTCCCATCTCAAAAAATTGGGAGGTATGACTAAGCTTCTCTAACAAACCTATGAGGGCTTCGCAGAACAGCTGTATTTATACTGAGATTAATCTACACACAGGTGGACTCTTTTTACTAATTAGGTGACTTCTGAAGGCAATTGGTTCCACTAGAATTTAGTTAAGGGGATCAGAGTAAAAGGGGGCTGAATACAAATGCACGCCACACTTTTCGGATATTTATTTGTAAAAAATATTGAAAGCCATTTATCATTTTCCTTCCACTTCACTTTGTGTTGGTCTATCACATAAAATCCCAATAAAATATATTTACGTTTTTGTTTGTAACATGACAACATGTGGAAAATTTTAAGGGGTATAAATATTTTTTCAAGGCACTGTACATTTTATTTCACTTCACTTCATGATGAGGGGTAGTATTTCTACCATCCTGTAATGCATGAGTCCTCAAACTTTTTAAACAGGGGGCCAGTTCACGGTCCCTCAGATTCTTGAGAGGCCGAAATATGAACAAATTCCCATGCACACTGCACATATCTCATTTGTAGTGCAAAAAAACAGGGGAAAAATACAATATTTAAAATAAAGAACAATTTGAATCAACATAAACATATTAGTATTTCACAGAATCCCCTCCTCAAAGAATCCCCTCATCAAAGAATCCCCTCATCACAGAACACCTCCTCCCCATCACAGACTTCTCTCCATCACAGATCCCCCATCACAGACTCCTCTACCTCACAGATCCGTCCCATCACAGACTCCTCTCCATCACAGACTTCTCTCCATCACAGACTCCTCTCCATCACAGTTCCCCCCATCACAGACTCCTCTCCATCACAGACTCCCCTCATCACAGAACACCTCCTCTCCATCACAGACTTCTCTCCATCACAGAGCCCCCATCACAGACTCCTCTACCTCACAGATCCGTCCCATCACAGACTCCTCTCCATCACAGACTTCTCTCCATCACAGACTCCGCTCCATCACAGATCCCCCCATCACAGACTCCTCTCCATCACAGACTTCTCTCCATCACAGACTCCGCTCCATCACAGATCCCCCATCACAGACTCCTCTACATAACAGATCCCCCCATCACCGACTCCTCTCCATAACAGATCCCCCCCCTCCATCACAGACTCCTCTCCATCCCAGATCCCCCCATAACAGACTTCTCTCCATCACAGATCCCCCCATCACAGACTCCTCTCCATCACAGATCCCCTCCCATCACAGACTCCTCCCATCACAGATCCCCCATCACAGACTCCTCCTATCACAAATCCCCCCATCACAGATCCCCCCAATCACAGATCCCCCCATTGCACAGCCCAACACAGATCCCCCATACAGATTCCCCCATTACAGATACCCCCATTACAGAGCCCCCCATCACAGATCCCCCTTACAGATACCCCCATTACAGATCCCCCAACACAGATCCCCCATTACAGAGCCCTCCATCACAGATCCCCCATCCCTCCATTACAGAGCCCCCACCCCTCCATTACAGAGCCCCCCATCACAGATCCCCCATCACATATCCCCCAATCACAGATCCCCCCATTACAAAGCCCCCATCACAGATCCCCTTATCACAGATTCCCCCATTACAGAGCCCCCATTACAGACTCCCCCCATCACAGATCCCTTTATCACAGATCCCCCCAATCACAAAGCCCTCCATCACAGATCTCCCCCATCCCAGAGATCCCCATCACTGTAAACTCAATAAAACCTATTATTTAAAAAACGTGCATTAATGTGAGCTGAGTCACCCCCAATGACTTCTTATATTTCTTGTGCATTCTAACAATGAAACCTTCTTGCACAGTTACAAACCCCTGTTTCTGCCCACATTAGAATTTTGCTCCCGCTGACATGGCAGCGATTATCCCACCCCTATTAACGCATTCTCCATAATATTAAACATCCACTTTGAATGTGCCGAGTCCTTGAAAGACATAAGAAACTGCTATGTGGTTTAGCTCTTCCATCATCCAACAGAGAAAAAAAGCCCAAATCTTTAGTGGACCGAACCTTAAAGAACATTACATGGACCATGCTGTATCTATAGAGGGTGGCCAGGGTGAATATATTGCCCCCCCCCTCCCTGTATTCAGGTCCAACAACCAATAACTCATCCTGCACAATATCTGTCTCCCACTAGCCAGAGTGTGGAGGCGTATTTAACCCTTTCCTTTGTCGTGCAATGGCAGCACTTGTTATTCACCTCCCATGCACGCACAAGCACACACTTGTACAGTGTCTCATGCCCCCTCACAGGCTCTCTTTATCTTCTTTCTTTTTATTCAGCCTTGGCTGGGCTTTATAGAGCTTTTATCCTTGCACAAAGACGGCCTTTCCTTCATGCGTCCTTCAACAGCCACAAGAGGAACACAGTGTCCTTTCTCTCTGTCCCCTTGGTAACATTGTGAAAAGATATCCCCCTTCCCAGCCACTCGACCCTTCTCTGCTAAATATCCGAGGACCAAGCTACTCCAAGTTGGAATTTATTCTGAAGTATACTTCACACAAGGTTCCTCAAGATAATCATCGTTCTTCTCTACAGTTGAATGCAAACATTAAGAGATGATGCAAACTCTTTGCAAATTGCACTGATTGAGGCCAGCACCGAGAAATTTTCTTGTAACAATTATATCTTTAATCATATCCCGACTGCCCACTGTCATATGACGGCGGGACGAAGAACCTATTGTTCCGGGCCGCCGTCATATGACGTGATTTCTTTTGCAGCCACTAGGGGGATATTTATTATAGCAAAAAGTAAAAAATATTGCGTTTTTTCAAACTTGTCACTCATCTTTTGTTTATAGCGCAAGAAATAAAAACCGCAGAGGTGATCAAATACCACCAAAAGAAAGCTCTTTTTGTGGGGAAAAAATGATAAAAAATTTATTTGGGTACAGCATTGCATGACCCCGCAATTGTCATTCAAAATGCGACAGCGCTGAAAGCTGAAAAATGGCTTGGGCAGGAAGGGGGTATTCGTGCCTGGTAGGCAAGTGGTTAATGAAAATACAAGTGGTAACAAGTGCAGAGATCTGCCTTACAGAGCAGAGATTAGAGCTTAGAACAGGAAGTCCACTTTAGCGACTTGGTAACCGGTCGCGTGCCACAATGAGCGGAGCTGGGAGATGACAGGTCTGTGTCCACTCTGTATATGCAGAGCAGACACGGACACAGCCCACTCTACTCTATGGGCCCTCCGATCTGCCAAGACAGAAGGGGACGGATCCCCTTCTGTTTTTTTTAAGTGGATCAGATTGGAGATAGGCAGGTGTAAACGGAAACAAGTCCATATACATCTGCTGCTCTATAGAGGTGAATGGAAAGTCTGATTGGGTCCACCTAAAAAAGATAGGTGGACCCGATCGCACCGATCGTGAGAAAGGGGCCTAAGGCTGCTTTCACACTGATGCACTGTGGTTTACCTTCACCTCAACTGACCTCAATCTTCACATCTTCCTCAGGATTCCTCAAATATAGTCCAACAGTTTGGAGCGACCTCTATTCTTATGAGTTTATATAGGGGCAGGACTTGCTCAATGTGTATTTTCCAGGTTTCTAGGGTTGGAGGGGAGGAATTCTTCCATGTAAGGAAGGATAGCCTTTTTGGCATAAAAGAGTATTGGGGTACCTGCAACTCATCAAGTAGTCCCAAACTACCAAGTCAGGCAAACAATGGTGTTATATATGTTTGGAAAGTCTAGACATTTCCAAAAAAAAGAGTGACATCTAACCAGTCTTTTTCAAAAAATGTTATTAAAGTTTGTAGACAAAATAGTTTATAGTATCATTAGAAAAGATGTAATCGCAACATTGTTTAGCATGTAAAGAGTACAATATACTTCACGTAATCTTCAAGCAACAGAGTTTCATTAAACTATAAACTTGGTCTCCATAGTTAGCATCTTGTTTTGGCGGAACCATTATATATATATTTCTTTGATACATGATATATATGTGGTATATCAGTTTGGAATATGTGCAATAATGGATGATTACTCTAAAGACATTGTTGAAGTAGACTTGAAGTCATTTGGGAAGATCATAGAGTGGTTAAAAAGAACAAAAGTAAGGAAGGGGAGATTGGAAATTGGGTGGTATGGTTGAAGGAAAGGGAAGTAAAAGAGTGAAGAGAGAGAGTGAACAGTCTGTGAGGTGTATTATGGGATAATCTATTGGGATTATGAAATATTGAGTAACCTGGTGGTGGTTTCTTGGAAAGTCTTATAGACTAATGAAGGGATATACAATGATAGAACAAACATATAGCCAGAAGGGTATGAGGAACTATGTTACAAGCAGAGAGGAAAATTAATTAAACACGTTTTAGTTTTTAATTGGCCCTCTTGCGTACCCAGGGCTGTCCATCTTCTTTATACTACTGTGTCATTTTGTCTCCATAAATTATAAAAGGGGGCTGGTCTGGAGTTTTTGACTTCTGCCAAATAACCCCCAGCCACTGGGTTTGAGGGGTGAACAGAGTTAAATACACTATTGAAATGAATATTCACAAGTCCATCTAGCTCAACTAATTGAAATAGAGGTGTTTTGTCTGCTAAAAGAATTATATTTATGTCAACTAGCCCTGATATTTAGACATGTGTATGCAAGATGCCTAGTTCTGCTTTTCCCTCTCTCAGACTAAAGCTGGTCATACATGGCTCGATTTCTGTGAATCGACTGAAATTTGAGCCATGGGTGGCACTGCCAACACAACCTGGCTTGACAAACTTTAAATGAGAAACCAGAAGAGTTGAGCCGAAAATTAGCCGAACTTAGCAACCAACCAGCTACAGTCACTGTTCAGGTATTCAGACAGCTGCAGGTGCCAGGTGTCAGAATACAATAGCCAAAAGACTGATAGTATAATTTTTATAGGGCATCAGAGCGGCCAGGGTGGTAATTGCCACCCTACCCCCCAGCCCAGTCCGCCCCTGCTGCGATCGCCCTCTTCCTACTGCTGCTTCACCTCACTATCTGCGGTCTTCCACCATCACGGCCTCCCATTGTTTCAATCCCCACCATGTGTTCCACCTGCCAAACTTCATCCAACCCGGCAGCACCGCTTCTTCTCATCCACGCCCACCCCGAACATGTCACCCCTGGGCCCAGATCTGTGTGGAAGATGTAGACCTATGTGGACGAGATACACATCATATAGGATTTTGAGGGAGTATAGCTCGCATGACCACAGAGAGGGCTCTAGGGTAAAAAAAAAATGAGAAAAGCTTTCCTTGGTTTTATCTGTAGTTCCCCAAGACCCAAAGATTATTTCAAGGGTTGCTCTAGAGGAAAAAGAAGTTGGGAAAGGCTGGCCTTGGTATTATCTGTAGTTCCTCAAGACCTGATAATTATTTTAAGGGTTCCTCTAGGGCAGGGGTCTCCAAACTATGGCCCTCTAGTTGTTCAGGAACTACAATTCCCATCATGCCAAGTCATGTCTGTGAATGTCAGAGTTTTACAATGTGTCATGGGACATGTAGTTCCGCAACAGCTGGAGGGCCGCAGTTTGGAGATCCCTGCTGTAGGGTAAAAAAAATAGAGAAAGGCTGTCCTAGGTGGACAGAAATAGAGTCAAGTATTTAGGGCAGGAAGATCTCACTGTAGGTCATCCAAGACATATAAGAAGCCTGGAGGTATCGCAGCCCACCAGTTTCCTTCTATAACTATGCTATCTATTACGGTTGAACTGACCCTTTGAGCTGAGTGAGATTCCTTCCAGCTGCCTCTGAATCGGAAATATATATTTTTTCTCTACTAAAACAAAGATATTATGACTGCGGCTATCACAGTAGAATCTTTTGCATAACACATTTACAACCAAAAGGTGTCCCCCTTTCCTATCTCAGAAAGTATTACAATATATGACTAATTATAGTCTACTATTACAGTGTACTATTACTATTTTTACACTACTATGTTTTACTACAGAGCTTGCTTCTCATTTCCTACCGGATTTCCAATTCTTGACACTTTGACAACCACCTAGTATATAGAAAATTTCTTGAGAGTCGTGGAGCTGGAAAGGTTTATGCTAATTAACTTGAATTTATTTAACGTTACAATAAAGAGTATTTCTGGCACAGTACGTTACATATGTGGTCTTTGTTGCCAGTGTGACTGATTTTATTTACTGTTCTTCCATGCTTTCTGCGGCATGCTCGCTGACTCCTCTGTCATGCCCTCTTCATCTGCTAATCTCAGAGGTGGTCCTGTTCATGCTTTTCATTTTAGTATCAGTACAGATGACAGAAAAATTTACACAATAAACCAAGAGAATTTGCACTGCCCATCATAAAAAAAACAAAATATAATGAATAAAATAAATAAATTTAATTGTGTGCTGATAAAACATCTAAGTGTCAATGAAACAACATGAAAGCAAATTTCATATATATAACGCACCCCACGCTTACCTATCATAAAACAAACTGCAATATCAAAACATGAATGACTTTATAACAATGCAATTTGATACACATTTTCCTCAGCGATAAATGAATAAACATAAACTAAAACCACCACGAAATCTATAATCAAATAGAAATTGTGATGTAACAAGTCTCTGTGTGAATGTTTTGTCCTTCAAAATTTATGCAAATTGGATTGGATTGTGATTGGATTGCATAAATTTGCATAAATTTGCAGAACACATTATTGTGAATAATGTGTTCTGCAAAACATCTCGATGTGATCGAGATGTTTTGTTACTTCATGTTTTTTTTGTTTTTAGTTTGGGATTTCTCTTTTTCATTTAACACTAAGAAAAAGATGTATTTTGATACTAGACATGTTAAGAGCGGAAACATATGCAAGCAAAACACGCTGTACCTAAAAATGATATTCAGAGTGCTTTTTCTAAAATTAGCCAGGACTTAAAGAGTATATCAAGTATATCATTGATACATGTAGCGCTGGCTCCTGACGAGCAGGCGCTATTATTTTTTTCAAATTAATTTGCCTGAAGCCACAGTTGGGTTTCAGGCTAATTGCTTCAAATTTCTGGTTTCAGTACCAGTCCAGTTGGGTTGCACTGGGTTCTCCTTGGCCGCAGGTGTCGCTGTCACCGCTGGCAAGAGTAGAACCGCAGTCTAGCTGGGTGCATTGAATGCCACTTATCTCTCGGAACCAGCCCAGTGGGAGTGTTCTCCTGCTGTGCATTCTGGGGGGTGGTATTTAAGGTACCGACGCCATGTTGGCGGGGGATTATTTTCTGTCTATTTGGTTCTGATGGTCCTCCTGACCTAGCCCTGTGGCTCTCCTGGCCTGGGGTGTGGAACCATGCATCTTGTGTCTGGGGGCTGGCTAGCCCGAGGCTACAAAACTGAAGGGACAGGCCTGACTGAAGTTCGGAGCCTACTGATCCATGGAAGGTCCGGTGCCGTCTCAAGTGAAAGGAGAGGCCCAGCAACTGAAGTACCCCAGGGGAGGACTCGTTCAGGAGAAGGCCATGCGCAAGGCTGGCTTCTCTAAAGAGCCTGGAGATTTAGTTGGAGGACGCAAACTGGATCAACACTCATACGGTATCGCCGGATTGGCTGAGAGAAACTGGTACCATATGTTAGTTCTTTAAACTTCATCCAATCCTTCAGTGATGCTAAAGTGTAACTTACAAGTCTTTGACAGAGACTTTACCGAGCATCCCACCGGCTGCTAGGCCTAGTGAGAGAGGTCTATTCGGGGGGGTAATTAAATCCAGTTTGTGGAGCAGCAATATCCTCTGGATTCTTCTAGTAACTTCACCCTGCAATCTAAGTACCTGGACTCACCCCTAACCCTCTACCCTTTATTACGAGACTTTGTCTTCTTTTCTAAATAAATAACTCAAAAGAGGATTCAGTGTCAGTCTCAACATTTCTTTGGGCCACTTTCCACGGGATCCCCAAGACGGAGAAGCAAGTAAGTGAGGTAACGGTAAGCCCAAATAAAACCAGCAGCTCCTTTAGGGGTTAGTGCTACATACATATTAAAATAAGGTATGTATTGTGGCATAATAAGTCAAGTAAGGTAAGTTAAGAGTGAAGTCAGTTTGCAGTAAAGTATAAAAGAAACTTTTTTTAGGTTTGGAAAAAGTGGCAACGGTTTAGAACTCCTGTAAGGTTTTTATTGCTTTTTGTGCCTACTAGGGAGGTTTGACTGGGTGACCATTGTCACTGGGATCGAAAAAATATTAAAATCACCAGAACAATAAGGGGACATTTTTCAATGGGACTATGAACTAAAAAAGTTGGTGATTCTGATATAGCAACTTTTTTTGTGTGCATTCCAGGAGCACCAGATCCAATTCTCTAGCCCTGTGTCTCCAAACAGCAGGTGTTTCAGGAGTAGAAAGATGTAGAGTATGCAGTCTCAGCCTCCCTGAGTCCACCAGTTTGGACTGAGATGCCTTTACGGGCCTGCCCAATAGCTGCAGCGAAAGAGCCACGTATGGTAGCTTTAAAGGCATTCCACACTAGAGGGATGGAGGCACTCTGTTTGTTGGTTATCCAATAGGATTTAATTTCGGCCAGGCTCTGATCAACAACAGCCTGGTCAGCCAGCCATAGTGGGCTCAACCTCCATATCCGATAAGAGGAAGAAGTTCCTATAGCAAGGTCCATCATCAAAGGAGAGTGATCGGACATCGCTCCTGGGGGGTACTTGACCTCAGACACCATATTAAGCATAGCCGCCGAGACCAGACATAGATCAATGCATGACAGTGTACCGTGAGAGTCAGAGCGGCATGAGTATTCTCTAACATCCGCATGTTTCCACATCCAGGCCTCCACCAGGTAAAATTAAGTCAGAAAGGTGCCTAAGGGCATCAGAACCTATCAATGGAGCTGTAAAGGACTGTGTTGTAGTCACCCGCTATCAATAAGGGGCCCTCTGCGATTTCCAGAATTGTGCCCATTACTCGCTCAAAGAATTGTTTAGTTCATGGTGGTGGAACATACAGGCTAGTGATTGTATACGGTTTACCAAGGAGTTCAAGCACTAAGATTACAAAGCAGCCACCTGGATCTAGTTTTGATATGTTTAATCGTGACAGGAGCAGCCACCTGGATCTAGCTATTTTTTTTTATTTTTTTGAGATTCACAGGTAAAAAAGCTCCTGACTGAAGCGACTGAATCAAAACGCTACCACAAAAAAACTGTTAGCGATCGCAGGGATCAGGCCAGCGAACGCTGCAGTTATGTGTGCTTAGTGTTTTGTAAGTGACAGTGATCGATCGATACTGCACTTGGGTGGGCTGGGCTGGGCGGAGGGGGAAAACGCAGGTGCTAGCAGGTATCTGGGCTGATCCCGCTAACAATGCGGTTTTTTTTGGAACCCTAAACTGCTGGGACGCTAGTATAGATCTGATCAGATGATATTGATCTGTTCAGATACTGTGCCACTAAGGGAGGTGTATGCTTTGTGCGTGGGTGTTTGCGGTACTGGCACTAACCTGGGGCGACGCAGACCTTATTTGACCCTAAAACCTAATTGATATCACCCGCCGGGCGATCAGGGGGTTAAACCGTTATTGGGTAATAAATGGCGGGTGCCCTGACAGTATAAAAAACAAGCTAACTAACCAGCGTCACCCGTAACAGTAATACAAAAAAAAAACTGGTTACCTAGCGACACTAATGCAGCGATCAGAAAAACGATCGCTTAGTGACACTGGCAAAAGGGGTGAAAGGGTTAACTAGGGGCAATCAGGGGGTTAAACCTTTATTAGGTAATATATGGGGGTACCTGACGCTATATAAAAACCTGACGGGGAACCTAAATAACGAAATAACTAACTGGCTAACCAGCGTCACCAGTGACAGTTATACAGTGATCACTGGTGAAAGGGTTAACTCTAGGGGCAATCAGGGGGTTAAAACCTTTATTTAGGTTGTAATATGGGGGTACCTGACCTATAAACCTATTTATGAACCTATATAAACATGGCGGTTACCTAAAAAAAAAAATGGTTACCTAGCGACACTAATGCAGCGATCAGAAAAACGATCGCTTAGTGACACTGGCAAAAGGGGGTGAAAGGGTTAACTAGGGGCAATCAGGGGGTTAAAACCTTTATTAGGTAATATATGGGGGTACCTGACGCTATATAAAAACCTGACGGGGAACCTAAATAACGAAATAACTAACTGGCTAACCAGCGTCACCAGTGACAGTTATACAGTGATCACTGGTGAAAGGGTTAACTCTAGGGGCAATCAAGGGTTAAAACCTTTATTTAGGTTGTAATATGGGGTACCTGACCTATAAAACTATTTATGAACCCTATATAAACATGGCGGTTACCTAAAAAAAAAAAATGGTTACCTAGCGACAGCAGTGACACTAATACAGCGATCAGAAAAACGATCGCTTAGTGACACTGGCAAAAGGGGGGTGAAAGGGTTACCTGGGGGGCAATCAAGGGGGTTAAACCTTTATTAGGGGGGGTAGGGGGTTGGCATAGCTATTTTAGCTCTTTTAAGGGCCATAACCCTGGAGCCCTGGAGATGGGTTTTCTGGATGAGGATCACATGCGGATTATGCCTGGTCAAATATTCAAACATCAGAGAACGTTCCCCCAACGTTCCAAGAAATCAGGCATAATGTAGACATAAGCAAGTATTAAGCATAGTCATCAGTACACATCTCTCACAGAACAGTAGATCCAAAACCATGCTGCATAGATCTGTATACCCCGAGAAGTACAAGGAAATATGCATAGTTTGTACGTCGCAGAGAGTAATGTGATCTCTGCGGAAACTAACAAGATACCAAGACTGCTGAATAGGCCGGTGAATATGTATGAGAAAAACAAGGAAAAAAAGGCCAAATAACATAAAAACTGTCCCAAAACATCCAAAACCACCCTAACCCTTTGTTCCCGAAACCAAAACTGCAAAGCAGGGGGGTCGTGGTAAGGTTCCACCACTAACAAACCATATGGAGTGGAAGGAAGTCCATAGCAATGTGCGTCCATCCGTGTTCGCACAGGGCATGACATGTTGATCGACCCAAATCCTAGATAAAGTGTTCCAGGGTGGTGAAAAATTTCAAACAAGATGGGAAATGAACAAGATCCAGGGTAAAGGACTTCAAGGCAATATATGGCAAGATGTTGGTAGGTGTCCCCAGCTTCTTGTGGAGATGAGTGAGAAGGAGGACGGGAAGGCATTGTGGTGCTCTCCCCCCTCCCCCCGGCAACACAAGCCAAATGGGGGGTGTCAAACAGGAGGTAGAGAGATCCATTTGTAGGGCATTCACATTCAGCAAGGAGGAGACCTCCAGTGCTGGTTTCGCAAATCCGGAGGCCCTGGGGTATCCACCCAGTGCGCTGCGTCCTTAGGATCAGTAAAAAAAATATCACGCTATAGCTATTTTGAGGTCCCTCAGCCTTCTTTTGATAGCCAGGAAGGTAGCCCTCTGTTTTTGTGTAGCTACTGAAAAGTCTGGGAAGATGGTGATTTCATTACCATTAAAGGATACGTGGCTTTTCTCTCGGGCAGCTCTGAGAATCGCTTCTCTGTCCCTGAAGTGCAGTAGTTTAATAAGTATGGCACGCGATGGGGCCCCAGAGGGCAAGGGGGGTGAAGGAACTCTATGAGCTCGTTCAATGGAAAATAGTGGTGAAAAAGTGGAGGTGCCAAAAGTGGATGTCAGCCATCTTTCCATAAGGGCCCATTCAGACGTGCAGATCTGTATTCAGCCATCAGGGATCAATGAGCAAGTCCGTCTCTGCACACTGTGCAGGGATGGACCTGTCAGATCTCCGCTCTCCTCTATGGGAGGATCGAATGATTACATTTGTTACGTTTGTCCGTTGTCATCTGATCCGATGCACCAGACGGATGGAAAATAGGGTTTCCATCTGTCTGGATTTTGTGGAGAAGATTGGATCGGAGCGGATCGGATGTCAGCGGACATGTCCCCGCTGACATCCGTCGCTTCATAGAGATGTATGGAGCGACCGTTCAGATCTGCTGCAAAAACTGACAGGCAGATCTGAACGGTACGCACGTGTGAAAGGGCCCTAAATGTCTCAGGGGACCTTCCCTCTGAACCCTCCGGGAACCCCAGAAAGCGCAGATTATTACGCCTCAGGCGATCTTCCATGTCAGTAAGCTTGTCAGCGGTGTAACCCTGAGCTTGACGCAGCTCTCTAACTGAAGCCTTCCATCTCTCCAATGCGTTGTTCAGCATTAGACACTCTGTGCCGGAGGTTGTGCACATCCTGTTTTAGGAAGGATAGGTCAGTTTTAACGGAGTCCATTTGTGTGGTCAAGGAAGCATGGCTGTGCTGAATGGTCTCCATGATCTGTGCCAGGGTCGGTTCTACAGGGCCTGTGTCAGCATTGTCTGCATTAGGGGTGGATCTGTGTCCTCAGCAGGGGAGAATAGGAGGGGATCCTCTGGGCTAGAAGCGGGGGGATGCTGGGACTCACCCTTCCCTGAGAGCTTCTGCTCCACGGAGGAGGAAGAGGACGGCTGGCTGTGTCTGTGTGAAGAATGCTGGCCAGCGCCATCTTGCTTCTGCCTGCCTGGTGGCTTGTTCAGGGGCGTCCTCCATCGGCGGGCCGTATTTGACCATCACCTGGTGGGCTCTAGGATCCGTGAGGTTGTGGGGACAGAAGAGGCCCCTGAAGAGCGGACAGGTCTGCAGGATCAGGTGAGGATAAGTGCAGCACGGACGGAGCTCAAGCAACTCGCGTCCTCACATCCCGCTCGTTGGCTACGCCCCCCTGTTACACTTTAAATGACAATTGCTCAGTCATGCAAAATTGTACTCAAATTACATTTTTATCATTATTTGGGACGGGTGGCATTTTCTTTTGGTGATATTTATTCACTACTGTATTTTTTTATAAATAAGTGAAAAAATACAAATATTTTTGAAAAAATATTGAACATTTTTAAAAAATATGTTTTCGTTATACAATTTAGTAAATATATACTTTCTTGATAAATGTAGGCCAAAATGTATTCTGCTAAAAATAACCCAACTCAGTGTATATTATGTAGTCTGTGGGAAAGTTATAGAGTCCACAAACTATGGTATATGTACAGTATTTGGAAATTGATCAATCCTGATGTAATGAATGCCAATCTCATTTCTTGAGGCCCTAAAATGCCAGGACAGTACAAGTACCCCCCAAATGACCCCTGTATGGAAAGCAGGCAGACCAAGGTATTTAGTAAGAGGCATGGTGAGTTTTTTGAAGTTGTCATTTTTTTTGTCAAAAGTTTTTGGAAAATGAAGAAATAAAATAATATTCATTTTTCTTTTCACTTTTTCAAAGTTGTAATTTTAACAAATTATTTCTCACACACAGCATAAGCATACAGTGGTGACTTGGATTATGAACATAATTACTTCCAGAAGAATTCTTGTAATCCAAAGATCTTGTATATCAAAGCGAGTTTCCCCATATGAGTCAATGGAAACTCAGATAATTTGTTCTACAGTGACTGCTATTATATGCAGTACTGCATGTGGCCAGAGGTGGGGGGGGGGGGGGGCGCCAGATACTCGAAAACACTCAGCGTGCTTCTGAGTGTCTCTGAGCGGCTCCGACTGCATCCGAGCAGTTGCGAGTGTCCCAGGCGCCCCCGCACCTCTGGCCAAAGCAGTACTGCACACCCCATTGGCTTGAATCCTGCTTGTCTTGTAAGACAACGCTCGCAAACCGAGTCAGGATTAAAAAAAAAAATAGTAGCTCTTATTGTGAAACGCTCGTAAACCACGTTACTCGCAATCCGAGTTATTACTGTACTTATAATTACACCCCAAAACACATTCTGCTTTTTCTCCCAAGTATCGGGCTGCCACGAGTGAGATTTTTTCACAGCTTAGATGTTTAGAGGGGCCCAAAGTCCAATGAGCCCCTTCAGGCATTGTAGGGCCATAAATTACCCATCTAATTTCCTGACTAACTATCACATTTTGTTTTTGAGAAAATACGTTTTTTTTTTTTTATTCTTTATTCAATTTTCAAAATACAAAACAGTACATTATATTCACCAATTATTCCTCCCCTGAAATACCCCCTCCCTCCGCCCCGCCCACCCAAGACACCGATTTCCATTCACTTTTTCTATTGTTTTCATTTATTTCTATCTTTACCCCATTCTATTATTGGATCATTACCTCCACATACCTCCACGTCTTTTTAAACTCTCTCCAGCTATCCAATTTGTCTCTACTCTCTACCTCTTCCCTACTTAGATCTAATCTCTCCAGGTTATAGGTGTCGTCAATACCAAATAACCAATCTTGCTTTCTTGGACTTTCTTGATTCTGCCATTTTTTTTGGTATAAGGCTTTTTGCTACATTTAATAGAATAGGTACCAAAGATTCTCTATATTGTTTCATCGGACCGTCTGTTCCGTGGAACAGACATGTCCAAGGGTCTTCTAATACCACCCTTCCGGTGATTTCTCCTGTCAATGTCCGGACTGTAGTCCAGTATTGTTTAATTATGGGACAATCCCACCATAAGTGTGCCATTGTTCTCACCGCCTTACAACCTCTCCAGCAGTCTGGAGATTCATTAGGTTGGTATTTACTTAGTTTTTCTGGAGTCGCATACCACCTTGCCAGGCACTTATAGTTCATCTCAGCCGTCCTGGTGTCTACTGCAGAGTTATGTATTAATTTAATCATTTTATCTATCGTGTGTATATCTCTTTGTGTTCCCAGTTCGTCTTCCCACTTTTTGATGTATGGAGGGGCCTCCCAACCACTTCCATCCGATAATATTTTGTAAATCCGAGCTATTTTGCCTTTTGATTTCTGCTTTGTACATAAAAGCTCTAGGGGTCTGAGGTCCTCCACATCCCTTATCGGGTGTGGTAGTTTCTCGACAAAGTGTTTTAATTGGAGGTACCGCCATCCATCGACAAGCAAGCAAGGTACCGCCATCCATCAACTTTTTAATCTTAAAACTTGATATGTGCTTAATTCCCCTCTTGTCAAGAAGTTGTTCATTTAATAAGATATTTCTCACACAGCATTGGCATATTTAGAATCACACCCCAAAACACATTCTACTACTCCTCCTGATTTGAAGATTGGAGTTGTATATACCTGAGTGGTATATAGTCGGTCCCATGTATATTGTTCTGCAAATCCGTTTGGGCATCTCATGAATATCCCATCCCCATCCAAGTTTATTCCCCTCAAAAAAAAAAAAAAAAAAGTTCAAGGACTGTGCCTGGCTGGGCAGTGTGACAGACGAACTACAACGGGCAATATTTTGGATATTTGATATGGATCCATGGTGTGCTGGCAACATACTGTACGTTCTCTTCAATTGCATGAGCATTATTACTGTACCCTGGGTAATTTCTGTAATATAAAGGCTGAATGTAAAGTAATGTCTTTCTTAGAGACAACAGACAGGCCATCATTAATTGCAGCTTTTGCTTGTGTTGTGGCCATCAACATGTACAGGGCTTGCCAAAACCTGTTCTGCGCCACTCTTCATGACTGCTCAAGCCTTCCGTGCTTGTTGTTCTCGCATCTCATAATCACTTGTTCATCCATTAAACACAAGTTATTCGCTCTGTGAAATCCAGGAATTTTTATATAAGAGCTTTCACTACTGACTTTTCTACTCTGAGTGAGGAAAAGGATTACCATGGTCCTCCAAGCGGAAGAGCAGCTTAAGCAAGGGTGGAAAAATCTTTCATATTGTGCCCCTTTCTGATATAGTTTCACTTTTTTTTTTTTAGCTAAGCTAAACCAGTTGATATCTTCCTGCCCAATGATGGCACACCTGCTAGCCATTAAATTAGTTTCACGGGATAATAGAATACCAGTTGTCCGAGCTTGACAACAAGGTCAGTGGACTTAAAACCCCAGTTAAACAAAATCAAAGAGGGGCACATAAGAAGCTTTTCCAGTATTTCTTTCTTTTGCCTTTATTTTCTCCTAGGCAGGAATTTTAAAAGTTGAACCCCTTGCTACTACCAAGAGCCCACCCTTAGTGGGCCATGACTCTCCCAAGACTGGCGGAGGGAGCTTCAGTTCATGCGGCGTTGTGGTTGGCCACACAGTGAGGACATCATTGGGATCCTGTCCTGCCAGCTTTCGATCTAAGTCTATAATTGACCACAAGCTGTTGGTGACCCCTCGATCACAGTTCTGGGGAATTCAATAGAACATGTTCCAGGACAACGCCGCATATATGCAGAAGCTGGAAGCAAAGGCCCACCCACTGGCCATATATGCGTAAGGTTGTCATAAAGAGGTAATAATATATAATAGTATATCAATTCATTTTAAAGGAGATTAGATGAATTTAAGATGTTTTTCATGAAAGTGATCCTTTCACCAATTTATAGGCATATTAAAGTAATTTCAGTACAGGAGAGGAGCCTCTGCAACTGTGCAAGACTGAAGGTAAAACTGGAGTTCAGCTTTAATTTGAAACTTTATCTTGGCAACAAAGTTCCTTCAAATATGTAATTGTAGGTGGGGGTTTTGCAAAATCTATTTTCTTGCATACAGCTGAGGTTCTGTTCAGACAACTTATGGAATAAAATTTCCATAACACGGAAATATATTTTTTTACCATGAAGAATAGAAAGAGAAAAATAAATATGCTAATCATGGCCTAATCATATGTACATTCTTGACTGCGTCTTTATATTATGTGCATGAATTACACTCTATTTATTTCTGTGAATTATACCCAGCTGGGTCTGATTCTTTCAGTACTATAAATTATAACTTGTCTACACGTAAAAATAGTATTTAAATGCAAACTGATTTGAGATTGGTTTTATGCCTTTTTTTTTTAAGCGGACCTTCCAGAAAGCTTTAATGTTCTTTAACCACTTCAATACCGGGCCTATTCTGCTTCATGTAAACATCATAATTTTTTTGCTAGAAAATTACTCAGAACCCCCAAACATTATATACGTTTTTTCTAGCAGACACCCTAGGGAATAAAATGGCGGTCATTGCAACTTTTTATCTCACACGGTATTTGCGCAATCATTTTTCAAACGCCTTTTTTTTGGAAAAAAAACGGTTTCATGAATTAAAAAATAACAAAACAGTAAAGTTAGCCCAATTTTTTTTATATAATATGAAAGATGATGTTATGCCAAGTAAATAGATACCTAAAATGTCACGCTTTAAAATCAAACAATCGTGGAATGGCGCCAAACTTCGGTACTTAATAATCTCCATAGGCGACGCTTTAAATTTTTTTTTACAGGTTACCAGTTTAGAGTTACAGAGGATATTTATTTTTTCTATTTTACTTAATTTTTTTAATTTTTACACTTTAAAAAAAAAAATTTTTGGATCACTTTTATTCCTATTACAAGGAATGTAAACATCCCTTGTAATAGGAATGTATGTGACAGGTCCTCTTTATGGAGAGATGTGGGGTCAATAAGACCCCACATCTCTCCTCCAGGCTGGAAAGCATGAGATCGGTAAAAAAAATTCACCGATCTCATGCTGACAGCCACGGCTTTGTTTATTTCCGGGTACCGGGCGTGACGGGCCTCCGATGGTCATAGAGATGACTGGTGACCATCTGGTCACCGGAAATCTCTATGCTCGTCATCCGGCGGCGAGCGATTCTTTCTCCGAGCCCCAGATGGCACGGGAGAGCCTGGAGAAGCAGCGGATGGCGGTGGGAGGGGGGGATGTCCCCTCCCGTTGCCTATAAGAACGATCAAGCGGCAGAACTGCCGCTATGATCGCTATGATCGTTCTTATCGTGCACAGAATCACTGGCCGGAAATATTGATATCTGAATGGTGCCTGTAGCTGCACGCATCATTCAGATATCCCCACTCAATGTCAAGGATGTCATATGACGTCCTTGGTATTGAAGTGGTTAAGGGGGATAGTCTTCCATGGTTAGAGTCTTCCTGGCCACTCATATTTTTACCTCTTTTATCTGTATTTACCATAACGGCATTTGTGGGCCTGTGCCTAGGGTAATGAAAGGATAAGGGGTGCTGAGCCTTAAAGTGTACAAACTGTGATCAGTGTTTACAATTTTTTTTCTCTTTTCTGGTCACCTCTGAACATTTGTGGCTAAATTCAACAAAGAAACATCTGTTTTCACCACTTATCTTTTTTTGTTCATATGCTGTAATAATATAATTACAAGCCCATAGTGATCCACTGTTGTCTTTTACACATGCCCTGCTCTCATACTTCAGGTCCTGTGCCACCACCTTAGTTGTTTACACTATGGGGGGGGGGGTGGGGGGCTGGTTGTCTCATTATGGTTCAAAGGCAATTCTTTGCACATGTCCGCATAGCTCCCAACTGTCCCTGATTTCGAGGGACTGTCCCTGATTTGGAGCAATGTCCCTCTGTCCCTCTTCCCCCTCATTTGTCCCTCATTTTGGCCTGATCTATATAGTTGTGTATAAAATGCACTTTTTATCTTTCAAAAAGTTTTTCCCAGTGCTAAACCTTTCATCCAAATTCTAAATTGCTGCATTTGTAAATTTGAAAAGCCAATACAAATGAAATAGTAGTGGTAAAAAAAGCCCTTCTGGATTTGATTAACCTTTTTTTTGGTTAATTCTCCTTTAAGGGGGTGTGGCGGGGGGCGTGTCCTATGCCTACATACGTTTGGTAGTAGGTGTCGCTCATTCCCATCTCAAAATGTTGGGAGGTATGTGTCTGGCATCTGTTTACATGAATGAAAGGTAATGCCTCCTGAGATATCTAAGTATCCTGGGAGGCAGCAAGAAGAAAAATTTAATTTTTGCCCAGTGGTGGCAAGGGGTGGCAGGGGGTGGGAACAGCCAAAATCATTTAAAAGGTGCTATTTTAAAAGTTGAGGGTCAGGATTAGATTGCATCAAATAAAATTTTTGATCTCCTTTAAGGGTTAAATCCACACAATGCGAGGGAGCTCGCATGAAGTTGTGGAGTCCTTGCGGGAGCGAGCTGAGACAGCCACCGAGGGACCCCAGAAGATCAGGTTCGGGGCCACTCTGTGCAAAAGAGCTGCACAGTGGAGGTAAGTATAGCATTTTTATTTAAAAAAAAAATGTTTTCCTTTAGTGACCCTTTAAAGCTGAACTCCGGCCTTACTCTTTTGCCGCGTGAAACAGGCACTAACTGTACAAGCGTATTCGATTGTTTTTAGCTAAAACAATCAACTCATTCTGGTAAGCGGCCAGCTTAATTAATTTTTTCACTATCGGGTGAAAGATTGATCGCGCGTAAAAACATATAGAGTTAAAGTCGCATTGAAAGACCAGGTTCGGGGCCACTCTGTGCAAAACGAGCTGCACAGTGGAGGTAAGTATAGCATGTTTGTTATTTATAAAAAAAAAATGTTTTCCTTTAGTGACACTTTAAAGCTTAAGAAGTATTTTGGATTAAGATTATAATCACCAAACTTTTTGAGGGTATCCGCGTTGAATTTGGCGCCGATCTCCGCTCCCGTGCGTCGGAACGTCGCAGGGAACGGAGATCAGCGGCACTCGGCACTGTGTGAATATAGCGAGCGGACGGCTCGCTCACACAGCGGGGAGAGATCGCAGGATCCAGGGGACAAGGTAAGTAACATGGACCGGGGAATACCTCCAGGGAGGCTACGAAGTATTTTGGATTAAGACTATAATCACCACTAAATGTGTCACTGTTGAGCAATCTGATTGATCGCGCGTAAAAACATATAGAGTTAAAGTCGCATTGCAGAGCGATTTTTATTTATTCTCTCCATTTTTGAGTAGTAAGAAGCATATTGCAATACGGATACAATCAGTGACAAGATGTGTCACTATTGAGCAATTTGAGTGATCACACGTAATATTATATAGAGTGTTTAGTCAAAGTCGCACTGCAGAGCGATTTCTATATTTATTGTTTCACTTTTGAGTAATTAAGAAGTATTTTGGATTAAGATTATAATCACCAAACTTTTTGAGGGTATCCAAAGCACTGTGATTATATTTGGGGGTGATGTGAGGTGGGGGTGGGTGATGTGAGAGTCTTCGCAGGATTCACACCTTTGCTGGAAGAAAATTTGGCTGATTGGACCTCCGTAAAATTGTATTCAATACCTCTGCTCTAAAGAATAAAGTCTGCATTTAAATGTTTCCACCGCAATGTCCACGGTTTGCTGTAAGCAAGAAGTTTCTGTAAATAGTTCTGTTTTTGTAATCCTACTCAATTCCCTCAACCATATCCCAGTTACTCCAAAAATACAAACAATAAAAAGAACACCCCTAGACTGGTTTTTAAGGAGAAGATTGACCGTGAGTGTGTGCCCATCTGTGGGGCAATCCACTGGGAAAGAACCTGGGTACATTTCCAGCAGCTCCTTCAGGGGTAGCGCAAACAACTATAACCCAGTACACTTTGTGGAAACTTAAAGGGGTTGTAAAGGTAAACGTTTTTTCACATTAATGCATTCTATGCATTAAGGTAAAAAAAACATCCGAACAATGCCGGCCCCCACAGGCCCCCCATTATACCTGACCCCCTCGAAAGTCCCGCGCTCGCCCCCGACGTCCTCTTCGCCGCTCACCCTGGCTGTTGATTGGCTAGAGTGGATGGATTGAAAGCAGCGCAGCCATTGGCTCGCGCTGCTGTCAATCACATCCAATGACGCGGCGTACTGGGGGGTGGGCCGAGTGATACAGTGAGCGGCTACGGCCGCCAGCTGTATCATGGGAGCGCGCCCGCAAGCACTCCACACAATGCGAGGGAGCTAGCATGATGTTGTGGAGTCCTTGCGGGAGCAAGCCGAGACGGCGCCGAGGGACCCCAGAAGACCCGGGGCCACTCTGTGCAAAACGAGCTGCACGGTGGAGGAAAGTATAACATGTTTGTTATTTAAAAAAAAAAATGTTTTCCTTTAGTAAACCTTTAAAGCTGAACTCCGGCCTTACTCTTTTGCCACGTACACACGGTCGGAATTCTCATCGGAAAAAGCTCTGATGGTTTTCCCGTCGGAATTCCGACGGAATTTCACTCAAACTGTCTTGCCTACACACGGTCACACCAAATTCCGACGGTCTGTAACACCACGGCATAAAACACGTTCGACAGCACTATAAAAGGGAAGTTTAATGCTTCCGAGCATGCGTCTAATTGTTTCCGAGCATGCGTCGGAATTTTGCGTGTCGGAATTGCCTACACACGATCGGAAAATCCGATAGAAAGGTTTTCCGTCGGAAAAATTGAGAACAGGTTCTCAATCCAAAGTCCGTCGGAAATTCCGACAGAAAAAGACCGATGGGCATACACACGGTCGGAAAATCTGATGAAAAGCTCCCATCGGACTGTTTCCATCGGAAGTTCCGACTGTGTGTACGCCGCATTACTTTGATTTCACAGCACACTGTGAGCTTCTGCAGCAAGGCAGATAAAGCCTGTCTTATTTTCCTGGCTGGAGAACATCCAGGATCATATACCCCTTTCCTCCACAGCCTTACTGTGCCTGAACCGACCCTTTAATTTATTGGGTTTCAGTTCTTTTAATCATGGAGGATCATCATGACATGTGGGCAATATCTAGGTGGTCTGCATGGCAGCTTGGCATCATCAGTCTGAAATAGGTAGTGCTGTCACTGGTAGGAGCTCAGAGCAACAAACATTACAACAGAGTTGCAAAAAATTATCCGTTTGAAGCCCCACTTTAGCCTGCCGCTTGCCCCACCTAATTTCTACCATTAAAAATAATAAAACAGAATAACCTAAATGTTCCGATTACTCAGCTAAATTTGTGATCTTCAAGTCCAGAGTCTTCTCTTTTTTGTCTTCTGCGTGCAGGAGACAGGGTGCTTCTTCGGGAGTCCGCGTCCCTGTCAGCGTGATGTGGACAATTGCAATTGGATGTCAAGCAGAGAAGCAGAGAAGGAGTCAAAGTGACATCATATAGCATAACCTAAAAAAAATATATATATATAAAATTTGCAACTTGTGAACAGGGTGCAGTGTGGTGCATCGGCTAGCAGTGAACACACACATAGGCTGAGGTGAATGAGTACAGTATATTAAGAAAGTCCCAACAATGCACAATTAGACCCAGCGGGTAGTTACAGCCAACCAGAACCACTTATGCCCCGTACACACGGTCGGAAAATCCGACCACAAAATCCATCGGATTTTTTCCGACGGATTTAGTCCGACACTGGTGTTGCATACACACGGTCGGACAAAGTTGTCGTAAAATCCGATCATTCTGAACGTGATGACGTTTGTTGCGTACGACAGGACTACGTAGAGGCTAGTAGTCAATAGCTTTGGTCTTGTAATGTGATCTGAGCATGCGTGGCACTTTGTCCGTCGTAATTCATTACACACGATCGGAATTGGTGTGATCGGACTTTGTTGTCGGAAAATTTTTAGAGCAGGAGATACAACTTTGTCCGTCGGACAATCCGATGGAAAATGTCCGATGGTGCCTACACACGGTCAGAATTTCCGACAACATTGTCCGATTGGACAGAATCCATCGGAAAATCCGACCGTGTGTATGGGGCTTTACAGTACTCTTTGTTTATGGGGTTGTTAACTCTATAGTGTGCAGGCAGATCTTCATTACCACGTGTAACTAGATGTCAACACTGTCTGTCCTAACAAAAGGTTAAAGGTTTAGAAGCTTGGCTACTTGCATTGTATGTTAATGAGAACAGACTTGGGACAGACTCACTCTGATACTTTTCAAAAAACCTTCAGTAACAAAACAAACATATAGTAGGGATTTCTTAAATTTTACTGCAAAAGTGGAAACATGTTTTAAAGCTCGAGATGCTCAGGAAACTATAGTACCATAAAAGATTAACGGGATCGACTCCACAAAATCCACAGTGGTGTCTAGTAAATTCAGCGTTTCCCAAAATATACACAGTACATAAATTTTATGTGCATCAAAGCCAACACTCCTGGTGAAAGCCCAGGGATACTGCACCTGTTCGAGGTTTCCCATTTGCAACATGACCCTGTGTGGTCATGTGTCCTTTCTGTGCTTCACTCTGTGTTGTCAGCCCTTTTACTGTTCTGCTTATTCAACTCAAAGCACTTGAAAAAGCAGGAACTAGGGTCTCCATTCATTATTGTAATGCCTCTACACATCTACTGTATATTCTGTAAAACAATATGTATCCTTTAACCATGTTTCTGCATGATTTAATGTGCTATCCGATGCTATTATTGTCTACATGAATCAATAGACAGCTAAACAAAGTTGGACTATATATAAAAACTTACTTCACTCTGTTGTTATTATTACTGCATCCGTATGTCTTTCCTGTACATGGGGCAGCTTGCTACCATTCCCAGTGTATTGAAGTGCCCATTTACTCACTATGATTAGATGCAGACACACAGGCCCCTTTAACTTAAAGCGGTTCTGCACTGCTTTTTTTTTTTTTTTGGGCTATATGCCAAGGCCATATAGCTAAATTGGGGGACTTACCTGTTCCATCTTCCATCTCGATCGCAGCCGGTTTTCCTCCGATAACATTCTTGATATTCTTCTTGTCTGCTGGGGGCCATCTTGCCTGTGGGCATGTGAAACCCCACAGGCACTTTAGATGGCCCAGCATGCACCGCCGTTACTGCGCCAAGCTCGCGTGTGCGCAGTAACGGCAAAGTGCAGCTCACGTTCTCCGAAAATGTGTCCGAAATCTCGCGAGATTTCAGAAGATGTCCGCACTGACTCCTGGGATCAATGACACCAGATCCCAGGAGACAGTGCGGCGTGACGAGGATCCCCACACAGACCCCGCCCACCCCCGAAGATACAGAAGACAGGAAGTCATCGATTACAAGGTAAGTAAAAAAAAAAAAAAAAACACATTTCATTTAGTACTCTTTGCCTGATTTGGAAGACAAAGAGATTTACTAAATGAAATGTGTGCCGAACCGCTTTAATTTCCCTCATTTCCCTTGGTTCATCGACATTCCCCAATAAGATAAGTTCCTCAGCTGTCCTCCCTCAGCAGCTCAGACAGCCCACACCTGAATTCCGCATGTCTTCCCCACTGACCATTGAATTTCTTATACTTGGCATGTCAGAAGACGGATGCAGTCTAGTCATGGTGGACAACTTAAAGTGGAAGTAAACCCTCCTATCGTTTTCAGTCAAGGAAGCTGCCATCTTGGCCTCTGTTTGATCTTCGACTGCCATGATGCTGCACATGTGATCAGTTATGATCAGTTATGACTCCAGCCATTGGATGGTTTGAAAGTTTGGTTGAGAGCACAACCAATGTGACAGTTACATTCCCGGCATGCAGGGAATGTAACGGTTATATGGAACCATTAGATTGATGTGTTTACTTCCGCTTTAACCAAGTTTTCGGTGGCAGTACCGTCCTACAGTCAGGCTGCCAAGACCACATGAAAGCATTTCTGCCTTCCTTATGGCTGTCCACAGAAAAGACATTCAGACCAGGGGCCCTGTTTTGAAAGTGAGAGTTTTCAAAGGATGGTACCACTCACTAGTAGGGATAAGCTTGCATTTGTACAAAAGTGGGTTTGGGTCATGACATCCACCATTAACATAATATGGCCGCACCTAAAACCAGAGAAGGGGCCTCTTGTCCCAGAAGATAGAACCAAGATTTCTCTCCTCAGGTGCTCCCAGAGACCTAACTTCAAGAGACTCCCTGTACACTCTGCACAGGATGAATTTAAATGGTCTTCAAATTTGACAAGGACAGCAAGTTGAAGTGGAGTGCAGTGCCAATTTACTCATTATGTTCAACTGCAGATGCATGCCCTTTTAACTTCTTTTTTTACAATTTTCTTGGTTCCTGTACATGCTCAGGTAAGTTCCTCAGCTCCCCTCCCTCAGCAACAAAATGATGCCACAACCAGTGAGGCAGAGGTAGTTGGGTAAGTTCTCTGCAGCTAGGTGAGTGGCCTTCCACTGTCAGAACTGGTGTGAGGGCAGCCAGGCAGAAGCCTAATAGCACACAACCTCTCTGGAACACACAGCTAATGCAGGGAGCCCATCACTGATTGCTACCAGAGTATTAGAATTCCAGTGGGGTGGCCATTTTGTCCTTGGATCTCTCCAGCTGTTCTTTTTTGTCATCAGAGCTACCTTGGACTTCAGTGAGAGGGATTCTGTTTGTGAGGATAATCGCAAGTGGCTGTTGGTGTCTGAACTGTTTTAATGAAGAAGACTCTAAGCTGTTATAGAGTCCTATAGAGACTATGCTATGCAACCACATGTAGGTAGGGTGCAGCGTGGTGAGGTGGCAATAACACACACAGTCCAAATGTGATGAAAGAACTTGTATTGAAATAATGCAAAGACAAGGTTCCAGCAGCATGTAGAAAGCAGGTTTCAGCCGAACTGACAGCGCATGTTAGGAGGGGCAGAGTGCGGCCTGGCCGTCCTGTGCCCAAATGAGAAGATATCCAGAGCAGCTGCGAGCCCTTTACTTTCCCTCCTCTTTATAAAACTTTTCCCTGCTGCTGGTTCTGTCCCTATACAGTTGGGTACCTGTCCCTACTCTACCTGCTTGCAAAATGCACGCCAAACCTGGGAGCCAGGGCCTTAAATAGGCGCTGGCTGACCCAAGATGGCTGCTAGAGTCATATGGGGTGGCAGCATCCAATTGGATTGCTTCCCCAGTGATCCAGGAAACCATAGAGGAACCATATTCCTCTTGACTTCCTCTCCAACTGCAGTACCACTGCAGCAGCGCCACTTGCAGTAGAGAAAGTAGACTGCACCTGCCTACACTCCTACATAACATGGACACAACAATAACAATGGTGATAAAAGCACAAAGTCTGGGTAAGGCAGAACAGAAAACAATTCAAACAACATAGTCAGAATATATGGCAGGGAGCTGCATGCGGTAGACCGCAAAGGGTGCCGGCTCTCTTGATTCTCTGTAGAGTGACTAGGCAAAGGCTCAACTGCAGACAGTGACTCGGTGGCCTCAGGTGAAAGAGAACCATGCATGTCTTTTATTTTCTCTTCACCTGAGTCCAAGGTTGAATCTTCGAATGAGTCAATGCAGTCTGTTGTACTGGATGGGCTTTCCAGGCTCCCAACTCAAACGTTTTTTCTAAACGGTTTTTATTTGCCAAGTGTAGATACACATTAGGAAAAACTGAAAGTACATTCGTAAGTAAGCATATTATTTCCTTAAACAAGTCTTGATCATCCCTATAGCTGCATACAGTATAGTCTCTAGTACAAATAGCTATTTTTCTATTTTTCTTGTGTAACTATGATATATATATATATATAACACATATTTTGTTCTTGTAAAGAGAAGAAAAAACAATAACTAATTTAAAATAAAAGTGAAACAAAGTCGGAGGTGAACTCCTCCAGAAACTCTCATGCTGTGTGCTGTTATTCGTCCATAACCAGAACCTCACATTTCAGTACTACAATATATACAGATCTCCAAACAAATTTGTTGTACAAGGACCATCTTAAGTGTCAGTTTGTAGGGTTTCTCCAGACTTTATCCCTTTACCGCAAACTTTATTGAATTTTTTTGAACATCCCCTGGCTTCATACGTCATTTTATATAATGTTACCTTGGCATTAACCAGGCCCTTCCAGGAGGCTAACGTGAGATGGTCCCTCTTATTCGAGTTAATAACAATCAGCTTTCGACAATAGAAGAATAGTAATCATAATAATGTTCTCATGTTGTTACTCATAACTTCATCCTCAATAATACCTAGAAGCCCCAGTAATAGGCTACAAATATTTGGGATATCAAATGTATCAGTCATAAACGGGATCACCTGCGACCAGAGGGGCCGTATCTTATTACAATCCCACACCATATGAATAAATGATCCTTCTGCTGCCAAACATTGATGACATGTGGGGCTGTCTCTCCTTCCCAATTTTATACAGTCTTATGCCCCGTACACACGGTCAGATATTCCGATGGAAAAAGTCCGATCGGATTATGTTGTCGGAAAATCCGATTGTGTGTGGGCTCTAGCAGGCTTTTTCCGACGGAATTTCTGACAGAAAAAGTTTGAGAGCTGGATCTTAAATTTTCCGACAACAAAATCCGATCAGACTTTTTCTGATCGTGTGTAGAGAATTCCGACGCACAAAGTGCCACGCATGCTCAGAAGAGATTTGGAGACAAAAGCTATTGGCTACTGGCCTCTACGTAGTCCCATCGTACGTGTTGTACGTCACCTCGTTCGGAATGTTTGGATTTTCTGACAACTTTGTCCGACCGTGTGTGTGCTACACAAGTTTTGGACAAAATCCATCAGAAAAAATTTGATGGATTTTGTGGTCGGAATGTCCGACCGTGTGTTTGGTGCAGGTATCGGAGTTGTATCATTTTGTCCCTGGCAGAGATAACTGTGGGTGTATATGAGGTCAGCACTTCCCCCGATTGCTCCTCTGTTAGTTATGGTATAATATTGGTCCATTTTTCCCTAGTTTTTTTCTTTTTTGGGAGCTCTTTGCCTATGAGTACACTATATAACTAGATATCAATTTTGTGTGTTCAGGGGTGGCAAGGAGTTTTTCTAGGTTAGAGTTTTCTAGGTAAATTGGTTCAGTCCCAAACTGAGCGTGTGCTACATGTTTCAGTCTGGTGAACTGGAATGAACAGGAATCAGGAATATCCAGTTCCCTCTTCAGTTGTGCAAACGTTTTAAGTTCACCCTTATCATATAATTGGTGGAGATATGCAAGTCCAAATATAGACCATCTATACCCATCCTCTAGGTGGGAAAATTCCTTCAGACAAAGGTTGAACCATAGCGGGGCATTGGGTGATAAGTGAAGAGATAAGTAAACAGATCCCCAAGATACGTTTAGCAGATTTGAGCATCTCCCTCCGTAAGGACCTCCCCTCTAAAAAAAAAGTTTAATAAGGTTTCATAGGAAGAACAACCGCCGCTTCGACCGCAATTGCAACATTGATTAATTGTGGAAACATTCGCCAATGTATATGCACTAGCTGTGATACCAAATAGTAGAGGTGAATATCAGGCAACGCCAGTCCACCTCTTTCCACTGGTGATTGTAAGAGCTCCAAGGAGACTCTGGCCACCATGGAGCCCCACAAAAAGGAGTTCAACAGCGAATTAATGTACCAAAATGTTTTTTTTTTTGGGATATAGATTGGGGCATTAGAGAGCACATATAAAAACTTAGGCAAGAGAATCATTTTGAATAGGTTAGCTCTACCCAACAGTGTAAGTGGTAGGTCTTTCCATTTCTGCACTCTGTCACCAAAAGATCTAATTATGGGCCACAGATTCACGTCATCATGTCATCTGCATATATAACGATACACGTTCCTCTAGACCCCCAACCAACAGACCATCGATGTTGTCATGAACCCTAATTTTTGCAGCTAGCGGCTCAGTAGCCAGAGCAAATAGAAGAGGAGACAGGGAGCACCCCTGTCTCGTTCCCCTATGTATCCAGAAAGTATAGGTGGCACAGTGGTGTAGTGGTTAGCCCTCTCACCTAGCAGTAAGAAGGGTCGCTGGTTCGAATCCCAACCACGACACTTCCTGCCTGGAGTTTGCATGTTCTCCCTGTGCCTGCGTGGGTTTCCTCCGGGTACTCCGGTTTCCTCCCACAATCCAAGACATGCAGGTAGGTTTATTGGCTTCTGTCCAAAAATTGGCCCTAGTATATGAATAGGGACCTTAGATTGTGGGCTCCTTGAGGGTAGGGACTGATGTGAGTGTGAAATGTACAGGGATGGGGACAATTGTAGACACTCGCTCAGGTTGAACTGGATGGACTGATGTCTTTATTCAACCTTACTAACTATGAAACTATGAAACTATTTGATATAAGCCTATTGACTCTAATACTAGCTCTAGGATCCCTATTAACCCAGGAGACAAATTTGGGCCCAAAGCCCATCCTATCTAGAAGGGAGTAAAGGTAATCCCATTCCACTGAGTCAAACGCTTTTTTAGTGTTGAGCAACACTATCACTCTATTGCCCGTATTAGTATGCTGAATCTGTAAGTTAACATATAGTCTTCTGAGGTTCATTTGGGTACTTATTCCTGGTATGAATCCCGTCTGGTCAGAGTTAATTAATTTGAGGATTACCGATTGTAACTAATTGGCTAAAATTTTGGCAAGTATTTTGACATCAGAGTTGATCAAAGATACAGTGGTGTGAAAAAGTGTTTGCCCCCTTCCTCATTTCCTGTTCCTTTGCATGTTTGTCACACTTAAGTGTTTCGGAACATCAAACCAATTTAAACAATAGTCAAGGACAACACAAGTAAACACAAAATGCAATTTGTAAATGAAGGTGTTTATTATTAAAGGTGAAAAAAAATCCAAACCATCATGGCCCTGTGTGAAAAAGTGATTGCCCCCCTTGTTAAAACATACTATAACTGTGGTTGTCCACACCTGAGTTTAATTTCTCTAGCCACACCCAGGCCTGATTATTGCCACACTTGTTCACAATCAAGGCATCACTTAAATAGGAGCTGCTTGACACAGTAAGGTCCACCAGAAGATCCTTAAAAGCTACACATCATGCCGAGACCCAAAGAAATTCAGGAACAATTGAGAAAGAAAGTAATTGAGATCTATCAGTCTGGAAAGGGTTATAAAGCCATTTCAAAAGCTTTGGGAATCCAGCGAACCACAGTGAGAGCCATTATCCACAAATGGCGAAGACATGGAACAGTGGTGAACCTTCCCAGGAGTGGCCGGCCGCCCAAAATTACCCCAAGAGCGCAGCGACGACTCATCCAAGAGGTCACAAAAGACCCCACAACAACGTCCAAGGAACTGCAGGCCTCACTTGCCTCAGTTAAGGTCAGCGTTCATGCCTCCACCATCAGGAAAAGACTGGGCAAAAATGGCCTGCATGGCAGAGTTCCAAGGAGAAAACCACTGCTGAGCAAAAAGAACATCAAAGCTCGTCTCAATTTCTCCACAACACATCTTGATGATCCCCAAGACTTTTGGGACAACATTCTGTGGACCGATGAGACAAAAGTGGAACTCTTTGGAAGGTGTGTGTCCAAGTATATCTGGCGTAGAAGGAACACTGCATTTCAGAAAAAGAACATTATACCAACAGTAAAATATGGTGGTGGTAGTGTGATGGTCTGGGCTGTTTTGCTGCTTCAGGACCTGGAAGACTTGCCGTGATAAAAGGAACTATGAATTCTGCTGTCTACCAAGAGATCCTGAAGGAGAATGTCCGACCATCTGTTCGTGTACTCAAGCTGAAACAAACTTGGGTTCTGCAGCAGGACAATGATCCTAAACACACCAGCAAGTCCACCACCGAATGGCTGAAGAAAAACAAAATGAAGACTTTGGAGTGGCCTAGCCAAAGTCCTGACCTGAATCCTATTGAGATGTTGTGGTATGACCTTAAAAAGGCCGTTCATGCTCGAAAACCCTCTAATGTAACTGAATTAGGACAATTCTGCAAAGATGAGTGGGCCAAAATTCCTCCAGGACGCTGTAAAAGCCTCATTGCACGTTATCGCAAACGCTTGGTTGCAGTTGTTGCTGCTAAGGGTGGCCCAACCAGTTATTAGGTTTAGGGGGCAATCACTTTTTCACACAGGGCCATGATGGTTTGGATTTTTTTTCACCTTTAATAATAAACACCTTCATTTACAAATTGCATTTTGTGTTTACTTGTGTTGTCCTTGACTATTGTTTAAATTGGTTTGATGTTCCGAAACACTTAAGTGTGACAAACATGCAAAGGAACAGGAAATGAGGAAGGGGGCAAACACTTTTTCACACCACTGTATTGGTCTGTATGACTCACAATCTTGTGGATCCTTCCCAGGTTTTGGTATCACCACAATCAAGGCCTCTCTCATGGATTCCGGGAGTATACCTTCTTTTTCCGCCTCTATGAAGACCTTCTGCAAATGTGGTACCAGATTCTCCTTATGTAACTGATACCATCCGGCTGGAAAACCGTCCTGGCGACTTCCCGGGTTTGAAAGAGGAAATGGCACCACATATTTCCTCCTGCGTTATGGAGTGTTCCAGGCTATCACTATCCTCCGAACTTAGTGAAGCTAAAGTCAGGCCTTTCAGATAGGATGCAGGTTCCTGATCTGTGTGTCAGGTCTAGGACTGGTATAGGGTCTCATAGAACTCTAGAAATGTATGCAGAATTCCCTGAGAGCTTTGCACCATATCCCCCCGTGAGTTTCTAAGTTGTATCACAGAAGTTGGGGTATAAATAGAAAGGCTAGAAAGGCTAGAAAGGCTAACGAGCATCCACTTTTATCACCAAACGCAAAAATGGATCGGGTCTGGTGTAGTTGTCTTAAAGTAGTTTGTTCAGTCAAAAGTAGCCTGTACTGCCTCGTCTGGTTCTGCCATATTTTGTACGTATTAGGGGACGGGTCTTGAATATAGTTCTGTTCCCTAACTCCAACGTTGTTAGACTCGGTGCTGTGAGAGGCTAGAGACTCAAGCACGAGAGGTGGCAGGAACCAATCAGTTGGAGCTTTGCACACCGGAGGAAGATCCTTGCCATCAAATACGGTACCTCCTGGCCATTAGTAGGTTTCCTGGAGCAGTCCCCACCCAGGACAAAATATTTTGATGTAGTCACTTCTTCACAGGGTCAGGCCCCTCCAAAGCCAGATCATAGACAAGGGTAGGTGGGGAAGGCTGCCCCACCACTTGCTATGGGGTGTGCTCCCACTTGGGCTCCAGCTTGCTTCCCATGCTAGAGTCACATGGAGCAGCAGCATCCAATTGGATTGCTTCCCCAGTGACCCAGGAATGTTCCTCTTGACTTCCTCTCCATACACGTTACCCTAATTGAACCACATTGCTGTGAAGAGTTCATGTCTGTGAAACTTTTGTAGCATTCTGCAGTACTCTGCCATCCTGACCCTGTTTTTCATTTTTGCTTCTAACTTTGCACCCGTCTTGTAAACTGCAAGTTACAGTCACCTTCTGAGCCGATTACCTATCGTGTTAATTATCTTTTATTATTAGCTCCCTCAACATCCCTATTATCAAATGGTGAGCATTGCCCATCATCTCTTCTTGTTTCCCAGAACTGTGGCTTCATCCTGCAGGGATAGTGACACCTGTAACTGCTGTGATAATATATAATAAGTAGCTGAAAGATAACAGAAACATGATGTTCAGAGAAGCCAACAAATAGAAGCCAAAACACTCCTTACTGACAGAGATTTTCGCAATTTTGTGACTCTGCATGAAGGTTATATTCTGTGTAACCTTCACAGATGGATCTCTGAAGCTGCGATAATGACCCCCAGCTAGAGAGGATGACAAGAAAATTATTTTTAGCTATAACTATAAAACTGAAGAGTGTGACTCATACAGTTATCTATGACAGGATATCTCAGCTTTGTTATACTAGGTACCCTTTTATTACAAGTCTCATTCACTTTATGCATTGTAATAAGGGATGTGCTTTAATGCAGCATGCTGCCTTCCATTAAGGTGTGCTGCGTTAGGGCAACCCATTTATGTTGGTCCCATTTACATTATGCATTCCCTTACTGCGCATTAAAAGGCTCTGTATTAAAACATGGAAAAATGGCCATGCGTTTTATTGCGTGTTACTGCAGCGCCGAAATGTGAATGGACCCTTACCAATGATGTGTGTCTTTTTATCACATGCACCCCTAAATGGGTACATTTATTGCACAGACCATGCAATTGAGTACCTATGCTTCCCAAGCAATAATTTATACAATTCAAATATTTAAAATAGGGCTGTGGAAATTAAAGATTAATTCCTCAATTAATCGTTAATTTTTTTGATCAATCAAAATTCTTTTGATCAGTACTCACCTCTCCGCCGGCTTCCGGGTCTTCAGGGAGTTCCGTCCCCCCTTCCCCAAGTGCCTCCATCTGCTAATGAAGGGAAAGGGGGAGGAGTCCAGTGACATCAAAGTACTGATTGAATGTAACGCTTACGGGGGAAGAGATACGCATGACATCCCCCACTGCTGCCCTACAGAACTAACACGATTGTTGGCTTTACATGCTGTGTTTTTATCATCTTTATGTGAGTAGTTTGTGTTTGAACACAAAAATTAAATCTTATACTTAAGCTGTGAGCACTTAGATCTTTTCTTTCTACCCATGACCTGGCGTCCTTGCTGAGATCTAAGGAGACGTGAGAGAAGTTTATGGTCCGTGTAAACCCTTTTGATACCCGCTTGCTTGACCACCTGTTTGCACAGGGGTCCATGCCATAAGGTGAGGGTAATTAGTTAGACCGGAGGTGGAGGGATTGTCACGCTACTGTGGAAAAAAAAATGACTTACGTCAGTGCTACAGTTTAAATTTAAAATGTATTTGTGTGAACTGTGAAGTTAAGTCATGGATTGTGGAAACTAACTAGTGTCGGGTGATTGTATATAGTGTATACCACATTTATCACTGACTAATGCAGAGTTGCAATGCAAGGAGATCAGCTAAAAGTAGTTGGATCTGTATGTGCGTTATAATTAATCAAAATTAGACGATTAATTGATTTAAAAAAATTGATTAATCCAACACGAACATTTTAATCAGTAACAGCCCTAATTTAAAAATAATTGAATGGTCAGTCTACCCAAAAGTAATATTATAAGTAGAGTCAAGCCCTTGCCAGTTTTATGTTTCAGATACTCTAGGAGTGAGATCTCACTTCTATATTTCCTGACACTCTTCCTGTCCACTTGGAAGATTTGGGTGTTCCTACCCACCTTTTTGTGTTACAGCTTCTCCTGGCTATACGGGTCACTATATTAACACATTGTGTGACAAGTACTATATATCTAAAGCCAAAACATTTTTTTAAAGACCAGGTTGAAATTAAAAACTGCCTGTATGTCAACACACTTCTTATTGCCTGTTCAGCAAAGGGATCCACTCAAGATCCAGAAGGGATGGTAGGGAACTGGCCGAAAAGAGACCATCTTAGAGGTCCCCTGGACTTGGAAATAGTACCAGCGAGGGACCTGGATGGAAACTTAGGTGAGTGTAGCTTGCTTCAACAGGTAAAAAAAATCCTAGCTGGATAGATTAGAGGGGGGTGGAAGTTTGATCATATTTTGTCTGGGGTAGGGTATTAATTTGTTAGTTTTGGATAGAGTAGGGAATGTTTAAAGCCTCTGTTTTTGTGGTTGGCTGTTCCCGCTAAGATATTTCTCTTTACCTTATGAATAAATACAATTATTAATGTATTCTCTCTTGAGAAAAAGGCAATAAAGGGGGAATTTAATCAACTTGTATAAATACACAATTTATCAATATACTAAGCTTGGTTCAAAATTGTTTACTTTAAAGGGTAAGTTCACCTTTACAGAAAATCTACAGGCTATCCATACAGGGGCATCATCTTTAAGGGCTGCCTCTCGGCGACCAGTGTTCTGTGTCTGTGTCTAAGGAAAACCCTGCAGATCCATGCACACAAAACCTTTCTGACACTACAGTTCACCCCTACCTTCCATTGGAATGATTTACACATGCCATCTAAGCTAGAATTCTGTGATATACTTGATAGCGGGATTGGCGCCACCTTCTCTTGCCCCATTTTGGGGCGCTGGTGTTTTTTTCCCCCTCTCGCGGTATATCTTGATCCATCAAACCCCTAGTGTTTTGGTTCGCTTGGTGTTTCATCACATGAGGCGAGACCCCCTGTTTGGATCCTCCTAAATCTCAATCTTCTTCTTTTTCTTTTATATATTCATACTTTTTATTAACACCAATTTTTACTTTACTACACTTTGAGACAAACAAATAAATACATCTTCAATATTCAAATAATAAAACACAACAACACAAAAAAAGGGGAAGAAATAAAAAGGGGGGGGGGCAATACATCTACACCATCTATCATTCTCCCATTGGGTATCCACTTACTTGTAGCAGCACTTTTGTTCATATACAAAAAAAAAAGAAAATCATATTTCACTTATATGAGTGCTTATCCCTTAAAAAGGATACACAAGAAGAGACCCAGCATTCAACCTTAAAATAGGTGGGGCCTTAAACCTTTCCCAGGTAAAAGCCATATTACGAATCATAACACAGCCCATAACTATAAAAATAGTGCAAACACTCATGCTTATCCTTCCCCACTTTTCTTATGATTTGAAAATGATCTGTCCACCCCTGGGGTTCCATCTAGTGCAAAAATAAGGGGTATCATACCAGGAATTTCCACCCACAGATCCCATGTTTTATGATTTTTTTTTAGTGTACCTCTATTACCGCAGACATGCCATTCTTTTAATTACCGTATTTATCGGCGTATAACACGCACCGGCGTATAACACGCACCCCAAGTTTAGGAGGGCATTTTAAGGAAAAAAAGTTTTAGGAGGGAAGTTTAGGGAAAAAAAACACTTACATTTAAGCGTCATTTGCAGCTTGCCCAGCGTCATTTGCAGCTTTGCCCAGCGTCATTGCAGCTTGCCCAGCGTCATTTGCAGCTTGTCAGCGTCATTTTCAGCTTGTCAGCGTCATTTTCAGCTTGTCAGCGTCATTTTCAGCTTGTCGGCATCATTTGCAGCTTGTCGGCATCATTTGCAGCTTGTCGGCATCATTTGCAGCTTGTCGGCATCATTTGCAGCTTGTCGGCATCATTTGCAGCTTGTCTGCATCATTTGCAGCTTGTCAGCATCATTTGCAGCTTGTCAGCATCATTTGCAGCTTTGCCCAGTGTGATGTGCAGCTTTGCCCAGTGTGATGTGCAGCTTTGCCCAGTGTGATGTGCAGCTTGCCCAGTGTGATGTGCAGCTTGCCCAGTGTGATGTGCAGCTTGCCCAGTGTGATGTGCAGCTTGTCAGCGTCATTTCCATATTTTCCGCATTTGAAATTGCCGCCTAGAAAGACCGCGCGGCCGAAAAAAGAGCGAGCATCGGCGGAAAAGCCCGAGCCGTCTGTTCGGCTCCTGCTCTCAGTCCCGCCTCCCTGCTGTTTCGGAAGCGAACGCAGGGAGGCGGGACTGCGAGCAGAGCGGAACAGACGGCTCGGGCTTTTCCGGCTCCACTCGCAGTCCCGCCTCCCTGCTGTTTCGGAAGCAAGCGCAGGGAGGCGGGACTGCGAGCAGAGCGGAACAGACAGATCGGTCTTTTCCGGCGGCGCTCGTTTTTTTTTCCGGCGGCGCTCGTTTTTTTTCGGCGGCGGCCGCTGTTTTTCGGCGCCGTTTTAATTTTTTGGCCACTTTTTTTTGGGGTATCGGCGTATAACACGCACCCACGACTTTCCCCCGATTTTAAGGGGGAAAAAGTGCGTGTTATACGCCGATAAATACGGTAAGTGTCGTTAACCTGTAAACGCCATTTCTCATATCATCTTTAGAAGAGGCTTCCTTCTGGGACAACAGCCATGCAGACCAATTTGATGCAGTGTGCGGCGTATAGTCTGAGCACTGACAGGCTGACCCCCCACACCTTCAACCTCTGCAGCAATGCTGGCAGCACTCATACGTCTATTTCCCAAAGACAACCTCTGGATATGACGCTGAGCATGTGCTTCAACTTCTTTGGTTGACCATGGTGAGGCCTGTTCTGAGTGGAAGCTGTCCTGTTAAACTGCTGTATGGTCTTGGTCACCGTGCTGCAGCTCAATTTCAGGCACTTGGCAATCTTCTTATAGCCTAGGCCATCTTTATGTAGAGCAACAATTCTGTTTTTTTCAGATCCTCAGAGAGTTTTTTGCCATGTTGAACTTCCAGTGAACAGTATGAGAGAGTGAGAGCGATAACACCAAATTGAACACACCTGAGACCTTGTAACACTAACGAGTCACGTGACAACGGGGAGGGAAAATGGCTAATTGGGTCCAATTTGGACATTTTCACTTAGGGGTGTACTTTTGTGAGATACTGTATGTCACATGCTTAAATTTGACTTGTTTCACCGTCAATTATGTCTTCCTTCTTGTCCTTTATGTACTCTGTACTTATGCCATGTTCTTAACCACCTTCCATCCGCGCTATAGCTGAAAGACAGCTGCAGCATGGACCTAATTTGCCAGAAGGGTGTCCATAGATGTCCTCCCGAGCTCAATCGGGCTGCGCCCCCCTGCAGGGTGCGCGCGGCGTGCTCTGAAATCAGCGAGTCTATGAGACTCGGCTGATCACAGATCAGAGTAAGGGGTCGATCCCAACCCCTTACCACATTGGCTGACAGCTGATCACGTGATGTAAACAGAGACGGTAATCGGCTATTTTTTCTCCTAATACTGGTAGCGTGAGGAGAAAAAAAAAGCCAATCACCGACGGCTGTGAGAGGGACATCAGTCCCGATCGCGGAGAGCCTCTGCAGAGGATTCTGTGCCATCTACCAGTGCCGAACAGCGCCACCTACCAGTGCCCACAGTGCCACTTATAAAAGTCACCTCCAAAGTGCCTCATCACCAATGCTGCCTATCAATACCACCTACCAGTGCCCATCAGTGCCACCTACCAGTGCCTATCAGTGCCCATCAGTGACATCTATCAGTGCCACCCATCAGTGCCATCCATCAGGGCCCATCAGTGCCATCTTATCAGTGCCCATCAGTGCAGCCTCATCAGCGAATATCAATGAAGGAGAAAAATTACCCGTTTTCAAAATTTTATAACAAACTATGAAACATGTTTTTTATGAAATCATGTTTTCCCAAAAAAATCTGTCTTTTTGTTTAGCAAAAAATAAAAACCCAAGTGGTGATTAAATACCACCAAAAGAAAGCGCCATTTGTGTGAAAAAAAATTATAAAAATGTAATTTGAGTACAGTGTAGCATTACCGCGCAATTGTCATTCAAAGTGTGACAGCACTGAAAGCTAAAAATTGGTCTGGGCAGGATGGGTGTTTAAGTGCCCAGTAAGCAAGAGGTTAATAAAGGAACATTCTTATTGTAAAAAAAAAAAAAAAAAGCAAGGTCAAACAGAGCAGGAAGCACAGAATAAGGTCACAGGTCACAAAAGTTGATGACCACTTAGCAAAGATCTTGAGCCTTGCAGCCTTTAAATAGGTCACTGGGCACCAAAGTCAAATCTGACATGCACACTCATGCCAATCTGCATGGCTCTGATTCTGTGCATAGGTCCACGGACAGGCGCATGCACAGTTCTACAGGCACGGGCATGAACTTGTTTTTTTTTTCCCGACTCATACCCACTTTTTACCAACTGCGGTTCTTTGGGGAATTGAAAAGCAACACATTATTACTTGAATCTAGGCTGCATGGAACTAGGATACTGCTCCAAAATGTTTTAGTTCTTCTGATGGGAGCATTGTTATTTGGGAAAAAAATAGCCCAATTATTTGCTAACAGCCCCCAGCTAGAGCATTTCCATTTGAACAACAGTCCACTAATCTTCTCTAATGGCTGTTTGTCCCAGGTGGCAGACACATCCTTGCCAAATGCTGAACGACATTGCATTCATGGGTAAAGTGTTATTCATCATTGTGAGGACACTGCCTACTTTGTCTGAGCAGGACCCATAGAATGCTGAATACCTCCTAATCATCTGGATGTCCTCCAGTTCTTGTGTTGCAATCCTCTAACTAGCCACATTACTAGCGATATATATAAACTATTTAATGCCCAACAAAACAGAAGACTGCGTATATGATCTAACTTTAGCACTGACATCCGGACACGCCATGAATTCCTAGGGGGTCATGGGAAGAAGGGAGGGGGCAACATGTGGAGATGGTGTGGAGGTGTTTCCATTGAACGGCCCTGTTGTCTTGTCCCCAATCCTAGATACTGTACATCTGATTTGATCCTTCAATCATATACAAAATATGACATGTTTTAGGAGAATCAAGGTCCATTGCTAAAATAGGTCGCATGACAGAACATTCATTATTGTAGTGGAAAAGACAAGTAGCTTAGGATTCCTAGTCCTAATCAAAGCAGAAGTTAAAGTGGTGTTTCCACCAAAAAAAAAAAAAAAATAGCTTAAAAATCATAAAAAAAAAATTAAATAAAATAATTGGACATTTTTTTTTGTTACTCACCTCTAAATGCCTGTTAGTTAAAGTGGTGTTTCCACCAAAAAAAATTAAAAATAGCTTAAAAATCATAAAAAAAAATAAAATAAAATAATTGGAATTTTTTTTTTTTGCTACTCACCTTTAAATGCCTGTTGCTAGGGGGTCCCTCGTAGTCTGCCACCTTCAGTACTTTAACTAAATGCCTGTTAGTTAAAATGGTGTTTCCACCAAAAAAAAAAAAAAATAGCTTAAAAATCATAAAAAAAAAAAAAAAAAAAAAAAAATTGGACATTTTTTTTGTTACTCACCTCTAAATGCCTGTTAGTTAAAGTGGTGTTTCCACCAAAAAAAAAAAAAAAAATAGCTTAAAAAATCATAAAAAAAAAAAAAATAAAATAATTGGAATTTTTTTTTGTTACTCACCTTTAAATGCCTGTTGCATTTAGACCTGTTCCCTCATAGTCTGCCACCTTCAGTGCCCGGGCACTGACATCACTTCCCCTCGGCGCCCCACAGTCATATGGGACCTGTCACGTGTCCCAGATGACTGTGCGGCGCCGCTCGCGCATGCGCAGTGGGTGCCCGGTTGTGAAGCCGCAGCCGGGTGCCCACAGTAAGAATGCCAGCGGAGCGGGGAACGAGGGGGGGGGCTTCGTTCCCCTGCATCGCTGGACTCTGGGACAGGTAAGTGTCCGATTATTAAAAGTCAGCAGCTGCAGTATTTGTAGCTGCTGACTTTTAAATTTCTTTTTTTAGGGGGCACCCCACTTTAAGGCCCAACTCCAGGGAGTTATAAAAGATACGGTACATATTTTTACATCATTACATTTTTTTTTTTTTAAATGCAGGCAGTGCAAGTAAGTGGATTTCATCCGATATCACCTTCTCGCAGTACCTGTACAGCAAACACAGAAACATAAAAGAATAATGGCAGAAAAAAGACTAAAAGGATTATAGAGTCTGCCCTACTTTTTTTTTTTATTTGTACTTTTTTTTGTTCTTTTGGTGGTTTGTTTTTTCACTGCTTGAATCCACTTACTATTGACTGACTCACTACCTCTGCTGGAAGTCTATTCCAAGCACCAACTCCTCCACAGTAAAATTATATTTTCTAAGGTTTTGAACTTTCCTTCTGCTAGTTTGAGGTCATGTCCCCGTGTTCTTGACCTTGGCTTCCTATTGAAAATACTGCCCTCCTAAACCTTATTCACCCCCCTGATATATTTAAAGGTTTCAATGGTGTCTTTTCTACTTTCTTTCCTCCAAACTGTACATATTCCATTCCTAAAGTCTCTTCTCATATGTTTTATCCCTCAGACCTTACACCATGTTTGATGCCCAGCTCTTGACCAGTGTAGCCAAGATATGACCCCTTAGCTTGACCAAAACTCCCACTAACAAACTTATTTAATAAAATAAGAGACCACACCATTTCCTTGGAGTTAAATGGCAATAACAGCTAATTTATTAAATCCAAAATAAGAACTCCACTTTTTCTTATTTACCAATAAACATAAATAACACATAAATAACCATAAATAACATAATAACATTAACCCCTTCAGATTCCTTTCTGAAAACTAGAAAACAAACAGGTTAACACCCACTTATTATTGGTCAGTGACGGCGCTAAGTGCTATATACCATAACCATGATATCAATCGATATCAACCACCAGGGGGCACTGCGGGATAGACAGACCCATGGGTCTCAATCTGTACCACTCGATAACCAACTTTCCCGCAGTGCACAATACCATTAAACATCAACAACGTTTGATGTACCAGGAGGGGCCATCTATTGATGAGCCCCCCAGCCACTTACCACCTGTATAACTGCTGCCGTCACTGACCAACACAAACAACCAACGCCAACCCCCCTTTTGCTGTCATGACGAATTCTTTTCAACGACCTGAAACGATAATGAGAACATTAACACATCCAATACACATCCTTAAAATAAAGGGAGGGTGGGTGGGAAAAACTGCCTCCTCAAGCTCTGTCTCTTCCCGCACTGTCCTCCCGAGCTCCGCCCCTCCTCTTATATGGCCGCTCCCCTTCCTTGCAGAACCACTCCCCTTATCTTTTACCTCTCCTTGTCAGCTGCCCAGTGAGTCACTTGACACTTCTGTCATGTGCAGCCCTCCATTACCTTTCCTTTCAGTTCATTACATTCCGGTCTTTTCTGGACCTGTTCTATCTCATTATTATCTTTGTGTAAGTGAAGCAAAGTGAAGCTTTGCACTTGGAAAAAGTGAAGCAAAGTGAAGCTTTGCACTTGGAAAAAGTGAAGCGACGCTCAAAAGGCAGCACCAGAAGTCCATAAGCTCTGTTGCAGAGCCCCTGTGCCAACACAGAACATGCTGATAGGAGGAGAAAGCAAATTGAAACAGGGATGAGCTCAACAGTCTGCTGCTTCTCCTTTCGCTGTCCAGTCACAGGTTTGGGGAGAGACAAGACTTGTAGGTATTGCTTAACCGCTTGCCGATGTACGTCGGCAGAATGGCGCTGGTAGGCAAAAGGGCGTACAGGTATGTCCCCTTTAAGAAGCGGTGTCGCGGGCATGAGCCCGCCGCGGTCTCCGTGACCGTGGGCAGGGCCGTCTTTAATATTGATTGGACCCTGGGCAAAAAAAATGTTTGGGCCCCCCCTCCCCATGCAGTTTGGCTCGCCACCTGCTTTGAGACATACAATAAAAAGCAGCTAGACTCAAAATCAGTTTACTGAATCAGATCAGACAGCGATTGTGATTGGTTGCCAGAGGTTACAGTGTATCATTACCACTCACTGACTGGTTGCTAGAGGTTACAGCACATAATTTCTGCTTGTTGATTGGTTGCTAGAGATTACTGTACATCATCACTGCTCACTGATTTTGGAATAGGGTTTGTGAGTTTCTTCCGCATTTGTAGCGCATAGAGCAGCCCATTGAAATGAATAGGCTGCCCTACATCTTTATTCACCCTGTCAGTACACCTTTGCATCCTTAAACCCATGCTAACCTCTGCACCCCAAACCTCCCGCATCCTCTCCACTCCCCCTCCCCTTTAACTCTACTTGCCTCTCTGCTCATTTTTGCACCCACCTTACTTACCTCTATACATCCCCTCCTTGCTCACCTGTGCATCCCAGACTGTAATTCCTTCGCTGACTACCTCTGCACACCCACACTACCCCCCCCCCCCCCCCCACTAATTTGCTTACCTTTGCAGAACAGGCTGATGATAGATAGGCTCAATGACCACAGTTGTAGGCAGGACTTTCAAGCATGCCCCTTTACCTCCCAAATATGCAGCATTCAGTATAGGTGATGGTGGATATGACCTCCAGGGCATGATATGCATATGAATACTGCCTCTATTTACATATGAATCCTGCCTGTCTGCTATTATTTATATATGAGTGCCGTCACTATATACATATGAATGTCGGTATTTACATATAAACACAGGGTCTGCAGGTGAGTCATCTGTACACAACAATAGGGCAGAGATGGGCAGCATTAGTAACAGAACTTCACACTGAGATATCGGGACACAGCACTGGACTAAAACCTCAATGGACAAGGGAATTTAAACTGGGATAGTTGCCAAGTATGAGGCAGCTGCTTTGGGCCCCACAACAATGACAGGGCCCAGGGCAGCTGCCCCTTTTGCCCTGCCTTAAAAACGGCCCTGACCGTGGGTCCAGCAAGCTCGATGTCCCCCTGGTGCCGGCGATCGTGCCACGGAAAGGAAGAACAGGGACATGCTTTTGTAAAAAAAGCATTTCCCCGTTCTGCCTAGTGACAGGACAGTGATCACAGCTCTCTCTCATCGAGAGCAGTGATCACTGTCCTGTGTGTTGAAGTCCAGCCCCCCTCACAGTTAGAATCACTCCCTAGGACACACTTAACCCCTTCACTGCCCCCTAGTGGTTAACCCCTTCACTGCCAGTGCTATTTACACAGTAATCAATGCATTTTTATAGCATCGATCGCTGTATAAATGACAATGGTCCCAAAATAGTGTCAAAAATGTCCGATGTGTCTGCCATAATGTCGCAGCCCTGATAAAAATCGCAGATCGCCACCATTACTAATTTAAAAAAAAAAAGATTAAAAATAAAAATGCCATACATCTATCCCCTATTTTGTAGATGCTATAAATTTTGCGCAAACCAATCAATATACGCTTATTGCGATTTTTTTTTTACCAAAAATATGTAGAAGAATACAGATCGGCCTAAACTGAGGTAAAAATCTTTTTTTTTTTTTTATATTTTTGGGGGATATTTATTATAGCAAAAAGTAAAAAATACTGCGCTTTTTCAAAATTGTCGCTCTTTTTTTATTTATAGCGCAAAAAATAAAAACCACAGAGGCGATCAAATACCACCAAAAGAAAGTTTTTTTTTGGTGGTATTTGATCACCTCTGCGATTTTTATTTTTTGGCTCTCCTTTCGCTGTGCAGTCCAGTCCACAGGCTTGAAGAGGGGCAAGTCCAGTAAGTGTAACTTAACTACAGCAAGGAAAATTAAGTATCCTGTTCTGTTAGCCAGGGCCATGCTGTGTGACAGAGCTGTATAAATCTCAGAACTGGATGAACAGAGATACAAAACATTTGCAGCTAAAACAGCCCCCTTTTACTCGCCAGACACTTTATTAAGTACACCTGTTCAATTGCTTGGTAACACAAATTGCTAATCAGCCATTTACATGGCAGCAACTCAATGCATTTAGGCATCTAGACTTGGTGAAGACGACTTGATGAAGTTCAAACCGAGCATCAGAATAGGGAAGAAAGGGGATTGAAGTGACTTTGAACGTGGCATGGTTGTTGGTGCCAGACGGGCTGGTCTCAGTATTTCAAAAACTGCAGATCTACTAGGATTTTCACGCACAACCATCTCTCGGGTTTACAGAGAATGGTCCAAAAAAGAGAAAATATCCAGTGAGCGGAAGTTGTATGGACTAAAATGCCTTGTTGATGTCAGAGGAGAATGGGCAGACTGGTTGGAGATGATAGCAAGGCAACAGTAACTCATTTAACCACTTGTTACAACCAAAGTAGGCAGAATACCATCTCTGAATGCACAACACATAGAACCTTGAGGCAGACGGGCTACAGCGGCAGAAGACCACACCGGGTGCCACTCCTGTCAGCTAAGAACAGGAGACTGAGGCTACAATTTGCACAGGATCACCAAAATTGGACAATAGAAGATTGGAAAAACATTGCCTGGTCTGATGAGTCTCGATTTCAGCTGACACATTCAGATGGTAGGGTCAGAATTTGGCATAAACAACATGAAAGCCATGGATCCATCCATGTTTTGTATCAATGGTTCAGGCTGGTGGTGTAATGGTGTGGGGGATATTTTCTTGGCACACTTTGGGCCCCTTAGTACCAATTGAGAATCATTTAAACGCCACGGCCTACCTGAGTATTGTTGCTGACCATGTCCACCCCTTTATGACTACAGTGTACCCATCTTCTGATGGCTCCTTCCAGCAGGATAATGCTCCATGTCACAAAGCTCGATTCTCACCACTGGTTTCTGGAACATGACAATGAGGTCTCTGCACTCCAATGGCCTCCACAGTCACCAGATCTCATCCAATAGAGAGCCTTTGGGATGTGATGGAACAGGAAATTTGCATCATGGATGTGCAGCCAATAAATCTGCAGCAATTATGTGATGCCATCATCTCACTATGGACCAAAATCTCTGAGGAATGTTTCCAACACCTTGTTGAATCTGTGCCAAGAAGAATTAAGGCCGTTCTGAAGGCAAAAGAGGGTCCAACCCAGTACTAGCGATGTGCCTAATACAGTAGCCGGTGTGTGTATATGTGCAGGGGCGGACTGACGACTCATGGGGCTACCGGGCAATAGGAGATTATGGGGCCCCCGGGCAATAGCAATAGGAGATTATGGGGCCCCCGGGCAATAGGAGATTATGGGGCCCCCAGGCAATCAGAGATTATGGGGCCACACAGTATACACATACATACACACACACACACAGTATACAATCACACAGTATACACATACATGTACATAAAGTATACACAGACATGTTTCTATTGGCTGAGAAGGTACTGGAGAGGTGGGGCAGCTATAATCTCTGGATTTTTAGACCAAAACAATGTCGGTAAGGGACTTTTCAGAGACAAATGTAAAAAAAAAACACAGATTTTTACATACCGTCCCTGGTTTTACTGAGGCTGGCAACCCTGATGGGGCCCCCTAGTGGCCCGGGGCCTTCGGGCAGTGCCGAATGGTCTGTCCGCCCCTGTATATGTGATTCATCTGTGTATTTTGTTGTTTCCCCAGAAGTCTGCTTTAAGAAAACGTTTTGGCAAAATCACTTTCACTAATAATGATGCCATGAATTGCTTTCCTGCTGTATTTTTTCAACAAATGTTTATCACTACCTATTCAGAAACTTGCACTTCAGCGAGAATAAGTTTCCAATGTCTTTATTTTGCCTGGACATGGTTAAAGGGTGGTCATTTAAAAAAAAAAAAAACATAACAGAGGTATTCCCTAACTAACCAAAACTTACCTGTAGACTATCCCCTATAAATTATCTCCTTCTGTCTTCACAGCGTCACTCGTCTACCTAATCTGGAACCTATTGGAGATCTTGGGAAAATGCTGACTACATAAAAGTAGGAATGTCCATGCTTTGCTTGATCCTAGCGGAGGGTCACTCAGGCACTGATGACTACATAGCTGAAGATTAAAGGGGTTGTAAAGGTTGGTGTTTTTTCACCTTAATGCATCCTATACATTAAGGTGGAAAAACACCTAGCAGCCCCCCCGTTTCACTTACCTGAGCCCTGAACCTTGACCCACGGGGACGCGCTGTCCCTCTGCCCGGGGGTTCTCGGCTCTTGATTGGATAGATTGATAGCAGCGCAGCCATTGGCTCCCGAATGCGGTCAATCAAATCCAATGACGCGGGCGGGGCCAAGTCCTGCATTTGGCCTCTATGGACGCTGAATGCTGGACACGGGATTGCGCCCACAAGGTAACCCCCCGGGAGAGCGCTTCTCCCAGGGGGATGTCTGATGCGGGGAGGAGTCGCGAGAGGCACCGGGGGACCCCAGAAGACAAGGATCGGGGCCACTCTGTGCAAAATGAGCTGCACAGTGGAGGTAAGTATGATATGTTTGTTATTTTTTTTTTTTTAAGCACTTCAGCCCCGGAAGGATTTACCCCCTTCCTGACCTGAGCGTTTTTTGCGATTCGGCACTGCATCGCTTTAACTGACAATTGCGCGGTCGTGCGACGTGGCTCCCAAACAAAATTGGTGTCCTTTTTTTTTCCACAAATAGAGCTTTATTTTTGTGGTATTTGATCACCCCTGCGGTTTTTATTTTTTGCGCTATAGACAAAAAAAAGAGCGACAATTTTGAAAAAAACACAATATTCTTTTACTTTTTGCTATAATAAATATCCCCCAAAAATATTAAAAAAAACTTATTTTTTCCTCAGTTTAGGCCGATATGTATTCTTCTACATATTTTTGGTAAAAAAAAATCGCAATAAGTGTTTATTGATTGGTTTGCGCAAAAGTTATAGCGTTTACAATATAGGGGATAGTTTTATGGCATTTTTATTAATATTTTATTTTTTTACTAGTAATAGCGGTGATTAGCGATTTTTATCGTGACTGCGACATTTTGGCAGACACATTGGACAATTTTGACACATTTTTGGGACCATTGGCATTAATACAGCGATCGGTGCTATAAAATTGCATTGATTACTATAAAAATATCACTGGCAGTGAAGGGGTTAACCACTAGGTGGCAGTGTAGGGGTTAAGTGTTCCTAGGGGCGTGTTTCTAACTGTATGGGGGCGTGGCTGTGTGTGATACCACACTGATCGCTGTTCCCAATGACAGGGAGCAGACGATCAGTGTGCTGTCACTAGGCAGAACGGGGAGATGCTGTTTACATCAGCATCTCCCCGTTCTTGTGCTCAGTGACACGATTGCGGGTATCCCCGCGGCGGTCGAGTCAGCGGAACCCGCGACCATGGTCACGGAGCTCTAGGCGGCGCACGGCAGGAAATTCAAAGTAACATATGGGTACGTTACTTTGCCCAGTTGTGTCATTGTGCTGATGTAAAAGTACAGGAGTCGGTTGGGAATCAGTTAAAAAGAACCCTTACAATCACTTTAATGGGCCAAGCTGCCGGAGTGTCTGACACCCAGAAGTCTTTGAGCCTCAGCAGTAGATTGAAAGGAATGGGTGCTACTAAAATGGCACCTTAAAGGTGCTGCAGTACATTTTTGGTTTGCATGGTATAACGTTCTTTACAGGTCTTTGTTTATTTATTTTTTTGATCAAATAGTTTTGTAGAGGTTTGTACATTTTACAAAAAACAAACAATAAAAAAATAAACCACACAACGAAAAAAAAAAATGTCAAAAAATGGACAGCAGCATCATAAAGCTGAGCAAGCCTGGCATACGAATCATGTTATGCCACGTACACACGGCTGGACTTTTCGACAGCAAAGGTCCGACGGAACAAATCCGTCGGACAATTGACCATGTGTGGGCTTCATTGGACCTTTGCTGTCGAAAAATCAGACGGACTTTAGATTTAGAACATGTTTCAAATCTTTCCGACGGACTCGAGTCTGGTCGAAAAATCAGTTTGTCTGTATGCTAGTCCGACAGACGAAAACCGACGCTAGGCCAGCTATTGGCTACTGGCTATGAACTTCCTTACTCTAGTCCGGTCGTACGTCATCACGGTCGGATCTGTCGGACTTTGGTGTGATTGTGTGTAGACAAGACCGATTTGACGGAATTCCGTTGAAACTCCGTCGAAAAGTCCTCCGGAATTCAGTCTGTCGAAAAGTCTGGTCGTGTGTACACGGCATAAGAGCATATGAGTAATAAAACAAAAGCAGTCGCTACAAAGATAAAGTATGTCTATTTCTCCATGCAGATCTCCCTGTACTATGCAGCGTGTTTATAACATAAGATACAGCAGAAAAATAAATAAAAACAGATCAGAATACCTAATACATGGTATAACACGAATTCAGTGTTATATAATGCCACTGTCCCTACACCTACTAATATTGTGCCAGCCTACAATTCTGCCCATGTCTGTTACGTGGTCCAGGGCCAGAACGAATGGCGCGCAGGGCAATGTAGGGGAGGGCCGGACATGACGGTGTGTCTAGTTACACACCAGGGAAAAAGTTAGGGGTGTGGTTAGGCAGGCTGGCCAATAGGAGTTGGGGTGAGCGGCAAGATAAAAAGGGGGCGTGGCCAAGCGGAGTCAGTCAGTCTTTTGGAAGCAAAAGAGGAGGCAGTTTTCCCACTCACCCTCCCTATTGTTTAGGTTTTGTTTTGGAGGTTTTAACGTTTTTGTTGTCGTTTTAAGTGAAAAGCAGTGTGGCATCTCGAAGACAAGGGGTGGCGGTGTTTTATTGTTGGTCAGTGACGGTGGCAGTTATGTAGTTGGTAAGTGTGAGTGTGGTCATTAGATGGCCCCTCCGGTGTAGTACATCAAACTAATTTGATGATTACTGTGTTGCACTGCGGGATAGGTATTTGTCTCCGGGCGGTTTAAGTGGAGGCCTAGTTGGTTTCGGTTAAATCCCGCAGTGCCCCCTGGTGTTATATATATATATATTTATATATACGGTAATTTACTTTGGTTATGGTATAAGATTTAGCCCCGTCACTGACCAACAAAAAGAGGGTGTAACCGATAGTTATTTGTGTTTACAGTTCTATGTTATGGTTATTTATATATGGTTATTTATATGGTTTTATATGGTTATTTATATTTTGGAATAAAATGGAGTTATTTTTAATAAAGGCTGTTGTGGCCATTTATTCCACAAGAACGGTGTGGTCTATTATTTTAGGGGTAAGTAAAAGGGATGAGTAAGGGTCACTACAGCATGGGGGGGGATTATCTAGGCTACACTGGTCATGAGATACGGGGCCCCAAAATCGGTTCGGAAAATGTCATTTTCTGCAGCAGAAAAATGCTTGACTCGAGTATAAGCCAAGGGGGACATTTTCAGCACAAAAAAAAAATGCGCTGAAAAACTCGGCTTATACTCGAGTATATACGGGACACATTTTGATACTTTTTATCATTGAAAAATCCATAGGGATACCAGTGTCAGGGGGTTAAAGGTATTTTTTTAAATAAGCTCACAGTCCTATCTTTAATTATTGAAGACTTGTTAGTAAACCTTGGCATACAAGAAAATAAATGATTCATTGTCACTGTCATAATTTGTCAGCTACTTAATACAGTAGACGTTGCAGTGGTAGCAGGCTTGCCCAGTCTTCTCTCTGCAAAGCTGTTGATTCCAGCTCTCACTAAAGCCCCATACACACGCGCGGATTATCCGAGGACCAGGTCCGTCGGATCATGTCCGTCATACTTTGTCTGATGTTGGTTTTGCGTACACACGGTCGGACAAAGTTGTCGGAAAATCCGATCATTCTGAACGTGGTGACGTTTGTTGCCTACGACGGGACTACGTAGAGGCTAGTAGCCAATAGCTTTGGTCTTGTAATGTTATCTGAGCATGCGTAGCACTTTGTCCGGTCGGACAACCGTACACACGATTGGATTTGGTGTGATCGGACCATGTTGTCGGAAAATCTATAGCCCCATACACACGCTCGGATTATCCGAGGACCAGGTCTGTCGGATCATGTCCGTCATACTTTGTCCGATGTTGGTTTTGCGTACACACGGTCGGACAAAGTTGTCGGAAAATCCGATCATTCTGAACGTGGTGACGTTTGTTGCCTACGACGGGACTACGTAGAGGCTAGTAGCCAATAGCTTTGGTCTTGTAATGTGATCTGAGCATGCGTAGCACTTTGTCCGTCGGACAACCGTACACACGATCGGATTTGGTGTGATCGGACCGTGTTGTTGGAAAATCTATCCAGCAGGAGATAGGACTTTGTCCGTCGGACAATCCGACGTACACTGTCCGATGGTGCATACACACGGTCTGATTTTTCAACAACATTGTCCGATCGGACAGAATCCATGCAAAAATCCGACCGTGTGTATGGGGCTTATCCAGCAGGAGATAGGACTTTGTCCGTCGGACAATCCGACGTACACTGTCCGATGGTGCATACACATGGTCTGATTTTTCAACAACATTGTCCGATCGGACAGAATCCATGCAAAAATCCGACCGTGTGTATGGGGCTTAAGGGATTCCCTGGGGCTTCTAAGCTTGCTGGTAGATATATTTCACACATTTGGTTTCCATACCTCCCAACATTTTGAGATGGGAATGAGGGACACCTACAAACAAATGTATGTAGGCATAGGACATGCCCCCTGCCACACCCCCTTAAAGGAGAAATAACCCCCCAAAAAAAGGTTAATTAAATCCACAAGTGTTTTTTTTTACCACTACTATTCCTTTATATTGGCTTTTAAAATGTACAAATGCAGCAATTTAGAATTTGGATGAAAGGTTGAGCACTGGGAAACACTTTTTGAAAGATAAAAAGTGCATTTTATATACAACTATATAGATCAGACCAAAATGAGGAGGAATGAGGGACAGATGGACATTGCTCCTAATCAGGGACAGTTGGGAGGTATGGGTTTCATGCATGGGCGTCTGCAGGTAGAGGCAAGGGGGGGGGGCAAGTGCCCCCCCCCCCCTGGAATCAGGGATCGGATCAGGAGTTTGTTCCCTACTTTATCCTAGCGCTGGCGGCCGGCCCTGTCCTCACCCAGAATGAAAACGGGTCTTGCCAGCTGCTGGCCATCATGGACCCTACTGGCATGCAAGGTACCGTATTGAGCATTACACACCCCACTGGGACATAGGGGCACTTGAGGGACTGCAGACAGGGCTAGGGGGTCCCTCGCTCCGACCCCCCATCACCCCTCTCTGTCACCCCCCTCTCTCTCTGTCACCCCTCTGTCTTTTTCACCCCCTCTCTCTGTCACCCCACCCTCTGTCTCTCTCTGTCACACTCCTCTCTCTCTGTCATGCCCCTATGTCTCTTTCTGTCACCCCCTCTCTCTGTCATCCCTCTCTGTCTCTCTCTGTCATCCCCCCTGTCTCTTTCTGTCACCCCCTATGTCTCTTTCTATCACCCCTCACTCTATCACCCCCCTCTCTCTCTGTCTGTCACCCCCCACATGTATGCAGTCTCTTAGAGTCTCTTGTGCCATGTCCGCAGTCTCTTATAGTCTCTTGAGCCATGTATGCAGTTTCTGAAAGTCTCTTGGGCCATGTATACAGTCTCTGGTCATCTCTTGTGCCATGTCCGCAGTCTCTTACAGTCTTTTGATCCATGTATGCAGTCACTGACAGTCTCTTGGGCCATGTATGCAGATTCTGACAGCCTCTTGGGCCATGTATGCAGTCTCTGAAGTCTCTTGGGCCATGTCTGCAATCTCTGACCATCTCCTGTACTACATCTGCAGTCTCTGACCGTGATAATGACATTGTCGAAAAGGGTCAGAGCATGGGAGACCTTAAAATTATGCCCCGACCCTCCCCCCCCCCCGGAAAAAGTTCTGCGGACGCCCATGGTTTCATGACTGCCCTGGAACCTCCACCCAACCGATCAAGCCTTTTACAACTCTTTGGGGAACCTGCAGAGTGGCATTCAGTTAAAACTAAGCATCACCCGGCTCCATCCTGGCTAGGGCAATGACTGTATTACCACAGCCCATAATCCAATCTGTTTTTCAATGTTCCCAGTTGATGATGTTGTTAGATTGCTGTCAAAAGAGACATTGATATGGGGGCCTGCTGTCACCCCCTCCTCTATGTTATTACCATGAAACATTTAGTGGTAGCTCTTCCTAATAATGCTTCCATTCAAGGTATTAAAATAGGATACAGGGAACACAAACTGGCTTTATATGCGGATGACACAATCCTGCATATTACCTGCCCCAGGGTCAGTACCCCCTCTATTTTAAAAGAATTCTGTCTGGTCAACTCAGTATCTTTAAAGGTTAAGTGCACCTTTTTTTTTTTTTCTAAATTCCAACTTCCCTATGTACCAATATACCATTAATGTACTTCTTTTGCAAAAACATCAAAGCTTTCCATTAATTCTACAGACACTTACTTCACTGTCTTCATTTATGTTTGTACAATCAGATTGTATAGTGTATGGCCACCTTTATACACCTAAAATTACTAGTTGCGCTTTCAGTGCCATTAATTTTTTAACGACACACCAAACACAGAAGCAAACACACATTTTGCCATGTGAAAAAAAAGAGTAGCAAATTCTGAAATATGCGCAGTAAAAAACACGCAACCCACAAAACGCCAAAATGTCCCATGAGCCACATGTAGCGCAGCCCATTGAAATCAACAGGCTGCCCTATGCCTGTCACAGGGAAAACGAGACACAAAATGTGCGCTCCCACTATGCTAGATATGAATGGGGCCTGCAAGTGAAATTGGTAACACAAGAACAATGAGGCTCCATTCACATCTGTGCTTTTTCCTTGCATTTCAGAAATGCGCTGCACCAAAAATCCCAGTAAAAAACGCACCTAGCTCTGCTCTAAAAAAAGAAAAAGTTCTGAAGCTTCTTTGGGGCGATTGTTGCATGTAGGGGTAGTCCATTCAGGTGGATGGACTGCCCTATTTGTGATGAGTGAAAATGCTGCAACCTCCCCCCCCCAAAAAAAAAACGTGTGTGGGAATGTGAGTTCCCTCTATGCAGAGATGTGATTGGGGCTTGACAGCTGAGTGTTCCTGTCCATTCTCCCCTATGTCCTTGTATAAAGATGGCCCCTCACTATGCAATCTGATTGTATATTGCGTATTTAGTTAGAAGGGTGATCTATGATTGATTGCATTTTGTTTAACCACTTCAGCCCCGGACCAATTGGCAGCCAAAGGACCAGGCCCCTTTTTGCGATTCGGCACTGCGTCGCTTTAACTGACAATTGCGCGGTCGTACGACGTGGCTCCAAAACAAAATTGGCGTCCTTTTTTTCCACAAATAGAGCTTTCTTTTGGTGGTATTTGATCGCCCCTGCGGTTTTTATTTTTTGCGCTATAAACAAAAATAGAGCGACAATTTTGAAAAAAATTCAATATTTTTTGCTTTTTGCTATAATAAATATCCCCAAAAAATATATAAAAAAACATTTTTTTTCGGCCGATACGTATTCTTCTACATATTTTTGGTAAAAAAAATCGCAATTAGCGATTATTGATTAGTTTGCGCAAAAGTTATAGCGTTTACAAAATAGGGGATAGTTTTATAGCATTTTTATTAAGATTTTTTTTTTTACTAGTAATGGCAGCGATCAGCGAATTTTATTGTGACTGCGACATTATGGCGGACACATCGGACATTTTTGACACATTTTTGGGACCATTGTCATTTATACAGCAATCAATGCTATTTAAATGCATTGATTCCTGTATAAATGACAGTTGTAGTGAAGGGGTTAACCACTAGGGGGAGGGGAGGGGTTATGGGCTCTGACGTGTGTGTTTTTTTTTACATTAGGGGGCGGGGCTGACGTCTGACATTATTGATCGGCTTTCCCGATGACCGGGAACAGCCAATCAATGACAGGCAGAGTAGGAAGCGTGGGGAGAGGTTTGTTTACACATACCTCTCCCCGTTCTTCAGCTCCGTAACGCGATCGCGGGACACCAGCGGCGATCGGGTCCGCTGGTCCCGCGGCCAGGGTCACGGAGCTCCCGACCGGGTCGCGAGCGCGCCGCTGGCGGGTCGCGCACGACCCACGGGCAGGCATTTAAAGGGCCACTTACAGGTACGTGGTTTTGCCTGCCCGTGCCATTCTGCTGACGTATATATGCAGTGGGCGGTCGGGAAGCGGTTAAAAAACGTGCAGCTGGGAATGGGTGGGTAGGTAGGAGGGTGGATGACGCAGGGTGTGTGCTAATGGTGTCAGCTGGTCAACTCCTTCCTGTGTCATGATCTATAGTCTGAACAGGAAGTAAGGCAGAACTAATGGATACGTTTGGAAACATTGATGAGGACAGTGAAGTGATGGTCTGTAGAATTAATGGAAAGCTTTTATATCTTTGCAAAAAAGTACATTAAAGCGGAGTTCCACTCAAAAGTGGAGCTTCCGCTCATCCATCTTCTCCCCCCCACCGGTGTCACCTTTGGCACCTTTCAGGGGGGAGGGGGGGGGACAGGTACATATCTCTCTGAAGTTCGGCCCCCTCCTCCTTCCTCCAATGCCGCACCAATTAGAAAGTGCAGCATGCATTGTGCATGCGCAGTTGGGAACCCTTACCAGGAACTGCAGCGTATGCACCCGACTGCCGATCCGATGATCGGCTGGGGTGCCGACATCATGGGCTCCCTGGACAGGTAAGTGTCCATATATTAAAAGTCAGCAGCTGCAGTATTTTTCTTGGGGGAGTTGGACCTCCTCTTTAATGATATAGTGGTACATAGGGGCTGGAATTTAGAAAAAAAAAGGTGAACAAAGGTAAACTTAGCCTTTAAGGTCAATTTAATCACATCTGACCACATTTTTCTCTCTTTTGTAGAAAATTAAGTCAAATATTCAGGCTTAGTGGCAACTTTGTTTGGAAGTGCTGTAAGCCTAGGCTTAACCGTAATTTAGAGATACAATTCTCTCCTGTAATCTTGATTGGTTTCAGCAAGAGAGTAACAGCAAACAATGGGTTTGGTTAGAACTCATTACCTCTCCACTACACTGTCAAGCTGTGAGTGTGGGTTTCTCAAGCTAATTTTGGTTTTCAAATTCTATGGCCATTATTAGCTTACAAAACTCTTTGGTGTTGGCATTGTCATCTGCAACTCTTTGCCTTTTTTACCCTACCAGACACATTAATGCCGCGTACACACGAGCGGACTTTTCAACGGACTAGGTCCGACGGTCTTTCCGACGGACTTTCGACGGAGTTCCGACGTACTTTTCGAATGAACGGACTTGGCCACACACAATCACACTAAATTCTGACGGATTCGAATGTGATGACGTACGACCGGACTAGAATAAGGAAGTTAGTAGCCAGTAGCCAATAGCTGCCCTAGCGTCGTTGTTTGTCCGTCGGACTAGCACACAGACGAGCGGATTTTTCCATAGGAACCGAAAATTTAAGACATGTTCTATTTCTAAAGTCTGTCGGATTTTTCGACAGCAAAAGTCCGATGGAGCCCACACACAATCGAATTGTCCGACGGATTCGTTCCGTCGGACCTTTGCTGTCGAAAAGTCCTCTCGTGTGTACGCGGCATTGCTCCATTATTGGATAACCCTATTCCAAGTAGGCTAAATTCTGCTTCCCTTTTAAACTGGATTAGATCTTTCTGGACACAAATAATCAAAAGATTCACTGCTTTTCTTCTTTTAACTACAATTTCTGCACCCAGGTTCCAGAGCCCTCTGGTTGACCTATACCTCATTACAGAGCTTTTATAGATCATTCCCCTAGACTAGAGCTCTGATATTGACATCTTTCGAAAGAACTCTGTATTTCAAACGCACTGCTCCGTTTTAGGAAAGAGCTGCAGGGATCCCGTTTTTTTTAGCTGGCTTTGAGACATTATTTAGGAATCAAGGGGGGTGCTTTGCATTGGGGAGGGTGGGCTTGCCTATTGTGGGTTTTTTTTTGCACTCTTTTGATCCTCGGTCATACGAGGGGTATTTTTGCCCTACATAGTGTGTTTGGTTTTAAGAGGAATATTTTTGGGGAGGGTTGGATTATATGGGGGGTCTTGAGTCATTGTGCTAATAAATTGTTGTATATCACTTCTTTTAGCAATACATTCTTTTTGTAGTTTAACTCTTTAGGGTGTGTAGAAGTCTTTGTGTTTTTTATTTTTTGTTTGTTGGTTTAGTATAATACTGATTACACCCCCCGATATTTATTCGGTGAGCTCTACATATATATATTAGGTAGGATTCCCACTTATTCCATATTTTTTTTGCGTTTCTTTCAACAATGGCTTTCTTCTTGCCACTCTTCCATAAAGGTCAGATTTGTGGAGTACACAACTAATAGTTGTCCTGTGGACAGATTCTCCCACCTGAGCTGTGGATCTCTGCAGCTCCTCCAGAGCTACCCCTACCCATTCACCTGGGGAAAAAAGTGTCAATAAAAAAAAACACACTAGACAGGTTTTTAAAGTAATTTATTAGGCAGCTCCGGGGGTCTCTTCTGACTTCAGGGGTCTCTTCTGACTCCTTCGCACTCTCCGTCCTCTTGTCCCACTCTCTGGTTCTTCTCCCGCACTCCGGCCTCTTCTTCCACTCTCCGGCCTCTTCTCCCGGTCTCTGGTTCTTCTCCCGCTCTCCGGTTCTTCTGCCGTGCTCCTCCGCTATCTTCTTCCAGCTCTTTTACTAGCTTTGGCCTGCTCTTCTCCGTCCTTCTTCCCTCTTCTCTCTTCTTCCGATGTTGACATGACGCTATCTCCTGCTGTAATACCGTGTGCAAGGTGCGCAACGACTTATATAGGCATGGGGCGTGGTCACCGGGTGATGTCACGCGGTGACCCTGCTCCTTATGACGTCAAGTCCCGGGGAATGCTGGGACTGTGACATGTCCTGAAACTAAAACATGGCAAGCAGATCAGATGTGAAGTTTACAATTACAAAGCTGAACAATGCTAATTACCAGCTGTGAAAGTTTAAACTACAAATGTTTCTTACCAAGGATGAATTGTGGCAAGTGCTGAATACAGACAGACCCACAGACAGAGAGACGGAGGACTGGGATAGGAAGGATAGACAAGCAAAAGCAATTATAAGCTTGCTAATGGAAGACGACCAGCTTATCCACATAAGAACAGAGAAAATGACCAAAGGTATGTGGACTTCATTACAGAAACTGCATGAGCATTCAAGTCTAAACAGCAAGCTATTTTTGCTAAGAAAGTTGTACAAGATGAGACTACAAGAAGACCAGCAAATGTGTGACCACGTGAATGCTATGCTAGAGATCATAGAGCAGCTGTGTGCCTTCTTTTTTTTTTTGTTTTGTTTTTGTTTTTTTTTTGTTTTTTCCACCTCAGAGAGAACTTATTGGGACCAAATCAGGAGCGCCCTCAATTATGTCCCTATTAATGTCTTCACATCATTGTGGAATTTTCTTCTCTCTCTTTTTTTTTTTCCAAAAAATTTTTTAGCACATATTTACTCCTTTTGTAGAGACTGCCTGGCATGGCCTACTGTTTAACACCTTTCAAGTGCTCCCCATTTCCGGTGAGGCTCTTAATCCTTTCGAAACCCCAACACCCCCCCTCTTCCCACCCCCCCGCCTCCCCCCTCCCCCCGCCGCTGGGGTCGCTCCTACAGATGCTCCGAAAAGTAAGAAATCTAAGTCTTATTTTTTAGTTTTTTCTATTATGTTTATTTTTAGTTTTGGTCATATGTCTCTCTCTCACTGTATCCTTAGGGCTTCTGCATAGCTCCAGGACCTCTTGAACTTTCTCCATCCTTCCCATTTGGTTTTCGTGTCGTACCTTTCCTCTATCGCACTATTTGCTAGACACTCTAAAGCCCCATACACACGCGCGGATTATCCGAGGACCATGTCGGTCGGATCCTGTCCGTCGTACTTTGTCCGATGTTGTTGTTGCGTACACACGGTCGGACAGCGTTGTCGGAATTTCCGGTCTACAAGAACGTCGTGACGTAAGTCGTCTTCCACGAGACTAGAAAAGGGAAGTTCAGCACCACGTCAGGCACCCGTTGGGCTCCTTCTGCTGATCCCATGTTTATTGCGAGTTAGTCGAAGTTTGGGGACTTAAGATTCGCGCTTCTCAGTTTTCTGACTCAGATCGTTACTGCTCTTCAGTTTGTGCTTGTCGTGCGTATCTGTTTATTAGTGCGTGTAGTCAGTTCGCATTTGTTGGTCATTGCGGCCTATATCTTGATATAGGACGCTTTGATTTGCACTGCTTATTGTCTGCTCGTTTCTGGTATTCATTTCGTTCTTTCAGGCCTTGCTGTTTATCGGTGCTTTCTGTTTGTCCGTTCTGACCAGCCGTCCTTTTGTGAGCTTGTGAGCGATGTTTCCCGTGCGTACTCGTCGCCGAGTTCGTGCTGTACGCGGAATTGGTGTCTGGCTTTTAGCTTTGAGCCAAGACCCGTCCATGAACAGAGTGACGAGGAGTATGTGGACCAAGAATTGGTTGCTTCAGCGTGATCAGTTCTCGCACATGCCTTTGCTTCGTGAGATCCGGGAGAATAATCCTGATGATTTCAGGAACTTTCTCCGGATGACGGACCCCGTTTTTCACCGTCTTTTGGCTTTGCTGACCCCTTTTATCACCCGGCAGGATACCTGCATGAGACAAGCCATCACTCCGGAGCAGAGGCTTGTTGCTACGTTGAGGTACTTGGCGACAGGGAGAAGTCTTCAGGATTTGAAGTTCTCTTCAGGTATCTCTCCCCAGGCCCTGGGAATCATTATTCCAGAGACCTGTTCTGCCATCATCAAGGTCCTGCAGGAGGACTATATTAAGGTAACATTTCTCCTTTACTATTCCATTCTATGTATGCTCTGTTTGCTAATGACTTTTATTTTTGTCCTCCTTCCAGAATTACCATGATTGCAATATGTTCTAATATGCTGTGCCCCTTTTCTCCTTCATGCATTTTTCCCTTCACTTACCTCCCCAGCATGCTCTTCTGGCCCAATAGACACCTATGGCCTAGTCACTTAAGCAATGTATTTTGTCTGCTGCATAGTATTGTTTGCCCCCCAAACACCCCCTAAAATATGCACAAATGTTTGCTGTGTGGTTTACTTCATGTAGAGCCCCTTTTTTTTTTTTTTTTGTGGGGGGGGGGGGCAAACTCATTAGGAACCCCCTCCCCCAACTGCTCTGTCAGATGGTACCAATCCTCTATCTGCTGGCTTTCCCAAGGTCAATACACACTATATACTTACCTCTTTATAGTGGGCATCTTTAGGGATGAATTCAGCAAAGCATGTAGTGCAAGGGGCTGTCTCCATACTTTACATTTCCTCTTTTTTGGTGTTCTTTCCCTCCTATTAGCTTGCTTGGTAATTTCAGAATGTCCAAATGTGCGTTCCTTTTTTTTTGGGGGGGGGGGGGGGTTGAAATGTTATTTTATCTTTCCTGGGGGCTGCCAATAGTGTTAAGTAAGGAGGGTCTGGCCAAACTAGCACACATTATTGAGCCATTTGGCAATCAATGAAGTGCAGAGGGTTACCTGTCCAACACCCCCCCCCCCCAAAACCCTAGTTATTGCCAATGGCCCATCAGAAGTGGGGGGATTGATGGGGGGTGAGTAATCTGCGAAGGGGACCCTCTACTTTTCTGTGCAAATACTTTCCAGCCTCAAATTTTAAAGTATGCTCTTGTTCCAAGATGTTGATTGTCTAATCTGCTTGCAATGTTTATGTGCAAAGTGACAAATTTTTTTTTCTTGTTTCACTCCACAGTTCCCTTCCACGCCACAGGAATGGCAGACTGTGGCCTCCCACTTTGCCAGCCGTTGGGACTTTCCTAACTGCGGAGGGGCAATTGATGGGAAACACGTCCGCATCGTCCCACCGCCCAACTCGGGGTCCTACTATTATAATTACAAGGGGTTTAATAGTGTAGTGATGTTGGCGGTGGTGTCGGCAACATACGAGTTTATGTATGTGGACGTGGGGATGAACGGCCGGATCTCGGATGGTGGTGCCATTGCGCACACGGAGTTCTACTGGCGTCTCCAAAGTGGCAGTCTGTGCTTGCCACCTCCAGAGGAGAATGCTGAAGGACTCCCCTTCGTCTTTGTCGCAGATGAAGCGTTTGCGTTGACTCCCCATCTGATGAGGCCCTTCCCGATGAGGACCCTCACCCCAGACTAGAGGGTCTTCAACTACAGGCTGTCCAGAGCCCGAAGAGTTGTGGAGAACACCTTTGGCATCCTGGCCAGCCGCTTCCGCCTGTTCTTGACGGCGACTAACTTGGCGGAATACAAACTGAACCACATAGTTCTTGCCTGTTGCATATTGCACAACTTTTTAAAACGACACAACAGGAACTATGTGGTGCCCGTTGGCCCAGATGTGGAGGGCCCTCCAAATGCTGACCTCACAGCCCTTCAAGCGGCACGTCCAGGCTTGCCCCCTCTAAATGCCCGCGCGGTCCGCGAGCAATATATGGACTACTTTGTGGGTAGGGGGGCCATTGCTCTGCCTGACGATGTGGACGATGAGAGGCATTTTTAAATAAATTTCTTTTTTCAACCAACCTATGATTTCTTGTCATTTCCGTATTATTGCTTATTTGACCGTGCATTTTTTTCCGTTTGGCTTCGACAGTGGGAATGCACTTTTGGGGCAAAAGGAGGTAACAGTCTCTTCTTCCAAAAAGATTATTCTCATGTTGTGTGTTTGATACCTAATCTTTGGTCTAGAGAAGGTTTGTAGTGCAGAACTCAAACACAAAATACTCCTTTTCATCACCATGACAGAAATGTGTGTATTCACAAAAATGGTGTGCTACGTGTTTTCAAACAAATCACTGTGGGTGTCATTTACATAAGTCAAATCTACTATGCTCTACAAGTGCAGTGCAAAAGTGCCCTGGAAAAGAAACTTGCAGTGCAAACTGGACTTGCACCCAATAACACCCATTGCCCCCCAAATCCTTTACATTTGACATACATAATGCTTGTTTGTATTTAAATAAGGAAGCCACACATTTAGAAATGTAAAAAAGTTTACTTGCAACACATTCAAAAGTGCGTTTACAAACTTCTTGCCAAAACTGACAAGATCTGGGTTATTTACAACATTGTTTACAAACATTCCGCATTTGGTAAAAGCAGGCATGGAGCAAAACAGAACCTAGGAACTCGGAAAGATCAACTTTCTAAAGTGAAGCCAAGATCAGACATGACTATATGTTCAAAGTGTGTTTGATCTTGCCTTCATCACATGGGGGGTCACCCCTGGAAACTGGAATTTTAGAACATGCACACAATTTGGTTCTGAAAATGGTCATTAGATGGTAAAACACATGCCTAGAATCTTCAAAAGTGCCATTTTCCATCATGGGGATGAATGGACGTTTTTTGGGGGTGCAACCCCTTCACCACAACCACTTTAGTAGTTCGTAAAGTGGTTGCACCCCCAAAAAAACTTTGGCATTCATCCACTATGATGGGAGCTAGCACATGTGGACACAATGTGTGCATGTTCTAAATTTCACACAGTTCTTAAGTTGCAAATGTGTTCAGAAGCAGCCAGAAATGTGTGTGAATTACTTGGTGCGTTTTCAGATTTTTCCTAAAACATCAATGATGTTCTTCAATTTTTGTTGGACATCATTGATGTTTTGCTTTATGTCATCTAGATCTCTATTGCAGACCATTATCTCCCCGATGAGTACATGGGCACTCTCTGTGGTAAAGTGCGATTCTTCTTCCACAACATCCACGTCACCTAAAAACAAACAAAAACCAAAAAAATGTCTTGGAAATGAGGCAGGCATACATTGATTAGCTTATTAGCTGTGTTCTCCCACACTCACCTGTTGTGGTGACAAGTTCTCCAATTTCTATGATCTCTCCTTCCTCCTCCTCCTCCTCTGCTTCTGGTCTTTCCCCTTCTTTGGGAGGTGTTGGTTTGGTGGTTTCCTCTGACGTCACGTGTTTTCCCTCCCCTATGAGAAGGTACAAAAGGAAGATTTAGCAACACAATCTATTGATGGCAGAAATAGGAAATGTCAAACATTGCTTGAAAGTGAGGGACAATATTTTTGTTGGGCCAGTTACAAATGACAACAACATGAATGGAGTCACTTTTTAAAGGTGCAAAACTGATTAGCTTTTTGGTAGAATTTTTTTGGATGGAGACCCCCCTCTAGTATCCACTGGAGCACATGTGTAGAAAAGCATAATAAAAAGTGGGTTTGGGTGTCCCAGCACTAGTGCTCTAGAGTCCAGATGGGTAATCAGCTACTGGGTGACCTCTCCTTTACATCGAATAAATTGGCTTTACATTCTTGATGACATTTCTAATGAGAACAAACTCCCTTTCTCAAAAAAAAAAAAACAACAAACCTCGTATTATAAGTGTCCGAACGATCGAGGTTGAGTACGATCGAATGGACACACACGAACATGACAGTGGCAGAAAGATCGAGGTTGAGTACGATCGAATGCACAGACGAACCTGAAAGTGGCCATTTTGGAATGTACAACTTTGGAAAAAGAAAAACACATGGAGCAGTATGCAAGCAAGAAATCAAACACAAAACACAACTACTTACTTTTTTGAAGAACTCGCTTGATCTTTCTGTACTGATCGGCCTCCCTCAGTTTCAGGTCTGACCAGCGTTTCCTCAGTTGCTCCTTGGATCGTTGTACCCCAAAATGATTGTACAGCCTCCTCACAACTTTAGACATGATCTTGGCCTTGCGGACATTGGGGTTGAGGTAAGGCCCATACTTCCCATCATAGTCGCTCCTCTTTAATATGTCCACCATCTCCAACATTTCTACAAATGACATATTGGAGGCCTTGAATTTCAGGCTCCGGGATCGGGACGTTTCTGCCTTCGGCCTTTCCTCGTCCTCCTCCTCATTGGTGGGATATTTGGGGCGCACCTGCTGTGTCCCCGCCATGTGCTCTCCCCACTGCGCCGTAAAGAGAAGGGGTGGGGAATAGACGAGAAAGATCGTCAGGGGCGGGCGGAGTTTGACGCATGCGCACTGTATATAAAACGTCACACGCCTGTGTCGTAGCCACGATCTGTGAGACGAGGGGAGAGAAAGCTCACGCACGAGACGATCGCTATAACGAAGGTACAATTTGACGTTGGTACATAACTAGCCTAGACTGATTAGACCTTGAGGCTTCTTTATGGAGAAGATTAGGAGACTTTTGACTGACATTATTTATAGTGTTTTGTGTGGTGTTGTGTCTTGCAGAGATTATGGACGGCTTCAACCATGCGAGTTTTCTCCCCCTCTTCATTGATAAATATAGGCAAATGCCCCTATTATGGCAGGCAAAACACCGCAACTATAGCAACAGACCAAAGAGGTACGCAGCCATGCAGAAACTTGTGGCATTTGTAAAGCCAACGTTCCCCACGGCAACCGTGGCGAAGTTAAGAGTAAAAATTGCTAACCTGAGGACTACCTATTTCCGGGAGCGCAATAAGGTCCGGAAGTCCCAAGCATCTGGAGCTGCAGCAGATGATGTCTATGCCCCCACGCTCTGGTACTATGACAGGCTCCATTTTCTCAAAGACCAGGCTAATGTCAGGAAGTCACTCTCGACTCTTGCTTGCACGCGTCCTTCCATGCACGCCACCCCTGATGAGGCTTCCGAGGACCAACCTGGGCCTTCCAGTCTGGAAGATGTGGAGGAGCCCAGCTTGAGCCAGGTATAGTAGTTTTGTTACCATTTTTGGGAATAATAAATGATGTTCACTTAATTCAGGATCCCCAATTGCTTAGTTCCTAACGTGTTTGACATATCAACAGACAGTAGTGTTGTAGACATTTGGGGCCAGAATATAAACTGCTGGGCTGAGAATTGTATGGTTTTCTATTTGTAAACATTTTGCAACAGTCACTAGATGAAAATTGTGTGTTTTTGATGAACAAATAACTCAAACTATGTCCCTTTTTCATACACAGGAAGACCTCAGCCAGGAGGTGGCTGTGGAATGTGGCAGTCAGGAGGAGGCAGGGGTTAGTGGCAGCCAAGAGGTGGGTAGTGGCAGCCAACAGGGGGGTAGGCGTAGGAGCCTGACTGTCTCCCAAGTCCCTCCCCTCCGCCTTCCCTACAGAAGGGCGAAAAGGATGGGGGAGGTGGGAGAGTCAGCGCTCCAGCTGATCCGAGATGCTTCAGCCTCCCTATATGCCACACCCACCTACGAGGAGGCCTTTGGCTCCTTGGTTGCCAATAAAATGACGGGTATGGAGGCGGGGCAACGCAGCATGTGTGAGGATGTCATCCTCAAAGTCCTAAATGAGGGGATGGCTGGGGGGATTACCCCACTCACACATGTTTGCCATAGTGACCTTGCTCCGCCTCCTCCTCCTCCTTCTGCCACCCCACCAGCACCACGGCGTGGAAGGAAGCGTACAAGGAAGACCTGAGAGTGACGACCTGGATTCAGTCTGGTCTGAGAGAAGATGGAGCCTCTCGTAGGACCAGAGCCTGGGGACCTAGATGGCATCTGCTGCAGTTCCGGATGTTTTGGACTTCAGGACCAGATTGCACTCCCTTATTATTTAGATAGGTACTCCTCAGGCCCCCAATTTTCGACGCTTCAAAAATGATGGTTGCCGTGGGGGGCCAAGGCTTTGCAAATTCCCCAAGTTTCTTCATCGCTGCGTTCCTCTTTGGTTTGTTGCTGACACCTAAATAAAGGTCTTTTTGATTTGAAATAATCATTGCCTATGTGTTTTACTTTTCTACAATGACAGTTTATTTGTGAGTAGGCAGGTACATTTCACTAATCATAAAGTATAATTAACAAGGGGCACCAACAACCAACAAACTCCTAGTAAATTTAAGCAACAAATACAAATGTTAATAAAGTTGTTTTGCTAAGTTGAGACACAACCCCCCTCCAAAAAAAATAAAAGCTCCTTAAAATATGTCTTCCAACAAAAACAAAAAAAATGACAAAGCATCCAAAAAAAATAACAAAGATTCTTTTACGATCTGAGTACAAATAAACATGTAGTGTAGAAATCCTGAAAACTAATAAAGAACTAAGTTTGTGAGAAGTGCGGGTGAATAGGAGCAGCTAAAACATGTCATTCTTCTTGCATTGTAAAGAAAAAGAGAATGCGCTGCATTAAAGACATTTTAACATTGCAGCGTGACGAATGTGCTGTGTCGATTAGGAAAGGTAGTTTTACCTGACCGAGCGCTTCCGTCACAGAATTTCTTCTGAGCATGCGTAGGTGTAGGTACCCTCCACCGCGTCAACCCATTCCCAGATAGGTGGACTCTCAGGGTCCTTCCATCTTCTAGGGATCACTCGCTTTGCGGCATTTAGCAAATGCGGGACTAGTGATCCTCTGTATTGCCTAGACCCTACCGATGTATCATGTAACAGCACTGCCCAGGGGTCCTCTTTTACCACGACCTTAGTGATCTCCTTAATGAATTTTAAGATGGACTTCCAACATTTTTTAATTTTTGGACAGTCCCATCATAAGTGGCCCATAGTTCCCTTCTCTTGACAACCTCGCCAACAGTCGGCTGACACTCCCGGCTGGAATTTATTTAGCTTTTCCGGGGTCAGGTACCAACCAGATAGGCACTTATAGTTGATCTCTGCGGTTTTGACATCAACAGCCGAGCTGTGGGTAAGTTGAAAAATTTTCTTGATTGCCCCCGTGTGATGCGTGCCCAATTCCCTTCCCCATTTTTTGACGAAAGGCGGCTCCTCCAGTCCATCCCTCGACAGCAGGAATTTATAAATTTTTGTAATCATTTTTTTGGTATTCTCCGCCGTGAAGATACGCTCCATCTCCGTGAGGTCCTCCCGTCCCCTCTTGGGGGGAGGGATCGAGCCCACAAAATGACTTAACTGGAGGTACCGCCATCCGCCAATCGTGAACAAATCATTCTTCTTCTGTAACTCCTGAATAGTCAATATTTTTCCCTTGCTAATTATATCTCCTAACCGTGCATTGTCATTTTTTATCCATTCCCCTCCCTGGTCCCTTCTCCCTGGTGGGAACAGATAGTTTTCTTTTAGTGAAATTAATGGTGAATTATATTTTAATTTGAAATTTTTGTGCATTTTATCCCATACTTTTAAAGTGTTTTTTGTGATTGCGTGTGTTTTTCCACCCAGTCTTCTGAACTTGGGAGGATTCCAAATAATTTTCCCCAACTGTGTTTCACTGAGTGCTTCCTCTAAACTTGCCCACCTCTTTAAGCTATGTGCCCTCCCCCATTCTGAGATTCTTAGTAAGACTGTTGCATAATAATAATTGACAATGTCGGGCACCGCCAGGCCCCCCTTACTTTTATCTAATTTTAAAGTTTGAAATGAAATTCTATGTAACTTCTGTTGCCAGATAAAATTCATAATGATGGTTTTTAATTTCCTCAGGTACTGTTCTGGTAAAGATATTGGAATCATCTGGAATTTATAGGTGATCAGCGGGAGTATCATCATTTTGACTGCATTAATGCGACCAAGCCATGAAATTGGTCTGGTTTTAAACTCCTGACATTTCTTTTTAACTTCATCTAGTAAAGGGATATAATTGGCCCTATACATTTTCCCTATGGAGTTAGTCAGCTCGACGCCTAGGTATTTAATTTGTTTCTTCCACATGAAGTTATACCCCCTCATCAGGTCTTGTTTTTCAGCCCTATTAATGTTAATACTCAGAATGGAAGATTTTGCTAAGTTGATCTTAAAGTTGGAGACCTCGCCGTACGCCGCAATATTCTTCAAGATGTTGGGAAGTGATTTATGAGGTGAGCTTACATAAAATAGGACATCGTCGGCGAATGCCGCAAGCTTATGCTCCTCCCCCCCGCCTCACATCCCTCTATATCCGTGTTTCCCCTTATTGTTGCCAAGAGGGGTTCCAGGGAGAGGATGAAGAGGAGCGGGGAGAGGGGGCAGCCCTGCCTAGTCCCATTATGCATTTCGAAGGGGGAGGACAGGATGCCGTTCACCTTGATGTTAGCTTTTGGATGACTATAGAGGACTCTTATTTTCTGGATGATTTTCGGCCCAAATCCCAAGATGTCTAAGGTCTTAAACAGGAACCCCCAGTCTACCCGGTCAAAAGCCTTTTCCGCATCGATAGACAATAGTAGACTGGGGGTTCGTGTATCTCTCATCTTTTGGATCGCCAACAGAGTTCGTACGCTATTGTCTCTGCCTTCTCTGCCCGGCGTAAATCCCACTTGGTCTGGGTGTATCAACGTTCCCAAGGATCCCTTTATGCGCTCGGCCAAGATCTTGGCGTAGAGTTTCGTTTCAAAATTTAGTAAAGATATTGGTCTATACCCTGCGCACGTCGAACCATCCTTCCCCTCCTTACGTAACACCGTGATTGTTGCCGACAGTGAAGCCTCACTCATGCCATACTCCGAGCCCAGGCCATTCATGTATCTGAGAAGTCTGGGAATCAATATCTCTCTGTAGGTCCTATAATATAGGGCCGTAAACCCATCTGGCCCCGGGCTCTTACCCATTGGCGAGTTGTTTAAGGCTCTCGTAATTTCTTCCTCCGAGATGGGTCTCTCTAACCTCTCCTTCTCCTCTAGTCCCAAGGACTGTAGTTTTGCCCCTCTCAAAAAATCGTTGGCTTTGTCCCTACCCCCTCCTTTTTTATCCCTGCTCTTTTGGCTAACTGAGTAAAGCTCAACATAAAAATCCCTGAACGTCGACGCTATATCTTTTGAAATAAACCTCTCCTCTCCCTTTTTATTAACTATTTTTTCTATAAAGTTTTTGGACTTGTTTTTTTGAAGCAATCTCGCTAGGTGTTTACCTGACTTGTTTCCGTAGGTATAACGCTCTTTGGCAATTCTGTTGAAAACTTGTTTTATTTCCTGCTCAGCTAATTCTCTTAACTCTTCCCTCTTGAGGATTATTCCTTGGAGTATTGCCTGGTTCTGTATAGGGTCATCCTTGTGCTTATGCTCCAAGGCTTTTATGTCATCCATCAACTCCTGGACTCTTCTAGATCTTTCTCTTTTTTTCCACGTGGCCTTCGAGATAAACACCCCCCTAATGAAGGCCTTGTGGGCATCCCAGAGGCTTGACCCCTTCACCTCTCCATTATCATTTGTTTTGAAAAACCACTCGAGTTCTTTTCTCACACTTTCCCTACGTTCATCGTCTTTCAATAACTCGTTGTTTAATTTCCACCCACAGCTAGATTGTTTAAATTCTGGGATATTCAGGCTCATGCTCACCGGGGCGTGATCTGATAATGATGCTATCTCGATACTTGTGTCCGTTACTCTATCTAGTAGTCCATGGTCTACCCATATATAGTCTAGTCTGGAGTACGTCTTGTGCACAGGGGAGAAGAATGTGTAGTCTCTGATGAGTGGATGCTGCATTCTCCAAACATCAACCAGTTGTTCCATGCTCATCTTTTTCTTTAATAGTTTCAGCTGAACATTTCCTGTCCCCTGTGCACAAGACGAACTATCTAAGTCCGGATCCAGGGTAAGGTTTAAATCCCCCATCAGTATCAGATAACCTCTTCTGAAGGTTCTCAGCCTGGTAAGGATCGTAGTCAAGTAGTCAGGTGATCTAGTGTTGGGTGCATAGATGTTTGCTAGGGTATATGTAGTACCAAAGAGGGTACCCCTCAAAAACAGAAACCTTCCCTCCGGGTCCACCTTCCTTTCTTCTACATTAAACTGCAAATCTTTTGCCATCCCTATGGCCACCCCTCTGGTTCTACTTGAGATTGTGTCACTGTAATACCAAGTGGGGAAAGCTTTTGAGAAGATTTTAATGTTCGACGCCAAAGAGAGATGAGTCTCCTGTAGAAAAACCAGGCTAGCCCCATATCTCTTTACCTCCTCCAAAACTCTATGCCGTTTACCAGGAGCGTTTAGCCCTCTCACGTTGTATGTGAGACATTTAATTTCTGACATCCAAATGTATTGTCTTAACCTCAGCTTCCCCAATGCGACCCCCAGCGGCGGAGTCTCCCTCCCTGTTGCCTTCCCCCCTCCCCTGTACCTTCATACCCCCTCCCTCCCTCACCCATCCCCCCTCTCTAATTCCCCCCTTCTACCCCCTCCTACCCAATCCTGGGTCTCTGAGTCAAGGGGTGCCATCCTCTCACTTGGCCTCCCCCGAACTCAAGATCTCTGGAGAGGCAGGATTCCGAGCCCGCCCCTGTGTGCCCACCCACCTGCCCCGTTGTCACCGAGCACGTGAGTGGGCCCACCTACGAGGACCGGGCCGACCCGATCGAGGTAGCCCCCCGCCTGTAACCTCTCCCCCCCGCCCCCCACATCCCCCCCGTCACTTAAATTTCGATTTTTTTTTTTTCCCCTCTCTTTTTAGCTCATCTCCGCCCACCCCGCAAGGTCGGGGGTCGGAATATCTAATCTCCCACAGAACTCGGGCAACTCCTCTGGGTATCTCAACCTGGCCCGTCTGCCCTCTTTTGAGCCCATCAGGCATGCAGGAAATCCCCAATTATATTTAATGTTGTGGTTCCGTAGGACCTCCAATAGGGGTCTCTGCAGTTGTCTTCTCTCGAGGGTCCGAGCTGACAAGTCGGCATATATCTGGACTTCAGCCCCTTCAAACTCTAGGGGTGTCTTTCCTCGAATCTTGTGCCAAATTTCTTCCTTGTCCTTGAAGTGGCTAAATCGGACTATTACATCTCGGGTTCTGTTTGGCTCGGAGGAGTCAGACCTGCCTATCCGGTGAATTCTCTCGGTTCTGGGAAACTGATCTTCTCTGGTTCCCGTGAAGGGTGCAAGAATCGTTCTGATGATTTTTTCAAGATCTTCCCCTCTGTGTTCGGGAATGGCTCGGATTCGTAGATTTTGTCTTCTGTCTCTGTTTTCCTGGTCATCGATTTTGTATAGCATGTCTCTTTGATGCATTTGGGTCTTCTTTAATTGCATCCTCAAATCTACAATTTCTTGCTCCATGTTATCGGCTCTCTTTTCCATCCCCTCGACCCTGGTTAACAAATGGCTCATATCATCTCTCAATTTGTTGACTTCCACTTTGATCACGGATTCCAGCCTCAGCATCATCTCTTCCATTTCCATCTTGGAGATGGGTTGGGGTCCCATTGGCTGCTCGTCCATCCTGCTCGCATCGCCCTCACTCTCCATTGTCTGGTCCGCCCTTGATTGATCATGCATTGTGTCCGATTTGTGGGCTTTATCCTTTACCTTGGTGACCTTTGGGGAGAGGTCTGGCGCTGATGTTTTTGGGCTCCCTCCTTGTCTAAGGTAGTGTTTTATAGAACTTGAGTCGTTTTTCTTGGCTTTTGGAACCCCTTTCTTGGACACTTTGTTAGGTTCTTTACTCATGATGTTTCTTTTCGTTCCTCTTATTCTTTTCCCCAGTTTGGAGGCGTAACGATCCAATCCCACCTTAGGGTCCTCTTTCACTGGATCTTCCTTTTTCCCTTTCTTTTTCCCTATTTATTCCAATCTGGGTGGATTAAACATGCAGCCAATTTCCTACTCTGTGTCCAATTTTCCAAGACTGGGGTTATCGGGTTAATGCTATGGAAGGGGGGTATCCTTACCCACTCCCTGCCTTGTAATGAGTTTAATTAGGTCCTGCCCTAGGTGGTAGCTGCCTAAGGGACAGGGCTTCTTAAAAAGACCTCTGTATACGGAGGTAACCCTAGCTGTAGAGTCCTGGGGCTGACAGTTCTCGTAGCCTAGGCTTTAGATGCCCTCCGATCTATGTCGGTGAGGAAAAAAACGGGCGCAAGATTCCCTCTGACACGTAATCCTATGTGATTTAAGGGGGGTCCTGTAGTTACTGTCTTCCTGCTTTTCAAAAAAAAAAAAAAAAAAGAGCCGTAGCAAAGAGGACCCTGGCAAGTAATGTCCGTTTTTGGAAGGTCCGGCCTCAGTCGATACAGCACCCCTATACTAGAGGTCCCGAGGGAAAGTTTACTCGCGCCTCAGCACATATTTTGCGCTATCCACAAATGGAGAATAATCAGTGTATAGGTCTGGTTCTTGGTGGGATTCCCGTGTGCACCCCCCTACATTGGGCTTCTCTCCGGGAGTCCAAACTCCCCGTTATTGATGTGGTTGCGTGATTGTTCTTTACCCAGAGTCTCCCAGCTGTAAATCTTGCCCTGTCTATGTGACTCTTTCCAGCAGAGGGGGCCCGGGGCGCACACGCGTTACTGACGGGATGTGGTGTGTTGCCCCCTATGTTCCCTGAGTTGCTGGATCATCGAGGAAACCTCGCCCGCGCTATGTCTCTGGGGCTGATTTTTATTGTACCTCAGGAGATACCTGTATGTGTGCGGTCTATTTTTAAGGAAACATGCCCCCAGGCTCATGGCTTCTGTTTAGATTTTCCGTCACTCGTGGATAATTGATCCGTGCACAGTTAAGCAGCCATTCCACACCATTCCACAACATTCCACACCATAGACCTTCTGTCTAGATAGGCTTTTCTTGCTTATCACCCCACGTTGCATCCCACTGCTGAGATCAGGAGCTCAGATTTTCCGACAGTCCCAATTTTGAGAGGTATTTATCCCTTCCAGGCTAAATAACCTTTTTTACATAGTGCCTCAAAAGTTTTGTAAATCCATTTAAACCGTTCAGGTACATGCACAGACAATGTCTTACCTTCTCTCCCTTCTTCCTCGGGTTAAGCCCCAATCTAGATAGGATACTCACAGTCCCTCACGGTCCCCTGAAATCCTATCGACCAGCTGTCGTTTTCTTCCACTGTGGGTTCCCGTGTGAAGGGCTGAGACCAGAGGATGTGCGGAGACGAGCGGCAATGCGGGTGGCAGGGGGGGATGAAGCAGGGGGAGAGGGCGGCCGAGCGCTGATCGCGGGGGGCAGCCCGCCGCTACCCAGAGGTGATGTCTAGTCGGCGGTCACTTTGCAGGTGGGGCCGCTGTGTTGCTGAGTTTCTCCAGGTGTAGGCTACGCCGCCCCCGGGATCCCACACGGCCAGCGGGAAGCCGGCGTTCTCCTCAGCCTCGCTTCCGTCCTCGCAGCTGACGGGCTCAGGCCCCTCCCTCCGTGCCGATCATTATGTCGTCAGCACGTCCATTCCGCCGACATATCCTTTTTTTTTTTTCCTTTCATTGTTTTCTAAAGACATTAATAATATGCTCCCAGCATTCACCGCTCGATCCCGCGCATGCTCACTTCTCTCAGCGAGCAGCACCGTAATCGGGCGGCGTCACCGAAATCTCTCGAGGTTTCATGCTGACGGCGTCCCCCGTGGCTTCATGGGAAGAATGGAAAACAGCTCCCAGGGGTCATTGCGGAGCTGGGGAGAGCTGAAAACCCTGCCTACTCCCACGGGAGGACAGACCGGAAGTCATTGTAATGCCGCGTACACACGTGCGGACTTTTGCCCGCGGACCTAGTCCAGCGGACAATCCCGCGGGACTTTCCAGCTAGGTCCGCTGGACTTTCCGAGGGTGTGGACTTGCCCACACACGCACGGACTTCTCCAGCGGATAATCCGCCGGCCAAAAGTCCGCGGGACTTTTGAAAATGAACGGACTTGCCCACACACGGAGCAGTCCGTTCATTTCGAACGTAACTTCAGGTTACGTAGCTAGCGTAGGCAGTAAATGCCGCCGCGCTAGCTCCGCAAGCTGGCATGGATTTAAAGGGAATCCCCACGCCGAAAAAACGGCGTGGGGGTTCCCCCCAAATCCATGTCAGACCCTCATCCGAGCACGCAGCCTGGCAGGCCAGGAAAGGGGTGGGGACGAACGAGCGCCCCCCCCTCCTGAGCCGTACCAGGCCGCGTGCCCTCAACATGGGGGGTGCCCTGGGGAAAGGGGGGCCGTGCGGCCCCCCCCACCCCAAAGCACCTTGTCCCCATGTTGATGAGGACAAGGGCCTCTTCCCGACAACCCTGGCCGTTGGTTGTCGGGGTCTGCGGGCGGGGGCTTATCGGAATCTGGGAGCCCCCTTTAATAAGGGGGCCCCCAGATCCCGGCCCCCCACCCTATGTGAATGAGTATGGGGTACGATGTACCCCTACCCATTCACCTAAGGTGTAAAATGTAAAGTACAAAAACACACACTTTTGAAAAAATATTTTATTGCACTGCTCCGGGGGTCTTCTTCCGTCTTGGGGGTCTTCTCGCCGGACTCCCCCCGCTCTCTTCTGCTCTTTTACCTAGCTCTTTCACGAGGGGGGGAGTCCGGCTACCTTCTTCGTCGTCGCCGCCGTCGTCTGGGGGTCTCGATCCGCCTTCGGGGGTCTTCCGGGGGTCTCTTCTGTTCTTGCGGCGGTCGTCGTCTTCCGCGCCGCCGGCGCCTTCTTCTTCTTCTTGTCCTTCTTCTTGTCCTTCTTCTTGTTCTTCTTCTTCCGATGTTGACCCGACGCTCTCTCTGCCCGGAATGCCTGTGCCGCTCTGCGCTGAGACTTATATAGGGGAATGGGGACAGGGTCACATGTTCATGTCACATGGTGACCCCGCCCCCTTGCGATGTCACAGTCCCAGCATCCTCCGGGACTGTGACAACACAAGGGGGCGGGGTCACCATGTGACATGTGCATGTGACCCTGTCCCCATTCCCCTATATAAGTCTCAGCGCAGAGCGGCACAGGCATTCCGGGCAGAGAGAGCGTCGGGTCAACATCGGAAGAAGAAGAACAAGAAGAAGGACAAGAAGAAGGACAAGAAGAAGGCGCCGGCGGCGCGGAAGACGACGACCGCCGCAAGAACAGAAGAGACCCCCGGAAGACCCCCGAAGGCGGATCGAGACCCCCAGACGACGGCGGCGACGACGAAGAAGGTAGCCGGACTCCCCCCCTCGTGAAAGAGCTAGGTAAAAGAGCAGAAGAGAGCGGGGGAGTCCGGCGAGAAGACCCCCAAGACGGAAGAAGACCCCCGGAGCAGTGCAATAAAATATTTTTTCAAAAGTGTGTGTGTTTTTGTACTTTACATTTTACACCTTAGGTGAATGGGTAGGGGTACATCGTACCCCATACTCATTCACATAGGGTGGGGGGCCGGGATCTGGGGGCCCCCTTATTAAAGGGGGCTCCCAGATTCCGATAAGCCCCCGCCCGCAGACCCCGACAACCAACGGCCAGGGTTGTCGGGAAGAGGCCCTTGTCCTCATCAACATGGGGACAAGGTGCTTTGGGGTGGGGGGGGCCGCACGGCCCCCCTTTCCCCAGGGCACCCCCCATGTTGAGGGCACGCGGCCTGGTACGGCTCAGGAGGGGGGGGCGCTCGTTCGTCCCCACCCCTTTCCTGGCCTGCCAGGCTGCGTGCTCGGATGAGGGTCTGACATGGATTTGGGGGGAACCCCCACGCCGTTTTTTCGGCGTGGGGAGTCCCTTTAAATCCATGCCAGGTCACGGAGCTAGCGCGGCGGCAGTAACTGCCTACGCTAGCTACGTAACCTGAAGTCACGTGCTAAATGAACGGACTTGCCGATGAGCGGCAAGTCCGTTCATTTCAAAAGTCCCGCGGACTTGCCCACTAACGGCGGGATTGTCCGCTGGACTGCCAAGTCCAGCGGATAATTTTAAAACAAAACTTAAAACTTTGGCGCCAAAAAGTCCGCCGGACTTTGGCGCCAAAAAGTCCGCCGGCGCCCACACACGAGGGGATTATCCGCTGGACTTCAGTCCAGAGGATAATCCCGCGGGATTGTCCCTTCGTGTGTACGCGGCATAACAATGACTACAGCAAGGTAAATAATGTTTTTTTGTTTTTTTTTTTAATGCTCATTTGTGCAGCTACATAAATTACTGGTTTTAATAATATCAAGCTGTATTTTTGAGTACCAAACCGCTTTAAGTTTCAGGGTGATGAATGCACAATTCACAATAACAAGCGATTCCTCGCAAAAGGAAAACTGGATGATCACCTATACAGGCTCATCACCACAGACCAGCAAGCCAATAGTCTCTAATGATCTACACAGCAAATGTATTCACTTATAGCACAGGCGGCTGGGGCACAGAAGTCCAGAAGCTATACAGGACATTATAACAAGAGGTTTATCAGAAGATTTAACAATAGCGCCATGCAAAGTGCTCATAAAATGCAAGTGCTGTATTGAAGCAAAAGCCACAAGTGCTCCCCTTCCACAGACATCTCAAAGAAAAACTACCCACTCCCTGCAGCTCATACACAGTGACGTATGCGGTCCAGTGAAAACTCCCACGTCAGGCGGGAACAGATGTCTACTGACCTTCATTGAGGGTTATTCCAGGTACACAACTACTTATCTGATGAAACACAAGAATCAGAGAAACTTCAAAAGTTTGTTGCCATGTCTAGCAACAAATTCCAACGCAAACCAGGAATAGGCACTGACAATGTGGGAGAATACATACATACACTTAGTTCTAGGAACCCCAAATTTGGTGTGCAAACCCAGTGGAACTAGCACTACAACATATCCAACATATGCTGGGGTTCCTAGCACCAAGTGGCCCCCTCGGTTCAAAATAATGTATGTATGTAAACGTATCTCGGGGCCACTTAGTGCTAGGAACCCCTAGCAGCTAGGGGGCATCTAGGAACCTTTAACTACTAAGTTTGAAGTTCGGGGGATCTATGGCTGCAAATGGGCACAGTGAGGCATGCAAATGGACACAGTGAGGCATGCAAATGGACACAGTGAGGCTACAAATGGACATTGTTGACCGTCTTTTCCACTTACAGTAGCTGCGTATTTCTCACCCTAGGCTTATACTCGAGTGAATACGTTTTCCCAGTTTTTTGTGGTAAAATTAGGTGCCTCGGCTTATATTCGGGTCGGCTTATACTCGAGTATATACGGTATATGCAAGTTATTGCCATAAAAAGTGTTTGGGGACCTGTGTACTACCCCAGGGGACATGTATCAAGGCAAAAAAAACGTTTTTAAAATGTCAGTTTTTTTCAGGAGCAGTGATTTTAATGCTTAAAGTGAAACAATAAAAATTAAATATTCCTTTAAATATCGTGCCTGGGGGGTCCCCTTATGCCGCGTACACACGAAGGGACTTTTCCCGGCGGACCTAAGTCCAGCGGACAATCCGCTGGACTTTCCAGCTGGGTCCGCTGGACTAAAAAGCGAACGGACTTGACCACACACGATCACGCAAAAAGTCCGATGGTTCACGCGATGACGTACAGCACGTACGACGGGACTAGAAAACGAAAAATACTAGAAAAATACTTGCTACTGAGCATGCGTCCTTTTTGGTCCGCCGGACCATACTACACACAGCCGGATTGTCCGCTGGACTGCCAAGTCCAGCGGATAATTTTAAAACAAAACTTAAAACTTTAGTCCGCCGTACTTTGGCCAAAAAAAGTCCGCCGCGCCCACACACGAGGGGATTATCCGCTCGACTTCGGTCCAGCGGATAATCCCGCGGGATAGTCCCTTCGTGTGTACGCGGCATAAGTCTGCCTGTAAAGTGGCACATCTTTCTCATGTGTTTTACTGTGCCGCAGCAAAAAATCGGTGTGCCCCCCCCCCCCAAGTCCAAACCAGGCCCTTCAGGTCTGGTATAGATATTAAGGGGAACTCCACGGCAAAAAAAAAAAAACGTGGGGTCCCCCCAAAATCCATACCAGGCTCTTTGGGTCTGGTACGAATTTTAAGGGGAACTCAACGCCAAAATAAAAAAAAAATGTCGAGGGGTCCCCCAAAGTCCATACCAGACCCTTATCCGAGCAAGCAGTGATGGCAGGCCAGGAAAGGGGGGGGCGAGCGAGCTCCCCCCCTCCTGAACCATACCAGACCGCTTTCCCTCAACATGGGGAGGGTGCTTTGGGGTCCCCCCAAAGCACCTTGTCCCTATGTTGATGGGGACAAGGGTCTTAACCCCACAACCCTTGCCCGGTCCTGGCCCCCCATATGTGAATCTGTATCGGGTACATTGTACCCCTACCCATTCACCAAAAAAGTGTCAAAAAAGTAAAAACGACAGAAGACAGTATTTGACAATTCCTATAGAAAAAAAAGTGTCCGGCGATGTCCATCCATTTTCAATCACAGCACAGCACCAAAAAATATATTAAAAAAACTTCGCCTTGATGGGAGGTGTCCCGCTGACTGCTGTCTTTTGGCTTTGACAACTGTTATATAGGCAAGGGTGGGGCCACCCGGTGAAGTAAACGGGTGACCCCACCACCTCTGATGTCACGGGGTCACTTTGTTACTTCACCGAGTGGCCCCGCCCTTGACAATATGACAGCTGTCACAGCCAAGAGACAACATTAGGCGGGATGCCTCCCATCGAGGCAGAGCTTTTTTTTTAAATTTCAGTTTTTTGGGTCCGGGTGTCATGATTGAAGATGGATGGACATCACGGGACACTTAAAAAAAAAATGTATTAAAGGAATTGCCAAAAACTGTCTCCTGTCGTTTTTACTTTTTTGACACTTTTTTTGACGAATGGGTAAGGGTACAATGTACCCCATACCCATTCACATAGGGGGGGTCGGGATATGGGGGCCCCCTGCACGCAGACCCCCACAACCACCAGGCCAAGGGTTGTGGGGATGAGGCCCTTGTCCCTATCAACATGGGGACAAGGTGCTTTGGGGGGGCCCCAAAGCACCCTCCCCATGTTGAGGGCAAGCGGTCTGGTATGTTTCGGGAGGGAGAGAGGGCTTTCGTACGTCCCCCCGTTTCCTGGTCTGCCATGGCTGCTTGCTCGGATAAGGGTCTGGTATGGATTTTGGGGGGACCCCCACGCTATTTTTTAAAAAAAATTGGCTCAGGGCTTCCCTTAAAATCCATACCAGACCTGAAGGGTCTGGTATAGATTTTGGGGGTGGGCCCCCACGCCATTTTTATTAAAAATTTTGGTGCGGGGTTCCCCTTAACCACTTCAATACACTCTGTTATATATATTACATTGCCTGTACTGACTGAATATAGAGTCTACACTGAATATCTAGTCTACACTAAATGCAGAGTGTATATATATATATATATATATATATATATATATACTAGACTGTATATTATTAATAAATACACTGTCACTAACTGACTAACCTGCCTGCCAAATCTAGCTCAATCTATCTCCATCCACAGTCACACACTATACACAGTCACTATGTAAGCAGTCTTATATAGTGTGGTCCCCCTGAGCCATGATTGACCAATTATGGCAGAGCACGCTGTGATTGGCCAGAGCATGCGGGTCAGGTGCATGTTTTGGCCAATTATCAGACATTCTCGCAGTGCATTATAGGGTGTCCCATGACGCTCGAATTTGCCATGAACGCCCCATAATATTCGCTGTTCTGTGAACGTGCGAACACCCGATGTTCGAGTCGAACGAGCATCAAGTTCATCCCTAGTCAAAACTTCCCATTTTTGAAGACAACCAGGGTTGTATAAAAATTATGCAATAAGAAAGGGTCCATCCTAGGACCAAACACATCAATGTCAAATATCACCTACTGAGGGACAATCAAGAGCAAGGTGTTATTGCACTCACCAAGCCTTTATTGGAGGAACGTCATAGTTATTTCCAGAAGAAGCTGAATGTAATTTGACAAAGCACATGCTGTTGAGAAGGGGTGTTGGAAGAACAACAACATGTAATGTAAAGTTGCTTTTATAAACTAAACAATATACACTGTATGCATTATACCTATCCATGCAGCAGGTGGCGCCGTAGTATTATAGTGTATAGTAAATGTTTTCTATGATATGACAGGATCTTTGTCTATCCTCTGTCTATATACTTGTCTATCCTCTGTCTATGTACTTGTATACTCCTGTTTTCTGGAAGACATGCATTGCTAATCCTCCATGAAAGTAAAGTATTCGCTGCATACAACAAGCTTTCAAGTGAATGACTCAAAAACCTGCTAATAGTTTGGAGTCCACTGATCTAGAGCAACTGCCCATGCAGTGCACAGCATTTGCCTTTAGTAAATCAACCTCCCTGTGTTCTTAAAGAAATTCTCCACCCATAACTTTTGCTTAATTTTGATTCAGGTTGAATCACTCACTGAATTCTGACAGCAAGATCTCTGCAGTAAAATTACCAGATTTGCTGACCTACAGTGGCCATTGTGAAGGTTTTTCATACTGTTAAATGGATGTATCGTTTATTTTACAGCATAAAAAGAATAAGATACAAATGAAAGTCCATTTGCGAGCCCACCAACATTCATCTAAAATTTTTATTTGAACTTTGGATGGATTTAGTCTTTAGTTATTATTTTTATTACACATGATTTATATAGCGCCAACAGTTTGCGCAGCACTTTTTAGTCAACCAAAAGTCATATTTGAGCTACAGTATATTGGACAGATATTGATTTACAGGGCGGCTTCTAATATCTTGGAGAGAATTCAACAGTAATGCCGTGTACACACGAGCGGATTTTCCGTCGTAAAAATCTTGGATGTTTTTTCCGATGGAATTCCGCTCAAGCTTGCTTGCATACACACGGTCACACAAAAGTTTGCTGAACTTTCGACTGTCAAGAACGCGGTGACGTACAACACTACGACAAGCCGAGAAAATTAAGTTCAATGCGTCAAATTGTTTCCGAGCATGCGTAGGAATTTTGCGCGTCGGAATTGCTACAGACGATCTGAGTTTCCGATCGTAACTTTTTCCGACCGAAAAATTGAGAACCTGCTCTCAATCTTTTGCTGGCGGGAATTCGGTCAGCAAAAGTCCGATGGAGCATACACACGGTCGCATTTTCTGACCAAAAGCTCTCATCGGTCTTTTGCTGGATTTCCGATCGTGTGTACGCGGCATAAGATCTTTCCAATAGAGTTCCTGTCTCTACTACCCTACCATGTTGTCTCACTTTTCATTAAGGAGTCTCAGTGTTCCTGCTGTACTCTCTGTAATGGCAAATGCATTGAAAATGCAACAAAAAAATAGGACTCCCTTTTGGTTGCCAAAGCAGGTGAGCGGAGTACTATAGCTCTCTATACATACAGAAAGCCAGATAGTGGTTCAGTCCAAAATCTTCTTCCAAAAAAACAGCCAGCAGAATTGGATGGAGTAAAGTAACCCTTTGATGTTTTTTTTTTTTTTTTAGGGCTGTGGAAATTAAAGATTAATTCCTCGATTAATCTTCAATTTTTTTGATCGATCAAAATTCTTTTGTTCGTTACTCGCCTCTCCGCCGGCTTCCAGGTCTTCGGGGAGTTCCGTCAGAGATCTGGTGACGTCACTGACATCGACGTTACCGGACTCCTCCCCTTCCCCAAGTGCCTCCATCTGTTAATGAAGGGAAGGGGGGAGGAGTCTGGTGACGTTGAAGTTCTGATTGAACGTAACGCGTACGGGGGAGGAGCTATGCAGGACGTCACCTGCTGCTGCCCTACGGAACTAACACGATTGTCCGCTTTACATGCTGTGTTTTTATCATCTTTATGTGAGTAGTTTATGTTTAAACACAAAAATTGAATCTTATACTTAAGCGGTGAGCACTTAGATCTTTTCTTTCTACCCATGATCTGGTGTCCTTGCTGAGATCTAAGGAGACGTGAGAGAAGTTTATGGTCCGTGTTAACCCTTTTGATACCCGCTTGCATGACCACCTGTTTGCACAGGGGTCCATGAAATAAGGTGAGAGTGATCAGTTAGACCGGAGGTGGAGGTAGTGTAACGCTACTGTGGAATTTTTTTTTACTTACGTCAGTGCTACAGTTTGAATTTAAAACGTATTTGTGTGAACTGTGAAGTTAAGTCATGGATTGTGGAAACTAACTAGTCTCGGGTGATTGTATATAGTGTATACCACATTTACCACTGACTAATGCAGAGTTGCAATGCAAGGAGATCAGCTAAAAGTAGTTGGATCTGTATGTGCGTTATAATTAATCGAAATTTGTCGATTAATCGATTTTAAAAAAATCAATTAATCGAACATGAAAATTTTAATCAGTAACAGCCCTATTTTTATTTTTTTTGCATAATGCTCAGAATTGCAAGTAAAAGATCTCAAATGCATAAGATCCAAACTCACACATGCGATGCATACTATTATATATGGATACATTTACATAATAAACCTTAGCAGAGAGTCCCTATGAGAGAATCATAGAGAGTTAATTGGCAGAAATCAGATAATGAGTTAGAAAGGAGAATCAATTAGCCGATAACACAGAGAAAAGACTCCCGTGACGGGGGAGGAGTTCAAAGGTAAAACCCTTAAAGTCCTTTGAGGCAGAAAAGCCAGGCTTCAATTGTCAGGGTGGTGGAGGAGGGGAAAATATGGATCTGCAAAGCGGATGAATGGCAGACGACCATAAGACGATAAGCAGAGTGTAAGGAAATAGCTGAAAGGAGGAAGAAGCTTTATAATGAAGATGAAATAATACGCAAGCCGTGCCAGGCCTTGGCACAGTGCCAGGCAATGAATATTTGTCGGTCCATCCACCTCTATGAATAAGTTAATGAGCGGTGAATCACCCACTTGCATGAGGTCATCCTGCCACATTACAAATTCCACATACTCGATTTTGCGGCACTCTGACAATTGGGCTGGAATATTATGAATTTCTTTTAATCTAGAAAAGTACTTCATGTCTAGAGCTTCGTGTGTTTGGGACTTGAGATGAGTGAATTGATTGAGCCTGAACAGACCACTTAAAGTGGATTTAGGTTGAAGTGCATGTGTAAGAACAACACGTCCAAGTATTAGTTACATCTTACAAAAATCCCAGTACTCAACCTAACCGAACTTCATCTGCTTTTCTCTTCAAAAGGACAGTGCCATCTTTGTTCAGGCATCATAGAGTCTAGTGGCCTCCAACTGCTAGCCCTAATCTGGCCCTGCACTATTTCTCCTACTTACACCAGCAGTGGGGCATAATTCCTGCCACTGACACCAACAATGGGGCACTATTTCTCCCACTTACACCAGCAGTGGGGCATAATTATTGCCACTAACACCAACGATGGGGCACTTTTCCTCCCTCTAATATCGATGATCGGCACTATTTCTTCTGCTGGCACCAATGATGGGGCACTATTACTTCCATTGTTACCAATGATGGGGTACTATTCCACTGATTGACACCAATGATGGGAAGCTATTTTGCCCACTGATAGCAATGATGGGCTGCTATTCATTCCACTGAAACCAACGATGGGGCACTATTTCTCCCACTTACACCAGCAGTGGGGCATAATTCCTGCCACTGAAACCAACGATGGGGCACTTTTCCTCCCTCTAATATCGATGATCGGGCACTATTTCTTCCATTGGCACCAATGATGGGGCACTATTTCTTCCACTGGCACCAATGATGGGGCACTATTTCTTCCACTGGCACCAATGATGAGGCACTATTACTTCCACTGTTACCAATGATGGGGTACTATTCCACCGATTAACACCAATGATGGGAAACGATTTCTCCCACTGATTGCAATGACTGGCTGCTATTCATTCCACTGATACCAACCATGGGGTACTATTCCTCCCACTGATACTAATAATAGGTCAATATTCCTTCCACTGATACCAATGATGGGGTACTATTCCTCCCACTGACACCAATGATAGGAAAGTATGCCCTCACTGATACCAATGGTGGGGCACTATTCCTTCCACTAATACCAACCCTGGAGCACTATTCCACCCCTAATACCAATGATGGGGCACTATGCCTTCCACTAATACCAACCCTGGACAGGGCTGGTGAAAAGATTTTTGACACCCTAGGCAAAACCTAATTTTGCTGCCCCCCCCCCCGTGGCTCCACCCCTGACTCCACCGCTTTGCCCTGCCCATGTATACCCCACATTTTTAATGAAGCACCCATCAAATGCAGCCCACCAGTGCCTATCAAATGCAGCCTCACCAGCGCCCATCAATGCAGCCTCACCAGCGCCCATCAATGCAGCCTCACCAGCGCCACTCAAATGTACCCTTCCAGTGCCCATCAATAAATATTTGCTTGCTTTTATTCATTTGGGAGACGGGACAAAGATACAATCCTCCGCTGTCACTGCGCCTCTGACACTATGTGCGAACGGAGCGGTGGCTGCCTGCTGATGCTGAAACTTAGTTGCTTGCTGCAGAGAGAAGAGAGTATGAACACCAGTGGCCAGGCGCCCTAGGCAGGAATGCACCCTAGGCGGCCAGGCGCCCTAGGTGGCCGGGCGCCCTAGGCAGGAATGCACCCTAGGCGGCTGCCTAGTGGTAGCACCGGCCCTGACCCTGGAGCACTATTCCACCCGCTAATACCAATGATGGGGTACTATTCCTACCACTGATATCAAACATTGGGCACTATTCTACTCATTAATACCAATGATGGAGCATTATTCCTCCTCTTATCAACCACAGGTGCTATGTAATTTCCTTATTCCCACTGGTCGCAATCCCGCCCCCTAATGTCTGAAAGACAGTAAACTGGCCTTTTGTGTGGCAGGGGAGAGCGACTTACGTGAACAGTTTGATGTACTGTAAATGCTGTAAATAATGTGCCCACGCTAAAAATTGTAGGTCAATAATAAGCACAAGCATGTCACTATTTTGTGCAGAGATTTTCCAAATTTTGTAACAGGTTATGATTTTTCTACATTCTATGGAAAAAAGAAAGGAAGAAAATTATCAGTTCACAAAAAAACACAGAAGCAGCTCCTAGAGGCAAATCAGATGCCCGACCACCCATCTTTCTCATTACAAGTTCTTATCATTACTTTTCATTTATGTATGCTCTCTTCTCTCTGCTGAGCATTAGAGCAGTAATTAAAAATCAGGGTATTGATTTAAAATGAGAAGTCGTTGAAATCACTAAATAAAACCAATTAATGAATTGATCTGTTTCTTGGATTGGAATAACAACTAATACCCTTCACCAGTTATTCTCAACCCATGTAATTATTGACACGTGATGATAACTTTCTATATTTGTAACAATCAGACAACCATTGGTAATGAAAAACACATTAACACGGTTCTAAATATTAACCACTTGAGCTCTGAAAGGTTTTACCTCCTTCATGACCAGGACATTGTTTGCTAGTCAGCAGGGCTGGTGCAAGGATTTTTGACACCGTAGGCAAAACCTCATTTTACCGCCCCCCCCCCCCCATTGGCTTTGCCCCCTGACTCCACCCCCTTTGTCCTGTCCATGTATACGATGGAGGTGGCGGAGGTGGAGATTTTTGCAGCGCCTCTCCACCTATTTGTTCAGCCTTGGTCCACAGGCCCGCACCTGTGCCTCTGGACCCAGCCTAAAGACAAATAGTGGTGGCACCGGCTCGCTTCCTCATGCCAGCCATGGTCCGCAGGTATTTTTTGACAGGCTGGGGTAGTATATGTACAGGCTAACTCTGTAACTGCCTGTCTGTACAAGCAGACAGATACACTGACAATGCTTTACAGTCTCCTAGTAAAAATAATAATAAATGCACATTTATTTACCTGCAAAAAGATCTGAATTTTTATTTTATTTTACAAAGGTGAACTTGAACCTCCACACCTTAAATCACCCCAATTCCTGTATTTTCACATCTCAGATGGCCACAATTGCTTCATCACAGTAGTCCCCTGCACACCTTTTCGTCATTGTACCACCTAGAATGCCTGTTCCCCTCTGCACCCCCCCCCCGCACCTCTGTTCTCCACTGTATCCCACCCTCCACCTCTATTCCACACTGTAACCCCCGACCCCACCGCACACACACACATCAGTTCCCCCCTGCACATCTGTCCCCCTCCCCTGCACACCTGTTGCCCCCTGCACATCAGTTCCTCTCTGTACCCCCCCTGCACATCTGTCCCCCCTGCACACCTGTTCCCCCTGCACATCAGTTCCTCTCTGTACCCCTCTGCACATCATTCCCCCCTGCACATCAGTTCCTCTCTGTGCCCCCCCTGCATATCAGTTCCTCTCTGTACCCCCCTGCACATCTGTCCCCCCGCACATCAGTTCCTCTCTGTGCCCCCCTGCACATCTGTCCCCCTGCACATCAGTTCCTCTCTGTACCCCTCTCTGTACCCCCCCTGCACATCTGCCCCCCCCCTGCACATCAGTTCCTCTCTGTACCCCCCTGCACATCTGTCCCCCCTGCACATCTGTACCCCCCCCCTGCACATCTGTCCCCCCTCACTGTCCCCCCTGCACATTAGTTCCTCTCTATACCCCCCTGCACATCTGCCCCCCCCCCCCTGCACATCAGTTCCTCTCTGGACCCCCCTGCACATCTGTCTCCCCCTGCACATCAGTTCCTCTCTGTACCCCCCCTGCACATCTGTCCCCCCTGCACATCATTTCCTCTCTGGACCCCCCTGCACATCTGTCTCCCCCTGCACATCAGTTCCTCGCTGTACCCACTGCACATCTGCCCCCCCTGCTGATCAATTCAGGAAGGGGCTCTCTGGGGACCCTGATGTAAGGAGAGGCTCTTTGGGGATCCTGATGTAAGGGGGCCTCTCTGGGGACCCTGATGTAAGGAGAGTCTCTCTGGGGACCCTTATGTAAGGGGGGATCTCTGGGGACCCTGATGTAAGAGGGGCTCTCTGGGGACCCTGAAGTAAGGGGGGGGGCTCTGGGGACTCTGATGTAAGGGGGAGCTCTCTGGGGACCCTGATGTAAGGGAGAGCTCTCTGGGGACCCTGATGTAAGGAGGGGCTCTCTGGGGACCCTGATGTATGGGGGGGGGCTCTCTTGGGACCCCAATGTAAGGGGGATCCACACTATCTAACAGTATTTTATATATATATATATATATATATATATATATATATACACACACACACACAAGATACCTATACTGCCTTATGGATGGTGACACCAGCCGGCCCTGCAGGTATTTAAAAAATCAGAATCCCCAGCAAGTGGCTGGGGATCCGGATTTTGCCGCCGCCCTACCCTGGCACCCTAGGCAGCCTTATCGGCAAGGAAAGAATGAAGAAGCATTATTCAGAGAAAAAAACAGTACATTATATGGGCGGTATATGTGAACAAATGACACATAATGGAAATGAATACACCATGTTAACATGATCTAAATCATATGAAATATCGGTATGGATGTCACACCACTTTCTCAAACTCAATCTTTCTAAAACTGAGCTTGTTATATTTCATCCTTCCCGGTCCCCCCCTCCACATGACTTTACCATTAAGATAAACAGCACATCCATTGGTCCCTCCACACATACCAGGGTGCTGGGTGTAATCAGAGGTGGCTCTAGACTTTGTGAGGACTTAGGCAAAACTTAGACATGAGGCCCCACTCACGTCCATAATGAGAAAAATAATTTAAGCAATAAAAAATAACTATGACATGGCGCTGCCGCCTTCCCTCCTCTTCTCTCCCGCTGACTGCTGTGGGAGACCTTCAGGAAAAGGAGCTGGTAAATATGTAATTTACCAGCCCCTTCCTTTTCTAAATGAACACAGTGAGTGTGTGACTGTGTTTACTCTGCTTAGGTTTATGAATGGAGAGGAGCCTCTGTCTCCTGTTCATTCATCTGCAGTGTAGCTGAGACTGCAGAGAAAGGGGTTTGGGAATGTGTTTCCTCAGTCCGTTTCTCGGTCTAAAAAGTGAGACTACAGGGGCCTGTTTAGACCCCTGATATCTCACCAAAGAAGCCAAATAACTCTCACTAAAAAACGTAATTTAAAAAAAATTAAAATAATACCACTGTAAAAAAATAAAAAAATTAAAAATCAGACTAAAATTTCTAATCAGACTAAAAAGCCATGCCCAATATGTAGCATAATTGAGCCACGGTCACTATATGGCACAGGTCACCATCTCCCTAGTAGGAGCCCCAGTGCATTACTTTGCCCATGATGCTATTATGATGGCACTGTACAATGGTGTGTAGGAGAGGAAAGTGGAAGGTATGACAGTGGGTAGTATGTACATTAGAGGGGTGCGGAGTGTATGGTGATGGGTAGTATGTACATTAGAGGGGTGCAGAATGTATGGCGTGGGGTAGTATGACATGAGAGGGGTGCGGAGTGTATGTGGGGGTAGTATGTACATGAGACGGGTGCTGAGTGTCTGTGGTGGGTAGTATGACATGAGAGGGGTGCGGAGTGTATGGTGGTGGGTAGTATGTACATGAGAGGGGTGTGGAGTGTATGGTTGGGGGTAGTATGTATATGAGAGGGGTGTGGAGTGTATGGTGGGGGTAGTATGTACATGAGAGGGGTGTGGATTGTAGTTGGGGGGTAGCATGTACATGAGAGGGGTGTGGAGTGTATGGTGGTGGGTTGTATGTATATGAGTGGGGTGTGGTGTGTATGGTGGGGGTAGTATGTATATGAGAGGGGTGTGGAGTGTAGTTGGGGGGTAGCATGTACATGAGAGTGGTGTGGAGTGTATGTGGGTGGGTAGTATGTACATGAGAGGGGTGTGGAGTGTATGTTGGGGGGTAGTATGTACATGAAAGGGGTGTGGAGTGTATATGGGGGGTAGCATGTGCATGAGAGGGGTGTGGAGTGTATGGTGGGGGGTAGTATGTATATGAGAGAGGTGTGGATTGTTGTTGGGGGGGTATTATGTACATGAGAGGGATGTGGAGTGTATGTGGGGGGTAGCATGTACATGAGAGGGGTGTGGAGTGTATGTGGGGGGTAGCATGTACATGAGAGGGGTGTGGAGTGTATGTGGGGGGTAGTATGTATATGAGAGGGGTGTGGAGTGTATGGTGGGGGGTAGTATGTATATGAGAGGGGTGTGGATTGTAGTTGGGGGGGTAGCATGTACATGAGAGTGGTGTGAAGTGTATGTGGGGGGTAGCATGTACATGAGAGGGATGTGGAGTGTATGTGGGGGTAGCATGTACATGAGAGGGGTGTGGAGTGTATGTGGGGGTAGTATGTATATGAGAGGGGTGTGGAGTGTATGGTGGGGGGTAGTATGTATATGAGAGGGGTGTGGATTGTAGTTGGGGGGTAGCATGTACATGAGAGGGGTGTGGAGTGTATATGGGGGTAGCATGTACATGAGAGGGGTGTGGAGTGTATGGTGGGGGGTAGTATGTATATGAGAGGGGTGTGGAGTGTATGGTGGGGGGTAGCATGTACATGAGAGGGGTGTGGAGTGTATATGGGGGTAGCATGTACATGAGAGGGGTGTGGAGTGTATGGTGGGGGGTAATATGTATATGAGAGGGGTGTGGAGTGTATGGTGGGGGGTAGTATGTATATGAGAGGGGTGTGGATTGTAGTTGGGGGGGGTAGCATGTACATGAGAGGGATGTGGAGTGTATGTGGGGGGTAGCATGTACATGAGAGGGGTGTGGAGTGTATGTGGGGGGTAGCATGTACATGAGAGGGGTATGGAGTGTATGTGGGGGGTAGTATGTACATAAGAGCAAGTGTCAAGTAATGCTTTAAAGCTTTAAAGTAAGTAAAATCAAGAACAGAAGAAAAATCTAAATCAAATCGATTATTGGTGTGATTACCCTTTGGCTTCAAACCAGCATCAATTCTTATACTTGCACACTTTGTACACTTGCACAAAGAAGCACGACCCTCAGCATCAAAAGCTGGTATTGCGCTCTGTAGCAGAAATGACTTCCTGTAAGCATTTTGTATAAATGCACACCAGTTTGACATTGACAACATTTTTGACCCTGTAATAAAAAGTTGGGGTTCTTAATGACTTCTTTTAGCATCAGGCAGTCAGCACTTGGGTTGAATTTGCTGGGCCATCTAAACTTGGACAAATTAGCATTCCTTTGAAAGCTACACCCTTTGAAGATCTGTTTAATTAAATCAGAATAATTGATTTCAAATCAATTATTCCCAATGGTTGAACTAGATGGACTAGTGTCTTTTTTCAAACTTACTAACTATGTAACTTGGGATCCATGGTAAAGGTAAAAGAAAACTCTTTTGACTGCATCCATCCACCACCACAGAATATGTAGCAGGTCCCCTGGGGTCTGTCCACATATTGTACAGTCTGGATTCGATCTATGGCCATATTGATGCAACCTTTGTGTTCTTTGAGTTCTGTGAAAAATAGTTAGTTTAATGATGTTTTGAGATGGTGACAATGACACCACCGGACAGACCTTTAGTATCAATGTCCATTGATCATCTGTCAGAGATACCTAGATCCTCCTCCCATTTCAGTTTGCAGGGGTAACTGACTTTGTGTATTGAGGGCCAAATTGGGAGAATGGTTATCACAGACAGTGAAAATTGGCCCATTGTAGTGGAGACTCGAGCCACTGGGAAGGTCATATTTAATAAGAATCAGGGTCAAAATTTGATTTGTGTAGCAATTATTTATAATGTTTTAATGAAAGAGGAGCTTTTCTGTGAACTGCAGAAGTGGTTATGATTAAACAACCATTATAAATTGCTAAGAGTATAGATATGATCAGAGGATGCAATAAGAAGAGGCAAAATCTTAACGGAAGTCCCACTTGACTTTATAGAACTATTCCCAAGGACTGTGCCTACTGTGTCCATGCCTCCTTTCCATCATACTGACTGACAGCAAGAAGAAAGCACTGATGGCTCCCACTGAGTTGATTTCTTTTCATTCCACTGATGAACTGGCATGTGACCGCATACTGGCAGCAGTTTCTCCTAATTTCTCATTGTTGGTTGTTTTGCAATTGTATGGACTTATCATTTGATATTTTTTATGTACTTTTTCTTTCTTAATTACTCCTTTTTTTTTGTAAAGCTTTAGGAGATGGCATTACATTTTTTTTTAAATAATTCTAACGACATTAAAGTCTATCTAAACCCAAGAAAAAAGGAATATATTGTAGCTTACCAGCCCGTAGATGTGATGGTTGAATTATTTTTCTCCTTTCAGACTTTTTATTTACTTAAAGCGGTTCTGCACTGTCTGTATGTTTTGTTATTTTTTTTAGTGCAATGCAATGGCTTGTGAGATCTAGTTTAAGTACTCACGTGTCCTATTTCTGTAAATCGCTGCTGCCGGTTTTCGTCAGATAAAAGAATTTTACAAAACCTTTCCTGCTGGTTGCCATCTTGCCTGTGGGCATGTGAACCCACACAGGCACTTCAGATGGCCCAGCATGCACTGCCGTTACTGCGCCGATCTCGCGCATGCGCAGTAACGGCAAAGAGTAGCTCACGTTCCCGGACATCTTCCGAAATCTCGCAAGATTTCGGCACATCTGCCGTCATCTCACTAGATTTCGGAAGATGTGGCCGAAATCTCGCGAGATTTCGGAAGATGTCCGCACTGACTCCTGGGATCAATGACACCAGATCCCAGGAGACAGTGCGACGTGACGAGGATCGACGCAGAGACCCCGCCCACCGCCGCAGAGACAGAGGAAAGAACGTCAGCGATTACAAGGTAAGTGGAAAAAAACACACTTCATTTAGTACTCTTTGCCTGATTTGGAAGGCAAAGAGATTTACTAAATGAAATGTGTGCAGAACCGCTTTAAAAGAAAAGTATGGGAGTGTGGGGTGTTTTTTTTTTTATATTCAACCCTATTTACCTACCAGGATGCAGCATCGCTCCAGAACATCAAACACTGCCGATTGCTCGGTTCCCACAGCTCCGTGAGCAGAGAACTGGTGACTGTCAGTCTCCGCTTTAAGCCTAGAACACCGTCGGGATTGGACCTGCTGACATTCAGCCTGTGTGTGCAGCTGCCGGTCTGACAGAAGGGGAGATCACGATACTAGCATCAGATTGTTAGTAAAGTGGCTCTGACCAGTGTTAATTTTGTTGACTAAAATACGACTAATGCCGCGTACACACGATCGGAAATTCCGCCAGCAAAAGTCCGATGAGAGCTTTTGGTCGGAAAATGGGACCGTGTGTATGCTCCATCGGACTTTTGCTGGCGGAATTCCAGCCAGCAAAAGATTGAGAGCAGTTTCGATCCAAAATTCTGATCGTCTGTACCAATTCCGATGTGAAAAATTCCTACGCATGCTCGGAAACAATTCGACGCATGCTCGGAAGCATTGAACTTAACTTTCTCGGCTCGTCGAAGTGTTGTATGCCACTGTGTTCGTGACGGTCGAAAGTTCAGCGAACTTTTGTGTGACCGTGTGCATGCAAGCCAAGCTTGAGAGGAATTCCGTTGGAAAAAACATCCAAGATCCAGTAAAACTAAAACAACTGAGATGACTAAAATACGACTAAAACTAAAATGGAATTTTAGTCAAAAGACTAAAACTAAATTGAAATTTGACTTCAAAATTAACACTGGTCTGTAGTGCATGTTCATACCTCCAATACCATAAATAATAACATTAGATTTTTCACTCCAGCAGTATATAATGAGTTTGGAAATTGTAGAGAAATGTTAACTAATGCATTACAATTTAATTACACCCAATAGATTTTAGACGACTAAAATTTGTTTTAGTCGACTAAAATGTACTGGAGGTTTAGTCGACTGAATACGACTAAAACAAAAACAATTGCAGAAGACTAAAATGGGACTAAAATTAAAATGCCATTTTGTGCGAGTCCCAAGACGAAACAAACACAGCCTTGTTCACACGCCAGAAACATCAGATCAATGTATCCAATGACCATATGTTTATTGTCTTGTTAATTGCATTATGTAACAATTGACCTATTTTAATTGATCACATTTCTGTATTCTACTGTTTATTACAGCAGCTGTACCTGCAAATATGCTTTCTAATGTCCTGTCTTTAGCCCACAAAATAAAAATGATTTAAAAAAACAAATAAATAGTATACACGATCAGATTTTCCGACAATAAATGTTGGATGTGAGTTTGTTGGCTGAAAGTCCGACCGTGTGTATGCTCCATCGAACATTTGTTGTCAGACTTTCCGCCAACAAATGTTGGCTAGCAGGTTCTCAAATTTTCCGCCAACAAAACTTTGTTGTCGGAATTTCCGATCGTGTGTACACAAGTCGACGCACAAAAGTCCACGCATGCTCGGAATCAAGCAGAAAGAGCCGCACTGGATATTGAACTTCCTTTTTTCGCGGCTCGTCATACGTCTTGTACGTCACCGCGCTCCCACGTTCGTAATTGTTGGCCAACAATTGTGTAGCCGTGTGTATGCAAGACAAGTTTGAGCCAACATCCTTCGAACAAAAATCCATGGTTTTGTTGGCAGAAAGTCCGATCGTGTGTACGGGGTAGAAGACTAAAACCAAATCGAAATTCGCTGCCAAAAGTAACACTGGCTCTGACCTGAGCTGTCAGTTTTTTTGTTCAACCCGCTGAGTTGAACAAAAAAAAACTAGTAGTGTGTACCCAGCTTTATTCCCATGTACCTGGCAGTTAGGTGCATCAGGGGCATCACAAAGAATTATTTTTTCTTTGCAGAAAGTTTTCATTTTGAAACAAATGCAAGGCTGCACTTTTATTATATGATGTGATCAGTCCAAAATCGTTTATTAACCGCTTTAGCACCGGGCGATTTTATCCCCTTCCTTACCAGAGCACTTTTTGCGATTCGGCACTGCGTCGCTTTAACTAACAATTGCGCGGTCGTGCGACATTACACCCAAACAACAGCGGTTTTTTTTTGCGCTATAAACAAAAGAAGAGCGACAATTTTGAAAAAAACACAATATTTTTTACTTTTTGCTATAATAAATATCCCATTTTTTTTAACAAAAACAATTTTTTTACTCAGTTTAGACCGATACGTATTCTTCTACATATTTTTGGTAAAATCGCAATAAGCGTATATAGATCGGTTTGCGCAAAAGTTATAGCGTCTACAAAATAGGGGATAGATTTATTGCATTTTTTTTTTTTATGAGTAATGGCGGCGATCTGCGATTTTTTTTCGTAACTGCGACATTGCGGCGGACACTTCGGACACTTTTGACACATTTTTGGGACCATTCACATTTACACAGCGATCGTTGCTATAAAATTGCAGTGATTACTGTGTAAATGTGACTGGCAGAGAAGGGGTTAACACTAGGGGGCGCTGCAGAGGTTAATGTGTTCCCTAAGGTAGTGATTCTAACTGTGGGGGAGGGGACTCACAAGGGGAGGAGACCGATCAGTGTTCCTCCGTACTGGGATCACATGATCGGTCTCCTCTCCACTGACAGGACGTGGAGCTGTGTGTTTACACACACAGCTCCCAGGTCCTGCACGGTCCTGCTGTTTTCACGGGCAATCGCGGGTGCCCGGCGGACATCGCGGCCGCCGGGCACGCGCACCGGGTCCCGAGCGACGCCGCGGGCGCGCCCCCTAGCCGCCCAGGAATGGGAGGACGTCATATGACGCCCACCCAGGATGGGAGATCCACCTTGTGGGGGCGTCATATGACTATGGGCAGGATGGGAAGTGGTTAAAGAACAATTGCATTTTCAGCAGCCATGTTCTCTGCCTCAGCTGATGTAGATTGAGGCGCCACACCAACAGGTAAATAGTCCAGATACAATTTTATTCCAGTAGCATCAGGCAGAAGATCAAAAGGGAAATCCAATGCAATTTATGGGTCCAAAAATGCCTCCTTCATTAGGGCTCAAAACGGGAAACAATGTATATGGACTGACTCGAGGGTAAAGTGTTAATGGTATTTTTACCAATAGGGCAACCAGCACTACCTATCCACATTTCCGAAAAAAGTCCACACAACAGGTTTATTTGCAGTTTGAATTCACACCCTAAGTAGAGTCCTGGAAGGGGTTGTAAGCCAATTACAGAAGCAGAGAGGCAAAAAAATCTTATGGTTGCTACGGTTGTCAGTTATAAAAAAAAAAAATCACAGCTGGCAGCATTTTGAAATGGAAATGTAGGGTGTGTTTTTTTTTAAATCAAACTGATATGTATAACAGTTATGTTATATCACGTTTTTACATAACTGCAGTGTTCCCTTACAAGAGCAGCTTCTATTAGTTGAGATAACTAGGGGGTGGGTATAGAGAGACTATGGGTATCCCAGATTTCATAGGGGGGGCAGAGGTTCAGAGGCTGGGGGGAGAAAATGCACCATCTAAATCATCCAATACTTGTTCATTGTATACTATAAGGCAGTAATGGCAAACCTTGGCACCCTAGATGTTTTGGAAATACATTTCCCATGATGCTCAAGCTACACTGCAGAGTGCATGAGAATCATGGGAAATGTAGTTCCAAAACATCTGGGGTGCCAAGGTTCGCCATCACTGCTATAGGTGATCTTGAGCCCGTTTCTTCTCATGTGGCATCACCTGAGTGATCTGGGATCTAGCTTAGGCAATTTGAAGAATCAAGCTTTTCCAGGCCTTGCTAAAATTTTGTTTTGCTGCTGTGAGCACGTTTCATTAATTAAATAATGATTTATGTAATCTGGAGGTTTAAAGAGGAAGTAAACCCTGATGGGTTTACTTCCTTTTTGTTTCCCTGCAAAGGCAAAGCATAATGGGCTACTGTGCATCGTATAGTAGCCCATTATGTGTCACTTACCTGACACAGGAGCCTGCGATGTCCCCGTTTCCTCGCCGGCTGAAAGCGTCCATCTTCCTTCCGGGGTCATGGACTCCGGCTCTGTGACAGGCCGGAGTCACGTGGCGTGCGTGTGGGAGCCGCCAGTCACGGCATGTCCTTTAATGAAAACGGCACGCCATGACCCTTCTAAAGTGCGCATTCAACGAATACATTGGCGCATGCGCAGAAGGAATCCTCGTACGGGGAATTGTAAATATCTCCTAAACTGTGTTGGTTTAGGAGATATTTACAGCACCTACAGGTAAGCCTTAATCTAGGCTTACCTGTAGGTGAAAGTGTGTTGTAAGGGTTTACAACCACTTTAAGATTGTGTAATGCATATTTTGTGTGCATTGGTATTGGGTAGTCAAGCATTCTTGCTAGCATTTGGAAACCCATGGTCCAAAATTGTTGGGCTATTGGGAAACTCCACCAAATGTGGTAGAATGCGTCAATCTGTCCACAACCTTGAAAACCTAGAGGGGAATAATTGGGGACATATTGGTCGATTTTGGTTGGTCCCCCCCCAGGCATTACATGAGCACTAGGGGTGCAACGGATCGTCGCCGATCCGTGATCCGAACGGGCCACCCCGTTCGGATCGGCACACCCCGCAATCCGCGGAGCCCTCCGCGATCCGCGGAGCCCTCCGCGGCCTCGGCCTTAGGAAAGTCCGTGGCTTCGGCCTAGCTCCGGAGCGTCGGCGGCCATCTTTGTACACCCGGCGGCCTTAGGAAAGGCCGCGGCTTCGGCCTAGCTCCGGAGCGGTGGCCATCTTGGTACACCCGGCCACTGTTTACAATGTGCTTGCTCCGTCAAATGACGGAGCGATCACTTGTAAACATACCCTGCATTACCCAGCCAATATCCTGCATTTACTCTGCATTACCCTGCATTTACTCTGCATTACCCTGCATTTACTCTGCATTACCCTGCATTTACTCTGCGTTACCCAGCCAATACTCTGCGATACTCTGCGTTACCCAGCCAATACTCTGCGTTACCCAGCCAATACTCTGCGATACTCTGCGTTACCCAGCCAATACTCTGCGATACTCTGCGATACCCAGCCAATACTCTGCGTTACCCAGCCAATACTCTGCGTTACCCAGCCAATACTCTGCGTTACCCAGCCAATACTCTGCGATACCCAGCCAATACTCTGCGATACCCAGCCAATATTACAGTGGGGAGAGGATGTGGATATTACAGTGGGGGAGATGACGTGGATATTACAGTGGGGGAGATGACGTGGATATTACCGTGGGGGAGATGACGTGGATATTACAGTGGGGGAGATGATGTGGATATTACAGTGGGGGAGTTAGCGTGGATATTACAGTGGGGGAGTTAGCGTGGATATTACAGTGGGGACTATATTGTGGCGGAATTTTCACAGGTTTTTGCAAATTCAATTATTATTTGCTGATCCGAAAAATGATCCGATCCGTGACTCCTGATCCGAGGATCGATCCGATCCGTGAGTTTTTTGATCCGTTGCACCCCTAATGAGCACAGTTTTGTAGCCGCCCAGATTTTGTGACCAATCCTTGTTCTCAAAGTTTAACCCCAATGAAGGCCTCTTGAGTTCCCTAGGGAAAGAGAGCCTTGACTGATGGGGGCATGGCTAGGTGCATGACAAGGAGAACGATTGGTTGGGACAGTTGGGATGGGATGGGCCTGAGCTCAGGGAACGTGTGCCCCAGGGAATTCTGGGTCTTTCGGAAGAGTCGTTTGGAAGAGCTGCCCACCCTCCCGCCCCTTTTTTCCTATTTTATGGTATGTCACAGCTTGTTGTAGTTTTCTTGACCTTGCCAGGAGTTAAAGTTGCTGTAATGGGCTATGCCCTTGATGGAAAATTGGAAGTAGGCTGTCTGTCCAGCACTTATGGTAAGGACAGGCCCCACTTCCCTCTTTTGGTTAAGTGCTCACAGTACGACTGTGACTGGCACTGGTTGAATATGTTCACATGTTATGTGTTGGAATTTAAGAAAGCTGTGGCCTTGCCCTTTCCAACCTAATGGTTGTAAGTGTCTTATTTAATGGGGTAAAGGGCAAGGGTGGTGGGGGACTTGATCCCATTGTGTTACGTTAATTGGGACCTAAGCCCATTGCGCCTCAGCAGTCATGTCCTTAGCACCATTTCTGGATATATGTGGGGGGGGGGGGGGTTGCTGGACAGCTGGAGTAGAGAGCATGATGTATAGAACAGATTCTTGGAGTCCTTCCACAATTTTTTTCTCGACATAAATTGTATCTCATGATATAGATTTGGAAGAAGGCACAGGTCATATTTCATGTGGTGCCATTGACAAGGCTCAGCAGCTGTATTGATCTTTGAAACTATTATGTCTTCCTTTGTTAGCACCTGGCAGTGAATCAGTAAATGTGTTTAGTACCTGTTTTCCAAAGTCAGAATCAGCTGTTTCTTGAATAACTCAATGTAAGTCACACAACCAATACAGAGAAAATCACAGAACAGATAAATCAGTACAGGAAAACATTTTCACATGGACTTTTAATTTCTATCTGAGCCCTGCAGAACACTGGACGTGCATGATACAGCTAATTGTAATATTGGATGGATTTATTTTTTTCCTTGTTGCTTCCAACCGGGGAAGGTCTTCTTTCACAAGTGTCTATCATTCCCTTTGATTTTCTGGCTGTGTATTTTCATTACAGTGCACACTTGCAGGCACATTTAAAGCCGATCTCCACATATTATTTTAATGAAAGCAGCAGATTGAAAATTACTTTTGAAATTGCATGACCATGTTAAAGCTTAATTTAGATTTTAGTGATTGGGTTTATTCAATGCAAACATCAGATCTGCCTTTTAATTAGCTTTATTCAGATGTGTTTCATTTTCACACAGGGGTCAACATACAGTATACCAGCGTTTCTGAACCTTTTTTCAGTCAAGGCACCCTTTAAAATTATGGACAATCTTATGGCACCCTTTAGGCTCCATTCACACTGATGAAGGTGGAATCACCACAATTCGGCCCACGATTTCAAATCACTGCAAAACGTGGGACGCGTTTGCGATGCCATTACTTCTAATGGCACCCCAATTGCGCCACAATTTTGCCCTGATTGTCACATTGGTAAATCCCGCTGCAATCCCAGCAAATCGCAACGCGCGATGCTGTCGCCCAAAGGAAGCTCATGTTCCTTTTTGAGTGACAATCGTACCACCTTGTGATTGCAGCCCAATTTAACGCACGACAATCGCGGCACGATTGGGGTGCCATTAGAAGAAATGACATGGCAAACACGTCCCGCGTTTTGCAGCAATTTGAAATTTGAGGGTGGAATCGCAGTGATTCTGCCTGCGATCAGGAGGGAATGGAGCCTTAAAATGATGGACAGTCTCAAGGCGACCTATTCTAAAATGAATGAAAAGGGTTTCTGATAGAGAAAACTATAGGAGTTGTGCCACAACATGATACATCCCAATTGTATCAAAGAAGAAAAAACCCTAGGGTGGGACATTAAGGGCACTACCACATAAACAATAAGAAGTAGTAAAGTATTATTAAACATTTATTAGAGAACATATATTAAATATTGCACATAGCCGTGCATACAGTGTATACAAAAGTGCAATTACAAATACAACTTCCTGAAGCTGACACGCTTATAAAATTTGAAAAAGTATGGCATCCGTGGATAAAAAATTATTTACTATCAAATTTTAACAAAGAAGTTCTATTACTATGGTAGCTGACCCAATGGGTAAGTGATTACAGTATATGGATTCTGAGTGATATGGTGGCCCTCGACTCAACCCTGCGGACCTCTCTTCCTAGTTTCTTCTCTTCCTATCTTTCCTTTCTTCTCTATCTATTCCTATTATGATTTTGAAGCTTTCCTACTTCAGAAGATAATTCCTCTAATAAACCATACCATTAATGTGCGTTATTGTTATAGCAGTAATTATAGTTGAATTTATAATTTACATTGTATTGAATATATAACTCTGAGCTTCATTACTTCTGTTGTATATTATGTACTTAACCTATTGTCAAATACTCTATTGTATGTTCAATAAAATCTTTTTGACAAGGAACAATACAACTTCCTGAGCCCGACACGTTTCGGAGATGAATGCTGTCTCCTTCATCAGGGTTTTGACAGAAAATATAGTATCTATAAAATTCAAACGCAAAGTGATTAACAATGGTTCAACCCTTCCAAGTAATGCTGAATAATCATACACAGAACACTAATGCCTCGTACACACGGTCGGAAAATCCGACCACAAAATCCATCGGATTTTTTCCGACGGATTTTGTCCGACACTGGTGTTGCATACACATGGTCGGACAAAGTTGTCGGAAAATCCGATCATTCTGAACGTGGTGACGTTTGTTGCCTACGACGGGACTACGTAGAGGCTAGTAGCCAATAGCTTTGGTCTTGTAATGTGATCTGAGCATGCGTGGCACTTTGTCCGTCGGAATTCGCTACACACGATCGGAAAAAGTCCGATAGGACTTTGTTGTCAGAAAATTTGAGAGCAGGAGATAAAACTTTGTCCGTCGGAAAATCCGACGGAAAAAGTCCGGTCGGAATTTCCGACAACATTGTCCGATAGGACATTTTCTGGCGGAAAATCCGACCGTGTGTACGGGGCATAAGGGTATTGGTAACTTGCATCATAATCATTTGCATGTACATAAAAGTATCCACATTTGTTTAAAAAGAGAATGACACTGTCACGTGGAGTCCTCCACTTTTGCACACACTGGTACCGACTAGTATTCCACTGTATCTCCCTCTCCCTCAGTTTCTCCATCACTCAGCTAATGTGACCCCAGTGCTGATGGAAAGGGGCAGAGGATGGTCAAACAAGGATGCCCTGCAGGCGATCAACAATTAGTCAGTGGGCAGAATGCTCCTTACTAGGGCTGAGATTTGGGTTTGGCCCAAACACATGTATGGCCAAACTCGGAAGGAAGATTTTAGTGCTGACCCAATCAGCTGCAGCTATTGCATTTCCAGTTGCCTATACACAAAGGGGCAGGGCTGCGTGTGACATCATCTACCTAATGTTTTTTTTTTTTAATCCAAACTGTTTTTTATTGATATCAAAGAGCAAAGGAAAAGGTACAGCAGTACAAAACAATTAAGATTTACGGAAGAATCAAATAAGGGAATACCATTTTTAGACATGAAGATAATGCATAGTTAATTCAAACAAACAGCAGACCATTTTCCTGAGAGTTACTGAGTACATTATCTGTCTTTTCTTACACACATCACATCAAAAAGTCAAAAGAAACAAAAACAAGAACAGAACATCCTAAACAAGGAGGGTACCAAAAGACTTACAATCCCATCAACAGGGAAATATGTATGATTATAGCTGAAAAAGCGTATCCATTACCAACTGTGGGGAGCCAGACCAGGGGTAATTAACCAGCTATGCCATATAAGATCAAATTTGCGCATTTCATTTCTATGGCGATAAGCAAGCTGCTCTCTGATTAGGAGGGAATTGACATACTCAATCCATTGCTTTTTTGTAGGTATAGTAGGCAACATCCAGTACCTGGCAATCAACTTTCTGACTAAATACAACAGACGGGTTATAATAATGTAAATACCTGGTTGGTACATTTCAGGATCAAGCGCTCCAAGCAAGCACACCAATGGGCTGTCAGAAATAGGTACTTGAGCAAGTGTAGAAATGACACTCAAGACATCAGTCCAGTAGCGTGCAAGCTTCGGGCAGCGCCAAATCATGTGTATAAAGTCACCTCTATGTATGTTGCATTTAGGACAGATGGGTGCATCCCTCCTACCCAGTCAAATAATCTGGCAGGTGTGTGATAAGCCCTGTGAAGAATGAACAGTTGAGAGCGCTTATGTGAGGCTGACAATGCAAAGATGGGAATTGATGCTAAGGCCATATCCGATTGATCACGGTCTATTTCTCCAATATCAGCAACCCTGTGTGTTCTACATTTCAATAAGGCATGATCCTGAATAGAAGATAACAATACCCCATAGGTACTAGATATTGAACCTTCACGGAGCTCAGCATAGATAACTTCAGTTACCAGTGAAAAGCTAGATGCGCTAAGATGAATGTCTGTTTTTGGGCTTGTATCGTGAGTCTAAGTTGGAGGTATTGATAGAATTGCCTAGGGGACAGTAGAAACTCAGAGCAAAATTGGACAATGACCATATGTCTTAAGTGTAGTACCGGTAAATAATTGGGGAACATACCAAATACCCTTCTGTTGCCATGCGCAGAATCTCTGCAAGTTACAGATTTCAGGGTAGGTAGGCTTGTTCCACAGGGGAGTAAATTCCAAGGGACTATTTATATACAGTGCCTTCTTTTGAGGCTCTCCATACTTTTTTAAGAAGAGTAGCTGTAGGGGAGTGGGAGGGGAGACTCTGTAGATTAATTTTTAAATGAGAAATTGCCGTCAAATCAGGGTTAGAGATAGTGACCATTTTAGCAAAAGGACCTGTGCTATTTCGATTACCCCAGTCGGCAATCTGTTGTAGCTGGGAAACCAGAAAGTACATTTTGGGACGTGGGACCTCCAGTCCTCCCCTTTCTTTACCATATTGTAAAGAAGCTAGACTTATACAAGCCTTTTTCTTCTTCCATATAAGGTCTCTGAACTGCGAGTCAATTTGCTTAAAACATTTTTGAGAGATCTAGATAGGGGAGTTATGGAAAATATATAGGAGCTGCGAGGCCCAGATAATTTTTATTAAATTGACTTAGAGAGCAGTAATTTACACCAGCAGTGTCTTTTTTGCCTTTGTCTATCCAGCTGGGGACCCAAATTCAGCCGGACGTAGCTAGATGGTTTTGGAGACACCATCACCCCAAGATTCCTAAAGGTAGTGGCTATAAGTATTTGGTTACCATCTGCGGGAAGTGGTGTGACCAGGGGGGTCTAAAGGTATAAGAATAGATTGACCAATTTATGGCAAATTCGGAGAATTTCCCAAATCTGCGGATACTATCCATCATAGTCTGTAAGGAACCGATTGTATCACCCAAGTATAGCAAGGCGTCATCCGCATATAAAGATATTTTCTCTTCTAGGATTGAGGACTGCCAAAGGTTCCACTGCTAGCACAAATAGTAGAGGGGATAATGGGCATCCCTGACGAGTACCCTTATGCAACATGAAGACGGGTGAAAGTGTATTGTTAATGCAAAGCCTGGCTCTGGGCTCAGATTAGAACACACACCCAGTTAGTAAAATTCTCTTCCAACCCGAACCATGTTAGAATTTCCCAGAGGTAGGGCAATTCAGCGCTGTCAAAGGCTTTGGCTGCGTCTAGGGAGAGAATGGCCCTAGACCCAGAATTATACACTGGCACCTGTAAATTGAGAAATAATCGTCTGATATTATTAGTCGTTGACTGGGCAGGGAAAAACCCTGATTGATCCTGATGTATTACTTTGCTAATTACCTTAGAGAGTCTGGTGGGCCAGTACACGGGCAAGCAGCTTAACGTCTGTGTTCAAAAGGGATATAGAACGGTAAGAGTCTGGAAGAAGTGTATTCTTCCCAGGTTTTGGGATAACCACAACAATTGCATCTTTCATAGAGTCATAGAGTCCGGCAGGTGCCCAGTTTTAGCTTAGTTTAATGCTCTGAGAAGTGAGGGCAAAAGGCAGTTCCCATATCAAGAGTATACTTCAGCTTGGAGCCCATCAGAACCCAGAGGCTTATGAATAGGGGCAGCTGCTAAGGCTTCAGTTAACTCATCGATAGTAATCACGAGTTCAAGGTAGCAATCACAGAGGCCGACAGCTGAGGAAAAGGACAGTCACTCAAAGGCTGTGGAATCAGATTTGGAAGCATTTAATTCTGCATAAAATTGGTTAAAGAAGTCTACAATCAACAGATTAGAGGTGTGCACCTCCCTGGTAATGTATCTAATGGCATCATTGGCAGAAACCTCTTGCTGTGCCCTGACCAAGTTAAAAACTTCACAATCAGTCTGGGCTGACTACCACCCAGCCAAAAATTTAATTTGGGCATTAGCCCCTGTTTAAGACATTGTCCTCCAGTAATAAGAGTGCACATAAGTGATTTTCTATTTATTATACCAGAAACATATGACTTTGGCTTGTATTGTTGAGCTGCAACTGGCTGATTTCCCTGTACCTGAATTATGAAAGCAGGCTAGGCTTGTATTTCACAACAAGTGTTCCTGGAAGACATGAGCCATTTAAAATCACGACATGTACTGTATATACAGAAAGGTAAAATGTGTCACTGCAGACGTCATTTACTAAATTATTCACTTTCCAGATAGTTAAAAGATTTATTCAGGAATGCAGAATGAGGAAATATGATGCAGCTCATAGAATTAACCAGATTTTAGTTAACTCGTTGGATCACTTAAAGGGTCAGTCCACCAAAAAATTGATATTTCAGTTTTTGATAGATGCTGGAGATGCTCTTTCATTCCTTGGTTCCTTATAGTGTGTGTCCAGTCCAATTTAGTGCATTTTTACCACTATATGGATTTCTGTCAGAGAGTATTTTCTCACAGCTTCGGTTCCAGTAACAATTTTACCAGATGTTTTTTTTATGGGTTGATGTTGGATATTTACCCTTACTTCCTGTCTGGGAAAACCATTGTCACTTATTACAGGAAATGAGGGGAAATGTCTCTAACAATACCCTGGATAGTATCCCAAGGGGGACTGAAATTTCGTAGTGGTGGGCAGAGCTTGGAAATATGGCTAGGAGATTAAGCTGCTGGGGATGTCAACATATGTAATAAGGCAATGGGTCATTGTAATCACCAATAACTGAAATACCATAGACTGCACCTTTAAGAAATAATGCTGATTGGCTTGATAAGTATTACTGCACTTTGCACATTCTTAGTGCTTTCTGCGTTAATTTCCTGGACAAAATTGTGGTTATTTGGTTGTCAATGCTCCTATTCCATTAGTGGTCAGTTGGTGCTTCATTTTCTCCCTCTCCCCTTCACACCGTGGGCCTCTGATTTTTCATCAAAGCATTACAGCAGGCAGACATCTGTCTGCGTGATACCCAACTTCCCATAAGACCCACTGGCTGTCTAAGACAAACCCCCTGCCCTACAGGTAATGGCTGCCACGACTGCTGCACCCTGTGTGTTGCACACAACATCTTTAGAGCCAGTTTCATCTAAAAGAGAAATAATTAGCTGCAGAGCCAGTCCCGTCCCTGTGCATGCTGAATCATGGGAATGCTTTGCACCAGCTGGTACATTTCTTGGATTAGGGCCTAAGCAATGTGATCCAGACTGCCACTACATGTAACAGCATCTTATTTCATCTGGATGTAGGGTTGCTACTACCTGTCTGGGATTCACCCAGACAGTCCAGGTTTTGAATCATGCGTTCGGGTTTCAGGTGGCCTGAAACCCAGACACATTATTCAAATCAGGCTGTGGCTCCGTAAGTAACCAAGATAGTCACATATAAATCTGTTGCCGTCTGAGAGCTGTGGGCAGCTGCCTGGGGGCAGGTTCGGCATCACTGGGGGGCAGGGCGATGATGTTAGCAATAGCAATTTGGCCACACTCACTGTTCGCTGCGGCACGCTATGAACATTGCATTACTACTTTTCTTGGGGCACCCAAAGGTGTCCCAGGCTGCTAAAGTGTTCGGGTTTGGCTTGAAGGAAAGGTGGCAACCCTATCTGGATGAGGATGAGAAAAGGGTATCGTCAGAGAGCCTTCCCTTTGCACACTGAGGTGCCAGACTCAAAAACTCCTCTGCGGTTCACAATGTCCTAGTTTTTTATATGCATGAGTGCAGTGTTGTTTTTTTAGTGAGTGGAGCTGAATTTTTGTTTTTCTTACTGTATTAGGTGATAACGCGTGCTGTATTATTTATTTATATGGGAGTAGTGAGGTGTTTTAGTATTGTGTGTCTATTAGCCTAGTACACACTAGTAGTTTTTTTTCGTTGAACCCGGTAGGGCTCAACGAAAAAAAAAACTGACAGCTCAGCAGGAGCCGCTTTACTAACTGTGACGAGAGTCACTTTGGGTGACTTACCTTAGAGAGGTTGGGAAACTCATGTTTCAGCTCCCCAGGCCCCTCTTATGTGTAAGTCACCCTGTGCCCCTAATAGACACAGGGTGGCTTACACATAAGAGGGACCTGGGGAGCTGAAACAGGAGTTTCCTGAAGGTATGCTGGGTTCCTCAAGCCCCCCCTACCCTTTAGTGACTCCCGTCACACTATCTGACATTAGTACAGTGATCTCCCTTGCTGTTCTATTGTGTTCTGAATGGGGGACGGCCAGCCCCCCCGCCAGAACACCTTGGTCAGTGCTTTCAGCCATTGGCTGAGAGCGCCAATTGGGAGCCGATCGGCATATCTTTTTTGGTCATGTCCCCTAGACAGAAGCCGGCCGAACTGCAGTACACAAGTGCCAAATGTCGAATGCCGCTTGACATTGGGCCTGTGTGTACTAAGGCTTTAGATAGGCATGATGTCTGCAAAACATACTGTAGGCATTACTGCAGTGCTGGCTTCATCCGACTCCTCTGACCGGCCATTGAAGAGCAGGATGAAAAGACCATGGATGGTCATGTGGATTTTTTCCCCCAGTTTTGGTAGAAAACATCAAATAAATGTACACATAAAAGCATAAGACCACAGAGGACAAGTATAAAAATATAGACTGCTGAACACTGGAGTCCTACTTTAAAGATGAACAGGATAAAACAAAAAAATACCCTTGAAAAGGCTAGATGGACATTAAATGTATGGCTCTTTTCTTCTCTCTGACACTCTGGGTTGTGGGCAGACCACTGGTATCCTCATGTACAATGCAGGAGTACTATTAGTACTTGATGCAACCATCGGCTAAAGTGCCTTAGAGTAGAGGCTTTGGGGTACCGATTGCACATATGGAGTGAGAAATAAAGTATTAGATCTTATTCCTCTCTACCCTCAGTGTGAATGAGCAACCAACCTTGCAATTTCTACTTTCTGAGTTTCTCCAACGGTTCTTTAAGAAATGTAGAAAGTAGAAATGGTATGCACTGCCAGATTCGCTTGAGATTAATTGCAAGCGACTGCTAAAGCTGCTAGCAATATTCACTGTCTTCTTCTCCTGGTGGGGACAGCTTCCCTCCGACCGCCCCCCCCCCCCCCCCCCACACACACACACCAGGAGAAGACAATGGGGTTGATTTACTAAAACTGGAGAGTGCAAAATCTGGTGCAACTCTGCACAGAAACCAATCAGCTTCCAGGTTTTATTGCCAAAGCTTAATTGAACAAGTTGAAGTTAGAAGCTGATTAGCTACTATGCATAGCTGCACCAGATTTTGAGTGCACCAGTTTTAGTAAATCTACCCCAATGTGTTGATGGGGGAATCAACCAAATTTCTTTCGTGTCGAAATTTACTCTGTGTATAGCCTGCCTAATGCCCGGTTTTGCCGTCGGAATAAAATCTAAAGGTTTCTCCAACGGAATTCCGCTCAAGCTGTCTTGCATACACACGGTCACACCAAATTCCGACCGTCAAGAACGCAGTGATGTACAACACGTACGATGGCACTATAAAAAGGAAGTTCAATAGACACTGCATCGGATCCCCATACAGACGAGCGTTTTTTACGCTAGAAATTATTTTTACGTCTGAAAAATTTTCAACATAATTTTCGACTGAAAAAGTCAGATGGGGTATACACACGGTCGGAATATACGATGAAAAGCTCCCATTTGACTTTCTCTATCGGAATGTCCGACCGTGTGTACACAGCATTACTGTGTTTTTCTGCCATCCTCCGTGAGCTCCTTAAGCTCTTCTTTCCCCCCTCACTTCTGTTTGTTTGGAATGAGCAGTCATGTGTACTACTCTATGTAATCCCATAGTCAATAATCCATCTTGTGAGTGAGCAAGAGAGGGGGCTATATTCCTACCATAGAAAATAGAGAACAAAGTCAGATCACAGCAGCAAAAAAATATATAAAAGATTGGAAGTGTGCAGGAGGCTGAGAGCAGTAGAAGGGACTTTTTGAGTTAACCACTTAAAGACTGCCCACCGCATATACACTGCGGCAGGGTGGCTCTATTACAGGAAACAATGTACCTGTACGTTGTTTCCTGCAATAAATACTGTGGCTGCGCGTGTGCCCGCTACACAGAGGTGGAGCCGATGCCGCCGGCCACTCGCGATCGCGGTACAGGGAAGCAGAACGGGGATCTGCCTATGTAAACAAGGCAGATCCCCGTTCTGACAGGGGACAACATGGAGATCTGCTGTTCCTAGTGATTCGGGACAGCGATCTCTGTGTTGTTCCTGTCAGCACTTCCCGCACGCAGTAAGAAAACACACTGAGGGAACACATTTAACCCTTTAATCGCCCTGTTAACCCCTTCCCTGCCATTGTCATTTAAATAGTAATCAGTGCATTTTTTTTTTTTAGCACTGATCACTGTATTGGTGTCACTGGTCCCCAAAAAGTGTCACTTAAGGTCAGATTTGTCTGCCGCAATGTCACAGTCCCGCTAAAAATTGCTGATCGCCGCCATTACTAGTAGAGACCATAAAAAAAAAAAAAGTCCGTAAATCTATCCCGTAGTTTGTAGACGTTATAAGTTTTGCACAAAAAACAAACAATATACGCTTTTTTGGGGATTTTTTTTTTTTTTTTTACCAAAAAATATGTAGCAGAATACATATTGGCCTTAATTGATGAAGAATATTTGTTTTTTTACATTTTATTTTTGGATATGTATTATAGCAGAAAGTCAAAAATATTGTTTTTTTAAATTGTCGTTTTATTTTTTTTGTTTATAGCGCAAAAAATAAAAACCGCAGAGGTGATAAAATACCACCAAAAGAAAGCTCTATTTGTGGGAAAAGACATCAATTTTATTTGGGTACAGCGTCGCATGACTGCGTAATTGTCAGTTAAAATAACGCAGTGCCGTATTGCAAAAAATGGCCTGATCATTAAGGGACAAATCCTTCCGGGGGGTGAAGTGGTTAAGAATATTTATTCTTTTTATAGATCTTTATTTTTAAACCAGAGTTTAGTGTCAGAAGGGATGTCCCTTAATATGGTGAGATTACCTCCCACCTACTCTTGTGTTTTTACGGGACTAGCGGGGATACAGACAGCAAAAGAACACCCAAAGGTTTTTAACCCTTGCCTACTCTATCCAAACCTAAAAAAAAAAGCTTTGGCTTCAGATATACTTTGAATCTGAAGATCCATCTGCCTACATTTTGCCTTCCCTGATTCCCCTCCCCCCATCAACATGTCAAAAAGATTTTTAACCCTTTCATGCCTATGCCTATTTCTGACAGTTGCTGCTTACAAGATAAAATCCATGTTTTTTGCTAGAAAATTACTTAGAACCCCCAAACATTATGTATATTTTTTTTATCAGAGACCCTAGAGAATAAAACGGTGATCGTTGCAATATTTTATGTCACACGGTATTTGCGCAGCGGTCTTTAAAAAGCAATTTTTTGGGAAAAAATACACTTTCATGAATAAAAAAAAAAGTAAAACAGTAAAGTTAGCCCCATTTTTTTTGTATAATGTGAAAAATGATGTTACGCCGAGTAAATAGATACCTAACATGTCATGTTTTGAAATTGCGCACACTCGTGTAATGGCGACAAACTAGGGTACCTAAAAATCTCCATAGGCGACGCTTTAAAAAAAAAAAACGGTTACCAGGTTAGGGTTACAGACAAGGTCTTTTGCTAGAATTAGTGCTCTTGATCTGACTATCGTGGCGATACCTCACATGTGTGATTTTAACACTGTTTACATTTGTGGGCGCGACTTACATATGCGTTTTCTTTGCTGCGCGAGCACACGGTGGTGCTTTAAAAATATATATATATATTTTTCTTATTTATTACATTTTTTTTTTTTACATCGTCCCTTTAAAAAAAATTATAATTCTGATCACTTTTATTGCTGTCACAAGGAATGTAAACAGTAACAACGAAGGGATATAGATAAATATATATTATTTATCTATATCCCTTCGTTTTTGTTGATTAATGTTAATAACGTTTTTTCTTTGTTTATACAATTTGTCTTCCGGGTTCCTGCCTCCTAAGTTTCACATCGAGGCGTGGTTCCGGTTTAGACTTTTTGTTTTAGAATACCGGTTTCCTGCCATTTAGAATTCATATCGAGGCTTGGTTCCGGTCGTTTGTTATTTAGATGCGATGACTTATTTAGTGCGTCGCCTGATCCCCGAGACAATGTATTTTGATGACGAAACGCACGTAGGGAGGTGGACGTACTGACGTCATCGCGCATCTCAGTGACAGGCGTTCGCTTGCTGGCTGGCCGTTCGTTTTTTACACGTCTGTTTTTATCATCTTAAATGTAAGTGTGCTACTTTTTCCATATTAAATCCACTGTGGTTCAGTTTACACTATGGAGTTCTTCTTTTTATTTTCTGGGCAATATCCTCTCTAACTGCTGGTGACCGTCATTCGTATTCCAAGCCATTGATGCATGGTTCAGGCGTCCTTTCCGTGTACTTCAGCTTCTTTGAGGAAAAGGCCCTGGCTGGGTATTAGCCGCAGGCTCCCCTATAGCTTGCCTCTGAAAAGCGCATATATTTTCCGTGTGGTGGTTGTGCACTGTCGTTACAGGGTGGTTTTATCAGCACTTCTATTAATACTTTATTATTGACTATTGGACAATTTTTCAATATAATCATTTTTCTTGCTTGGACTTTCTTTCACTGATTCTGATGATTTTTTTGATTTTCAATATTTTTTAGCGCTGCCCATTTATTGTATACATCTATATAGATCAGACCAAAATGAGGGACAAACGAGGAGGACTGAGGGTCCCTCGAAATTAGGGACAGTTGGGAGCTATGGCATTATCCCGGGTTTAACCCCTTCAAGCCATGAACGCAAGTTTGCGTACGGTCGGTGCGAAGGGATTAAATAAAACCTTTCCATTTTCTTTTCATATCTTTGTTTTAGACCCAATGGTGTAAGAAAGAGCTAGATGATATTTGACGTCCTCTTGCCAGGAAATAAGGCAGGCTGTATCTGACCTGCTGCAGCTTTTAATGCATTATGAGAAGCTCACAGTGTGCAGTGAAATCAGTGTAAGGAATTTCATTACAGGAGCGGAGCCTGTACCACTGTGCAATGAAGGTAAAGCTGGAGCTGGCATCACGTAGGGCAGTTTGGCATTCAATGACCATGTCACCAGGAGAAATAAGATTTGATAAATCTCCCCAGCGGGGGGCACAGACGACAATGCATGCCAGCTGCTGAAGGGGACTGAGATTCCTTAATATAACATTTTACAGATTTTATAAAGGCACAAATACTCCCATAGGCTCCAATGGTCCGACTCCTGCAAGGTCCCTTCCTGGGGTTTGGCATCTTCTTCCCGGGTTCTTATAGGTTCTGGTTTTCAGCTGTTTTGAATAGCCGGAGTGGGGTGACATCATTCTCGCTAATGTATGGGACTGCAGCCATCCCTGCACACCGGCAATGTGGCGAAATGTAAGCTGAGCTGTGCATGTGCAAATCGGCGTACATTCTGCAAGGGATTGCAAAACAGGCAGGCAGATTTATTGTAATGCGGAAGAGAAATCGGGGGAGATTTACTAAAACTGGAGCGCTCAGAATCTGGAGCAGATGTGCATGGTAGCCAATCAGCTTCTAACTTCAATTTGTTCTATTAATGAGATTTTAGACTGCATTCACACCTGATCATGGGCGGATGTCTTTTTTTGTTTTGTTATACTTACCTGCTCTGTGTAATGGTTTTGCACAGAGCAGCCCAGATCCTCCTCTTCTTGGGTCCCACGCCGGCGCCGTCACTATTTTGGGACCAGTGACATTCATACAGCGATCAGTGCTATAAAAATGCACTTATTACTGTGTAAATGACACTGCCAAGGAAGGGGTTAAATACTAGGGGGCAATCAAGGGGTTAAGTGTGTCCTAGGGAGTGATTCTAACTGTGGGGGGGGGGGTGGGCTCACTACAACATGACAGAGATCACTGCTCCCGATGACAGGGAGAAGTAAAATCCCTGTCATGTTGCTAGGCAGAACAGGGAAATGCCTTGTTTACATATCCGTGTAACGATTGCGGGCCCCCGGCAGACATCGAGTCCGCGGGACCGGCGGGCATGCTCACGGAGTACGCAGCGGGTGCGTGCGTGCCCACTAACCCGCGTCTTAATGGGGAGGTTCACCCTAAAAAAATTGCATAAAAATGCTCCAAGAAAATGAAAAATAAAATAAATAATTTTTTTTAACTTACCAGAAATGGCTGTTGCTAGGCAGATCGTCCTGATCTGCCACTTCCTACACCGCAGTGATCTTCAATCCTCTCCTCCTCGCGTTGTCTTCTGGGGAATGGGGCGCAGTGTGTTCTGGGAACTGTGTGTGTCCCAGAACACAGCACTCCCAATTCACAAAGCGCTGCGCGACTCGCGCATGCGCAGTAGGAAACGGGCAGTGAAGCCGCAAGGCTCCACTGCCTGTTTCCCTTCATTAAGATGGCGGCGCCCGATCTGGTGGACGGATCGGCCTCAGGTGGCCGACATTGCTGGCTCCCTGGACAGGTAAGTAGCTGCTGACTTTCAATTATTTTTTTTTTTTTTAACTGGACCTCCCTTTAAAGAGGACGTACATGTACGCCCATTTGCCCAGTCGTGCCATTGTACCGACGTACATCGTCATGCGCTGGTCGGCAAGCAGTTAAGCCCTGATGAAGTGGACAAAAAGTGGCTGCCGAAACGCGTTGAATATTATGTTTATTACATGTTTGAAATAAAAACATATTTTTTTTTCAGATTTCAACATTTCGGAGTGGTGCGTCAATCTTCTGATCCAACGATTATTTATCTCCCATGGTTTTCCATGGGAGTTCCTCGGTGGACGGAAGCAGCCCACCTATCACTGAGATGGCCCATCAAGATAGTAATAGTATCGTTTTAATAAACCCAATCGCCTGTACCATGTCACATCCACCTAAGGTTCCGGCACTATCAAATCTGCTACCTCAAGCAATACAAACCTGACAGGGCTTCTAACCCCTCCTTCCTCCATCCAAAACGAAAAAAGAACCTTTCCAATAGATCTCCTTTAGGCATAGAACTATTTATAGAAATAGCGGCTGAGAAGTCAGAATGACCTTTTCTGCCTCCAATTATTTGACTGTGAATAATAAAAATCTGCCCAGAAATTCTGTGAAATAATAGGACATGGCAGTGGTGGCCTGGCGGTGTATGTGTTGGGATATTCTTGGTATCTCTTTGAAGATCTTGCAGTGTATTGTGCTTTTCAGCGACGGTCTGATAAAAGCAGGTGGCGTCAGAATCTCGCACGCCGCTCCGCTCATAGAAGTAATAAACGAGCGATAACGAGCGATTGTGAGTGACAGAAGAGCTTGTTATTTTATGCAGAGATTTCCCCGGCTGAATATCTGGCTAATCAATCCTTTTTGTACAAAGAAATCAAAAACATTCACAGCACACAGCTTCGTCCATTCATCGGCCATGTCGTTATAAATATCCCAAAGTGACACACAATTCAAACAAGGAATGATTGGCAACCCCATTGTTCTTCTGGCTTTTTCGGATGGGCAGCGGTAAAAACAGGTGGCTGAGCAGCAGTTTTACCCCCCCCCCCCCCATCCACCTGAATTGTAACAATACAGCTGGACAGGGCTGTGCAGATGCTGTGGCTGCCGCAGTTCTAATCCAGGGTGCCGAATGTGACAGGTGGAACCGCCTATTAACCACTTAACCCCCGGACCATTTTGCTGGCCAAAGACCAGAGCGTTTTTTGCGATTCGGCACTGCGTCGCTTTAACTGACAATTGCGCGGTCGTGCGACGTGGCTCCCAAACAACATTGACGTCCTTTTTTTCCCCACAAATAGAGATTTCTTTTGGTGGTATTTGATCGCCCCTGCAGTTTTTATTTTTTGCGCTGTAAACAAAAAAATAGCGACAATTTTGAAAAAAAAAAAAATGCAATATTTTTTACATTTTGCTATAATAAATATCCCCCAGAAATATATAAAAAAACGTATTTTTTTCCTCAGTTTAGGCCGATACGTATTCTTCTACATATTCTTGGTAAAAAAAAAAATCGCAATAAGTGTTTATTGATTGCTTTGCGGCACTGCGCAAAAGTTATAGCGTTTACAAAATAGGGGATAGTTTTATGGAATTTGTATTAATAATTTTTTTTTTTACTAGTAATGGCGGCAATCATCGATTTTTATCATGACTGCGACATTATGGCGGACACATCGGACATCTTTACCGATTTTTAGGACCATTGTCATTTATACAGCAATCAGTGCTATACAAATGACTGATTCCTGTGTAAATGACACTAGCAGTGAATGGGGTTAACCAATAGGTGGCAGTGTAGGGGTTAAGTCAGCCTTGGGGAATGTTTATAACTGTGGTGGGCGTGGCTGTGTGTGACACGTCACTGATCTCTGCTCCCGATCACAGGGAGCAGAGATCAGTGACACTGTCACTAGGCAGAACGGGGAGGTGCTTATTTACATTAGCATCTCCCCGTTCTTCCTTCCCATGAGACGAACCGCGGGACCCGCGATCGGACTCATGGAGGTCCTGACCGGCACGCACACGATGGCAAGGCCGCAAATTTAAAGGGACATACCTGTACGCCCATTTTCCTGTCCGTGCCATTCTGCCGACGTACATCTGTGTGCGCTGGTCGGGAAGTGGTTAAACTCACTCATTGCTTTCAATGGGGCTGCACTGCAACTGCAATCTGAACGCTCGGCTGGTCGTTGCTGTGCGGTTCCTGCAATGTAAAACTGCAGTTGAAATAAACTTTGCAAACAGACATCAGGAGACAGTAGTATTGCCTCCTGAACGCAAGCCACTGCTATACCACCCTCTGAAAAGCGATCCACCGCACACTGCTTTTCAGAGGGCAGAGGGCAGTACTGCAAGTCTGAAAAAAGCCATAGGGCCCTTCACACCATGAGTTGCACAGAAACGCGCTGTGTGTTCCTGTGCAATCCATCCATGTGTAATGCGATTCCAGTCCATTAATTTGAATGGGCTGAAACTGCGCCCGACCGCAGCAAAAATAGTGCACAGAACACACAGGAACCAGATCGCATCATATTGTACCATGTGCTCTGGTGCAGGCAAACACACTGCATTTGTAACCTGCGTTTTGGGGTGTCATTACCTTAATATTGACACTCCCTGCAGACCACAAGTGCAGTGCGTTTTGAATGTGGTGTGGGAAATGCGCACAGAATGTGGGTCTGGTGTGAACTCGCCCTTAGTGAGAGATCTGCTGGCTAGATTATACTGGCCATACATGCATTGGATTTTTATCTGAATCAAAAAGTTCAAAAAGATTATTAAAGAGGAACTGCAGTCTGCTCACATAATTTGTAATAAAAACATCTTTGCCATTCTGAAGCTTCCCTCCAACCACTTTGCAAATTATTTTATATATACTGTGATTTTGTACTTGCCAAACATACTGCATAAATCCTCGACTGAGTCTGGCTGCATCCCTTTTAACTGTGGGCAGCTGAAGCTGCTGCCTGTTCACTTCCTGGATTTACACAGACACACCTCCAACTCTGCAGCTCCCATTGGCCCTCTTATGACTCCCCCCCCCCTCCCTTCCTGGCAAACTCTCACAAGAGTGAGAGAGCTGTGAATGATGTCATACCCCTAGGTTTTTTATCAGACAAGAAACAGGAAGTGGGCTGTATAAGGTATTTACTGGAAGAAAAAAAAAGTTTTACTATCCAAAGTTAAAACAACAAGGACATACGATTTAATAGATGGAAAGTTGAAAAAATTAGTTCCGCTTTAAGTGTATCCAATAATTTTTTTGATTAGTTTTGGATAAAGTGGGGAAGGGGTAGAACCTCTGTCAGGTTTTTATTGCTGTCTATGTTCCTGTTTAGGAGATTCACCCCCTCTCTATTTGTCCAAGTGACCAATATTTTGAGTCACAAGAACAGCAATTGGGGGAAATCCTGCAATGAGGACACTAAAGCCTCGTACACACGATCGGATTTTTCGCAGACAAAACCTCTGACTTTTGTCCGAAGGGCATTGGCCAGCAACTTGTCTTGCATACAAACGGCAAGGAATTGCCGGCCAACAAACACGAACGTAGTGGCGTACTACGAGACTATAAAGAGGATGTTAAATTGTCATGCGCCACCCTTTGGGCTCCTTCTGCTAATTTCGTGTTAGTAGAGGTTTGGTGAGTGTTGATTCACGCTTTTCAATTCGTGCTTTTTATTTTGCACTTTTCATTTCACGCTTTTCAGTTCTGAACGGATTTCTTGGATCAAAAATAGTTTGCTTTATTAATCGTGACCAATTATGTCATATGCCTTTGCTGCGGGAGCTCCAGGAGAATAATCCAGATGATTTTTGGAATTATCTCCGGATGACGGACCCCTGCTTTCACCAACTCTTGGCATTGTTGACCCCCTATATTAAGAAGCAGGACACATGCATGAGGCTTTTATTTTATTTTTTGGTTGAATAATGATTTGATTTGTTATATTTTCTATATTTTTGGATGCATAGAATGCACTTTTTGGTTAAGTTCTATTGGCAGATAGTATGTCTAATTTTATTTGTTTTCTTTTTTTTTTAATGCACAATAAAAAAATAGTGTAGAATAATACTCGGCTATGTGTTTTGGAGTAGGCAGTTACATTTAAAAAAATACAATGTAAAATTGACAAGGGACACCAACATAGTTGTATCTTTGATCTTAAAAACTACAAGATAATGGTGTTATGGTTACTTGCCCAAAAAAACATTATTATTATTCTTGATATCACTAGAAAAAAAAAAGCCTTTGAAGCTTTGTTTGCAATAACTTCATCAATATCACCAGCAAAGCAGCTTCATTATTATCCCATTAAAGAAGAAGAGAATTGTGCGCTGCATTTCGAGATTTCATAATTTGCCGCATCACGAATGTTAATTCTCCATTACGAACGCCAGTTTACAAGATCGGCCGCTTCCGGCTCGTCCTTGCTTCCGAGCATGCGTGTTTGTACTTTGGACTTTTGTCCGACGGACTTGTGTACACACGATCGGAAAATCCGACAACAGACATTTGTCCGCGGAAAATGTATTAACCTGCTATTCAACATTTGTCCGCTGAAAATCCGACAACAATTGTCTGATGGAGCATACAAATGGTCAGATTTTCCACCAATAGCCTGTCATCACACAATTTCTGTCGGAAAATCCGATCGTGTGTACGCGGCTTCAGGCTAGGTTCACACATGTCTGGCTGCAGTCCGGAGCGTTTCTATTCACCCGTTTAGGTCTTGCCTGAATTGGACCTGAACTGGACCCAAAAACGCACAGGACCCTTTTCAAAACCGCACCGAGGCCGCCCTGGACATCTGTCAACCTGCTTCATTTTGAGACGGTCACATTCACATGTTATGCGAATTGGATGCGGTTAAAAACGCATCCAATTTGCATATATGTGAACCCAGCCTAAAGTAGAACTAAAGGCAAAACTTTTTTGGATAGAGTGGAAAGGGATTAGAACACCTGTAAGTTTTTATTGCTGTCCCCGTCACCCTCTCTATTTGTCCTGTGTACCATTATCATTGAAAGTGAGCGTAAAAGAAAATCCCAAGTTTTGGGTTGTCCCCAGAAAAGTAATAGAGGGAAATCTTCCAATCGGTACACTAGTTCTGGTGACCTGGGGGTCCCCAAGAAAATCCCTTAATTTGCAGGGATTTCCTCTCACTTCCTGTGTTGGCCATGGGACAGGAAGTGAAGGGAAAACTCTGCAATAGGACACAAATGGCGACAAAAAAAAATCTGACAGGGGTTATAACCCTTCCTTATTCTATCCAAACTGAAAACAAAAGTTTTGCCTATAGTTCTACTTTAAAGTAAAGGCAAAACTTTTTTTTAGCTTTGGAGAAATTTAAGCCGTGGGTGGCCCCGTCAGCACCCTCCTGCCCAACGTGGCTTGATGAAGGAGGTGGGCAGAAAAGGGTCAACCCAACAGCAGCCGAATCTAATTCAGGGATTCTGACAGCCATGTTGGGAGGGAAAATTCTTCTATTCAATAGATTCCCGCAGGGCTGAAGAAATCTTAAGCTTAGTGCACACTATGAGAAAATTGGACGACCGATCGTCCAATTTTCCACAAAGGTGAGTATTATCATGTCACAGAAAATTATATTAACTTGTACGAAAATTCATGAACGACAAAGGCAAACATAGGCAAACCTAACTGCGTACTAGCGTGTTTGCTTCTGATCATGTACGATATTCTCTATTCAATTTTTTTCTGTACGATGACTGTAAACATTTAGCAAATATCGAACGTTGTGTTCAATAGCATAGATTGCTCCCAATAATAGCTTAGCTTGTACCTTCAATTTTTGTCCTCCATACAGTCGGAATTGGCTTTGGAAAGCACTATATCAACGATCAGATAATTGACTGATTGTTTCTCGTATGGAAATTATTGGCCGGTTTTCTTGTCCTGTGTATGGGTCATTACAGTTTATGGTATAGAAGAAAATGACTGCGCTACTGAAAAGAAATTATAAATAACATAGTAAAAGCTGCTAGCACCAAACAATAAGACTAATTATAAACAAAAGATGTGAAAAAAAGTGCAGCGCTACAACTACATACCCTGTTTCCCCCGAAAATAAGACCTAGCGTGATTGTCGGTGATGGCTGCAATATAAGCCCTACCCCCCAAATAAGCCCTACCCTGTTTCCCCAGAAAATAAGCCCTACCCTGAAAATAAGACCTACAAGGACTTTAACTAGGGCCTATTTGGGGGGTAGGGCTTATATTGCAGCCATCACTGACAATCATACTAGGTCTTATTTTCGGGGAAACAGGGTATGTACTCCAGGAATGAACTGGGTAATGGATGAACGTGCACAACAATTAATTGTGCAATAAAGTGTCAAATGAAGACATACACTAATCAATAAATCCAGTGCTAGTATATGGTACCTCTATCCAATGATTAGGTACCAACCAGGTATGAAAAAATCAAATATATGTGTAAACGATATACCAGTGAAATATTGGTGAATAATGAAATCAACCTCAATGCATATATCACAATATAATGTCCATCAATGGTGAATGTCAAGATGTACTCTTCCACATGAGTATCGAATAAATCCCAAAAGCATAGATGGTGATGTTCTCGTACTCTTAAAACACCCAGGACTGTGCTTCCACCACCGAGGGAGAGGGGTAGGTATTCTTACCATAGGGTGTGGATGCACACGCCAGCGGCGGTGAGTCAAACGAGCATATATGGGCAGCCAGGTCCCAGGTCACGATCTCCAATGATGGAAAGGTACGGACACACACTCTCAGCGATGGGATGAACAGACCAAATCAGAAGCCGGGAGGCGACCACAATCTCCTGATCTTGTGTGGTATCTTTAAAGATTTTTCTCCAGCAGTAGGTAAAAGATGATCATAAAAAGCAAAAGGAAGGATTCCACATAGCGTAGATCAAACAACGTATGGATTTATTAATAAAAAAGTACAAACATCATTCAAGATGTGTACATTAAAATGTGATCACGAAAGAATTCATAAAATTGGCGCAATGTGTATGGCTTTAGGAGACAAAGATCCAACACGTTTCGTCATGCCCAGTAGAAGACCCATAGGACAAAACGCGTTGGATCTTTGTCTGCTAAAGCCATGCACATTGCGCCAATTTTATGAATTCTTTCATGATCACATTTTAATGTACTCATCTTGAATGATGTTTGTATTGTTTTATTAATAAATCCATACGTTGTTTGATCTACGCCGTGTGGAAGCCTTCCTTTTGCTTTTTATGATCATCTTTTACCTACTGCTGGGGAAAAATTGAGATTGTGGTCGGCTCCCGGCTTCTGATTTGGTCTGTTCATCCCATCACTGAGAGCGTGTGTTCGTACCTTTCCATCATTTGAGATCGTGACCTGGGACCTGGATGTCCATATATGCTTGTTTGACTCACCGCCGCTGGCGTGTGCATCCACACCCTATGGTAAGAGTACCTACCCCTTTTCCCTTGGTGGTGGAAGCACAGTTCTGGGTGTTTTAAGAGTACGAGAACATCACCATCTACGCTTTTGGAATTTATTCGATACTCATGTGGAAGAGTGCATCTTGACATTCACCATTGATGGACTTTATATTGTGATAATATGCATTGAGGTTGATTTAATTATTTACCAATATTTCACTGGTATATGGTTCACATATATATTTGATTTTTTCATACCTGCTTGGTACCTAATCACTTGATCTCTAAAGTGTCATCGGATAGAGGTACCATATACTAGCACTGGATTTATTGATTAGTGTATGTCTTCATTTGACACTTTATTGCACAATTGATTGTTGTGCACGTTTACCCATTAACCAGTTCATTCCTGGAGTACATATGTAGTTGTAGCACTGAACTTTTTCACATCATTACAGTTTATGACCAGCTTTATTCTGATGACAGCTATCAAAGAAGGGGTTTCCCTCTTTTTGGAGAGATTTCCTCTCACCTCCTGATGTGTCTCTGGGACAAGAAGTGAAGAGAAGTCTCCCAAATGGGAAAATAAAGAGACGTGGCTTCTAACCTTTTCCTACTCTACTTAAATAGAGGAGTATAATATGCTTTAATCAGATGTTGAAACAACCATTTAATTCAAAGCCAAATAGAACACTTGACGGCATCGACCAGATTGCTTTTATAAAGAAAAAAAAATCTATTGGAAGGCCGCAACTGTGCTTTGATCGACTGGTTTGCTCAAATGGACGTGACACACATAAGACCTAATATAAGTCTAAATCGATCAATAGGATGCTGGGAAAGAATTTGTGATCAGTCATTGAAAACATGAGCATTCACAATCGCATCTCATTGTTTACATCTGGATTCCCTGGAATCGCTCAAAGGGGATGGAAATTGTAGTAAAATGGCTCCTATTTGCCAGATGTCATCAAGATATTGAAATCATTACATGTGAAACTTTAAATTTGTGCAACTGTTTAAATTTAACTTTAATAAAAATCGATTGAAACTAAAAATATTAAAATGATCAAACAATAGGTGTATCAGCAATGAGGGGGATTTACTAAAACTGGAGAGTGCAATATCTGGCACAGCTCTGCATAGAAAACCAATCAGCTTCCAGCTTTTATTGTCAAAGCTTAACTAAACAAACTGAAGCGAGAAGCTGATTGGATACCATGCACAGCTGCACATGAGAGCTCCAGTTTTAGTAAATCTTCCCCAATCTGTATACGGTCTACATCAGGTATATGCAATTAGCGGACCTACAGCTGTTGCAGAACTACAAGTCCCATGAGGCATAGCAAGACTCTGACAGCCACAAGCATGACACCCAGAGGCAGGGGCATGATGGGACTTGTAGTTTTGCAACAGCTGAAGGTCCGCTAATTGCATATCCCTGGTCTACATTAAAAGAAACCATTCTGACCACAGGCAGCGGCTGACAGTATGGTGGTGCAGGCATACTACATGGAGATCACAGGAGGTGCCTGCACTAGTATACAGCCAGGTTTACTTTAAGGTGCCCATAGATATGAGATGGCTGTCTGGAGATCTGACTACTGTTTGCTTGTTCTATTTACAGATCAATGTGCAGTATAAATATTTATGCTCATATCAGCCGTGTGTTATTGCTTGTATGTACTGCGCAGACACACCTGATACTGTTCTTTTATTGCTAGATCAATAGCGTTCAACTGGGAAGATCCAAGGCAGCCAATTGACTTTATTCGGTCAGAGGTGTCTGCCACAGTCACTTAGAATTCTCAGATGTGTGCAAGAGAGCTACCGGAAGTGCAAGTACAAGCTGAATACTCTACAGTCTGCACTTGGCTATCTCTCTCTCCCGGGAGAGAGAGAGAGAGAGAGAAAGGGAGAGAGAGAACAAGAAAGAAAGAGAAAGAGAGAAAAAAAGAGAAAGAGGGAGAGAGAGAGAGAAAGAAGAGAAAGGGGGAGAGAGAGAGAATGGGAGAGAGAGGGGAGAGAGAAAGGGAGAGAGAGAAAGGGAGAGAGAGCGGGAGAGAAAGGGAGAGAGAGCGGAGAGAAAGGGAGAGAGAGGGGGGGAGAGAGGGAGAGAGAGAGAGAGGGGGGGGGAGAGAGAGAGAGAGAGAAGGAGGGGGTGAGAGAGGGGGAGAGAGAGAGGGAGAGAGGGGGGGAGAGAGAGGGAGAGGAGGAGAGAGGGAGGGAGAGAGAGAGGGGAGAGAGAAAGGGGAGAGGGGGGGAAGGGAGAGAAGAAGGAGTAGAGAGAGAGAAAGGAGAGAGAGAGGGAGAGAGGGAGAGAGAGAGAGAAAGGGAGAGAGAGGGAGAGGAAAGGGAGAGAGAGGGAGGGAGCGGAGAGAGAGAGGAGCGGGGGGGAGAGGGGGGGGGTGAGGGAAGGGAGAGAGAGGGGGAAGGGAGGGAGAAGAAGGAGGGGAGGGAGATAGAGAGAAAGAGAAAGGGAGAGAGGGGGAAGGGAGAGAGAGAGAGGGGGAGAGAGAGGGAGAGGAGGAGAGAGGGAGGGAGAGAGAGGGGAGAGAGAAAGGGGGAGAGAGGGGGGACGAGAGAAAGAGAGAAGGAGAGAGAGAAAGGAAAGGGGAGAGAGGAGAGAGAGGGGAGAGAGAGAGAAAGGGAGAGAGGGGGAGAGAGAGAAAGGGAGAGAGAAGGGAGGGTGAGAGGGGGGAAGGGAGAGAGAGAGAGGAGAGAAAAGAGAGATAGAGAGAAAGGGAGAAGGGAGAGAGAAAGAAAGAGAAAGGAAGACAGAGAGGAAGACAGAGAGAGAGAGAGAGAGAGAGAGGGGGGGGGGGCGAGAGAAAGGGAGAGAGAGGAGGGGGAGAGGGAAAGGGAGAGAGAGAGAGAGATAGAAAGGGAGAGAGATGGAGGAGAGAGAGAGAAAGAAAGAGAAAAGGGGGTAGAGAGAGAGAAAGAAAGAGAAGGGGGGAGAGAGAGAAAGAGAGATACAGGGAGAGAGAGAGAAAGGGAGAGAGAGAGAGAGAGAGAGAGAGAGAGAGAGAGAAGGGGGAGGGAGAGAGAGAAAGGGAGAGAGAGAAAGGGAGAGAGAGAGAGAATAGACACCACCCAGTGCAAATGGGGGGGGGGACTTACCTGGGGGGGGAACAACAGTGATTGTGTAACTGTCTATTCATGACGAGGACCAGCTTTACGCTACCCATACAGGCATCAATTTTTCATGCGATCAAATGTTCAATCTGATCATTTCAATTGATTGGATATGTTAAACGATCATCTGATGCACCACAAAGTGCAAACTTTTCAATCCATCTGATCTCTTTCAGTGTAAACAAAAATCAAAAGCAATTGTTTCAGAATCGTTCGATTGCACACCACACAAACTAGTCAGTCGGCATGTTTATCTTGCAACCACAGTGTAAAACGATCAAATTGGTCAGCTCGAGAAAACCCAGTCGATAATTGCTAGAGTCAATCAGGATAATGAAACAATTGTTTTATCAAATGATCAGAGGGATTAGTATATGGCCAGCATAACACGATTGATAATTGGTACTCGGTTACTACGGGATAATTTGACAATTAGATCTTTAGTAGAACATCAAATGATGGTTGAATTGAACAATCAGATCGATAAGCTTAAGGTAACCATTAGGTATGCACCTGTCACAGATTATGTTGTCTTCTAATTGTACCTTCAGGTTGGACCAAGGGATATGTGACCAGCACACCATTAAACTCCATAATATGGACCAAAGATAGGAACGTTTCAAAGCCACACAGGACCCCTTCGTCAGGTGTGCCTGATAAAAGGGTCCTACGTGGCTCCAAAAGGTTGCAACCTTTTGCTGTGATGTGATGGTTCGATAAAGCTATTATGGAGTTTCCCGGTGTGCTGGTGACCTATCCCTTGGTCTGAGTGGTTCCGGTCCCCAGCCGGTGGTCGCTGCACCACCCACATCATTTTCAGCCCCCTTCAGGAATGTATGCATTGGGAATATTGCTCTGTACCTTTAGGTTGGGGGCGCACAACGGAGGTGATCGACCTCTACAACATGTGTAGTGATCACTAAAGATTAACTGAGTGATATTACATCACACTACCCAAAATCGCCCATGTGCTCCCAGCCTTGGAGGCAATCTACGTGAACAACATGAATCAGTCAATAAAACAGCAGCTTAAACACAGAACATTTTATAGATCAGGGAAGGGAGATAAACTGTCCCAGGCTTATGTATTTTGTATACAAAGGACAGAACAGAGACCCAGTCACATTGTCTTCTCCACTAAAGCCATTGATCTGTCACCCCACAGAGGATTGTCAAACATTCCCTCCCTTCTCAGAAGCCAGATGAAGGGAACACAGGAAGAGGCGAGCAGGGTGCCTCACATTCAGTCCTTCTACTCCTGGAGAAGAAGGGACATTAAGGCCACTTCTGAGAACGCTGGAGATTGCGCAGAGCGAAAAAATACATTGGTCCAAGTCCTGTGCAGAGGGCAAAGTCAGGTTGGGGGGGGGGGGGGGGTTGGAGAACTAGTAGCGTCCTGTTTTGAAGGACGATAAGGCACAGTTTGCAGAGCAGCCCACTTTCTCCATAAAAAAAAAAAGGAGAGCGTCCTTTCTTATGAAATGCTGATGATTGGGAAAGCCTTTGCAGAGGCAGAAAAACCGTAAAATGCGCAGAACATCTTGTTGATCTGATCTTTTTTTTTTGTTGTTCAAGTTACAGCGGTGTTACTGTGCTCGTTCAGAAGTTTTTCCGATCGTCTGGTAACGCAATGAGATGGATAACAACCGTTTCACAACTATTAGCTGGCATCAAGGACAGGTCAGCAAGTAACGCCGGGTTAAACCGTACTGCGCCAAAGAAGGCCATTACGATAGCATCTCTTGTGACTGCCGCAGAAGGCTAACCTGGAATGCGTCAGTGGCAGGTAAATCCTTGCCGTGATGCTATGACATGGAGCATGTGTATATGCGGTCTGTTACAACATCCGCCTGAAACAAATGAATGAACCTCAATGGGCACAGTGTCTAGCATACACGCCTTCCTCGCAAATGGTGCAGGACTCTGCTTCCCCCCGCTGAACAAATTCGCAGATGACCGTTTTCTTTTTTTTTCCAAAGGGGACCGGCTATCTTGATGCCCTCCCCCCCCCCCATCCAGTTCATCCCTGGTGCATCACAATTGAGAAAACCTTCTTTCATAGACCCCCCTGCTCCTCCGCTTCTGCCTCCTGTCTCCTTCTTCGCTGCCGTTCCCGTCTGGACCTCCAGCACAGGAAAGCGGCCACCAGCATCGCCGCGCCGGCCGCCAGTGCTGCCACCGAAACCGCTTTGGCAATGTCCATGTGAGGCCCTCGGAATTTAAAGGTGATGCACGTGGCGGCGATGCCGATGACCAAAGCCACAGCCCCGAAGGGGAAGATGCAGCGGTGCCAGGACTTCTCTGCGCCACCCGTGGCTAGCGCCAGCTTGTTGAGGGTGGCTGTTGAGTCCATGGCCGGCTCCCCCGGATAGGGCGGCGGGGGACCCGACTTAGCCGCCTGTAGGCATGATAAAGAGTTCGACTTACAAACAGTCATGGTCCGTTGAGTTGGGAAAAGGTAGGTTGAGTCCCCAACAGCCTCGGTTTCTAGGTGCAGAAGGGTACTGGGCTCCTCTTCGATGGAATTAGGAAGAAGCAGACGCCCCTCTATTGTGAGATCTCCTAAGGGACAGCCGGTGGGTATGTAATTCTCTTTCTGCTTCCCAACCGTGGTGCCTCCGGCGCTTTATCCTGGATGCCGATCACCTGCTCGTCATCTGTCATCTATCAATGGGTGTCAGGGCAGCTTGTAGCAGTCAATTCTCACCGTGTGCTGTGTGTCTTCTCTTCTGCAGCTTGTTCTTTGTGCTCACTCTGATTGCCTGGTGATGCCCCTTCCTCTGACTGCTCAGTGCTCTCTTCCTTCAGCTAGTTCTCTGACTCTGGCTCTCTCGCTGCCTTTTTTGCTCTCTGCTTCTCTCCAGTCTTTGTTCCCATTGGTGGATGTGAAGGATGGTGGGCGAGACTCCCAGACGTTCTAGTTAACACTTTCCTCTTTCCCTGGCACATCGCTTTCAGGGGTGTTGATGTAATCGGCAACATTTATATCAGGCTGGAAATTTCCACAAATAATAACAAAACAACACATTGCCAAATACACGTTGCTATCTGTGCATGCTCAGTCTCTATTCCTGGGTCTTTAGATATGCAAACACATCAGCGCTCTCCCAAAGCAAACATCATGTTTTAAGTTGGTTCACATTGGGGGTTATTTACGAAAGGCAAATCCACTTTGCACTACAAGTGCAAACTACGAGTCCACTTGGAATTGCACTGAAAGTACACTTGGGGGGTTATTTACTAAAGGAAAATCCACTTTGCACTGCAAGTGCACTTGAAAGTAAAGTCGCTGTAGATCCGAGGGGGACATGCAAGGAAAATAAAAAACAGCATTTTAGCTTGCACATGATTGGATGATAAAATCAGCAGAGCTTCCCCGCATTTCAGATCTACCCCTTAGATTTAGAGCGACTGCACTTCCAAGTGCACTTTCAGTGCACTTCCAAGTGCACTTTCAGTGCACTTTCAAGTGCACTTTGCACTTGTAGTTTGCACTTGTAGTGCAAAGTGGATTTGCCTTTAGTAAATAACCCCCATTGCGTGTCTGAATTTTCATACAAAAGTATAAGTATAGACCGCACTCAGAGCATTCGACTTTGGTGACAGATGGGCACTCATTGGGGATTATTTACTAAAGGCAAATCCACTTTGCACTACAAGTGCAAACTACAAGTGCAAAGTGCACTTGAAATTGCACTGAAAGTGCACTTGGAAGTGCAGTCACTGTAGATCTGAGGGGAACATGCAAGGAAAATAAAAAACAGCATTTTAGCTTGCACATGATTGGATGATAAAATCAGCAGAGCTTTCCCTCATTTCAGATCTACCCCTCAGATTTACAGTGACTGCACTTCCAAGTGCACTTTCAGTGCAATTTCAAATGCACTTTGCACTTGTAGTTTGCACTTGTAGTGCAAAGTGGATTTGCCTTTAGTAAATAACCCCCATAGTGACGCTTAGTGGATGATGGGGCATAGAGGGATGAGATGTCACCAGCACTAATATGCACTATTAGTGCAAAGTCATATGTGACACGTGGAAAGCAGGCCATTGACGGGTCAAGAGACTAAGGCCCCTTTCACACGAAGCGGACTCTGCTTCCACGGAGTCCGCCTCTGTCCGTCGGCTCAGTGGGAGATCTCTCCGTTGATCTCCGCTGAGCCGGCGGATGACAAGTCCCTCTCTGCTCACTGAGCGGGGAGGGGCTTGCGAGCGCCGCTGGTCTCTATGGAGAGATCGGATGAAAACGGACAGTGTGTCCGTTTTCATCAGATCTCACCCGATCCGATCCGCCAGCGACGGATCTGGACGTGGGGCCATACGCCTGCTTTTGGCGGATCGGACCGGGTCGGATGTCAGCGGACATGTCTCCGCTGACATCCGACGCTCCATAGACTAACATGGAGCGCCCGTTCAGATCCGCCGTCAAAACTGACAGGCGGATCTGAACGGTCCGTCCGTGTGAAAGGGGCCTAACAATCTTTTTTTTTTCTTATATATTTTTTTTTTTTACATTTTATTTTACATTTTTTTATACTAGACATGTGCATGACGAAGAAAATTGTTTTGTTTTGATTAGTTAATCTAGTTATTTTGTTTAGTTCAATTCAATTTGGGTCGATTCGTTCAATTCGTATTCAGAATTTTCCTTGAGTTTACAGATTTTTTCGATTCGAAACGTTCAAATCGATACATTTTCGAATCAGTCGAATCTAAAGTGTTATATGGGGGTTATTTACGAAAGGCAAATCCACTTTGCACTGAAAGTGCACTTGGAAGTGCAGTCGCTCTAAATCTAAGGGGTAGATCTGAAATGAGGGGAAGCTCTGCTGATTTTATCATCCAATCACGTGCAAGCTAAAATGCTGTTTTTTATTCTCCTTGCATGTCCCCTTCGTATACAGAGACTGCACTTCCAAGTGCACTTGCAGTGCAAAGTAGATTTTCCTTTAGTAAATAACCCCCATAGTTTTTTCGATTTGAATGCAGCAAAGTGAACAAACAAAAGTAAAATGTTCATCAAATAATTGCAATGGGGGTTATTTACGAAAGGCAAATCCACTTTGCACTACAAGTGCAAACTACAAGTGCAAAGTGCATTTGAAATTGCACCGAAAGAGCACTTGGAAGTGCAGTCACTGTAAATCTGAGGGGTAGTTCTGAAATGAGTGGAAGCTCTGCTGATTTTTTTTTTATCCAATCATGTACAAGCTAAAATGCTGTTTTTTATTTTCCTTGCATATCCCCCTCGGATTTACAGCGACTGCACTTCCAAGTACACTTTCAGTGCAATTTCAAGTGCAAAGAGGATTTGCCTTTCGTAAATAACCCCCACAGTCTTTAATTTCAACAATATGGGGGTTATTTACTAAAGGAAAATCCACTTTGCACTGCAAGTGCACTTGGAAGTAAAGTCACTGTAGATCCGAGAGGGACATGCAAGGAAAATAAAAAAACAGCATTTTAGCTTGCACATGATTGGATGATAAAATCAGCAGAGCTTCCACTCATTTCAGATCTACCCCTTAGATTTAGAGCGACTGCAGTTTCAAGTGCAATTTCAGTGCAAAGTGGATTTGCCTTTCGTAAATAACCCCCTCTGTGTAGTTAGAATTCGACTGGAGTTCAATGTAAGATTCGATTCGAATTTCAGTCCGAATTTACAAAATTCGGACAAATTTCTTTTACGTTATTCGGAGCATTTGGTAAAATTTGTTTATATTGTAATTCGGGTATTTGTATATATTCTAATCTCCAAATAATGAAAAATTCATCCGATAATTAAAGGGGTTGTAAAGGGAAATTTTTTTTCACTGTAATGCATTCTATGCATTAAGGTGAAAAAACATCTGACTATAACGGCCCCCCCGCTTTACTTACCTGACCCCTCGAAAGTCCCGCGCTCGCCCCCGACATCCTCTTCGCCGCTCACCCTGGCCGTTGATTGGCTAGAGTGGATGGATTGAAAGCAGCGTAGCCATTGGCTCGCGCTGCTGTCAATCACATCCAATGACGCGGCGCGCCGGGGGGCGGGCCCGAGTGTATCACAGGAGCGCGCCCGCAAGTGCTTCTCACCATGCGAGGGGAGCTCGCATGAACGTGAGAAGTACTTGGGGGGGGGGGGCCGAGACAGCCACCGAGGGTCCCCAGAAGACCAGGTTCGGGGCAACTCTCTGCAAAACGAGCTGCACAGTGGAGGTAAGTATAACATGTTTGTTATTTAAAAAAAAAAAAATTCCTTTACAACCCCTTTACTTCAGAACAAAACGAACCGCACATGTCTTTTATACCACAACAACATATACACAAAAAACATTGAAATCAAAAACACAAATATTCATACCATCACAAAAACATACACAAAGCCCCAATAAAAAAAATACAAAAAAGAAAAAGAAAAAAACCCCCACCCCCTTTCCCCATTCCTTCCACTGTCATATCGATCCACAGTCCTCTTATCCTATACATTTTTTTTTCCCATACATCTATATTCCGACAGCATAACTCCTAACTCAGTCCCGTATCCATATGGTCAAGCCATGGCTTCCAGGTAGCATCAAACCTCGACTGTCCCATACACACGATCGGACATTCCGACAACCAAACTGTGGATTTTTGTCCGACGGATGTTGGCTCAAACTTGTCTTGCATACACACAGTCACACGACAGCTGCTTTAACAGCACACAATCACTAATCACCGATTGTCTGGTGTATGTGGCCATAATTAGCATTTGTTCAAAATAGCATTGCATTGGTCGTCCAATATCTATACAGACTGTTTTATCAGACATTTTAACATTTTATCACAGGGCACACTTGGTTTGAGGCACCTTTTTAATTTGAGCAATATATTTATTCCTTATATTTAGTCAGCATCTGCATTTGGAGCAATTTGCAATTAGGAGTATTTTAATACCTGCACGTTTGGCATATCACTAATACACGGATTGTATATATTTATCACTTATATATTTATTACTGGCCACATTGGATTTATTGGCAACAGTGTATTTATTCAAGATCAATATTTATTATTTTAATAAGGTTGATTTGAGCACTATTTATACGTCTTTTGTATACTTTTTATATATTAATTTAAGTGTGGGAACACTTTTGATGGTAGCAGCATATCATTTAGTTATCTTATTTATTTTATCAGGTTTTAGGTTTTATATATTTATCAGCACTTCAGTACTTACTATACACAGTCACACAAATGTTGTCGGAAATTCCAACAGAAAATGTCCGATGGAGCATACACACGGTTGGAATTTCCGACAACACGCTCACATCCAACATTTGTCATCGGAAAATCCGATCGTGTGTACGGCCCATTAGATGAATTTCTCATAAAGAAAATATGTCTCTCACGAAATGTATTTATTCAGCTCAAATATTTAATCAGATATAGTCAGAGGGTGAGGGGAGGTCCACCTAATAGCAATTTGTCTCCGAGCCACAAGAAGCGCTCGTGCGACAGTAATCCACCTTGGTGGCTTAACCTCCCTGGCGGTAATCCAGAGTCTGGCTTGGGGTGAATTTTCAGTACCAAAAGCGGTAACCCCGAGCCACACTCGGCATCGCATTGCAGGATCCAGGCTAAGTTACTTACCTTGTCCCCAGGATCCTGTGATGTGTGTGCGAGCCGTCCTTCGCTCGATTCATCACAGTGCCAAGCTCCGTTCCCTGCGAGCGTTGCGACGCATGGGGACGGAGCACGGCGCCAAATTTAAAAAGTGAAAAACACATTACACATACAGTACACTGTAATCTTACAGATTACATTACTGTATCACATTATTTCACATCCCTTTTGTCCCTAGTGGTCTGTCCTGTGCCCTGCATGCAGTTTTATATTATATATACTGTTCTTTCTGCCTGGAAACTGGAGATTGTTTGTAGCAACCAAAAAGTGTCCATTTACGTCAAAAGTGGTTTTAGACCAGCTAGAAAACAGCGATAATAAATTAGAATCACTTGCAGAATTGAGCGATAGTCATTTGTGGGGAAATCCGTCATCAAACACTGAAAGTAATGACAGCGACAATCTGAAACTGAGCAAATTTCTGTGTTTTTGATTTGATTACATTATTGAATAATTTTTTATTATTATTATATTATTATTTGTTATAATTATTTATAGTTATTTATTATATTATAATTTACGATTTCGTGTTTCAAACTTTATCATACCCGGGATGTCTACTAGACTCTTGTTTGGACAGATTTAAGTGTGTTATTCCTAAAGCCTCATACACACGATCGGACCGTGGACCAACTTTCCCGTGGCTTTTTGTCCAAAGGGCGTTGGCCCCAAGTTGGTATTGCATACACACGGCAGGACTTTTTCAGCCAACTTTCACCAAATCACTTGGTTTTTCTGCTCTTTACCGCCACCTTTGGTCAACTTCTGTATTGTTGTCTGATCTTTTGCATTGGTTCTGCATTGGTTTGTACAAAAGTCCGTTGGTTTTGTGTACACACGGTCGGACTTTGGTCCATCGGACTTTTGTTGGCAGAAAGTTGGTCCGTTCGCACAGCCAACAAAAGTCCGATGAAACCTGGAAAAAGTTGGTCCGATGGAGCGTACACACGGTCGGATGTTGGTCCAAAACAGCTAATTTGCATGTTGGTTGTCAAAAAGTCTGATCGTGTGTATGGGCCTAAAGAATTACAGGCCTACAATATAAAACGCCAAATTTCCATGCAAAACATTGTACCGCTTTGAGCATCAAAAATCTGACATAATCATACCTCCAGTAGACATGTAAGAGGATCCACTGAAAGATTCAGATCTAAAATCCCATTAAAGCCTCATACACACGATCGGACCGTGGACCAACTTTACCGTGGATTTTTGTCCAAAGGGCGTTGGCCCCAAGTTGGTATTGCATACACACGGCAGGACTTTTTCAGCCAACTTTCACCAAATCACTTGGCTTTTCTGCTCTTTACCGCCACCTTTGGCCAACTTCTGTATTGTTGTCTGATCTTTTGCATTGGTTCTGCATTGGTTTGTACAAAAGTCCGTTGGTTTTGTGTACACACGGTCGGACTTTGGTCCATCGGACTTTTGTTGGCAGAAAGTTGGTCCGTTCGCACAGCCAACAAAAGTCTGATGAAACCTGGAAAAAGTTGGTCCGATGGAGCGTACACACGGTCGGATGTTGGTCCAAAACAGCTAATTTGCATGTTGGTTGTCAAGAAGTCCGATCGTGTGTACGGGCCTTAAGTGTGCCCACAACCTCCGCCCAATACCTCTGGAGTTTTGGGCAGCGTCATTATAAATGTATCAGTGACCCCGGATTGCCACATCTAGAGCAAGCCGAGTCAGTTGTTAAGCCAATGGATGAACAAAAATTCTGGGGTCCTATACGCTCTGTGCAATATAAAAAATTGTGTTAAAGTGGTGTTCCGCTTAAAAAAAAAAAACAATTAAAAGCCAGCAGCTACAAATACTGCAGCTGCTGACTTTTAATAATCGGACACTTACCTGTCCCAGGGTCCAGCGATGCGGGGGAACGAAGCCCCACTCGCCTCCCCCTCCGCTCGGCGGTGCCGGCATTGTAATTGTGGTTGCCCGGCTGTGGCTTCACAGCCGGGCACCCACTGCGCATGCGCGAGCGGCGCCGCGTGCCGTGATTGGCCGTGCAATCATCTGGGACCTGTGTGTGTCCCAGATGATTGACAAGAGGGTGGGGAGAGAGCTGATCTCCCTTCTTGCGCCGAGGGAAGTGACGTCAATAGCCCCAGCACCGAAGGAGGCAGATTACGAGGGACCACCAGCAACAGGCATTTAGAGGTGAGTAAAAAATAAAATTTTCTCCAAGTTTATTCTTTTTTTTTTATGCACATAAATTAAATATTTTTTTTTTTTTAGGGTGGAACTCCACTTTAATCTAAATGTCGGTGAAAAGGATACAAGGGGAAGGGCCCGAAGAATCTTATCCCAGACATGGTCAGAGATAGGGTCGATATCACGCTCCCAATTCTCTCTAGATGGACAACGAAACTTATTAAAAGTGTATTCTAATAGAGACTTATACGTAGCAGAGATTAGGCCCTTAGTAGCGGTTGCCTAAACCACTCTTTCCAAGACTGGGACTGGGGGAAACAAAACAGGAGAGGAGGAAAATTTTGCAAAAAAACTAACAAAATCTGTCGAATAAAAATCAAAATTTTCATTCGATTTTTCATGCGATTGTTTAATCATTTTTTCCCTTCATTAGCCCTAGGCCTCTTTCACACGAGCGCCTCCGCCTGACAGACTCCGCTTGCTTAGTGTGGGATCCCCGCTGAGCAGGCGGATGACAGGTCAGTCTCCCCTCACTGTACAGACCGGAGCTGGACCCAGTCCCGCTCTCCCCTACAGGGAAATCATGTGAAAATGGACCGCTTGTCCATTTTCACCTGATCATATCTGATCCAATCTGCCAGACAGATGGATCTACCCAGGGCTCAAGTCCTGCGGGAACTCATGGGAATGGAGTTCTTGTACTTTTTTCACAACAGGAACTCAGTTCCCATTAGCAGCCGTGTCCTGCAAGACTTTGAAGTATGCAAGCTGTGTGGCAGGTGCTACACCAGCAGCTGCCGACACAGCTCGCAATAGTAAGTGCCGCACACCTGACCATTCAGGCATTTCCAGTAGGGGGCCCCATGACAGCTTCTGCTTTGATGTACCTGTCAATCACAGCTAGCTGACGGGTAGATCAGGTCCCTGCTGCTAAGAAATTGTATTTAGTCAGACCTCTCGTGATGCGCTCCTCCCCGCCGGCCCCTCCTGATTTTCTGTCTCCTCATCTCCCCCCCCCCCCCCAGTCTCCTGCCTACTTGCTCTGTGTGTCCTGCTGAATCCCCCCCCTCCTCTATCTTCAATGCCATATGATGAGAGAACCCAGAGGAGGAGCACAGCTATTCTGCTCACAGGACATGCAGGGAGAGAGATGAGCTGAGGGAGGAACATCAGTTTGGGGTGGTAAGCTGAGCACAATACCTGGCAAAGTTTAATGCCAGGAGGGAAGTTTATGTGGAAATATGTGAAGGGTTGGAATAGCAGCGAGTGTGTGTTGGAGCCCTGCAGAGTTTGCAGCCCCCCAAGCTAACATACATCTCCTAAGCAGGAACACATCACTATCTCCCCAAGCATTCTGTCCAGATAATGTGCAGATAATTTATAACCTTTCCGTTTAACCCTGTGTTATCCAAACTCTGTTCAATGAAAAGTGTAATCTCACCACATAAACAAAATAAAATTCCCCAATAAAGATCAGAACATGATGTTCACATTTGCATGGAAGCACAATTGAATGAATGCTGATTATTCAAAGAATTACCAGATTTATGTTTATTGAGGATTGTTTTTTTTTATGTACTAACAGCTTCATACACACAATACGAAAATTGGATGAAAAATACCACTTTTGAAGCGTTCGTGCATATGAGCGTATCATTTTTTTTTTTTGGTTGGCGAAAGGATCTTGGGTGGGAGTTCCCACACTTTTTTCCCTAGGACTTGACCCCTGGATCTACCGCATCTGGATTCGGTAGACAGGATCGGATCAGATAGGGGGGGATGTCAGCAAACATGTCACTGCTCCATAGAGGTGAATAGAGGGTCTGATTGGGTCCGCCTGAAAAACTGACAGGTGGACTTGACTGGACAGCTCATGTGAAAGGGACCCTAAAGGGTAAATCCACTTTCATAGAAAAAAAAATTAGCAAATTAAAAAAAAAAAAAATTGTGTATACAATTGCGACACAAGTCATATTGTAATTGAATTCCATTAAAGATGACCTTTCCTTTTCCTTCTGCAGCTCTGTAACATGCAATACAATATGGCTACCTGGAGGTGTTCTGTACACAGTCGGTAGAAGGAACGCCCCCCAGAAATGTCATTTCCTGCTTGTGTGATTGGCTCACTGATTTTCCCAGAAGTCTGCGTGAAGATACAAATTTAATTTCGAGCATCCCCTGCAACAAAAATTTCATTTTTGGTGAGATAATCCCAAAGGGAAATCACGTCTAAGGCTCGGTTGACACTGGTGTGACCTGAAAATTGTGTGACATACAGTGCGACTTTGCCAGGCAATTTTAACGCGACTTTAAAGCAACTTCAGGAAATGCCTGTGTAATCTTCCTGTAATGTCGGATCCAAATCACATTAATTAAGAATCCGACCTGGAGGCAACTTCCATTAAAGTCTATGGGCACAGGTCGGATAGAAATCACCTTGAATAGGAACCTTTTCTAAAGTCGGAGCGACTTCAGTAGTGTTAATTAAGATGGCTCTCATTGACTAACATGGGAATTCACATGTCACGTGACTTGGAGTCTCACAAGTTGGATCCCAAGTCGCGGCCGTGGGAACCGAGCCTAAAGGGATGCGGACCCTGCCACATTTCTCATTAGAGCCCTGCAGGTGCAGCAGCTAACTGATAATTATAAAACCACTCCCCTACAGATTCACTTGGCACATGGACACAGACAAACAAACAACAATTTCTTCAGAATTACAAAAAGGTAAGAATATGCAACAAAGTTTGTTAAAATCCTTGCAATGTACATAGATCACCCAGAGGGGAATTTGTTTTTTCCTCAACAAAGTGGCCTCTTTAAGGCTCCATACACATTTAGCATTTTGGGATCATATCCATTCATATTCAATAGAACTTAAACACAGTGCCGTTTTGCTGCGATTATCACGTGATAAATCACGCGGCAATCCGCAATACAGGAAGATCGTCACCCAAAAAGAAGCTCCTGTTCCTTTTTTGGGAGACAAGCTTCACGCTTTGCAGTTTTCCACAGCTGCCGACCGATTTATTGTGTGATAATTGCAGTAAAACTGAACAGCGTGCCATTAAAAAATAAATGGCACTGGATTGGCAGCGATTCTGCCCGAGATCCCAAATCAACAAATGTGAATGGAGCCTAAATGATGCAATACAGTTTGACCTTACAGATGCTCCCATACTGTACACTCCCATGTGTACAGGGGGTCCCCGAGTTACGAACTCGTTAGGGACTGCCCGCCTGTACTGAAGTCGGAAATGTTCGTAAGTCGGCCGCGCATGCGCAGACCGACAAATACGGACATTTCCGGACATTTCCGATGTTCTGTCTAATGCCGTTCTGCGCATGCGCGGCAAATTACGGACATTCCGGCATTTTCCGAGGCTCCGTATGGCCGCGCATGTGCAGAACGGCCAGAAGACGGCGAAAAACAGCGAAAAATGGCGGAGGGTCCCCGCAGCGCCCCGTTCGTAAGTAGGGGTTGTTCGTAGGTCGGGCGTTCGTAAGTCGGGGACCCCCTGTATCTAAAACTTGACTTTTCACATGCAAATACCTTGCCTGCAATTCAATTATCATCAAATGTGGATTCCACATGGAGATAAGCTGAATACATCTTGAAAAATGAATATATTCCCTTTGATATCACCACTCCATCCTATTCATAAACATATCTTCTTTGTAAGAGGACAGTGAATGCTGGCCAAGAAATTTTCCTGGCTCATTCTTTTTCAATTCTTTCTCTCAAATGAATCTCCCATCAACGATTAGAAAATCGTTCATTCTCCAAAAAATCTCTAACATGTTAGAGCAGTCATTTTCAATGACCGCACGAAAACGCCTGTCGCTGTGGGCACACTAATTATTAGAATTGTCATTTTTTGATCCATGTATGGCCGGCTTAAAAGAGATGTATTTTTTTTTTAAGAATCATACTTACCTAGGTGGATGCAGCATCTGTCCCCCGGTGCCTCTAACACTGAGACTCGAGCGACTTAACACCACCGATCGCTCGGTTCTCACAGCTCCCCTGGGCAGAGAGCTGGTGACTGTCAGTCAGCAGCTCTCTGCTCTGCCCCCTCCTCGCTCACTGGAGCGCTAGGCTGTAGAGGGTGAGGGAGCCGCCAGCTCAGGCTCTCAGAGGCTCGTTGAGAGGCTGAGCTGGGTGCCAGTCCAGGCATGTGGGCGAATCCAACTTCATTGTCACGATCTTGCCCGAGCATGGGCTGGCTCTGTGACGTCAGCCAACAGCAGACTTCAGACCGCTGTCTGCTGAAAACGGGTCACAGGTGTGCAGAATGAACTGCTCTCCTGTGATCCACAGGAAATATACAGCCAAATGAGCTTTGGCTGTACTTCTCCTTTAAGGATTGGTTCACATCACTGAAATGCATTCATTCTTAATGGCACCCTCACACATACTCACTCACTCACAAACTTTGCGCATTTCCTCATGCGCCAAACCACATGGTGATGCAGCACAATTTTTAAAATAGGGTCGGGGACTACTCTCCCCAAGACCCATGTAGAGGAGAGGTGCTGAATAATACGATAAATTATATAGAGCAATTGAGACCTAAAGGCCAAGTGCTGCATTTTAAAAATAAATAAACAAAATGGCTGCCTGGGAAGTAAAGAGCCCTGCCCAGCATCTGAAAAATAAATAAAAAACATCCTTCCCACCCCCATTCTCCATGATCCTTACAACTCCAAACATTTAAAACAAAAAGTCCTTTAAACTTGGTTTGTATTCATCTGAGACCACTGATATGTCCCCTCACTGGAGCCTCTTCTGTGAATAACGCCTGGTGATTTGCAGATGAAATCCAGGCCTGCCACTGACTAGTCAGGTTTATGCCCCTTGTGACAGCTTCAGGACCCAGTGAGAACCCCAGGGATGGAAAGCAAATAAGAATTGCCCATATCACTCAGGCACTGATGTGGGCTCCTGCCCCCAAATGCAAGGGTAAAATAAGTGTAGCACCCTTTAATGTGTTATTAGTGGCAGTGCAGGCAAATCTATGTTTTTGGTTCATGGTAAAATGAGTCTCTGAATCTGAGTCAAAAGTTTACTGCAGTTCAGGGATGGATGACTCATACAGGTGGGTCTCCGGTGCCTCCCCCTGGTTCTGGAGGGTTGGAGAACCTTCTGGAAACAGGAGGGCGGAGGCCAGGAGGGTTGATCTGCATATTTAGGGGAGCGCAGTCAATCACCTGGTGGTGGGCCTGGCATGGTGTCTGAGCCAGTCCTTAAATATGGATGAGTCATGCTGGCAGGGAGTCATGTTTAAGATGGAGTGCTGAGGAGACTGTCGGTGGCCCTTGAGAAGAAGGGATCTTCCTCAGGCTGGGCTTGGGCTGGCCTGGGAGGATTCTGGCAGCAACACAGCCTGGAAGGAATCTGGCCTAGGAAGCAGTGAGAGGACAGTGTGAGTACTTCAGCATGGTCAGGGAAAGACTTTCATATGTAGCAAGCCTTTCTGAAGACAGAATGGGCTTAAATCTTTTGTTTACCTTGCCCTGGGAAGTCTTCAGAAGCAGCCAGGTGGGCTGGTAGTTCCTGAGGTCAGTGGAACTGGGATGAGTGTCTACAGTAGAGTTGGAGTCACCCCTGTATGCAACATACAACATTGTGTGCTACCTTCAAAAGGAAAAGAAAGTTCCTAGTCCTTAACAGGCTTTTGCTTTTCTATCAGAGACTATCAGTGTTCAGGAAGAAAGACAGTTCTGGAAACTTGTACAGGGGGTCCCCAACTTACGAAAGCCCAACTTACGAACCACCCCTACTTACGAAAAGGGCGCTGTGGGGACCCTCTGCCGTTCTACGCGGACCATCTGGCCTTCTGCACATGCGCGGCCAGACGGAGCCTCAGAAAATATCGGAAATGTCCGTAATTTTCTGCGCATGCGCAGAACGGCATTCAACGGAACATCGGAAATGTCCGTAATTGTCGTTCTGCGCATGCACGGCTGACTTACGAACATTTCCGGATTACAAGTAGGAGGAAAGTCCCTAACAGGTTCGTAACCCGGGGACCCCCTGTACATAGGGAGGAAGCTGTCCCTTATTTTTGTTTCTATCAAGTAGGGCATCCCATAATTCCCATTCCCCATCCAAGTTATTACCCCTAATAAAACATAAAAACCAAGCTCAAAGACTGTTCCTTGTGTCTGGAGAAAGTGTGGAGAATACTTGTTGCCTGGCTGTGCAGGAGTGGGGAATCCAAACACCATTGGCTCCTTTGGGGGTGAGCACGACATAAGCCTTATAATGTACATCAAGTTACTTCTCCAACGAGGATGAGAACGACCCTGAAAGTCTGAAAATGATTGGTGGCTGTGGGAAAATATCCTGATTCTTGACAAGAACACAATCATAAATAGGATCCTATAGGCTCAATTCACAATGCTAACACCGGGATTAGGTTCCTTATTTTACAAGTTGAAAGAAAGCCCCGGAGCAAAAAGCACAAATAGCATAGGCGCAGGGGCCACATGACAGGGGATGGCCAGCACAACAGGGCCGCCTTAAGCATGTAGTTTCCCTTTTAAGAGCAGGGGAGGAGCCGAGAGCGGGGAGGGGCCGAGTGCGGGGAGCGCGCGCTTAGCCAGGAGAAAGGGGGAAGTGACGTCAGTGTTCAGAGCGGCAGAGGAAGAGATTCCCACCCACCCTCCCTATTTTGGCTGATAGACGGGGTAGGTACGGTTGGTGGTTCTGTTGGCGACGGCAGTGTTGGGTCGCTGGAGGAGGAGAAGTTTGGGTACATGTATGGTACATGTTGTACCCATCCATGAGGATGGGAGGTTTTTTCGGGTACTTCCGAGGTTAACAGGGGTTATCCTGGAAGGGTAAAACGTAGGTCACTGTGATGGTTAGGTACCGCCTCCGAGTCCGGGGTTGCCGACTGGAGACATATATAAAAAAGTTGAAAAGTTGTTTCACAGTGACTAGTGTATGTTGGTTGTTTACATGTCCCACAAAATACAGAAGTTTAATGGTTATTTTTATAACTTGTTATTTATTATATATTTTTTCAATATTTTCAAAAGAGTTTTAATAAAAAATTTTAGGCCGTTAAGGCCATTTACTCCAATAACCTGGTCAAGTCGTTATTGGGGGGATTGGAGGGTTTTAGATAACGGAGGTTATCAGGACATTGGGCTTGAGGCCTACACATGTCATGTAGTATGATATTTGTCTAACCACATTGGTATGTCTGTACTTTGTTAAACTTTTGAAAAAAAAAATCTATTGAAAGGAAAAATGACTGAAATTAAAGATTATTATCCTTGTGTAAGTATAGGGCTGTACTGCCAATTTTTAATCCCCTAGAGATTAAGTCGTTCTTCTGTGCTTATGCAGGAGATTGTTAAGCGTTAGTTAGGCCCTTTGTCTAATGAGATTAATTTTCATACCTGAATAGGAAAAATCCCCCTAATCTCCTAAATGACTGAGCGATGTTGAGGGATTAATCTCTTAAACTGGCCACAGATGACTCTTTTTTTTTCGATCAGCCAGTAGGCCGATTGAAGAAAAATTTGTGGTAGATAGATGAATCTTCCCCGCTGGGCAATTGTTGCCTGACAGCCGGACTCTCCATTGTCAGAATACACATTTTTCTGATCGAGAAAATTTTTCCAACTAGGCTGTTCAACAGAACAGAAGTTGATCTAGTCCCTACTGAACCAGCAGAAATGTAATTATTCAATGGCGAGCTTTACTCCTATTGGACAAAGAAAAGGAAAAGCGGTCAGCGGGACTTTAAATGAGGCCAATCACTGTATAAAGTAAAGTTTTCTTTGTCTAAAATTTGGGATGGAGGTCAATTGCTTTTGGTGCCTTGGACCATATCATTCTTTATCGCTTTACTCCTATTGATGTCCATGGAGATAAAGAGAGCAAGTTTACTACTAATAGTTTCAGCTAGGAGATTCAATTGCAACATTGTGCGGTCGGTCATGGATGGTCAATCACACTGCTGTAAATCTACAAAATGGCATTGACCTCATGAGATTTTAAAAGTGCAATTTAGTTATTTAACCGGTTCCCGACCGGCGCACGACGATGTACGTCGGCAGAATGGCACGGACAGGCAGGAGGGCGTATATATAAGTCCCTCCTTAATGCCGTCCGTGCCATCGGGAGCGCGCCGGGAGCGGTGCACTCCCGCGCTGGTCGGGACCCCGTGAGGCCGACAGTGGGTCCCGCGGACTCGATCACCGCGGGGGCACCCGCGATCGTCTCACGGGAAGGCTGAAACGGGGAGATGCGGAAATACACAGCATCTCCCCGTTCTGCCTAGCAACTAGTGACGCCGATCTCTGCTCCCTGTGATTGGAGCAAAGATCAGCATTCACTAGCTGACAGCCATGCCCCCCACAGTAAGAAACACACCCCTAGGCATACTTAACCCCTACACTGCCCCCTTGTGGTTAACCCATTCACTGCCAGTGTCATTTATACAGGAATCAATGCATTTAAATAGCATTGATTGCTGTATAAATGACAATGGTCCCAAAAATGTGTCAAAAATGTCCGATGTGTCCGCCATAATGTCGCAGTCACAATAAAAATCGCTGATTGCCGCCATTACTAATAAAAAAAAATTATTAATAAAAATGCTATAAAACTATCCCCTATTTTGTAAACGCTATAACTTCTGCGCAAACCAATCAATAATCGCTTATTGCGATTTTTTTTACCAAAAATATGTAGAAGAATACGAATACGGCCTAAACTGAGGGAAAAACTGTTTTTTTATATATTTTTGGGGGATATTTATTATAGCAAAAAATAAAAAAGAATGCGTTTTTTTTCAAAATTGTCGCTCTTTTTTGTTTATAGCGCAAAAAAATAAAAACCGCAGGGGCGATCAAATACCACCAAAAGAAAGCTCTATTTGTGGGAAAAAAAGGACGTCAATTTTGTTTGGGAGCCACCGCGCAATTGTCAGTTAAAGCGACGCAGTGCTGAATCGCAAAAAGGGGCCTGGTCCTTTGGCTGCAAATTGGTCCGGTCTGAAAGTGGTTAAAACTCCAGGATTTTTACACCCACACGTCCCTATACCCTACACATACATTTTTACCTGCAGTCTTATTGCTGCTCCAATGACATCACCAGCACTTCCTCTTCCTCTTCTTCCTTAGTGTTGGCAGGGGGTACGCATTCTTGTAAGTCCAGCTTGTGTGATAATGTGCCCCCTAGGGAGGAGTGTAAACAAAAGGCTGGACAGATATCAGGCATAATAATGCTAATACCAAAAAAAATCTGCTGTGAATTCTAGGCCTCCTTCCACTATCTCAGCGCTATAGATTTGTCAGATTTTATAAAATATATAGAACTATGACAGTTGCAACAATAAATGCTAACATTGTATATCAGTAACACATCACCAGCCGCTTTAAATGCAAACGCATAACATTATAAAATTAGTAAAATTAGCACAAAACCAACTCAGGTGCCTATAATTGTTATAGCAGCGCTTCTATCATAAAGTCTATGATCAGCTTTCATGTGTACACAACACACAAGGAGAAAAACAGTTGTCTGGAAGTGTACATCTGGGAGGACATCCGGTGATGGACCAAGGAGGAAGTCTGGAACAGTGTTGCAGTATGAAGAGGGTAGGTGGAAATTTTATTTTTTTATAATGCAGAATGGAGGAGGGGGGGGGGTATAACAGCAAGAAACATATTTCTTGGGGTACCGCTTTAAGCGTTGTGTATCGAGCCTTATGGATTTTACATAAATATACTAACATAGTGAGGTTCAAAGAAAAACACATTCAACATCTTTTTTTTTATTTTTTTCAAAAGAACATATTTTTAATATCAGTAATATAATAAATAAAAAATACACTTTGGGAATCAAGTTACCACCAATTTATGCTCACAGTGAGGAAAAATAAAATTCCCTATTCGCCCTCCCAACCAATCAAATTTTTCTTTCAGTTTATAATCTGCATTGGACAAACCAATCAACTTCTAGACACTATATATCCCTCAGTGTTTTTACAAGTACCTGTAATTTTGCCTCTTGGCCAATCCGTAGTGTTTTCTCTTTTATAACCTTTCTTTCTATTTCAACACATCGGAATACACTATTCACAATAGGTTCTTGTTGGAGATGGCACTGTTACATTGATGTATTTAACCTTTTTCTTACCAATTAAATCAAAGGACATTCACTATTGTTATATTAACTGCGTATAAAAGTATTATTGAAGTCTAGACAAATAAAACAAAACACCCTTAAATCCAGTCACGTTAAACATATTTTTAAATAAAGCTAGTATAAATACTTAAATTTGCCTTTAACTAGTTACGGACCGCCCGCCGCAGTTGTACTGCGGCAAGTTGGTTCCCTTGCGTGAATTGCCCACATTGCCCACATTCACAAGCGGGGAGCCAACCGGCGGGTCTGGCGGACTCAATGTCCGCCGGCCACCCGCAATCGCTCCAGAGGCAGGCAGAACGGGGATCTGTCAGTGTAAACAAACAGATCCCCGTTCTGTCAGGGGAGGAGAGACAAATAGTCTGTTCCTAGTGATTAGGAACAACACTCTCTCTCCTCCTCCAGTCAGCCCAGCCCCCATACAGTTAACAACACCTCCCAGGGAACACATTTAACCCCTTGATCGCCCCCTAGTGTTAACCCCTTCCCTGCCAGTGACATTACTACAGTAATTAGTGGCTATTTCTAGCTCTGATCACTGTATAAATGTCAATGGTCCCAAGAAAGTGTCAAAAGTGTAAAAAAAGTGTCAAAAGTGAAAAAATTTGTGCTCCGCAATGTCGCAGTCCTGCTAAAAATCACAGATCACCACCATTATTAGTAAAAAAATAAAAAAAATACCATAAATCTATCGCATAGTTTGTAGATGCTATAACTTTTGCGCAAACCAATCAATATACGCTTTTTGTGTTTTTTTTTTACCAAAAATATGTAGCAGAATACATATTGATCTAAACTGAGGAAGAAATTCGTTTTTTTCACTTTTTTTTTTTGTATATTTATTATAGCAAAAAGTCAAAAATATATATTTATTTCAAAATTGTCAGTCTTTTGCTTATTGCGCAAAAAATAAAAACCGCAGAGGTGATCAAAAACCACCAAAGGAAAGCTCTATTTGTGGGAAAAAAGGATATAAATTTTGTTTGAGTACAACCGTCGCACAACTGCACAATTGTCAGTTAAAGCGACGCAGTGCCATATCGCAAAAAATGGCCTGGTCATTAAGGGGGCAAATCCTTCCGGTCCTTAAAGAGGAGTTCCCCTTAAAAAAAATAAATAAAAGTCAGCAGCTACAAATACTGCAGCTGCTGACTTTTAATAATCGGACACTCACCTGTCCCAGGGTCCAGCGATGCGGGGGGGAGCGAAGCCCCGCTCGTTCCCCCCTCTGCTTCACAGCCGGGCACCCACTGCAAATGCGCGAGTGGCGCCGCGCACCATGATTGGCCGCGCAGTTATCTGGGACCTGTCACGTGTCTCAGATGACTGACAGGAGGGAGGGAGCCCTTCCTGCGCCGAGGGGAAGTGATGTCACCAGCCCAGGCACTGAAGGAGGCAGACTACGAGGGACCCCCTAGTAATAGGCATTTAGAGGTGAGTTAAAAAAATAATAATTTTCCAAATGTTTATTTTTTTATTTTTTTAGGAATTTTAATACATTTTTTTTTTTTTTTTTGAGTGCAACACCACTTTAAGTGGTTAAACTAAAGCCGAAGCTTAGGTATAGCAATTTTTACATAGTTACATTGGTCCAGCTTGGATCAATGTAAGTATGTATGCGCCATAACTGTGGGATCCCTGTAGAAGTTGGAAATTACTATAGTAGGCACTATTACTACAGTAGAGGTATAAACAGAAAATTAATTCTCCTGCGCTGGTGCGAAGGGCCTTAGTAAGGGTGGTAGTATTTCTTAGTGGTATATATATATATATATATATATATATATAAAGAGATCATGCATGCCCCACTGCGTATGCCGACTAGGGGAAATCCGAAATGCTATGTAAAGAAGGAAAATTTATGTATACAAGGAAATACTACGTATTCGTACATATAAATAAAAAGCAATGTTAAACACTTGGTAGATTGATATGAGGTATTATCCACATAAGGGATACTCGAATGATTGGCTAATGCATTTCAAGGGTTTTCCTCTTCATCAGAGCCTTAGAGAGCCAAATATAATCTGTGTTTTATGTATAAAAATAGATAGAGGAGGCTGGATGGGTAGTGTAAAGCCCCATACACACGCGCGGATTATCCGAAGACCAGGTCCGTCGGATCATGTCCGTCGTACTTTGTCCGATGTTGGTGTTGCATACACACGGTCGGACAAAGTTGTCGGAAAATCCGATCATTATGAACGTGGTGACGTTTGTTGCCTACGATGGGACTACGTAGAGGCTAGAAGCCAATAGCTTTGGTCTTGTAATGTGATCTGAGCATGCGTAGCACTTTGTCCGTCGGACTACGCTACACACGATCGGATTTGGTGTGATCGGACTTTGTTGTCAAAAAATCTATCCAGCAGGAGATAGGACTTTGTCCGTCGGACAATCCGACGTACACTGTCCGATGGTGCCTACACACGGTCGGATTTTACGACAACATTGTCCGATAGGACAGAATCCATGGGAAAATCCGAGCGTGTGTATGGGGCTTTACACTACATAGGTGGTATAGTTTTGTGGGCGGAATCTCTTTCGCTCTAGGGCTTATCCTTCCACATCACAGCACTCTAAATAAAAAACACCAAACAAATATAGATAGAGGTGGAATTGCAGACGCTAATGCAAATGTTAAAAACCTAGCAATATAAAATCTAGCAGTGGTGGCATAGGGGGTGCACGGCGCCACGCCATCCTCCCCCCCCCCGCCCCCAAGCTGTAAAAAAAAAGTCCCCTTTAAGAGTGTCCGGGTGGTCTATGGGAAGCTTCCCAGATTGCAATCTGGGAAGCTGATTTGCTTGCGTTTAGGGCATGTGCAGGGCACAAGCGATGCGCCCGCAAACACTCCCACTCTACACTGATTTGTTTCTGTCCTCCCTTCATGCATTTTAATTGGCGGAGATTGGAGGACGGTGCTTTTTTCAGCACACCCGTGCGGGGGGGGGGGGGGGGGGGGGTATAGTAATTGGACACAGTGAGCGAGATCGCTCCTGTGTCCTGTGATTACTGAGCAGAATAAACTGTGTTTACTCTGCTCGGTTTATGAATGAACAGGAGCCTCTGCCTTCTGTTTATTCATCTTTAGTGCTGAGAAAGGGACTGGGGAATCTGTGTCCTCAGTCCCTTTTAGGGTTGCCACCTGTCCGGGATTCACCCGGACAGTTCGGGTTTGGAATCATGCGTCCGGGTTTCAGACTGCCTGAAACCCGGACACATTATTCAGACTGGACTATGGCTTCCCAGCAGGTTTGCGGCTGTCTGTTACACTCTCTTTTATACTGCCCAAAGCCAGCACTAACAACACCCCTAAACAAACACACACATGGGAGAGGAGGGAGGGCTCGATTTGCACTTCTTTCTCCCACCCCTACCCCTCTGTGTCGGCCCACACTCCAATCCCTGGCTCTGTGCCTCAGAAAAGGGAAGTGTGGGCTGGAAATGTGAAGTCCAGCAGCCTCAGATACATCTGGATGAGATGTGCTGACTGCCAAGGGGTGAGTGAGCTCACCATCCACCCCTGCTTTGACTGAAGTCTCCCTCTTCTCTCTCCTGCCTTTTAGTGAGTACACTAAGGTAAATCAGGGTTCTCAGAGCACCCCTTACGTCAGAGTTCCCCTTTACACCAGAGGCCACAGCCTCTCACAGTAAGCACCAGTAGTTACGGTGAAACATGTTCGCTGTTAATTGAAGAAATTATCGTTGGAGTGCGGCCATCTGGATTTAATTTATTTTTACATACCAGAGGCCACAACGTTCCCCTTTACATCAGAGTCCTCTCCGTACATCAGAGTTCTCAGTTTTCCCCCTTAAATTAGGGTTCCCAGAGCATCCCTTATGTTAGAGTCCCCAGAGTTCTCCCTTACATCAGAGTCTGCAGAGTCCCCCCTTACAGTGAAAGGGAACTCTGCGAGTTCACATGTAAAAGGGGAACTCTGTGGACTCTGATGTAAAGGGGGGCTCTTGGTATTAACTTCATATAATTAGAAATGTTATTTAATAGCAAAATATATGTATAGTTTATATTACAAAAAAATTGCTGTGAGCCACTAAAGTGTTTGGGTTGGACTTGAAGAAAAGGTGGCAACCCTAATTCCTTTGTTTGTCTCAAAGGGGAGATGTCAGGGGTCTGTTTAGACCCCTGACATCTCACCAAAGCCCCCCCCCCCCCCCAAATATAAAAAAATAATATTGTAAAAAAAATTCTAAAAAGTGTAAAAAAATAAAATAAACTACTGACACCACTCTCCCCTGCCCTACCAACACTGTCTACTGCCCCAACCCCCTCCCCTCAAAAAGCATTGTGAACATTTTTTTTTAAAACAAATTAAATTGTAAAAAAATCAATTATTAAAAATAAAAAAAAATTACTGACACCGTCCAGAAAAAATATGCGAAAAAATATTGAGAAAGTGATTTAAAAAATATTTGCTTGCAGGGATTGCGGGCTGAAATTATTTTTGCAGGTTGGGATGTCTGCACGTGATAACAGAGCTCACTGCACACTAGGCTCAGCCTTATTTATTGCAGGAGAGACACCGATCTTCCCCTGTGACAGGTCGCCCCTCTGAGTGCTGCTATCTTCAGTTATATCACTGTTTGTTGAACATTCTCCAGTTACAGTTATACTGTCCCAGCAGTAAATAGGTCTGAGCCCCAGTGTGCAATGAATTTTCTGTTATCTGGTGAGGAGGTTAACCCTTTACTTCCCTGCATTTGTTTTGTTGATTTCTTTTATTACCTACTGGAGGTCAGGTATGAGCCCAGGTTCAGACTACTGCGATCTAAGACATGGCATGTGATTTGCCCCCGCACTGCGGTGCGAATGGCATGCGATGTCTGTGAGATGCGAGTTCAGCCATACAGTTGTATACAGTTGAATGGCTGAACTCGCATTAGATTTGCAGGAAAAAAAGTGCAGGGACTTGCCCCCCCCCCCCCCCCCACTGAAATCGGATTGCATGGGTGTTTTCACCTATGCAATCTGATTTCTGTGTGAGTTCACAGTTCACACTGCGATCTGTGAACCGATCTGGGGGTGTCATTAACATTGTAATGACACCCGCAGTGGTTCGCAGAGGTCAATGTGAACTGCCTGCGGGAGAGATGTGATGAGGGAACCAACGCTGGAATCCTGCTGGTTCCTGCATCGCTACAATGTGATCCCAGGCTAAAGGAAAAGGATCATCTCATAAAACCAGGGCTGGTGCTCCATGCTTCTAGATTAGAAGCATCCACTATTTTAGAATTCAACTGTTTGTTGAACCCGGGTGTATTACAAGGATAAGGATGATGACGGGTGTATTATAGAATGATGAGGATGGGTGTATTATACAAGGATAAGGATCAGGATGGGTGTATTATACAAGGAGGAGGATGGGTGTATTATACAAGGATAAGGATAGCGATGACGGGTGTATTATAGAATGATGAGGATGGGTGTGTTAAATAAGGATGAGGATGATGAAGATGGGTGTATTATACAAGGATCAGGATGGGTGTATTATACAAGGATGAGGATGATGAAGATGGGTGTATTATACAAGGATGAGGATGGGTGTATTGTACAAGGATGAGGATGACAGCTGTATTATACAAGGATGAGAATGACAGCTGTATTATACAAGGATGAGGATGAGGGCTGTATTATACAAGAATGAGGATGACAATGACAGCTGTATTATACAAGGATGAGGATGACGATAATGGCTGTATTATACAAGGACGAGGATGACAATGACGGCTGTATTATACGAGGATGAGGATGACGATAACAGCTGTATTATACAAGGATGAGGATGGGTGTATTATACAAGGATGAGGATGATGATGATGGCTGTATTATACAAGGATGAGGATGACGATGATGGCTGTATTATGTTTAAAAGTTTTTATTAAAGTTTTGTATACTCAATACAGGTACAACAAGTGCAAACGTACAAAAAGGAAAATTAAACAGGCATGTCATGTAACAGAAAAAGTAATAATGACAAAGTCGTATAATAACGCAACCAAGGATGTCATAACAAGCCTCAGGTACCTGTCACTGCGGTTCAGGATGCAACCCTGCCTGTTACACCAGCAGACCTGCAGAAGGGACCCAAGCCAGGGAGAGTCTGTGAACCCCGAGTACCCAGGAGCCCCAAATGGGATCCTGCTGCAGCCCAGGAGTCGGGGAGCCAGATCCATCCCATGGCGTATAATACTTGGCTCAAAGCCAGAACTGAAGTGTCAAGCGTCAGTTATCAAACTGACACGGTAATGTGCGGGGGAAAGAGCCTTGCCAAGAGAGGCGACAGAAGAAAGTAAGGAAGCACAAAAAAGGGGGGGGGGGGGAATACGTGTGAAGTGAAAGGGAAAAAAAAGGAGAGGAGAGTGATGTTCCGTTCATCAGCTTGTAGATCGGGAGGTCAGACTACCAGGGGGTACTCCTGTTATGAGGGAAATATTGCAGAGGGTTGCCCAGGGTTCCCAGATGCTCCTAAACTTCTCGGTTTTGTCGTTGAGCTTGGCAACGGTTTGTTCCTGAATCATGATCCATGTCACCTTCTGTTTAAACAACCGGAAAGAGATGGTATGTGTCTTCCAGGCTTTGGCTATAGTTATTTTGGCCCCCAGGCAGAGAAACAATGCTAACGCCTGGGACGTTTTGGATAATTCTGGGATAAGAAAGTTCAGCAGTGCCCACCTAGGGTGAGGCATAACTGTAGAGCCTGTCAGGGAGCTAATGGTTCGGAATATTTTCCGCCAGAAAGACCGTATGCGAGGACAGGTCCACCAAACATGGACCATAGAGCCCTCCAGTCCGCATCCTCGGAAGCAAACCGGAGACGTGCTTGGGAAAAGTGTAGCCAGCCTGGAAGGGACATAATACCATCTTAGTAAAACTTTCAAACTGGCTTCAATCAGTGATATATTGAGAATACCTTTGTAAGCTCTTGCAGAGGCTCGATACCAAGCTGTAGGGTCCCAATAATCGTCCAGGTCGTACTCCCAGGCTCGGGCATAAGATGGTTTGGACTGTTTTGTCATAAGTGCCGTATAGATCAGTGAAATGCCCCCCTTCTGATCAGCCGTGTTGATACACCATTGTTCGAATGGGGTAATAGTGGGGGGTAGTGGTTTGGTGGTCCAGATAGAGTGCAAGAAATGGGAGATTTGTGTGTACCTATAAAGTTCTGAGTCGGGCATGTCTAGTTTCTTCCTACAGTGCCGCAGTGAGAGGGGCCCCGAAGGGGAGAAGAAGTGACCGATACGATATAGGCCTTTGTCGGTCCACCATTTAAATGCTTCAATGTTCTGTCCAGGGGGAAATTCAGGGTTATGAAAAATGTGTGATAGGGGTCTCAGTGGGGATATGATTGAGCTCAGGGAGAAAAGTTTGGAGCTAAGCGCTATAGAGTGTGATAGGGTGGGTGCCATGATAGCCGGTCTGTCTTTCGAAGAGCAACTTAAGAGGAAGTCGATGGTGTGCGAGGGAACAGCTTGTCGTTCCATGGCAAACCAGTCTGGTTTAGCATGACTAGAGTAGGCTAAAGAAATTTGTGTCAGCCGTGCAGCCTGATAGTAAGCCCAAAGATTTGGAAGTCCCAGACCCCCTTGAGTTTTTAATCTGTAGAGTGTTTCAGAAGGACATCTATAGCCTTTCCTACCCCAATTAAAACGAATGATGTCCGACTGTGATTTGGTGAGAACACGTTTGGGTATTGGGATCGGCAACGAGCGGAATAGATACAGTAGTTTTGGTAACAGCGTCATTTTCACCGCATGAATTCTGCCCAGCCAGGATAGACCACATTTAGACCACCTCTCCACGTCTTGTAAGCATTTTTTTATCATGGGCGGATAATTTGCGCGGAATAAATCCTCTATTTTCGGGGTAAGCTTGATACCCAGGTATGGGATCTGGTAGGGAGCCCAAGTGAAAGTAAAATTATCTGTAAGTTGTTTGAGTGTATCTGGCGGGAGGGTTACATTCAAAGCCAGTGATTTAGTCATATTAACCCTTAGGCCTGATATCTTACTAAAGTCCCCAAGGGTCTGAAGGATCGTAGGCATGGAAGTCAGGGGAGAGGTAATAAAAAGAAGGAGGTCATCCGCATACAGTGCGCATTTGTGCTCATGGGAGCCGCAACGTACCCCTTTGATGTCTGGGTTTGACCGCAGGGCGATGGCCAAAATCTCGATTGCTATAGCAAACAGGAGAGGTGATAGAGGGCATCCCTGTCTGGTCCCCCTGCCGATGGGAAAGGATTCCGAGTACCTACCCAGTAGGCGCACCTGTGCCGTCGGAGTGGAATAAAGGGAGTTGATAAGATTAAGAAAGTATGAGCCACAGCCCCATCGCCTAAGGATATCAGACAGGTATGCCCAATCTATTGAGTCAAACGCCTTGTGTAGATCAATTGACAATAAAAATCCTTTTTGTGCAGGGCCCCCGTCCCATTTAGATTTTAGCAATGAAATGATGTCTACTGCCCGTCTGATCTGGTCTGGTCCCTGTCTCCCGGGGATGAAGCCTACCTGATCCTTATGTACATATGTGGAGATAAAGCTAGATAGTCGGTTGGCAAGTATCTTAGTCATTATTTTTATATCATTGTTAATAAGAGATATAGGGCGATAGTTGCCAACCTCACTGATATCCTTGTCAGGTTTCGGTATCACCGAAATATATGCCGAGTTCAAATCTGTATTTAAAGAGGCCCCATCCCTGAGAGAATTGAACATTCTAGTTAAGTGTGGTGCCAGGCAGTGACCAAATTTCTTGTAATATCCCGTAGATAGGCCATCCGGGCCCGGGGAAGAGCCCAGCTTAAGGTTCTTTATAGTATCTAAGACTTCCCCTTGGGTGAAGGGGGACTCCAAAAGTTCTGCATGTGTCTTATCTAGGGAGGGTAACTGCAGATCATGTAGAAATTTATCCCGTAAAGTAGTGGAGGGGGCGGGGTTACGTTTGTAAAGATCCGAGTAGAATCGTTTAAAGGTTTCCATTATTTTGCTCGGGTTCTGTGAAAGTTCCCCTGAGGTTACCTTCAGTTTGGGAAAAGCCTGAGTGCGTGTTTTGGGGGAAAGCTTAGCTGCCAATTTGGAACCGATCCTATCTTGTTGTGCATAAAATTTGGCCCTGGTCCATTGAAGATGTTGAGCTGCTGAAGTGGTCAGAGTCATGTTGAGAAGTGCCCGAGCCGTGTCTAATTTTGCTAATGAAAGTGCATTGGGGTTACGTTTATGCATTTTTGATAGTGAACGAAATTCTTCCGTAAGTTTCACTGTTTCAGCCCTGTGTTCCGCCTTTAGTTTAGAGGATAATTGGATTAGACTGCCCCTGATAACAGTTTTATGCGCCGCCCAGCTGATGGTCGGGGATATCCCGTCTGTCGAGTTTAACGTAAAGTATTCTTGAATAGCAGATTCCAGTAACGCACATTGTATAGGGTCATTCAAAAGGGTTTCCCGTAAGCGCCAACGCGGACGGAACTCGGTGCCTGCTGGTTTACACGTGATTAGTGTAACTACGGAGTGGTCCGAGAGGGAAGAGTCGATGATCTTGGAGGACCTAATGAGAGGGAGTGTGGAAGTTCGGGTGAACATGTGGTCTATCCTGGCAAAGGAACCGTGCGGGGCGGAAAAGTGTGTGTAGTCTTTGGTGCGCGGATTAGTTTCCCTCCATACGTCTATCAGGTCAGCTTCGTTGAGAATCTTAGCAAGTTGGACGCTCTGTTTAGACGGGCGTTTGGGTTTCGAAGCACCACTTGCTAGCTTGTCTAGGGAGAAGTCAAAGGCTAAGTTGGTGTCCCCTCCCATGAATACCGTCCCCTTGAAATGTTTCTGCAGTCTAGTTACCAGGGATTCCATGAAGGATTTTTGACCCTTATTAGGTGCGTAGTAAGAGACAAAGGTGTATAGTTCCCCATCTATGAAACCCGATACCAGAATATAGCGTCCCTGGGGATCAGTTATAGTTTCGGGTTGGGAGAGATTTAAATGTTTCGCAAAGCAGATCGCAACCCCCTTAGTTTTATTCTCTGCGGATGCTAAAAAAAATTGTGGGTAGCTTTGGTGTAGGAACTTGGGCTTGTATGTAGAAGGGAAGTGTGTCTCCTGCAGAAGGACAACGTCTGCATGTATCGAGTGATAGTATTGAAGGGTTTTCCTTCGCTTGATCGGCGAGTTAAGACCCTGAGTGTTGTGTGATATTATTTTTAGGGTGGCGGACAGATTGGGTTGGTCAGGCATGGATCAGAAGGGGGTGATCTATACAGTCGTCATGGCACTTACCCTGCCGTTGGGAGATAAGAAACATCCTCCGTCCCGTGATGCAAAGAGAGATGAACCTGGAGCCTGGGAGAGTCGAGTGGAGGATTCTGTGTGACCTACGAACACCACCTAGAGTGTCTGGAGAGAGGGAGAGAGAAGGTATGAAGGGGAAAAGTAGAGGGAAAGGAAAGAAGAAGAAGAAGACAAAAGGGTTAATGAACTGCTGTTGAGACCTTATAACGTGTGACATGTGACACAATAAAACAAAGGGACCCCCTGGTCCCTTCCCACCCCCCGGTCGGTTCGGATTAACCAAACCCACCACAAACCCCATGGTACCGGTTATTCTTGGAACAGAAAAACCGGAATAGGATCTAGGAAATCCAAATGGGCCCCTGATCCAGTTAAGGCGCAATGGGTCCACCACAGCCCCCCCACCTTAAATCAGTAGCTACTGAGGGGTCCTATCCGCCCCATTATTAACAGGTTCCGGAGCGCCCCCTGGGGGTCTGATCCCCCTTTAGGCCTAATATTTAGGATATAATAAAATTACAATAAAAAAAAAAAAAAATATATATAATAATGAAAAGGCAAATTCAAATAAATGTAACAGACCCTGCAAAGCCAGGCATTAAAACTAAACTGTCGATGCACCCCAGCAAGGGGGAGAATAAAGATACTAAGTGTCATCCTTAGCCTATAACTTGACTTATAAATGTTCTAAGCATGTAAATGAATTCAGGCATTAGGGTTAACAACTGTATTCTGCTAAGGACTCAGTATGTCCTCCTTGTAGGGAGGACCAGGATAGAAGTCAGCAGACAAAGAGCCAGCTATCGCTCCCAGGTAAAGCCATAACGTTACAAATGGAGTTAACTATTCAAAAAAAAAAAACATTTAAAAAGGGAAAAAAGGACAAACAGGACTGACTAATGTGAGGAATGTCTCAATCATGTGGTCCAGCCGGGAAAGGGGGGCTCCCCAATGCCTTCCTCTATAAGGAAGAGGAGGAGAGGAGAAGTCCCCAAACAGACCTTTCCCCAAAAATGTGTCCCCAAAATCAGGGGAAAAGTTCAGTCACGCAGCAAGTAGAGCATAAAAGCACATGCTCAAGGTGGAATGGTTTCCTTGGACCTTTTGGGTCCTTGTTTCAGCCAGGATTGTTGCAGCGGACTTGCTGGCGGTAGTCTCTTGGTCGATGAGGGGGTCCCTTTGTTAGCATGGGCAGGCGACGGTTCCAGCTGTATCAGGCCGAGGTGTGTTAGCAGTCGTTCCCCTTCCTGAAAAGAGGAGAAGCAGAAATTCCTGTTTTTGTAGGAAAAGTTCAGGCGAAGAGGAAAGGACCATTTATATGTGATGTCCTTGTCCAGGAGTACTTGCAGTAACGGTTTAAAAGACCTTCTCTTCTGTACTGTATAAGGTGACAAATCTGCAAAAATTTGGATCTTGTGGCCGAGTAAAGTGAGGTTGTCTGAGTATCTGGCTTTCCTCATGACCTCTTCCTTGACTGCGTAGTGGTGTGGTTTGACAATGACATCTCTGGGGAGACCGTCTGCTCTGGGGGCCTGTAGTGCCCTGTGTGCTCTGTCCAGCTCTAGGCGGTGGTCTGGGATGTCAGGTATAAGGCTTTTAATCAGAGTTTTAACTGCTTTTTGAACATCTTTTTCAGTTTCCGGGAGTCCCCGCAGCCTAAAGTTATATCTTCTGGACCTATTCTCAAGGTCATCGATCTTTGCAAACGCTGATTCCAATTGATCCTGTACTTCCTGTAGTCTGGCAGAGTTCTGGTTAATCTGTGCCACAGCTTGGTCAGCCCTATTTTCTATGTTGTCCATCCTCATACCTATTTGCTGCAAGTCAGCATGTAGTGATGCAGTAATTTGGGCAGCATTCAGAGCCAGACCTTTAGTTAACATCTGAGAGAAAGCTGTCATCATAGACTGGAAGTCTGTGGGGATAGGGATGTCCTCTTGGGCCTCACTATCAGTGAGTAACATGCCTGTGTGTGGGTCCAGCATAGGGGTAGTGGGGTATCCTGAGCCCATTCTCCCCAACAAGGATTCAGTAGAGGAGGGAGAGCTGGCTGTTGGCAGGGGGGGGAAGTCTGTACCTGCATATTGTTGATCAGACTGGTCCTGGTCCGCAATTGATGCTTCCTGCTCCTCTGAGGCCTGCGGGCCTCGTGTGGCCGACGCCATCTTGGCATAGCTGAGGGGGCCGGGAGCGGCCGTCATTTGGCCTGATAGATCGCGCCTGGCCAGCGGGACCGACATGACCCGATTCCCTGGGGATTCCCCTACCAGGATGGCTGAGTGTGGGGGGTGATCGAGCGCTCCGTACGCTCCGGTGGTCAGCGGCGGGCTGTGGTGGAGCGGAGCTCTAGATGCCGGCGGCCATCTTGGGAGCTGCCGCGCATGCGCACTGATGGCTGTATTATACAAGGACGAGGATGACGATGACGCCTGTATTATACAAGGATGACGGCTGTATTATACAAGGATGACGATGAAGGGTGTATTATACAGCGATGAGGATAGTGATGATGGGTGTATAACATGGGTTTGATGATGACAGGTGTATAATATGGGTTTGATGATGACGACGGGAAGTATGATGATAATGGGTGTATAATATGGGGATGACGATGATGGGTGTATTATACAATGATGAGGAGTATGATGATGATGGGTGTATAATATGGAGATGACGATGATGGGTGTATTACACAATGATGAGGAGTATGATCATGATGAAGGGTGTATAATATGGGGGTGACGATGATGGGTGTATTACACAATGATGAGGAGTATGATGATGATGAGGGGTGTATAATATGGGGATAAGGATAGTGATGATGGGTGTATAATATGGGGATGATGATGATGGGTGCATTATACAATGATGAGGAGTATGATGATGATGAGTGGTGTATAATATGGGGATGATGATGATGGGTGTATATGTATTATACAATGACTGGAGCATCAGGGTGTCAGACAGTGTCAGTGAGTGTGCCACATCATGTCTCGCTGGCTGCTTTGCAATACATGATTTTGGGGATTTCTGCCATGCCATGCCATGTGCTGACTACGTTACACCACATAATAGTCACAAATTGTGAGTACATCTGTCCTGTAATGTATACAGCTATATACACCCACCTCCTTCCTTCCTGTATATAGAGACCATCCTCCACCATCACTGACTGCAGATATACATCATTATAACTTTATTTATTTTATTTCGGGTACTTATATAGTGCCGTCAATTTACGCAGCGCTTTACATATACATTGTACATTCACATCAGTCCCTACCCTCAAGGAGCTTACAACCTAAGGTCCCTAACACACATTCATACACATACTAGGGCCAATTTAGACAGGATCCAATTAACCTACCAGCATGTCCTGTTAAGCCCCATACACACGCTCGGATTATCCGATGTCCGTCGTACTTTGTCCGATGTTGGTTTTGCGTACACACGGTCGGACAAAGTTGTCGGAAAATCCGATCATTCTGAACGTGGTGACGTTTGTTGCCTACGACGGGACTACGTAGAGGCTAGTAGCCAATAGCTTTGGTATTGTTATGTGATCTGAGCATGCGTAGCACTTTGTCCGTCGGAATTCGCTACACACGATCGGATTTGGTGTGATCGGACTTTGTTGTCAAAAAATCTATCCAGCAGGAGATAGGACTTTGTCCTTCGGACAATCCGATGGAAACTGTCCGATGGTGCCTACACACGGTCGGAATTTCCGACAACATTGTCTGATAGGACAGAATCCATCGGAAAATCTGACCGTGTGTATGGGGCTTAACTGTATACTTAGCTGTATACAGGACAGATGATGTATATCTGCAGTCAGTGATGATGGATGAAGGTCTCTATATACAGGAAGGAAGGTGGGTGTATATAGCTAGCTGTATACAGGACAGGTGATGTATACCTGCATACCCTGATCTGTAATGCTGAGCTATATAGCCTGATCTGTGAGGCTGAGCTATATACCCTGATCTGTGAGGCTGAGCTATATACCCTGATCTGTAAGGCTGAGCTATATACCCTGATCTGTGAGGCTGAGCTATATACCCTGATCTGTGAGGCTGAGCTATATACCCTGATCTGTGAGGCTGAGCTATATACCCTGATCTGTAATGCTGAACTATATACCCTGATCTGTAAGGCTGAGCTATATACCCTGATCTGTAAGGCTGAGCTATATACCCTGATCTGTGAGACTGAGCTATATACCCTTATTTGTGAGGCTGAGCTATATACCCTGATCTGTGAGGCTGAGCTATATACTCTGATATGTGAGGCTAAGCTATATACCCTGATCTGTAATGCTGAGCTATATACCCTGATCTGTGAGGCTGAGCTATATACCCTGATCTGTGAGGCTGAGCTATATACCCTGATCTGTAATGCTGAGCTATATACCCTGATCTGTGAGGCTGAGCTATATACCCTGATCTGTGAGGCAGAGCTATATACCCTGATTGTGAGGCTGAGCTATATACCCTGATCTGTGAGGCTGAGCTATATACCCTGATCTGTAATTCTGAGCTATATACCCTGATCTGTGAGGCTGAGCTGTATACTCTGTCGTGTGATGCTAGGGCTTTATACTCCTGCCCTGTGATGCTGAGCTGTATACTCCTGACACTATGGGTGGAATACAGGGAGCAGAGTGGGTGGATTCTATAAGAGGTGGGGCTTATGGGAAGTGGGAGGGGTCAAAAAGGAAGGGCAGGGTCTGGCACCCCCATCCTAAAACTTCACCAGTCGCCACTAAAATCTAGTATATAAAATTAAAAACATGTCTCATAAACACATATAAAAAAACGCACGTATGCATATATAAGTGAATATGCGCATTTAAAAATAGCATTATCGGTAGCTTTTATCTGAAAACATACATGAAAGATATAATGTTGGCTAGTACTATACAATATTGCAGACGTGGACCACTGAAACTGAAAAGCTACAGGTGCCTTCTTTGGTGTGATACATTGCATGTATGGAAGAATATGCACACGCACCATCCCGCACCCATATGTGTGTAGAACCTCAACAAACAGACGACCCTATATGTACACACCATCCCTATGGTGCTGAGGTAGGTTAGATTTGCCACTACCACCCAGTGGCGCTGCGTCCATAAAGGGCGCAGGAGCGCCACCCCCTCTCTCCTGCACCGCTCTAATCACCATAGATAGATTCATGCATTGCATGAATCTATTTATGGTTGCTGCTGACACCTCCTATTCAGGTGCATCTGAATTACAGCGGCGGGGTTGTTTTTTGGAAGCACCTGATTAGAGCCATAGGCTCTAATAGGCACCCAAAAAGGTGAACAGCGGGCACAATGCTGTGCATTCGCTGTTCACTCAGCTGTGTGTTAGCAAAACGAAGGAATTCGCTTTGCTAACACTGAACCTGCCTCTTAGCCAATCAGGTTGTCGGGTCTGTTACCGGTCACCTGATTGGTGGAAACGTCAGGCGCTGTGATTGGACGCCTGAGAGAGGATGGAAGAAGACATGGAGAACATGCAGGAGACCGCCGCTGACCCACTGGGGCGCACTGGGGGCATCTGATGGGGCACACTGGCGGCATGTGATGGGGCACAGTAGTGGCAATTGATGGGCACAGTGTCAGCAATTGATGGGCACAGTGGCTGCATTTGATGGGCACCGTGGCTGCGTTTGATGAGCACAGTAGCTATGTTTGATGGGCACAGTGGCTGCATTTGATGGGCACAGTGGCTGCGTTTAATGAGCACAGAGGCTGCGTTTGATGGGCACAGTAGCTGCGTTTTATGGGCACAGTAGCTGCATTTCATGGGCACAGTGGCTGCGTTAGATGGCACAGTGGCTGCGATTGATGGGCACAGTAGCTGCATTTGATGGGCACAGTGGCTGCGTTTGATGGGCACAGTGGCTGTGTTTGATGGCACAGTAGCTTCAATTGATGTTTTTTTTTTGTTCAGTTTGTTTGCGCCCCCCCAAAAATATTGAGCACCAGCCGCCACTGCAATCACCCTTTACATTACCATCATTCATTATTTCTCATTATCATGAACTTCAGTATATGATTAGCATATTCCACATGCTACTCCAAATACTCCGCGGGTTTGTGCGGGACTGATAAACCTATGTCCTCAGGTAGGCTGTATGGGGCCCCGTGGTTTCTAACAGCAGCCCTGGGCATATACATACTTACATTGGTCTTAGGTGGCCTTAGTGCCTCTCCAGCTTGCCATGGACGGGACATTAAAAATCTGTTGCGCTTAAAAAATAGTATACACTCAAAAAAGAGGCTGACACTATATTGCTGGGTGCAATGATACAAAATATAAAAAGGGGTGTAGTTAAAAAAATAATTAAATAAATAAAAAAGTTTGTCAAAAATGAATTGGTTGAAGACGATCGAAACGTCCTCTAATTAATAAATCCGGATAAGGAGGCATAGGAAAGCCACCACAAGCACCCAATACTACTGACTCTTACCATCAGTGTGTAGGGTACACACATTAAATGTATAGGTTATGATCTCAACGATCTCAACGGGAACTAGTGGAGAGACCCTGCCCAGACTCCTTCAATGGGATCAAGCAGGGGCGTTGCTAGGTCTACAAAAGATCTGGGGCTAGAGCCCATATCAGCATAGTAAAGAAAGTCATATGCTTGGGTGGGCATACACATGTATATAAGTGTGTGTATATATCCCCAGAGAGCCCCCCTCCTTACATCAGGGTGCCCAGAGACCCCCCCTTGCATCAGGGTCCCCAGAGAGCTACCTCCTTACATCAGAGTCCCCAGAGAGCCTCCCCTTGCATCAGGGTCCCTAGAGAGCCCCCTTTAAATCAGGGTCCCCAGAGGGCCTCACCCTTGCATCAGGGTCCCCAGAGAGCCCACACTTACTTGAGGGTCCCCAAAGAGCCCACACTTACTTCAGGGTACCCTACACACTAATGGTAAGAGTCAGTAGTATTGGGTGCTGGTGGCGGCTTTCCTATGCGTTCTTATCCGGATTTATTAATTAGAGTACTTTGTTTCGATCGTCTTCAACCAATTCATTTTTGACAAACTTTTCATTTAGTTACCGTATTTATTTTTTTAGCCTTACACCCCTTTTTATATCATGGACAGGCCATAACTAGGACATAGGTTCTTTCAGGGCTCCAATATGGCCTCCAACATCCACACAGTAGATCACTCATCTCTCTTTGTAATGCAAAAAAAATAAATAGAAAATGGCAAAAAAAAAAAGGAAAAAACTCTCCCACTTTTTTTTTTAGTTTGTATTGGTATCCTTTGAATCAGCAGTGTTGTTTTAATAAAAACTCTCTAGTGACAAGCGTTGAGAGGATGAAGACGTCATGGGAATTTAGCAGCTGAGGTGTATTATGCACTTCAGGAGTTAAGTTACTTATCTATTCATCTCCCGCTGTAGTGTAAACAGGTGCCAGTGGCTTAGAATATGCGCTGTCAGGGGGTTTTTGTTCTACAGCCAGGCATGAAATAAAAGAAAAGACCTTGAGATCTTGAGGCTTCATTCTTCTCTCTCAGCTCCTAAATGCAACATTTCAACATCACATTTCAATACACAAAGACGATGAAGAGAACTGCAGCTGCGGCAAGGAGCAGAGCTGGTCTGGGTATGAAATAGTTAATCGCTCTATTCATCATACGTTTCTGAATTCAGTCAGTAAACGGCCACCCCATCATTTCTATACATTAACAGCCTGCTATATTCAGGTACAACAGTAGAATTACATACATGGCCCATGGGATAACTCAATTAAGGCCCCATGCACACGAGACGCCGATCCAAACTCTGCTGAACGCATGTTTTAAAAAGCAGAAACCTGCGTTTAAAAGCACGCATTTTGCTACGTTTTCATGCCGCGTTTTACCGTGTTTGCGTCTGTAAAGATAACATCATATAGACCCTCCACAAGCTCAGAAAGCATGTATTATTAACTATTTCTGCCATTTTGGTCAGAGTGAGCAGCAGAGAGAGCCGTTGTACACTTGCATTTTCCTCTCTTTCTGTTTTTTTTTTTTTTTGGAAATGCATCCCATATTGAATATATGTCAGGAAATGCTCCTGATGTTGCTCTTTATGAGGCAGCAACGTCGTCGCAAATTGCGTGAGAGGTCCAGAGTCAGAGCTCGTCGATATTGGACCCATCCGTTGATGGCACAGCGAATGTCCGTTGGATATTTCACAAACATGGTGGGGGGGTTGGGGCTGACTAGACATTGGTATGCAGGTTTTTCTTTGTGAAAAAAATACATTGCTATGCTTTGGTCAGACTAGGTGGAGTCACTGATTAGATTAGAAATTGGATGAAGGGTTGGGGCAAAGAAGTGGAGGCATTCCTCATTGTCTAAGCCACCTAAAAAAATAGAGTTTTTTATGGCATTGCATCAGTGAGTATATATGCTCTATGAACTATCTAAAGTAATTACGACATTTTAAAACAATTTTTTTAGTATTTTTTATGGTTTACCATCATATTTCTGAGTTTGCAAAAAGAATATACCGCGCTACCTAAAAGATGTGCAAAAAAAAAAATTATCAAAAAAATATAAAAAATGGCTGCAGCTAAAAAATTGCGAGATATGCACAATCACAGAAAGTTATAATAGAATGGAAGCTGCGCACAAATTAAATAAAATAAAATTATATGTGTTATATGTTTTATATTTTATTTAATTTGTGTGCAGCTTCCATTCTATTATATATATCTATTATAGAGTTTTCTGGTCCAAAAAATTGGGTTCCTTTAAAAACACTTATAAACGCAAACGCGTCTAAACGCGGGTGCCGCGTTTAGCGTCTGAAACGTGGAAAAGCAAAGTGTCTGAACCCATCTTTTTGCTTCCTGGAAAAACGAGGTTAAACGCAACTGCATAAAAACGGTAAAAAACGAGACAGTGTACATGGACACATAGGATAAAATTGCATGAGTTCAGGGGCAGTTGAAAAAAAGTGTCCAACTGCCTCTGAACGTGTGTTTAACAGCGTCTCGTGTGCATGGGGCCTAAAGGTTTGCATAGTTTGTGATGCTCAGTCCAAACGGGCCAACCTGTTTCTGTTAGAGCAGGCATGCTTGAGCGCAACCATTTTTTGCTTCATTTGTATTCGTGTATATTTCACTTTGTGTTGCAGCTTAGTATAAGGCCCCATGCACACAAGACGCTGTTAGAGGCAGTTGGACACTTTTTTCAACTGCCCCCGAATGCATGCAAAGTTATCCTATGTGTCCATGTACACAGTCTCGTTTTTTCCCGTTTTTATGCAGTTGCGTTTAACCTAGTTATTCCAGAACCAAAAAAATGGGTTCAGACACTTTGCTTTTCCACGTTTCAGATGCAAAACGCGGCCAAACGCGGCACCCGCGTTTAGCTGCGTTTGCGTTTATAAGCGTTTTTAAAGGAACCAGAAAACACAGAAATATGATGGTAAACCATAAAAGCATAGCAATGTCTTTTTTTCACAAAGAAAAACCTGCATACCAATTGAAGGGATATTTAGTTTAACTACTTCTTTGTATTATAGTCAGCTTCCATTTTGTGTGTCTCTAACATCCATTTTGTGAAGTATGCTCAAGTCTTGCTAATGTAGTTTCGTTTTCCATAATACTGTAATCTTCTGTTGAGTTTCATTTCTCGTAAAGCACGTGATATTTTAGAAATAATTAGTTTCACTGTGGGCGTCAGACTGTACTTGTGCGTCTCTGTATATGATTGGATAATCTGTTAAAGGGCGGTACTTTCTGAAAAGCCCTCTTATATCGACACCCAAGAATAAAGATTAGATTTGCTCGGAGAGAAACCTGCTGTGTATATGTTTCTTTATCTCAAAGGGCAAATCTCCCAGATCTGGTATCGGATTGTACGGTACACCAAACCAAAGCAGACAATACCCCTAATCTTGATTTATTACCCTTCAGTTTGGGAGCTCGTTCCGGTATCGATTATTATATGTCGCGGGTGAGTAGACTTGATATATATCTTCTCTCACCGTGACCTCTATTTAGAAATCGTTCCTTTAACGGGACCTGTGATTTATGTAGAAATAGTTTTTAGACTTTGAAGAAAGTCAAGCGCTGTTGAAACAACAGCGCCAGCCCTGGGGGGGCTGGATGGGCTTTAGGAAGCCCATTAGATAAGAGCTATTCTGGGTAATAGCATATGCTTTATAAGAAAGCATCTGTTCAGTGTGAACAGGGAGGATTCTGTGTAGTCCTCATTATAAGTCTGTGCAGCGTCTGTTCGGGACCCTTCACCAATGTCTAGTCAGCCCCAACCCCCCACCATGTTTGTGAAATATCCAATGGACATTCGCTGTTCTATCAACGGATGGGTCCAATATCGACAAGCTCTGACTCTGGATCTCTCACGCAATTTGTGACAACATTGCTGCCTCATCAAGAGCAACACCAGGAGCATTTCCTGACATATATTCAATATGGGATCCATTTCCAAAAAAAAAACACAGAAAGAGAGGCAAATGCAAGTGTACAACTGCTCTCTCTGCTGCTGCTCACTCTGATCAAAATGGCAGAAATAGTTAATAATACATGCTTTCAGAGCTTGGGAAGGGTCTATATGATGTTATCTTTACAAACGCTTATAGACGCAAATGCGGCATTAAAACACGGCATTAAAAAACCCTGTAAAAAAAAAAAAAAAACGGCATTAAAACGTGGCAAAACGCGCGTTTTTAAACGCAGGTTTCTGCTTTTTAAAACATGCGTTCAGCAGAGTTTGCATCTGCGTCTCGTTGGCATGGGGCCTAAGTGTTAATTTCATTTTCCAGCGCAGTCTTTATTTTCCCAATATAAGCAATTAGCTTATAATCCAGCTGTTGCAGAACTACAAGTCCCATGAGGCAGAGCAAGACTCTGACAGCCACAGGCATGACACCCAGAGGCAGAGGCATGATGGGACTTGTAGTTTTGCAACAGCTGGAGGTCCGCTAATTGCCTATCCCTGCGATAAAGCTATCCAAAAAATACACTATATGGCCAAAAAGATGTGATCACCTGACCATCACACCTAATACAGTGTCTTGAAAAAGTATTTATGCCCCTTGAAACTTTCCACATTTTGTGTTACATTTACGTTTTTGGTTGAATTATTTGGGATTTTATGTGATAGACCAACACAAAGTGGCACATAGTTGTGAAATGGAAGGAAAATGGTTTCCCAAATTTTTGACAAATAAATATGTGAAAAGTGCAGCGTGCATTTGTATTATACTCTGATACCCCTAACTAAAATCTAGAGGAACCAATTGCCTTCAGAAGTCACCTAATTAGTAAATGGAGTCCACCTGTGTGTAATTTAATCTCAGTATAAATACGGCTGTTCTGTGAAGCCCTCAGATTTGTTAGAGAACCTTAGTGAACAAACAGCATCTTAAAGGCCAAGGAACACACCAGACAGGTCAGGGATAAAGTTGTGGAGAAGTTTAAAGCAGGGTTAGGTTATAAAAAAATATCCCAAGCTTTGAATATCGCACGGAGCACTGTTCAATCCATCATCTGAAAATGGAAAGAGTATGGCACAACTGCAAACCTACCAAGACATGGCCGTCCACCTAAACTGACAGGCCGGACAAGGAGAGCATTAATCAGAGAAGCAGCCAAGAGGCCCATGGTAACTCTGGAGGAGCTGCGGAGATCCACAGCTCAGGTGGGAGAATCTGTCCACAGGACAACTTTTAGTCGTTTTTTTTCACAAATCTGACCTTTATGGAAGAGCGGCAAGAAGAAAGCCATTGTTGAAAGAAAGCCACAAGAGGTCCCGTATGCAGTTTGCAAGAAGCCATGTGGGGGACACAGCAAACATGTGGCGGAAGGTGCTCTGGTCAGATGAGACCAAAATTTTACTTTTTGACCTAAAAGCAAAACGCTATGTGTGGCGGAAAACAAACAGTGCACATTACTCCAAACACACCATACCCACTGTGAAACATGGTGGTGGCAGCATAATGTTGTGAGGATGCTTTTCTTCAGCAGGGACAGGGAAGCTGGTCAGAGTTGATGGTAAGATATATGGAGCCAATACAGACTGTTAGAGTCTACAAAAGACTTGAGACTGGGGCAGAGGTTCACCTTCCAGCAGGACAACGACCCTAAACATACAGCCAGAGCTACAACGGAATGGTTTAGATCAAAGCATATTCATGTGTAATGCCGCGTACACACGAAGGGACAATCCCGCGGGATTATCCTCTGGACTGAAGTCCAGCGGATAATCCCCTCGTGTGTGGGCGCCGGCGGACTTTTTGGCGCCAAAGTCCGGCGGACTTTTTGGCGCCAAAGTTTGAAGTTTTGTTTTCAAATTATCCGCTGGACTTGGCAGTCCAGCGGACAATCCCGCCGTTAGTGGGCAAGTCCGCGGGACTTTTGAAATGAACGGACTTGCCGCTCATCGGCAAGTCCGTTCATTTAGCACGTGACTTCAGGTTACGTAGCTAGCGTAGGCAGTTACTGCCGCAGCGCTAGCTCCGTGACCTGGCATGGATTTAAAGGGACTCCCCACGCCGAAAAAACGGCGTGGGGGTTCCCCCCAAATCCATGTCAGACCCTCATCCGAGCACGCAGCCTGGCAGGCCAGGAAAGGGGTGGGGACGAACGAGCGCCCCCCCCTCCTGAGCCGTACCAGGCCGCGTGCCCTCAACATGGGGGGTGCCCTGGGGAAAGGGGGGCCGTGCGGCCCCCCCCACCCCAAAGCACCTTGTCCCCATGTTGATGAGGACAAGGGCCTCTTCCCGACAACCCTGGCCGTTGGTTGTCGGGGTCTGCGGGCGGGGGCTTATCGGAATCTGGGAGCCCCCTTTAATAAGGGGGCCCCCAGATCCCGGCCCCCCACCCTATGTGAATGAGTATGGGGTACGATGTACCCCTACCCATTCACCTAAGGTGTAAAATGTAAAGTACAAAAACACACACACTTTTGAAAAAATATTTTATTGCACTGCTCCGGGGGTCTTCTTCCGTCTTGGGGGTCTTCTCGCCGGACTCCCCCGCTCTCTTCTGCTCTTTTACCTAGCTCTTTCACGAGGGGGGGAGTCCGGCTACCTTCTTCGTCGTCGCCGCCGTCTGGGGGTCTCGATCCGCCTTCGGGGGTCTTCTTCCGTCTTGGGGGTCTTCTCGCCGGACTCCCCCGCCATTTACCAAGCTCTTTTACCGAGCGGGGGAAGTCCGGCTACCTTCTTCGTCGTCGCCGCCGTCGTCTGGGGGGTCTCGATCCGCCTTCGGGGGTCTTCCGGGGGTCTCTTCTGTTCTTGCGGCGGTCGTCGTCTTCCGCGCCGCCGGCGCCTTGTCCTTCTTCTTGTTCTTGTTCTTGTTCTTCTTCTTCTTCCGATGTTGACCCGACGCTCTCTCTGCCCGGAATGCCTGTGCCGCTCTGCGCTGAGACTTATATAGGGGAATGGGGACAGGGTCACATGCACATGTCACATGGTGACCCCGCCCCCTTGTGTTGTCACAGTCCCGGAGGATGCTGGGACTGTGACATCGCAAGGGGGCGGGGTCACCATGTGACATGAACATGTGACCCTGTCCCCCATGTCCCTATATAAGTCCGAGCGCAGACCGGCACAGGCATTCCGGGCAGAGAGAGCGTCGGGTCAACATCGGAAGAAGAAGAAGAACAAGAACAAGAACAAGAAGAAGGACAAGGCGCCGGCGGCGCGGAAGACGATGACCGCCGCAAGAACAGAAGAGACCCCCGGAAGACCCCCGAAGGCGGATCGAGACCCCCCAGACGACGGCGGCGACGACGAAGAAGGTAGCCGGACTTCCCCCGCTCGGTAAAAGAGCTTGGTAAATGGCGGGGGAGTCCGGCGAGAAGACCCCCAAGACGGAAGAAGACCCCCGAAGGCGGATCGAGACCCCCAGACGGCGGCGACGACGAAGAAGGTAGCCGGACTCCCCCCCTCGTGAAAGAGCTAGGTAAAAGAGCAGAAGAGAGCGGGGGAGTCCGGCGAGAAGACCCCCAAGACGGAAGAAGACCCCCGGAGCAGTGCAATAAAATATTTTTTCAAAAGTTTTTTTTTTTTTTTTTTTTTACATTTTTTATTTAACTTCGGAACAGGGTCCGCAAGGACCAACAGTTTACATGTTAATACATCATTCCGTATAAACATTGAACATCAACCATTAGAAAACGGATATGTACAACAGACTAGTCGATATCAAACTTTTCCCCGTATAGTTGAGTGGTAGGCTGTCTGTGTGTAGTTCGTCTGGGAGTAGTTCCCCATCTTCTGCCTCGCATATTAGTACATGTTTGATTGGGGAGGTCCATGAGAATCAATATCTCCCAATGGGATTTTAGTATGGACTCTACCCACTGTTTATCTAAGTTTTCTTCTACCGTAAGGGAGCTGTGTGGATGTTCGCAGTCCCTGTCCCTCATTTTCCTTTTTCTGTTTGTCTGTGTGTATAGAGTTCCCTTCCCCTCCGACTCCTCGCCACGGCCCCCACGGACGTGGTGGGATTTGCCGTATCTCAGAGTCCCAAGGGTGGAGTGAGGGGGAGGAGAGGTAGGTAGAGAGAGTGAAGAGAGGGGGGAGAGGGTATAAGGTAGGTAGAGGGGGGGGGGGGGAAAGGAGGGAGTAGGGGTGGGCAGAGAAGGGAGGGGGGGGGATGAGGTTATGGGGAATGGGGGGAAGGGGGGGAGCCGCCTGCGGCCATGGAGCGTCCGGTGCTCAAGTGATATGTCTAGGGGGCCTGTTTCTTAAAGTAGGTGTATGGTATATGTATTGGTAGGGCCTGCATTAGGTATAGGAACTTCGGGAGAATAGACATTTTCAAGATGTTGCAGCGACCTAGCCACGAATGCAGGCCGGATTGCCATTGTTGTAACAGTGTCCTTACTCTGATTAGGAGCGGGGGGAAGTTGAGATCATAAATTTTTTCGCAAAGTGCCGGGGAATGTGTGGTGCCCAGGTATTTCAGGGCTGACGACGTCCATTTCAGCTTGAAGCTGGATTGGAGATGTGTGAGTTGGGCTGGTAGTATGTTTACTCCCATCGCCTCTGAGTTGGGCTGGTAGTATGTTTACTCCCATCGCCTCTGATTTGGAAAAATTAATCTTTAGGTTTGACAGCGCGCCGTATGTTTTGAACTCATGCAGTAAATTAGGGAGGGATATCAGCGGATTTGAAAGGGTAAACATTAGGTCGTCAGCGTACGCTGATACTTTGTATTGGGTGTGTTGCACCTGGATCCCTGTGATATTTGTGTTTTTCCTTACGTGGGCCAGGAATGGTTCCAACGAGAGTGCGAAGAGGATGGGTGAGAGTGGGCATCCCTGGCGTGTCCCGTTTTTAATTAGAAAGGAGTCTGATAAGGTTCCGTTGGCTTTTACCCTTGCCGTTGGCATTGTATATATTGCCGTTACCCAGTTCAACATGTTGTTCCCGAGGCCCATATGTTTTAGTGTGGCAATCATAAAGTCCCAGCTTACCCTATCAAAGGCTTTCTCAGCATCTGTGCTGAGAAAGACACTTGGTGTTTTTGTGAGTGACGTGTGGTACAGCAGGTTTAGCACTTTAGTAGTGTTGTCCCTTGCTTCCCTGGACGACACAAAGCCGACCTGATCCAGGTGGACAACTCGGGGTACATGCGATTGGAGTCTCGTGGCTAATATCTTTGTGAACAGTTTCAAGTCCGTGTTCAACAGGGATATCGGGCGGTAGCTCCCGCATTGTCCTGGGTCCTTCCCCTCCTTTGGTATCACCGCTATTTGGGCCTGTAGTGTAGTGTCATGTAGTTTCCCGCCCTTACCGAGGTCATTAAGAAGTGATACCAAGTGGTTGCCGATCGATGGGAGAAACGTCTGGTAGTATTGCACCGTTAGGCCATCAGGCCCTGGGGCCTTACCCTTTTTAGTATTTGCTAATGCTCCCTGTAATTCTATCAGGGTTATAGGTTCTTCTAGAAGTTGGCATGTTTCTGTTTCCAGGGAGGGCATCATGGAGTTTCTTATATATTCCCTCACCTTTGCTACTGGTGGCCGTATAGCGTTCAGGTTGTATAGAGATTCGTAGTACGACTTGAACTCCTGGGCTATTTGTTTAGGCAGCGTTTTTTTCAGTCCTGCTGAGTCGTGTATATGTGGTATGTAGGATGCTGCTGTCTGGGCCCTCAGGGATTGCGCTAATAGTCTGCCGCATTTATTTCCTGACTCGTACGACCGTCTACGGGAGATCTGTAATGCCGCCTTGGCTTTGAATTGGAGTAAGTCTGTGAGTTTTGTGCGTATTTCGTCCAGTTCGCTCCCTATTGTCCTGGTTGGTGTCCGCTTGTGCTCTGCCTCTAATTTCTGAAGTTTGTCTAGTAGCTCCGTCATCTGGGTTGTTCTCAGTCTCTTGATCCTCGCCCCGTGCTTTATTAGCACGCCTCGGATCACCGCCTTGTGAGCTTCCCAAATCAGCCCCATGTTACAGTCAGGGGTAATGTTTGTGCGGAAGTAGTGGCCTATCTCCTTTGTGACGTCTGCTAGGGTTTCTGGGTCTTGGAGTAAACTTTCGTTAAGCCTCCATGTTTGTTTTGTTTTTGCGTTGTAGTCCGTCAGTGCGTATGTCAATGTCACTGGTGCATGGTCTGACCAGGTGATAGAGCCTATGGACGTATTCTTAACAGCATGCAGTTGGTGGTGGGGGATCAAGAAGTGATCTAGTCTTGAATATACTTGGTGTGTGCGGGAAAAAAAACGTGTAGTCCCTTTCACCTGGGTGAAAGAGGCGCCAGGCGTCAACTAGTCTTGCGTCGTGTAGTGCTGTGTGAATCGCTCTTCGTGCCCCCCTGGGGAACGAAGAAGTTCCCGTGGAAGTGTCCTCTGTCGGGTTCAGGGAGACGTTTAGGTCTCCTCCTATTATTAGTTGTCCGTCTGAAAAATTTCGAAGGATTTCTAAATGTTTCCTAATAAAAGAGTCCTGTTGGTTGTTTGGGGCATAGAGGTTCGCAATAGTCACCTTTTCCCCTCCAATTAGCCCTTTCAAAAACAAGAATCTTCCCCCCGGGTCTGTCTTTTGGTTGATCAATGTCCATGGGACCCTTGCTGCAATCTGGATGGACACCCCTCTGGACTTGGCGTCCGCGTGGGTGGAGTGATATACCGTTGGGTAGTGCCTGTTTTTCAATATGGGGAAATTGTTTTCTCTAAAATGTGTTTCTTGTATTAGCACTATATCTGCCCTCATCCGTTTCATGTCATTTAATAGCATTTTCCTTTTTTCAGGGACATTAAGCCCTTTTGCATTCAGCGAGATAATTTGTAACGCCTCCATGGCCGCAGAGGAGCAGGGGTGGTGATGTAGGTGGAGGTGGGGTTGGGGGGTGGGGGGGGGGGGGGGTGGGGTTATGGAAAGGTGTGAAACAGAAAGAAGTTTAGGTATAGAATAAGAGCGGACTCTCAAAGTAGTCCTAGGTGTCTATCGAGCAAATGTGCTCTCGGTGCGCCCTGACCAGCGGGTGCGTACCCTAAGGTAACAGCTGTCTTGCTGTGGGAACGTCTGTCGGCTCCAGCCGTTTAGACGCTTACCTATTTGGGAGTGTGTCTAGCAAGGGACCAGCAGAGGGAGCTCCCTCCCTCCCCAGACCCCCAGACCTTTCGTTGTGTTTTTTGGGTGTGTGAGATTGCAAAAGGCTTCTGGAGATGGGAATATGCACGTCTTCCTAAGGTGCAGAGTAGGACCATGGTCCCATACAGTAGGTTCTATCAGTGTTGTATATGGTTCCTAGATCGTGCGGTCAAAACCCCATGCAGCATCATGTAATAAAACCGAAACATTTAAAGTGCGAAAAAGAAAAAGAAAGAAAAAAGAAAACCCATAATCACATATAAGTGCGGTGTTGCTACATCCTCAATCAGTACGTTTCAAGCATGTAATTTACTAGAAAAGTAACATATCTCTCCCCGCCCGGCCATTCTGAAACTGAACTTTGCAGAAACAAACAAACAAACAGGTATGGTATGACATCTTATATATATATATATATATACTATGTATCATGTATCCCCCCTGTACCTTCCCCCCTCGCCCCCCTCTCCAGGCTCTTGGTCATCAGGGAGTCTGCAGCTTTCAAGAGGGTCGTATTAGCCTGAGAGGGAGGGGGACACCATTATGCATTCCACTCTTCCCAGTCCACCCGCCCCCGCCCCCCGCCCCCCAGAAAAATTTGCGTCTGCAGGCTTCAGCCTTAATTGTCACCAGGCAGTCATAAGTTTCCGCTGTGTGCACCCCCCTCGGCAATGGCAATAGGGTCTCTGTTCTTGACCTTGTCTCATCTGGAATGTAGGGGGCAACGTGGGGACCCGCAGCCCCCCCCACCCCAAGAAGCATCCAGACATGCGTGCGAGGCCCGCGGCGGGGTCCAACCGCCCCCCCCCCCCCCCAAGTAGCAATAACTGACTTGCTTGCATGATGCCGTCCAGATTTATGGTCAGGCATTGGTAGCGTGTGGTGAGCAGGCTGTGGGTTGTGTCTCGTGTCAGGAGTCCTCTACCAGCCATAGCCAACCCGGAGGAGATCAGAGGGTGGGGGATGGGGGGCATCGCATCCCCACCATGTGCCGGGGTACGGTCTGTTTAACTCCCTGGTATATCAGCGGTACATGTGTTACGTTTTAAGCGTTCTGCCGCCGGGTACTCACACATACCTGGAGTGAAGCATGTAAGAGGGCAACAGTTGATCTCTGGTCACATCCATCTGCGCTGCAGGCGGGGGGGGAGTCCGGGGTGCGAAGCAAGAAGAGGCACAGGGGAGCTGCGTCTTGGGGAGATACTAGCCGGTCGGGGCAGTGTAACGCTGATTGTCTGAGGCTGTGGTCATGTCGAGGGTCAGATCTAGGACTCACGTGCATTTTCAGTCACTGTCGAACGGATCCTTCCCCTGGAGCGTTGCTGGCGTGCAGGTAGATTGGAGCCTCCACGTGGTGGGCCCGTTCGGCCGGTTGCTCTCGGTAGTGGCGCCAGCCAGTCTGGCACTGGGATCGGTTCCGCTCCCACGAAGGAGAAGAAAGCTGGTAAGTCCTCCGCTGTGCGCATGGTAAAGGATGCCTGATCCTTCCGGAACAGCACCGCTAGGGGGTACCCCCACCTGTACGTACATCCGCGTCTCCTGGCCACTTCGAGGGCCGGTTTCAGGATGGCACGGCGCTGCAATGTAGCTCTGGACAAGTCTGGAAGTATTTGTATCTGCGCCCCATCAAACTCGATCTCTCCATGATCCCAGGCCTTGCGGAGTAGCATTTCCTTCAATGTGTAGCGATGTAAGCGACACAGGACGTCACGGGGTCTGTCTGGGTCTGCAGATCTGGGGCCCAGAGTGCGATGTACCCGGTCAAATTCCAGGGTGGGAGGTGGATTCTCCATGAGGGTATTAAGAATTGCTGTAACCGTTGCGGTAAGGTCTTCTGAGCCGGTGGCCTCTGGAATCCCCCGCAGCCGCAGATTGTTACGGCGGCTGCGGTCCTCGATTTCCTCCAGGCGCACTTGCATCTCTTGGGCTGTTCTCGAGTTTAAGTCTTGGGCCCGTTCCAGGGTTTGCACTCTGGATGTCAGTGACGCCAGCAGGGTCTCTCCGGAGGTTACCCGTTCTTCTACTTCATGTAGCTCCTCTCTCACCTCCTGGAGGTCCCTGCTGTGTGCCTCTTCTATCCTCGTTATGAGGCCTTCTATGTCTGCCCGCGTGGGCAACGCCTCGATGTCTGCCCGTGTGGGGAGGGCCCGCAACAAGTTGCGGAGGTCTTCATCCATGCTGTGTTGCTGCTGGGCAGGTCCTGCCATATCTGTATCGAACACCGCCGGGGAGATCACAGGGATTTCTGTGTCAGATGTAGAGGATGTGCCTCGCTCCGTGCCGCTGGTCTCTGTGTTGATTGCACGTGGCGCGGTCGCAATGGCGCCTGGAGATGCACACTGATTCCCTCTAAAAAACTGAGTAATTCCCGGTTGGGAAGCGGAATTTCGGTGTCCCCTCGTTGCCGAACGTGTCCTGCACCTGTTGGTGCTACTCATGCCTCTCACACTGCTTGATATGTTGGTTTTTAGGTCTGTTAGGGCTGGCTCAGGCCGGGAGCTCCTCCAGAACACGTCTCTACTCGGCCATCGCCAAGCCACGCCCCGTGTGTGTGTTTTTGTACTTTACATTTTACACCTTAGGTGAATGGGTAGGGGTACATCGTACCCCATACTCATTCACATAGGGTGGGGGGCCGGGATCTGGGGGCCCCCTTATTAAAGGGGCTCCCAGATTCCGATAAGCCCCCGCCCGCAGACCCCGACAACCAACGGCCAGGGTTGTCGGGAAGAGGCCCTTGTCCTCATCAACATGGGGACAAGGTGCTTTGAGGTGGGGGGGCCGCACGGCCCCCCTTTCCCCAGGGCACCCCCCATGTTGAGGGCACGCGGCCTGGTACGGCTCAGGAGGGGGGGGGCGCTCGTTCGTCCCCACCCCTTTCCTGGCCTGCCAGGCTGCGTGCTCGGATGAGGGTCTGACATGGATTTGGGGGAACCCCCACGCCGTTTTTTCGGCGTGGGGATTCCCTTTAAATCCATGCCAGCTTGCGGAGCTAGCGCGGCGGCATTTACTGCCTACGCTAGCTACGTAACCTGAAGTTACGTTCGAAATGAACGGACTGCTCCGTGTGTGGGCAAGTCCGTTCATTTTCAAAAGTCCCGCGGACTTTTGGCCCGCGGATTATCCGCTGGAGAAGTCCGTGCGTGTGTGGGCAAGTCCACACGCTCGGAAAGTCCAGCGGACCCCGCTGGAAAGTCCCGCGGGATTGTCCGCTGGACTAGGTCCGCCGGCAAAAGTCCGCACGTGTGTACGCGGCATTAGAATGGCCCAGTCAAAGTCCAGACCTGAAGACAATTGAGAATCTGTGGCAAGACTTGAAAATTGCTGTTAACAGACGCTCTCCATCCAATCTGACAGAGCTTGAGCTATTTTGCAAAGAAGAATGGGCAAAAATGTGCCACTTTGTGTTGGTCTATCACATAAAATCCCAATAAAATACATTTACGTTTTGGTGGTAACATGACAAAATGTGGAAAATTTCAAGGGGTATGAATACTTTTTCAAGGCACTGTTTATGGTCGTTTATATGTGGATTCCCTTCCAACGAGTTTAGGTGTTTCTAGCGAAGGTTACTGTTGTAATGCTACAACTACTAATATATTTCGGACAAATGTGTGCTTCCAGCCTTATGGCAACAGATTGCGGAAGGCCCTTTTATGTTTCAGCATGACTGTGCACAAAGCCAACTTCATGAAGATGTGTTTTTTAGAAGTTTGGCATTGAGGAACTTGAGTGGCCTGCAGAGAACTTTGACCTCAACCCTACGAAGCACCTTTGGCATGAAATTAAATGCCAATTGCGAGACAACATCTCACAATTGACCTGACCTTACAACTTCTCTTTTTTGGATGAATGGGCACAAATTCCTACAGATGCACTCTTGTGGAAAGTCATCCATCAGAAACATTGTTCAACCTCCACCTCCAGGAGGTAAAGGCAACCTTCATGGCCCTAAAGTCTTTGGAACATCTCTTGAAAGGTTACAAGGTCTAAATGTGTATGGACAATTCCATCACAGATTCATATGTGACCAGACAGGTAGGCATACGCAGTCTGACTCTATAAACAGAAGTGGAGAACATTATCTCTTGGGCAGATTCTCAGATCATAGAGCTGTCGGCCAAATAACTCCCAGGATGTGTTAGTGGATCATCTGAATCACAATTTTACACATCCAAAAGAATGGTCCATCATCAATACTTGATTCAAATATTCAAGTGCTGGGGCTACCCAGTCATGAAGCTGATGGCCTATCAGAATGTGCATCTACTCCTTTCAGTATTCCAGGCCTCTGAGCCTCTGGCAATGGTGACAATTGCCTTTTCAATACCCTGGAAGCATCTATTAGTGTACATTTTTTCCCCAACTCTGTTGATTCTCAAGGTACTCTTGACAATTCATGAAGAGAATAGCAGTACAGACAAAAGCGATTATTCTGTTCTGGCCTCATTGTCCCTAAATTTCATTTCTAAGGTGTCTAATGCCCCATACACACAGTCGGAAATTCCGACCACAAAATCCGTCGGATTTTTTCCGACGGATTTAGTCCGACACTGGTGTTGCATACACACGGTCGGACAAAGTTGTCGGAAAATCCGATCATCCTGAACGTGGTGACGTTCGTTGCGTACGACGGGACTACGTAGAGGCTAGTAGCCAATAGGTTTGGTCTTGTAATGTGATCTAAGCATGCGTGGCACTTTGTCCGTCGGAATTCGCTACACACGATCGGAAAAAGTCCGATAGGACTTTGTTGTCGGAAAATTTGAGAGCAGGAGATAAAACTTTGTCCGTCGGAAAATCCGACGGAAAAAGTCCGATGGAGCCTACACACGGTCGGAATTTCCGACAACTTTGTCCGATAGGACATTTTCCGTCGGAAAATCCGACCGTGTGTAAGGGGCATAAGAATGGTGGTTGTTACACTGAAAGAAGATCTTCTAGCCTAGGGTCATCTAAATTATCCAGGTGTGGATTGGTTGAGATTAGCTGCCAGGGGATTGAGAGGAGAAGTCTAGACAGGAAAGATATATGCCAGTTCGTTATCGCTACACTGCTTCAAGCCAGGAAAGAAAAAATCCATGAACACTTCACTTTCTTGGGATCTTTTTTTTTTTCATTCAGGTCTTTCCTCTCTCCTTTTTTCTCCAAGCTAGCAGACCAACTGGAGACAACACTATCTGCCGTACCTGTTTCCTGTAAAGACTGGAAGATCAGGTAAGCAGAACTGAGAGAGCAGGAGTCAGCAGCATTGAAAACTGTAAACAGCAAGTGCTGGGGTAAGAATTTTAACATATAGTTTATTAGGGAATATACATTTTATTGTGCTCAATTAAAACATTTTTTTTTGCTAGAAAATTATTTAGAACCCCAAACTATTATATATATTTTTTTCTAACACCCTAGAGAATAAAATGGCAGTCGTTGCAATACTTTCTGTCACACCGTATTTGCGCAGCAGTCTTCCAAGCGCACTTTTTTTGGAAAAAATATACTTTTTTGAATTAAAAAGTAAGACAACAGTAAAGTTAGCCCAATTTTTTTTTTTTTGATATTGTGAAAGATAATGTTACACCAAGTAAATTGATACCCAACATGTCACGCTTCAAAGTTGCGCCCGCTCATGAAATGGCGACAAACTTTTACCCTTAAAAATCTTCATATGCAACGTTTAAAAAATCCTACAGGTTATATGTTTTGAGTTACAGAGGAGGGCTAGGGCTAGAATTATTGCTCTCGCTCTAACAATCGCAGTGATAAATCACATGTGTGGTTTGAACACCGTTTTCATATGCGGGTGCTACTCACGTACGCGTTTGCTTCTGTACGCGAGCTCGGCGGGACGGGGCGCGCTTAAAAAAAAAAATTTTCGTATCTATTTTACCTTTTATTTATTTTTTTACACTGTTCTTTTAAAAAAAATAATTGTGTCACTTTTATTCCTATTACAAGGAATGTAAACATCCCTTGTAATATAAAAAAAAAGCATGACAGGACCTCTTAAATATGAGATCTGGGGTCAAAAAGACCTCAGATCTCATATTTACACTAAAATGCAATAATAATAAAAAAAAAATGTTGCTTTAAGAGATATGGGTGGAAGTGACGTTTTGACATCACTTCCGCCATGCATTGGTATGGAGCCAGGTGGGGGCCATCTTCCCCTCACTTAGCTCCATACCTAACATGGAAGAGGACCTGATTGCCTTCGCCGGCTGCTTCGGTAATTGGCTGAGGGCACCGAAGCGTGGCCGGAGGGAGGGGCCCTCTCCCACCGCCGATAAAAGTGGTCTTGCTGCTGAGACCACTTTTATCTGAAAGTGGACTGCCCGTTGAAGAAGAGGCTAGCGGGGTTTTGGCAGCTGGCTCCTGCCATAACAACGATATTCCTCTTCAAAGTACCAACGTATAACCACGTAAGTGGTTAAGCCAAAAAATGCTTTTTTTTTTAGGGACACCTCCATGTACCTCTCTTATATACCATCCATGCAGAGCCGTCTTTAATGCAGGGCAAAAGGGGCAGCTGCCCTGGGCCCCATCATTGTTGTGGCGCACAAAGCATCTGCCTTATACTTGCCAACTATCCCAGTTTAAATTCCCTTGAGGTTTTAGTCCTGTGCTGTGTCCCGATATCTCAATGTGAAGTTCTGTCACTAATGCTGCCCAGCTCTGCCCTATCGCCGTGTACAGATGACTCATCTGCAGACCCCATTGATATGTAAATAGCGGGATTATATGTATATCATGCCCAACATTAAACCTTATTTGCCACTTAGTTGCCCAATTAGACAGAGCATTGAGGTCGGCTTGTAAATTGGAGACATCCTGTAAGGACGTTATTCCACTGCATAGCTTGGTGTCATCTGCAAAGACAGAAATTTTACTTTTAATCCCAGACCCAATATCATTTATAAAGATATTAAAAAGTAATGGTCCCAGCACTGAACCTTGGGGTACACCACTGATAACCTTAGACCATTCAGAGTAAAGCCTCATACACACGATAGGACTTTGTACAAACTTTCCCGTGGATTTTTGTACAAAGGGTGTCCGCCCTGAACTTGTATTGCATACACACAGCAGGACTTTTTCAGCCAACTTTCACCAAATTACATGGTTTTTCTGCTCTTTACCACCACCTTTGGTCAACTTCTGTATTGTTGTCTGATCTTTTGCATTGGTTCTGAGCATGTGTGTTTGTACTTTGTACAAAAGTCCGATGGTTTTCTGTACACACGATAGGACTTTGCTCCATCAGACTTTTGTTGGCAGAAAGTTGGTCCGCTCACACAGCCAACAAAAGTCAGATGAAAACTGAAAAAGTTGGTCCGATGGAGCGTACACACGGTCAGATGTTGGTCCAAAACAGTTAATTTGCATGTTTGTTGTCAAAAAGTCTGATTGTGTGTACAGGCCTTAAGAGTCATTAACCACTACTTTTTTGTACTTTATCCATTTACAAACTGATCTTTCCAAGCCTGTAGACTTTACACATGAGCCGTGTGTGGGGAACTGTGTCAAACGCTTTTGCAAAATCCAAGTCTCATACCACGTCCACAGCCACCCCTCTGTCCAATGTTTTACTTACCTCCTCATAAAACGACATCAGGTTTGTTTGACGATTTCTGTCTTTTATGAACCCATGCTGTCTGTTGCTTAAAATATTTTTTTCCAGCAAGAACTCGTCTATTTGATTTCTCCAGTATCTTCCCGACTATAGAAGTTAAACTAACAGGTCTATAGTTACTTGGTAAACTGGTTAGAAGAGTGGGTGATGTGTGACAAAAGCTTGTTGGGCATGTTGGACATGTTGGGCATAAAATGCCGGGACAGTTCAAACTCTTTGGGAGCCTAGCTGTGTACAGGACCCCGAAAACCAATCACCGCCTTCAGGATTTCTAAGGGCGGAAATTGCTCTTTTCACTTTCTCACTACCTACTACAGAGTTTTGGAGGCCATGAAATGTCAAGATAGTACAAACCCCCCCAAATGACCCCATTTCGGAAAGTAGACACCCCAAGGTATTTGCTTAGAGGCATGGTAAGTATTTTGCAGATCTCATTTGTTGCCACAATTTTTTTGGAAAATAAAGAAAGAAGAGGAAAATGTATTTTTTTCTTTTCTTTTTTCAATTTTCAAAACCTTGTGACAAAAAGTGAGATCGGCAAAATACTCAACATGCCTCTCAGCAAATAGCTACTTTCCAAAAAGGGGTCATTTGGGGGGTTTTGTCCTATTTTGGCATTTCAGGGCCTCCGATAACTGTGATAGGTAGTGAGGAAGGGAAATTAGCAATTTACGCTCTTTGAAAGTCTGAAGGTGGTGATTGGTTTTCGGCACCTGTATGCGGCTAGGCTCCCAAAAAGTCTCACACATGTGGTATCCCCGTACTCAGGGGAGGCAGAAGAATGTATTTTGAGGTGTAATTCACATGGCATGCATGAGCAATATATAATTTCAGTGAAAAATGTGTGTAAAATGTTTTAGTCATTGTTCAATCACTTGTGATAAAAAACTAAAATATTCAATGAGCTCAACATGCCTCTCAGCAAATTCCTTGGGGTGTCTACTTTCCAAAAAGGGGTACTTTGGGGGTTCTTGTACTGCCCTGCCATTATAGCACCTCGAGAAATTAGATAGGCAGTCAGAAAATAAAGGCTGTGTAAATTCCAGTATATATACCATAGTTTGAAGATGCTGAAATATTGTAGTCCAGTCACTAATCATCACAATTACTAGTAAAAAATAAATAAAAATATATTTTAGATGCTATAAATTTTGCGCAAACTAATAAATATACACTTATTGGGATTTTTTCACCAAAAACATGTAGTTGAATACATTTTGGCCTAAATGTATGACAAATATTGAGGTTATTGGATATTTTTTTATAACAATTTTCAATCTTTTTTTCATTTATATTGCAAAAAATAAAAATCCCAGTGGTGATCAAAAACAAAAGAAAGCTCTATTTGTGGGGGGAAAAAGAGATACATTTTGTTTGGATACAGTTTTGCATGACCGCGCAATTATCAGTTAAAGTAGCGCAGTGCCAAATTGCAAAAAAAAATGCCCTGGTCAGGAAGGGGGTAAAAACATATGGACCGCCCGCCGTCGTTATACGTTGGTACTTTGAAGAGGGGTATCGATGTTATGACAGCAGCTAGCTACCATAACCCTGGTATCCTCTTCTTCAGCGGGCTTTCCGCTTTCGGATAAAAGTGGTCTCTGTGGCAGATTTGCCGCAAGATCACTTTTATCGGCGGCGGGCCCCCTCCCTCCACGCTCCAGTGCCCTCCGACTCTTACCGGAGCCTCCGGCAGTGGCAGGAGCAATGGGGTCCTTTCTCCTGTTAGATATGGAGACGAGTGAGGGGAAGATGGCCCCCACCTGGCTCCATACCATTGCAAGGCGGAAGCGATGTCAAAACGTCACTTCCGCCCATAGCCCTTAAAGCAAAAAAATTTTTTAACAACATTTTTTTTTTGTTGTTATTGCATTTTAGTGTACATATGAGATCTGAGGTCTTTTTGACCCCTGATCTCATATTCACAAGGTCCTGTCATGCTTTCTTTCTATTACAAGGGATGTTTCCATTCCTTGTAATAGGAATAAAAGTGACACGATTTCGTTTTTTTAAAACAGTGTAAAAATAATAAAAATAAATATTGCCACGATCATTAGACAGCAATAATTCTAGCACTAGACCTCTGGAGATTTTTAAGGGTAAAAGTTTGTCGCCTTTCCACGAGCAGGGCACAATTTTGAAGTGTGACATGTTGGGTATCAATTTAATTGGCGTAACATTATCTTTCACAATATAAAAAAAATTAGGCTAACTTTACTGTTGTCTTATTTTTAAGTCAAAAAAGTGTATTTTTTCCAAAAAAAGTGCGCTTGTAAGACCGCTGCGCAAATACGGTGTGACAGAAAGTATTGCAACGACCGCCATTTTATTCTCTAGGGTGTTAGAAAAAATATATATGTTTGGGGGTTTTAAGTAATTTTCTAACAAAAAAATATGTTTTTAACTTGTAAACACCAAATCTCAGAAAGAGGCTCGGGGCTTAAGTGGTTAACCATCATGCCATTTGGGCTGCGGCAGAAAAATAGCCAGTCTCAGTGTATGAATTGGTACCTCCTAAAACCAGTTCTTTTAAGCAACATGCACATAAAAAGAGCATAGCTATAAGAAAATAAGTTTATAAATAGATTTCTTCCCACCTCGTAATATGTGGCAAGCAGATTAAGGATAATCAGTAATGGCTCTGCTGCAAGCCCATTTTGTGTCCTTTTAAAGACATTCTGTAACGGCTTAATATTGTAATGGATTAGATAATATTTGCAATTTACTGTTCATTTATTCCACGTGTCACAATGTTACCAAGAACACATTTTTGTTAATGTAGGGTTGATAAGCACACAAGGTCAGCTCCTGCGGAAACCCGTCAAGCTAAATGTGGCAGGAAAATAGCGAATTCTGCTGAACACCTAATGCCACCCATCACAATATCCATGTATTGAATAATAGGATGAAAATTACATGTACTGTGTGCTAGAGCTAGTTATCTGAAATATGACTGCAGTACCATCATATAACCCTTCTCTTTTATATGTCTGTCAGAAAAAAGATTTAGGCCCAATATGTTATCTATTTAATTGCCTACTAATATTATTAGTCCCACATATACGCGATGGTCTTAAAATAGATCTAAACGCAATCATTGAAATCTAATATAAGCCTTAGCACATTAAAGTGGTTGTAAAGTCAGAAGGTTTTCTGCATTAGGGTAAAAAACATTCAATGATCAGCTCCTGCACAGCCCTCCCTAAATACTTACCTGAGCCTGATCTCCTGAGAACAACAGCGCTGTTCTCTCTCTCCCTCCTCACTAGACATGGAGGCAGCAGTGGGAGTCATTGGCTCCTGCTGCTGTCAATCAAATTCTTTGAGGAGGGAGCAGGTAGCAGGGCCGTGTTGCACTGTCTGTCTCAATAGACGCAGACAGCCCGGCTTGGGATTGAGCCAACATGAGTGCCCCTATAGCAAGCAGTTTGCTATGGGGGCACTCTGAAGAGAGGAGGAGCCAAGAGTGCTGGCGGTGGACCCCAGAAGAGGAGGCTTGAGGCTGATCTGGGCAAAGCTATTGCACAGAGCAGGTAAGTATAATAAGTTTAAGCAATCTTAAATAATATATAATATGTTTAATTGCAATCTTAAAAGGGTACTTACAGAATGTAGGTTAAAATCAAGCATATATTAGCAAGAAATTGTAATAGGAAGGGCCGCTTCTGGCAAGCGTTCCACCGACAACCGGACGGGACGTTGTTTGGAATTGAAACCGGAAATTGCGTTTCGCCCTCCTGCGGGGCCTCATCAAGGACCTATTACAATTTCTTGCTAATACATGCTTGATTTTAACCTACATTCTGTAAGTACCCTTTTAAGTTTGCGCAATAAAAATCTTGCCAAACAGTACTTCACTATCAGTCCCCTTCTTTTATCTAATTTTGGGTAATATTATCTACACATGACTGTCATGATTATGGGAGATTTCACTCATTCGTCTGATTATTTTACACTATTGTAAGAGCTGTAATTTATCCATTTTCTATTTTGTCAAGTGAGTAGCACCTTGTGTACAGCAGCTGCTATTTTTATTATCTATTTTTTTTCACGAATATATATATATATATATATATATATATATATATATATATACACACATACAATTTATTTTTTTCACAATAACAATTTTTTGCCCAAAAATATAAGGCTACCATCCAATTTCTAACTTTGGACTGTAAACAGGGGGTACAAATAAATATTGTAAAAATGCAAAAAAATCTAAAATGCAAGGTCCGCTCAAATTGCCTTCTTCTACCCCTTCTGCCTTTACAAATCACCTACTGTGAATATAAAATGTAGAATTATTCCCACCTTTCAAACATCTTCCACATTGTTGAGTGCGATATCACCATCCTTCTAGGAAAATTCTCGAGAATGCGGAGCATTCCAAATTTCACGAGGAGACACTCCAGTCCATTACAAGAGCATAACAAGATTACAGTATCTCTGTATTCTCCAGGATCTAGCTGGAGGGCGTGTGACATCATCCTCGCCAAGGAGCTGAGGGTGGAAAATGGAGGTGAGGTAAGTGTAAACCCTTATATTTTTTTTTATAGGTATATTTTACATTGACTAGATTATTTGGAAAGGGTAAAAGGGCCTGGACTGTTAAGTGGACCTTGCATATTACTGCAAGGCTGGCTATAGGTATCGGGAGCAGAAGCCTCACATCAAAGCAGATTGGACTTTGAACCCTGGAATTAGCTTGGATCAGGCAGACAGGCTGCCTATATGAAGGAAATATAAATGGTGCTTGAGAAGAAATTAAAAAAAAAAATCTTTCTTTAACCTCAGCGAATCCTCATGGATTTTCAGCTTTGAAGGACTACCAACCTTGGCTGAGGCAGAGAGATAGATGATGAAAAAAATGTTTTCATGTTCCTAAGCCGAGAGATATTTGAGGTTCTTTGAATCCTCCATTTAGCCATCAACAGATAATTAAAAAAATAATACAATAATTGCTTTAGATGCTTTTATGTGGTGAAGTGTTGCATGGACCAGGCCAACAGCAAAAGTGAGCATTCATTATTTTAAGTAAAGGTTGATTTTCAAGGGTGCAGTAGCACCAAGGTAAATAAGTCTAATTATGAAAATAAAGGGATTTTTTTTTTAAATGACTTTGACCTGGGACACCACCTAAGTTTGCCTATATCAATCTGATTGCTTTCAGTGGTCATATAAAAAGTAAACAAATATGAAATTGATTATTTAAGTTATTATTACATTTTAATATAATTGAATTGTAATATTAAATTGATGGTTTCCTCAGATACCTATATGGTAACATTAGGTTGTTGGTGTTAAAGCAGGATTCTATGTTGATTTTATGTTGTTGATAGCTTCACTGTCCTCTGCTCACTTGCCAGGCAGTGCTCCACTTCCAGTTTGAATGATTGCCAGCGTTGTTCAACCCACTTCCTATGAGCCCGGACTGTCATGGACACTCCTTCTGGAGGTTCACCATTAAAGCAGCCTGGGATTACAGTACAAAATGTCAGATAATAGTGCGGATGTCATAATGTCTGCAGTGTTGAGTACTGCCCACCACCAATGCCAAGGAAAAGAGGAACGGTACACTGAGAGGTCGTGTGAACGGCCAGAAAAGGGAAGAAAAAAAATAAACAGAGTTGAGGGTGTTTGGGGATATGAGACTATTACTTCCATCTACAGCAGCATATACCTACCTTTCTAACATTCCCCTGCTATTCCATTTTGCACACTTAGGCACACTCAATGTGACAATACTAGTCTAGCCAATGCATAGTCATAGTCAGTCTATAACCTTATGTATATTAAAATTTTAGCAAATTTTAGCCAACGCTGGGTTTTTCTTTCAATCCCGGAAGCTAATTGGTGCTGCATAGGTATAAAGTAAAGTAAGTATACAAAATTGGGATGGACAAAACTGTAATAAAGAATGCACCCTCAACAAATTTTGGGCACATACATAACATAGACCTGTAAGGGGTTACGGTTACCTCTGGGTTGTCTTGCCCTATCGACCCAGTGTCTGGTATTTTAGCCTATTCTTAGAGAGTGACTTTGGAGATGAAGTTCAAGAATGTAGATTGTAGAGTGACTGGGAGTGCACCTCCATGGGTGAACCCCTTGTGGCAAGACCTAAGAGCCTTGTTGCACAGCAGTATTTATGGCGTGGTATTACTTAGAGCACCACATCACCCACTCTTGATACCTGTTATTGGGATGCAACAGCCATATAATGAGTCACCATAATAGAGAATACTATGTTACATATTGTGCAGTCAGCATATACCGTATATGTACAGTATTTACTACAACTAATAGCACTGTGTGTGGAAAAAACTATGGAGTTAGGTATTAAGCAGTAAAGATGTAAAGGAAAAAAATAAAATAAACTTTGCCTCCATTCAGTTCTGTCTAGAAGTAGTGGCATGTTAAATATTTACATAGTTACATAGTAGGTGAGGTTAAAAAAAAGACCATCAAGTCCAATTTATGTGTGTGATTATATGTCAGTATTACATTGTATATACCTATAATCGTTTTTTGAAACTATTGATGCCCTCACTGAGACCACCGCCTGTGGAAGGGAATTCCACATCCTTGCCGCTCTTACAGTAAAGAACCCTCTACGTAGTTTAAGGTTAAACCTCTATTCTTCTAATTTTAAATGAGTGGCCATGTGTCTTGTTAAACTCCCTACCTGTGGTATTTGTAAATTGAAATCATATCCCCTTTCAAAGGGTCTCTTCCCCAGAGAGAATAAGTTTGGTGCTCGCAACCTTTCTTCATAATTAATATGCTCCAGACCCTTTATTAGCTTTGTTGCCCTTCTTTGTACTCGCTTAATTTCCAGTACATCCTTCCTGAGGACTGGTGCCCAGAACTGGACAGCATCAGCATACTCCAGGTGCGGCCGGACCAGAATCTTGTAGAGTGGGAGAATTATTGCTTTATCTCTGGAATTAATCCCCTTTTTAATGCATGCCAATATTCTGTTTTCTTTGTTAGCAGCAGCTGAGCCTATCATCTACTAGGACCCCCAGGTCCTTTTCCATCCTAGATTCCACCAGAGCCCCCCCCCCCCCAGTGCATAGATTTCATTCATATTTTTGCCACCCAAATGCATTATTTAACATTTTTCTACATTAAACCTCATTTGCCATGTAATTGCCCACCCCATTAATTTGTTCAGATCTTCTTGCAAGGTTTCCACATCCTGCGGAGAAGCTATTGCCCTGCTTAGCTTAGTATCGTCCGCAAATACAGAGATTGAACTGTTGGGGTAAACAGCCTATAATCCTCCAGGTCATTTATGAACAAATTAAATAGGATTGGTCCAAGCACAGTACCCTCCTGGACCCCACTACCACCCCTGACTATTCCGAGTATTCCACATTTATCACCACCCTCTGAACTCGCCCTTGTAGCCAGTTTTCAATCCATGTACTCACCCTATGGTCCATACCAACAGACCTTATTTTGTACAGTAAATGTTTATGGGGAACTGTGTCAAATGCTTTTGTAAAAACCATGTCTACAGGCCTTCCTTTATCTAGATGGCAACTCACCTCCTCATAGAAGGTTAATAGATAGGTATGGCAAGAACAATTCTTCATGAATCCATGCTGATTACTGCTAATGATACCGTTCTCATTACTAAAATCTTGTATATAGTCCCTTATCATCCCCTCCAAGAGCTTGCATACTATTAATGTTAGGCTAACTGGTCTGTAATTCCCAGGTATGTATTTTGGGGACTTTTATAATATTGGTGCTGCATTGGCTTTTCTCCAATCCACTGGTACCATTCCAGTCAGTAGACTGTCAGTAAAAATTAGGAACAATGGTCTGGCAATTACTTGACTGAGTTCCCTCGGGTGCAATCCATCTAGTCCCGGTGATTTATTAATGTTAGGTTTCCCAAGTCTAATTATGTCCTCTATTAGCCATGAGGGTGCTTCCTGTGATGTGTCACAAGGATAAACATTGCAGTTTTGGTTACTGAAGCCTGCCGATTCCCTCGTGAAGACTGAGGAGAAGAATAAATTCAATACCTTCACCATCTCCCCATCCTTTGTAACCAGATGTCCTTCCTCATTCTTTATGGGGCCAATATGGCAGGGCCATCTTAATGCAAGGGCACTCCTGGGCACTGCCCAGGGGGCCCCAGGTACTTGGGAGCCCCACAATAATCTTGCATTACATCATACTTGCCACTGTCTCAGATTTGCTGATATGCTTTTTACTAAACTGTCTCGATATGATCGTGTCCCAAAAAGCATCCCAGAACCTATACTGTGCCCTCCTGATCCCAGTATTGTACCCTCCAGACCCCCCTATACTGTGCCCTTCTGTATTCCCCCTGTACTGTGCCCTTTGTGTTGACTAGTCTTTGATTAATGGAATGTTTTCCTTTTGTAAAATCGATTTTATTGAAAGTACTAATGAATACATGTTTAATTCTATAAAATATTTATACTTTATTTCTTGAAAGTAGATGTGTAAATTGGGGCAAGCTGGGGCCCAAGTGCATTACTTTGCAAATGGGCCCATGATGCTATTAAGACGGCCCTGCAATAAGGTCTGTCCTCCCTTTTTTACTGTTTGCATACTTGAAGAATTTCTTGGGATTTTTTTTGCTCTCCTCCGCTATGTGTCTTTCGTGTTCTATCTTAGCCGCCCTAATTGCACCCTTACATTTCTTGTTGCATTCTTTATAAAGTCTGAATGCTGATGATGATTCCTCAACCGTGTATGTTTTGAAGGCCTTCTCTTTTGCTTTTATATGCATTTTTACATTGGAGTTAAGCCATCCAGGACTTTTGTTCGCTCTTTTAAATGTATTACCCAATGGAAGGCACTGGCTAATACCCTTATTAAATATGCTCTTAAAGCGAACCCATCTCTCCTCCGTGTTCTTTGTGCCTAAGATTTTATCCCAATTTATGCCTTCTAGCAATGTTCGTAGTTTAGGGAAGTTGGCTCTTTTGAAATTCAGTGTCTTTGTATTTCCCTTATGTTTCCTATTTGTGTGATTTATACTGAAGCCAATTGACTTGTGATCGCTGTTTCCTAAATTGCCCAGTATTTTCACATCTGTGATCAGGTCTGTGTTGTTGGTAATCAGCAGTGATGTAAGTAACTGAGTTAAAATAAACTGAGTTACCTAACGCAGTTACTTTAGAGGGTAACGAGTAATCTAACTGATTACTTTTCCCCTCATGGTAACTCAGTTCCCATTACTTTGGCTTAGTTACCCCAATTACATCTACCGCCACTATATGGCTGTAGTGTAATTCCGGAGTCCTGCCGAAAAAGTTCCCCTGCCAGATAAGGACCCCCTGTACTGCGCAGGCGCAGGGCTTGCGCAGTATGAAGGACTACGGAGCTTCCGAAAATTGCCGAACCTAAACAGCTCTGAGTGAACTCTACACCGCGCAGGTGCAGTTAATATGTAATTGTACGAGGCGATGCCACACGCTCCTGATGCTCGTGCTACTCTGCAAGGGGCGTCTATCGTGTAACTAAGGGGCGGGTCTAGTATTACTGTAACCAAGGGGCGCATTTATTATTATTTATTATTATTGTTAAATATCGAGCTCTGCCCATTAATTTAACATTCGCCCTCTTCTGTAGCCATCCGCCCCTTACACGATATAATAATAATAGACCCGCCCCTTACACAATATAATAATAATAGACCCGCCCCTTAAACGATATAATAATAATAGACCCGCCCCTTGCTTACGCGCTATAACAGATCTGCCCCTTGGTTAGAGTAATAATAGAGCAGCCCCTTGGTTATACGATATATAACAATAATAATAATAAATGCGCCCCTTGGTTACAGTAATACTAGACCCGCCCCTTAGTTACACGTATAGAATATTTAAAATAAAAGTCACAGTTACTTTGCTGAGTAACTAATTACTTTTCCAATGTAGTAACTGTAAAGTAAGATGACCAACACTGGTAATCAGTAGATCTAGTAATGCTTTATTTCTAGTTGGTGCGTCTACCATCTGACCCATGAAATTGTCCTGCAAGACATTTAGGAACTGACGAGCCTTAGATGAATGCGTGGTTCCCTCTGCCCAGTCTATGTCTGGATAATTAAAATTCCCCATTATGATAACACTTACCATCCTTGCTGCTAATCCAAATTATGATAAGAGGTCCGTCTCCCCCTTCTCCCTCAGGTTAGGGGGCCTATAGCATACTCACAGTATTATTTTCCCCTTAGCTTCAGCCCTTTGGAGCTCTACCCATAAGGACTCCACCTCCTCCCTAGCTCCCTTAGTGATGTAATCTCTCACATTTACTTGTTAAAGGGTGTATATATTTTATATGACTGCAGGCAGTCAGATAACAGTGTTGGGCATTACGATATACCATACTGTAAAGAAGGGTCTTGTGCAGCCTAATTGGGAAAAACCTGTCGGGCATCCAGTTTAGGAGAATGGTGGTGGACAGTTGTAGTGGGTTGTTTCCGGCATTGACTGAAAGCATTCTTTCTGTGCACCCACGAAGATATCTGGGCACCCATGCTAATCTGGATGTGAAAAGAGACTACACTAGAACCCTCCTGTGACTGTGGTATTAAGAGACCTCTATAATGACAAAAACTGTATACTCCTATCTAGGCCTATGTATAAATAATCAATTTGCTCAATCCAATAATATATTAATAAAATTAATTAGATAAGTTGCTAGCCAACACCCATAAGTGATTCAGACTTTATTAAACTAATATATACACAAAACAGAATGATGTAGCGCAACTTACAAAAAATATACACAATATAATAAAATTGCAAATAACTGTGCAAGAAATGTGTACAAACTAAATTTTTTTTATATGTAATCCAATGTATATCCAAAAGTATCAAGGAAAAAACAATACAAGTGCAAACAATTGTGCAAAAAATATATGTGTGTTCAAAAAGAATCGTCCAATATATATCCAAAAATATCAAGAAAAACGATATCCAATTTGAATCCACTTTAATCACCAATGTGATATGTAATGCAAAGTGTGAATCCTCCACCCTTGTAGATCAGCCTCTCACCTCACTGCCGTGACCTCTGCATTACCAGTAGGTCTCACCACATGTTTTTCCCTCTCTGGGGATGGGGACAAACTGCTGCCTCATGAAATGTCTCTTACGTGGATGGATGAATAGATGGACGAATTAATAGACTTCCAATCCCCACAATATACATGAAGGAAGAAAAAGCAAACAGATCTAGTGCTCTCAGTTTAAAACTTTACATTTATTTAAAAAAGGTAAAGTATTGCACTTCCAAAAATGGCACTATAAGTAGTGCTAACCATGAATCGCGTGTCTGTCTTATACAACCTCAGTATCTTAAGATGCAGAGATGATTGCGGGGTGACGCCATATACGTGAAACCTTGTCCTATCATCCTATGACCATGTTTCACATATATGGTGTCATCGCGGCTCAGCACTTACAGCGCTGGAGCCAGCAAACCCAGAAGAAATGCTGAGGGAACATGTCAGCTCCCTCAGTGGTTACTGGACCAAAGGAACCATACCTGTGACCAGAGGTGTGCGCAGCCTATTGCATTAGGGTGTGCACCCCAAAGTTCAAACGCACACTACCAATCACTCACGATGTTCATTCAAGAAGGAAAGGGGTCGGTAAGTTGCATATTTACTGGCCCCTTCCCTTACTCATCCTAAAACATCCCTGCAGCAACAGCCGGTGGGAGAGGAGAGAAGGGAAGCCGGCAGCACTGCAGGGGGGAAAGGAGGGGAGAACCAGGGCAGTAGAGGGGATTTGGGCTGTACAGGGTGATTAGGGTGTGCCTGGGAACATCTGGCACACCCCGTGCGCACACCTATGCCTGTGATTAAAGTATTAAAGAAGAAGTATAGCCAAAGCTATTTTGGCTGTACTTCTCCAATGGATCAGAGGAGTGCAGTTCGTTCTGCACTCCTGTGACCTGATTTCAGCCGACAGTGGGCTGAAGCCCGCTGTCGGTTGACATCACATAGCCAGTCCAGGCTCTGAAAATATGGTCGGGATCCTCCCAGACTCTAAAAGCCTGAGCCAGTCGCTCCCCTCCACAGCTTAGCGCTCCTGTGAGCAGAGAGCTGTTGGCTGACAGTTCCTGGCTCTCTGCTCACAGAATGCTGAGGACGGAGCAATCAGCAGTCATTGATTGCTCAGTTTTCAGTGCAGAGCCAGATGCAGCATCAGATCAGTGCTGCATCCACCTAGGTGAGTATCATTTTTTTTTTTTTTTTTTTTTTCGAAATCTTGAACTTTTTTCTCTTTTATGTAATCTTTATTTCCAAGCTTCTCTTTTAATAGGCCTCTGTTCAATGACTGTATACTGCTATCTAGGTCAACGGCCTGAGAATTGGAACCCAAAAATTATCTACTTTAGAACAGGTGTGGGGTTCCAGGCCTACAGTCCCTGAAAAGCTGTAAATCACATGGGGTCCCCTTTAGGTCTGGGAACTGGCTTAACAACCCGGATGCTATGGGTCCTCCTACAGACTGGTACTCTTTATTAGTCAGGCCTGCATTTTAGTTCCAGTCTGGCACTGCTTTGCACGGGTGGTATATGTCGCCTGTTCATGGCATGATCACATTTTTCTGAAAACTCTACAAACATCACCAGCTGAAAGGTTTCATCATCGAATTTCACAAGAACCGTTTCCTGTAGGGTGTTTTTATCCTTCAATTTGTAACAAACAACCGCTAGGCTTGCTGTCTTCTCTGTATCTAGATGAGGAATTTTCAATCTGAAGTATAAACAGTGTGAGGTTAATATATCTGTATTCTTGGAGTAGGCCGGGGAGGGTTAGCGGCGCTGGGAAAAAGCTCCGTTCTGCTCGAGGGAACTTCATAGTTCAAAACACTGTCAAACAATCTGATTAGTGATACCACTGACAGGTTACCTTTCTGAGTCATCCAGTTCCCTGACGATACGCCATTCAGGATTATCCACAAGAACTTCACACACAAAATATGCAGTGCCGAAAAAAAACGATATTTACTTTTAAATACATTTCAAAGCACAAATAGTGGAGGCTCCAGCAGAGGCCAATTTATAATCCGATCTTATTTAACAAGCAGCCAAGACTGGTTTTCTATTTTATCCTCTCCTGCAGGAATAAGCAATGCAGCCAACCCACGTTGTATATATACATACAGATTTTAGTAGGCAAGTGATTAATGGATTATCGTATAATTAAAAAAATGAATAAAACAGAAATATATGCAAGGAACGTGTTTAATTCTTATAGCTAGAGATGAACTCCAGACAAAATTAAAATACACATACGAAATTCATACAAGGGTGCTGTGTTACTGTAAATGAGTTGTATTTCTGTCCATCCATCCTAAGCTAGCACAGCCCTGTCTATGCCTTCTACTGTATGTTGCATTTTCACTTTCACTTATTGGACTTCAACCTGTTTGGGCACAAGACGGCCAGGCCTTAACAGACGCTGTCAGTCCGGCTGATACCTGCTCTCCTCACATTCCTGCAAACCGTAAGTGTACCCAGTTGGGCAAGTCTTCCCACCGGGTTTATTGTGAACTGTTGCTGTATTATTTCAATACAAGTTTTTCACTACACCTGACTGTGAATTATTATTGCTGCACCCCACTTACAAGATGCTTTCCTGCACACTGACCATAGGGGGCCATTCGCTGGGCACTTCAGCCATTCACATAACACCTTGTCATTTTTAAGGTATTTTCTGATTGGTTGAGGTTGTTCAATGAGAGAATGTCTTGTGTAGCATACTACAGAAAAATAAATACCCTTATACAGCTCATTACAAGATAAAAATATATGAAAATGGGGCAGAACTGGCTGACTACGCCACCATAGACTCACACTAAGGCGTTGTTGTCACCCCAGGAAAGGTACCAAGAAGGTATATACTGGCAAGATCACAAATTGAAATCAACAAACAAAAGCCTTTAATTAAAAAATATATGACTACCAAGAGACAAGAAGGTTAAGTTACCATTTAACAATTTTATATCTTAGGGAATTTATATGTAGGGCTACCCCCAAAAGAGCCACTGGTATATTTGGGTCCTACTGACACCATCAAATTACCTTGGCTGGGAAGTCTTCCGGCAGTCACACAAGAAAAGTATGCACACACTGTAATAAAATAAACAATCGGGTTGTATTAATAGCAAAAAAAAATAATATGTTGGGCAATTCAACAGAAAGGTTAAACAGTAGGCTGAATAAATCGACACAAGTACAATACTATAAGCAAAAAATAGTCTGCAAAGTGTGGGCATTCATCCTGCAGGACTGAAGATATAAACAATAGCCCTCTGACTGGGAGAGCACTCCACAAGTGAGAGGCGTATGAATAACAAGGAATTAGGCAGGCTAGCGCACTTGTTGGCCTTCAGTCAAGAGAGTTTAAGTTTAAGCTCCAGAAAATCTGCTGCACACCAGTACTTCCAAGAAAGATAGTCCCTGAGCACAGACAATCTGGAAGGGTAATTCGTCTGCTTAGTTGGGGCCCTTATGTTGGGGCGCAGTGAAAGGTGCAGTCCCTTTAAGATGTCAAGATAATGGACCATTCCCTTTAAGAGGCAAAGTTGTTAGCACAGTTCCCCTTAAAATGTTAAGTTGTTCAGAAAGGTCACTTTAATTTATTGAATTTTAAGCAAGAATCGCCTTAGTGGTTGAATTGGTTGTAATGGTCTCTCTAAGAGAAGGGGGGGGGATTGGTACACTTGTTTTTGGGGTGGGGGGAGTGGGTACCTGGCTCTCCTACTTCCGGTCAGATCACTACAGAGATCTGAGCAGACGTTCCGCCCCTCCTCCTTCCCCCACAGCCTTCTGGGACACATCACAGGTCCCAGAAGACTGCGGGACCATTCAAAAATTGAAGTGCAGCTCATTCATGCACCATAGCTCCCAACTGTCCCTGATTTCGAGGGACTGTCCCTGATTTGGAGCAATGTCCCTCTGTCTCTCTTTCCTCCTCATTTTGGTCTGATCCATATAGTTGTATATAAAATGCACTTTTTATCTTTCAAAAAGTGTTTCCCAGTGCTAAACCTTTCATTCAAATTCTAAATTGCTGCATTTGTAAATTTTAAAGCCAATATAAAAGGAATAGTAGTGGTAAAAAAAAGTCTTTGTGGATTTAATTAACCTTCTTTTTGTCAATTCTCCTTTAAAGGGGTGTGGCAGGGGGCGTGTCCTATGCCTACATATGTTTGTTCAGGGCTGGATTAACGTAGGGGCTATTGGAGCTGCAGCTCCAGGCCCCTACCTTAATATAGGCCCAGCCATCCAAAAAGGACAGACTGCCCATGGAAAGCAATGGGCCTACGGGAAGAGATCTCCCCTAACGGGCCCTGCATTCCACATGCCCTGCCTGGGCAGGGTGGTGGGATTGATAATGGGCACTGCATGAGCAGTCCCAACAGAAGCCTGGGGCACGTCAGTGCAGGGCTCTTACAGAAGTCTGGGGCTTCCCTAGCATTAAGCCTGCGCAGTTGCACTCTTTCAGCTCAGAGTGCATGCTGATGCACGGTCCTTACAGAAACTTGGTAAATCAAATGCCAGGCTTCCCTAGTGTTATGCCTGTGTGGCTGTGCCCTTTTGAGTTTGGGCGCTTGTCAGCACAGGCTCTTGGAAAACAGAAGGGTGCCCAGTAAAAGGTCCACCAAAATCCTCAGCACCAAGCACATGATGCTCTTAATCTGTTGCGTTGGTTAGTAGGTGTCCCTCATTCCCATCCCAAAATGTTGGGCGGTATGCATGCACAGAGGGAAGCTGGCTTTAAATCCACATGGCTTCACTACCAGTTTCCCTTAGTTAAGATGCCGTTGCCTGGCCCCAAAGTCGATGGAAGAATCGGCTCAGGTGAGGACAGCCCTGGATCCCTGGACAGGTAAGTGTATTTATATTAAATGTCAGCAGCAACAGTATTTGTAGCTGTTGACTTCATTTTTTGGGAGGAAACTGGAGCTTCTCTTTAAGCTGTAAAACTCCCTCCTTACATGGTTTGAACATAAATGGATGCAGCTACAGAGACAAAGTTCTCCCTCGCAGGGAGCAGTGGGGTTAACTTAGTACAGTAGCCTGCAGGCAGGGATCATGATGGCAGATGAAATATGGCAGTCTGCAGCATTTAAAGGCACTAGCACATGTGTCATTCATAAAGGCCTATGCTGAAGAATGTCTTTGAACTTAAAGTGGTTGTAAAGGCATACCTCCCAACAGTTTGAGATGGGAATGAGGGACACCTACTAGCAAATGTATGTAAGCATAGGATACGCCCCCTGCCACACCCCCTTAAAGGAGAATTAACCCCCAAAAAAGGTTAATTAAATCCAGAAGTCCTTTTTTTTACCACTACTATTCCTTTATATTGGCTTTTAAAATGTACAAATGCAGCAATTTAGAAATTGAATGAAAGGTTTAGTACTGGGAAACACTTTTTGAAAGATAAAAAGTGTATTTTATATACACAACTATATGGATCAGACCAAAATGAGGGACAAATGAGGAGGAATGAGGGACAGAGGGACATTGCTCCAAATCAGGGACAGTCCCTCAAAATCAGAGATAGTTGGGAGGTATGGTAAAGGCAGAAGTTTTTTTTTATCCTAATGCATTCTATGCATTAAAACGGAGTTCCACTAGTTTTTTCGGTCTATTAAAAGTCAGCAGCTACAAAAAGTGTAGCTGCTGACTTTTAATAAACACCCACTCACCTGTCCCACTGTCCAGCGATGCGGCTGCCTGAAGCCTCGCTTCTCTCCCTCTCCTCTCCTTGTCGCTGGCATTGCAAGTGTGGGCACCCGGCTGTGACAGGTTATGGCTTCACAGCCGGGTGAGCACTGCACGTCCTGAATGGCCGAACAACCTTCTGGGAGCTGTGACGTGTCCCAGAAGATTGGAGGGAGGGAGGGGGAGAGGAGGAGTTGCCTAGGCCTGTGAAAACTAGGTACTCACTCCCCTCCCCAAAAAATTACATTCCAAATGTGGCATGGGGGGGGGGGGTTTCTTACAGCATAAAGTTCCACTTTTGGGTGGAACTCCGCTTTAAGATAAAAAGCCTTTAGTGTGCAGAAGCCCCTCATTAGCCCCCCTAATACTTACCTGAGCTCCATTTGATCCAACGATGTTGCACGAGAGACTCAGCTGTCCGGGACTCTCCCTTCTCATTGGCTGAGACAGCAGCGAAGCGCCACTGGCTCCCACTGCTGTCAATCAAAGCCAGTGAGCCAATAAGGAAAGAGGGGGGTAGGGCCGGGCCACGGCTCCATGTCTGCAGCTCGGCTCAAGTGCCCCCATAGCAAGCTGCTTGCTGTGGGGGCACTTAATGGGGGGAGGGGCCAGGAGTGCCGAAACCATTTCTCAGGTAAGTATAACATGTTTGTTATTTTGAAACCAAAAAATTTACTTTAGTATCACTTTAAAGAACATGAATGTCAGCAACTGATTGTTACTGAATATGATGATGTGTAGGTCAGAGATCCTCTCATCCAATCCTTATGTAGCAATCAGTGAGACAATGAGCATCCGGCGAGTGGGGGGGGGGCCCTTCTTTTTTTTTTTTAAGATGTGGCTGTGATGGCGGTGACTCTTGCACTCCTGGAGGGGACAGACCAACTTCTTACACTGGATGTTCAGCTTAACAGTGATCTCTTTGGCTTCCCCAGCAGCTCTGCACTTGCGGTCCTAACCCAGTGTGTTCCAGGCCCATGCGGCACAACACAGCTCTCACACACGCTCCTTTCACAAGCAAAGTCTCTCTCCAACTCTCCTCTGTCTTCCTGGGCTTTTACTTTTACATGCTCTAGTCCCTTGGTGATTGCTTATGGACTCTGTAGTTTAGTTTCAGATTGACTGTAAAGAAAGCTCTGCTTTCAGCATACAACTCCCAGCAGTCTCTGAACACCTGTATTAAGGCTGAGATAGACAGTAATGCTAAACGCTGCCCACTTGTGGTTGAATATAAATCTGCATTCACAGTAACAATATGAACCGTAATGCTAAACGCTGCCCACGTGTGGTTAAATATATATCTGCATTCACAGTAACAATGCACAGTGTTACATATACACTTTGGGGACAATTCAAAATGTTTTATGGACACGTCTTCAACTTGAGACTGTCCACAATCTGAATGTAAAATTAACAGCAGAGATGGTGTTTTAGCATTGCCATAAGCACCTTGCTAAAAAGAGATTGGGAGGACTCAAGCATTGCCTGTGCAGAGGTTAAGTAGGTGGTTGGTAATGGGCACTTCAAATCTTCAGAAGTACTCATTATTACACACAGAAATGCCAGCACGTCCATCACTGTTTAGATAACATTAAAAAAATAATTATTTTTAACCAAACTTCAGTACTTGGTAATCCCCGGTGTACAAGGTCTAATGGACAGTTGACAACGTATTTCAAAATCTGCCGTTCTGACGTTCTGCAATGAAAATAACCTCACTAATAGCATTCACGTATACCGTCCCAACCCACAATTTATTCTTTTCCTTCTATCCCTTGCTAAGCCATACAATCGCTGACCTCGATAACATTGCTCTAATTGCTACTTAACTGGTAACGTTGGTGATGAGATTGACACATAATTACCGTGCATAACAGGGAACAAATCCAGGCCAAGCCGACCTCACACTGTGGAGTAGTATGTGGATATATTAAGATTTCCCCATTATTTGGGAAAACTTCACAAACCAATTTCAGTTGTGCATCCAAATGCAGATTTAACAGCAGCCTTAAAAGCGGTACTGATATGCCATTCATAAAATACCAGTGGCGGCTGGTGTTCAAAATTTTGGGGGGGCGCAAACAAACTGAAAAATTCAGAAAAAAAAACCCATCAATTGCAGCCTCACTGTACCATCAATCGCAGCTACTGTGCCATCAAAACACAGCCACTGTGCCCATCAATTGCTGCCACTGTGCCATCAAACGCAGCCACTGTGCCATCAAACGCAGCCACTGTGCCATCAAACGCAGCCACTGTGCCCATCAATTGCCGCCACTGTACCATCAAACACAGCCACTGTGCCATTAAATGCACCCACTGTGCCCATCAATTGTCACCACTGTGCCCATCAAATGCAGCCACTGTGCCCATCAAACACAGCCACTGTGCCATTCCAAATGCAGCCACTGTGCCATATCAAATGCAGCCACTGTGCCATATCAAATGCTCCCAATGTGCCATCAAATGCTGCCACTGTGCCATCAAATGCTGCCACTGTGCCCCATCAAATACAGCTACTGTGCCCATTATATGCAGACACTATGCTCATCTTATGCAGCCACTGTGCAGCATCGAATGCAGCCACTGTGCCCATCATATGCAGCCACTGTGACATCATATGCAGCCACTGTGCCCATCAAATGCAGCCACTGTGCCCATCAAATGCAGCCTCACTGTGCCCATCAAATGCAGCCTCGCTGTGCCCATCAAATGCATCCTCAATGTGCCCCATCAAATGCAGCCTCACTGTGCCCCAGCAGATGCAGCCTCACTGTGCCCCATCAAATGCAGCCTCACTGTGCCCCATCAGATGCAGCCTCACTGTGCCCCATCAAATGCTCCCACTGTGCCATATGAAATGCTGCCCGCCGTCTGTACTTACCCTGTCTCGATGGCGGTTGGACAGCTCCTCGATGTCTTCTCCCATCCTCTCTTCCTGTCCTCTGGTATGATTGGATGCCTGATAAGCATCCAATCACAATGCCTGTCGTTTCAGCCAATCAGGTGATGGGTAACAGATCCGAGCACCTGATTGGCAGAGAGGCGGTTTAGTGTTAGGAAAGCGAATATTCATTCGCTTTTCTAACACAGCTGAGTGACCTGCGAGCGCCCAGCAATGCATGAATCTATCTATTGGTACTAGAGGGGTGGCTGGAGAGAGGGGCGGCACCCGTGTGGCCTTATGGACGCACCGCCACTGATGGATACTGTGGGAGATGTATTTCCATCCATTGATTTTCAGGACTAGAAAATCTATTTTTTGCATATGCCTATACGCTCTACTCATGTTTACGATATTGCCGCTGTATACATGAGAACAGCAGCGCACAGCCATTCATGTCAATGACAGGCTGTACGCTGCACCCAGGTGGAGAAAATACACTAGCCATTGCGGTGAACGGGCTCAGCTGGCTTATGAGCAAGTGTCTAAAGCTGGCCATAGACGTTTGAATCTTGGCCGGTTCAGCAGGAACCGGCCAAGATTCAAACCATGTATGGGCAGTCTGAATGCACCCAAGTTGATCGATTAATTAACCAGCATTTCAGATTTTTCATACAATTATTGCCAGCGGCTATAGCCACTAGCAATAATCACTGTGTGTGCTCCAGGCCGGGGCGGCTCCCTGCGCCCTAGCCCCGTCGGGAGATCACAATAGCTCCGCGGGAGGGATTCCCCCATCAACACTAACTGTGTTGATGGGGAATCAATTAAGATTCTTTTCTTCAATCTGTGATCTGCAATCGGCTTAGGGAAACAAAGGTTGACTGGAGATGGATAGAATTTTAAATGAAAATTCTTAGGAAAAGTCTTTGGACAGTTTGTATGAAAATTCTCAGAACATTCAAATGTTGTTTGAAAGATTTTGTTTGGAAAAAACACATATACTAATAAAATTTGTAAATCTGAATACATTTTCCATCCTGCTACTACACATTCAAGGTAGATGGGGGAAATCCCTCCTGCTGGGCTACTGTGTTCTCACTGCAGGGATCCTTCCCCACCAGCGGCACTGATCGTTCCAAAAAAAAATGACAGGCTGGTTGTACAGAAGTTGAACGACAAATATGTACAACCAGCCTGCCCATGCATGGATCCAAATTCGGTCGGTCCCTGCTGAAGTGGATGAATTTCGATCCATTAATAATTAATGATACGCAAAGTTAGACCTACTATTTATGGAGCTTAAAGCAGAACTCCACCCAGAAGGGGAAGCTCTGCTTGTTCGTACACTCTCCCTCCACTGCCACATTTGGCAATTTTTGGTGGGAAGTGGGTACCTGGTTTTGACAGGTACCTGCTCCCACTTCTGGGTAAGATCGCGGATCGATGATCTATGAAATTTCTGGCCCCTCCTCTTTCCTCCACTGCTTTCTGGGACACACACAGGTCTCAGAAGATGGCAGGGCCATTCAGAAAGTGCAGCGCGACTCACGCATGCACAGTAGGAAACTGGCTGTGAAGCTTGAAGGCTTAACTGCCGGTTTTTCTTACCTACAATGCTAGCACCTGCGCCCGAAGCTGAAGGACAAATCGTCTTGGAGTGCCGACATCGTGGGATCCCTGGACAGGTGAGTGTCCTTATATTAATCGATTTTTATTTTTTCCCAGACTGAAGCTCCTCTTTGACAGCTTGCAGACCGATGCATGTACATTTATGTCAGCAGAATGTGCCGTCATGCACGCACTCCTGCCACGTGCTCCGTGATCAGGCACGCAGGTCCCGTGGACTCGATGTCCGCCGAGTGCCCACGATCGTTTCACAGAGAGACAGAACGTGGAGATGCATATGTATACAAGGAATTCCCCGTTCTGCCTTGTGACAGGACAGAGATCTACTGCTCCCTGTCATCGGCAGCAGTGATCACTGTCGTGTCACTTGTAGCCCAAGTAGCACAGTTAGAATCACTCCCTAGGACACACTTAACCCCTTCATCGGCCCCTAGTGGTTAACCCCTTCCCTGCCAGTGTCATTTACACAGTAAGAAGTTCATTTTTATAGCACTGATCGCTGTATAAATGGCAATGGTCCCAAAATAGTGTCAAAAGTGTCCGACGTGTCCGCCATAATGTCGCAGTCACAATAAAAACTGCAGATCGCTGCCATTAATAATAAAAAAAAATTATAATAAAAATGCCATAGAAACTATCCCCTATTTTGTAGATGCTATAACTTTTGCGCAAACCAATCAATATATGCTTATTACGATTCTTTTTTTTAACAAAAATATGTAGAAGAATACATATCGGCCTAAACTGAGGAGAAAAATCGTTTTTTATATATTTTTGGGGGATATTTATTATAGCAAAAAGTTAAAAATATTGCTGTTTTTTCTAAATTGTCTTTTTGTTTATAGCGCAAAAAATAAAAACCGCAGAAGTGATCAAGTACCACCAAAAGAAAGCTCTATTTGTAGGAAAAAGCACATCAATTTTGTTTGGGTACAACGTCGCACGACCGCGCAATTGTTAGTTAAAGTGACCCAGTGCTGAATCGCAAAAAAATGGCCCGGTCATTCAGCAGCCAAATGGTCCGGGGCTGAAGTGGTTAAACTGGCCATGCACGATTAAATTTTCTTTTGAATGTTCATAGAAAAATAGTCTGTCAGAATATAATTTTTTAACATCATCAACTTTTAACTTTATTTAAAAGCCCTTATAATTTTATCCAGCCCTGCTATTTGAATGGAATCACAGACATATTAAACTGTTTTCATTACAATATGCACGTTTTTTCTCAAAAGAAAATCACAGTTAGAATTATGTTTGTTCCAGAAAAATTTGCCATCCTGCTCCTTTGACTTTTTTGTCACCACGGTCGAAAATCAACTTAGATTTGACCTCATTAACCAATAGAAAATCTGATTTGAACAAATTTAAACTGGTGTATGGCCAGGTTTTCATCTGCTTAGAAATACTCTATTGCTCCTAGTGATTGGTCACCAGTGATTTTAGTGGCAGGATTCAGTTAATAAAAATATATTGTGTCTCTCTAGCCCAGGGGTCTTCAAACTGCGGCCCTCCAGTTGTTCAGGAACTACAATTCCCATCATGCCTAGTCATGTCTGTGAATGTCAGAGTTTTACAATGCCTCATGGGATGTGTAGTTCCGTAACAGCTAGAGAGCCGTAGTTTGAAGATTCCTGCTCTAGCCTATTATTTTGACTTAAGACAAGTAATTTAATCTTTTTGTGTGTTTTCTGTTCAGTCCTATCTGATTTTTGGCATGTGGGAATCTAACTAGAATGTCTGGTGTTGCCACCTGGTTGTGGGGAGGATGACACAGCAACTGGTATCGCTGAGTCCCTATGTGCTGGTGAGAGGCTACTGGCCATACCCTGCACACTATTGAAAGGAACAGTATGCCACTAGGGGCACCATTTAGGCACCTACACTTTTGTGGGACTCACATTTGAGCCTTCCAACCCCAGATTTGGGCCAAAGCACTGGCCATTGGGAGAGGGTTTGCCAGAGACTGGCGAACCACTATTTTAGTCAGGACCGTCACCCCCTTGCGTATAGGGATTAGGGGTAAAGTCATTGGTCCGCTTGCTTTTACTATGAGTCACGCATTACTTTGTAACTGTTTCTGTATACTTGTTAAAGTGTTTATCACTACTTTTCCAGTGTTTACTACTACTTTTCCATCTTTTGGTTATTGTTTTACTCTGTTCTGCACAAATAAATACTTACCCTTCAGCCTTGGTGTGTCAGAGGGTGTGGCATCCAGAGTCAGGGGACCTAAAACATCATCAGCCCCTTTGGAGGTAAGCGCTACAATTAATTATGTACTCCAGAATCTACAACAATTTTCATCTTTTACTAGGTACATACTGCGAACGTCTGATTGCAGTATTAAAAGATAATTAAGAAAGGCGATTAAATACAAATTTTCATGACATTTACACTTTTTGTAAAAATACAAGATTTGTTCTCAGCGGGTATCAATCTCAGTTAATAGCCTAATTAAACTCATAAAAAGTGCTCTATAATATGTACATCAGAAATGATCAGTCCCACAGGATAAAGAAGCTCTGTGACAATAAAGTACAAGAGTTGCTAAGCAACAGCATAGAATTGTGACCTCACCGAGATGACACAACAACAAAAAACAGCCTTCTCTCTCTGAAAGCAAACAGATTAAAAACACATATCTTTACAAGACACAGCAGAATGGGAATAAAATCTCCCCCTCGTCTCCTGAGCTTATAAATCACCAATCCCCAGACTCCAATAAATGTCTGAACTATAGAGGAAGGAGTGAATATACAGAGATAGAGAAACTAGCTTGTATGTCAATGATAGAGAGGGTGGGAGACAGAAAGAGGAAGACGAGAGATAGGGCGAGACAGCGAGAGATATGATGGAACAGAGAAAGGGAAGAGAAAATAAATACGTAAGTGATAGCTTTTATTGGCTAATTGAATACATTGTATTGAAAGCTTTGGAGACTACCCCATTTTTTTCGACAGCTGTGAAGAATAATTTTTTATTCATTTATATTTCTATAGCACCTTTCTTTCTGAGGACTCAACGTGCTTTATCTGCTGTTGGGTCAGATCTTGTGCCCATCTTGGGTACACTCATTCTAGAGCCAATTTTAGACAGGAGCCAATTAACCTAGCAGCATGACTTTTGAGTATGTAAGAATACCGAAGTACCCTGAACAAACCAACCCAAGCACAGAGAGAACATGCAGACTTCATACAGATGGTGACCTGACCAGGACTCAAACTGGGGACCCAAGTGCTACCGGGACTCAAACCTGAGGAAGGAGAGACAGAGATAGTCATAGAATGGAAAGAGGGAAAAGGATAAATTATAAAGACAGATGTTGGGCAAAAAAGAATGAAAGACGTGGGAAAGAAAAAAGAGCAGGTGCAGGGAAGACAAAGAAAAGAGACAAATATTGGGAAGTTATGGAAAAGAGTGAGAGGATAGGAAGATAATGGGAGAGAATGGGATTGGGCACGGGAGAGAAAGGGAGAGCGAGGCAGCGAGGATGGGAAAGAGAGATAAGGGAGACAAGAAAGGGGTCATTAAGAGAGAATGGGATTGGATGTTAGTTGGTAGAAGAGAGTGAGACAGCGAAAGAGAATGAGAAATAGAGTGGAGAGAAGAGAGCATTTAGCGGGAAATGGGATTGGATGCGAGCTGATAGAAGTAAGTGAGATAGAGAAGAGAATGGGAAAAAGACAAAGGGGAGAGAAGAGTGATTGAGAGTGGTAAAAAGAGAAGAGAATGGGAAATAGAGGGGAGAGAGGAGTCATTGAGAGAGGATGGGATAGAGAGAAGTAATCGAAAGAGGATTGGATAGAGAGAAGAGAGGAGCCATTGAGAGAGGATTGGATAGAATTAAGTGAGGAGTCATTGAGAGAGAGGGTGGGATAGAAAGATAAGAGGAGTCATTGAGATAGAGTTGTCTAGAGAGAAAAGAAGAGTGATTGCGGAAGGATGGGATAGAGAGGAGAGTGTAGTCAATGAGAGAGAGTAGGCTAGAGAGAAATAAGAGTGATTGAGAGAGGATTGGATAGATAGAACACAGGGGTAATCAAGAAATAGTGGGATAGAGAGGAGAGAGAGAAGAGAGAGAGAAAAAAGGGATAAATTGAAAGAGGATGGGATAGAGAGAAAGGGGAGAGATGAGAACCAAGAGGAGTCATTGAGATGTGGGTAGGTTCGGTTTATTTAAGTAACATCCACATAAACGGCAGGACCAAGGTTTCCCAACAGAACATTGCCCAGAGCATCACACTACCTCCGCTGGCTTGCCTTCTTGCCATACTGCATCCTGGTGCCATCTCTTCCCTAGGTAAACGGCATACACTCCAGGCCGTCCGAATGATGTAAAATAAAACGTGATTCATCAGACCAGGCCATCTTCTTCCATTGGTCTGTGGAACAGTTCTGATGCTCATGTACCCACTCTAGGCCCTTTTGGCTGTGGACACAGGTCATCATGGGCACCCTGACCAGTCTGTGGCTATGTAGCCCCATATACAACAAACTGCCATGGCCATTTTTTCTACTTTAAACACATTTACTTCATGACCAATATGTTTACTTGTTACCTAATATATCCCAACAATTTTCAGATGCCACTGTAACAAAATTGTATTTATTACAGGTACCTATATAGAACCATCAATTTACACAGCCCTTTATATATATATATATATATATATATATATATATACATATATAGTTGGTACATTCACATCAGTCCCTGCCCTCAAGGAGCTTACAATCTAAGGCTCCTAACTCACATTTTTACATACACATACTAGGACCAATTTAGACAGGAGCCAATTACCCTACCAGCATGTCTTTGGAGTGTGGAAGGAAACCAGAGTAGTGCTGTGGTTGGGATTTGAACTGATGACCCTGGGGCTGCTATATGGAAGAGCTAACCACATTGCCACTGTGATAATGAATGTTATTTACTTAAAGAGGAGTTCCCCTTAAAAAAAAAAAAATGCTGCAGCTGCTGACTTTTAATAATCGGACACTTACCTGTCCCAGGGTCCATTCTTACTGTGGGCACCTGGCTGTGGCTTCACAGCCGAGCACCCCCAATGCGCATGCGCGAGCAGTGCAGCGTGCAGTGATTGGCCACGCAGTCATCTGGGACCTGTCACGTGTCCCAGATGACTGACAGGAGGAAGGGAGCCCTTCCTGCGCCAAGGGGAAGTGATGTCACTTAGCTTTGGCACTGAAGGAGGCAGACTATGAGGGACCCCCTAGCAACAGGCATTTAGAGGTGAGTTAAATTTATTTTTTTTTCAAAAAAAATTTTTTTTAGGAATTTCAATCATCTTTTTTTCTTTTTTTTTGGTGGAAACACCACTTTAACCCCTATTAGTAGTCATAAAGTTATGGTTGATAGGTGTAAGCTTCACTGCCTCATCTGTGCTAATTCATTATTTTTTCCTTTTTTCAGTGCTAGCAATGCAGAACTATGATTATAAGCTACAGAAAATAAACTGAAAAAAAAAGTAGATCAAGATACATAAACTTTTAGTAAAATATGTACTATTAGCGGTTCTTTTCAGGTACTAAAATAGAGAGTTCTCCACCTCCACATTGCTTTGCTTATGTTCTCAAGAACATTAAATTGTGAGACTCTAGTACTTGGAAGGGGTCTCACATGGCTCCTTAAGGAATAAGGATTAAAGTGGAAACTCCTCTGTTTAGCGTCACAAATAACATATCATCATAGCTCTCAGCAGCAGGAAAACCCTTCTGTTGAAAAGACTGAATCATTAATTGTAGTGTGATTAAGCGATCACATTAACTGCACACTAAACATTTGCTTACTTGTGTCACCTCCATAAATATCCATCGGGGGCAGGTCCTGTGTAACCCTTTTAGAAGCTGCCATTCTTTCTAATTCATGGAGACTTCTCCATGTATATCCCCTATTAGTCATGTACTAAATAGAAAACAGCAGAAGCATAAGGCTACTTTCACACTGGGGCGCTCAGCGCGCTGGCGGTAAAGTGGAACTATATTTAGCGGCGCTTTACCGTCGTTTTAGCTGAGCTTTTCGGCCGCTAGCGGGGCAGTTTTAACCTCCACTAGCGTCCGAAAAAGGGTTAAAACCGCCTGCAAAGCGCCACTTTGCAGGCAGGTTTGGAGCGCTGTCCTATTGTTTTCAATGGGAAGGGGCGCTTTAGGAGTGGTAAATACACCGCTCCTACAGCGATCCAAAGATGCGGCTTGCAGGACTTTTTTGAGCATCCTGCAAGCGCACCGCTCCAGTGTGAAAGCCCTCGGGGCTTTCACATTGGAGTGCACTGAGCGGCTCTTTCAGGGCGCTTTGCAGGTGCTATTTTTAGCACTTTAGCGCCTGCAAAGCACCTCAGTGTGAAAGGGGCCTAATACTGATTGTGTATAGAATAGAGAGAGACCCAATTGATTGATTGATTGATTGATAATAGTCTGATGTGTGCCTTTGCATTCTACATCTCATCCAACCAGGATTCTATATGCTGAACATAAAAGGGAGCTTCCATTGCTGACTTGGTTTTTCATAATGCAAGTGTCATGGCTGTCTACTTCATCCTTCCTTTACTATTTGGTGAGCCACTGGCCTGGAACAGAGGCATAACTAGAACCTTCAGGACCCCAGTGCAAGAAAACTATAAAGGGCCCCCCTGACCAAGACCCTTCCCTCCAAGCTTAGGGCCCTTCCCACTGATCCAGGGGCCCTTTACTCCCCTGGACTCTTTATTATGGTCCAATAGCAAGACCCATTCACGTGCTCTGCAACGGGCCCCTTTCCTGCCATCCTTGAGCCCCCCACGATGGTGGAACGCCAGGGACTGATGGTAAGTAAATTATTATTATGGCAGGCAAATTACAGTTACAATACAAACAGGAGACATTTACTGGCCCTTCCCTGCTCTCCATACGAAAAGCTTCCCCCCAGGGGAAATGCCAGCAGAATTGCGGAGGGGGGGGGGGTTATCAGGGGAGCACACAGGGGCCCAGGGGCAGCAGGACCTGGATAGGAGGGTATCATATAGAGCAGTGGTTCTCAACCCTGTCCTCAAGTACCCCCAACAGGCCATGTTTGAAGGTTTTCCTTAATCTTCCATAGGTGCTTTAAAATCAGAGTCAATGGATTGGTAGTTTGGACAGCTATTCTATCTAATGCCGTGTACACACGACCAGACTTTCGACGGACTGAACTCCGGAGGACTTTTTGACGGACTTTAGGCGGATTTCCGACGAAACAGACTTGCCTCCACACGATCACACCACACAAGTCCGACGGATTCGAACGTGATGACGTACAACCGGACTAGAATAAGGAAGTTCGTAGCCAATAGCTGCCCTAGCGTCGATGTTTGTCCGTCAGACTAGCATACAGACGAACAGATTTTTTGACCGGACTCGAGTCCGTCTGAAAAATTTGAAACATGTTCTATTACTAAAGTCCGTCTGACTTTTGGACAGCAAAGGTCCGATGAAGCCCACACACGATCGAATTGTCCGACGGATTCGTTCGGTCGGACCTTTGCTGTCAAAGTCCGGTCGTGTGTAGAGAAATTCCCAAAACATGGCCTGTTGGGGGTACTTGGGGACAGGGTTGAGAACCACTGATATAGGAGGAAATGATCCCTTCCATTTTCCTCCTGCAGCCGCTGAATGCCCATGGGAGGGAGAAAATAGTATATCAGCCCAATATATCCCCGGTAAACAGGGGGAGCCGCACGGGCCCTCTGGAGCATGGGGCCAGGTCACAATTGCGACCCCTGTAGTTACGCCCCTGGCCTGCTATAAGAATGTGAATGTCAGGTGTTGGGATACAGGATACATACATTGATCAGTCATAACAATATGACCACTGACAGGTAAAGTAAATAACATTGACTTTTTTCATTACAATGGAATCTGAAAGTGGGTGGGATATATTAGGCAGCAAGTGAACATGTCCCTGAAGTTGATGTGTTGAAAGCAGAAAAAAATGGGCAAGCATAAGAAGCTACTGTAGCTCAAATTGCTGAAAATGTTAATGCTGGTTCGGATAGAAAGGTGCACAGTGCATTGCAGTTTGTTATGTATGGGGCTGTGTAACTGCAGACCGGTCAGGGTGCCCATGCTGACCTGTGCCCACAGCCAAAAATGCCTACAATGAGCATGTGAGCTTTAGAACTGCACCACAGAGCAATGGGAGAAGGCGGCCTGGTCTAAACTAATCAAGAATGGTTTGAGGAACACAATGAGTTTGAGATGTTTACTTGGTCTCCAAATTTTCCACATCTCAATCCAATCGAGCATCTTTGGCATGTGCTGGTAAAAACAAGTCCGATCCATGGAGACCCCACCTTGCAACCTACAGGACTTAAAGGATCCGCTACTGGTGGCTTGGTGCCACATACCACATCATATCTTCAGAGGTCTAGTGGAGTCCATGCCTCGCCGGGTTATGACGGGTGGTTATAACATTGTGGCTAATCAGTGCATATACTTATTCCAGGTCAATAACTCACTAAATAGAGAAGAGTGGGCGATATCCCTATAGCCGTAAAAAAAACAAGTCAGCATTGGCAACTCTACTCTGTTGTGCCCATACTTCCAGGTACGGAGGGGCATGTGACTTATTTGACAGCACTAAGCCAATAAAAACTGTCACACAGGGAGTCCATAGTCCTGTGTAAGCTATGACTCCAAGGACTCAGCATACACAGTATTTTCCTTTTTTTCCCTGCATCTGTGAAGGTCTACATTAATTTGAACACAGCGCAGATTCACTTTAAATCCATATGTATACTCAGCTGCCATGTGAAAGCTGAAGGCCAAAATCAGGCTTGCAGTAGGGGTGTCTACTCTGTCGGCTGATGGGGGAGGGGGTGGGTAGGAGGATATGTAGTTTACAGAGGAAAGGTGTGCAGGGCTGAGAGCATAGGAAGTTAGAAGCTTGTTACATTTCTGGTTAAGTAGTATATTTAACAGTAATTAGTGTAGCGCTCAAAATGGTGAAAAAGTAGAGTAAATTAATAATGAAATGAAAACAGATGTATAAACACCTGGATGACCCAAGGTGTATACAATGGTGGATGAATGATCTCACAAAATTGTGTATAGGTGAATAAAATACTGAAAAAAAATCATAAAATATGAGTGAATGAATAATGGTGAAAATTATTCAAAGTTTGTGAGTAAATATCATATGGTAGTCCTTTTTAAACAATTGATCCTATAAATGTAGAGGAGACTCCCGTACTGTTCAAAAGGATGGAACTTAATATTACGGTGCAAACGTACAAATGATAAGGTTGGCACGCTTACCAGAGACGGTGGCCTCATATACGATACAGCATAAGAGTCAAACAGGCAGTAGTGAGGAATCACCTCAATGGAATCTGACACAGCAAGGCCAATGTTTGGAGAATAAGCCCCATCCAATGTTGAAGAAGAGGTTCCAACTTCAGAAAACACGCTCCAGATGTGCGAAAGAACCACGTCAGATGTTAAAACACAAAAAAGCACATACGCGTTTCGTCCTATTGGACTTCATCTGGGGTTAACACCCCAGATGATGTCCAAAATGATGATGTCCAAAAGGACGAAACACACCAGTTGACGCTCATGGAGTCATTGCTCTTCACCTAGATCACTGAAGGATCTTTTCGCTTGATTTAATTGGAATTTTTTTAAGTGTACACCCCCCTTTTTTATAATAAATACCTGTCATTCAGAGTTCCACTATGTGTGTTTTTTTTTGCTTTTTATATACCATCATGGATCACTTAACATCTGATGTGGTCCTTCCACACATCCTGGAGCGTGTTTTCTGAAGTTGGAATCTCTCCTTCAACATTGGATGGGGCTTATTCTCCAAACATCGGCCTTGCTGTGTCGGATTCTGTTGAGGTGATTCCTCACTCCTGACTCTTATGCTGTATAGTATATGAGTCCACCATCTCTGGTAAGCGTGCCGACCTTATTTGTTGATTGCACCGTAATATCAAGTTCCATCCTTTTGAAAAGTACAGGAGTCTCCTCTACGTTTATAGGATCAATTGTTTAAAAAAGGACTACCACGTGATATTTACTCACAAATTTTGAATAATTTTCACCATTATTCATTCACTCATATTTTATGATTTTTTTTTCAGTATTTTATTCACCTATACAGAATTTTGTGAGATCATTCATCCACCATTGTATACACCTTGGGTCATCCAGGTGTTTATACATCTGTTTTCATTTCATTTTTAATTTACTTTACTTGCTTTACCATTTTGACCACTACACTAATTATTGTTTATATATTTTTGCACTATGGGTCTAGTAGAGTGTTGGCAGCTTGCTAGTCTCTAAGCTCAGTTTTTTTCTATTTGTTCTAATATATTTAATAGACCAAAAGCGAACAAATAAGAGAAGTTCATTGTTAGGGTTTACATACCCATGAAGCATTTTGTTGGAACTCCTTTCAGATATGTAATTTTCTATGTTCCCTTTTGCAGAAATGAATGGAAAGATAGCATTTTGTAAGTATTGTAACACATGCCACCGCCAATAGTACATTTACTGCTGGTGGGCAGCTCTCCCAGGCACCTGTGCACTGCGCCCCGCTCTGCAACCGATGTGTCTACCGGTCACAGCAGATTGCGGTGCTTGGTATCAGGCTGCCATGAGCAGTCTAGATACCACATGATCACATGTGACCTAGTAAACATGAGTCACAAATGGAATCCATTCATGATATCATTGTTTACTACTGTGACCTGTGATTGGTCACCAGTGATCAAATGGTATCTGGGCCAATCACAGCACCCTGTACCATGTGATAGCTATGGGCCAGTCACATTATCACAATAGTAAACACTGAGTCATGAATAAAAGCCATTTATGACAGTTCAAACAATTGTTGTTACAGTGATCATCACTGTTACCAAAGCAATCAGAGTGTAAAAAAAAAATCTAAGTAGCACAGTGATACTACGGTGACACTGAACTACTCTGATGAGAGTATGTGAAAAAAAAATAACAAAATAAAAAAAAGTAAATAAATTGAATAAAAAATATTTGCTTTTCTTTTTTTTACATACGATCACCAGTCAGTATCCCTGATCCCCGTCACACCAGTAAAATGATGACGTTGTACTGCCCTGGTTGACAGTATGTAAAAAATAATTGAAAAAAAAATTATGAAAAAACCCCAGTTTTTATTTAATTTCTTAATTTTCCCAAAAATTGTGACAAAAAATTACGACTTCAAAATCTTGCCATGCCTCACCAATACCTTGGACTGTCTACTTTCCAAAAAGGGGTTATTTAGGGGATATTTTTTCCTATCCTGACATTTTAGAGCCTCATGAAATGAGATAGGCAGTCTGTACATCAGGATTGATCAATTTTCAAATATATATATCCCATAGTTTGTAGATGATTTATCTTTCAAACAAACCAACTTATATACAATTTTTTTTTTTACCAGACATGTAGCAGAATACATTTTGGCCTAAATTTATGACAAAATTAGATTTTATTGGATATGTTTGATAACAGAAAAAGTAGAAAATATAGTTTTTTCCCCCAAAATTTTCATTTACACAAACAAAAACAAAAACAAACATAAACAAAAAAAAAAACTGGTAATCAAAATACCACCAAAAGAAAGCTTTATTTGTGTGCAAAAAATTATATAAATTTCATATACGTAGTGTTGCATGACCGAACAATTGCCAGTTAAAGTAGCGCAGTGCTGAATAGCAAAAAAATGCCCTGGTCATGAAGGGGGGGGGGGGGGGGTAAAATCATCAGCAGGCCAAGTGGTTAATGTTTTATTATACATAGGTAGGTATTTTCATTTATAATAAAGATAATGTAAAGAACAGCCTCGCTTATTGCTCAGGCAAGAGGGCAGGCTGTTAAAATACTGAGCATTTTCTATATACCATACCATGACATATGCGGGCATGTGAATGTCCATTACTGTCATGGCCCAGGCAGAGGAAACAGATCCATTCCCAGCATTAAGAATCTATTCATCAGTAAAAGTTGGTAACTCACTTACACCCACAACCTGCCGCCAGTTCCATGTAACCCGCCTGACTCATCCCAGAAATAATGGATCTGTTCAATCTGCTTGGAGAGCCTGCAGCGGAGTGTGTGGGGGTTCCGCTCATGAATGTGATAAAGTGCCATCCTTGGTGATAAATGTGACATCAGTTACTTAACACCTTACAAGCCTCAAGTCAAAGCCAGCAATGCTATTTCCATGAACAGAAATTGACTAATAGGAACGGTGTAGAATCGTTTTACATGTCATTGTATAACCAGATTCTGTCAGTTTTTTGCTACAGGAAGTGCGAAATAAAAAAAGTAGAATTGTTGTATTGGATAAAATTCCTCCTAGCAGGGCTCAGCTACAGGATACATACAATATACACAGGGCCGTCTTTAAGGCAGGGCAAAAGGGGCAGCTGCCTCAGGCCCAGTCATTGTTGTGAGGCCCAAAGCAGCTGCCCCATGAGCCCCCACTGCCCGCAAATAGTTGATAAGTGGATTCCGGAGGGCCCAAGAAAATGTTTGCCCAGGGTCCAATTAATATTAAAGATGGCCCTGAATATACATGATCCAACATCTCACATCATGGATTGCTAAATACAGCAAGACCCTATAGGAAGAAATATGCAGTAGCTGGGATTACCCAAAACAGCTGCACACTCCTGATATTTTGTGTTAAAGTGGACCTAGCATTAGATATATGCTCAATAATGTGCAACACGTCTAGATATTACTTCTCATAGAGATCACAGCACTCCCCTGATGATGTCTTCACTTGCCATCCTTGGTCGGGCATTATCCCGGTTAGTATCTACTCTATGGGGTCAGATGCTGGCTCAGAGGTGATACCAGGGCTGCTGATAAGGCAGTACAGCCAACCCTCCTGTACTGGGCCCAGGCCCCATCATTTCAAAAGGTGGACCCAGGCACCTGTCTTATTGCTAACTCTTGTGGCTCCCCCTGCAGCTCTGCCGGCTTTTCCTCCTTTTTCTTCTTCTGGCTGCACTGCAGGGGATTGGTATCAAGGTCCCCAAATTCCCCCCCCCCGCGCTGTACGGCCCTCCCTGTGTGCCCCCCTCGCCTGCAGCATTACCAGCTTCCCTCTTCTCTCCCACCAGCAGCTGCGGAGGGCACACAGGGGTATGTTTAAGGATGGAGTGCAGGGGGGATGTGTGGTAAATATGTCCTATTTACCTGCCCCTTTCTTTCCTGAATGAACACAGTGAGCGTTTGGCACCGATCACTCTGTGTATCCATTCATCACTGAAGCACAGTTTGCGAATGCACAGGGAGCCTCAGAGCACTTCCCATTCATTCACTGTATAGTGCAGCTGAGGGTGCAGAGAAAGGGACTGGGGGAATTTCGGTCCTCAGTTCCTTTCTCTGTCTCAAATGTGACACATTAGGGGTCTGTTTAGACCCCTGATATTTCACCAAAGCCCCCCAACAAAGCCATTAAAAAAAATGTAAAACAAAACAAACAAAAAAATCGAGGAAGAATCTGCATGTTCACCCCTTAAGAAAAAAAACACCCTCCTCTGAGTACAAATCCACCCCCCTGCTGGCACAAATCTTTGCCCCCCATCTTAAAATCCTCTCTCTCCCCCTATATGTCCCTAGCACAAATCCCACCCAAAAAACTTTCAGAACAACCCCCCCCCCCAAATTTCCCCTCCTGCAGGAATACCCCCCAATCATCCCTACTAGCACAAATCCCCCCTCCCCCAAAAATATTTCCCCTCTACCATATTACTTTTATAGGACAAATCTGCCCCCCCCCCCATATCAAATCCTCTCCCTATATGCTGCTAGCACAAATCCCCCCCCCAAAAAATATATTCCCCCCTCCTAGCACAAATCCTCTACCCCTCAAATTTCCCCTCCAAGCACAAATCCCACCCCCCCCCCAATTTCCCCTCCTAGCACAAACCTTCCCCATCCCCCCTCCCAACACAATTCCCCCCCCCCCCAAATCACCACTCCTAGCACACCTCCCCAAATTTGCCGCAGCTGAAAAAAACGCCCAACTGCTCCTAAACGTCCGTTTACCAGCAGCCGTGTACATGAGGCCTTAGCCTTGGTTCACACTGACAGCAGGAATTAAATAGTGCGAGATCAGCTGACCTCGCATGATTCCATTCCCGCATGTCAGTCCTGACTCCAGGGGCGATTTCACAGACATCTGTGCAGAGGTCTATTGAAATTGCACCCAAAATCGCCAAAAGTAGTACATAAACTTCTATTGGGAGACGCCGCATTTGGCATGTGATTTGACATGCGATGAGAATAGCTGCTGATTTGACATGTCGAATTGCTGCAACATTAGCCAGGGCTTAAAGACTAAGCCTTTTTTTTTTGACACTTGTTGCTTACAAGTTAAAATCTGTATTTTTTGCTAGAAAATTATTTCAAACCCCTAAACATTACTGTATATACTCGAGTATAAGCCGAGTTTTCCAGCACATTTTTTTTTTTGTGCTGAAACTGCCCCCCTCGGCTTATACTCGAGTCAAGCACTTTTTTCTGCAGCAGAGAATGACATTTTCTGACCCAACTTTGGGGCCCCGTATCTCGGGGTCACCCCATCTTTGGATATGTTGTCGTGCTAGGTCCACTGGGTTTGCATACCAAATTTGGGGTTCCTAGCACCAAGTGGCCCCAAATTCGGGTTGGAAAATGTCACTCTGCTGCAGAAAAGTGCTTGACATTTTCCAAACCGACTTTGGGGCCCCGTATCTTGGGGCCACTTGGTGCTAGGAACCCCACATTTGGTATGAAAAACCCAGTGGAACTAGCACTACAACATAGCACCATACATGGGACACAGTATGACATAGGATGGGATTCCTAGCACCAAGTGACCCAGAGATACAGGGCCCCAAAGTCGGTCAACTGTGTCCATCTGCAGCAATGTCATTTCGGGACCCTTTGGCTACAGATAAGGGGCATTTAGGAACCCTTAACTACCAAGTTTGAAGTTCGGGGGACCTATGGCTGTAAATGGGCACAGTGAGGCATGCAAATGGGCATTGTTGACCCTCTTTTGCACTTATAGTAGCTGCGCATTTCTAAACTAGGCTTATACTCAAGTCAATACGTTTTCCCATTTTTTTGTGGTAAAATTAGGTGCCTTGGCTTTTATTAGGGTCGGCTTATACTCGAGTATATAATTATTTTTATTTTTTTTTTAGCAGAAAACTTAGAGAATAAAATGGAGATCGTTTCTATATTTTAATGTCACACTGTATTTGCGCAGCGGTCTTTCAAATGCAATTTTTTTATTTATTTTTATTTTTTTGTGAATAAAAAAAAAAAAAAAAAAAAAAAGACACAGTAAAGTTGGCCCAATTTTATTGTAGAATGTGAAAGATGATGTTACGCCGTGAGAATCGTGATCTTTATTCCAAGCAAAAAAAAAAAAAATGTAGATTCTCATTTTATCCAGAATCATGCACTATACTACCGCATGTTCTGGATCTACAAGAGAACAGTGTCAAATCACTAGCAGTTGGACTGGTAGTGTTCAGGCGCAGGGTGATTTTTTATTTTTTCCCCCCATTTCCTGCAACAAATCAGCGTTATAAAAAAAATTAAATAAAAAAAAAAAAAGGCCTGTTTAAGAAAATAAATAAATAAATATTTACTAATTATTTACAAGCAATTCTTTATTTATAGCCTACCATAAGTGCTCTCCACACAAACCCCTCCTGTTCCCACATTCAGATCCTTGTGTTTCTGTTCTGCTACATTCAGGCCAGATTTACTTGTCTCTACAGACCTCTATGTTATTGATCCGCTAACCTACTTACTGCTGCAGATGTCAGAGCAGTGTACCATTAAATTGAGTGTCTGCCTGCCAAATACAGGAGGTGATCTCTTAGGAAAAAGGGAGAGAGACAGAGAGCTCACAGCTGCCCACCCGGGTACACCGGACTGGAGGAATGACAATGACCAGCATCAGCTCCAGATCTCTGCAGTTCCCATCATTGGAAGATGCAGGATGGACAAAAAAAAAGTCCTGCAAGTGGCATCTTTGGGGGCGGTGTATACAACGCTTCTAAACCACGCCTGCCAATGAAATCAACGGGCAGCGCTGCCAAAGTGCCTGCAAAAGCGATTTGGCAGCGGCGATTTTAACCCCTTCTTTGGGGTTAAAAGTGCCCCACTCCCACCTGCACAGCGCAGGTAAAACTAGCGACGCTTTACCGCTAACGATCGGGCAGTCTGAGTGTGAAAGTAGCTTAAAGTGAGTGTAAACGATCACTTTGTAAAACAACCCATTAAAGCGGAGTTCCACCCAAAAGTGGAACTTCCGCTTTAAGGGAAGTTGACCCCCTGACATGTCACATTTTGTATGTCATTTTTTTGGGGGGGGGGGGGGGGGGGGGGGGCAGATACCCTCTTTTTTTTTTTAGAGGGTTCTAGCTCCCACTTCCTCATGGGACACCGCGGCACCGGAAAGGGAGATCACCTCTCCCCCCTCCCTCTCGGCAATCATTTGGGACACATCATAGTTTCCAGATGATTGCCCTGACAGTCACGGCACGCCGCGCATGCGCAGTGCTTGCCCGGGCGCCCACAGTGACTATGCCGGCGCCGCAGAGAGGAGAGGGAGACGAGTGGGGCTTCATTCCCCCGCTTCGCTGCACCCTGGGACAGGCAAGTGTTTGATTATTAAAAGTCAGCAGCTGCAGTATTTGTAGTTGCTGACTTTTAATTTAAATTTTTTTTTTTTAAGCGGAACTCTTTAAGTTTAAAATAAAAAGCAAAACATTTGTGTATAGATATAAAAATACATTATAAACACCTTTTTTTTCATAAGCGGACACATTCCCTCTGTTTTCAACTGCATAAGAGCTGGGAGGAGGAGAAGCAGTAGCACACTGAGCTTCCCAATGAATGGCTGTGCAGGGAAGGCGTGTCAGGACAAGTCTGATCATTGGAAAAGAGCACACTGAGTTCCCAGCATAGCTAGAGAACTGAACATGGTGCACTCTCCTGCTTAGTGTGGTCAGTTTTTTTTTTAATTAGGAAAGCAGAGGGAATGGCAGGAACACCAGGGGATTCACAGAAAGAAAGGAATACAAAGCGAACAGGAGACTCTCATACAAGTGCATGGTATATCAGGAATATGAAGTGTAACAAACGCTTTAATAATGCAGAGAACATTGCATATCAGGACATGACAGAGCCCTTCTGTGCATCCGAGACCAGAATGACGATGTGCCCCCCCCCCCCCCCCCCCCCGGGAGCATGTCCATGACAGTCTAGTCAGGAAGTGGCTTAAATGAAGTTGGTGGTCATTCAACTTGGAATAGGACCGGCACTGAATTGCAGAGTGGTGGGTCTGCAGGGGACAGCATCAGAGAAAGAATCAGTATTGAAGCTGGAGCCGATGTTAAAAAAGTTTAGCTGTTAGGCTGGCACTGATTGGGACAGTGCCGTTGCCGGCAATAGGCTGCGATTTTGGCTTTCCATTTGACATGTCAAATCGCGCTAAATGTGAACGGGGGCTAAAGGGATGAGGTATCAACCCTAACCAATAAGGATGAGCTCAGGCGTGTTCGCATGGTCCACGTGCAGACCCCGCCATGTGTCATCATTTCTCAGAAGCACAGGCGAGGGAGGAAGTCTCAAGGAGCTCCGCGGACCAGGAAGTGGCAGATTAGGAGGACTGCATAGCAACAGGGAGTTTAGGGGGAAGTATAAAAAATGTTTTTCCTCCAGATGTTTGTTTATAGGTTTAAAGGTGTCATTTAAAAGGAACACAATTTTTGAGGGTGGAACTCCGCTTTTTTAGTTTACAAACTGATATTTTCCATAAATTTACATGAAATCCTTAATTTTACAAATAAACACTTACTACAATGTGCTTTCATGCTTTTGCTGGGCTTTCTAATAAAGCCCAGTACTAGATCTGCTCATTGACTGAAGACGAACACCACACAATCTCCATAGGTTCCTTCTCTGGGTCATTTTGCTGTAGGTGTGAAATCTGCAATTGCGATATTCTGGTATGTATTCACACCAGAACACTGAGGCTCAGTTCATACTGCTGGGAACCCAAGAGCCATATGACTTTGCATTGCGACTTCAATGTGACGTTCATGTTTTGCGATCAGACAATCATTATAGTACAGAGTGTGACACATTATGGAACTTACATTTTTTAGACCGTTCTGTGGCTGAAAAGCTTTCCCAATCCTCATGTCTTGCTACCTCTAACTACACTCGGTCTTGCTTGCCTTGGTCTTTAGAGGTCAGAAATTGCAGGGCGCTCACGTACAAGTCAAATGCGCTGTTCATAGTTGAGAGCATCCCTCAGTCTCTTGGGAGCCAGCTTTCCTGCACTTTGAACACAGCTGTACAATGTGCCTGCTAGGAGGTGATTTGGGAGGTGACAATGCTCGGAAGAGACTTTGAGCTGCAGGGATGGGCTGAGCCACAGGTACACAACAGAAAATGGAATGAGTGGAGTATAGGGTTAAAAAAAACAAAAAAAAATAAACTCTGAAGTCGCAAAGAAACAACTTCCTTGCGACTTGCGTTTTTAACATTGCAGTCTATGGCACTCATGTCACAAGGAAGACATAGAAAAGTAGCGCAGGAACTATTTTTTTTTTTTTTGTTGCATTGCAGCAATTAAGATGGCACCCATTGAAATGAATGTGTTTCGACTTGTCATGCGACTGTCGCACATCAAAGCAAGTCACATGAGAAGTCGCAGCAGTGTGAACCAGGGCTAAACCAGCTAACAAACGCTGAGACAATAGACTTACATCTACCACTGTACGCTGTAAAAGTATACAGTTTGAACGTTTAGTAGCTATATTTTATATTTCGTCTTCAAAAACACTTTCAAAAACGTTTACTTTTACTCTTGAAAATAATACATAAATAAGTCAAATATATGAAAAACACTACACATTGCCTTTATAGTAAATTTGACTTCCTGATCTTTGTTTTTCTTCCAGATGTACATTTTGGGGGTTGGTAATTTCTCCGATAGTACTGAAGCAAGAGGACCACTGTAAGAGCCATACCTCTTCAAATTATTGATAATCATCAATAAGACCCATCTGTGCCATGTGATCAACTGTGACAGCAAATCACAAAACCCAAAAAAATGCTTGCAAACATAATGTGTAAAAAAAAAATAAAAAATAAAAATAGATTTTATAAGAAAGAAAGAAAGAAAGAAAGAATATATATTAGGGCTGCAACTAACGATTATTCTCATAATCGATTAGTTGGCCGATTATTGTTTCGATTAATCGGTTAATAACCTTAAAAAAAATGTGTGATGTATAATTTAGTTAATATGTAAAGTTTAAAAAAAAGGCAATTTATTCTTAAATATCTCTATGCCGTGGTAAATATAAACAACCAACTATATGGTTAGGGAGCAAAATATCTAATCCACTACACTATAAATACACTATTTAACCACTTCAGCCCCGGACCAATTTGCAGCTAAAGGACCAGGCCCTTTTTGCAATTCGGCACTGCGTCGCTTTAACTAACAATTGTGCGGTCGTGCGACGTGGCTCCAAAACAAAATTGGCGTCCTTTTTTTCCCACAAATAGAGCTTTTCTTTTGGTGGTATTTGATCGCCCCTGCGGTTTTTATTTTTTGCGCTATAAACAAAAATAGAGCGACAATTTTGAAAAAAATGCAATATTTTTTACTTTTTGCTATAATAAATATCCCCAAAAAATATATAAAAAAACATTTTTTTTCCTCAGTTTAGGCCGATACGTATTCGTCTACATATTTTTGGTAAAAAAAATCGCAATTAGCGATTATTGATTAGTTTGCGCAAAAGTTATAGCGTTTACAAAATAGGGGATAGTTTTATAGCATTTTTATTAATAATTTTTTTTTTATTAGTAATGGCGGCGATCAGCGATTTTTATTGTGACTGCGACATTTTGGCGGACACATCGGACATTTTTGACACATTTTTTTTTTTTTTGGGACATTTGTCATTTATACAGCAATCACTGCTATTTAAATAGCACTGATTCCTATTTAAATGACAGTTGTAGTTCGGGGGTTAACCACTAGGGGGCGGGGAGGAGTCAGTGTGACGTGTTGTGTTTTTTTTTTACAGTAGGGGGGCGTGGCTGTACGTCTGACGTCATTGATCGGCGTTCCCGATGACAGGGAACCGCCGATCACTGACAGTCAGTGTAGGAAGCGCGGGGAGAGGTTTGTTTACATAGACCTCTCCCCGTTCTTCAGCTCCGTAACCCGATCGCGGGATACCAGCGGCGATCGGGTCCGCTGGTCCCGCGGCCGGGGTCACGGAGCTCCCGACCGGGTCGCGAGCGCGCCGCTAGCGGCGCGCGCGCGACCACGGGCAGGCACATGCACGATCACGTACCGGTACGTGATTCTGCCTGCCCGTGCCATTCTGCTGACGTATATATGCAGTGGCCGGTCGGGAAGCAGTTAAAGCGGTTCTGCACTCTGAAAAAAAAATTTTTTTTTTTAGGATGTAATATAAAGTGTGCTTACCTTTATTAGGGGACTCACCTGTTCCATCTTCCATCTCGATCGCCGCCGGTTTTCGTCCGATGAAGTTCCTCGTCTTCTTCTTTAGTGCTGGGGGCCATCTTGCCTGTGGGCATGTGAAACACCCACAGGGACTTTAGATGGCCCAGCATGCACTGCCGTTACTCGCGCGTGCGCAGTAACGGCTCATCTGCCGAGATCTCACGAGATTTCGGCAGATGCGGCCGAAATCTCGGGAGATTTCGGAAGATGTGGCCGAAATCTCGCGAGATTTCGGAAGATGCCCGCACTGACTCCTGGGATCAATGACACCAGATCCAGGAGACAGTGCGGCGTGACGACGATCGACGCAAGACCCCGCCCGCCGCCGCAGAGGGAGAAGACCGGAAGTCTTCAATTACAAGGTAAGTAAAAAAAAAAAAAAAAAAAAAAAACATTTCATTTAGTACTCTTTGCCTGATTTGGAAGGCAAAGAGATTTACTAAATGAAATGAGTGCAGAACCGCTTTAAGGAGATATACTGTATATACTATTAGAGGAGATGTACTGTATACACTATTAGAAGAGACATACTGTTTTTTGGCCAATTTGTTGTTGGGCAGATTAAAAAACACAAATTGCTGCAAAAACGTATTGCATGCTTTTCTGCAGCTTCTCCATTGAAGTATATTGAACCAAAAAGCACCGTTTTGTGTTTAAAGAAAAGTTCCTGACCCTTTCCAAATACGCAGCAGCTGAAAAAAAGCATAGATGTGAACGTGTCCCATAGGAACCATGTAAATGAACTGTAGTACGTTTCTGCAAAAAGCACCAAGAAACACATAGATGTGAACCAGGTCTAAGACGTTTAGTAACATGGGGGTTAAAAAAAACTAAAATGAGCCCTTTATAGTACAAAAAAAAGCAGATAATCACTACTGTAAGGGGTTCTTTTTTTTTTACTGTAGAACTGTGAAAGTATAATTTACAGTAGCAATTATTTGCTCTTTTTGTACTATAAAGGGCTAATTTTTTTTTTTTAACCCCATTATATTACTGGCCGATTAATCGATTATGAAAAAAGGTAATCGATCAATTTCATAATCGATTAGTTGACGATTAATCAATTAGTTGTTTCAGCCCTAATTATATATATATATATATATATATATATATATATATATATATACATATATATAAAAAATATAGAGGTGGATATATATCTAATTACTTTTTTTCTGTACTGTCACCAGTGTCCCTGATCATCGCCATATGATGAAGCTGTACTGCACTTGTGATAGTATGTATAAAAATAAAATAAAAATAAAAAACAGGAAAAACAAACATTTCATACTAATACTTCACTTTAAAAAAAATGAGAACTTCAAAAACTCGCCATGCCTCTTACTAAATACCTTGGACTGTCTACATTCCAAAAAGTGGTAATTTGGGGGGACATTTGTACTGTCCTAAGATTTTTGGGCCTGAAGAAATGATAGATAGGCTGTCAGTACATCAGGACTAATCAGTTTTAAAATATATCCTATAGTTTGAAGACTGTAGGACTTTTCCTGCAGACTAAATAATATACACTGATTTGGGTTAATTTCACCAAAGAAATGTAGCAGAATATATTTTGGCCTAAATTTATAAAGAAATTTGTTATTTGGTCATTATTTTCAGCCTTTTTTCGTTTATATAGCAAGGAATAAAAACCCCAGAGGTGATTAAATACCACCAAAAAGAAATCTCTATTTGTGTGAACAAAATGATAAAAAAAATGTAGTTTGGGTACTGTGTTGCGCACGCAATTATCATTAAAATTGTGACTGCCCTGAAAGCTAAAAAAATTGTCTGGGCAGGAAGGGGGTAAAAGTGTCCAGTACATCGTTTAGTAAAGATGAGCTCGGGCGTGTTCGCATGGTCCACGTGCAGAGCCTGCCAGGAAGTCGGCGCAGCGCTGCGCTAATCAGAGGCAGTGAGGCATTGCCTGGTCTCTGCAGCCGCGCATCAGGGCAATGTCTCACTGCGCCGACTTCCTGGCGGGCTCTGCGCGTGGACCATGCGAACACGCCTGAGCTCATCCTTATCAGTTAGGGTTGATGCCTCAT